>OY747099.1:19043337-20355337 GCA_963556455.1 Epiblema foenella | reverse complement strand
TAAAGGGGTTCGAAGTATGCACGGGGGCAAATTAAAGTGAGAGTTTTGAAACTTCGTATACATAGTCCGTTAGTTTAACTATAACGAAACTAATTACAGCGTTTCTCGAAATTTCTCTCTTAAAGAGGTGAAAAAGGGGTTCCAAGTTTGTACGGGAAGCAAATCATTTTGCAACTGCGAGATTTGAAACTTCTTATGGTAAGCACTAGAACCGAAACGAATTTAAACTGAGACTATTTAGTTTAAGTACGTTTCGGTCCTACTTCTTACCATTATTAAAACGTAAGCTTGTTCGGTGTTTGGATGATGACATGCGTTCAATTACCGAACAATTACCGTAAATGTACTAATTTGCTAGTAGGCACATGAAAAAGCTAGTTACATATATATTGATAGTTATTATGGCAAAGGAAAAGAAAAATGTCAATCACTAGATACTTTTATATTTTACCTCTGACACATGCCTTAACCCATATCAATGGATTAGATTATATCTTTTGGTTAGTCATCATGATGTAGAATCTCTATTTTTATTTCAGATTTAATAGGCCCCTACTCTAAAAGAAAATTATAAAAGAGAAAGATATTTTAAAAACCATAAAATTATTCATAGGCATTTGTTCCAAGATAATGCAATGTAAGCAACGGCTAACTGGCCCAAAGTATGGAAAGGCAAACGCACCAGTACGGGTCCCTGACGCGGCAGAAACCGTTTGCAATCGCGTAAGCCTCAATATAGAGTTTATAGAATAATGTAGACAAAACCGGAATAAAACAGTACACACAATGCAGCTAATTAGTTTTTGCAATGATGATTATTGTTGACAATATTTACGTTCACTTCAATTACGTAGATTAGATTTTTTTTTTTAATATAACGCCGGTGGCAAAGAAGCTTACGGTCCACCTGATAGTAAGCGGCCACCGCAGCCTATAGACGCTCGCAACTCCAAAGGAGTCGTATCGCGTACGCGTAAAACCACTGCAAGGCATCATTGTGGTGGACTAATAAAATAATCATTAAGAATAACAACGTTTTTATTTAAAATTGGTATTATCTGCGCGACGGTAAGATTTAATCTAAGCCAGCACTTATCTACGAATTGAGCAAAAAAATATAGCTTTACGATGACGAATGGGACTCCCGGCTCCCCCGTTTTGTCATCCCCAATTATCGTTTTTTTTAGGGTTCTATACCCAAAGGGTAAAACGGGACCCTATTACTAAGACTCCGCTGTCCGTCTGTCTGTCTATCTGTCTGTCTGTCACCAGGCTGTATCTCATGAACTGTGATAGACAGTTGAAATTTTCACAGATTATGTATTTCTGTTGGCGCTATAACAACAAACACAAAATGTAGAATTAAATAAATATTTAAGGGGCTTCCATACAACGTGATTTTTTTTGTCTTTTTTATAGATAATGATACGAACCTCTTCATGCGCGTGTCCGCTCGCGCTTGGCCGGTTTTTTGATTTAGTAAAAACTCAAGTAATTTATAAGGGAATATTTGATTAAATATGGAGGATGAATACGGCTCGATGGAGCGACGACGGTACGCAGTTATTATCATTTCTTGATTTTAGTAGATCACGAAAATGTAGCATGATAAATGATTTGAGCTGTTTGTGATATTGGATGTAACACGCCTCATAGGGATATTTTTATTGTCTTTGACAATTCAGAGGGGTGATTACGTCACGTTTTATAGAGTGCTATTAATACCACACAGTCGCTGTGGCAGAAATCGGTTAGGAAGACAGATCATCTGATTCTTTAAGGTCGGATTTTATAAAGATCCGTTAGACCAAATATCGGATCAAATTTCAGTAACTCAGTACATTTTTTGACATAACAAACCGACATAAGGTCTAACGGATCTTTATAAAACCAAGCCTAAGGGGCTCCTAGCTCCCAATGACCTTCGATGTGTAACTCTACGTTTTCTCGTGTTTTTTTATAGCTTATCGTATTAAAAAAACGTGGTTCATTAAAATAGTATACCATAGTTAAGTCAAAACTCGCTGTCTTCGAGATATATGGCATCAAACTTTGGCACTTTTAGGGCAAGAAACCAGTTTTTTGGACGTAACTTTTGTGAAGATAAGTTAAAAGTAAAAATCTCTCTTGCGTTGTTACAAACATAAATAAGGAACAGTTTCATGTGCATTTCATATATATAGGTACATAAACACCATACTTATATCGAAATTTTTTGGAGATTTGAAGCTTTTTTGGACCATGGTTGAATAAATCATAAAAAATTTGCAGTCAGTTTTTATTGTTGTGTGTGTGTGTTTAAAATTTGTCTGTCTTACAAATGTAGATAAAGGATTAAAGAACCGATAACCGTGTGTGCCATAAGGTAACCTATCGATGTTTCGAAAAACTATTCACCGAAATTCACGTGTCCGAAAACGGTTCACCGGATCTTTACAATCCAAATGCTTTGTTTTGCAACTGTTTGAAATACCACAGATTCATCTCATCATAATATCATTTGTCCGCAATTCAAATGCCCGCTTTTCAGTTCTCAATTTTTACATTTGACAACCTATACGTTAGCCATATTTTCACAATTTCAATGATACGGAAAGTCGACGTGACACTTTCCATATTTTCATTATACCGCAAAATATACGTAACGCCGCTTTTAGAAGTATCTATTCGCTGGGGCCCATTTTATCAAAAAACTCTCCATCTGAAATAGGATCTCTATTCTCTCTGCGTCTAGAAAATATTAGAAAATAAGTATTTCGCTCCTGTCTTAATCTTCGAGGTTATTTCTTTTATAAAAACCCAGAAAGACTTGTTGGGACAAAATCGACTCTAACGCGGATAGGTTAGAAGATTAAGACGGGAGCTGAAGCGAAGCGAAGCTCCCGTCTTAATCTTCGAGGTTATTTTTTTTATAAAAACCCAGAAAGACTTGTTGGGACAAACTCGGCTCTAATGCGGATAGGTTAGAAGATTAAGATGGGAGCTGAAGCGAAGCGAAGCAATTCGTTAACAAGAAATAAAACACACGCGAGTTGATTTAACATTTTATTAAACAAATATATTAAGGGTCTTTACTACCTATATAGTTCAAGATTCTTACTATTACCGGTAGACGACGGATTAACCAGTTTACGGAAATGATTAATTATGTAAGCAAACATTTTTATTTAAATCCAATAGTAATTTTCATTATACACTTTATTTTTCTCATAAGTATAGCCACAATAAAATAGTTTTAATCCACCTTTGTTGGTTTTAAATAATTCTGCATAATTATCTGACATTTTAATATCCACAGTAATCTAATACTGACACTGACTGACTAAACTTGTGAAAAGTTGCTGTTTGTAGGCTCATCACAATAATGAACGTAATTTTTAGTCCTACCCGAAATATAATTATGAGTTTCCTCAATCAGCGCCTGCATTTAACTTCATAGCAAATAACACAGTATTCATGATTTGCTATCATGGAAATCAACTTTGTTATCTTTAGGAATATCTGGATAATGACGTTACGGTATTTTAACCCTACGGACAAAAAAGAAATTGGCAAATGAATGTACGGAATTATAATCATTGGGATTTTAAACCAGCTGGATAATAAAATTGTGACTATACAAAAATCTGTCAATAGAAAATATGGAAAACGAAACTTCGGACAAATGAAAAAAAAATTAAGTGAAAAATGGCGTTTCGTTTTCGGATTTTTAATATCCGGCATTAAAAATTTCGAATTTGCGATAGGTAACCGTGCCATAAATATATCTATAGTGTTGACGGAGCTATATCAACTCAAAACTCGTCAAAAATCGATGGATAGCGCGTGGAGCTCCTTAACACTTTCCCTTACAAGCTTATCGTAGCGCCACACAATTTCCTCTACTTACAGGGAAACGCATAGTATCGGCTACGCGTCTAGGAGCAAAGTGCACACTAGGCACTGATAGCAGCAAAAATAGCGTTTCTATGACACCAAAGTATTTTTCGACAAAAAGCATCGGAATAAATATTTTAGCATTCCACAATGAACGCGAGAATTTAATAATAATTGCAAAGGCTATATTTGTACGCCCTGGCGATGGTGCATATTTCCCTTGGTCTGACTTTAATTTGTTTTTATGCCACCATAAAATAAAATGAACTTTAAAATATTAATAAACCTGCGTGCAGTACAGTCATTTTACACAGTTCGATATGTACTGGATACATACTGCTGGAGTTTATTCTGTAACGTTTGACTAGCTAATTAAAAAAACCACCCAAGTGCGAGTCGAACTGCGCACGAAGTGTTCCGTACCACTATCTACAAAACGCCAAAAAACACGTTTTTTGTATGGGAGCCCCTTTAAATATTTATTTCTTTTTTTTCAGGATTTGTTAGTAGCGGCAACAGAAATACATCATCTGTGAAAATGCCAACTGTCTAACTATCACGGTTCATGAGATGCAGCCTGATGACAGACGGACAGTAGACATCATCTTCTCCTAGCCGTATTCGGCCACAGCGACTGTTTTTTTTATTATTATTGCTGAGAGCGACGCTGATGGGCTCTCTGGTGACTGACAAAGCCAATCTTTGCAGCGAATGTGCGGTTACACTCGCTGCAAGTCAGCACCCCTCCGACATAGTTATAGGTTATGGCCGCAGGTGGCCTGGCCTTAAGCTCGTCGCGCTTAGCGTCAAGGTCTGCGCATCGCCTAGTTTCAAACTCTTTCACCCGGGTGAACACAGTTTGCCTCCACTCGGTTCGGGCATCAGCTAACGTCTCCCAGGTGGATGGGTCTATGCTGGTGCTCTTCATGTGGCGTTTCAGCACATCTTTGTACTGCAGATATTTGCCACCTTGTTTCCTCTTGCCACTTTGCAGTTCGCAGTAAAAGATGTGCTTAGGCGCCCTGGCATCAGACATGCGGGCGGCATGTCCGCACCAACGCAGCTGTCGCCTCATTAGATATGCCTCTATACCAGCACCATATATATAGCAGATAGATAGACGGACTGACAACGACGTCTTTATAGGATCCCGTTTTACCCGCTATGTACGGAAATTTAAAAACAAACATGTGATTGAAAGTGCCAAATATTGGCTAAGTGTCGAGCACTGGGACGTTTACCTTATCTGTGTTAACACCTGCTTTATATGAAATATTTCTAAATCTACTTACTAGCCTAGTCTTATTCAAAATGAATTTTAGGATCGTATGAAGAAAGATTAGGAGAAAAACTGCTTTTACTTTTTGTGATCGGCTAAAATTGAAAATCAAAGACTATATTTACTTATTTATCCTATGGAAATTATTTCGAACCGTGAGATCTTCGAGAAGACAGTACGGTTGCCAGTATAATGATAAGGAATACGACTATAAGATCTAAAATGTAAATTCTCTTAAAGAGGTTTCTATTTAAATTCCGCTTACAAATGCAATTTGTTGAAAGGGTACAGTAACAGAGGTTTTCCACTTATCCATGTAGCAGTCAGTGTAATCAGTTTCATTATGTTAAATAATGTCGTTTAGTTAATTATCGCCTCTTTTTTTTTTTCTTGGTCTTAAATCTGCAATCAGTTGATAAGCAAATTTGTTGGAAGCTTTATATTGTGACATGTCGAGTGTGTCCTCCATTGAGTGCATCTACTCCTTCATTAAATCTAGTCGGGTAAAATGTCTTTTCTTTTGAGCCTCTTCCCATATTCTCTAGTTCTGAGTTTTACAGCAAGCTCATTCGGATGATGTTTCAGTCTCTCTTTGTATGCTTTCGTCACAAAGAGTATTTCTTCCTTCACTGTGTTCATTTCCAGATACTTGTGTATTTCAGAGTTGGTAGTAATTATCGCATCTAAGATTCATTAAGTACATTAAAATGACACAACGAGACAGTACCTTTTAAAAGAAACATAATGAAAAAATATTTCATGATCATATTACGCTAAATTAAAGATTACCTACATATCAAAAAGTCGGTTAAGGCCGGGTTTTATAAAGATCCGTTAGACCAAATGTCAGATTTCAGTAACTCAGTACATTTTTTGACATAACAAACTGACATAAGGTCTAACGGATCTTTATAAAACTGAGCCTAAGTGGTTAAAAATAACCAACGAAATATTTATCCTAACGTTAAAACTTCGAGAACTGAGAGTGACCTTCATTATAATCCCAATTCTGGCAACTCGGATAAAGGTCTAAAACACCAACTTCATGCTTACAAACGAAACGGTGACGCTAGAATATCCACTGATATATCTTATCTCGTTGTAATAAGGTTGATACTTGGTTAGTTAATAGTGCCGTCGATGGTGCATAATGATATTTTACTAGGACACTAGTACCCAGAGAATACTTTTCGAGTTTCTGGGACAATCCCGCGCTTGCACTCAAATTGACGCAAAGTTGAAGAGTTGGTAAAAAGTTAACGCAAGTTATTGTTACTGCAGAGGTTAAGGCATGGATTATGATGATGTAAAGTTGTTAATTTTGGGAAGTACCTACTCTTTTCCCTGGTTACTAGGTAGCTTAGGTACCATTGGGGAATAATGGGGATACTAAACATATTCAGTCTTTTAAAATCAATATTAAGAAGTTTATGCTCGAACATCAAAAGAGAGAGGAGAATTGCAGATTGGAAACTAGCTGTCTGTAACAATAAGTATTCATTATCTTACCACTGGGTTATGCACCATTTGCATGATTGATTGATTGCTATTCTCTGTCTCGTTTTGTGACTACAACGCAGACATTTCATTTGCTCATCTGTCTAGTTTTAATCAGTAATTTTAATATTGTCATAATAATATGACGCTAACCTAATGCCTCCATTCTCATTTCACGAAATCGCGTAATCTGTCACTGTTTTAGTGGTTGTCCGCTGGCGCTAGTTGCGACTTGTGACAGACCACAGATGTTTGAAGATTGTTTAAGGTCGTGTTCATGTTTATCTGTTCTTGTCTGTTTAAATTGTGTTATGTTTGTTATGTTGTTTGTGAGTTTAGTGTTTTTTGTCTTTCGTGGCTTCTCGTGGTCCCAAAGGAAGACCAGCGCTAGCCAATGGCTAGCACTCTAGCCAATGGCTAGCACTATGCTGATTTGGGGCCATTTCGTGGCTATTTTCTGTATTTTGGTGTTATGTTAATTTGTACTGTGTCTGTGCCACGAATAAATGTTTTTTCTTTTTTCTTTAAACTGTATAAAATAGGATATTAAACATTACATAAAGTGCTCATTGCATAAACATTCTAAACAAACTGTATCCGTTTTCGTAGCACTACGTTTATATAAATACATGCCATGCACCCTGGTCACTATTCTATTTCATTTATTTGACGGAAAGGGCATATGCGATATCGCTTCTGTTTTTGAAACAACTCTATGATTGAGGATAATACTAATATAACTACTGCATGTCGGGTCGGGAACTTACCTGTTCAAAATGTGATACGTCCCCGATATGCCACAATAATGGTCTAAGAAAACAATGTCTGACAAACCGGATCGTGACACGACCATACGTCACTGTCGCCGTCTTACGTCCGCACATCGTCGATTAGGCTGATGACGTAGGCCGTGTCATACACACTACTAACCGATGTACGGGATTGCCATACCTGGCGCAGTATATTATTGTATCGTGGCCATAATGACAGGACTGGGCCCGTACGTAAGACTATAGGTATCACAGCACGTAGGATTATTACTTATTGCAATATGCTTCAAGTCAGTCACAATAAAATTGTAATCTTATCACACCACCTTTCCGAAACCCAATTATTCAAAGGATATCCTTAAACCAAGTCGCAAGTCGCTATAAAGCTAGGTAACGTAGAGTTCACCATATTAAAAACCTCAACCAGCAGCCACACCGGGAATGAACCATTACGATTAGAGCAGTACGCTCCAAGAAAACATAAGCTCTTATCGTCTCTCAGCCCACGTACAACACCGTACCTAATTCTTAAAGCAGTTTATTCGTACGATTTTAGTGGTTCTATCAACTTTCCACCCCATAAACGTCTTTGGGGAGTCATTGATTGCCGTCGCAGGGAATTTGCATTTTATAATTAAAGAATTAGATCCGGCCCTTAAGGTTCTAGAGTGGGGAAAGTTCGAGATCTTGCTCAATATGGCAAGTTTGACATAGGGCGAGATTTTCGTTTAGTCAGTAAGTCAGCAGGCGATTGTCTTTATATCTATTATTTTGATTATTATACGGAACGGAAAAATCCTTATAGTTACGTAGTATTGCATATATTAGTAACGATTATATATCATCATCATCATCATCATTTCAGCCGAAAGACGTCCACTGCTGAACATAGGCCTCCCCCAAGGCTCGCCATTTAGACCGGTCCTGTGCCGTTCGTTTCCACCGGATTCCCGCGACCTTCACCAGGTCATCACTCCACCTTGTCGGAGGCCTACCGACAGCTCGTCTTCCGGTGCCTGGACGCCACTCAAGCAGTTTCTGACCCCATCGACCGTCAGTTCTGCGAGCAATGTGCCCTGCCCACTGCCACTTAAGTCTCGCAATTTTGAAGGCTATGTCGGTGACCCCAGTTCTACTACGGATAACTTCATTCCTAATTCTATCACGCAGAGAAACCCCGAGCATAGCTCTTTCCATTGCTCTTTGGGTGACCTTGAGCTTTCTTATGAGGCCCATCGTTAGCGCCCATGTCTCGGATCCATATGTCATCACTGGCAACACACACTGGTCGAAGACTTTTGACTTGAGGCACTGCGGTAAACTGGACGAGAGTACACTGCGAAGCTTCCCGAACGCTGCCCAGCCGAGTCGGATTCGACGAGTGATCTCTTTCTCGAAGTTGGACCTACCTAACTGGACTGTTTGTCCCAGGTATACGTACTCGTCAACAACTTCGAGCGCAGAGCCGCCGATTATTACGGGAGTTGGTACGACATGGGCATTAGACATGACCTTCGTCTTGTCCATGTTCATTTTCAGACCAACTCGATCGGAAACTCTGCTGAGATCAACGAGCATTGTACTGAGGTCCTCCATGGTCTCAGCCATGACTACAATGTCGTCAGCAAATCGAAGGTGAGTGATGTACTCGCCATTTACGTTGATGCCTCGTCCTTCCCAGTCCAGAAATTTGAAAGCATCCTCCAGTGCAGCGGTGAAGAGCTTCGGAGAGATCACATCTCCTTGTCTGACTCCCCGCTGCAGTGGAACAGGCTTTGTTTCCTGGTCCTGTAGTCGGACGGACATGGTGGCGTTTTCGTACAGGCACTTCAGGACTTCGATATACCGGTAGTCAACTTGGCACCTCTGGAGAGACTGCAGTACAGCCCAAGTCTCGATCGAATCGAAGGCTTTCTCGTAGTCCACAAATGCTAAACAAAGTGGCAAGTTATACTCTTCGGTCTTCTGTATAACCTGCCGCAAGGCATGTATGTGGTCTACGGTACTGTAGCCTTTTCGGAATCCGGCTTGTTCGGGAGGCTGGAAGTCGTCAAACCTGCGCGCGAGACGGTTCGTGATGACTCTCGAAAACAGCTTGTAAACATGGCTCAGAAGTGAGATGGGTCTATAATTCTTCAGCAAAGTGTTATCGCCTTTTTTGAAGAAAAGCACCACCACACTTCTGTTCCATGCTTGCGGCGTTTTTCCCTCGTGAATTACAGAATTAAACAGCGTCTGAAGGGCTCTGAGGACAGGTTTACCGCCCGCCTTCAGGATTTCGGCTGTAATTCCGTCGTCACCCGGGGCTTTGCCGTTCTTCAACTGTTTGAGAGCCATACTAATCTCATACAGGCTGACGTCCGGGATATCTTCGGTATAGTGTCGGGTTAATCTAGCTCTAGGGTCTTTGGCTAGATCAACGACGGGTCTTCGGGTGGTTGTGTATAGCTGCCCATAGAACCTTTCAACTTCACGCAGAAGCTCAGGTTTGGAAGAAATGATCCTGCCATCGTCGGTCTTCAGCTTAGTCATCTGGCTCTGACCAACAGACAGATCTCTAGCGAAAACCTTAGAGCCTCTGTTGCGCTCAATAGCCTCTTCAACACAGTTAGTGTTAAATCGGCGTAAATCGCGCCTCAGGCACTTCGAGATCTGTCTGTTGAGCCGCCGAAAGCGAGATGCATCATCTGGAGACTGCAGGATCATCTCACGTCTTACATCCATGAGCTTCAGAGTGAAGTCAGAGATCTTCTGGACCTTTATTATATATAGTTCAATTCATTTTGATGCGCGGCTGCAGGTATGTGTGCGTGCGAGAGCCTGGTAACTACAACTCTTGTCACTCCGACACAAATCAAAACATTGTTAGTAGCGCACGCACACATACAGCCGCGTGCCAATATACGTTGAACTATCTATTTTATACTTAAACAGGTAAGTTCAATTCGGGATTCGTCTGTCAGTCGCCATCGAATTCTTCAGGGTGTTTAAAATATCTGAAATGTACTCTAATGTACTCTCAGTAGTCTTGTTCAGATATTTATGAGCACGTGTTTGCGCCATCATATCTAACGGCGACTGTATATGTCTATGGCGATTGTTTGTTTTGTTGTTGTGTTCTACTCATATGTACAATATTTTTTTTTACATATGTACATTGTACATACGTACTGTACGCAATATACAGTGACAAAATATGCGAATATGACCTTAATGACAAGATTGTAAGAGCGTACAGATATTTATGCCTTTCACTGTACATTTCTGCACATTTAAGTAAGTACTATATTTTTTATGGTATCTGAATGCAGCCCTCATAAGCTAAGTTTCAAAAGGAAGCTTTTAAAAAGGTTGGGACGATTGAGAACTTATTGAATGAATCAATTTCGTCCCAGATTTATGGCATGTATTTAACGCGGCGACAAATTAAACTGATTTAGAGATTTATAAAAAATTAAAGGGGGTAGCAAAAATAATAAGTTGGCGACTAATTGCGGAGACTAGTATAAAGTAAAAAGTAGCAGCTAAGTAATCAATTTTCGGCTTTGAATTAACTAATTAAGCGGAAACATGACAGCGGATAAAAAGTTGAAAATGGCCTACTCTAATTGTTCAATGGAGATTGCATTAAAATAAACGTGTTTTGTATGGACAACTTTTTTCTAAACTTAATAATTACCGAGATATGGACTCCTAAACCGACAATATTTTTTGGATATTGTGTCAGACTCTGCCATAGCTCCGGCGCTGCGGGAAGTGTAGCCCTTCCGCCCTTGCGTGGCAAAGCACGGTCGCCCGTACTCCGCTCCGCAGCTTCGGCTTGTTGGTCGCCTTCGGCGACCAGCCTCAGCCGTTACGCTGAGGCTTTTAATATAAATGATTGCCAAAATATTTAATCGCTGACAAGTTATTATTTTAGTTGCAAATAGTTTGCTGCTCTTTAATTTTTCTGTCGCCGCGAAAATAATAAGCCCAGATTTATTTGTCAGATTGGACGAAAGAAGAAGAAATTGAACGAAACAAGAAAAAATAAAGTTTATGTTTCTGGCCTCCATCTTCTTAACAACTAAAAATTGCATAATAAAAAATATGTTGAAATATAATCGTGTATTTAAGTATCTATTTATCTATATAAGTATGTATATCGTCACTTGGTACCCATAGTACAAGCTTTGCTTAGTTTGGGACTAGGTTGATTTGTGTAAGATTGTCCAAAAATATATTTTTTTTTAAGACACTGGATGCTAATGTAGTTACGCCTTAGGAAGGGCGATTCGAAGGCCAACATTTATTTACTCTGCTCCGGGTTTTACATTTTAATGACACTTGGATCTAGGTGCCGCTATCATTCCGGCGATAATGGCGAGATCGAGTCTCGCTACTTTCGCTCAACTATTATACTTATCAGTATTTGAATATTTATTAGTAGTTAAGAAATATGAAAGGGCACAGTGCGGAATGTCACCTGGCTCATATTTGGGGTAGGCAGAAAGGAAAGAAACTAAGAAAGCGAATCTTCAAATTAATAAAGAATCATTCATACATAAGCTACGATGGCTGCAGGTGCAATTTTTTTTTATCTAATATTAAGTTACCTTAAAAAAAACCGGTCAAGTGCGAGTCCGACTCGTGCACCGAGGGTTCCCTACAAAAGCCAAAAGTCAAAAACATTTGTTTGTAGACATAGGTACATAGGTCTTAGAATTATTAATATTACTGTCTCTCTATGTTTTGCCATAAGGCATACAAATATTTTGAGTCAAGATGGAGCGTGCTTAACAGTTACAATTCTTCATCTGTCAAGTATTCCCTTAGTGAATAGTAAGCTTTTTTAACTAGAAATGCAAATAGACTTTTTTTAAATTCTATCAATCCCTCTAATATGGTTATATTTATCATTATACATAGATATCGACCCGTCCCGACTCAATTCATTAAAGAAAATCTTAACAACATACTCACAAAACGGTTGAGTGGAACTTGTTGTAGAAATTGAACGCCATGGGTACAGTTTTTCAAGGATAACGTGAACCGATTTCAATTTTTATTTTTTATTTGAAAGAATGTACTTTCAGCATAAGCATGTAGGCATTTATAAAAAAAAAACATGCAAAGGTGATTAAATTACAAACTTACAGCCTTATTCATAAAAAGTTGAGCCTCGTTGAAGGCTCCTTGTAGGTCCGATGCTAAAAAATATGATTCATAAACGGCTGCTAACGCTAATCAGTCCATCAAGGCTCTGCTAAAATGTCCGAAAGTTAGTGAACCCTAGACCCTTTTTTATCTCTCTGCTAAGTCACAAAATGGCCGCCATAAATTTGAACAGCTGATTTTTGTCAAGAGAAAAACCATACGCGAGATAGTGGTCTAAATCGAAGGGATTCTGTATTGTGGGTTTTCTTAATTAATTATCTTAATTGGGTATTTCAGAAGAAACGTGTTGATATAAAAATTGGATATATGTTCCAGATAAAATTAGAATGATTAACATAGTTCCTGCTTTTTGCACTTGCAGTCAGCAGCAGAAGTAGGTAGCTACGCGTTCGAAGAGATCAAAATGATCTACAGACGACTTTAATATAAGAGAATAAGAGCGTGTGCAGATCATTATAGACAACTCGCCTGCGTAGCTACTTTTGCTGCTGGCTGTACAACACTACACACGGATTGGAAATGGCGGGTGTTTTACGATACCTAAGTACCTATTTTTGTTACTTTCGCGCAATACAAGCTAGTTATCCAGGCAATACGGGCTGAGGAAGTTGTAAATGAACTACTACAACCGCGGCGTCGCTAGATGTATAACTAAAGTAGGTGTTTGTCAACAAATGTCTGCGGCGCATTCTTGGAGTAGGTATTCTGGCCACGAACTATGTCTAACGCGAGACTGTGGCAGATAACTAACCAGGGAGTGTAACGTGTTTATTATCATACATGCCTGTCGGTTTAATAATACTTAAAATATTTTCTTTTTAAAGATGCATTTTTAATTTCCTACAACCTAGATCAAAGAGAATATAACCACTACGTTCTAAGAGACGGGACTTCGAACTAAGTTTTGGATGACAGTGACATTGTCATTGCATGACATTGACGTAGTGTTTCGCAAACATTCTGTACCACAATAAAATAAAATAAAGGAAATAGGTAATGCTAACATAACAGCGCGATAGGGATGTAACTTTGATGTAGTACGGTTAAGGATATCGATATCGATAAATTATGATTAATGACGTTGTGAGTTCCATGTTTATAAAAATCTCAGTTAGAGGGCGTCCATTAATTACGTATGATGTTTATGGCCTAAAACACCATAATGGATGCTCCTTTATTAACAATTGGGGTCACGACGTCCATGCGCTTATTCTGCAGTGGGTATAAATAAAATAAAAAAGTATAAAGTTGTGTTGCTTCAAATATATTAACCTTCTCTATAGACGACTTTTCTTTCGATTAAAATCTAAAGTGGTCACCACAAAGAAATTTTAATTGATTCAACTTCTCAATCGGAACATAGGCTAGGTCTTCATTGCCAATAATTTCATCCACTGTCTGCAACTGAAAAATACCATGAGTTCTATATGAGTATTATATGATAACCTAGTTATCGATATGTTACTGCCAACACTAGTATGCATACGAATAAAAATAAATTGCAAATCACGCTACTTAATTTGCTTACATGTAATTTGCTGTGGTACATATTAATAGATAATCTCCAATTAATTGCTTACCGGTCGTGATTTTGCGTGATCTAAAGGAAATCTTGCCATAAATTTCCTTTTCTGCTCATCTTTTCGACTCGCACGATAACCGCAAATAACACACCCTATAGAGTGAAATAGTCCGTGGCATGTTGAGAAACACACTGCCTTCTTACTACATGCTTTTCACTTTAAATTAACGTTTCTACCATTTATAAATACCAAAATAAAAAACTACAAACCACACTACGAACTGATCAATAAAGAAACAATATGGCGATCACTCAAGTTGAACGGAAGTGACCAGAGGTGACATTGACATGTGACTGAGATGGATTGACTGAGGGAGCGAGATAGCAGTATCCGCCATTATTTTTTGGCCAAATTCCATACAAAAGTGTCATTTTGTAAATTTTGTTCCTAGTTGCGCGAGCCTGACTTAGATTAGACACCAGCTGTCAACTGTCGGTGATGGTTCGTTCGAGACAGGTGTTTACCTGACACAGAATTATTAGTATTGATTGGTTTCTGAACACCTAGCATAGATTATCGTCCATAGATCGAGGTTGTCTGTGGGTGGAGCTGTCATTCTTTTGCTCATTCTTTGAGAGGATATTCATTGGTTTTTTTTATTCTGATCTTTTTTGTACTGTTACATTTCCGCGAGTGTATCCATTTTTCGAGTTCGTATTCCTGATCAAGAGAAATCTCGTACCCGTGGATGTTTTCCATGGTTGGAAACGGGTATACCCCCTGTTCATATTTTGAAGTTCTAATCTGAGTGAGTATTTTTTTGATAATGAGACCGTCTAATTAGATATGGCGTTGTTTTGTAAATTGTTTTTCAATACGTTTGTTTCTTCTTTTCAGCGTTCTCATTATTACTAGCACTCGCATGGTGTGATGCTGTGTCGTCTTTTGACCAAAGGGGTGAGTATTACTGATGGATTTCTTTAAAAAATCCAGTTGCATTCTTGTTAGTAAATCACGTGATCAAACGGTATTTTTTCTCATTCCAGGTCCTAATAAAAATGGACACCTTTTTCTGCCTTCGTCTTCCTTTTTCTTTATCTTTTTTAGCGAGGTCTCTCGCTTTCTTTAAAGCTTTTTAAGCGATGCTTTGTTGGCAAATAACTTTTGCAAAGCCTTGTTTTTCTTTCTAATAATTGCAGGGCTGTGCCCGTGCTTAATTATAAGACTTTTTGCTTCATGAGCTACTTTGAATCTTCAAAGCCTTATCTTTGAGGTAGCGGCTATGCCTTCCTCTTCTCTAAACATCAATTAGCATTGTTCATTATTTTTAACCCCCCATTTTTAATTTTTTTTTCGAAAATATAGAGTATTTTAAGAAACTAATTTGAATATTTTAGCAATTAAGGGCTTAGTTTATTTTTAAAAAAATATTTAAAATATAAGATACTACCTCGCGTAAGTTACGTTCCGTGGCTGAATCGATAAAGCATAAGCACAATAGAGACCCAAAAAAGTTGTCAATGTCAATCATCGATGGTTAGTAATTGTCATCTGTCAATGTAATCACCCATTCCATAAATTCCATTCCCACCCAGTGTTGCCAGATGGTTACATTTCTTACGTTTTTCGTAACTTTTGACCGGCTCGCGTAACATGTAAGTAACTTCTGTTGTAACTGAAATATTCGTAAATTTTGAGAATAATGAAACTGTATTTAAAAAGAAAGGGCAATTGTATATAACCGGAACCAAGCGAGTCAATTTATAGACTTACAGATACAGAAAAGGTGACAAAAGAACCTACATGGTACGACTCTGTCTATGACATGACGACTCTGTCTCTGTATATGACATTTGAGATACCACCCATCAACCTGACGTTATTCTGTCGCCGAACTCGCCGAATTGTAGCTGTACGTGGCTACTCATTTCTTAGAATCGAACGTTTTGACAAGTAATTATGAAAAATATAAAAAATGTAACGTTTGCATCAAAAATGTAACTTTTCAAGAAAAGAAACGTAATTTTTGTCCCAAGGGCCCTGGCAACACTGTTCCCACCGTTTGCCTTAACCTAACTCGTCTACCTCTGCCCGTTTTCGCTAAAGGCGATACATCCGTCTGTTTTTTCTATTCTTTCGTGTGTTCCTAAAACAACATCCTCCAAGCGTTATCCCAGTAACAGCCCGGGGTTCGCTACCTAGTCCTAAGATTTGGCGTAGGTTCCTATCATCCGTCTGCTTTAAAGGAATACTTTCAAATATGATCGACAAATTAGTTAAAAGTCGAAGAGGAAGGTTTCGCTTCCTAAATTGGACAATGGAGCTTTAATGGAAAATCAGGGGAGCAAAAATACTAACGTAAGTAACATTATAAATAGCACATTCGTAATTCTTAAATCATTGCTTGAATGCTGCATCAATACATCTCTTGAATGCTCTTAGCATTATTCGAGTACAGTTGCATCCAGAAAGATGCTCGGGGTATACTATCTCTCTTTCTATTGGTGTTTGCTTTTGTATACCTACTGTCATGTTGGTCTTGGCTACACAGACGGCCCTCCTAACAATTTAGTTTGTTGCCAACATAATGTTTGTCCTTGTCATAAATATAGGGTCACTCACTTGAAAGTTGTGTATGGTTTATATCGTTTTTGATAATGTTCGCTATATACATATAAAAAGAGACACAAATCTGAATGCCTGATTTGGGTGTTGAGTCTCATTCGTTCCATGCTTACTTCCTACAGTTCCCATGTTTTGTTAATCTCCGAGGCTCAATATAGTTTACTTACTTCCATTTTTTAATAAAACTTTTTTTCAGGCGGATGCAAACACTGTTGCTTCTCTTCTGGTAGGTAAAATAGTGTGCCAAACCCTCATCAACCTCAACTGAAAGTTCTGGAAGAAGCTGACACTGTCCAATGCACGCGCCGAACCTGACTCAAGCAAAGACATTCCCAAAAGTAAAATAAACCAAAACTGGTGCCTAAAGATCCTTCCATAGTTTATAGTTAACTAACACAGATGGATGCTGTATAATGGTGTAGTTAATTACTATTAAAAAGCTTGTTTTGAGTAACCACTTTTATTTCATCTTCATATCACATTAGGTTTCACAATTTATCAATTATTCAGCTACTGTATAAAAATATTTTCTGTGTTCTTCATAGATCTTACATCACTGTTTCTCAAATAAAGGATTATAGTTAAAAAGGTGTGACTTCTCATTCAGAATTATGTGTGGAATAGCTACATAGAGAGCCTTTATTCAGCTTATAATGATACACCATTAATACTTGTTTTTAAGTAAACTACTGAATCACTACTGTATTGTTTAGGGAACCCTAAATACATTTTTGGTTTCTTAAAAATTCTATGTTCAGTTTTCTTCAGTCGAATTCTTTTCTGAGGCATTTTTAATCTGATTCTGGTGTAAAACTAGACAAAGATGGAGAAGACACTGATGTTGAATATCCGTGTTCCAATGAATGTACTTTGAGAACTGTTGTAGAACCGAGCTTGCTTGCCTCAAACCTCTTGTTTGTGAATTTGTCCACCATTGTAACAATATCCTGAACTGCAGCTTGTTCCTAAAAAATACAAATACAAATACAAATACAAAATATTTTATTTGTTAAACATAGGTATGTACATCGGTGTTTCAGTTTACGGATTGTATCACTATGTCTTGCCTGTTAAGGCATACAAATAGCCACAAAATACCATGCAGCATGCATATTTACACACTAAATATAAAATCGTTAATTATGCTATTATACGCTTATGTTATGTTAGGATCGTTTAAATATTCTTGTATCGAATAGTATGCTTTGGTAGCTAGAAATTTAAACAACGATTTCTTAAATAAATGAGGGTCTTGGAGTTTCAAGATGGCAGTTACAAAAATGGTATACCTGTTTTTATCTCATAGTCAGTCATACGCAATATACTATAGAGAATATATCTTAATGTGAGAACACTGTTCAACAAAATTTTGATAGTTTATGTAATTGTCTCCCGATAAGATACTATTTACATTCAAGAGCCAAAATAACGAATAAACTGTGTCGTCTTATGAATCTTATTGTTTGTACTCACGTCTCGGTGATCCTCGCAGTAGTACCTATTGTGTATAGCACTGGAAATACTCCACATCGACTTCACGACACCGCGTTTTCTTCCCGGATTTTAACTAGTAGTTTAGAGCTATTTTTGAATCATTTTTTACACGTAGAAATAAAACATTTCATATATTTTTCCATATTTTAAGTGATTTTGACGACTAAACAAATCGAAAACACCCGTATAACATTAATTTACGTCAGTGAAGGAAGTCACAGTGACGGTTAAACACCACAGATCAAAATTATTTTAATGACCGTATAGTTTAAGAGCCGACGACACTGAACCTAGTTCGATAAGACTCCCAGATGAGATATATATTATAAGATGCGTCATTCCTGGGGGAACACGAAACGGCTATGCTGCCATGCAAAAAACCTGGTGGCCATAGTGAAAAAAAAATTTCAAAAAAAATAAAATTTCCGGTTTCTAGTACGATAAGTCTCCCAGGTTTCGTTTGTTCCTCGATACAGGGGAGGGGTAGGACTATACGATAATGCAGTGCTGCAAGCCCCCCTGACTGGCCTTGTCAGTGGCAGCAGCATGATAAGTGACGCCAATATTGAGGTATCTAGTATGATCGGTCTCCTGAAAAAACCAAGGCTCATCTGAAAGATCATCAATTTCTGTGTAAGAAAAACCACTGCTGCCTTTTCCTAATAGTGGAGAAGGTGGTGCTGCAGCGATTGAAGGAGCTCAGTACACCGAACCTAATTCGATAAGACTCCCAGGTGATATGTATATTATAAGATGCGTCATTCCTGGGGGAACACGAAACGGCTATGCTGCCATGCAAAAAACCTGGTGGCCATAGTGAAAAAAAATTTTCAAAAAAAATAAAATTTCCGGTTTCTAGTACGATAAGTCTCCCAGGTTTCGTTTGTTCCTCGATACAGGGGAGGGGTAGGACTATACGATAATGCAGTGCTGCAAGCCCCCCTGACTGGCCTTGTTAGTGGCAGCAGCATGATAAGTGACGCCAATATTGAGGTATCTAGTATGATCGGTCTCCTGAAAAAACCAAGGCTCATCTGAAAGATCATCAATTTCTGTATAAGAAAAACCACTGCTGCCTTTTCCCAATTGTGGAGAAGGTGGTTGCTGCTGTGATTTAAGATCGCCTTCCGCGCAGCTGGATTCGGTTTTTCAATTCAGTTTTGTCAGCAATCACCCGGTTCCTTTCGATTTGTACTGATTTAATACGCGTGCCACGTACACTTAAGAATAATTTTGCTTGTCGTTGATTGCATAAACAAATGATTTAGAAAAGTTATTCTCCATTATACCGAAATAAGAGCTCCATAGAGAATCCACAAAACACTTTTTCACACCTGCTATTCAGAAAAGAGTTATTGTTGCCCTCGAATGAGGGATCAAAGATGTACTTTTCTTCCCTCATTTGAGGGCAACAATGACTCTTTTTCACATAGAAGGTGTGAAAAACAGTATGTGACACTCGGTAGTAAAATCATTTGTAAGATATTTCATGTTTTGAGTAGCGAGCCTCATAGACGGTGTGAAAAGCAGTATGTGTCGCACGATATCAAAATTATTTCCGTCTTGGCGTAAACAGTTGAATCCCTCGCTACGCTTAAGATTCTATAATATAATCCCTCGCTACGCTCAGGATTCTATTGTAGAATCTTTCGTTTCACTCAGGATTCAATACACCGCCCTCGCCGTAAA
Organism: Epiblema foenella; assembly: GCA_963556455.1. NCBI lineage: Eukaryota > Metazoa > Arthropoda > Insecta > Lepidoptera > Tortricidae > Epiblema > Epiblema foenella. The sequence continues at coordinate 20,335,427 of OY747099.1, read as the reverse complement.
TATATCATTTTGCTCCCTTGAGACACAATCTACTATTTATACACTAGCTGAATAATTGATAAAATGTACATCAACCTTGTGTGATTTGAAGACGAGATAAAAGCGGTAACTCAAAATGAAGCTTTTTAAATAAAAATCAAGTACACCTATTCAGTTTCCATCTGTGTTAGTTAGCTGTAAAATATAACTATTTCCATTATATCGAAATAAGCTCTATAAAGAACCCAGGAAAAACTTTTATACAGTAGCTGAATAACTCTGATGATTCATTTTGATTAACCGCTTTTATCTCGTCTTCAAATCACATAAGGTTGTACATTTTATCAATTACTCAGCTAGTGTATAAAAAGTGTTTTGTGGATTTTCTATGGGGCTCTTATTTCGGTATAATGGAGAATAACTTTTCAAAATCATTTGTTTATGCAATCAACGACAAGGAAAATTATTCTTAAGTGTACGTGGCACGCGTATTAAATCAGTACAAATCGAAAGGAACCGGGTGATTGCTGACAAAACTGAATTGAAAAACCGAATCCAGCTGCGCGGAAGGCGATCTTAAATCACAGCAGCAACCACCTTCTCCACAATTGGGAAAAGGCAGCAGTGGTTTTTCTTATACAGAAATTGATGATCTTTCAGATGAGCCTTGGTTTTTTCAGGAGACCGATCATACTAGATACCTCAATATTGGCGTCACTTATCATGCTGCTGCCACTAACAAGGCCAGTCAGGGGGGCTTGCAGCACTGCATTATCGTATAGTCCTACCCCTCCCCTGTATCGAGGAACAAACGAAACCTGGGAGACTTATCGTACTAGAAACCCGAAATTTTATTTTTTTTGAAATTTTTTTTTTTACTATGGCGACCAGGTTTTTTGCATGGCAGCATAGCCGTTTTGTGTTCCCCCAGGAATGACGCATCTTATAATATACATATCATCTGGGAGTCTTATCGAATTAGGTTCAGTGTACTGAGCTCCTTCAATCGCTGCAGCACCACCTTCTCCACTATTAGGAAAAGGCAGCAGTGGTTTTTCTTACACAGAAATTGATGATCTTTCAGATGAGCCTTGATTTTTTCAGGAGACCGATCATACTAGATACCTCAATATTGGCGTCACTTATCATGCTGCTGCCACTGACAAGGCCAGTCAGGGGGGCTGGCAGCACTGCATTATCGTATAGTCCTACCCCTCCCCTGTATCGAGGAACAAACGAAACCTGGGAGACTTATCGTACTAGAAACCGGAAATTTTATTTTTTTTGAAAATTTTTTTTCACTATGGCCACCAGGTTTTTTGCATGGCAGCATAGCCGTTTCGTGTTCCCCCAGGAATGCCGCATCTTATAATATATATCTCATCTGGGAGTCTTATCGAACTAGGTTCAGTGTCGTCGGCTCTTCTACTAGTAGGTTTTACATATCCAGCCAAAGGGGATTTGAGGAAAAGTCAAACAAAGATCACACGTATATGTATTGAAATATCTCTAATCCTTGATTATTTTGCCGAAGCAATTGCCTGAAATGGTTTGAAAACCTTATATCTCGAAATGGATTTCGAATTAGCACTTTTGAAAAAATATGAACAATCCTAATTAGCAACTTTGCTTGCTTTTGAAAAAACTTCATACCATTTAACTAAATCTTTCAGCCGTTACGGTTACGTAACTTACTACAGGTTTGAGTTCAGTTATTGTTTATTTTTATACTTTGTTATGTCAACTCAAAACAGGAGCCACGTCGCTGACATCACGCGGATATAGTCACGTGGTCAGCGCACAGTAGTTTTTTAAAATCCATTTTTTAGCCATTTTCTACAAAAATATGAAAGTTTTATGCAATTCTCCAGCATGAGACGAATCTAATGACATATCATTTATTAAAATTGGACCATAACTGTACATATGATGGAGTGTACAAAAATCGGCCTCGCGTAATATATATATATATATATATATATAGATTTATCGCTAACCGAACAGGGACGTGACACTTTTCTAATTCTTTTTAATTATTTTGTGGTCTAGACATGGTTCGCTTTGATCTTGTTGTATTGTTCTTTACTGTTTCAGGGCATAAATCCTTACTTTTATTTATTGTCATATCTTGTGTATATTGACATAAGGTTTTATTTTGTATGTTTCTACCAACAGAGTGTGTACTTTTCTAGTGGCAAGTTTTGAGTGCTAAAAAATAGTCTGTACATTTAACTTGTTTTCAAGCAACGATAAAACAGCATATTTCCATTTAATTACATTCTTGTTATTTGAAGAAACTATTCAATAGTTACCTCAGAAAATATATTCAAGCGACCTTTATACCATTTTCATTTCACAAACCTAAATTAAATTCAATGTGCTACTCATCTTTTCAATTCAACTAAAAGAAACTTATTTACATTTAATTGAAATAGTTTTGTCGGTTTACATTACTTACCGTGTAAATATTACTAAAGCTTTGACCTACATTTCATTAGATTTGATACTACTATATATACAGGCTGTAAAATTTTTAGACACTACTATTTCACATTAGTAAAACTTTTTCAAAAACCTCTTAGTGATTTGTTTTATAACCATACAGGTTGTAATGGTGTAATTTTATAAGGATGTTTCTTTTGTGTGAAATTTTTTGTTACATTTTCGTAGTGAAAACTTTTAGTATACTTTTAAACGCATTTGAAGTTGACTTTTTGGCCTTATGGGCTATTCTATTTTTTCATGTACATACTTTTCAGACACTTTTTCTTTAAATGCAGATTTTGAAATACTTGGCTCTCACTTCATATTTTTGTATTGTTATTTAGAAAGAAGTTGAATTGCAGTATCACTTCCAATAGTTTTGGTAATTAACGAACTACAGCTAATGTCCATAAATCGAGTAACTCAGTGGTCCTTGGATGTCTCACCATTTGTATGAAAAAAAGGTTTTTACTACTGTGTTACCCACCTTTTACAGCAATATGTTAATATTTAAGTATTTTTATCTATAAATTCCTTTTATTAGGCTCAGGTACTATTTCGAAATCTTATTTTTGTACACTAATTCAATACATATCATAGTTTTTTTTTGGTAATAGAAAACTGGTTATGAAAAAGTAGAATGACCCTTATACAGGTTGTAAAATATCTTCGAATAAAATTTTATAGTGATAAATAATATTTTGAAATTTAAATTCAGGTTGTTTTTTGGAATAATTAATTAGTCATTCTAAATCTTTAGCTGTATTATACAGGATGTAAATTTTCATCGTACATTTTTGTCAGTTGTTAATTAACTTGAATTATTGCTTCAATCCTTTGTTACCATATTCTTACGAGTATACCGGCTTGTTTTGAATGAAGAATATATATCATTATAATTGATCATTTTTTTAACTTCAACTTTTAACATTGAATTTTTTATGTGGTTTCACATAGCGCCTGATCGGACTTATAGTAACTTTTATTCGTGCTAGCTTCATATTAGCGACTACTTAAACAGATATCATGTCGGACCGTGGTGAAACTAGTTCTGAAACGCGCCCAACTCACTTTGAGGCTTGTGGCCCTGAGCTTCCTACTCGTACTTATTCTGATCATAGATTCATTTTAGCTGTAGTTGACGTGTTCACAAAATATGTATGGTTATTTCCTCTGGCTAATGCTACTACAAATAGCATTTGTAAGTTGCTTGAAAGAGATATATTATTAAAATTTGGTTCTCCCAAAGTAATAGTTTGTGACAATGGTACCCAGTTTACTTCTAAACATTTAGTAAATTTCCTGAAGAGTTTTAATATAGATAAAATATTCTATAACACCCTATATAGCCCTCAAAATATCTCCATTGAGAGGTATAATAAATCGGTAGAAACATGTATTTCTTGCTTTTTTAAGAACGACCATCGTACGTGGTCGAAACTGTTACCTCATGATCAACTGGCCTTGAATAGTTCTAGTAACTTTGCAACAGAATATACTCCTAATTTTTTGGTGTTTGGCAGGGAGCTAATTTTCGACGCTTCCTTGCATCGCTTTAGTGATTCTTTAGATAATTTAGATGACTTATCTTTAGGCAAACGCCAAGATTTTGTTGATACTTTTAATGCCTTAAACCTATTTTTGAACAGGTTTCCAAGTCTCTTTTGAAAGCTTATAAGCGTAATGCAGCTTATTATAATAAGGTCGTAAGGCGGTTTCTTACGACTTGGGTAATGTTCTATGGAGACGGAATTTTGTTCAGTCGAGCGCAGCTCATTATTTTTCAGCGAAATTTGCTCCAAGGTTTGTAAAATGTGAAGTTATGGATAAAATTTCTGATAATATTTGTTTTGAAAGACCTTTCTAAAGGCATTTCTGGTCGTTATCATGTTAAAGACATAATTAAAATTTAAACTTATTTTTATTGGAGTTCTAACTTCATTGACTGGACTACTTGGCTAGGTCTTGAACCTTGATAGTGATGAATATTAGATGAAACTTGTGCTTTGAATGGGATAATAATAATAATAATATACTTTATTGCGCACTATACAAAATGGAAATGTTATAAACAAACTACAGGGATGTATGAAAGGTTAGACTTATTCATTAGGTCAGCCAACTGTTGTTATTCTAAAATTTTACCTCAGACGTTTAGGTGTTTCTAAATTTCTCTAACATTTCTCTTTGTTTACTAATCGTTCCCTAGTGTGTGAACAATAGTTTATCCCCATGTAGGGAAGGGTTGTAGAATACGTTTCCCTACCGCCTCCAGTTAAGCGTGATTTAAGAGTCGTCTAAACTGAGCAGCTTGATCCCTAAGTTTTCTGAAGGAAGAGTTTTTTGTTTTAGGTGGCATACTGGGAATATTCCGGTAACGTATGTAATATAAAGTGAAATTATATTTAAGCAAAATTTAAAAAATCGCTCAGATGCATGTAATTGGTGTTAAAGTGCAGTGTCACTTCTGGCAGATTGATCTATGAGATTTGACGCACGTATTTCTTTGTGCGAAACGTTATCAGTAGCAGTGGCGGCGTAGACGCTAAAATGCACTTACGCGATGCGCGTAACCCTTAGCGCGTGCGAGATAATCGCATGAATATACGCACTGGCTCCACGCGAGACATTAGCGGGTACACTGGTTATCTGGATATTCACACTGTTTTAATGTTGGTTTCTTCTTAATTTACACAGTTCAAGCATTATTTTTTTAATTATTAATAGGCTTTCATACATTGTACAACACTTTTTCGTATTTCCGTTTTTATACGCAGTCCTTCTAATTTTAACTGAATTTAAGCACGGATGCTACACAAATTAATGTTTAAGTTACCGCCGTCAAAGACTAACTCTGTCTTGTACAGTAATTTTTGTACTTTGTACAATGTGAGTAATGTTATGTATTTGTTAAATTGAGTAATGTTATGTATTTGTTAAATATTTTAGATACGATAGATAATCTTAATTTTAGTTCAGGATAAACTAAATATTTCCTGGACTTGACTTTTCTGGTTTTGACACTGCGTGAAACTTCCGCAACCATTTTCATAGATTTTTCCTTTTTGCCCTTGTCTATAGCCTGTTTGCTGGTCAAGTGGAACTATTTCCACTCCACCTGGAGTTGGGCTTTATTGGCCGTGCCATATCCGGCATGGGTTCGATTTTCGCCACACTCTTGATAGTGTCGGTTTTGTTTCGTTGACCATACCAATTGGGATTTACGGTACAACGTTTTCTCATTCCCTTTGTGAATGGTAAGTTGGTGGGGTTGCGCCAGTCACATTGGTGAATTTTTTGTTTGTGTTTTCACACACAACCTTTTTTATTCCCTTTGTGCATGGTAAGTTGGTGGTGTTGCGTCAGTGACATTGGTGAACTTTTTGGGTGTTTACACACTTATTTTTGCTTATGCCTGGAAGTCTGGTGGGGTTGCGCCAGTCACATGTCGATATTTTTCTCCTTGTTACTCCTGGGTAATATTTTTATTCTGGGAACCTCTGTCGTTCAGAGCTCTCTTCTATTTACACTTAGAATTTATTCTTTGCTGTAATGATTTGGTCGGTGGCGCTGGTGCTTAGCCGTACTACTATTGCATTCGTTTTACCTTTTTTGGCTAAAAGTCATTTCGGTATAGTCGGTGGTGATTAAAATTAACCGAACTTAATTTCTTACTTTTATTGTTTAATTGTTGTTTGTGAAGTTGTAGTCGGTGGATTCTGTGCTTAACCGTACTTCTATATGCTTTACAACACTTAATCGTAAACTTTGTTTTGCTGTTTAGTTTTTTAGTTATCTTAATAGAGTTTTATTAGATACTTTTTACTAAGTTTTTCGGTATAGTCGGTAGCTAGTTGTGCTGGACCGAATATATTAATTCCGATTCTTTGTCTTTCTTTTAAGTTTTGTTAAGCTATTGTTATCATAGAATAAGCTTTTGCTAGAGCTTTTGATAGCGTCCTATTTTTATAACACCAACAGTCAGTGGTTATGATTGCTCAACTGTTACTAAAAGTTGCTCTATATCATTTCATATACCTAGAGTCAACTTTATCTTTACTTAGTTGTTATTAGAGTTTTGTAGAGTCGTCTCTACTTTAATTTAGTAAATATATTTTTGTTTTTAAAACGAATTTCGTTGCGTAGATTGTGTATATTGCGTTTATTCCCTAGTTTTAGTGTTTAAAGTCATAAACAATAGTTTTTATTTTTCGGGTAAAGGGGGTAATGTAACGTCTTTATTATCATACCCGTTACTTGCCTGCCGGTTTAATAAATACTTAAAACATTTTCTTTTTACCCACGACGGAACGGAGAAGGTATATGCGTTTAGGGTGAGAGGTTGTTTGTTTGTTTGTTTGTTTGTTTGTTTGTTTGTTTGTTTGTTTGTTTGTGTGTGCACATCAATATCTCCGAAACGGCTTGACCGATTTAGAAACGGTTTTCTGCAATAGGTTTGTAGTTTAGTCGGGCAGAAATTTAGCTAATAGTTACGATGATAACTCGCCAGGGGGCGCTGCAGTAAACATTTATCACTTGCTAAAGTGCGTGTGAGTGCATTTTCTCCGGAACTGCTGGGCCAGCATTTACGATTTCCATAGAATGTGATGTGGAGTACATGCACTTTAACTCTGAGGATCTGATGATGGAGCAGAAAAGCATAGTAGGGTACTGTACAGAGGTCGATAATATTTTTGTTTGCTTTTGGTCCCTTTTGTTTATGTTGCATGAACAGACGTCGTACATAACGTTTTGAAGGTCTGATGATGGAGTAAAACCATGCCATAGAGAACTCTGCGATGGCATGTAGTAACTTATTCGTGTTTGGGCTCTTTAGATTGTGTTTGCTGAGTAGCTCTATACATGATCTGCTGAGGATTTGATGACGGATCAGAACAGTATTTTAAGGCATGTTTTAAAGGTATTTAGTTAGTCATAACGTCATTAGACTCTTTTGATAGTACCTATCTATTGAGACGCCTCTGTACAGGAACTTGAGAAGGCCTGATGATGAAGCACAACAACAGCATAGGGAATTTTGCGAAGGCATATAGGTGGATTACCGTATGTCGACTATTTTAATACTGTTTGCTGCGTAGCTTCTGTGTGTATCTTCTGTGTTCTACATTTGGACTCTTCGGGTACGGAATCCTAAAAAGTAACGTAATGTTGTAATGTTTTGGATACTACCGATGTTAACTAGGTTACTAAGGCTCGTGAAAAGATATCTGGCGACTCTTATGAAGTATTTTCCGCAATTGTATTAAATTTCTGAAAAATATCGCGCTCGAGTTTTCATCTAGTTGTGATATGACTTTATAACCGGAGACCGAAAAGTATGAAGTATTTTCCACACTGTATCATGTTTGAAAAATTTCGCGCTCGCTGCGCTCGCGTTTCCGTCTACATGTGCTATTACTTTATGACCCGTCCTAGTGACTACTATAAATATTAAGTTTGCTGAAATAACATATAAACTTCCTTGGTTCTAAATATGTTGGCAAGGTAAACGTCCCTGTACTCGACACTGGCCCAATACTGTCGTTTGGTGATTAATTACTGTAATCTATTGGCCACTAAGGTGTCGATTACTGGGAGGTTTACCTTAATTGTGTAAACGAAATAAAGTGTACTAGTACTTCAAATTGCGTCATCTGATTTCAGGAGCCGTTGCGAAAATGAACCCTGGGTATTTATTTATTTACGCTTTGGGACTAGTTGGAAGAAGTGTACAAATCCGTGGCAGCTGTGAGCAGAAGGGAAAAGATAAATGACAGACAATGTGGGCTCGGTCGTCGGGTCTTCGACCCCACGCGGAACGCCTTCTGACCTCGTGTGCCTCCCCACTCACTACCGGGCCTTTGTCCCTCAGGTTTACTTGTAAGACACTCGGGGCTGGACTTGGTGAGCACGCTCCAAGGAGAAGCTTCGGGCCTTTGGGCTTTCGCTGAACAGTTTCTGACCTCATTTACTTCGCCCGTCACCTTCGGGCTTTCGGCTCTGAGTTTCGCTTGTAAGACATTCGAAGCTAGAAATTGCCGATTTGGGCTCGTCTTTCGGGCCTTCGGCCCTCGGGATCGTATCGAGGGCGAGCGAGCGTGCTCCGAAGAGAAGCTTCGGGCTTTCGGCTCTACGCGGAACGGCTTCTGACCTCGTATGCCTCGACCCTCAGGTTCATTTGTAAGACACTTGGGGCTAAAAATTGTCGACTAGGGCTCGCCCTTCGGGCCTTCGGTCCTCGGGCGTATAGCAAACGTGCCTCAAAGAGAAGCTACGGGCCTTCGGCCTTTCGCGGAACAGCTTCTGTCCTCGTGTATTTCGCCTCTTAGCTTCGGGCCTTCGGCCCTCAGGTTTACTTGTGACGCATTCGGGGATAGAAAATGGCCACTTAGCATTTACTTATTTTTGTAGCTCCTTAGGAAAACATCGGTAGCTCATTCCACAACCGAAGTGTTCGAGGGTCAAACGTATAGGTATACTTAGACTGCTCTCTAAAAAGATTAAAATAAAGGCAAAATTAAAAATTTTGAAAAAACCCCCGACGGATGTTCTCAATTCAAAAATAATTAAATAATGCATTTGAAAATCCCCCGACTTTATAGGAAATAATTACATATAGATAAAATCATTTTTTTCTAAACGGTTAACTGGTTGCGAGGTATATTTTCAAGTCCAGAAAAATCCGTCGGGGGCTGCCATTGCCATGTCAATTCCCAATTGCATTAAAACAGTAATAATAATGAAATTTGAGATAACTTACAGGACGCTATAAACTAACTGCATAAACTATTACTTCATTTCAGGGCAGGCAATGGCAGCCCTCGACGGATTTTTCTGGACTTGAAAATATACCTCGCAACCAGTTAACCGTTTAGAAAAAAATGATTTTATCTATATGTAATTATTTCCTATAAAGTCGGGGGATTTTCAAATGCATTATTTAATTATTTTTGAATTGAGAACATCCGTCGGGGGTTTTTTCAAAATTTTTAATTTTGCCTTTATTAAATATGCATTTTTAATTTCCTACAACATAGATTAGACACCAGCTGTCAACTGTCAGTGATGGTTCGTTTGAGACAGGTGTTTACCTGACACAGAACGATTAGTATTGATTGGTTTCTGAACACCTAGCATAGATTATCGTCCGTAGATCGAGGTTATCTGTTGGTGGAGCTGTCATTCTTTTGCTCATTATTTGAGAGGACATATTTACAAGTCCAGAAAAATCCGTCGGGGGCTGCCATTGCCTACCCTGAAATGAAGTAAGAGTGTATGCAGTTTATTTTATACCGTCGTTTAAGTTATCTCTAATTTCATTATTATTACTATTTTAAAGCAATTGAGAGTTGACATGCCAATGGCAGACCCCGACAAATTTTTCTGGACTTGTACATATACCACGCAAACAATTAACCGTTTTAAAATGTATTTTTATCTCTATGTAATTATTTCCTATAGAGTCGAGGGATTTCCAAATGAATTATTTAATATAAAATAGAAGTAAGTGCCTTGTTGCCACTTTCTATCCCCGAGTGCCTCACAAGTAAATCGGAGGGCCGAAGGCCCGAATCTAAAAGAAAATACACGAGGTCAGAAGCTTTCCGCAAAAGGCCGAAGGCCCGTAGCTTCTTCTTGGAGCACGCTTGCTATACGAGCTCAAGGACCGAATACCCGAATGGCGAGTCCAAGTTGACAATTTAGAGCCCCGAGTGTCTTACAAAGGAAACTGAGCGCCGACGCACACGAGGTTCTGATAAGTTCCGCGTAGGGCCGAAGGCCCGAAGGGCGAGCCCAAAACGGCAATTTCTAGCTCCGAATATCTTACAAACGAACCTCTAGGCCGAAAGATATATAGATATATGAGGTCAGAAGCCGTTCAGCGAAAGGCCAAAGGCCCGAAGCTTCTCCTTGGAGCGAGCACGCCAAGTCGACACTTTCTAGCCCCGAGTGTCTTACATGCGAATCTCAGGGCTGATGGCCTAAAAGGGAAGGGCGAGACACACTAGGTCAGAAGCCGTTTCGCGTAGGGCCGAAGGCCCGAAGCTTCGCTTCGGAGCGCGCTCGCCATGCGAGCCCGATGGCGGAAGGCCCGAAGGACGAGCCTAAGTCGGTAATTTCTAGCTGCGAATGTCTTACAAGCGAACCTCAAGGCCGAAGGTGAGGGACGGAATATATGAGGTCAGAAGTCATTCAGCGGAAGGCCGAAGGCCCGAAGCTTTACTTTGGAACGAGCGCGCGCGCTATGTGAGCCTGAGGGCTGGAGGCCCAAAGGGCAGCTGAAGTCGACACTTTCTAGCCCCGAGTGTTTTACAACCGAACCTCAGGGCCGACGATCCGATGACGGCCTGTCATCATGACATAAGATTGAAAGTGCCATGTATTGAGCCAGTGTCGAGCACAGCGACGTTTACCTTACCAACACATTTAGAACCAAGGAATTTTATATATTATTTCAGCAAACATGATATTTATAGTAGTAAAAAAGTATAAATATGTTCATATTTCAAGACAGCCGAAGAACGATACTCTATCTGCGAGCCTTCACAAAGTTCCTTACAATGTTGTTCGATTCCATCATCAAACCCTCAGTAGTTCATGCACAGAAGCTACACAGCAAGCAGTATTGAAATAGTCGACACACGGTAATCCACCTATGTGCCTTCGCATAATTCCCTATGTTGTTCTTTTGCTTCATCATCAGACTTTCCGAAGTTCATGTACAGTCAGCGTCATATAGTGTGTAGCAGCGAAAGTGGCCAAATAGTTCGGTACACCATACAAAATATATGGTGTACCGAACTATTTGGCCACTTTGGCTGCTACATACTATATGACGCTGACTGTACAAAGGCGTTTCAATAGACTCTAATAAAAGAGCCTAATGGCATTTCACTAACTAGGTAAGTACCTTTAAAACATGCCTTAAAATACCGTTCTGATCCATCATCAGATCCTGAGCTGATCAGGTACAGAAGCTACTCAGCAAACACAATTTAAAGAGCCTAATCACGATTAAGTTACTATATCCTATCGCAAAGTTCTCTGTGGTATGGTTCTACTCCATCATCAGACCCTCAGAAGGTTATGTACAACGTCTGTTAATGCAACATAAGCAAATGGACAAAAAACAATCAAAAAGATTATCTACCTCTGCACAGTACCCTACTATGATTTTCTGCTCCATCATCAGATCCTCAGAGTTAAAGTGCATGTACTCCGCACCACGTCCTATGGAAATCGTAAGCGCTGGCTGAGCAGTTCTGGAGAAAATTCACTCAAACGCACTTTAGCAAGTGAAAAATGTTTACTGCAGCTCCCCCTGGTGAGTTATCACCGTAACACCTAGCTAAAATTCGTCCCGACTAAACTACAAACCTATTGCAAATAGTCGTTTCTGAATCGGTCAAGCCGTTTTGAAGATATTGATGTGCACATACAAACAAACAAATAAACAACCTCTCACCTTAAACGCATATACCTTCTCCGTTCCGTCGTGGTCGTGGGTAATGATAAAAGTCATTAGATTCAATAGAAACACTGACGGTAAGTAAGCAATGATCCACTTCACATATACCAAACTAAGCTAAATACATTAATTTTCTTACTTTATCCGCCGCTGTCCAATTATCGCTCGTTTTTTTTGGTAGTATTCATTGTTTAATCAAATACTCGCACTAAACTTGCGTGTAAGATTAAGTTTTCTGTTTTTATTTTTCTGTAATCTACAGAATACACAGCAACTTTTGAGCCCTATTACATGACGGTACTCCAAAATTTGCGAATTTCGACCCACCCTATTAATCAGTCTGTTAAGTAACAGGCCGATCAAACCTCAATTAAGGATTGTTTATGAATAAGGCTGTTAGTATATAAATGTATTTTGATGATAAAAAGAAGGAAAACAAAATGGAGGTATGGTTATATTTTTCCTGTAAAATATATGTTATGTAAAAAATGTTTCAGAATGTGTAACTCAAGCCCTTTCATATGACACCCCACTTGACATATTCATTAGGCTGAAATTTTGAACCACCTTTCATCTGTTATCTGTTCTATTTGAATGAAAAAAAATGAAAAAAATGAAAATTTATCTAGGTTAACCTTCTTTATAACTATTCCAAATATGAAATCGATAGCAAAAGTAGTTCTTGAGATATTTAGCAATGTGACAGACAGAGAAAGTGAAATCATAAGGGTTCCTTTTTACCATTTTGGTACGGAACCCTAAAAAGTAAAAAAAATATCCTGTGTGATTATACGCCAGTACACGACTATGTGTGTTGAAATTTTTTTTTCATTCACCGGTTACATGTATGGAGTGCCCCCCTAATTTAATATTTTTTTGTAATTTCACATCACTTTTATATAGTGGTTCAACACTACAATTATGAAATTGGATAGGAAGGTGTATTCTACCTTCCTATCCAATTTCATAATTGTAGTGTTTATAGTTTCCGACTAAATCGGCTGTGACATGCGGACGGATAAGCATGACGAAACTACAAGGGTTCCGTTTTCGCCATTTTGTCTACGGAACCCTAAAAAGTGGCCTATATGTGAGTCCAGGCTTGTTGTATTGTGTACCAAGTTTCACCATAATCCCTTCACCTGTTTTTGCGTGATTGAGTAACAAACATCCATACTAACTAACTACTGCCTAGGCTAAATCTTGGGATTAGGTAGCGGACCCCGGGCATCGTTCAGGACGCAACTGTACTGGGATAACGCTAGGAGGATGATGATGAGTAACAAACATCCATAATGTCAGTAGGATTTGATGATAACTCAAATAGAAGAAAGTAAGATGTTTGGATGTTAATTACTCAATCCGAATAAAAGATGGTTGATTTATTTGAAAAATCATATCAAATTTTGTAGCTGCCCGAAGTTGTCCCAAGACGTCTCGTGCTACCATTTTTGATATTTACTCAGTTACATCCTCTCTTGTAACATTCAATTATTTTCCATTCATTTGAATTAATTCCTGTCGCATAGAGCATTAAGAGAAAATTTAATGGGCCAGTTTTTATTAGTAATGAAATATTGTTTTTACCTCAACATAAATACTGATTTTTAGGGTTTCGTAGTAAACAAGGAACCCTTATAGTTTCGCCATGTCCGTCCGTCCGTCCCCCGTTTTTTCAGTAACCGTTTGTACTAGAAAGCTGTAATTTGGCATGAGTATACATATCAATGACGCCGACAAAACGGTAGAATAAAATCATATAAAAATTTTTTTTTAAGGTACCTCCCCTACATGTAAAGCGGTGGTGCAATTTTTTTTTCTTCCAAACCCCATCGTGTGGCGTATCGTTGGATAGCTCTTTCAAAAATATAACGTTTCTAAAAGCATTTTTCAAGAAGCGGTTGGCGTGATATTAAGCTTTGAAGTGATAATTTTTGCTATGGTCAAGTGTCCCCCTCCCTGCCAGCTAAACGGTGGCTACTAGGCGTGTGAAAAAAATCATGGTAGTAGTATATACGATGAATTTAAAAGGAAAACTATCACAGCTAAGTAGGCATTACCGTAAAGGGCAAAAATTTGTATACAACACAACATCTCAAAAAAGTACATCATCAGTACTAAGATCAGTAAAAACCCTTAATTCCGCATATGACCGGTGACGTGATGGTCGGGCAACTACGGAACCCTACACTGTGCGTGGCCCGACACGTACTTGGCCGTTTTTTTCCATGAAACGTAAGCAAAAAGCCCTGTGTTTGAAATGGGAATCAGAGTTACAAAAATAGTAATACTTGTTAAAAATATTTTTCGCTTCGGTTCTAAATTAAAAACGACTTTTAGTTTATATTCACAAAGGAAATTAATTAAATATAAGAGTACATTTTGATGCAAGTGCGGAAGGTCTGTCATTGTGCACGAAGTCAGAGTTGTCTTGGCTCGAGCCGTGAGGCGACGAGAGACAAGACTCGGGACGATTGAAAATGACACTTCCGCTCGTGTATCAAACGACGTTTTTTCATACAGTTGTGAAAAAATAGCAAAGAAACATAACTAAATAAAACAGTAGGTACATAAGCTTAAAAGAGACAAACCAAAAGTATCATTGTGGGTTCGCTATGTACGTGCGAACCCACAATTGGCGTAGTTTACCTACATACCTACATTTATTTAACAACCGTATAAATGGCATATATCACAGAAATATTATTAAAACAATAAGTCATTACAAAATTAATTCGTGAAATTATGAATGAAAGAGGCGGGAATTAAAAGGTCGCATTAAGTTTTTGACCAGTGTGTGTTGCCAGTGATGACATATGGATCCGAGACATGGGCGCTAACGATGGGCCTCATAAGAAAGCTCAAGGTCACCCAAAGAGCAATGGAAAGAGCTATGCTCGGGGTTTCTCTGCGTGATAGAATTAGGAATGAAGCTATCCGTAGCAGAACTGGGGTCACCGACATAGCCTTCAAAATTGCGAGACTTAAGTGGCAGTGGGCAGGGCACATTGCTCGCAGGACTGACGGTCGATGGGGCCAGAAACTGCTTGAGTGGCGTCCACGCACCGGAAGACGAGCTGTCGGTAGGCCTCCGACAAGGTGGAGTGATGACCTGGTGAAGGTCGCGGGAATCCGGTGGAAACGAACGGCACAGGACCGATCTAAATGGCGAGCCTTGGGGGAGGCCTATGTTCAGCAGTGGACGTCTTTTGGCTGAAATGATGATGATGATGATGATGATTAAGTTTTAATTGATAAACTTTTTTCTTTTTTTCGATTTGTGTAAGATTGTCCTCTAATATTTATTTATTTATTTATTTTATTTAATATGCCATGGTTATCGGCATTCAACTAAATCAAAAACTATGTTGGCATAGGTTTTATGTCACATGGGAGTTTAATTATATATAAACATGAAATAAAAATATTTTTAATATTATAATTAATTTATTTTTCATATTGTAAATAAATGTATGTTTTGGCAAAAAATAAACAAGCGTTCATTCATCCGCCGCGGCGGTCTTGCATAATTACTCTGTTAATCGGAGACCTCGCATAATTACTCCTTTCCGGTCATTGGTCTACTCAATCAGGCAACTTTTTAAAACAGTTTTGGATTTTTTTATTATTTGACAACCCTTTAACTAGTTTAATATGCAATTTCAATGTTTTAAATTTAATAAAAGCAAAGTTTTAATGCCAAATCAATAAATAAGTAAACTGATTGAACAAAAACTCTTCGGTTGAATGTATGGCTTGGATAAAAAGCACTAGGGCGAGAAATGCAACTTTGCGCACGATATACAGGTACATAAAGTACCACTTTTTAAGCAACTGTTTTAAAAAGTGTTTTATAACGATTGAATTATGTACTGCAAGGGATATATGGGCATACAACATAATTAAATTACGAAAAATCACCAACTTATGTTTCTTGTGACATTCAACCCAACCAGCAAAAACTAGTTGTATAAGGATCTATAGAACGTTTCGTAAACTCCATTTTGTGTCAGCAATTGGTTGTATAAGAGACCACAGAACGTTTACATACCCCCGAAGTGGCGCATTTATATTTCCATTTAATGATATATTTAGTAGAACTATAGTAGTCACAAGTGGAGCGCATTGTTGATGTACGGGGTACCGTGACGCTACTATACTGCTTTTCTGTACTGTATCGGCCACCGTGATGCTGCTATAGTGCTAGTACTATAATAGCCTTCGTGTTACCTTTATAATACATTTCGCGTAGTGCAGCAGATTTCATGAGTGCAGCAATTGTAGTTTATGATGTAGTCTTTTTGTGTTTGTCTAAAGACTCATAATAATTGTCAGCAAATATTATTGAGGTAAGTAAGAATTTCTTTACTTAATTTCTTCGTTGAGTTATCCTTCTCATAATAGGTCCGAATAGATATGCGGCCGCAACTTTACTGTTAAACTAGTTGTTATCGCCTTCTCTTGACCCGCCATCATTCGTTATCGCGCACCTCATTCATACTTTTCCGCAATTAAACCTCTTTTTCACGCCATCCGCTTTATGGCCTTCTTATCAAAAAGGAAAGATTTAATGTCATTGTACTAAGTCGACGTCAATGTGCAAAAATAATTAATTTAACTACAAATACAAAGATAGAAACACAAAGTAAGAAACGATAACCAGCATCTTAACAGTCTTACACACTACAGCATCAGCAAGAGTGGCGGCTGCCCCGGAACATCTTCAGCAGAATAAAAGGTACGGCAGGCCACCATATACATTATACAATATTTTGCATTTCTTCACAGACCCATATGATAGACCCCGTTTTCCGGCCTTCAGTCTTCTACCGCTGGTCCTTCGTCCTTCTTTCCCCGCGCTTACACTAGGATGAGGTTTATGATGTATTCTCAATGCGCCGTCGTTTTATTCAGTGTTTAGTTAATTATTTTAATAAATGAATATTGAAATGTACCATTGTTATTGTTCATAGACCAAAAAGTAACTCCGACGCTCTTATAGGCTAATTATAGTACCCATGACAAGATTTTCGACGCCATCATGGTTCAAATTTCCTTACATAACTTTAAATGGTCACTCTTTTGAGACAGTGGTAACGAATCGGAAAACTAGGTACTACTTATGCGATAGGTTGACAGTTTTGTGTATTAAATATGCGAAATCCATTTTTAATGTTAATATTAGTATTTGTTACACAGAATATCACGTATCATTAAAATGGTCTCATATATATAAGCGAAATAACGATGCCATTTAATAACGTAATTGTCATTTAAAGGTAGCAACTACCTACCTTTTTGTGTCATTTTTATGTTACAAAGGATACAAAAAACTCTTTTTCAACACTATATGATGTTATAAAGGAACAATTAAAACCCTTTCACAACGCTTTTGCCTTATAAAGGAATTGCCGTAAAACTGTTAAAGCACTGTTAAGCGATATAAACGAAACTGCTATACAACAAAATCGCTCTATAGTAGTGTCGTTGTGAACACTATAGTACCTAAGTACTGTAACGGTGATCTGTAAAACCAGAATATCACCATTTCCTCATATTATTGAATCCTTATCACTGCTACAACGCAATGCCTATAGGAGCTTTTTGGGATATAAGTTTAAGTTATAGGACCATTTTACTGGTTGGGAAGCGCTTCCAGAAGACTCCAGGGTCCATTACCTAGAAATAATTAAAGGAACTCCGTTTAAAACCCTTTTTTTGTAAAAGAGGCTGTGAGTCTATAGCCATGTGTTACATTTTCCCTCTCCAATTTTCTGATGTTTAGGCGCTCCATAAATGACACAGGCGCTTGAACAAAATGGCAAAAATAAACGAAATAAAAAGATTCTACATAACAGCTAAATCGTCCTTACTTCCGTAATTCGCCAGTCATAAATCTCTCGCTCACTTCCTTCAACCAACAGGGATGCAAACTATTATGGTAACATGACATTGGTACACTGTAACTTATTTTCATTAGACGCATGATAGTTTATTTACTCGGTCCTACATAATTTTATTTTCACCTCACTAGCTCGGAAAGCCCTTTTTTATTATTTGAAAACAGATATTTTTGATTTGATTTTGATAGCAAAACTGCATTTTATCCACAAGAGTGCAAAGAATATTTGAAATCCGAACACGCTATTTGTAACTTTTTTAAGCATAATAAATAACATGTAAAGGCCAGTTCAGGCAGTCAAGCAACAATCATTTTATATTGTGCTGTTGTGTTAAAAAACTAGTACCTACGCCAAATTAGGGATTAGGTAGTGGACAACTATATTTAGGACGCAACTGTCAACGTTAAGACGAGGAGGAGAAAAAAAAATTCTCGCTCTAGTGAGGTGAAAAGATTTGTGTTATACACGGCTGCAAAGTTATTTTACGTCTCGTGTGTTGCAACACTCGCTACGCTCAGGATTTTATTTTTGAACCACTCGCTTCGCTCAGGATTCTATTTTCGAACCACTCGCTTCGCTCGCGGTTCAACCATAGAATCCATTCGTTAGCTCGTGGTTCAATCCCAGAATCCATTCACTAGCTCGTGTTTCAATTCCACACTCGCGGTTAAAATACAACTTTGCACCCTTGTATAACAAATAACTATTTCCGAACCGTTTCGGGGTCACTTTCTAATCATACATACCTATTTTGGGCCGCGTGACTACATATCAGCCGCAGCATTACACTATTTCATTAAACCAATTATTGTTGACACTATTTCATTAAACCATATTATATCGGAAATTTACCATTTTCTTACTTTTTAGATTCATTCAAGACGTAGTACTTTACCATTTTTAGGGTTCCGTACCAAAATGGTAAAAAAGGAACCCTTATGGTTTCACTTTGTCTGTCTGTCTGTCTGTCACATCGCTAAATAACTCAAGAACTACTTATTCTACCGATTTGAAATTTGGAGTAGTTATTAAGAAGGGTAACCTAGATGCATAGCATGTTTTTTTTATTTTTTTTATTTTCGGTGAAAAATGACAGATGAGTGACGGATGAATTCACTGTCTGCATGAGGTGGTTAAAAATATGAAAGTCTAGTGAATATGTCAAGTGGGATGTCATATGAAAGGGCTCGAGTTGCACATTCTGAAACATTTTTTCTTTGCGTTGAGTCATTTTCGATTTATGAAAAAAAATTATAAAATATACCGTTCCCCCTCGCTCTTATCTCCGGTTTACCAAGGAAAAGTATGAAATTATTAGTTAACATTCATATTAACCCGTAGTCTACCAGTCTCGGGGATCCCCGGGATCATAACAAAAGAATGCTATTGTTTATTTTTTTCGCCGGGAGAGGACGGCTTAATGTGTATTTTACAGGAAAAATATAACTATAGGTTCTACTTTTTCTTTTTTTTATTATAAAAAAACATTTCTATACTACGTTTGTAATTTAATCACCTTTGCATGTATTTTTGTTTTATACATTCTTACCATCGATTTAAAATACCCTAGATACACTATCACCTACAAATTCAAGACGAAAAAGTGTCCAAGCCGGCTGAGCCGACATTGCGAGTGTGTGCGTGTTAGATACACGCTAAACGAGCGTAAGTCAATTGGGATCAATTTATTTTTTTTCAATAGTGATCCTTATGTCACCAGCGTAACGTTTTATTTTAAATGAGAGCGTTTGGCGATTACAGCATTTCAATTTTGTTCACGCACATTTTCCACTGATTGTGTTGGCAACATTGGACATACATTGGAACAGAGGTCGGTATCGTGTTCTGTGGAGTCGAAAATGATTTGTTTAAAATAGGTAGGTGGTAAACAAGCATACGACGTCAGATGTTAACGTCGATTTATTATAAATAGTAATGATAAATCGATTTATTATGTTGTGTTGTTTTTATTTTTATTATTTTAATGAGTGTTACTTTAGAACTCCGTAGTTTATGAACCGATTCGGAAAATTCTTTCTTTGTTTGGAATCATATGTTTGAAGCATGTTGGTCCCGTTGTTGCCACAAACTAGTTCTGATGATGGTATCCATGAGGAATTGAGGGAAATCCTCAAAAAATCAGGGGAAACATATAGCGACTTTAGTTTTTCGTTAACAAATCGAGCATTTGCATTCAGAAAGTAGCATTTGGAGAACAGAAGCTGATGACGAAGACCATGGATGGGACCATCCAAAAGTGTTTGTGTGTGGCGCTAAGATATTTCGATCAAGATACTCAAGCGACTATGACAAAGCCACTTTAAATGGTTCTACTGTAATTTCATGTTATGTTACCATTAAATTAAAGCAGTCCTAAATTTAAAGCAGTTAATCGAATAAGTTATACTTGAAAGAAGAAATAGAATATTATTATCCGTAACTCATTATTTTTAAAAACAAGGTTTAATTTACAAAAATTACACTGAATCAGAGTAACTTGTATACATGATAGTGTCTCAAGCTTTGAAATCTTTATTTTACATTTTGAAATTATATATAGGTAACATACCCCTCACGTTACTAGAACATATCTTTCTACAAATAGTCATAAATCATTTAATGCTTTTTATTCACTTTCTTTTAGATAAACGCTAATATTTTAATTTATAGTTTTTACCAACTTACATATCTACATACACACTCCATAGGTGTGTGCTAATAACAAACAATACTTGTAAACTTTCATAAAAAAATTAGTCAGTCTGCGACTCCATTCCTTCGAAATTTTACTATAGTCCGATTCATAGGTCTCCCGTTTCGTTTCGATATACGACTCACTCAACGTGAGGGAAAGAGACAGTAGCATAGCTGGTCGTGTGTCTGATATTTTGATAAAATAATTGTTATAAGCGCGTTAAAGCTTAATATAACTACAAATCAATTAAATAATGAAACTTTAAATAAATACTCATCGAAAATACGAAATTCCATCCTTTTTTTAACGTCGTTAACATGTTCTTTTTGCATTTTTTTACGGAGCACTTGGGCATGTTGACTCGCCGATGGCTAGCGCGCGACTCTGAGCGCAAGAGTGCTTAAAAGGCATTTAAGCACTCTTGAGCGTGGACGCTTTTGACAGGCGGATAGTGCAACTAGGGTATTTTAAATCGATGATTCTTACACGATTATGCTGAAAGTATCTTCCTTCAAATAAAGAAAAGAAAATGGAAATCGGTTCACATGATAAACAATTATCCTTGAAAAACCACCATACATACTAAGTTATTCAGTTGCTCAAATTTGTAACAACATTTTCCGATAGATGGCGCTGCTACCCATGGCGTTCAATTTCTACACCATGTTGTTGAGATTTTCCTGAATCAATAGGGTTGGAACCGGTTTACGCCTGTATACGGAACCCTCGGTGCGCGAGTCGGACTCGCACTTGATCGGTTTTTTACTCTCCTCTCCACTCGGATGGGGTCGCATCGGTCAGGGCGACGCATTCACGACGACATCAATTAGCTTGAATTTCGGTATTCACGATCGTTCCTTCCGCATGGCCCGTTTACGCCAACGCTGCAGTTATGACTCTCATGGATCAAAATTGGAGCGGCCCTTGCTGTTCTATAGGTGATCTGTGTCTATTCGGATTCTTGGAGCGGTCAATTATGCCAAGCTGAATACTATGTACTGCAGTAAAAAAAAACAAATAATAAATTCCGATCAAGTATGGAACTCGCCAAGCGCCAAGCGCGCGGTGGCTCGCTTGCCAAGCGTGGCGACTATGGCAAATCCCCCCCAACGGGAAAAATAAATTGGGGGAGGCCTATGTTCAGCAGTGGACGTCTTTCGGCTGAAATGATGATGATGATGATGATGATGATGATGATGATGATGATGGAACTCGAACTCCAGAAAGAAAGTATCTGATATGTGTTAAGGTATAAAATACATTTTAACTGTTGCTAAAAGGATGTAACTCGTGCTCGATGGAAGAATTAAGATTCATATTCATAGTTAATGTAGGAACGACCGGCAGCCAGTGACCCTCGTGGTTCTTCAGTAATCATGCAAATTCACTGTCTGCATGTAATTGCATTTGCACCCCGCTTTTATGCCCTTCATGTGGATTAAATTTATTTGAATATAAAATTGAAAAGGGGTTTGTTATAACCTAAAAAACTGCCATTCCTTTAACTTTTTATTTAGTCACATGAATGACTTAAAAATAGGAAACATTTATTTATTAGGTTTGGGAAGTTTTTTGTTTGCAGAAATAATCTGAGACAAATTCGTTTCGAGTTCACTATATACATTCTACACCTACAGTTGCCAATTCTATTCTCTATATAATGAATTAAAGTAAATCCAAATTTAATTGCCATATTTTTGTATTACAGTTATATTTACCTGTAATATTTGGGGTTAGATGTCTTAACTATGTGTCATAATAATAATCTCAATATTTGCGCTTGATAGGTAATTCTTTGAGTAAAATGGTATTTTGGTCCGCGGAATGGTATTTTTTCAACTTTCTCCTTCATAAATAGACACCTATAAGCACAGTAAAAAAGTTTTGTAATGTGCAGTTCAAGTTGTTTATGTATTGTATGATATGATATGATATTATGTTTGTATGATAGCATTGATAGCCCACATGAGCTAGTGATAAGACTTTGGATTTTTACCCCCCATGCATATTGGTAATTTTGATAAGAAACAAATATGATACATATTTTCAAATTTCTATACACGAGGGTTAGCCTTGTTTACATAATTATTTTACATCTATTATTATATCTATAAAAAATTTCAAATCGATAGCATAAGTAGTTCCTGAGATATTTTAGCGATGTGGCAGACTGACAGAGGGCACACTATAAGGGTTCCGCTTGTACTTCCTTGGTACGTAACCTTAAAAATCATAAAGAGGTGGGCAATAATTTTCCTGTGTCCTCCCGGAGCAATTTCGTTATGAGGCCTGTCACTCAAGGCCAGGTGTTTCAGCTGTATCGTTTTCCATTAATTCGAGTTCTTTTATTTCCCAAACAAAAAGGAATTTGACTTCATTATATTCTAATCATAGTGAAGAGTTAAAAGTACGTCAATAATTTTATTGAGAAAAAAATGTTTAAGCTTTTAGAAAGACTAACACTTCTAGGTCTTCTAATGATAAACAGTAAGAATTAAATATTTTGAACAAACATTTTTTATTGGAAAATAATATTTCCATTTTATAAATAAGAAAACTCGCACTCAATTAAATTCAAAAAAACATTGTTTAAGACGGGAAATCGAGTCCGTTTTAGTTCTACTGTATAGAATGAATCTTAGGTTTTGCAGTAGGTGATAAAAATGTACAAGTTACAACCAGTAGGTATGAAGGTTGTATTTCGGTTTTTGAATCCTTATTCTTAATTTTATTGCTTTGTTCTAACAACTTTTCCTTTGATTTTCATTCGGTTCTCAAGAAAGGCGTGATGAGGTTTAGTACGGGTCGGCAAATCATCGGCCGGCTAGTAATGCCTCTGGTGTTGCAAATGTCTATAGGCAGCGGTTACCAGGTGGACTTTCAGCTTGTTTGCCACCGACGTTGTATAAAGAAAAGAAAAGGCTACTTTTCCAATCCATTATGACAGATCCTCAACAAGCGCGCTTTGTGAAACACCTTTTCATTTCAAATGATTCTAATATTGTCCCGGAATTGTACTGCTTTTTTAAAAGGTATATTTTAAGAATACTTCAGGGGCTTACCGTCGACTGTTTACATTTTGCTGTTTGTTACAATTTAATTTGTTTATTTTACTTTTTCTTTTTTTTATGTCATTCCTCTCAGTCGTTACGATGATAAAATTTAATCTAATAATTTATTCATGCTTGTCATGTGTGATTTACATTCAATTATGCTGGCGCTACATTAAAAATTGATTATCGTATCTACTTTACAGGCAAATAATATAAACCATTAAACCACGCTTTGTACACAATTTGTCGCCGATATTTATAAACATTTATTTTCTACCAACTCATTCATATTCTTAACCATGACTTTTTTAAACAAAATAAAACTATACTTACTCACTTTGTCTTATGAGAGTTATGAGTCTAATAATGACGTATATCTACTACAAAAGGTTTTCTACTGCGTACCACGTTATTTACTTGTTACCACTGGTGACTGTCAGTCCCCAGGATGTGGTTACATAAAAAAAAACCGGCCAAGTGCGAGTCGGACTTGCGCACGAAGGGTTCCGTGCTATTATCTATGAAACCGGCAAAAAATCACGTTTATTGTATGAAAGCCCCCTTCAATATTTACTTTATTAATTTTTTTAGTATTTGTTGTTATAGCGGCAACAGAAATGCATCATCTGTGAATTCAACTATCTAACTATCACGGTTCGTGAGATCAGCCTGGTGACAGACGGACAGACAGACAGACTACAGAAAGACAGCAGTCTTAGTAACAGGATCCCGTTTTACCCCTTGGGTATGGAACCCTAAAACAACTGAACGTCGACAAAAAAAATATTTTTTTTTTAAAACTTGGGACGTGGGTTAAGCCCGTCTGGTTTTACGCCTCAGTTCGGTGCTGTCCTAGGGCGACGGCGGCTGCTAGGTCTCCGGGTAGAGGGGAAGCGGTCAGTGGAGCTGGTGGTACGCTGACGCAGTTGGTGCGGTGAAAAACCCAAAATTAAATGGCAGGGACGCGCGCGCTTAAGCTCGGCCAGCACCCTGTGAATTAACTTCCACAGTCAAAATTCGTTTAGACTCATTCGCTGATAATGAAGCCCTTATAGTTTAAGAGCCGACGACACTGAACCTAGTTCGATAAGACTCCCAGGTGAGATATATATTATAAGATGCGTCATTCCTGGGGGAACACGAAACGGCTATGCTGCCATGCAAAAAACCTGGTGGCCATAGTAAAAAAAAATATTCAAAAAAAAAAAAAACCGGTTTCTAGTACGATAAGTCTCCCAGGTTTCGTTTGTTCCTCGATACAGGGGAGGGGTAGGACTATACGATAATGCAGTGCTGCAAGCCCCCCTGACTGGCCTTGTCAGTGGCAGCAGCATGATAAGTGACGCCAATATTGAGGTATCTAGTATGATCGGTCTCCTAAAAAAACCAAGGCTCATCTGAAAGATCATTAATTTCTGTGTAAGAAAAACCACTGCTGCCTTTTCCTAATAGTGGAGAAGGTGGTGCTGCAGTGATTGAAGGAGCCCAGTACACTGAACCTAATTCGATAAGACTCCCAGATGATATGTATATTATAAGATGCATCATTCCTGGGGGAACACGAAACGGTTATGCTGCCATGCAAAAAACCTGGTGGCCATAGTAAAAAAAAAAATCAAAAAAAAAATCCGGTTTCTTGTACGATAAGTCTCCCAAGTTTCGCTTGTTCTTCGATACAGAGGAGGGGTAGGACTATACGATAATGCAGCTGCAAGTCCCCCTGACTGGCCTTATCAGTGGCAGCAGCATGATAAGTGACGCCAAATCTGAGGTCTAGATACCTCAACGACAAGCAAAATTATTCTTAAGTGTACGTGGCACGCGTATTAAATCAGTACAAATCGAAAGGAACCGGGTGATTGCTGACAAAACTGAATTGAAAAACCGAATTCAGCTGCGCTGAAGGCGATCTTCAATCATAGCAGCAACCACCTTCTCCACTATTGGGAAAAGGCAGCAGTGGTTTTTCTTATACAGAAATTGATGATCTTTCAGATGAGCCTTGGTTTTTTCAGGAGACCGATCATACTAGATACCTCAGATTTGGCGTCACTTATCATGCTGCTGCCATTGATAAGGCCAGTCAGGGCGGCTTGCAGCACTGCATTATCGTATAGTCCTACCCCTCCCCTGTATCGAGGAACAAACGAAACCTGGGAGACTCATCGTACTACAAACCGGAAATTTTATTTTTTTTGAATATTTTTTTTTACTATGGCCACCAGGTTTTTTGCATGGCAGCATAGGCGTTTCGTGTTCCCCCAGGAATGACGCATCTTATAATATATATCTCATCTGGGAGTCTTATCGAACTAACCGATTACGAAAATCGGCACCCCGAGGAATCTCGAAAATGACACCCATATCGATTTTTTAAGAAAAGGAAAATTTGCTCCCCGCTCAAACTTAGAACCCTCTTTTCACCCCTTAAAAGGAGCAATTTCGAAAAACGTTGAAACATGTTTTATTTTATTTAAACAAAGAGTCTATGTACGAAGTTTGAATTCTCTCACTTCAAAAAAGATTTGCTCTCCGTACAAACTTGGAACCCCCTTTTGAACCCTTTAGGGGAGCAATTTCGAAAAACGCTTAAATATGTTTTGTTCTATTTCAACATAGAGTCTATGTACGAAGTTTTAAATCTTTCACTTCAAAAAAGATTTGCTCCCCGTACATACTTGAAACCCCCTTTTCACCCTTTTAGGGGAGCAATTTCGAAAGACGCGTATATATGTTTTGTTGTATTTAAACAGAGAGTCTATGTACGAAGTTTCAAATATCTCACTTTAAAAAATATTTTCTCCCCGTACAAACTTTGAACCCCCTTTTCACCCCTTTAGTGGAGCAATTTAGAAAAACGCTTAAATACGTCATTAATATATTTAAACACAGGCTCTATATACAAGGTTTCATGTCTCTCACTTTAATAAATACGGTTTTTCATACAAACTTTGGACCCCCGTTTCACCCCTTTAGGGGGTGAATTTTGAAAATTCCCTTCTTAGTGCACCCCTAGACCTTATAAGGAACCTACGTGCCAAACTTGGAATCTCTAGAACCAGCGGTTTGGGCTGTGCGTTGATATGTCAGTCAGTCAGTCAGTTTCTTCTTTTATATATTTAGATATCGAAGAAAATTCACTTCTTATTTATTTTTTACGAATGTAGACCAAACATTATTCTGCAATAAAAGAGCGTTAGCGTGGGGCGTTAGTTAAACACCGTGGGGGATCTTTAGATCATAAGCAATGATTTGGCATGTGTGGGGTGCGAACTATCGCGGTAGAATAATAAATATAATAAATAAATAAAATAAATATTAGAGGACAATCTTACACAAATCGAACTAGCCCCACAGTAAACTCAAGAAGGCTTGTGTTATGGGTACTAGACGACGATATATTTAATAGATAGAAATACTTAAATACATAGAAAACATCCAAGACTCAGAAAAAAATATTCATGTTCATCACACAAATATTTGCCCTGACCGGGATTCGAACCCAGGACCGTCAGCTTCACATGCAGGTGCACTACCCACTAGGCTAAACCGGTCGTCATTGCATAAATTGGTACTTATTTATTTAAGTACATTTGCCACTGCAGGGAACATTTTTTATTAAAGTATTTTTTTAATGTAGTCGTAGGAAGTATATTATTACGCAGTCACTGCTTTTGACGTATATCTCATATTCACTGTGATATGTCGTTTCCACAGCTTGTTATTTTTAAATTAAATAATTTCTTGGACATCAATACACTCAAAATGACAATAGTTGTCAATCAATTTAACTATCAATGAAAATAATTTTTAATGCTTGATATAGCAAATTGGCGCTTAAATGGTTAATTCATGATTTAATATGATATTAATGTACATTTTATATTTTAGTGTATAACATTAACTCTGGTATGACATATTTAAATGTGAAATAGTGCCAAACAATTAGCACTAGGTTTATACAATAGTAGTTGCCCGCGAGACTCCGCGTGTATTTTACAAAGAACGCAAGTAAATCCACATAATAAAAGATGGATGATACATCACAAGTGGGTTAATCAACTTTTTCTTGTTCTTATTCTGTCCCGTCAGCGAGGAGACAAACAAAAATTGAGCCTTAATGTGTCACTAATTGCACGCCGTTTATTGTATTGTTTCGGTACCCGAATTGGGATTATAAATCTATCTAATATTACCTCACAATGTAATTACCATGTTGGTGTCTTTGTTCAATGTGTCATACATAGCTTTTAGCTCATTTTCATAATATAAACTCACTACCTTATTGTCCGCGAATGTTGTGTCGATAAAAACCCGTCAGGGTTTAACGACACTTATCTGTCAAACCTAATATAAGATTTTTCTTTTTAATGTAAAAAAAAACAAAACGAGTTTCTTAGAAAAATGTTTATGATATGGACTTCAAGCATGCTCAAGAGATGACCCATGTCCAAATGGATATATGCTCATTGCTAAAACTCATGTTTGGTAGATTAAAATCCTATAAAATCAGTTTTAAAGAGTGACTCAGGAGACGTAACCATGGTAACGAGCAACAAAGAATAGTTGATCCACCCATGTACAAAATTTTAATCTCAAAGTTGCCTGCAATATCATATATTATAATTAGAAGTTGAGTCCGGCCCTGGTGTGTTATCGCTAGCCGCGAGTAGTGTTTTGTGCAGCAGTGCGTTAGCAAAATGTTTTGTTTTGATCTATCAATTCTACCCCCATGCTGCTTTTATTACCTACTACACTTAAATTGTTTTATTTTAATGAATGTAAATGCGCTCACGGGCTTACTTAGTGCATGCTTGAATTAATCTCATGAAGTGAAATGTAATATTTCTTTTGAGATAATAAATATCTTTAACCACAATATCAGTGCTGTGAACGATATACGTACCTGTGCCTCTAGTATAACTTTTTCGAAAAAAAAACGCAAACGCGTTCGTTTAGTCTCAATTCGTATGGGAAAAAAATAGTTATCATCTAAGGCGACCAAAGGCGCTGCTCGCATTGCCATATAAATTGAGACTAAATGCGAACGCGTTCGTTTGTGTTTTGTTTCGAAAAAACTTATACTAGACTTACTGACCTGAATTATTTGGTTACTATCAATAAGTATATTGTTCACCTCTGCACGGTAAAATTCTCAATTAATATCAAAGAAAGACAAAGAAATATTGTCTTAAACTCGTGAGTCTCATAACTAAGCTGTCACGGTTATTTCTAACCATTAATCTTGCTGACATATTGCCTCGACTACACCTTTGTAAGACTAATTTTAAAAGAATAACGTTTTTCATAACAAGAGCAAACAATTATGCTCTTGTTATACTGGATTTTCAAGTTCATAGTAGATTTATAAAAAAACTAGCTTTTTTTCGCGGCTTCGCTCGCGTATTAGGAGTAATTTTTAACCGTTTACAAAAAAGGAAGTTCTGAGTTTGACCCGTATGTTTGTACATACGTATGTATGGTTGACATTTCCGTAATCGGTACCCCGAGGAACCTCCAAGATGACACTGATACTGATCTCTAAGAAAAATAAATGTCCGCTATCTTGGATTTGAAAATGCATGTCATTTTCGTAATAGGTACCCTGAGGAACCACAAAGATGACACCCATATCGATTTAAAAAAAAAATGTTCGCCATTCTGCTAGTAGAAGTTTTAAATCTCTCACTTCAAAAAAGATTTGCTACCCGTACACACTTGGAATCCCATTTCGAAAAACGCTGAAATATGTTTTGTTGTATAATATTGTTGTAAATAAAGAGTCTATTTAAGCAGTTTCAAATCTCTCACTTTAAAAGAGATTTGCTCCCCGTACAAACTTTGAACCCCCATTTTACCCCTTTAGGGGAGCAAATCAGAAAAATGCTGAAATACTCCATTAATATATTAAACAGAAATTCTATATACAAAGTTCCAAATATCTCACTTCAATTAATACATGTTTTCAAACAAAACTTTGAGCCCTCGTTTCATCCCCCTAGGGGATGAATTTTGAAAAATCCTTTTTAATGCACCCCTAGACCTTATAAGGAACTTACGTGCCAAATTTGGAATTTTCTAGAACCAGCGGTTTGGGGCGCTAGGTAAGGTCGCCACGTCAGTGCAGTGAAAGTGCTGTTCGTATTTACGTATAGAATGTCCTCCGACGGATGATTTAACTAGAAAACACCAAATCATCCCGTCCCGCTCTACTGCATAGCACAAAAATATACTCGTATTTGAGATAGTCTCGTTTACCTACTTGTCGACATCGCCCTAGTTGATTACAGTAGGTTCTTTTTAGCGTGAATATGTATGGAATGAACATTTGTCAGTATAAAACTACTTTTAGTGGTCCTATATCGAGGAATATAGGAACACTAAAAGTCTTTGCATGATAAGGAAAACCTGACTTAGTATAAAATCGTAATTGAATAAGGCTACAGTTTCTATTTTAATGTCATTCATGTACGAGTATTGTACATTTCCTTGAGATGGGAGAACGTATAATATTGGTTACATGTCATTTTCCATTTTTCATCGAAGCGTCTAGAAATATGAGGGAGTTAGCACCGCGGGCACGTTCGCCTGAGTCTAGCACTCTAGTATAGTCAGTAACTATACTAGAGATCAGTGGTGGAATATTTTTATCTCAAAAGTTTCGTACATAAAACAAAAAGTTTGCATTGCAAATCAGGCCAAGAAAAGAATTCCTAGCGTCAGCAATAGATAACAACAATAAGCAGTTTTAAGTAGCTATTACGTAATAATAAATGAATAGGTAGAAAATTAACGGCAATAATAAATAGATAAGGTGAATAGAACTGAAGTCGAAATCGATACCTAGCATATACTCGTATGAATCGTCTTACTAAATGCAAACATCGCATAGAAATATTATTCTTAATTGTAGCTCTTCAATATGAAGAGCATTTAAAAACGTATTTTTCATGCAGCAAAGCCGTACTCAAATCAAAATATTACAATACACTACAAATATTCTTTACTGCTCTCCAAAAAGATACACTAAACAAAAACACAAATTAAATCACACATAAACAATGGTAGATAACCGCCGCCCTTATCGCTGACCAGAGAACCTTCGTGCTAAAAAAAATATTATAACGCTCGTGGCCCAGTGGCGTCCTCGTACGAGGTTAAGCAACGTCGGCCGTGGTCAACTCTTGGATGGGTGATCGCTTTGAGTGGTTAATAACTGAGCTCTCCCGATCTTTGGAAGGTACGCTAAGCCGATGAAGCAGTCGTTAAGCCAATTTAGAAGCCATCGGGCGGCTTGAGAACTGCCAACAGTCAAGATGCCCACTCACTTGACAAGCCTAATCCCATTAGGGTCTAGTTTCTCCCACGCATTGGAAGGTCAGATGGCAGTCGCTTTCGTAAAACTAGTGCCTTCGACAAATCTTGGGATTAGGTAGCGGAACCCGCGCATCCTTCAGGATGCAACTGTACTAGGATAACGCTGATTGATTAATTATCTTAATCGAATTCTAATTGATCACGTCTTCGAACCCACAAAACACCGCACATTGATAACGCGAGCACACCTCAAACTTCAATTTGTGGCTAACTTCACAAAATAAATAAAAAACTTATCACAATGGTGTTAAACTCAAATTAGTATAATTCCACCGTATCCAAAAGTTGATTGCAAGATATTACGACAGTACGATTTCACCGTTGCTATAAAAAGACCTAAGCGTGGTCGAGACGAGAATACGGTTATGCCTTTTGGGTTGTTCAGGGCAGCTGATGCAGCGCGCATGCGTTGTTGATACTGCAGCTTGTCGGCAAACCTGAAACAGGCAGTTACGGTTGTCAGTCGATAGCCGGCTTTTAGACGGGAAGGTCGTGCTCTCCTGAAGTTCCCTTGTCGCGTAACTCGAGAACGATCTCGATTTGTTTGGACAATTTATTTTGCAACTTTTTTCAGTAGTGCGAGTGCCGTAATATTGAATGCGGAATGTAGGTAAGTTTGAAGGCGATCTAATCTTTACAAAGATCCTTAGGGATTTAAACTTTTCGGCTACTTTTTAATCTTACTTGGGACATTTGATTTCTTCACGGTTCGTTGCTTTAAGTGACTTCTCCGGGATTCTTTTTCTTTTGCCATGCCATAATTATTTTAGGAGTACGGTTTTTCGACTCTTTACTTTATTGTTTATGATATGAATATCAGTATAACTTGAAAACTTGTTTTATTCTCTTTGCGAAACTACTGCATCGATTTTGTTTCAGTATGTAGCATTTCATATGATTGGCGTTTACTTAAGCCCACTCATCAGATGTGCGTATTTACGCATTACTAATCTTATATAGAGGCACGTATCTGCAGAGAAATTGTGGATACATCTTTGTAAAAATAAATAAAGAAAGTTTTGTTTGGTTCATTGGGAAAATGTAGATAAACAATCTACCATATACCATGGTGGAAATTGGGTATGCCTGGAAATCTGGTATTTGAAAATAAACCTAAACCTATATTTTCACTATACTACTACTTACATAAATGTGCCACATATTTCATTTCAATCATAACAACAAGCAAATGGTTGAAAAATTGTTTGCTGGTACAGAACGCTTCATATACATTTACATAAGCTTATAAAATGACAGCGATCTGATACAGTATTTTTATTTTATGAGCGCGGGTGAGCCATGGTTGTGTGTTGAGCTATACATGCAAATTTTGTGTGTGCGTCAGTGTAGGAGCAGGGACCGATGCCGGTATTTTTAAAAAACCCTGAAGTAGCCCAATATTTTGGATTATTTTTTGCCCTTTACGTAGGGCTGAATCATGTATTTAGGTAATAACGTCGTTTTATTAGATTGTCCCATTAAAAACGAAATAATGAACCGGTGATCGTAATAGTACCGGTATTTTTCTATGGAGAAAATACCGGTATCCGATCCCTGCGTAGGAGGTAAGAGTTCGCCGTGTCTATGTGTTCGCATGTGTACTACTAGAACTATGCCTAACCCGCGCTCGGGAGATAAAAGTACTGTACCACGCTTTACTATACTATCATGTATGTAGGCAAGTAAAATAAAATAACACGAAGTTATTCTTTACTTGATCTAAAAATAATTTGCCATCTATAA
Organism: Epiblema foenella; assembly: GCA_963556455.1. NCBI lineage: Eukaryota > Metazoa > Arthropoda > Insecta > Lepidoptera > Tortricidae > Epiblema > Epiblema foenella. The sequence continues at coordinate 20,302,724 of OY747099.1, read as the reverse complement.
AAAGGGTGATTGGTTGTGCTATTTTAACGATAGGTTATACGATAAAAAAAAACTGGTGAAACATATATCATAAGTATTTATGGGCGAAACCAAAATTACCTGCCCGTTTTATTGCTAACTATGAGCATTGAACTGTTTTATATGTTCCATAAGTATACTTGAATCAAAAAGACGTATGTCTATATAGTTTGCATGCCATCGTATAACGTTTTAGGTAAAACACACACTGAGAACTTTGCATTTTCAATTTACCTATTAAGGCATTCCTACGGGTCGTTAAATTAATATTTTCAAGGCAGTGCAGTCAGAAAAGGATCGTAAACGTTTTATTATGCACCGGCCACGTGGCACGCGACGTTCGCTACCCCTGCCTGCCTGAACTCGTGGGAAGGAATTTTTACTGAATACGTTCGCATCTTTATATTCGCTACGAATTGAAATTTGAGGGCAACCATGTTTGTTTGGTTTAAAAAATATGTTTGTGGGCCATTTTACTTTTTCATGTACATAATTTTCAGACATTTTTTTTAAATTCAGTTTTTGGAATACACTTGGCGCTCACTTCATATTTTTTATCGTTATTTAAATAGAGGTTTAATTGCAGTATCACTTCAGATAGTTTTGGTAATTAACGAACCACAGCCAATATCCATAACTGGTCCTTGAATGGCTCACCATTTGTTTGAAACATAGTTTTTACTACTGTGTTACCCACCTTTTGCAGCAATATGTCAGTATTTAAGTATTTTTACCTATAAATTTCTTTTATTAGGTTCAGGTTCTATTTCAAAATTTTTATACACTAAGGCAATGTCTAGATTTTTTTAAATAGAAAACTGGTCATGAAAAATAGAAAGACCCTGTTGCTAGATAGGTAGCTGCCAAAGTGGTAATATATCGCATTACGTCTTTATTACTATAGGAGTAGGGAAGGACGTGTTACAATTTTTTTGTCTTATTTGCAATCTAGTATCTTTATGATGCTGACTGTACGACAGTTTATATTCTTGTGTGAGCAGCATGTCATAGGTATCAGTTCTATAGTTTTGATCCTATTATTCCTATCTTTAAATTTGTTATCTAAACACAACTTATTCGAGGTGCTGTTATACCATTCCAGCTATTATTTACGACCCATTTTTTCATGTCCTGAAAAATTATCATAATACTTTTGTGATAATATTCAATATACGTATACGTAGTTTCATGAATTTCGAGATTAGCATATTATTTAAAGCATACTAAACCCACGTGAACGTATAAACATATTTTCCTACTATTTTCCTACAGGTTTATGTACATGAACGCATAAACCTAAACTTTCATATACATTTAATCTGTGAAGTGTGATAACATCTGTAGCTTAACCAGGCAAAAAATATCTTGCATAGATGCATAGCTTTGTTATGAGTTCTCTCAGGTAAAATATATTTTTTACTGTATTTTTTTAATTAAAGTTAAAAGCTATCGATAGTTTGGGGCAGTAGAAACATAAAATGACAATTTTGAAGCTAACGTATTACTAAAATATTCACAATTTAGCTGACGTTTGTTAATAGCTACTGTAAAGACAAATTAAAAAAATATCGCATGATTCATCATGGTCATTTAAATTTTTTCTCCTACCTATACATACAATTTGTATACAAATAAAAAAGAGTAATACAATAAACACCTAACTGAGTATAATATTGGGGTTACCTATATGGAAACTGGTAAAATATCAAACAGGGTCTGCAGCGTAAATATAAAAATTAAATCAAAACGGAGCTAAGCACATATCTGGTGAATGAGCAGCCTAAAATGATTTTAAATCTTATTCACCGACGGTTAAATAAAACTCTCATACCCACGTTGATAAAACAAAAGAATATAAACACGATAATCCTATAGAATTATATCCACTGGAAATTTTTACGCCATTATAGAAAGTAAACAATTGCAAAGGTCGGGAATCTTCCTCCTTTGTGAAATCACGGGTTAATGCGTGTTATTGTTAGAGATTCTATTAAGTTAATCTACTTACACTGCCCGAGACATTGTGCTAGTTTCATAGCAACCTGGCCTTGGTTTTATAATAAAGCCTATCATAATATTACCGGGTATAATCTCAGAGGGTCATTGATTAGTAATCTCAATGGTCTTACGAGACCTGGTTCTCAACATTCATTCGTCAAAATGTGATCGATACACGCTTACTCGTGCTTGTCCTAAGTCTATTTCCAAAACAATCTTGGCGTAAACAATTGTTTCACTTGACACGAAATTTAATAAAGATCTGTTAGACCAAATGCCAGATCAAATTTTGGCAACTCATTACATTTTCTTACACAACGTACACATCCTTGTGCGTGTTCTATCGCTTGTATAATAGGTTGTGCTCCGAATAACTGTTCGATATGATGCCCATGGCCGCTTTCTATCATCGCACCACTCGCCGTCGGCAGGACATTCATCCTCACACCTTAGAACCGAATTGGTCGCGTACGGTACTGCTTCAAATTAATTTCCTCCCTCGGACACTCCGTTTGTGGAATGGGCTCCTTGCCGAGGTTTTCCCGAGGGACTACAGTATGGCCTTCTTCAAGAAAGGAGTGTTAAAATGTTTAAAGGGTTGGCAAGGACCATGTGATACCCATGGAAATGTTGCAAGCGTCCATAGGCTGCAGTGACAGCTTACCATCAGGCGGGCGGCACGCTTGTTTGCCGTAATAAAATCGAGCCTAAGAAAAGCATGACTTATTTATTCACGTGAAAATTTTCTTGCTGCGGGCTAGATCGTAGAAGATAGCATTACACCTAAGTCTCGAATAATTGTTCCATTTAAATTAATTCATTAAAGTTCTGCAAAGAATTACTTTTAGTTATGAATGATATACCTTTGCAGATATGCGCATGAAAAATAAGGTACCTAAATCACATTTATTGTCATATTTTCGACTTAGTATTTCTATTTGGATAATATCACAATATCATGTTAAATGTTCTAAATGGATGAACTTCACAAATGCGAATTAATGCCCTTCACGCCTACGACATAATTTAATTTAGTCCCCCTTATTCGGAATGTTAGTAAAAGTTTCGGAGGTAAATATTGAAGCAAATAAAATAATGTCATTCGTAGCAGGCCAAATGGCCGGACGACATTTGTTCAGAGAAATAAAATACTACATTACATCAGAGGCCGTGTAATAAACGAAAAGCCTATTAAAGAAATAAATAAAATCTAAATAAAGATGAGAAATTATTTGGCCAATGTGAATCGTCTGTGGTAGAACCCTGCATTGTTGTGTACCGTAGAAACTAATGCTCTTTAATGTGAATGCTTGTCAGACCTTGGACTCCCCAATTACCTCTAGAACCCTTGATATGCCTAATTTTGTCCTACTAAATCTACTAATTTTTACTACCAAACAACTTTTCTACCAATCTTCATAATAGGTTTTTCTAATGAATTTCACTTACTTGTTGTTCCCTAATCTTATAAATAATAATTTGGTCGTTATAGGGGGGCAAGTCTCCTAAAACAGCCTTATTTTTTCTATATCAAAATTATTCGCTAATATTTCCACAATAGAAAATATAATCCTACATGACGAAAGATCCCGATATTAAGCTAGAACTAAAGAATAATTTCGATTATTGTATGGTATGTTGTTATGTTTTATCCATACACGCCACTGAGATGCCAAGATGGAGACTGGTCCCTAACCTAGACCCTTCTAGACTCACTAATGAAGAAAGTTCATTAGCTAGCCTTGGATGATTGAGGATCATCTCTAACTATTCAACCCTTCTAGCCTAATCACACAACCTCATATCTCCTAAAAATAATAATTCATAAATATCTATTCTCCATAGAATATAAATTTGAAAATCATTGCTATCATAATCATGAAACAATGAAATCCAAACAATGAGTATTGCTTCACTCATGATATACATAAAAGAATAGTGGGCCGCTCAGCCTGCCACTAAACCAGAACAAATCCATATTTCTGAGAAAGCCCTGCTATCCTATTGATTACTGATAATATTATACATTGCTAAAACATTTACCAATAATAATATGTTATTCCCGAGACACAGTACTATTTATTTCAATTGTTATTTAGTCTAGCAGAGTACCTGTAACCATCTCGGATAGTTATTGTAATTTAGTTATCTATCCTTCCTGTTATTGCACTCTCACCTTGCTAGTTTCTAATACCCATGGTAAAATTCAAGGGAGGAACGAATTATTTATTCAACCATTTCCTTATCCTTGTGAACTAATCTTATAAATTATAGGCGTCAGGATTGTATTCAGTAATAACCGAATTAACGTAATACGTGAATACTAGGCATCTAGGCTACTCCTAGTAAATTGTATGATTTAACTGCTTGTTAAACAACGTGAATTAACCTGTTAATCGGAACCCACATACCTAGGATGTACCTAGTAACCACTGCATAACCCAATGGGCTCGATAGCTATTTAACCATGAGAACCATCCTAAAAGCTAAACCTTAGACTACTAGATCGCCCTCAATAACCGAACTATCAATTACCTGGATAAAATAAACCCTCAAACTTTAAATCTGTTACCCCTAAATTCAGTGTATGAAGTTAAATCTATCATTAACCCCAGGAGATCTAAACTAGAAACTAAAATCCCTTACCAGATTTAGTTTCTGAGAATGCGTATTCCCTAACTAAGCTCTAAAGAGTTCAGTCGACTAAACTGATGTTTGAAACCCTATAGCCTGTGTAATTGTCTCCCCCACACGTCCGAGGACAGGATGGTGTGAGTAAGACGCCCTATTGTGTGTATATATAGGTAATATATAAATATATTTAATAAGACCGTCCCTCAAATACTGTGAACTTCTGTGAGTGAAGTATACACTCCCGTTCTGACCCAAACTATGGCAGATCTCACTTCCATTCAGCAGCTGGACATTGAGACACGGGAGGGCTGAGATCGTCGCCTATGTTGGTATAGAGGCAGACGCCAGACAGCACCGTCAATCTGGTAGCAAAAAGACTCTGAATCATGCCCATTTGAATACCGTTAGGCAGGAATGACTCCTCAGGTATACAACATGACGAACCACCCTTAAGACAATAAATTCACCCACCAGAGTTTCTACTAAGCAAGCTAGAGACCTTGACAGTCTGAACGATGAAATCTAAAAAGCCCCTGAACCATTTTATTCGCCCTTTTATACCTTTATATCTGCGACAAGTGCGATAAGTGTGACAAATGCGATAAATGTGATAAGTGTGACAATTGCAACAAGGTTGACAAGAGGGATAAGTGCGACAAATGCGACAAGTGTGACAAAATTATACTTTAAACTTTTTACTTGGTACAATTCCTAATTAAAGTTAGTCAAGTCTAGTGATGGGCCGAGGAGAACACTCTCGCTCTCGAGAATTCGCTTCCGTGAGAATTCTCAATAATTCTCGAGAAAGTTCTCTTGAACGGAAATTTCTGAGAAAGTACATGAAGTCAGAACAATATAGATATTTATCTTTTATTAATTTCTTGCTTTAGCAGATTGATAAACATTCTGAAGCCTTTTTTCTAGACAGACGATTCTAAAGCCTAAATTCTCTTCACTCTCGAGAAGTTTCCGAGAAAGTTCTCGGGATCATTCTCATTGAGAACTTTCTCGGAGAAAAAATCAGGATAGAATTTTTGAGGAAAAGCACTAATAAATTGGAATATTATTATTTAAAATCACGAATAATCTTTTATATGATATATATAGTTTTTGGCTTACATACGTTGCTTTCGACTCATTGTTATGCACATTAAAAGCGAGGAATTCGGTTTATTCCCGAGAAGATTCTCGAAATCGTTCTCAAGTTAATTTCATGTTTTTATTATAGAACAATTAGCAGTGTAATAATGTCCATAAATCTAACAACTTAATCAAATTCAAAGAAAATAAAATAAGTACTTAAATAGTTAAGTATGTTATTTATGAATTACTTCGTATTGAAATGTGAAATCTATATATATAAATGCCTTTGTCCTGACTGACTGACTGACTCACTCACTCATCAACGCACAGCCCAAAGTACTGGAACTAGAAACTTCAAATTTGGTCCAGAGCTAACTTTTATGACGTATGCAAGGGACAAGATGGAATTTTTGGATATTCCACCCCTAAGGGGATCAAATAGGGGTGCAAAGTTTGTATGGGAGAAAATTTTCGTTTTGAGCTGAAGACTTAAAAATTTGAAAAAGGTTACGAACTTAAATCCAAAAAAAGTGTTTCACCGTTTTGCACAATTCTAACCCTAAGAGGGTAAAATAGGGGTGCAAAGTTTGTATGGGGAGCAACTCTTTGAAGTGAGAGATTTAAAACTTCGTATATAGACTCTATGTTTAAATAAAACAAAACATATTTCAGCGTTTTTTGAAATTGCTCCTCTAAAAGGGTGAAAAGGGGGTTCCAAGTTCGTAAGGGGAGCAATTCTTTTTTGAAGTTAGAGATTTGACACTTCGTAAATAGACTATGTTTAAATACAACAAAACGTATTTCAGCGTTTTTCAAAATTGCTCCCATAAAGGGGTGAAAAGAAGGTTCCAAGTTTGTAAAGGAGCAAATCTTTTTTGAAGTGAGAGATTTAAAACTTCGTATATAGACTTTCTGTTCAAATACAACAAAACATATTTCAGCGTTTTTTGAAATTGCTCCTCTAAAGGGGTGAAAAGGGGATTCCAAGTTTGTAAGGGGAGCAATTCTTTTTTGAAGTTGGAGATTTGAAACTTCGTATAAAGACTCTCTGTTTAAATACAACAAAACGTGTTCCAGCGTTTTTCTAAATTGTTCCCCTAATGGAGTAAAAAGGGGTTCCAGGTTTGTGCGGGGAGCAAATCTTTACTTTTCGTAAAAATCGATATAGGTGTAATCTTCGAGGTTCCTCGGGGTGTCGATTACGAAAATGACATGCATTTGCAAATCCAAGATGGCAGACAATTATTTTTCTTAAAAATCGACATGGGTGTCATCTTCGAGGGTCCTCGGGGTGATGATTACGATAATGACATCCATTTTCAAATCCCAGAGGATTTTTCTTAAAAATCGATATGGGTGTCAACGTCGAGGTTCCTCGGGGTGCCGATTACGAAAATGATATGCATTTTCAAATCCAAGACGGCGGATATTTATTTTTCTTAAAAATCGATATGGGTGTCATCGTCGAGGTTCCTCGGGGTGCCAATTACGAAAATGATATGCATTTTCAAATCCAAGGTGGCGGATATTTATTTTTCTTCAAAATCGATATGGGGTCATCTTTGTGGTTCCTCGGGGTGCCAATTCCGAAGATTACATCCATTTTCAAATCCAAGATGGCGAACATTAAGTTTTTCATTCGAGTAATTTTCACAAAAGATTAATAGCATCAGACAACTGACAGAAACAAATAAACCTCATTTATATCTTTGTTACCATCTAAAATCTACGCAGACGAAGTCGCGGGCGGCTGCTAGTACTAAATAACTCTTTTCCTTCAATTCAATATTTAACTTGTATAGGTAAAATGTAAGATAATAATAATTGAAAATACGTTTACGTCGGAAGGGGATCATGAGCCACCTCAGGTAGTTTTTAAAACAAAAGGAACCGGTCATCTTCCCTGTACTCCTACCCTTTACATGTAGATAACACTTATCTTATACTATACCATTGTTTTGGTGTTTTCTAAGTCATTTATTGAATAGTGTTGTTAAAAAATACACGTGCTCCAGATATTTGCGAAATAGGTGTTCAATTTATAACCGTCTTTTCTGTGGACATACCAAAAGTTAAGGGCTACAAAGCTTAATTTTGGATTGGACCAGTGACCCGCATAAACAGTGTCTCCGTTTCTATAAATGCCTGTAATAAACACATAGCTAACATACACATAAGCAGTTAACTATTGACCACAGGAGGTACGATTTTTGTTTTTTCAACTAAGTATGACCCTTCAATGCTTTAATGTTTTCCATTTCAACGATGCTGAATTTATCGCGGAAAGTTCTCCGGAGAACATTCTCGAGAACTTTCCCGGAAATTTCTCGAGAGCGATGAGAATTTATCCCTTAAAATACTCAGATAGGTTTAAATGTCTTGCGAATGCACATACGATACGAATATCATGAAATATAAAAAACAAAAATTCTAAATATGTGCATATTTAAAGTACTTTCTCGAAAATTTCCTCTCAAGAGAACTTTGCCGAGAAGCTTCTCTCGACATTCTCTCGTTTCGGAAACTTCTCGAGAACGGCCCATCACTAGTCAAGTCATAGAATCATTTAAAATTTACGTAAGGTACACGGTAGGGTCTCCGCCAAGGCCGCTAACTACTTATATCGACCCAATAAAGGCTTCAAAGGTAAAAAGGTGAGTTCAACCCGCTATCCCTGGGAAAGTTATTTTAATAAGATAGTGACAGGACCAGCTAGCTGCGTTCTGTTACAGCCGGGAATATGAGGATTTCCGGTCAAGTGGGTATATAGTCATACGAGGCCGGAAATGCGTTTTCACGACGAGGCATGTATAGTGCTTTTCTCAAACATACAATGAAATAAAAAAATGCTCCAAAGAACAAGATTTTATTAATTGACAAAAAGACAAATAGACATATTAATACAAGTAAATAAGAGAATTTCACGTGCAAACGTTAACGAAAAAAACTTATTCTAAAATTACAATGCATTGTTTCTGAACAATACTATTGGAACACACTCAAACGTCAAGTGTGATAAGTATTCAGGCCACAAATACATAAAAAAAAAACTATTTTGATATGATAGCACTGACAGCTTACACACACTCAAACGTCAATTGTGATAAGAATCTAGGCCACAAATACATTTAAAAAAAATTTACATGACAGCACTGACAGCTTACTTACTTTGCAGGCCTAGGCCTGAAAAGCAGTATGTAATCCCTTTGCAGGCTTCTCGAGTTGTTGCGGCCAAAATGCGATACTTCCAAGCCTATTATAAGGAACGTAAACACAATATTTCATTGCATGTTTGAGAAATAAATCGCTATTAATTCTTATCATGTGATACAGTAGTAATGTTTCAATAAACATTTTTACTTTATTTTGTGGCCCATACAATCTTTAGTTATTTTTGCACACGAATTAAGACACTGCTTTAAAGGTCTATTTTCTGTAAAGCCGCTATTGATAATGTAACCTGTAAAACTTACGTTGGGTAAATATAATTGTCAATTTTAGTATATAACATAAAATAAAACCCGGAAATGAAGCCGAAAACCATTTCGATCTAAAAGATACGTAGGTAATCATCCCTCTCACTTTGCTGGTCATACGGTGAATTACAGAAGTTTTTTGTAGTTTTTAATTTCTTGCAAAACGTGCTCTGTAACTACAAGTGTTAAAGATTAAATAACTGAAGAAACCCATCCCTGACAATAACCAAAACGAGGGTAGAGTTGTCTCAGCCTTGTATGAATTACATGTTTACTTACCTACGAATAGGGGCTGCTTTATCTTGTTGACTCAGTCAGTGGCAGCCCTCGGGTGGATTACAATTGGAGCTCTGGTAAGCTCTGCTAGGGTTGAACATTATGATAAACCCAGTCTTAGTTCAATGTAGCGAGCCCTTCATTTACGTTTTGCATGGTGAATGAATCAAAAATGTCTTAAATACTTTATCTGGCTACCTGAGGCTCAGTTTCCCGGGTTTTATTTTATGTTTAATAAAGCAGGGCTCTATACAACTTGTTTAGTAGGCAAACAATACGATGACTACTTTTGAATAAGTCACGGTGTTAACGGCGGGTACGAATTGGTGATGTCACTAAAAACGTATACGGTGTGTAAATTGAATACTAGTAAAACATTAAGCCAGACATAAAGTTTAGTAGTGTAATCGCTCATCAAAATGTTTTTTTTTTTTTGTTATGTTAAGTACAATTTTATAAGGTTAACAGAGGTATTAATACCTCGATTCCTTATAATTTCACGGTGTTCGCCCTGAGCGGTACTGATAATTCGTACACTTGTATACATCTCGTCACCAGTACGATTCAACAGGTACTTTATACCAAGAACAATTAGGTTGTGGAATGAACTTCCTGCCGAGGTATTCCCAATGGGCTACAGAATGGGACTCTTCAAAAAAGACGTGAAAAGGTTTCTGACGGGTCGGCAACGCGCGAGTAACGCCTCTGGTGTTGCAAGCGTCTATAGGTGACAGGCGATCAGGTGGGCTATCAGCTTGTTTACCACCGACGTGGTATGAAAAAAACCTAAAGTTACAACTTGCATTTAAGGCAAAATATGTCCAAACTGGTTTGTTGTACTTGCGATTTAATTTTTTATAATTAAATTCTATGTCTTATGTCACTATTAAGACAAGTTAGCAAAACTATTATCCATATGCTAACAGGATTATAGAAAGTTCGTTAGATAATACATGAAAAAACCACAAATCTGTAATCGGCGCACATCGCCAGAAGTGGTTTTATACAGCAGTTATTTATACTGTACGCCAGGAAAGGGTTAACTGTCGAGACATGTGACTTAAAGGCTTTATATCCAATGTTAATGTAATGGGCCCGCTAGATTAATAAAATTTACTCAACTAAACAATACGAGGCAACTAATTAATTATTCAAAGTTCAAATAAAGGGAGCGAACATTAGAACCTCCATTCGTGAACTACATGAAACAAACAAAAAATCCACAAGGAACCCAAGTGGTCCCCTAAAAGCGTTTTGATCAAATTAAAAAAAAAGCTCTTAATTCATTTTCCTTGCATTTTCTCGTTGACAAAAGAACAAGAATAACAATCGCGCCGTTATCGGTAATAAGACATCGTTAACCTTAAATGGACTCTTTCAACACCCGAAACCGTGGCTCCAAAGAAAAAGCAACCTAATTTTTCGGACTAGGAGACTAAAGTTGAAGTTTCGATGCGGGTTCACAAATAGTAATTGTAAGAACGAATTTACTTTTAAGGCGAGGGTTTTTCTTGCGTAATACGCTTAGTTACGTAGTTATAGTGATTTCATAATGTCAAAGTGATATTATGCGGCACACTCGAAAATCGCTGTTACACCGATATTACAATATTTACTAAAATGTATGTTAGTATTACTAAGATCTACGTTACTATTACTAAAATCTATGTTATTATAAGTGTCATGATTGGCTTTCTAGAATTTTTCCTGGTTGTATCCTAAGGTAGCCGAACATTGCATTGGCACCTAATCCCGAGATTTGGCGTAGCCACTAGGTTTACTTTAGCCAGTGACGCCACTGACCTACCACGAGAAATGCGTGAATAGCTCCACCTTGCAATTATTAACTTCATCGTCATAAGAGCTTGGTTCTTGTCCGTGGAGTAATTTCCAGCTTATTCTGCATTCAGCTGTATCCTTCACTTCCATGTATGATGAATCATTTTTTTTTTGTTTAATTTACTCCATATACGTTATTTTAGGTCTTTTCTTTTTCTCTGTATTTTTTCTAATCCAGTCGTCAAGGTGACGAGATGGCCTAACATTTTTTCTCTCCTATTTTCAATAATTTTCATCAAATTCCCCTTATCCTTTACTATGTTTAAAATTTCTTCGTTAGCTTCAACTTATTTTATTTATCGTATGGCAATTATTTTGAACCGTGAGATCTTCGAGAAAACGGTACGGTTGCCAGTTTTGTTGCACTTTTAGCACCATTCAGGAGTCACGTGCGACGTGGAGCGGTGGGTACTCCCTACGGACGTGGTACAACTTCGACCCCCTTTGTCAAGTGAGTGGGCAACTTGACTGTTGGAAGTTCCTCAAGCCGCCAGAAGGCCTCCAACTTGGCTTAACGACTGCTGCCATTGACAGCACCCGGGATCAATGGCTTAACGTGACTTCCAAAGCACGGAAGCGCTCAGTTAGTAACCACTCAAAGCGGCCACCCATCCAAGAACTGACCCCGGCCCATGTTGCTTAACGTCGCATACCACACGCGGCACGCGGGCGTGGCTGAGTCACAAGTGCTCCTATCTTCTCCTTATTTAATTATCAAGTTATGTAAGATTTTTTTTTCTTTTAAACATTTAAATACAATAATTATTTTTAAGATAGACAACCAAGCTCCAATGTAGTAGCGGAAAAGTGATTTTACAAACCCATTATTCAAAAGAATAACTTCATTATTTTCTTCACTAAATCACTCGTAACTTAATCTTAAGATTTCACGACTGCCCCAAATGAATTCAAGAACCTAACCGACTGGGATAATTTATACGCCAAATTGATTATGTTCATAACCTGTCTCAATCTCTTGTGTATCTTGACCCCGACATTCCTAACGACTATACGAAAGCAGAGGTCACTTTTATACTGGTATTACGCAAGGCACTGCAAAGAGCTTCAGTACTTAGGCTTAAAGGGAAGCATAATCGTCGTAAAGTAAGGGATTGTCGCCATCATATTCGGCTATTATAAATTGTCGTGGTGGAGATTATAGGCTTCCATGTAGTTTTAAGATCTAAGCAGTGGCTCGGTGCGCAGTAGACCTCGCGAGTGTTTTCTGAGAGCAAACATATATTCGTTCGCACAACCTTATAAAATCACTGAAAGAAAATATATGTTTTTGAAAAGTTCCAAAAACTGACAACAAAAACAAACTACATATTTACCAAATCTACTGACAAAATTTCACGACAATCGGTTGATAAATGCGACCTGTAGAGCAAAATAACCGGAAATCTGGAAATCCCGAAATCCGGACATCTGGACATACGATAGCATCTTTGTCGAAGCTGAAGCAGAGACCATCGTTTCATTCCTTCGATTATGATAATATATTGTAATGCGGCAAGTCCTTACAAATATAAAATTTTGAAGTTGTTGTTGCTCAAACTACTTACGATGCGGGGAGACTATTCAAGCAAGGTAAAGGATAATAATAAAAAGTGTGCTTGATTTTGGGTGAAATCGAAACCAATTTACTCTAATAACACAGTAATTAATGTCTATTAAGCAGACACATGTGTCGTTACGAACATATTGTAGCTTTCTCATATTAATTAATAAGGCAGAAATTGGTATTCAAGTGGTAACACAATAAAAATGTCACAAAATTTAATCCATTTGATATGGCTACCGTAAAAAGAGACAGCCCAAATACCTACGACGTGATTTGATTCTGAAGTTTGCACAGTGGCACGTCAATTCCCACGTATTTGGAGCAGCCAACTGGGAAAGTATCGCTGCCTTACAGAATACCTCAGGCATAATCACAAAACCACTTGCATATTAGATTAGTCAAGTCTCCAGAGTTCCCGAGGTTACGCTGTGTTGAGAGTGAGGGAAATGCATAATGTCCTTGTCATATAGCGTCATATAAACACATTAAATTTTAGTAAAGATAACAACGCTTTGCATTATAATATAAAGAAATTCAATGAAATAGTGTCAGGGAAGAGTTTAAAATGATTTGTACAAGATCAAGTTTTTAGTTTGAAAAGAAAAACCTGCTTAGATCATTTTACGACCCCATCTAGATAGGTCAGGTGTCCTCAACAATGAATGAGATAGGTTCTATACTAAAACAAAAATTGTTAGCGAAATTGTATTCATTTTAGTAATACCCTGTTTATGGTAAGCTATAAAATACTCCGTTAACGCAGCGTCCTTGGTACCACAATTATATATCAATTTGTGTTACTCCGTGGCCATTAAGTGGTACAAAGAGACATTAAGTAGGTATACGTCGCCGCGCCCCGATGCTATCGCCACGCCTGGCAAGATTGATTGATCCAATATGTTACAATTGTACAGCCTCTAAACTGGGTGGTCGTTCTAATACAGTGGAACATTAATAGCCACATTTGAAGTTAGCACAATCCGCGTAAAATAGCTTGCACATATTTGGACATAATCCGATTTGAAGTGTGACGCCGGTGCCATTAAACAAGTTTTCCCGGATTTAAAAGCATAGTTAACAGTGACCAGAGGGCCTACCGCGAACCGAAAACGAACGAAGTTCGAATATCTCCTTCTCTGTCACACTTGCTTATTCGTGCGACAGATAGGGAGATATTCGAACTTCGTTCGTTTTCGGTTCGCGGTAGGCCCTCAGCACTAAGTAACCCTGCCTTTACCGGCCCCGCTACCTGTACTTTACTTTATTGCTGATATCCGTTCGAATTTTTCTCAATTTCCACTACATTAGTTTTTCTTTAATTGTCCCGATCCCTTTCTTCATATTTATGGCAGTCCTATGCTACACTCAAGTATATAGAGGCCACGTTCATATTGGTTTGATTTTAAGCACGACCAATTCAGAGATCTGACGAAAATATGTTGAGCTTCCAATGTGAAGAAATAATGTAGAATTACACTACACAAAATTAATGTAGACTGAAAAAGAAACAAAGAACCACAATCACCGAACAAAATGTTAAATAATGCTCAATGCTCTATTAAATAAATATAATATAAAGAAAGTGCCCTTTCTTTACAAAGAAAGGATAGCTTTTTTCATAAGTGATCCAGTATTCCAAATATCAGTTTAAATGTACTATCAGTGTAAATATTTACTAATTTTTTATATCTTTATAGGCGGGGCGCAGAGCTTCCGAAGTTAGCAGGATGGTTAATTACAAATTCACGCGTGTTAGAGCGGGACATTTGTAATGGAATGGCGTTGCCTTAAGAAAATCTTGTAAAATACCATTATTGCAACTAGGGAATGCAATCCCGCATGATGATTTCGACCCTGGTATTTGCGGGATCCCGCAGCGTTCAGAAATAATATCCCAAATAGTTATAACGAGAGTCCCGTAGCGGCGTCCCGACGCCGCTAAAATACGGAAATTCCCATTGTTATTCAGAAAAGGAACAACTATAGGTACAGATACATTTCTTTAATTTGTGCCTCTCTTAGGAACACCAAAAACATGTAAAAAAGGAGTCTTAAAAATTGACAGTTCCTTTTCACTGTCACATTATGCCGGCCAATATCAAGCCTAATAGTAGACTGCTAGCTAAGTTAGTTATCCGGACAACGTGGATGCGGCACATCATCATCAGTTGTTTCCTCAATGCTGAGGGTGAGGACATAATGTCCAATTCTTCATAGCCACCTATCACCCACCTTATGGATGGCACAGTGATTTGGGTGTTCCATATAGCGGGTAGTCTGCTTCGGGACCTCTGGGCCTCAACTTTTCTCGTCATAATGTTTATCTACTGGCGTCTCTAGTCTCAATCTCAAGAGAGAAAGAGACACACTTTTCGGGAATGGAGTTTTTGGGCAAATATCGATGAAACGAATCTTAAGAAGTGGTAAAGTATTTTTTGATTCTGATTGTAGGAACCGAAAATATGGTTTTTATCTGACGAAAATTTTGCTTTCTGACTGACAACAAAGTTCACAACATTCACTTCACTTCTAGCTTATCCAACGAAATGTTCGACCGAATATATTTTTTTTCATTTTAATGCCTATTAACATGGACGAAAAACGTTCTTGTGACTGCATGAGCGTGGCAAGTGTCTCTTATAGTAAAACTACCTTTCTCTTCAATCTCGCATTCCCGGGCGGGATCCCGCAAAATTTTGGTGCGGTAATGATTCCGCATAATTCGTGCGGGATCGCGGTATCCCGGTATTGCATTCCCTAGTTGTAAGTAATAAATAATTATGATTATGATTGTAACATTTAAGGAACTTGAGTTTACATTGACACAATTGTCGCGTAACTTCGAAAAATGACGTAAGGAGGGCTACCGCGTATGAATACGCCGCTAGAGGCGCTAGTGTGCTGTATGACATCCAAATTAACAAATTTCGTAGTTTGTGGGTAGGTTACGCGGGTTTCTTTCTAATAAGAATAATATACCTAGTAAATACCGGCAAATATGGATTACGGGTTAACGAATTTCAGTGTTTTGAGGTAATTTTATAGTTCGTAAACTTATGTTCTAGTTTATTCCGAACAAAACGGGACTGTGCGACAATACGAGATACGATTTCAACGTAAACTTTGTTTCCACTTTGACAGTGACAGACACTGGCGCGGTGGCGCCAACTGGTGAGCACAAAAACGGTAGTGCTCATTACGCGCTTGAAGCACGTTGTGAGTTTAAAACCTAAATTAATATGAACTCAGGTCTTGCTTGAATCAAATTGTTACATAAATATACCTAGTTAGTTTAACTACGTTGAACTAAGTTACGATACCTTGGCAACATTCGGGATTCCTCGGAGTAACTTTCTCCCTAAACTTGCCCATTTCGATATTAATTCTCAAAGGCGACTGACGAGAATACTTGACAAAGCTGCCATGGCTGTAACATCCTAAGTATTTCAAACAATCTGCTTCGTCACAGTTTTAATATTTGTTATCAATTATACTTGTATATGGAATTAAATAGATGGTAAATTTTACCACCTTAGTTATAGTGTTATTGATGAGTAGAAAAATGCAGATTCTTGATATACAGTATTTATTACGGGATAGCGTTTTACATTTAATTTTGAATGATTTTTGAGTGGGTGCGCGCGCGCGTTCTCTTTGGCTGTTGCTTAGGCTCTGGCGGGTCCGCTCCCCCCGCGCATCTACCCCTTCGTCGCCTTACGCGGTCGTCGACATCCTCCCCGCCCTTGGAAGGACCTGCAGCTTCTTCCAAGACATCAGGCTCCTCCATCGTGGTTGGTAGAAGACAGACTTTGTTGACGCCTCGCCGCTCGACGCCTCGGTAGGTAATAAAATCAGCGACTCGCACCACTCCGTCGTCGCCAGGATACAGTCGTTGAACTCGACCGAGTCTCCATTTAAGTGGTGGTAAGTTGGGTTCTTTGAAGACCACCAAATCTCCTTTTTTAAGGTTTATCTGCCTAGAACGCCATTTCGTTCGTTGTTGTAATTCGGCTAGATATTCTTTCCTCCATCTCTCCCAGAAATTGCATCGGAGCTGCTCAACCAACTGGTATCTTGTGTGAATTTTCATTTTTTCCGGCTTTTGAGGGCTTGGTAGTGACGTCAGTGGCCGCCCGATGAGGAAGTGCCCTGGGGTCAAGGGAGAAAAATCGTTTGGGTCAGGTGATAAAGGAGTTAGGGGACGGGAGTTGAGGATCGCTTCAATTTGAGTAAAGAGCGTGCTCAACTCCTCGTATGTAAGACTAACATTTCCTGCTATACGTTTCAGGTGAAATTTGGCACTCTTAACGCCTGCCTCCCAGAGGCCGCCAAAAGTGGGAGAATAGGGGGGATTGAAAACAAACTTTATGCCCCTGTTAGTTGCAAAATTGGTTATACTATTTAGGTTTGACTGCAACACTCTACCCAACTCATTGTTTGCCCCAACGAAATTTTTGCCGTTATCGCAGCAAATGTAATCAGGTTTACCTCTTCTAGCGATAAATCTCTTGAGGCAAGAAATGAAAGCTTGTGTTGTGAGATCACTGACCGTTTCAAGGTGCACAGCTTTAGTAGAAAAACAAATAAAGATGCATAAATAGCATTTTGTTGTTCTACTACCACGCCCTCTCTTGCTGGCAATCATGAAAGGGCCCGCAAAATCGGTTCCGGTTATTTGGAAGGAATAAGACGGAGATACCCTGGTAGTTGGTAAGTTACCCATCAATGGTTCCATGGTTTTACCTCTCATCCTGACACAAATAACACATTTTCGGACTATGCTTCTAGCAAGTGTTCTGCCCCCGATAGGCCAGTACTGTTCTCTGAAGGAGCTGAGAAGCAGTTGAGGACCAGCGTGAAACAATCTTACGTGTTCACTTAACATCATTATTTTTGTAAGATGATGATTTGACTTCAACAAGATGGGGTGCTTGGCGTCGTAATTAAGGTTCGCGTTTTTCAAACGCCCGCCTACTCGCAATAATCCACTGGCATCGATAAAGGGAGACAATTGCAAAATATGAGAGTTGGATTTAAGGGGTTTATTTTCACGCAGTGAATTTATCTCGAAACCAAAGAACTCTTGTTGTGCGGTTTTAAGAAGAAATGTGAGAGATTGATGAAGTTCAGTTTCAGTAAGACAACCCGTCAGTTTCGTCGTGTGTTTTTTACAATTATTGATGAATCTGAAAATATACGCGAATGTTCGTTTTAGTTTTAAGGGGTTTGAATATTTTTCGAAGCTAATGAATTTGAGATCATTGTTTTGGACATAATGTACTTTAATTTCAGGTAATTGAAGTTCGGCATTAACATTTTGCTGTGGCCATTCGGACTTGGGCCTTGACAGAAACTGAGGACCGTTCCACCACAGCGTTGAATCCACGAGTGCGCTGGGTTCAATCCCTCTCGATGCCATGTCCGCTGGATTGACTTCAGTCGGTACATGCCTCCACGATTCTCGTTCTGTCAGTTCATGGATTTCATTAACTCTGTTGCAAACGAAAGTCTTTAAGAGTTTCGGCTGAGTTCTGATCCATGATAATGTTATTGTCGAATCCGACCAAAACGTTTTAGCATCAACTTTGCAACGCAAAGCTTCACTAACCTTTGTTGCTAAGCGTGCTCCTAAAAGAGCAGCACAAAGTTCGAGCCGCGGAATGGTAACGGGTTTTAAAGGCACTACACGAGTTTTCGCGCACAATAGGTTGGTGCTGACGTTACCATCGCTGTCTATTGAGCGTAGATACACACAAGCGGCATACGCGTCTTGTGAGGCATCCACGAAACAATGTAGTTCTGTGATGACAGGAAGGGGGCACAAAACAAACCTGGGGATCGAAAGTGAGAGCAAGACATCTAAGTTTTTGACAATTCTATCCCAAGTCTTTTTTATGCCGGTTGGGACTTTGTCGTCCCAATCTAATTTAAGCTGCCAAAGTGTTTGCAGAAGGATCTTTAAGGTAATAGTACAAGGGCTCAACAAACCTAAGGGGTCAAACACCTTGCACGTGTTCGACAATATAACACGTTTTGTGAGGTTTTGTTCATGTTTGTCCATATTTATTTCAAATTTGAGTGTATCAGAAGTAGGTGCCCACAAGACACCCAACACGCTGGACTCTTTGGATAAATTATATGTCTCTGATTCTGTAGCTTCCTCACAGATTTGAGGACAATTTGTTCGAAATTTATGTAGAGGAAAACCAGCAGATTTAAGGACCTCGGTAACAGTTTCTTTTATGTGAGCTAATTCATCCACAGTTGTGGCACCTGTTAAGAGGTCGTCGACATAAAAGTCGTTTTTAATAATTTGGGACACAACCGGATCTGAACATTCCATTGCTAACTGAATCAGACACCTAGTGCTCAAGTAAGGGGCACAAGCAGTTCCATAAGTTACAGTGTTCAGTTGCAGGGTTTTAAGTGGCATATTATCCTGCTCTCTCCATAAAATAAGCTGGAGATGTCTTTGCGATGCGTCAACCATGATTTGTCTATACATCTTTTGAATGTCTCCAGATAACACGTATTTGTGCTGGCGGTACCGAACTAGTATGTTGAACAACTCATCCTGAACTACAGGGCCAATGTGTTGAATAGTGTTAAGCGACTTGTTGGATGACGTCTTCGCAGAACAGTCAAAGACAACACGAAGTTTCGTCGTTTCACTCTGTTTCCGAATGACAGCGAAATGTGGCGTAAAGTACCCGAATTGGGGTTTGTTGATCTCAGTTAAGTGACCTAGTTCCTCATATTCGTTAATAAACTTACAATATTCTTTTTTCAAGTTAGGATCTTTATTGAGTCGTCTCTCAAGGCTCAAGAAACGCTTTTCAGCCATTAAGTAGGAATCACCGAGAGCAGCTTCAGGAGATTCTTTAAAGGGCATGAACACCGAAAACCTACCATCGTCAAGACGCTTCGTGGTCTCAGTAAAGTAGCGTTCACAAAATTCTTCATCAGCTGACAAAGTCGGTTTTGAGGTTGGAACTTCTTCAAGCGTCCAGAACTTTGTCAGTTGATCACTAATCTCTTTAGTGAAGTTACAATATACTTGTCTCTTTTCTTGCAGATTACTAGTGTAAAGAGGACCTGCCACAATCCAGCCTAACTTAGATTCTTGGAGCACTGGTTTGTCCGATCCTAGTTTTATCTGGTTTGGAGACATAAGTTCAAAAAATAACTCTGCGCCCAGTAGTAAGTCCACATCTGAGGGACGGAAAAAGTTAGGATCCGCTAGTTGAATATTATGAGGTAAGTTAAGCTCAGTTACATTTATTAAGGAATTGGGCAACAATCCAGTTATTTTTGGAACCACTAAGCATTTAAGACGTGTACTAAACTGGTTGACACGTGACTGTATTGTCATTTCACAGCTATCAGATATGGGCATTTTACAGTTATTTATGCCGGATATACATAATGTATCCGTATCCTTACTAATGAATCCCATCTTTTCTTTCAGGTTTGAAGTTATAAAGGACGATTGGCTGCCCGCGTCGAGTAAAGCGCGTGCAAGGTAAGTATTTTTATTTTCAGGATTTGACACCTTCACTAATGCGGTACCAAGAAGAACTTGACTAGAAGACTGAGCCGGCAAGGATACAGGTACGTAGCTACAATGATTGAACGTTGTGTTTGTTTCAGGTGTGTGACTATCTACGTGCAGTAACGTATTATGTTTCCTTTTACAGGTTTTACAGGTGCCGAAAAGTCGACATTCCTTAACCACGTGACCCCTGCGTAAGCAATTTGAGCAAAGGTTTAATTTAGAGACCTCTACACATCTATTTTCAGGAGACAATTGCTTGAAGGCAGTGCAATCCATGATACGATGCTGCTGATTACAAAAAGGACATGAATATGTTGGTTTGGCATTGGCAGAGGTGACAAAGCTTTTTGATATTTTATTATTATTATAGTAGTGATCTTTATTTTTAAATTCAGGTTTTTTCTGATCTTTATAGAAATTAGGCTTTTGTTCCCGTTTGTCGCTTCTGCTGATTGCCATGGTCTCGAGGATGTCAGCCCGGTTACGCAAAAATTGCATAAAGTCAGATAAAGTGGGTAAGGTCTTAAACGTGTTTTTATACTCTTCCCATTTGCTGAATGTGGTCGCATCTAATTTAGTTGACACCAAATATATTATGAGAATATCCCATTTATCGGTGGGCTGTTCCAAAGTGTTAAGCGCCCTTAAGTTTTTTGAGACATGATCAATTAAGAATCGTATTGCTCGGTGAGACTCATTTGAAATGCATTCTATTTCAAATAACGCTTTTAAGTGGTTATTGATAAGAACATTTTTATTATCATAGCGCTCACAAATTAAATCCCAAGCAATCGTATAATTTTTTGCACTAAATTCCAATGATTTTATGATTAAAGCAGCACCACCCTCCAACGATGATCTCAAATAATGAAATTTATTTATGTCTGATATGGAATTATTGGAGTGAATTAATGACGCGAAAGTGTCCCTAAATTCTAGCCATTTTAAGTAATTACCATCATAAGTGGGTAATTTTATGGTGGGTAGTTTAATGTTATTTAAATTGTGACTACACGAATTTGAACACAAGGAACGAGCAGAGTGAAGGCTCCCTTCATTTTCTTCCTGATTTTTCTGACGCGATTCAAGTATGTGCTGCGCTAACGACACTGTGCTGTAGTAAGTACTTTCAAAAGTCTCCACCTCACTGTCATCCTCCTCGGGTAACAACAAATCAAGTTGATACTGAACCTCATGAAACTCAAACAATAAGTTCTCATTTTTTTCTAAGCGTACTTTCAATTCTTTAATTTTTAAGTCACTAATGTCCTCTTGTTTACCTGTACTAAAAAGTGAAACATAATCTTTAAATCGTGTTAACCGACCCTTAATAATACCCCGTGCTTTATTTAAATCTTTAATTTTCTTTGCCTCAGATTCACCAGTAGAAGATTCACCCGGTTTTAATAAAGTTTCATCAGGCATTTTTAAGCCGTACATAAAGTAAACAATGAGTTAAGCAAATAAAATGTGCACCAAACCAGTTGACAATAGATGAGGTAGGCGCCCGCTGACACGGTGGGACACGGCGTCGCGCTGTGCCTTCCCGATAGTGCGTGCGCTTCGGCACGATGAGACACGGTGCAGCGCCGTGCGCAACACAGTGCGCGATGACAATGCACAGTTGCAATTTGTACCGGCACCGGCCGCTTACGAGTTACGTAAATGATCCCGCCTGGAATGTTCGGCGATAACTAATTAACAAATGTTATTGTGTTTACGTTTAAGTTCATTAACTGGAGAAGAATTGAATACTCGAGCAACTAATAAGGGCAACAAGCTAGTTTGCTTTTAATACTAAAGCGTATAAATAAAGTGCAAATATGATTATTTAATTATTGTAATGTTATGAGAACGCTGCGCTTGATTATAATACTTATTTACGTGCTATTTAAGCGTTTAGCTATAATTTAAGAGGTAAGGCTTTCACTCGTAGCATTAAGCAGTGCTTGAATTTAAGTAAGCACTTTTATTAAGACGATGATGAAAGGTACTAAAGGTACGTAATTAAGATAGCCAACTCACATAAATATATATAAGCACCCCGGTGTTCGTAAAAAACTAAAAATTATGTCTTAGTCTTACGCTACACCAATATGCACACAAAAAATACTAATATTACACACTTGCAATTTAACACGTCCTAAAACAAATTGAAGTTAATTTGGGAATTATAAAGGAAAAAGGACAGAGCTACTCCCCTGGAAGTTGTGATCTCGCCGCGAAGTGCCACTTATTCACACAATTCCTTAATCCAGCCAGTATTTCTGATGCGATGTGAAGCGAAGTTTGAATTATGTCCGTTGAGTAACGACTTCCACCGTCTATACTGCAATCTTCATTTCTTATGTCCTGTCACGGTCGCCACTTTTGTTATTGATGAGTAGAAAAATGCAGATTCTTGATATACAGTATTTATTACGGGATAGCGTTTTACATTTAATTTTGAATGATTTTTGAGTGGGTGCGCGCGCGCGTTCTCTTTGGCTGTTGCTTAGGCTCTGGCGGGTCCGCTCCCCCCGCGCATCTACCCCTTCGTCGCCTTACGCGGTCGTCGACAATAGAGTTCCTGTTGTTACTTAAACTACCTGTTGGTAGATTCTATTCTAGGGTATACACATACAGTCCCTATTCGTCCCGGTACCGCCGCATACTGGGTAGAGTAAGTCCGACCCAGGTCGGGCCTAGCTGAGTTTCTTGCTGGACTCTTCTCAGCTAGGTTAGCTTTAGTGAACCAGCGACAAAACTCCCAGTAGCTGAATTCCACTCACACATCAGATTCGGCTGAAATCGCTCAACCAACCTCATTGGAGCGCAAACTCATAGAGTATTCCAATGTTCAAAACCACCCGTGTGGTAGTGTCGGAGGTTTCCCCTGCATTTTCCCCAGGTCACTCTCCAACCGCGCAGTCATATCGCTTTATTGGGCCCGGCCTATAAAGCCACAGTCAACTAAAAACAAAGAGGGTATGCTCTTGAGTGTTATGGTCTTACATTTATAACTTACTTATATAAATTATAATCCCTAGAAATAATATTAAAAAAAAAAAACTCTTCACACAAAAAATTAAAATCAACTTTGCCAAAAATTGTTCAACGTTTGTATAATACATCTCGTCCCTTCAAAACATAAATTAAATACCTCCAATTAATTTAAGTCAGGAGCAAGACTTCTATAGAACTACCCACGAATATGGTATGAGGTCGGTATCCGCGGGTAAGATTGATGTACCTAGGATTAAAAACTATACGGAGACGGGACACTAAAAAAACTTCTGCCAAACTTAACCGCTCAACAGCTCAACCGACGACATCCGCCTCGAGAAAAATAAATGTTTATTTAAAAAAAGCTAACACTGCCGTACATTAATTTTATTTGAGAAGTTGTAGATTTTTAATTTGTAAGAAGTGAAAATTTTTCCTGCAGACACTGTAATACTCGTAACAGTCTTGCAGGGTTTTTGTTTATTAGTACTTTTTGTTATTAGCTTGATAAATAAAATAACTGATCGAGTGAAACGAAGGTCTTTGCTTCAGCTTCGACAAAAATGCTTTCGTATGTCCAAATGTACGGATTTCCGGATTTTCTTATTTCCAGATTTCCGGTTGTTCTCCTCTACAGGTCGCATTTCATAACCGATTCTAGTGAAATTGTGAGCAGGTTTGGTAATTACATATATTTTTTGTTATTAATCTTAGTTTTTTTTTGTTATTTATGAAATATAAATGTACTATTTAAATTTTGCCGGGCCAGTTTCTGGAAAATTAAAAAAAAATGTCAGTAAATAATAATAATGACAATGACCAAAATTCTTGACTCCACAGAAAATATATTTCAAGATAATTCATTCTTACTGGTGACACATCTCGGTAAACTCTTTCTGTTCATTTTTAAAACTGCTACGATTTTGTGTAATCCCTCTGGCACTTAAGGAAAGAAATTTTTACTTTTATTAACCTTACGCAAAATAATAGAGAGTAACATGTCCCATGCGGTATCACTTTCTTTCTTAATTACATACCTACCTACCTACCTACTGTATGCTGAATTCAGTGAATTATTCACAAAATATTTGTTACCCTAATTAACAACGGTGATCAAAGTGCGCGTGCTCTTTGTACCATAAATACAGTCCCGAGCAATAAATATACAGTATCATTTCCGAAATGATTTGAGATCCCAAGTTTTTAATCGCGCTATCAAATTCATAACGGTTCTGATATCGTTGAAAACTGAGTAATTACATTGAAACCCGGTTTCGGTGTAAATTCGGTATAACATCGCGTTGAAAAGGCACTATATAATTCATTGGTAAGGTAATTCCTATTACTAAAAGCGATCCGTTATTATAACCGTGAATACGAAATAAAAGCTCACACAGACAGGTAATCTAGAATTTAAAACCTAATAAGACCAAATGGCACCACGGAAAACCCAAAAGGCCAATTAACAACGCCACTGCACAAATTAACAACTGCAATGCGCTTACACCATCGTATTACTTACCTAGCCCACAAAAGTATTCTTCATAAACCAGCTGATAAAACTGGAAGTAGTGCGGAATAGGCAAATATTATGGCGTTATTTATTTAATTACTAATTGCATAAAAAGAAAACTTAACGTACAAAAGGCGGACTTACTTGAGTATGGATTGGGCTGGATGGTGATAACGGCAAACCTTGAAAGGCATAGATAAAACATGTCCTGAAGGGATGGAAATTGATATGCGAGTTCACACAATGTTCGAGTGCACGTTCTGTGTAATATTTATATTTAAGGCCCGTGGTGCTCCCAAATTTCCTAAGTGTTAAACCCTCTGGCATTTGATTACTATTCTTAATGGACGGCAAGTTGTACTTGTCCCAATCCCCTGTCTTCCTTCGTCCGATACCTTCTAACGTCTCCCATTTTACGCTGCGGTGCGCACAGGAATATTCTAAAGATAACCGGTAGGCATTTAGTAGTCATTATTTAAGTAATTATTTAGTCACAGACGCTATTCATTGCCAGCCATCTTAGTACGTCATACTGCTATAGTATTTGCATTCCTATTTGTATTATTTGACACATTATGACCGACGTTTATAGAGATGTAACTAACCCAAATCGATTGTCACAGCAAGCTAGCGATTATGATTGGATGTCACCTGGACTGAGGTATCGAATTGTGACATTTAATGATTTTTTGTATTTGAGATTTAAATAAAGCTGGAATTATATGGCTCTTACTTTTTTTTGTAAGAAATAATTTTAAGAAGATATACAATAACTTAATAATGCTTTGGTGCGACCTAAAATGAAAAATTCATATCGCTTTACTTAGACTACTACCGATTCATAACGGTACAAGTACAAATACAAACATTTATTCTGCAAATAGGCCAAAAGGGCACTTTTACATGTCAAAATATTAATTTACAATTTAAGAAAGTCTGACTATAAAATGTAATACATTTTTCATGTCAAAATATTAATTTACAGTTCAAGAAGGAATAATAATTTCGAGTTTACAATTATAACAAAATTAATGTCATACAGTGAAGATAAACTTGCAAAGTTATCTATTATAAATATTACAACATCAGTAAAGTTAGAGATGTATAAGGTCTCAAGATTAAATAAGGAGTATAATGAAATTAATATAATATCCCAGAGATGTACATGGTCTCTGAGCGTCAAAATAAAAATTAATTCAATATAGTTAGAGATGTATATGGTCTCTAAGTCACTGATAATAAAAACGAATCCACAACAGGATGATGTCTCTAGTCAATCCCCTATAAAAAGACACTAGTATTAACGTAGTCACTATGTCCTAGCAAGCATGAACAGACCGAACTCCACAAACAGTACCCGATCACGAGTATGACGCGTATCTCAGCCATCGCCTCCCTCGACCATCTGTTAGGGATGGTGGTGTCCGGCCAGTCCCAAATTTTTAAAAAAGGACGTAGAACGTAAACGTTCACAGTGCAATAATAGCCTTCCTTTGTGATTTCTATATTGTGCAAAATATTTTACTTTGTATTGCTTTTGTGTCAAATAATGCAAATGCTATAAGTACGTACTAATCGTTTGTAATATGCCTGAGTAATTAGTGCTCAATTGATTTTATGTTTCATGAGATGTTCTCAATGTCAATCTGATCGTGTTCATCATAAGCACCAATATGTAGTGGCATAATCCATCCCGTCATCTACCAGTCCCTGGGATCCCGGGGCTCATTACAAAATAATGCTATTGTTTATTTTTTTCGCCGGGAGACGTCGGCTTAAATATCCTTATACATAACGTAGGTATTGAAAAACATTAAAGCTACTACCTAAGAGTATGTTTCACGGTCAAACTACGTATTGACTTGTTTTTCCACATAAATGTATTATGAGTAACTTATTTATTATGGGTAACTATTCCTAGGAACACTGTTAGCTATTGATAATATATATTGTTCCTATTAATTTCAATATTGCGTTTTCAACGCTTCGTGGAGGCGTCGAATTGTCTGACTATTAAGAACTCATATTTTGAACTGTTCTAGAGTTCTAATTGCATTTCGTCCCATACAATAAACCTCAAAGAAAATAAGTTACACATTAGAATACTTACAGTTGATTTAACTATTGTCAATATAACTATTTTTCAAAAGACCCAGATAATAATCGATTAACACCGAGAAATCACTGATTTGTAATACCACATTTCGACATGTAGGTACAAATACAGTGTGTAGTTTCGTACATATTTCCACCTTATATTTTGAGAGCTGATGAAAGCATAGGCCCTGAACATAACTTAAAACATAAAATAATTTTATTAAACTGCTAACTCAATGAGAAGTTTCTCTGGTGGATATTCACTCTATGAATGCACTTCAAAACGAATCAAAGTTAGCTACAACAAACGGGCTAAGAGAAATTGGACTGTGTCTGATGAAAGGACAAGACAAGATAACAAGCAGTTGAGTAATGTGAGGGTTTGCTTTGGTTTTGAATAGTACAGTAATCCATTTAAGGGTCTTTATCAGTAAATATCTGCTCAACTATTTAGGCCAGTCTCTTTGTGAATTGTCACCGTATCTTGAAATTTTCACTTTACTTCGTTACTATCTAGTACAGGACTAATACGGTATAATATCATACAAAGATTTTAATTGTATTTTAATGTTTTTTCATTAAGAAATACTGTCCTTCCAAATTGAACAACTTTAAGCTTAAAACTGATTTTTTTCACTTAATTTCTACTACACACAATAAAAGCAATAAATTTCTCGATGACTGCCTAGGTATCTAAAAACACATATATTTTGTTGTTTTTTTTGGAAATTATTTATTTATAATCCAGCTGTTATGTACTTTCTACCTGGAACGTGTTCGTAACTTAATGGAACTGTACGGGGTTATTCGGGGTACACTACGAAGACTATCTCCTCCTCCTCTATAAAGGTGGAAAACTTAGGATAGTCTTCCTAGTGTACCCCCAAATAATCACGTAAATTTCCATTAAGTTCCGAACATTTTCCTGCTACCCCCTAGTTTATGTAAAAGAGTCTACTCAAGGTATGTCAAAGAACCATCTTCTAGAACTTTCTTTTACAACTGAAAATATACTGTAGCACATTGTGACTCGCATTACGGAAGTTCATATAACTGGAATAAAATGAAGGCAAAGCACAACTTACTGTGACAAGGTCCCGGTTACGAGGTTTCGGTTGAGTGTTAGAACTCTTTTACGATGACCATGTATCAAATAAACCGAGTTCTTAGTTGGCTTGCTTCTAAACTTGGAAGTCCTGAAGATTTGTTTTAATACCATTGATGAACCATTGGCCTGCTTTGCACTCGCTCCCGTTCGCATCGTGAAAATTAAACAATTCAGAGAAATCGCAGATATCTTTTTGTATGGTGGTTTATCATTAAGTAGTGAAGTTTCCCAAGTTCATCTTAGCGGTACATCGTACCTCATAATGATAAGTTGTAATAATGAAAAAAGACGACCGCTTTAGCCTAGTTGGTAGTGACCCTGCCTTCGAAGTTGGAGGTCCCGGGTTCGAATCCCGATCAGGACATTTATTTGTGTGATGAACACGAATATTTTTGTTCCTCAGTCTTGAATGTTTTCTATGTATTTAAGTATCTAACTATCTATATAAGTAGTATAAGGTTGATTTGTGTAAGATTGTTCACATGACAAATTTATTTAATTAAAAAAAATGTAAAAATAAATGTACTCAAGTAATACAAATGTACAAAAAAAGATGTCTTGACAGACAGATAGACAGACGGACAACAAAGTGATCCTATAAGGGTTCCGTTTTATTCCTTTTGAGGTAATTATTTTAACATTAGGTATAATTGTTATATTTATCTACTTTTAGCACCGTCTTTAGTTGATTCGTGTGGACCAAAAAACAGTTCAAGTTTTTCG
This sequence comes from Epiblema foenella, assembly GCA_963556455.1. Lineage (NCBI taxonomy): Eukaryota > Metazoa > Arthropoda > Insecta > Lepidoptera > Tortricidae > Epiblema > Epiblema foenella. The sequence continues at coordinate 20,273,855 of OY747099.1, read as the reverse complement.
GTGAAGTTTAATGTCTTAAAGAAATCAGTCTAATCTCAACAAGGTCTAGTTGGCCTGTGGATACATTTTAGCTCTTGTCTTTTCTTTCATATGACGTTAGAAAGTGACAGCGATAATTTTAACTGACGGATACGGACGATTATATCGTGTTATACATTGTATACTTGTTACTGACCAATTGTCAATTAATATTAGTGGTTATATTGTAATATAGTAAAATTAGCCTTGCTGGTCACATATTTCTATGGAATGAGGCCAAATGTGAAACAGCTGGCTCGTCCAAGACAGGACCCATTCGTTCCCCCACTAACGCGATTTTCATGCGGGTTCGATTTAGCTGAGACGCGACGTAACCCAAGTTAAGGCCGTGCAACGAGAAATATCGCGTTCTTTGAGACGTTGTTCTGCCCACACGAGGAAACAATAAGGATTAATTTTCAGATATATGATTCTTGACTATATTACTGTATTTCTGGTAATAGCCGAAACATGATTGCCTAAAATTTTCTACATGTAAAAAAAAATCCAAAGTTAAGTCTTTATTTTCCTTATTTTACTCAGCCTAGTAATACAACGCATTATTAAACGACACAATTAAGTTAAAATGATGGTATTTTACCTCATCTAAACTGTCAAGAGGAAATTTAATGAAACTGCACACAGTGAGATATTTATCGAGATTTGTCTAAAAAAGCCATTCCCGAAGAGTGCTGCATCCAGTTTGTCGTGCGCGAAAGACAAGCGTGTCTCTTTCACGAGGGGCGTGGCTGACAGAATCGAGGCATCCCCTCAAGAATGAAGGTTCCGTTGCCAGCTGTAGGTACAAATTTTTTCGAGTGCTCATACTTACACGTGTGTTCTATCGTGTTACTCGTGCTTAGGACGGTTTCATCGTCATTAAAGTTTCCTTGAAATTAGTTTAGAATTTGATATGGAAACACGATAATAATGAATATCCTCAAAGGCCTATCGAGGCATCCCCTCAAGAATGAAGGTTCCGTTGCCAGCTGTAGGTACAATTTTTTTCGAGTGCTCATACTTACACGTGTGTTCTATCGTGTTACTCGTGCTTAGGACGGTTTCATCGTCATTAAGGTTCCCTTGAAATTAGTTTAGAATTTGATATGGAAACACGATAATAATGAATATCCTCAAAGGCCTGATGGAGCTCGGCCTTGATATTATACATAGCCACTCCATGGGGTAGCAACGTACTTCCTTCGTGTCCTTTGTGTTTAACATAGCAATATAAAATAGTAATTTAGGTAAAACATGTTTTAGAAACGCTTCTAACTTAGACGAGTTACTTACTTGGTAAGGCGGAGGCGATACGATTAGTTTCGTAAGCTGACTGTGTCTACTAAAACCATTCTGCGCAAATGTTATATCTACTGACAGTATCTCGTCAAATTTAAATCACATACAGACATCACCCCGCGTAATCAGAACGTCGCCTTAGTTTGAATGAATGCTAATATTTTATTCATCTACACGGAAACAATTTTATTATGTGAATCAATTCATAGTCACATAGATAAAACAGCAATTTCATGAAAATAGTAATTATTTGGTTAACTAAATTGCATTGGCTGTTTACATGACACCTGCACGCAATTATATAGCATACATTACACAACAAATACCCAACAGAATTTATCTCAATACGTTTTGTCAAATATACGATCCTCATCATCCTCATAGCGTTATCCCAATATAGTCGCATCCTCAAGCTCATTTTCCGCTACCTAAACCCTATATTTGGTGAAGGTAATAGTTTTTAAACACTGCCACAAACGACTGCCATCTGACCTTTCACCCAAGGGGAAACTAGACCTTATTGGGATTAGGCTTTCCAAGTGAGTGGGCAACTTGACTTGTACTCAAGCCACCCGAAGGCATCTAACTTGGCTTAACGACTGCTATCATAGACAGCAGCCGGGATCAAATGCAAAGCCCGGTCTTCCAAGCGGTCACCCGTCAAAGAGCTGATCTGGGCTGATGTTGCTTAACCTCGTATACCGCACGAACGCTCTTTCAAATATACGATCCTCTAAAATAATATTTTTATCTAGTTCCAGTCCAGTTTTATGGAGTTTCTCTATAATGGGCGATAGAATGGTTGGCTATTAATTTGTGTATTTAGTTATTATTACAAGTATTATCCATCAAAGGCACATTTAATATAAAAGTATTGAAAAAAAAATCCCAGGAAAGGTTCGCGGAAATAGGGAACTCCGAAAGGTCGCTCCGCTTCGGGCTATAAATTAACTTAACAGTACGAAAACTTTATCTACAGTTATATAGAATAGTTCCGACAAGGGAGCTCGACACAATTTGTCACGTTTTTGTTTCGTCGTGCGTGTTTCTTGTGATTACATTTAGGATTTTGTGACTTTGGTTAGGAAATACTAATTATCGTCTTTGTTTGTCTGAAATGTGCAAAGTTTCTTTCGGCAAATTTGAATAGGTATGATTATACAGCATTAATTAACCTATCAGGTTCTTAATGTCTATAAGCAGTCTATCACTATCGCAGTCTTACGTTTGATAGTATATCTTGGTTGTGAAAAACAATCTTCGATTTTCGAGAGAGGCATTAAGAAAACAGACTGTACATCTAGGATTATATCACTAAGTTAGGAGTAATTATTTAGCGTTTTTGGGTTCTAAGTGTATCAGGGGGCACGGCAGTGCCCCCACCAAGTCGAGCAAAAAAGCGGCACGGCCGTACCATCCTTTTCTCGAAGCAATTCAGGCCATTTTCGACCCCCTGTAACTTCGTTGTGGATAAAACTAGAAGACTGAATTTTCAGTAACCATGCAGGCATTGTAAAGACACGGTAAATTTCAAATTTCATTCAATTTGAACCAGTATTTTAAGAATTATAACGGGTCAAATTTCTTAATTTTGTCACTCACTGACTGACTCACCGATCATCAAAATTCTAAGGCAATTCTAGCAGACCTAGAAGCTTCAAATTTGGAATATAAGTACTGTTTGGTGTATGAATCAAGGAAAAACTAAAATATTTGGGGGCACGGTAGTGCAACCGCTAAGTCTAGCATTTTTTTTCAATTTCCGTCCAGTTTTATAAATTTTAACTACTTAATAACTTTGTAATACCATATAAATATAAAGGCGCACGGTAGTGCCCCCGCCAAGTCGAGTAAAATTTTTCAAAATTTCGGTCCAGTTTTCTAGATACATAACTGCTAACTTTGTAATCCCATATAAATATAGGCGCACGGTAGTGCCCCTGCCAAATCGAGCAAAAAATGGGTATTCCCGTCATGAAAACACGTGTAAATTAAATTATTTAATGCAAAAATCGTACCTACGTGCGTATTCGTACTTATTACGAGTGCGTAAGGTTGTAAATTAATTACCACGCGCTGCGATGCTAGCGAGTGAGCGCGGGCCGTTACTACGCGCTGCGGTGCTAGTGCGAGGGCACGGGGCGGGGTCAGTGGCGGGGCGCGCGGAAAGGTGAATGTCGCCGAGCGAGCAGCAGCCGCGCTTATTCGCGCGAGTGCCCCAATGCTGCTGTTCGGATGTGCCCAGAATTCTTACCTATAAGTTTGCGATTTTCATTGATAATTTCAATTGCTATATTAGTTTGACGAATTCGTTGCTGGTAGATATACATACATATATACAATAAGTAGAAGGTACCGAAAAGGAAAAAAGTAGACTGTCTACCAGTGGCGGCGCGTCAAAAATATTCTTAGGGAAGCCGGAATTAATTTTCCTTTCTTATTCGTCATGAGCCGTAGTAAGAGAACTGTAATGGTTGAAAATTAGGTAAGCCGGTGGGAATCGAGTTGTATGGACGCTCCGCTACTGCTGTCTACAAAATACAAAAAGGAATGAGATCCCATCAAAAACAATACTTGTCAAAAAAACCAAGTCTCGCAACTCAGTTGTTCTACGGTAAAAAGTTGTGAGATCCATGTAATACCAAGTCGGTTATTAATTTATTCAGTCCCTAGTTAAGCGACTTTCTGTCCTAATACGTCCAGTCCCTAAGACCACGATCGTGGTCCATAACAATTGAAAATCAATTGTGTCTGGAATCTCCGTACTCGAAGCATTAAGTTGTTACGTAATAATTAACAGCATCTTATAGTGACGGATATCAATATTAAAAATCTTTATTGTTTTATATAAATATATTGAGACTCGGCCATCGCATGAAAACACGTGTAAATTAAATTCTTTAGTGCGCAACTTTTTACCGTAGAACAACTGAGTTGCGAGACTTGGTTTTTTTGACAAGTATTGTTTTTGATGGGATTTTGTTTACTAATGTTTAATTTATTTATTTCAGGTATGCCTGATTATTATTACAACAAAAATCCGTCTTTTGGTAAACTGATGTACCATAATTAAATGTAAGTAAATACCTACAGCTAAATGACTTCTGGTACCTACTCTGATACTCTAATGCCGCTAAATTAAAGCATACTAAATATGCCAGTTTAAAACCAGCGTACGATTTTGTTCCGGCCGCCGTCGAAACGGCTGGGCCTTGGGATGCCGAGGCAAGGAACCTAATTAAACATTAGGATGACACTTGACGGACAGGGGCTGTAACTCACGTTCCAGTTCTTATCTGGTCCAATAGATATCTGTCGCCATACAGCGTGGCAAGGCAGCCAGCATATTCAGCACATTTGGACCAGGTTAGAGCCGGAGGTAATATAATTACATTTTATTTCATTTGTTTTTAAATATGTACCATTGAAAGAAAGAAAGAAAAACAACATAAATTTATTCACTCCACGAAAAGACATACAAACAAAATAGACTCACAGTACATTGAACATATAATTATGAAGTGCGTCTTCAAAGCAGTGAATCGGTTGCTGTCTCATCATGCCGAGGTGTCAGACACCTGCAGCGCTGGTTTTCAGACAGCATCGTACGTGATCCACGGAACGCAACACAACTTACTATATAGGAAAGGTATACATATAATGAATCAAATCATAGGTAATATATATACACTGCAGGTTTTATGTTTTCATTGTAAACAATATGGTTAATTCAGGTCTTAATCTTCTTCAAAATGAAATGCTTGACAGAAACCTTGTGACTTATGACCTCACAAATGTCAAATAAAATATCACTCTGATGCGTTTATGTTATACTCTTGGCTATAAAGTTCTGAGCCATACAAGTTTTATGCAAAAAAAAAGTGCTGTATATTTCACCATAGGTAGTAAGGTAAATATCTCAATGTTGGACACCTTCACGCCCAATAGTTGACTCTTACTGTCGACCTATATTATTATGACCTAAGATTAAAAGTGCCAAGTATTGGATGAGTGTCGAGCACTGGAACGTTTACCTTTATAGTACAAAAAAACTCCATCTTACGCATACTCGAAAACATTAGGTAATTATACCCCTCAGTTGTGTCAAGTTAGGACTTGGATGTTTTATATACTGAGTGTATTGTCACATCATACTGAAAACTTACACATTGCTTTGGGATGTTTTATGGAACTAAGCATAAGGCTTGTCGACACCATTGGGAACCAAAGAGCTAGCAGCTTCCTCGCACAGCCTATACGTATAAGCATAGCCATACGCTCTAGGTGAGTTTCTTGCTGGACTCTTCTCAGCTAGGCTAGGTTTAATGAACCAGCGACAAAACTACCAGTAGCTAGATTCCACTCACACCTCAGATTCGGTTGAAACCGCTCTACCAATCTCACTGGAGCGCAAACTCTTAGATTATTCCAGTGTTCCAAACCACACGCGTGGTCCTGTTGGAGGTTTTCCCCTGGCTACTCTCCAACCGCACACTCCTATCGCTTTATTGAGCCCGGCCTATAAAGCCACAGTCAGGTTCAAAAAAAACCATACGGAGTCAATGCTGTCTGCGTGCAGCGTCTTTGGTACTTAGCTTTGGTACGATGCCACAGGGACCCTTTTTAAATATAATTTATTCTTAGGTTACTTTTAGTTTTTTTTTTAAATTTTATAATAATTTAAAGTAATGTTTGCAAATGTATTTTTTGTGAAATAAACGTTTCGTAATCTCCCATCTGTTTCAGACCATTATCGTGAATTGTTAATCAAGTGGTATTTAATTGAGGTTTTTTTTTCGAGGGGTTTTCAGATCGGGAAAATGGTTTGTAACTAGTTTTAGTTTTTCGGTAGGATTTTCCTTAAACTCCGTATTTATATTTAAATCTAGTTTGGCGCGTTATGATTTGCGATTGCGTGCATAAGTATAGACGTATGAATAATACGTAAGTCCCAGCGTACACGTGGCGGCTGTAAAACGGGGACGTGCGCCAGAACTGTAATCGCCTTAAACCGTGGTACGTGCGTCTGGTCTTGTATCATAATATGTTTATTTTTGATCATATTACGTTGTGATTTGAAATAGTGGGGGTGGAAAATTTGTATCTCGCAAGCATCGCATATTTTTTTCTGATATAAAAGGGTTACTTATCTATCAAATTTAAATTTGATTTGCAATGGATTTGTTGCATTATTAAGGCCAAGGCTGTTTATATTTAATAATTATATAATGAAAATTCAAGCCATTTTTACATTTAACATTTCAGAGATCAGGTATTCAAGGTAGCATTTGAATTTTTAGGGGTGTCTCAAGTATATTGCTGAAATTTTAATGTTTATTTGGGCACAAACGGTACAATAGGTCTTATGGTATATTATCAGTTACTTAAATCATAAACCAACAAAGTTATCCTGCATTCTGTTCTAAGTTGTGGCAACAATATAGGATTTAAGCTGAGAAAAAAAAGAAATAATAATAATACATTCAGCAAAAATATATACGAGAGTTATTATTTTATTGCGTTAACATTTACTGGGCGCAGTGTAAATATCATACATTTAAGTTCAATATTTCACAATTAAATTTAGCTAAAGAGAGGTCAAATATTGTGAAATTATTATTGTAGGACCTACAAGTTCTAATGAACAATGAATTAGTTTTACGTTTCTTTCCGGTGAAGGGAACATGAAAAAGCTTATTGTTGCGTTCAATCGAGGAGTCTTGTAGCAAATTTTACTTGTTAAGTATGGGGGAGTCAATTTCATTTCTTGTGATTTAAAAAAATAAGGAAAGTTTAATCTCTGAATGTGCTTCGGCAATCGAGGGAAACCACGTCCCCAATGTTAAACGGTAGGTTAGACTTGGAGGATTTTTTTTAAGTGATTGATAAGTTTTTTTTTTAATACAATCTATATACTGCTTATAATTTGGGTTCCAAACAGTCGACCCACATTATAAAATAGGTCACCAGAGAGTTAAACAGCATCCTCAAAGTGTTAGCCTCCTTAAACTCTCTACCAGTTATTAAAACCATTTGTTGAATACTGCACATCCTCAGGAGCTCGCTGTGTCGCTGTGTGTGTGTGTGTGCGCGCTGTGTATGTGTGTGCACTATAAAGTTTAGTATTATAATTTTGATGAATCTGGATAACATATGCAGATCGTACGGCCACCGGTACCGATCAGTACCGGCTACGCATCTTTCAAATGTCTGCCTTAGCAATTTTCGATGGTAGTTTCTAGTCCTAGAAACTACCATCGAAAAAATCTACCATGGTTGTCACGGGTAACGGGGAATCAGGGTTCGATTCCGGAGAGGGAGCCTGAGAAACGACTACAACATCCAAGAAAGGATGCAGGCGCGCAAATCACCTACTCTCGGTACGGGGAGGTAGTGGCAAAAAATAACGATACGGGACTAGCTAAGATAGGAAAGAGTGCGAGATCCGCAAAGATATGTATTTTATGACCGATTAAGATCTGGCGATATCAAGATGTAAAGGAAGAAGCTTACTTAGCAATTGAATTATTGGGATTGTTAAAGTCCAGGTGGTGGTAAATAAATAAATAAATATTAGAAGACAATCTTACACAAATCGAACTAGCCCCACAGTAAGCTCAACAAGGCTTGTGTTATGGGTACTAGACGACGATATATATAATAGATATAAATACTTAAATACATAGAAAACATCTAAAACTCAGAAACAAATATTCATGCTTATCACACAAATATTTGCCCTGACCGGGATTCGAACCCAGGACCGTCAGCTTCACAGGCAGGTGCACTACCCACTAGGCTAAACCGGTCGTCAAAGTGTTTGTCGGTAAAGGTGTTATTAAATTGCTTACGAGTAGGTGTATCGTTCATAGAACCTGAATTGACCCATTAGGGAATGAAAAAACGGTGTCGAGGGTGCGACGAAATCGAGATCGCAAACATCAAATATTAGTTCAGCTATTCGATTGTATTGTAGTGCCCATTTCGGCAGTGGTATCGGCAGCTCGTTATTACGAGTACTTGTGGGCAGAGAACAGAACTAAGGCGTGTAAATGCAAACCATTCGTGACGTCAATATATATCGAGTCAATCGAGTGCCAAATTAAACGAAAGCCTATTTACGGTGAGGTACCTAATTGACAAAAAAATCTAGGTATAACCTGCACTAAAGGTAAAAAACCGGCCAAGTGCGTGTGACATACGGACGGACGGACGGACAGACATGAAGAATCTATAAGGGTTCCATTTTTGCCATTTTGGCTACGGAACCCTAAAAACGGGAACACGTTGCCCTAATATTCCATACAAAGCGTGTTTTTGCTCTTGAGTGCATTACAATAAATGTATGATTTTATAATTATGATTTACAAAAAAACGGTCAAGTGCGAGTCGGACTCGCGCACTGAAGGTTCCGTATACAGATGTGTACCGGTTCCAACCCTATTAAATCAGGAAACTTTCAACAACATGGTGTAGAAATTGAACACCATGGATACAGCGTCATCTATCGGCGACTTTTGTTACAAATTGGAGTGACTGAATAACTTAGTATGTATGGTGGTTTTTCAAGGGTAATTCTTTATCACGTGAACTGAGTCCAATTATTTTCTTTATTTGAAGGAAGGTACTTTCAGCATAATCTCGTAGGAATTTATAAAACAAAAATACATGTAAAGGTGATTAAATTACAAATTTAGTATGGAAATGTTTTTAGACGATATAAAAAGAAAAACTAGAGAGAGCTATAGTTATATTTTTCCTGTAAAATATAAACTGATATCAATGTTACGTAATAATTTCATATTTTTTCCCTGGTAAACTTCGGAGATAAGAGGCAGGGGAACGGTATTTTTTTTACAATTTCCCGTATAAAACAAAAATGACAACGTAAAAAAAACTAATATATTGTTTCAGAATGTGCAACCCAAGCCCTTTCATATGATACCCCACTCGACATAATCACTAGACTTTCAAATTTTGAACCACCTATTGTCTGTCATTTTTCACAGAAAATAAAAAAAAATATTTAAAAAAGTCATGTTCTATGTATCTCGGTTAGCCATCTTTATAACTATTCCAAATTTGAAATCGATAGCAGAAGTAGTTTTTGAGATAGTTAGCGATGTGACAGGTAGACAGACAGACAAAGTGAAACCATAAGGGTTCCTTTTTTAAATTTTGGTACGAATCCTAAAAATGAGCTTTTACATGGCAAGTATTAACTTCGTCTGGGGCGAGCTGATAAATGAAATAACATTACTGTCATCCACCCCAGTAGCAATATAGTACATACTCTACCTCCAGTTATTCATAATACTTGAAAATTAGCCTTTCTAGTTAACTTTGGTTATGTCCACAGTAAATCTATCCCTCACCCGTCTTTACTCGTGCTTGAAGTTGATTGCGTAGGTAGTGTAAGTAGGTAAATCGCCAGTAAGTGGCCAGTTATTGGGGGAAGCCAGTTAAACGCAATTTAACCTACTCTTCCATAGGTAATTATTCAGGGTATGCCTATGAACTATATGTATATTACATATTAATTAGTGAGTTCGAATACCAATTTTAATTGTATAATGATCTCCATTGTAATTGAGTATCTGTTCTCGACCTGTTACATAATTGGAGGTTATTATCGTTACCAATTTTGTTGTCAAGTTATTTGTAACCATATTATTTATGTATTGCAAATCAAATTTTACGTCAATTTTTACTGTACATATTTAAGGCAAATTGGGTCTCATTTTTTATAAACCAATATATACACATGTGCGATTCCGGGGCGGGTTTCTAAGTAACAAATAAATATGTATTAAAACTTTAGAATAAAGGAAAAATTGAAAAATTTAGGCACCGAGCAGGATTCGAACCTGCGACCTCCCGGCATTCGCGGCCAGTCGCTCTAGCCAACTGAGCTATAGGTGCAATCGCCACCCAGTCCCAAATTCACGCCAATTCATTGTACGCCTCCCTTAAGGCGTTTGTATAAAATATAATATGTATTGACATCTTAACCTACTAGTCTTTAATAACACTTGATCAGATAAATCTTGATCGGAAGGTCAATTTGCCGTACTTTTCCCACTTTGACACTTAATAATGCCTCCGAAGTAAATCTGAATTGCTAATGTTATTTTTCTTTAAATTACTTCGCTGTGGCCGGAATTAAGGCTCTATTATATTCAAGATCGTTGGCCTTATCAGCGCCATATTGGACCATCAAAGGAATAATCTGTTTTCGGAAGAGCGTATATGTTAAGAGATATTTCAGCTGAATTTTAGTACCTGACGCAAAGGGGGGTAACTAGATTGAAGCTTTAGTGAGTCTTTAATTAACTTTGAGCTATAAGATTCGTCCATCATCAATATATCAACACTACGTATTCAATGCTTAAATATTTGAACAATTGAATGCTTAAATATTTGAACGGGATATTGTCCTTTTAAAGTCCTTGAATTTTTAACAATATATGTATTAGAATCCGTTTATTATTGACCAACCGCCTATTATGACGTAATTACACAACGAAGTTTGGTTTTCACATAAAAATCTTTGTAACAAAGTCGTATATAATGACTTCGCTTACAGTGACATGTCGCTTATTATGACCCATTTTTAATAAATTTTGTCCGTTTATAGTGACTGACATGATTCTTTTCACCTACTTTCGGTCATGTTCGTTGATTCCCGACGACGTTCGGCACGTGGCTGGTTTTTGTTTTGAATCTCAAGTGAGTAATTGACAAGTTGAACGTCACGGATTTGTTTTTAGTGATATCCTATGTTCATAGTAATATTGAAAATGATAATTTGATCATGGTAATGTCTTCTATAAACAATAGTATTGGAGACTGTTATTACAATAAAATGAAAAAACAAAAGCAGACAAAAATTGGATTTCTTAAGTACATACATAAAAAAATGAAAAATATGCATTCATACATACATGTCTTACGTGCAATTTTTATTTTGATTTAATATGCTGTTTCTCTATTATAATAAGTATTTACCTAAATTATAGACGGTTGATTTTTTTCACAAAAATGCTTTGTATGACGTCCGCTTAGTATGATGTGTTTGTCAATTCCCTTCGATGTCATTATAAACGGATTCCACTGTACTCATATTACTGGTTGTAGAAAAATGTGTTAAATACAATTACTGGAAAATAGGGTTTAGCAAGGTAAACGGGACTGCAGTTGGATTCCTAGTAACTGGCGGTTGCACTATTAGAAACATGAAAATAACGTCGCTACTTTTGTTAAATTAAGGAAAGACGTTTATTTTCTATGATTATGAATTTCATGGAATATTGAATTACTTATTTGTTATAAAAATAACTAAATCGTCAGCTACGAAGAATGACTGAAATTTATTCTGTAAATACCTATCATACACAAATAATTTGAGCACACATTATCTTAAATAATTTAACGTATATCGCCATTTAGCTAAGCAGCCAAAATTGTGACACGGAATAAATATACGAGTACCTACATATTGCTCCATTTCAAACAAAACCTTGATCAAAACTGAACATGCTGACCTGCGGGGTAATCACGTAACTTTTGTACTACCGTTAGGTAGATTTTAATGTCAAATTTTAATTATCAGCCCATACATTTATACTTCAAAATTGACAGTAAAATCTATCTACCGTTGGTACATAAAGTTACGTGATTTGCCTGCGGCTCATGAGACCTTTGATAAATGTTTTAATTACCTACCCTTGATGATAATTCATAGTAATTTTAAGATTTCGAGTGGCGATTAAGACGTTTTTGAGAATGCATATCTAAGGTTGATTTAAATGATATTTTCCATACTAAAAATGGCAGATAGCTAACGTAATCTACTAGTAGGAGTAAAAACATAAGCATGATACACAACTATATGATACTTCTTAGAGTCAATAAAAATTTAATGTCAGTGATATAAGTAAGTTGTTCACTTGTTACACATACATTGCGGACTGGACATTTAATTTGAATGAAACGTCAACGTTCCTGTGGGCTTATAATTTGAGCTCTTAGAATATATGTTTTCTGGTTCCTCTAAATGTTCGTTGGCACTTAAATGCTTAATTACAGTAGTACCTGTAATGCCTATATCGTTAAACGTCCAAGATGCATAATTTGTTTTTTGTTTCGTATTTTGTTTATATGCCTTGTCGGAGCTAGCTGCCGTTGCCCAGTATGAAGTCAGTGTTGATTAACTGACTGTTAAGTAATAAATATGCACTATTTCGGTGACAGCTCACTGATACCGCACCGACTCTCTACCGCAAAATTGGGAAGCGGGCTTAAACTGTCAGAACTCGCATGGGCGCTCTCTTTTGATAATGGACAATGAAGGGTACGAGTATGCGACGCTTGTGATCTCTCTGAAGTGGCAAGCGTTCATCGATGTCTGCTTCTTATCAGGCAGACCGTATGCTTGTTTCTACCGCCGTGGTATAAAAAGTTATTATACTATCTGACGGCACCATCGAGTATGAATCAAAGTAGCTAATCGCAGCAACGCAAACACCTCGTTCGTTAAATGGGATCAACAAGTTGGTGAATTTTAGCACGCAATATACGTTAACGGTATAGTGGACTTAGAACAACAAGGTCGTTATGAATAAAGAACACTGCTTCAATAAATTAAAAATTTGGTGTCATATAGTAAATATGCAACAAAGCACGCAAGTACTCAAAGTTTTCGACGGATGTCACGCGGCTTGTTGACTTTTATAGTCGTCGTCAAAGATTCATTGAAACAAGCAAGGTTTCAATACCCCAGTTGGTTAAAAGTGATTAACCGCGTATACCAGAAGGTCGCTGTTTCGAATCCAGCTCGTAATCGTAGCAATGGTTTCGTTTTTATATATTTCTCTTTTATTTTTAATTTATTATTCGATTTATGTGAGAAGTTGACAATTCCAAATTAACCTACCTATTATAGATATAGCGGATGAGCTGTAGTCCAAGAGGACCACAGAGTGGACGCCTTTCGACTTAAAACCTTCAAACACGGTAAACCTCGCCGGCGGTGCACGGTGGCGTGATAACTTGGCCTCCTTTTTAAGGGACTGGCCAGAAATCGCACAAGACCGCGAGGAATGGAAAAAGAGGGGGAGGCGTTTGACATATTAGGCTGAATGTAATATAATATATAATAATTATAAATATATGGTTGTTATTCTTGTTTTGTCAAATTCGCGGTGATAAGATGATTTATTGAACAGAATAATAATAACAATTTATTAAATTATTTACTTAATTCATTTTTAGCTTTATTCGTAGGTAGTTAGTTTTAGTCTTATATTCAATTTGTAAATTTCTTAATCTTAATCTATTATTTGGTTATTCGTTAATAAACACTGTAGTTATATGTATCGAAACATAATGTAGGAGTAAGTAGAGCATAAATAAATTATGTTTTAAGTAGGTAACTAAGAAATGTAAAGTTCTTGCCTTTCCTTTAGCGAACTTATCTCAACTCTGGGACGTTTTACTTTACATATCCGAAAGTTAGTTAATTTTCAGTAATCCAGAAGTATGTAATAAAAGTCAAATTCATGCCCTAAAATCGCTGAAATGTTTGCTCATGCTAAACGCTTGTAGAAGGAACCTGCTTTGTTAGTTAGCTACATCAAGCAACATTCGCGACACATGTTTACCATCCCAGTAATTAGTGCTTACGACTTGTTCCGTGCTGGATGCATCCACATTAAGCACAATGCAGCAGTTTCAATTGGAACCTGACGTTTAGTTCCCGAGTTTAGTTTGTTTCAGGGTTTGTATTCATGTAACGACCGGATTTAATTCAAAAATCAAAATCAAAATGTTTATTCTGCAAATAGGCCTTAAGGGCACTTTTACAAGTCAAAATCTATCTATATCAAATGAAAATAATACAATAATCAAAGTACCATTAATTAAATGTAGTGTTACATATCAAAAATAAGACTAAGAAAATAATAAAAATCGAGTATTTCGAATTTGTAATAGAAGAAATTTATTAATAACTAGCTTTCGCCCGAGACTTAGTCCGTGTAAATTTCCCAATCTTTATTTTATCCCTTCGAAGGATGATTTTCGTATTCGGAAAACTTTTATATATGTTAATCCAGGCCATAGACTCTGTGTACCAAGTTTCATCATAATCCGATCAACTGTTTATGAGTCATTGAGTAACATCTAGACTTTAACATTTATAATTGGCCGAGTGATAGGAAGGTCTCTGCTTCAGCTTTGACAAAAATGCTTTCGTATGTCCAGATGTCCGGATTTCCGGATTTACAGATTTCAGATTATTCGATAATTTATTATCGAGTAAGTTTTTTGAAAAATAAAAAAAAATATGCGAGGTCTGATCACAGAGCCCTAGTGGCTCTGTGATATTAGTAGGATTTATTAATTTGGAGCCGCCGTTTGTTTCTCATGAAAATCCGGGACCCGTTCGGCTAATCGTATTATTATATCAGAATCGGTTTTTCGTTTGTCGTACGCTATCGTTCCGAAACGAGCTCGGACAAATAAGTTTGTTTTTGTTACATTTATATATCATTTTTGCTTTCCTTATTTATTTTATTAAACAAGAATCAGTTTGCTGCATGTTCTCGTTCCAGGGCGAGCTCGGGTACAAGAAATACGCAGTAGGGATGATAACTCATGTTACAATTTTATAACATAGTGTGGCTATACGGATGGAGATTCATCAAATTATCGCAATAAATAGTAAAGTAGACCAATTAATTAAAATGTTGGTAACATTGTAAAAATAAGTTGTATAGCAACTTTGTATGTAAACACATTATTTTAAGACAAAAACGGCAGTTTTCCTAGTGGTAGTACGAGGCCACGCAGGCGTGACGTCATTTTTTTTAAAATTTATTAATAAACAGAAAAATACATTTTATTACACTACAATAAAACTCGCCAAACTGTGACGTTTGATGGCGAGATACGCTCATTTTTTAGTGCTTCTAACTTAACATATTTACTTAAATCTAACATGTAACAAATGTTTATGAGGTTTACATTATAATTTACCAGTAATTTAAACTGAACAAAAGATAACTGAACATGCTCGTTGGTAATTATTGAGTGAATATCCTTAAGGTTCTATTTTAACTAATTAATATGGATTGTTTTCAGTGCTCGTTAGCTATGCTTTATTTTGCCTCTCATTGTTGTCTTTTGTGTTGCTCTATTGTAATTGGTCCCACATAAATATTTGCTAGTCTAAAAACTGGATCGAATGGCAGGAACAAAGAAACGTTTTGTCGTCTAGCCTATTATTGCATTTGATCGTAATTTTTAATCCTGGCAATTATTTTCATTCTAATGCTTAAGTACTAGTAAGAAAAAGAGACATTACGACAATGCTTTCAGATTTAAGAAATGCATTTTAGTCATCGAATAGAAGCCATTACAAACAATTGCTTATTTATGAGCGAACACACAAAACATGATTTGTTGTTTTCGATCATAAATCCTACTGATTTATCGTTTATCTTCTATTCATTAATATTAATGTTACCATTTCTGCTAACTGAAATGTTTGGTTAAATACAAGTTAATCTGTAAATCAATAAACTAAATTCGATATGAGGTTAATTAATAATTTACAAAATGTAAGGTAAAATACTCAATACTTGGCTTACAATCTTATGTTATAAGTAGCGACCCGCCCGGCTTCGGTAGTCCAGGTTATTAATGGTTTTTTAAATGAAATTTCTATTCTCTCAATTACTCATTACTCATTTTCCATACAAAATTCTGCCCCCTGTTCTAAACTCTTAAGTGAAGAATTTTCAACAACGCTGAAATAACTTTTTATATAGATATATATCGAGGGTTGCCTGGTGAAACCCGATAAGTGACAAAATGTGAGATTTTAAGGTAAAAGTAGTTTTATAGTGATTCAACATCGCTCTATCTAATGGTAATTACACTACATTACAGATAAACAGATTTAACAAATATGACGGAAATATGCCGGGTAATAACTTCATATGTGCTTCATTTTAAATTTAATTTCACTACTAAATATGAACAAGTATAATATAATTAAATTATTTAGTTATGGAACCACATAACATGTATTTATAGGTATTTAGTGCTAAGATATTTGTACAAAATGAAACTAAACGCATAAAGTAGCATCATTTACTAGTGCTTAGTGGGTTTAAACTTCGTTACAATTCAGTTGTAAAAAGGAAAACTAGAATACGTTAAAGACATTTGTCGGATTTTACTTTTACGACGTTAAAGGTTGTACGTACAAGCTATGAAAAAGAGAAACCCAATAAAAATACTTACAGTATTTATCTGAAAGAAATCTTTAAGAAATATTATGTAAAGTCTAGTTATCGGGTACTTTGCAGAGCCTTTAACAAAATTCTTTCAAACGTTATCCAGGGAAGAACCCAATAAGTATGGTTGGTTGACGACTCCAAGGTCACGGGCAGTCTCGGTCAGTTAGTTAGCAACACGGTCGCAAGCGCTTCGCTGCGTCGATAACTATTTAAGTAGAAAATAGCCTTTAAAAAACTGTGTACTTATGTGTAACATGCTGGGTGGTCAAGACCGAAGATTAAGTGCAACTAGCTTGCAATAACACGCTGCAAACAGGTAAAATCACAATTTCCAAACTTTATTTATTCTGTTGGATCAAATAATTACATAATAAAAACAGATTAAGCATTTCATCTGGATCAGCTGTTTCTATTACCAAATTTTCTATGACTTAACCTAGTGTTTCTACGACAAATTAAAACCTTAGTTGTGATCTGCGAAACGACAAAGACGGCATGTTATTGTATGGTTCTGGATAATGTAAATAATTTCAAGATTTATAATATTTTTATATCCTTTCTCACATTTATCAGATTTCAAACAGTGGCTCTCCGATCTTCATGAATCGCAATTGGATATCGCTTCCCAAATGCACAATATTGTCAACGATGATTATAGTATGGAAGATTCTCTTGATGATAGATGTTTATTCGGCAGTGACTACTCAGATCAAGATCCCACTTATGTGCCAGATCCAGAAGACTATTCACCGAAAGAAATTGATTCCGATTGTGATTTTATTCCTGAAAGTCCGACTATTTCATCCTAACGGGAAGAAACTTAAATTGAACTTTCTATGGTGATATTTATGAAGTTTGGAGTGAGTTTAGATTTCTGTAGGAGTTGCTTGTTCAGAAAGAGCTCCGTCTTACATTCCAGATTCAGAGAACTCTTGATTATGTTGTTGATTATGTTTTAGAGTGAGTTTGGATTTCAATAAAAGTTACTTACTTGTTTAGGTATAATTGATTGCTACATTCCAGATTCAGAGAACGATATACCGAAACCAATTGATTCTGACTGTAATGATAGTATGATTCCTGAAAGATCCAGTTTTCGTCCACAAGTGGAAGATATTGTGCTTATGCAATTCTTGAAAAGGTTTTGGACAGAGTTTGGACATGTGAACCATCTGAATGGAAAATAGATGTATATTGCCAAATAGCGAAAAATTGAAGGGCTGTCTTATGAGACCCAAGGTATCGTCCTGCTACAGTTTTAAAGCCTATCGAATGTGGTCAATGCCTGTACAAATGTACTGAAAAGATTACCTCAGAAGAACGTAACAGTTTGTGCCGTAATTTTTACAGTATGGATTTTCGTACAAGAAAAAACTTCGTTCTTCCTTGCATTAAAGTTCAGCCTGTGAAAGCACGGAAGGCACAAAAGGCATCAAATGAAAGCAATCGGTAATTTAGTAAAAAAAATATGTCCAGAAAAAAATTAGGTATCCAAGTTTATCAAAAGTTTTGTGGAATGATTTAGAAACGATGTGCAAGACACAAATTATCCTTAAGGAATATCCCAGTTGGATACGAATGCACCACACGATTCAGACGACGAATAATATCATAAGTTGTACACTTATCAATTTTTTATGTTTTTTATTACAATAAAAACCTTTAAGTAACATAAATAGTTTTTTTTGCATAAACCCAATAAGTCGGCACCCCTTAATCAAAAACATTTTCTAACAGGAAAACTAAAAGCAGATATCTAAAAAACAAATAAACCTGAAGTGGATTAAATCTCACACAAAGAACTTTAATTAGTAGTTATACAAGTTATCTCCAAGAAACACTAGTTTTGATACATAAATTAGTAGTTATACATGTATCAAAACTAGTGTTTCTTGGACATAGACCTTTATCACCGTTTTTCTCGAAACTAGGTTTGTCATACTAATCGGGTTTCACCAGGCAACCCTCGATATAACTGAGAATGTACATGCCAAGTATGAAGTCACTTCCCTTTTTACCTCTTCAGAAGGTGAATTTTCAAGAGAGGATATATAAAAAGTTTGAAGTCTCTTATAAAAAAAACTTGCTCTCCATACAAATCTTGAATCCCATTTTAACCCCTTCAAATTCATCCCCAAATTGTATTGTATTTTATTAGAAACCGCTGATAAACAGTGTATTGTATTTAAATAGAAACAAACTTTGATCCCTTTTAACCCCTTTAGGGGATGAATTTCGGAAAATGCTGAAATTAGTTTGGTTATATGTACACAGTCACACAGTCAGTCTATATATTACTCCCCATACAAATTTTGACCCCATGTTTAAAACCCCTTAGGGGATGAATTTTAAAAAACCCTTAAACTGGTTTTGCTGTATTTAAGCAGAGTATATTTACCAAATTCAAGTCTATAACTTTAAAAAAGACTTGCTCGCATACAAACTTTTAACCCTTTTTTAACCTCTTTCGGGGATGGATTTATAAAATAGCTAAAATCGGTTATGTTGTATTTAAACAGAGAGTCTATATACGAAATGCTAAGTCCCCCGCTTTAAAAAAATGCTCCACATACAAACTTGCATCCCTTGTTGTACTCCCTTAGGGTTGAATATCTAAAAGTTCTTTGTTGCCTCCTCCTTCCTAATCCTTTTATTCCTTTGCCTACTTTAAGTACCTTACCTTAATAGTTTCAGCTGTGCGTTGATGAGTCAGGCATTCAGAACTTTTTCTTTTATAATACAGGTGAATAATAGATATCCACCATTGACTATTATGGTGTCAAATATTGCGACGTTTAACTTATCACAATTATGTTACGTAGACTATTACGCTAAATCTAAGTATAAAAGCCTTCTTGTTGTCGATTTGTTTATGTACCAAAAAAATATATATATAAGAATACTTAACAAAAAAACTTGAATAACCTCGTCCAGCAGGACAGCAGTTCCAATGTTTCCAATTGAGAACACTTTTGATTTAATGGTTCCTGCCCGACAATTTTTAAATAATCTTCTAGATTGTGCCCAATGTGCTCAATTAATCACATAGTCATTTGCCGCCTGGTGCTCGAATGTTCGCACTTTGTGACTTGTACTACTCGTTTGTGATTGGTTGGAGTATTGGCCTATAGGTAAATAAGGACTAGTGTTGAACTTTCTGAGATTCGAAGATCAGTGCCACGCCACATATCGACAATGGGGCAACTTCTACTGGGAAATAGTCCCCGTTCGGCCCTCTTTATACTAA
Source organism: Epiblema foenella (assembly GCA_963556455.1). Classification (NCBI taxonomy): domain Eukaryota; kingdom Metazoa; phylum Arthropoda; class Insecta; order Lepidoptera; family Tortricidae; genus Epiblema; species Epiblema foenella. The sequence continues at coordinate 20,253,986 of OY747099.1, read as the reverse complement.
AATTCTGCCTTTTCGTCCCTAAATTAACATGCTTCGCTGTAGCCATTTTCGGAAACACCAAAAATTTACTCCTATTGACTGCTTAGTCAAAACAAATTTGGAATTAAAGCTAAGGGAATAATCCTGGCATCAAGCATCCCTTCCTAGATAGGATAATAGATATTATGGCGGGCTTGGGGTGCACAAAGTTTCAAGTGTTTCCCTACCGGCATTTGTATCGTCCTTCCACGCTCGTCTTATCACCTTGAAAAAATCCTAAGGATGGTGGCCACTGGTTAATCGCGTACTCATCGCCCTTTCTTGGGACCCGAGACACTGCGTCTGGCATTCGGTCTTCGCCTGACATCGACGTCGATCTACTGGGGCACCACGGACTATCTTGTAAAGTCGTCGTGTCGTTGTGCAAAGAACCGCACGCAGCTTCTCCCGTCACGCCGCGCTTAATTACGTCATTCGGCGGTGTTTTGCCAGCGTGAACGTACCGGCGCTACTGGAGCCGGTCGGGATCGCCAGGGACGACGGCAAGAGACCGGATGGAATGACGTGGAAGATGGGACAGGTGCTAGTGTGGGACGCGACCTGTGTAGACACTCCCTCTCATCTCAGCGGCACCACGGTCAGAGCCGGCCCGGCGGCTGCGGCGGCCGAGGCATTAAAGAAGCGCATTATAGGGAAGAGGCATCATAGGGGTCTGGATACCAATTACAACTTTGTTCCTTTTGGGACCCTTGGTTCGTGGAGCCCATCAGAACATCAATTATACCGGTTTTTGGCGACGATTGATCAATGTAACCAGGGCAGGAGAGCTGGTAGATTCCTCGTTCAATGTTTAAGTAGTGCGATTCAGCGAGAAAACGCTGCCAGGTGTATATATATGGCTGCCAGGTAGGTATATATATATATCCTCGGTACCATGCCGCAGGTGCCTATTTTAAAATTCCACTTTTAGTTTTAGTTTTATATAGTTATTAAGTTCTTTTTAAGTTAGTTACTTAGTTCACTTATTTTATTCTGAAATTATTATTAATGTAATTATTGTGTTTCAAGTTGAAATAAAATTAATAATATAACGCAAAAAAACAAATGTAAGACCTACAATATGACGACCGCTTTTGCCGCTTTTTTTTTTGAGGTCCCATGTTCGAATCCCGGGCATTTATTTGTGTGATAAACACGAAAATTTGTTTCTGAGTATTGGATGTTTTCTATGTATTTGAGTATATATTTATCTATATAAGTATGTATATCGTCGCTTAGTACCCATAGTACAAGCTTTGCTTAGATTGGGACTAGGTCAATTTGTGTGAGATTGTGCACCAATATTTATTTATTAATTAAATATCAAAAATATTAAGGTACAGGCCCCGATGCTCGACACATTAATGCCCAATAGATTACACTTATTGGTCACTTCTGTCATTATGACATAAGATTAAAAGTGCCATGCATTTGGTCAGTGTCGAGCATTCGGGATATTTACCTTATAAGTCGATAAGCAGAATATTGCAAGCTGAAATTTCACCTAACTCTAATTTAAATCCTTTCCATCACAATGTAAACATCACTATACGACAACCTATCGGACAATGAGCACTTTATAAATCAGAAAACGGTCGTTTCCCGGCCGGTCCGCGGTTGAGTCAAGTGGCCAGTGCGGCTGTGATCTCACCATTTCCCGCATCGTACGCGCAAATTACCAAAGGGTGCGAACTACCAGCCGTAAGGGCTGGTTCACAATGATAAGCCTTTTTCGAGAAAAGGTAAGTTGTTTATTTGAAATGTTACGTCATTCCTATCTATTTTTATATTTTCATTATTTCATGGGCAAAGATTTATTTTATTAATGATCTAGGAGCATTTGAGTAACTGTTTAGTTTTATACTTTAAAGGCCTGCCATCTACTGACAGCACGGAAAGGGACTTTTTGTAAATGTATAAAAACTATCTACCTGTGATGTAATTGTTGCAATTTCAAGGCCATCAGAGCGGCCGATGTCGTGTAACTCTTTATTTTCAATATGTTCTTTAAGAAAAAACCCAGTGGGTACCGACACTTAACAGTATGTGTTTTGAAGTCTGATTCAATTTATATATGATTATTTCGTAGTTTCACTTCATATGAGGTTGCCTTTGTTAGTGCCTTGTTAATAATATATCACTTCATGCTACTTGCAATTTTTAAATACTATGTAGTTCAATATGAACTAGACCTAACCGTATTAAGCGGTTGGAAACGTCCTGCTTTCCGCCCTGTTTTATGAACGCACGGTGCCGGGCGAATGAGGTTCTGTGACAATACTCATCATTAATGGATGTTGGATGGTTTTATTTCAGTAATGAAACAGCTCTGTTGACGATCTTCATTAAATAATCATGTTGGTGTAAATGAATGCACATATACCTTGATATTAGTAGTGAGGTAATAAATAAAATCGTGTTTCATTACAGGTTCATAATATAACATGTTAATTATTGTGTTTCAATTTAAGGTTTTTTCTAAATCTCAATTGTCGACGTTAAACATTGTGAAAACAAGTGGTCTCGTCAATTCAGTATGTGTGTTTCATGTCTTTAAATTTTGAACTTGTCTAAAGTTTATTCTTTGCAAGTTTTTCGTTGCTACGAATGAATCCTGGCTAAATGCCGGAATGATTCCACTATGCCTGCATCTTTTCTTTATGGTTATATAATCACCGTATAAATAACCTTAATTAAAAAAAAATAACCTCCGACAAACAAACATATTTACCTAAGAACAATCACACAAGGGTTTGGATTGAAAAAAAAAGACGAAATCATATCGGTTCATCCATTTGAGAGCTATAATGCCACAGACATACAACACAGATATGGGTGTCAGAAATCCAACACTTGCGTCAAGGGTTAATTAATCAATACGTGATTGCATCCCTAAGGAAACAATGAATTTCAACACAACAGACCCTCAATTAAACAAAAATCAGCAAATCCTCAATTAAAGTACTTCGTATTTGCGTCAGTACATTGGAAAATGCTTAATTTTTTCTAGTTATTCAATATCGTGAACGATTCCTAATAGTAGTGTAACGGTCAGAAATGTCATGATTTCCGCATCGTTTTACAAACGAACGCTAGCGTTGTGAGTCTATTGAGTTTCACTACTTATGCCCATCGATGGAAACAACTCTGTCGCCACCCAGTTTTAATTGATTTGGCTATAATCTGATGTATGGCTCTATTCAGATGCGAGTGAATAAAGTATTGGCCTTTATACCTCTTTCATTTTTACTTTATGATTCTATCCGCTGCAATTGACAGAAGGGCATGTTCACAATTTTTAGTCGTCTTTCAAACAGACACGTAATATTGAGTCAAAAACTGAAGTAAGGCCGCTCTTGCATGCAGCAGTGGAAGTTTGAATAGGCATTTGTTTTAATGCCATCCATGTAATGTGGTTTTAACAGAGCATAAGGGTTTTGAGCGTACCGAACGTTGATTTAAATGATATTTTCAATAATAAACATTACAGTGAGATTCAACTAACGTCAGTTTAACACGTTACATAATCAACTAGCAGGTTACAACTGCACACAAGATGGGCTTTTAGTTTTTTCAGGGTAGAGAATCTCGCCGCTTTAGACTGTTCTGCTAATTGAATAAAGATTGATTAGTGCGCTTGTTAAATCATGAGATTATCGCTAGCGAGAAAACAGCGCGAATAAATAGCGACATCGAATTGTCCCGGTAACGAAATTACTCATTATCGCGATGGCTTGCGCATCGCGACAAGGACGTGCGACTAATTGCTGCCGGTTTACACTGATTACGACAAAATTTTAATCGAATGGCAGCTCTGCTTTAGAGTCCTGTAGAGTAGTACAAATATATACATTAAGGCAACTTCCTGACTTGTCGGTGCGGAGGCGGTACAATATTAGTAAGCTGTCAGCCGCCAGTGTCAACTGGCCGTCTACAAGTATACAAAAAATTTAGAATCTGAATCTAGTTCAGTAAGTTTATAAAAAAAATTTTTAACCACTAGCCTGTCAGTCTCTAGTGAAGACCGAGAAGGACAAAGCCAGCAAGTACCGGGCACACGCGGTTACCGCCATGTGGGATGTTGATTTAACGATTATTGTCTCGATAGTCGTCTCTGTGAATGGTCTAAAAGCGAAGAGTCTCGACCAACACCTCAAGAGACTTTCGCTAGATAGCTGGGTCGAGGGTCATACAGAAGGCGTGAATAGTCAGGAGTTTCCTCTCTTTATCGCTGTAACCACCGGTAGCTTAGGCCCTGCCTCGGGTGTTATAATATTTTTGTTTTGTAAATGTATTTTTATATTTTATTTTATATATTACTAAATGTTATAAATCTAGCTTAGAAATTTAAGATGAATAAAGAAATAATACTCTCAAACCATACATATAATAATCGTGTACATACAATAAAGTAGGTAGAACAAAATAAAAATAGATAAAAATGATATAATATTCTACAATTTCATCAGTTTTAGCCGTTGCTGATTGCGTGCTGGCTTAGAATAATAATGGGGGCCCTTTTATTTCCATGTGGTATTTATTTATTCAATACCCGTTATTTTGTTTTTTACTAGCTTTTACTCGCTACTCGCAACTTTGTGCATGCATTTACTTAAAACGTTATAAAAACAACATCGAAATGTAATTTTGTCAGTGTTTCTATTTTTCTTACCTATATCAAAATCTCCCTCGACTTTGATGTGAGGTACCATGTTTGAATTCTGAATGAGATGAGAACAAATATTTCTTTCGGAGACTTTTGTATGTATTTAAGTTTATATCTAATTTATATATCATCGTCTAGTACCCACAATACAAGCCTAATTTAACTTAATACGGACCTATTTCGACTTGTGTAATTGAATATTTATTTATATATAACGTATTCTCTTTATTTCAAACCAAAACATTTATTTATCTACACCCACACAGTAAATCCTCTTTTATGTGCTCAAAAAGTGTAGGTAAGGACCAACTTTACAATATCGCGTCGGTCCGGGGCGGAGATGGCCATAACAGCATCAAAAACGGTATCGTTATGGCCATCTCCGCCCATAACGATACAGGCTCGTGCTCAAAAGACTTCAACGGGCTCACGCTCGACCTCACTACACTTGTTCCTGAACGCATGAAAGAGGATTTAATATACGGATGTAGATAAAGTAGTGTATGCAACTGTACATAATTAGGCGTTAAAAGAGTCGTGTGATCCTATTATGAAACTCGCTGACGCTCGTTTCATAAAACCACACTCGTGTTTTAAGACCTCTCATTATGTATCAGTTGCATAAATTACTATTGTCGCAGCGATGTAGATTAAACGGTAAAACATGAATAATATATACGTACCTAATATAATAGACAATCATACAGACAGTTTCGCTTTTATAATACGAGTATTTATTACAGTTACGGATTTCGTAAACAGTTTTTCATAATAATCAAAGACCATAAAAAATAATAGGTACTTATAATAAATTTTTAATGTGAGTGAGCGATGATAAGCGGGGATAATTTGTTTTAAAGCAGTTTAACTTTCAATTATTTGTTCAATCGATTTTATGCGTTCTTTATATCAATTATGCTATTATGAACAATGTTTAACTATTTTTAAAATTGCCCCAATCTTCATCCTAGTATGTACATATGTCCAAATACGCTCCACAAATTCCCATTTTTGTTTAATTAAAATCACCCTTCTTTATCTCATCACCACCGCACGAGTTAATCTCCTGTAAGCTTCCTTCAACCTACTATTATACTTCTACAAAGTCGTAACTCACGTCAATCCTCATAAAACAAAGCCCTTTTGTAGAAAAAGGGAGCCAGGCCTTGGGATGGGTGAACTACCGTCATTTTTACGCATTTTATGCCCGATAAATGGGCGGCGTTAACAGGGCTACCGACTATGGGGTGATTATGGCACTAGGGGCTTTTATGACTTTTCTTGGGGTTTCATTATAAAGGAACTTAGTGTCATAAATTTTGTCGAAGCGGTCTATCTGAATCTTGTCGTTTTGAACAGGATTTGAGTTTTTTTATATCGGTGACATGCAACCGTAATGGGATCATAATATACATATTATTAATACAGATACTTTTACTTTGCCACCACCTTGACGTATGTAGGTGTAGGTATGTAACAAGATTTTCTGAAACAGTATGGCCTTTTTAACGCCATTTTCTGGAGGCGGTTCCGAAGGGATTATATTGAACAGAGAAATGTACCACTTTCAGAACGCAACTTACATAAGTGACCCACTATCAGAGGAAAAATTAAAATTATTTTTGAGTTCTCATGTTTTTGTTGTGCGTAGGTGATATAAAGTAGCTTTTTATGCAGTCATGCATAAAGGATTTTTTTCCTAAGACTAAGGTAATGAGGCTCAACCAGCCACACGCATGATAAAACGTTGTAGAATGAAGTTCAAAGAAGAATAGAACGTAGAATAAAGTTTCGTGGCGGGAATTAGCTATTCTCTTCCTAAATTTTGCAACAGTTTGTAACCTATTTGAAATGAACAGTGTAAAGTGATTAAACTAAAACTATGGAGTGACGAAGAAATTATACTCTTGCCTATATACCTACGCTAATGGAGTCGAATGCGAAAAACGTGGCTGAAGAAAAGCCATTAAACATTGTAATCGGTAAATTCGTTTAGCTTGTAGAATTTTTGAATATTTTTTTAAAGAAGTGGCGCCACTTCTTTTCCTAGGGTGTGAAACTTCCGTTGCTGCGGGTTAAATCACTCAGTTTGGTCCCTATTACCACTGTACCAAGCGCCTTGCTTTTATCATAAAGTGCAGCATGAGTATATAGAAAGCCAAGCATATTTGTCTATGCCCGTTTCATTTTTTCGCAATCGAAGTGAAAAGCAGAGTGTATAATTCAGGCATAAGCGAGCCATTTTACTCCGAGACGTTTATGTGTTTAATAAAGTATTAACCAAAAGTGGTTCATATATTACTTTATAAATTTAAAAAGAGCCACGTTGTATAAAAATGTGATACTTCATTTTCGTTAGACCTCAGAAAGTTTTACATTTTTAAACACTGGTCTGCTCTGGGTATTTATTTATTTAATAGGATTTATTTAGTTTAAGGAGTACCAACAGCTACTAAATTATGATAGAGACTTAGGTAATAACACAAAGTTACCTAAAGGAACTCATAAATACAAACAGAACAACTATACAGAATATATACCTAAACAGTAACGAAAAAAAGATATACAACTCAAAGCTTAGCCGGGTTATGGAATCATGATCTTCTGTGTCAATATCAAACATGTTTATATACAAACTAAAATATTCGGCGAAATCGAAGCCTGCTACTAGTAAGAGCTAAAGGGGAGTGCAATCTGAGAAATCAAATTTGGAATCAATGTGAATTGAATAAAAGTTCGCTAATCCTCGCTTCATTGAAAGAATCGAACCATTAAATACACCAATATCCAAATCTCTTGATAAAGTATTTTGATTAGGTATAGTTAGCGCGCCACAAAAAGTTATAAATAGTATCAATATACGATTAAAAGCCTTTTGTTCGAAGTTTCGTTTCAAAATGGTCGTTTAGATTCAGATTCAGATAGCGTTTTGTAACTGTTCCTAAGGCCTTACTTCAGAACTCGTTTCTTACATACAAAGCCATATATAAACCGTCTTGAATCGCACCCTATTTAACTTATGCATGGCATCACGTATATGCGAGCGAGCGGCTCTGATATTGAGATAGGATTAGTTTATAATGGGATATTTTTAAGGCTTCGAAACGAGCGTGAAACTAGGATGCGTTTGCCAAGCCTTTGTACGGTCGGACAATCAGTGTCTTTTGTATTACGTCTTCTTTATTCTTGCTAGGGTTGCAGCTCTTACGAAGTAATATATGCAGGAACCCATGCTTTTTTTGGACCTGTTTTATAGGCCGGGCCCAATAAAGCGATAGGAGTGCGCGGTTGGAGAGTAGCCTTGGCAAAATCCGGGGAACAACCACACGGGTGGTTTTGAACACTGGAATACTAGAAGAGTTTGCGCTCCGGTGAGATTAGTTGAGCGATTTCAACCGAATCTGTGAGTGGAATCGAGCTACTGGGAGTTTCGTCGCTGGTTCACTAAACCTAGCCTAGCTAAGAAGAAACTGAGCTAGGCCCGGCCTGAGTCGGACTGACTCTGCCCGGTATGCGGCGGTACCGGGACGAATAGGGACAATATGTGTCTGTGTTGTCGCTGAGTTAGACGCCGTAAGCGCAGCGTTCCATCTTTCGATGGACGCTGTGATTAAGTCGCCCGGGTCCGTGAGTGTGTGCCTAGGACGCCGGACCGTGCGGCCCTAATCAGTGATCGCTGAGTTATGACAGAGGGGATTCCCATGCCTGGAAAAGACTTGAAGTTTGATAAGAATGAAAAGACAATTTCAATTTAGAAACGTTATTTGGACCTGTAGGGTAATAGGGTTGTTGACTCAAAATTTGACTTCTCCAAAAGAAAGAACGCTAAAAATGTGTACATACCAAATGATGTAAATCTTATTCAAATATCTCAAAAAATAACGAAGCTACAACCGTTTTAATGTAGCTGGTTAGAGAGATAGCGAGTGACGTTATAGTAAATGACGATCGTTCCAATACAAAGGTGCGTTTTACGGAAGAGACACATTATATTCCCCCTCTTAAAACTTGGAATTGAACACTTATAATTGTATAGTTATTTATTCTTTTATCTTTTTTCGCCATTTGATGGTCCTTTTTCGAGGACAATCGAACTTATTGATTTACTTATTTGGTGTCAACATCAGTATTGCGTTACTTTTCAAACGAGCATTAGAACAAATCTACTGTCATTTTCCTCAAATATTTACAGATTATCCTAACGAATGTACATACGAATCGTCACCCAATCGACGAGTTTAGTAACTATGTAACTTTTCGCTCGTCTTAATTTTATACAAAGGACTTAATACACAAACTATAACTATACATATAACATTTCCCACAGACTATAATATGGTCAGTTGATTGAGTCTCAATTTGTAGTTAGAGGTGTAATTGATTTGTTTCGTTTAATTTTAGTCCAAATAAAAATAAAATCTATTATCGGGATTGTAGGGTTGCTAGGTTCAAATTTAATCAGAAATCAGTATAACCATACTGTGGAAAGAATTTTCCTAATCGAAAGTGGTAGGAATTGAAATAGTTCCGGATAAGTTTCCTAAAGTATATTTTATTAGTAAGTGACTTAGTTTAAACGTATATAAACAATTTAATGATTTTTAACATGTCTCAGTGAATTTAAATTCATTAATTTATCGTCAAGTATATAAAACGAATAGTCTCATCGAATATTTTTAAATTAAAATCTGCTTCCATAAGTGTTGTACAGCTTATGCTTATATTATATATTTTTATACAAGCCTTAACTGGTAAATAAAGTATAATCCAAGAATTTTAAGAGTTTAAAATTAAAAGTTTCTAGTTGACTATATCGCTATCGGAGAATTTATTGTATGTGCTTGTTGTTTCGCCTCAATTTACAGAAGCAATAAACGTATTTACAGCACAGAAATAAAACTGCCAAGATCCTTTTTAAATTATCTTGTAAATTATAAGCAACGTGAAAATGTTATTGTTAAATAAAAGTAGGTACCTGCATTTGCCTTTAGCTGTCAACATGAGATGTCTAATCAATGTCAGGTCCGTAACACGCTTCTGTTTTTTTCCTTTTTTATACAACGCCGGTGGCAAACAAGCGGATAATTATAGACACCCGCAACTCCAAATTCACATGCTCGTTGCCGACCCTTTATAAAATTTTAGGCTGCACTGTGTTGACAGAAGAAGGGACAAATTTAGGTCCCAGCACGCTCTCAACATTTTCGGGAGCTCCGGCAACCTTGCTCACCTCCAGGATCACAACACTACATACCTGTATAGTAAATAATGTTATTATGGCTGTGGTCTTCTGCAAGGCCGCAGGTACTTCCAATTTACGTAACTTTTAATTAAAATATTTCGCAAAACAAGAATAAATTCTGAATAAATCTTCCAGTAATACACTTGTAATGGCTATCATTTTATTGAAATACTAATATAATTTCTCAATGTAATCTTAACACACCACTCCGACAGGTAAAGAAAATCGGGCATAAATTATCTGTACTATGGATAATACCTTATTTTTTTGAATTATAATAATTATGCATATCGATTGAATAGAAACAAGAAAAGATATTAAACAATATGCTTAGACTACATTGAATAATGTTGCATATTATTATTTTTATCATGTTTTATTTTTTATTTTTTTGGGGAAAAAAACAGACATATTGCGGATATAATAAGGAGGACAAAACAGTATAAATACAAGTAGGTACAGTCTGTATCCTAATACAATTCCCACTAGGACTTCACACATATTAAAATAAGGTGTCATTGTAAAGGCTACAAATATTATATCCTTATTCAATCTTGATACAATATAAGATATACACTCAGTAGAAAATTACAGAATACAGGTCAAAAAATAAAACCACAACCAGAGACACTTATAAATTAAAGGCGCTGATTATTACTTTGCACTTAAGAATGGCTTGCGGAATGCTAAATTTAACAAGTAAGTAATGTAGTCGCGTAATGTTAAATATAAAATGCTAACAAGACTAAGCTCTTGTTATAGTTGCTGTATTAAGCTTAAACTTCATTTCATTATAAAACATGACAATGATTGTGTTTATACATCCACATGTGTTTTTGTTTTCGTTAAGTTTAATGCTTTGGGTATATTATTTATTTATATTGAATGTGTAGTATATTGTATGACAAGGGTCTGAAGTGAGGCATATTCATCATCATCATCATATCAGCCGAAGGACGTCCACTGCTGGTGGTGAGCCATATTAACACGAGATAGTTTACACTCACTTCGTTCGGGAAAATAGTTTGATGGGTAATATGGCTTTTAGACCAGAGTTATACACTCTTCTTTTCACTTGGATTGCGAGAAAATAAATAAACGAAGGTCAGCCACCCAAAATTAATGTTCACCGTGGAATTATACATAAATTCCACGGTGAACATTTTATGTATAATTTGGCAGCAATTTTTTTTTTCTCAACTGCTTTGACACACAAAACATAGACACCGCGGTTCACGCGCAACATTTACTCGCGAATAACCTTCCCCATTGAGCGCTTCAAAGTGTTGCTCTAATGATTTAATCACCTTTTATTATTATGCAATATAAGGACTACTGAAAACTTACACGTTAGAGAAATGAATTCTTTCCTGATCTTTAGAGAAATGAATTCTTTCCTGATTGGTTGATATTAGTAAAACTGTATTCTGGTTGTTTGATACCCAATATATTTTTTTAAAGAATTAAATTAGAGTTCTGTGATTTAATAAGTGACGTATTGTAATTGGTAAATTTAAAATGTTTTGTAAATCATATATATGTATTCATATTTATCCTGGGGGCTAAATTTACTACATTATCCCCGCTCGACAAGTCTAATATGACATACTTTTCGAGCATGAGAAGTGAAAATTAATAATACTAAGTACGTTTATGTTTGCCATCTGCATCTCATGGTATATACGACTTAAAACTTTAGTATTTGACTCACAACGGCATCCCTAAGGATTTACATCACATCTATCGTATACTAGCATTATATTTTAGTATTTTATTTCCTGGTGCGTCGACACCCTTTAATTTCCGTTATTCCTAAAACGAGAGCCCTCCATACATGAAATGGGATTTTGCTGCTTCTTTATCTGCTAAGGGATAGCATTCCCAGCGAGTATCGTGTAACATTGGTAATGAATATTGGTTTTTGAGCGGGCGGAAATTCGAACTTTTGATCCGCAAAACTGACTTGAGAAGTTATGAATCTCTTTCTAATGCATCTTTTAAAAAAAGGTATATACAGCTGACAAAAAGGAGATTAGAAATTAGGTAAAGAAAGAAGCAGTGGTCGTAAACACACATACATAGAATTCGCATTATTCGCACGAAAAACAGAATAAGTGACAGTTAGTGACTGAGTGAGGTTTATCTACTTAATCTTAAAAAAAACAAGGTATATGAATCAGCAAAAAAATTACGTGGAAAATGAGTATAATTAAATGTGTAATTTATTACTATACCACTGATATTCCTAATTTGAGAGTACATGTTGTGAGGATGCCACAGATTGGCAGCACCATCAGGGTTGTAGTTAGTCGATCATTATCATTATGTTTGTACGTCTGTTTGTTTATTTGATAACTACAAAATTGACTTATTCTACCTAGTTATAAGGGTGATTCTTATTTTTACTTTTATTGTGTGCTTTGTAAGAATAGCATATGTGTATTTAGAAAATCAAACAACAATTTATTATTTTACTCAGCATTTCACCTATGGTTCATATATAATTTTAGACGTAAAATTACCAGAAATAAGCATTAAGTACACTAGTAGCATTAAGTGCATTAAGTAGTCACTATTTGTCTTTCTCATGATATGTTTATGTACGAATATTTTTATAATATATTTATGTATGTTTATTATCCTTAATTAAATGTTATTGTTGTAATTATTAGTAGGCTTCATATGTATTAACTCTGCACCACCTGCTATGAATCGTTCTGATTAGATTTCATTTCCGCTACCCTAAGGTTGTCTGGAGAAATCGCCCTTTAGCGATAAGACCGCCTGTTGTTTGCCTCTTCTCAGTGTGTTTTTGTACTGTACTGTACTGTATCCTTTGATTGAGGTGTGCAATAAAGAGTATTTGTATTGTATTGTATTGTATTGTAGATAAATAATTGCAAGGTCAAAATGTCACGGACCGTGTATTGTGCGTTTTCCAGATTTGGCGATATATATTTTTTTTTCTGCGAAAACGAAATGATATTTCGTGAAATATTACACCTATTATGCAAAAGCAATCTTTCTTCTTATCTTCAAAGTCACTGCATAAAAATCTACAAAATATATATGATCACCATCTCTGACTCAGGAGAAAATAAAATGAATGCGCCATTTTTGTGTTACGACCATGAGCCATACTATAATAACGCATACTCGGTAGAAAAGTATCTGTGAAATTGACAGCCCTTTTCTAGATTTTTTTAGAACAGCAACACTGTCTTATTGTCAGTTTTACAAATGGCTGAACACAGTGGTGTTAACGCCAAAATTATTTCTTTAATTATTTGAAAAAAAAAGTACAAGCATCACCACCAAGCGCATTGTACACGTCACCGGCATGTTTTAAACTTAGCTACAATTGTCACACTATTGTTTATAACATAATATGCACCTTGTACACTGCAGTCAAATTAGTACTTAATGTTGGCGAGATCAAAGCTAGTTTTTGAGTTAAGACATCGCAGATATTTATGGGTGATTCCTAAATTTTCAACTTTTTTTAGGAATCGAAAAGAAGCTGAGGAAATTGTTTAATATCGATTAGGATCGCTAGATGACGTCAATTCAATGTCAAATAGGCTGTTGTACATTCTCTATGGCGAATGGTTTTTGAGATATTTGCAGTTGTTTAAACGGAGTTCACACCTTGAGTGCGGTGGTGACATGAAAAAATAAAAAGTATTTTTTATCTTTATTTTTATATTGTCATCTTAAAACTTTGAAGACTTATAATCATGCGATTATTTATTTTTTGAGTTGCTTTTTTCGCCATTTGATTGATTTGATTAACAAAATTCGAACTTATTGATTTTCTTATTTGGTGCCAATAACGTCGCTAGTGTTTCATTACGGAAACAGCGCCTTAGCTATTAACACCACTAAAAGTTACCCTTTTGCTTGATAATTTGTGGATGATGGTTTTATAATCAATACCCATAATAATAATAATAGTAAGACGTTTATTCAAAGTTTGTATAGGTACATGGTAACTTAGCGACTAACACTTTCGCTGCCAAGCTTTTCGTACCGCTACGAAATTTCCTCTACATACGGGGAAAAGCATGGTATCGGCTACGCTTTTACGAGCAAAGCGCCCGCTAGGATTCCTGGCAGTGAACGCAACAAATACATCGTGTGGGTGAAGAAAAGTCGGGACAACTGAAAGATAAAGCCGGCTTATGTGTAGATACTAAGTAGGTAACGGATTTACAGTGGAATCCAAACTAAACTTTTCATATTAAAGTACAGTCATCATTATTAGGCCTCATACATCTTGACAAAAGATTTAATCGGAGTCTGTACATACGCGAGGAACAACTCCTCTCGACTATACATACTCTACGACGCGAACATACACTGGAGGTCAAAAAATTCGGGTCACTCTAAATTAAATAACCGCAATAGGTTTTTCTAAATATTTTATACTAGTTTTATTTACATGATATATTATTCTTCGTAATACCCAATAGTATTAGCCATACCAGGAATCCTATCATAAAAATATCAATCTCCAAAACGTTTTTTTTCATGGGTTTTTAGGAGTCCGGTTTAAACCCGAAAACCTTATTTCTTTTTATTGTTATTTTTGCAGGTTAGATGTAATGTTAAATAAAGATCATGAAAGGATAAAAAAAATGTACAAGTTTGCACTATTTTAGGAAATATGACGGTATTTTACCGACCCGTATTCTTTGTCCACGAGTGTACTCTAGATCTTTTATGGTGCGCGCTGTGAAGTTGTGGAACGAGTTACCCTTGTCAATAAGACAGTCCCAGGCTGTCGCGTCACTCAAGAGTAATTTGAAGAGATTGTGGCTCTCCAATGACTTGTGATTTGGTTGAATACTATATTTATTTATGTATATTGTTTAGAATAAGTATACATTTATTATATGTATAGTTTTTATAAATTATTTAGTTTCGGTTTGAGCTATAAGTTACCTTATTTAATAGTTTTTGGACACTGTAAGTTTATCTAAGTATCTCATTCTCCCACTTAACTCAATCCCTCAAAGGTTAGCTGGAAGATATACCTCATATGGATAACTTCGCCTTTGTACTCAAATTTTGTACTTTGTAGATGACTTTTCGAACGTGCGTTACGATAATATCAACTACCTACCATTTTCCCTTACAAAAAATTACATTAAGATTTACCTAACGCTCGTAACGCCTACTAACGTTAAAAAACCTGCTGTATTCGATCTCGGGACAGTCGGCTTCTTAGACAGGGTTACTACCACCTAGGGCAAAGTGGTCTTCATTACAATACTGTGAAAATTACCCATCGTTTTATGTAACCAATATCGATGTTGTAATAATAATATGTAGGCAGTAATTAGCCGGTTTAGTATGCTTGAACATGGAGCTCGGCCGTTCATAACATATTTATGAAGGCCCAGGCAAGCTCGGTTTACTCTGTATTCCAAATATTTCCAATATTGGTTAGGGCTATAACCGAGTATGTAAATTTAAAATTAAACTTAATGTTAGTGGAACAGGAATAAGGAAATAGCTTCCAGAAACTTTTATTACAAAAATTAGTTAGCAAATGATAAGATACATAGATTTTTTTTTAGATTGCTGTAGATTAATCTGATATTTTCACGTGATGAATTTGTAATTTTGTAACGTTTCCATTTCAGTCTTTCAAAAGGATTTCAAACTTTGGCGTAAATAACGAAGAAATTAGGGGTAACTAGATTAGGTATCGACATCTGGGAGACCAAGCTTTGCTCGTCGTGATTATAGATAAATAAGTTATTTAAATAGCTTTCGGCCTACTAATACTGGGTTGGGTTGGTATCAAATTTAAGCGTAAGAGTACAGTATAACTTAGCTTAGCAAGTAATCTTCTCAATCCTGCGGGGTAATCACGTAACTTTTGTACTACCGTTAGATAGATTTTAATGTCAAGTTTCAACTGTCAGCTCATACATTTATACTTCAAAATTGACAGTAAAATCTATCTACCGTTAGTACATAAAGTTACGTGATTCGCCCGCTGGTCCTAGAGTTTGACCAGCATGTACGAATAGTGTTAAAAAATGTTTTTTTTTTTTAAATAAAATCTTCCTATAACTGTAGTTGCAACAGTTGTTATTAGCTTCAGAACTGAAATTAGCTGGTTTTTTTTTGTGATAACTCCCCTCGAGCCCAAATGTTACGTAACATAAAAAGTCACGTACCATATTCTACTAGTGGACACCCGCCCGGTCCTTCGGTCTAGTATGGGCTTCACGTCACGTCTATAAAGCGACCGCTAAATTAAATTCATGGCGGCTGTCCACTCGATGCCAAATAACAATGAGCGGTTTAAAAGTTTACCTCCGGCTCATGTTCTTGAATTACATGGATGTGTTTACGGAGTTTAAATTTTTTCATATCACGACAGTGCCAAACAAGCATACGGCCTGCTCAGTGCTCACCGATCCAAGAGTTTATCACGGCTGACGTTGCTTAATTCCGCATACCGCACGCGGTACAATGCTTGAGATTGATATATTGCTTGATCGTAAGCATTCCGTAGGATCTGACTTATTTACTGAGAATGATATTGATAATATTAATTTAAGACAATTTATAAGGTATATGTCCCAATGTCTGACAGTACCTCAATGCCGAATAGTTGACACCTATTGTTTTCCGTTGGTTTAAATTAAAATGGAAAGTGATGTGTTTTGGGGCGATTACCTTACCTTCCTTACCGTAGCTAAAATGGTGATTAGGTAAGGTGAATTTGGCGGTCGATAACTTATGATATTACGTTGTATTCACCTAACGGACCTGCCATGTTAACGACCCCTAAATACGCGTAACTTTAAATATAAAACTCCCGTGAGTTTCAGACATATTGAAATTTGACCTTAAAAACGAGTGATCCGTTGATTATATTTCAATACTCGTAACTTATTAAAAAAATGTATCAAATAAATAAATTCTCCAATAATCTTGATCAAAGAACCCACTTGTTTGAGTGGCTTGTTGTGGGCTACTAGCATTGCAAAATTTATGTCCGGCCCCCATTTCACCAAGCTGACAATTGTCGGTGAGATATGTCGGCTGACAATTTGACAATTGTCGGGTGACACATGTCAAGCGACAGATGACAAGTGTCAATTTCGCAAATTGACTATAAAGCATGGCCTACATGACAGGCAACTTGTTACAATTGTACATACGACAGTTATGTTGTGAAACAAGATCAATTTTTCCAAGTCGACATATTTGTCAATTTGTGGGGAATTCTTGACATGGGGTTAGAGCTGTGTCAAATTTGGATTACAATTGTAGTGTTTCGTGGTGAACATAGTTTTATTTTCAAAATTGCTCTCCGTGAAAGTAATAGTGACGATAATGATAGTACATTTACATAGAATAAGATTTACAGAAATAATATTTTTTTTCTGAGTCTTTAATTCTGAGTAAGTAAAATCATTGTAGAATATTTATAAATAAATTTGGTGTCTATAAAACTTCTTTGAAATCTTGCGAACAAATTGTTTGTACTTTCCATTTGATGGGATCGGAGTCTTAATATCACGTTATCTCCACTTACGTGATATTGAATCGCGAGGTTGTTTTATGCGGTAATCGCAGCGTCTCAATACCAATATCTAAACGCAATGCGTCCCGTAGTATGTATGCGCAAGGGAACGCTGCGATTGCTGCATAAAACATATGAAAGGCTGTATAAAACGAGTAACCACTGCAATTGTCAACGAAATGTTTGTGAGTGAAGCACGGTGGCTGAACAATCCGAATAAGGGAAGTAGAAGTTTGTATAGGAGGGCCTAATATAATTGTATAGCAATTATTTCTGTAACTAGCTCTACGGGGACGGGAAAAAGCTAGTTAAAAATACAAGTTGAACAATGTAGACCATCGTATAGAATGAAATTATTAGTAAATTTGGGTTTAGTAAATGAATAAAAAGACCCATCTAGACATCGAGATGTAGATGTATATAATTTTATAAGTACATACTTCAATGCATCGATAGCTAACTCTAGGACACACTCGCGTACTTATTACGGGGGAAAATTTAATGAATTTAGTTACGCCAGTTTTACCCCGTAATTCGTACGAGTGGGAACTATGGTATCAACGAATAAAAAAATGTAATAATTTAGGGCTTAAAAATCGTGTAACTAATTATTCTGTCTGCTATACTGTCTCCGATCCTCTGATAACGAAGCATATTGAGTGTAGCAATTGTGCCATGGCGCACGCCTGTCAACACATATGTCATCTTTTACAATTTGTTTAAAAACAGCAATTGTCGTGTCAATGCAACTTATGGGGGAGACTGTATACTTCGCATTACATATGCCGCCTACCGTACACCTTACGCGTCATCGGGAACCAATCAGCGACGATATCACACATCTACGGGTTTTGTGATTGGTCTAAGATTTTGGCGTCGCGTCTGTCGGCTTTAGTGAAATTGACAAAAATGTATGATTTTTGTGAAACAGCACTTGTTGTGACAGATGTCACTTTTTTTGACAAAGGCTGTTTCACCAACTACAATTGTAATGATTTTTGACAATTGTCGCGCCTGTCAGCATTGGTGAAATAGGGGCCATGAGTACATACAAGTTTTCAAGCAAAGACCGCAAAACAAGCACTTTCAAGTTTAAAACGAGTACGTAATGTTGTAAATTGCGAGTTGTTTCTGCTGGTTTTAGGTTTAATTTGTTCATACGGTAAATATTATGAATATCAAAGTGAAAATTCAATAAATTCCATTTGTAGGGGTAGCCTAACAGTTTTGTACGGCTATTTTCATATGGCTACAGCTTAGTTATGCACGTATTTATTATCGAAGGAAAAAGAGTATGAATTTTGCTTTTATCTCAGTCTATTCAAACAACACATTTTTAAACGACCTAATCAAGTTAAAATTTATCTCATCTAAAATATCATAGTATTATTTTATTTTAGTTTATTGGTGAAAAAGACAGACATAGAAAAATGAAAGGAATACATACAAGATATTTTAAAAATAAGTATAGTATATATCCTGAAACAATTCCCACTGAGACATAAAGCATTTAGTTCAACGTGGCATTGTTGTCGAGACAATACAGTATTTACGCCACCATTTTGCACCATTACGCAGAATGTGTTGCAACTATAACAAAAGCTTAGTCTCGGTTGACATATTTAGTAGTACGCGGGCCATTTTTAAGCGCAAAGTTAATCAGCTCATATAATTTATAACTATCTTTGGTAGTGGTTGTTATTTCTCCTCCTGTAAGATGTAATTTCCTGTACTGTGTGTTAATAGTGTATATCTTATATTGTCAAGATTTAATTAAGGATTACTTACTTGTTTTACAATGTCATCTTAACTAATATGTGTGAAATCCTAGTGGGAATTGTCTTAGGATACAGACTGTACATACTTCATCTATACTGATTTGTCCTATTTATTACATCGGCCTGTATCTGTTTTTTTCCCCAATAAAGAAAATAAAATAATAAAATAAAATAGATAGGTAGTTATCGTAAAACATGCAGATTATTCAAGTGCAATTAACTAATAGTAAAGAGATACAAAACAGAGATCACCAATATATTGAATAAAACTTCATAAAGTTAGATCAAAATCTGTACAATAAAAGCTATTCCCGATATCTTGTTTTCTCGAGTGCCGAAGTAATAAACGATTGAGGCATCCCTTTAGGCGGTTGTCATACTGATGCGGTTTCGCATGATTTAGACTTGCATATTGCACCGCTATAGACTTGCATAGCGCTGTCTCGCTTGCACACCCCGCCGTCGTACGAAAACCGCATCAGTGAGGCGATCGCCTTAAATAACGCCACACAAGTCCATCATACCGTGCAACTAATCTAAATAACTATTTTTCAATAACGCAGGCAATACAGGCGTTATGAATTTCCCGGCCTACTCGGCCCGAGACGTGCTTGCAATATCAATTCCGGTACCCACCCGATTTTGTTGACTAGATTTTGCCTCTGGCTTTACTTTTCTTTCCAATTTGACGAGACAACGCCTTACATTACATAACAGTCAAGAACATTAATTTGTGACTCACTTAAGGTTGACAGTTCTGTATACAGCCTATATTATCACTTTTACTACTAAGCGGAATCTACCATGTTCTAACATGTATGTCTTCTAACTTAAGCTGCAGAGCGCGCCAGATAATTATACATACACACATGCATGACGTACACCTCCACACATTCACTCAAAAATAACCCTCCTTTTATTTATTTATTTTATTTGGAGATCCAAAAGCTAATTAAACATTAAAGTAGATACAGAGAGCCAATTATAGGAACCACCGTTAGTGGGTAAAAATGAATTATGAATGAAATGAAGAGTAAGAAATAATCCTAAATATATGTGTATTCCTTGTTCCAGACCTAAATGTGCAAATGCCGAAATGTGAAATTGCGCATTCGGTCAGCGAAGATGAAGCGGCGAAACCTCCCGACGGTCCGCGAAGAACCAGCTCGCTTCAACAGCGACCTAGTCTTATATGGCATGGTCACTGTCACCGCCGTCCTTAGCTATATCAACAGCCTGGATGGTGAATTTGTGCATGACGACATCCCCGCTGTAGTGACTAATCCGGATGTGATCGGTACGAATTCGCTCCAGGAAGTGTTTGTGAACGACTTCTGGGGTACGCCGATAAGAGACCCGAATAGTCATAAGAGCTACAGGCCTCTGACAACGCTGTCATTCAGGTAAGTTTATTATGTATATCTCTGCTTTTGATCCCATTGTCCCTTTAGGGGATGTTTTCCGCAATAAAAACTTCCTATACTGGACAGTATTCCTCGGGGTACTATCTCCATGCCAAAATTCATTTAAATCCTTTACGCGGTTTAAACGTGAAGAGGTAACAGACAAGCATACTATCGGAATTATAATACTAGTATGGATCGGGATCAAGGTTTCCGAACGAGCGTTAGAACATATAAACTGTTATCTTCAATAAACTTAGAAAACGGACACTACAGGAGTAGGAGTCAATAAATGACAACTGAAAATAACTGTCATTTTCTAATGCTCCTCCAGAAAGTTCCATGATTATCCTGCTGGACACTTACAATTCAGAATTATACAATAAGTATTGTAATCATTTTCAACATCCAAAACATAAATAAATAGTCCAGTGTACAAAAAAAACACTCAGTATCTATCACTAGAAAATCACGTGATAGAACAAGTGAATAAGAGGACTGGATTTCACCAACTACAAAGAAATCCGAACTTCTAACAATGTGCCCTTAAAGGCTATTAAAACTCCATACCGTTCCGTAGTTTTCGGATACTATCTGTCCCCAATAACTCCTCTACCGCGAACGGGGACATTTCTCACCGGTCTGTTTTAACACTCTCTCGACCCGCGTTTATCAATAGCTGAGCTATTTATTTGCTTCTACCCTCAATATATTCAGAAGAAATTAACACCAGTGTATTTGTCTTTGTCGAGTATGGTATGGCATTAGTGCAAGGAAAGGTATATCATCTAACAAGGGTGAAATTTACGTCGTGAATAATAATCAAACTGAATCTATCGATAGTTCTGAAGAACTTTTACTATGGGACCAAAAAAACGAACGACTTTTTCATACATTATTATAGTCAGACGATTGAAGACCTTTCCCCATTCTTTTTTTCCCCCTGTATTTTCATGTGTGAAATCAATGAATTAAAGTAAAACTAGTTCCTAGGCGAAACTTTGGGATTAGGATGTCAAAGCGGACCCCGGACTTCTTAGGGCATAACCGGGAAAATGCTAGGACGATAATGTGATACGTAAGGATAGTGCCTCCGCCTAGTAATGCCAAGTAATTTACCAGCAGATGCAATGATACAAAATGCGTACGCCCTAGCCACATACAGCCACGGCGATAACTTAAAGTCCTTTCACAGTGCAATACGTCACATTCTAAATTCAAATTCGTAAAAGTTAGCGTTCGAAATATGTATACTTAATTAATTTATCGTCTGTTTTTTCATTTTGTATGGACATAATGTACGGGATGTTACAAATTCATTTTTTTAAATCATTCCATGATTTTTCGTTGAAAAAAATATATGTTAAACAATATTAAATTATACATAAAATAACTCAATTTGAAAATTATTTCTACTTCGCAATTAATTTTTTTTTTTGAAACAGCTTATTTATTTCCTTTTTTTGTCAAAGAATGTGTTTTTTTTTTCAATAAAGATCGTAATTGTATATATATATATATATATATATATATATATATATATGTATAATTATAACATATCCAGTTTACAGAAATCGGATAAATAGTTTGGCTCAAAATAAATAAAAAAGATTTTCCTTTTTTTGTGATTTCCTCAAAAACCACAAGCATTTCAGGGCTAAAATTTTGTGAAAGTACATACGAGTACGTACATTAAAGTAAATAATCAGGCAAAAGGAAAAGGGCAGCTTCGCTAAGGGCAGTTTGACCTTGCTTAGCCGGCTATACCCTTTGTAGCAAAATTCGCCCATAGATTGCGCTGTACCCATGGCGTTCGTACAGCATGTTTTTGAGATTTTCCTGAAAGAATCTTTAGGGTTGGAATCGGTACATATGTGTACGGAACCCTCGGTGCGCGAGCCGGACTCGTACTTGATCAGCTTTTTTATATCAGATGCTTACCCAGTCATTGCTCTTCTGTACAAACTACTACCCCTTTAAGAGATGGTTTCCAGGATTAAGAGTATCCTATGTCCTTCCCCGGGACTCACCATGCCAAATTTCATCTAAGTCTGTTAGGTTAGGGTAACAGACAGATAGACACACTTTCGCATTTATAATATTATATATACCTATTCCCCTAGATAAACTGGATAGCCATCCAGCCCCAGCCACCGAATACTGCGCCAATAAATTTTGATAGCGTGACATTCGTTCCAAGGGGGCCCCCCTATCTCTTCCGCCAAAACCGCAATCATTTGAAATGTTACGTTTCTCTCATAGGTGAGAAATGGTCAGGTAAATTGTAGGAAAATAGTAAGTCGAACGCAAGGAAATATAATAAGAGGTATCATTATGTTTTATAATAACGTCGATGGCCCACAAGAGAACCATAGACTATGGACGGATGCATCGCCAGGGGTGTCACATTCACGTACCTACTACTACGTATGTACAGAGGCTGACAACTTTTAATATGAGTATACTAGTAGGTAAAGAAGTGTTTTCTCACGAACGCTGGTTAGGCATAGTTGTAGTTGTGAAACATTCAAACACATAGTCAATGTCACTCATAGCTCCTACGCTGACGGACACATATACAATGTGCACATCTCAACACACAGCCATGGCTTACCCTCGTTCGTGAGATAATAACACTATACAATACAATACAAATACTTTTAAAAAATACATTAAAGTACATAATTTCAACGAGTACTGTACCTAAATAGATAGGTAATTACTTCGATACTGAAAAACGTATTTGATTCTGCGTTTGACAACCCTTTTATAGTTTCTCTTGGGACCCGATCAAAGGCCTTCCTTCATATCTAAAAATGCAACGGACTATGGTAGGTCTTTAGTACGATATTCCTCAGCTTAGAAGCTTGATTCCGCGATAGTTGTTGTACTCGTACTTGCTACCCTTTGCCTTGTAAATTAGAAGTATAGTGCTCAATCTCCATGCCTCTGGCATTTTAGAAAACATCACACGGTTAAAGAGATTCGTTAGCAGTACGGTTCCTCGCTCTTTTAGACATTTCCAAGCTTCCTCCGGGGAAGCTATCTGATCTCATGGCTTTTTTATTGGACATTTTATGTAATGTTCGTATAGGCAACAACTGTAGTGAATTTTCCGATGTTAGTGTGGGAGTGCCACAGGGTAGTGTACTAGGGCCAACATTATTCTTGGTGTATATTAACGATCTCTGAATTTCAATTTGCTTAAAACTTCTATTATATCTTTTGCGGATGACACAGCGATCCTGGTTAACGGTAGGGACTGTTCAGAAGTACAAAAGCAGATAGAGCATAGTATGGCGGCAGTCACGGTCTGGCTTGATGCGAATCTACTGACACTAAATGTTGGTAAAACAAAGTACCTCTGCTTCATTAGTTAAAACGGCCATTTTAATTTGAGCTCATAGATTGACGAATCCAGCAACGTAAAAACTAGTTTGATGGATTCAAAAAGTACTTAAATACAAACTACAGTACGTAGCGGCCCCCTTTTTTAGTTATATATCATTAAATTTAAATAATTACAATTATTTACGAGTGGCGCTAGTGGACCCACTACATTTTATTAAAGCGCTCTTAACGCCACGTTATCGGATTGTCGGTGCAATCACATCCTGTTTTGCTTTGTAATTATCTTCCTGTTCGTAATGAAGCATGCATCGTCCCATTTCTATTTTACGCCCGCACAAGTCGTGTAATTAAAGCGACTTCCTGATTTGGAGGAGCGGGATCGATATGTGACATTTCCTTCTTTCACGTAAATTTACTGACGAATATTGTCAGTATTGCATTTGCGCAGTAGTAATATCATGCGCAGATGCGGAGTAGTGCTGCCTGTCGCGTCACTGCTGCGCATATCCCGCGCCAGTCAAGAAGCACTTATTTATTTAAATGTAGGGGCGCATCAAAAAGCGGTACTGAGTCGTCTGACAGTAAAACTGTCATTTGATTTGAGAGTTTTATCAAATCGTACCGCCTCAGCGCCGACGTGGCACCGAGAAATCAGGAAGTCTCCTTAATATTTATAATATGTCAGTATTTTCTTGATACTTGAGATAGGCTAAAGGCCTACTAAAGCTAAGCTACATTAGGTAATAGAACAGCTAAGTTCATAGCAAACGTAGCTCAGTAAACTACGATTATTAAAAGTAAACGAGAGACAGAAACGAATAAACGATTTAAGCGGATTTAATCGCGTATAAATTATGCATTAAATACGTACCGACGTTTTGAGTTTTTCCAGCACTCGTGGTGCTGGCAGACTTAATAAGAAACCGTAGACAATATGAAATGTATCTCAGTTTTGTAAGATTTTATTTACCTATTATTCGTTGGAATGTGATTGATAAATGTCTGTTGATAATTAAAACATTTCTGAGTTTCCAGCTACATACATTAACAATAGAGTGACTTGAACATATATCCGTTCTGGCTATACAGAGTAGGTACTTGCAAATTTTAGTGAAAGAGAGGGCAATACATGAACGAACTTGGGATTTGGTTAGCGATATGGATATTATTCGTACAAATAGATCTCGAAAACAATAAAATAAAAGTACAAACAAATAATAACCATCTGATTTTTCATTTCCAGTATATATTTATGTCGTGAGTAAACAAAAAACCATCAAATAAAACATAAACAAAATTTATTTAAAAAAAGTTGCACTAGTCAAGGTTAACTTAGTGCTGTGCATTTTAGTTATTTCCCTTAAAATTAACAGTAAAGTTGGAACAGTTTGTGAATGTTAGGGAAAGGTTTTTTCCAGGAATATTTAGATTAGATATCTTTTGGGAAAGGCGAGCATCATGTAAAGGCTCCGTAAATGTTGGCGATGTCCTCATCTCATTGGTAGAAGAAGACACCGGCAGGTCATCGACAGAAATATTCATCTCTTCACCACCGAGATCTGGGTTATGAATTGCTGAATCTTTCGAAGATCCTGGCTTAGGCGAATTGTCATTACAGTGCAAATGTATGGCGTTTGTAATTTTGCTCGATATTTTTGTCGTATTCTGCACGGACTCTTCTGCATACCCTTCGGCAACAGTACTCGATTTCCATCCTCCATGCCGTTTGAGCATAGACAAATCTCCTCCAGCGTCTGCTAAAAGTATTGCAGACGTTCTACGGAAGCAATGCCCAGAGTAAAGATAAATTGGCATTTGACAAGTTTAGTATTTCTTCCAATCACCTGTCTAAGATATTTGCCTCGTTGGTATTTTAGGAAAAAACGATTGGTTTCAATATTTTCAGGGCGTAGTCCCTGGTACTTCCGCACTATTTGCGTAAATTCTTCCCGGACTACAAATGTACGATCAATTTTCGTTTTAGTATTCGGCAATTTTACTAGTAATTACTGGCCGTGTATTTCTACGTTTTCCAATGTAATGTTTGCAAGCTCAACACCTCTGCATGCGCCGCTTATCCCGAAAATTAGTGCCACCTGTGAAAATGATATAAAACTATCAAAGAAATTCATACATTGGTCACCGATAGGATAGGATAGGATTGGATAAGTAGGTAGGTACTATAAACATGATATTTTTGCGAACCTTAACTGCCAAATATATGTCGTCTGGGGCTTGGTTTAGGAATGTTTCTACCTCCTGTACAGTAAAAACCTTCGATTTTTTACATTTGTGGCTACAAATGTAAAAAATCGAAAAAAAGGACGTGGGATGGCTATCCGACGTCCTTTTTAAGCATGGCGTTAAGTTCGTATAATTTTTCAAATTGACATCATGATTTGTATGAACTGTGGTCTTCAGCACCGATTACTTAGATACTCCATAGTGTCGAAGGCTGATATTTCTTAGACAGTTCACTAAAATACGCAAGAAACACGCTTTCTGACAACGATTTAACTTTTTTGTCAGACCACCACTTTATAAAATCGTTGTACGATTTTAAGTATCCCTCTTTTGAAACTACCGGTAAAAGATTTCCCAAAACAGTCTCAGCCTCTTGTCTTATTATATCCGGCGTTAAATCCATATCTGAATCGGATGTCTATCGTTTGCCCGAAATTCATATGGAATAATTTCAATTGCTCGATAAACATTTGCCCGATTTTCATTTGCCCGAATGGTTTATTTACTAGAAAAATCGTTTGACATACTCTTGTATTCCCGAATATTACATGACAGAATGATACGAATGCCATACGTATTGTTATCCATATTATTAAGTGCAATAATATTATTTGATAGAATATTTATACGCCATATATAGTTTATCCGAAACAGTCCTAATTATGAATTTGCTTATAAAATTTCTGTAGGCGCTCGAAAACAATTCAGTATATTGCGATGTGGGTATGCGGCCGTGTTATTGACTACCGACATTTTATTGTCAACTGTGTACAATTCTCGTGCAATAGTTCGCTGTTGAATTAGTGTTTAAAATGGATACAAATACTGTTTGTGAATTGTTTCAAACCTCTAAAGGTGGTAATAAACTAAATGTAAATGGTTATACATACGAACAGAACAAAAAAGTGAAGTCCAAGTTTTACTGGGTCTGTGAATTATACAAGCAATTAAAGTGCAATGCGCGAGCAATTACGTTGTGTCCCGAAAATTCTACAAACCACACGATTATAAGGAGTGATGATAATCATAATCATGAGGCCGATGCAAATAGGCTGTATGTGGCAAACTTATCGAATGATTTAAAAAGTATTACGGCAAAAAATACTAGTCAAAAACCGTGCCAAATTATTCAAAAAGCTTTAAGTAAATGTTCCGAAAATCTGTCTGAAAAACCATCTACCAGTGCTATGAAACAAGTTGTTTACCGAGAGAAAAAGAAACATACCGAAGTATTTCGTGAGCCAAGTGATATTTACTTCACGGTCAACCATGACAAACTAAAATTAAATGATGAAAATATTATTATGAAAGATGAGTTGTTTAAGGACGACAAGCGTATCATAATTTATTCATCACGGAAAATGATGGAGTTTTTGTGCCGATCTTCACTGTGGATATTAGACGGTACATTTAAAATTGCACCTCCAAATTTTTTGTAGTTATATTCTATTCACGGGAATATTTTGGGCAATAGAAAAACCACAGTACCGCTTCTATTTGCACTGTGTACACATAAGGACAAAAATACTTATAATAAACTGTTCGAGTTCATTATTGAATACAGTAATGACAATGATTTAATATTGAAAGTAGAGCATTGTATAATGGATTTTGAATTATCAGCGATACAATGTGTGAGGCATCATTTTCATGGAATAAAGTTGAACGGTTGTCACTTTCATCTGGCACAAATAATATACCGGCGAATACAATCCAATGGGCAAACTGTACTATATGGAAAAAATCTTCGTTTCGCTTTGGAAATGAAGTCTTTGCTGGCGTTGTCATTTTTAAGCCCAAGCGAAATACCCGAATACTTTAAGGAATGGAAGAAAACCATTTTACCAGAAAGTGTGCCTATTGTGGAATGGTTTGATGAAAATTACATTTCTGGTACTAAAAATAAACCACCGCGCTTCCCTCCATCGTTCTGGAGTATTCTGCATATACAAAATGCTGGTCTTCCTCGAACACAAAACTTTGCCGAATCTTGGCATAATCGAATCAACACAATAATGTCAAAATTGCATCCCGGTTTTTATTTTTTCAGTACAGAAATAAAGAACGAGGCGCATAAAGTAATGATGGACATCGAAGGAATTCTCAAAGGTGAACCAGAAAAAAAGAAAAGTAAAAAAACATTAAATCGTACTAATAAAATCAATGAGATATTATCCAACAAAAGCGAATATACAAATGAAGAATTTTTGCGTGCTTTAGGGTCAAAGTTGTATTTGCACTAAGGACAAATTAACAACTTACACAAATTGTGTAAACTTGTTGTGTGTAATAAAACTAATAAATATATGATTGTTGATTAAAATGGTTTTGTTTTTCTAATACCTACATGTCAGTATAATCCTATCCGAGTCCCACTCCCGCTATCCTCTTCTAACCTATCCGTGATCCGAGTCGGATTAGGTAGTAAAGTAGCTTTTAAAACAAGTTTCTCTGCTCTTTTATAAAAAAATAACCTCGAAGAGGATAGCGGGAGCAAAGCTCCCGCTATCCTCTTCTAACCTATCCGTGATCCGAGTTGGATTAGGTAGTAAAGTAGCTTTTAAAACAAGTTTTTCTGGTCTTTTATAAAAAAAATAACCTCGAAGAGGATAGCGGGAGCAAAGCTCCCGCTATCCTCTTCTAACCTATCCGTGATCCGAGTCGGATTAGGTAGTAAAGTAGCTTTTAAAACAAGTTTTTCTGCTCTTTTATAAAAAAAATTACCTCGAAGAGGATAGCGGGAGCAAAGCTCCCGCTATCCTCTTCTAACCTATCCGTGATCCGAGTCGGATTAAGTAGTAAAGTAGCTTTTCAAAGAAAGTTATTCTGCTCTTTTAAATTTCATTAAAATTATGGATTTTCATTCTCAGCTATTCGATTCGAACAGTAGAGATGGATGGCAAATAAAAGTATAGCATGTGATAATTATGGATTACAATGATTATGGAAAAAGACATTATTGAAATTGATATTATGGGAAATAAAGATTCTGGCATTTGATTAATATGGTAAATAATGAGTATGGCATACGAAATTATAAGAAACAATATAATGGCAGTTGAATAGTATGGCAGTCAAAATTCGGGCAACTGAAATTCTGGCAAGTAAGGGTTTCCCATCTGAATCGCTAGCTGAATTCATTTTCACAGAAAACAATTACTAGTAAGTTTATTAACTAGGTACGTTTTCACTTATCGCGCTTTCCCGCCTTTTTACTTTTTTACGCACAACTTTTTTCAAGCGCCTGATATCGGCGATGTTTCATCGGTGTTTTAAGTTAATGATAAATTGCATTTTTTTGTAAATCATGTAAAATTTTCAGTAATGAATGTTATTTAAACTAAATAATAGTGTAAATGATTATCTTGTTCATATTTGTATTAAAACATTTTCTGTATTAAGTGGCATCCTATTCAACCCATTATAAAAGCGTTTGTGTATGGACCATTTCAGCGGGAAATTTTTAACTGACGTTGATAGTGTTAATGTATGGACCATTTCAAGTGCTGTTATGTTGAAAAAATACCGATTAATATCATATTATAATAATTTAAAAAAAACACCTGCAAAACGCAAAACGTATGTATC
This sequence comes from Epiblema foenella, assembly GCA_963556455.1. Taxonomy (NCBI): domain Eukaryota; kingdom Metazoa; phylum Arthropoda; class Insecta; order Lepidoptera; family Tortricidae; genus Epiblema; species Epiblema foenella. Next base: position 20,224,147 of record OY747099.1, on the reverse strand, counting down.
AGGTACATTTTCGGTCTACGCAAGTATGATCACATCTCCTACTTTCGGTCTCAGCTTCAGTGGTTGCCGATCCGCCGGCGGAGAGATGTGCATATTCTGTCGTTACTGTTCAACACACTTTTTAATCCTGCTGCCCCTCCATACCTTTCTGAGAGATTTAGATACATGGCTGATGGCAGTGGTCATCGTCTGAGGTCCAGCGCCAACCTTACTCTTGCTCTACCGTCTAATAAGACGCGAACATACTCTAGATCTTTCACGGTACGCGCTGTGAAGTTGTGGAACGAGTTGCCCTTGTCAATAAGACAGTCCCAGTCTGTCGCCTCACTCAAGAGCAATTTGAAGAAATTGTGGCTCTCCAACAACTTGTGATTTGGTTGAATACTATATATATTTATTTATGTAAATTTATTTAAATACGTATATATTTATAATATGTATTTATTATATGTTATAGTTGTTATATATTTATTTGGTTTTGGTTTTAGCTATAAGTTTCCTTATTGAAAAGTTTTAGTACACTGTGTAAGTTTGTCTATCTAATTCTCCCACTATACACTCAATCCCTCAAAGGTTAGCTGGAAGAGATCCCTCATAGGGATAAGTTCGCCTTTGTACTCTAATCTTATGTGACATGTATATTGTTTTAACCTGTTATTGTGTACAATAAAGTGCTTACATACATACATACATAATTTAGATTGTTTAATTTACTTAATTCTCATCACAATTATTTGACAAATTAACTCGTTATAATTTTCAACAAACTTAAAACATCAATACATTTTGTTGAGTATATGGCTGTATAGGTTTCTGCCATTGCCATTTTTTATTACTTATCAATCCTAGGGGCGACACACTCATGTAAAGATTTGCTTCCCGCACAAACTTGGTACCCCCTTTTACCCCATTAGGGGAACAATTTAGAAAAACGCTGAAACATGTTTTATTGTATTTAAACAGAGAGTCTGTATACGAAGTTTTAAATCTCTCACTTCAAAAAAGATTTGCTCCCCGTACAAACTTGGAACCCCCTTTTCACCCCTTTAGAGGAGCAATTTCAAAAAACCCTGAAATGCGTTTTGTTGTATTTAAACAGAGAGTCTATGTACGAAGTTTTAAATCTCTCACTTCAAAACAGATTTGCTCTCCGTACACACTTGGAACCACCTTTTCACCCATTTAGAGGAGCGATTTCAAAAAACGCTGAGATACGTTTTGTTGTATATAAACAGAGAATCTATATACGAAGTTTTAAAACTCTCACTTCAAAAAAGATTTGCTCCCCGTACAAATTTTGAACCCCCCTTCACCCCTTTAGGGGATGAATTTAGAAAATCGCTGAATTAAGTTTTGTGATATTTAAACAGAGAGTCTATATACAAAATTTCAAGTTTCTAAGTCCAAAAAACTTACGTTTCCCATACAAACTTTTATCCCTTATTTTACCCCCTTAGGGGATGAATTTCTAAAAATCCTTTATTATCCCTAACCTACGTTATAAATATAACCAACTGTGTAAAAATCAACTCTCTAGCGTCAGTCAGGACTTCTTCATTGTACACAAATATTCTTGATTGGTTTGTAAAGGACTCAAAATATAAGTTGTTGGTCCAGTCAATATTGACTATATTTGATGAAAAAACTATTTAGGTACTTAGGGTCCGACTGGCATATAACATAATGTTAATAGTAGACTTCGCAACGTACCATTGGACTAGCGGCTAGAACTTAAAACAACTTCACTGCCTATATCCACTATAACCCAACGTGTAATACGTCCATCGCCGGTATGTCTATGCTACACGTTGAAATTCAGAGTTCAAACGATTTGTTGTATAATGACGTATGCGGGCTGACTGGCTCACATCACGTCTCACTGGAATGCCAGTTCGGAATCAATTGTTGCAGATGCACACTATCTTTCGAACAATGGTGAATCAAATAGGGCTGGTTGTATGGAGTATTTACACAGCCTGTGTAACTAACACAGACATCAGTTCTAATGAAATATTGAATAGAACGCCAAAGTTCTCAATAGACTTAACACGTAAGTCTATTGTCCTGAACCACATACTACAACCCTATACCACATAATATAACTTAAGACGTTATATATAGTATGTGGTGTAGCGTTATAATTCATCTTCATGCTACACTTATTCAGAGATGTTAACAAACATATAAATTGGTACCTTTCGCCAAAGTACAATGTAACTGGAACATTTCGATTTCATTTTCATTTGAAAGTAGTTATGAAAAAGCAGTAGTTTGTTTCTTTGAATTTGGCAACAAAAATCCGTAAAATATAGACAACCGTATGCAGTGTACGCAATATCCAAATGTATTGATATTACCTGATGGTAGTCAATCTATCACTTGCCTTTTAGACACCTACTCTTTAGATGACATAAACTCGGAGAAAGAAAATACAACTGCGCCTAACAAAGAATCGTCTACACGCGAATTGAGGCAAAAATCCTTTACCATTTTTGTCAACGAGTTAGTCATACAATAATTGAAAAGTTATAAATATACCTTATTCCCCGTTGCTTTATAAAAAAAAATTATAAACATAATGTAAGTAGTAAGTGGATATTATTATTATTTTTCTCTTATGTATTCTTTTTTTTATTTTGCAGTCATATTTAATTATTTTTCTTTTGGCTATTATTTAGTGTATGGCGGTCCGTGAGTCACCGACGGTACTGGCTGAAAATCAGCGCTGTAGGTGTCTGACACCTCAGCATAATGCTGAGCCAGTGTCCGTTTCACTGCCGCGGGGACACACATGTTGTGGTTTGTTTTCTTCTGTTGTTGTTTTTTTTTTTTTTGTAATATGTGTGTCTTCTGTGTCTGTGATTAAATGTTTCTTTCTTTCTTTCTTTCTAATGTGTCATCAATGGTCCAACGGGGTATTTAAAATATAAATCTCAATACATGAAATACAATTGTAATATTTTTGATTCCACTATTATAAACCTTTTTGTTGTATTAATACCTACAATTATTTTTTCACCTCAATAGCTCGGAAAGCCCTTTGTTATTCTTTAAAAATAGATAGCAAATCTGCATTTTATCCACAAGAGTGCAAAGCATTTTCGAACCACTCGCTTCGCTCAGGATTCTATTTTCAAACCACTCGCTTCGCTCGCGGTTCAACCTTAAAATCCATTCGCTAAATCGTAGTTCAACCCTAGAATCCATTCGTTATCTCGTGTTTCAATACCACACTCTCGGTTAAAATACAACTTTGCACCCTTGATAACTACATTTTCTAAATATTTTTAAGTATTTGTAGACAATCTTACACAAATCAACCTAATCCTAATCTAATTAATTTATTGTACCTGTCTTGGTTACCTGTAAATGTATACAATCATTGAATAAACGTCTTATTATTATTATTATTATTATTAATCCCAAACTAAGCAAAGCTTATACTATGGGTACTAAGTGACGATATACAGGGTCACTATCAACTAGGCTAAAGCGGTCGTCAAGTTTTGTAAATATAATAGCGTGTTCGAGTAATAAATCAAAAGCATCATCGCCGTAGAAATTATTACTAGGCTGAGAGCTACGGTAGCCTAGTGGTCCAAGCATGCACAACCTACGACCGCCGGTGGTAGCGACCACCGGCGGTCGTAGGTTGTAATCCCGGCTCGTTTCTTCTGCGATATAGCCGAGAAGATAATGACAAATTTAAAATGAAATGATTCTGGTTAATCGAACCACTTGATTACATATTGTATGTAGCTGCTAAATGACTGAATTGTCCGAGTCCGTTTGTTTGGTTTATTAGATACATCATAAAGTGAGTAGCCTAAAATTCTGTGCAACCACTATTGCCACTGCAGTGGTGACGTATAATAATCTATGTATGTACAGAGACTAGGCCTATCCTAATTACACTCCGTAATTGTAAGACCAATACACGCGCCGCTGCGCAGCGTCGTTGCGGACGGATGCAGTGTGTAACCGCCTTTATACGGGTGAAGCAAAGCATCCTAATATAGGCTTTGTATCTCACATTCGGTCAACTATAGTCAACTGTATTCAGTCAGCTAATATGGTAAACAGGATGACCCTAATTATCGCATAATATTGTAAGTGAATAACGCAAGATCGTTCATGTTAGCTCTAGATATGGCAGTTAAAATGTGCCACGTAGGTATATAAAATAATACAAAGTACTCTTTATTGTACACCTCAGTAAAAAATACAAAGCAGTTCAGAAACATAACATAGCGAGATATAAGCAGAGGTAGATAACAGGCAGTCTTATCACTAAAGAGCGATCTCTTCCAGACAACCTTTGGGTAGCGGAGAGAATTAAACACACATTCAGTGGGTGGTGCAAAAATAAAATAAAAACTACTGGAATATGTAAATAAAACTAAAAGATAAAAATTAAAGTAAAACACATGAAATATATTTATCTATCTATCTTTTATTTTATTAGAAAATAATAATAATAATTAAAAAAAACGAAAGAAAACTAATCAAATATACCGCCCCTCACCGTTTCCGGTGCAAAGGTACCAACGTGAGGTCATCGGGTCTTTTGCCATCGGTGCGGCTAAGGCCCGGCGGTTCCAGTAATGATGGCACGCCAGCCGACCTCAGATACCTTTGTATAATGTCATTGAGGGCATCTTCTATCTATCTTCTTCTTCTTCTTCTTCTATATATATAAAAGAAGAAGTGGTGATCTACCATCAACGCACAGCCGAAACTAATGGAACTAGAAACTTCAAATTTGGTCCAGAGCTTACTTTTATGACGTATGCAAGGGATAAGACGGGATTTTTGGAAATTCCACCCCTAAGGGGATCAAATAAGGGTGCAAAGTTTGTATGGGAGATTTTTTTTTTGAGCTGAAGACTATCGTAAAAAGGTAAGAACTTAAATCCAAAGAAAGTGTTTTCAGCGTTTTACAAAATTCTAACCCTAAGAGGGTAAAACAGGGGTGCAAAGTTTATATGGGGAGCAAATCTGTTTTGAAGTCAGAGACTTAAAACTTCGTACATATAATCTCTGTTTAAATACAACAAAATGTATTTCAGCGTTTTTTGAAATTGCTCCCCAAAGGGGTGAAAAGGGGTTTATAAGTTCGTACGCGGAGCAAATCTTTTTTGAAGTGCGGGATTTAAAACTTCGTATACAGACTCTCTATTTAAATACAACAAAACGTGTTCCATCGTTTTTCTAAATTGTTTCCCCAATGGGGTAAAAAGGGGTTCCAAGTTGACAGATGGGGACATTTATTTTTCTTAAAAAATCGATATGTGTGTCATCGTCGAGGTTCCTCGGGGTGCCGATTACGAAAATGATATGCATTTTCAAATCCAAAATCGCGGACATTTATTTTTCTTAAGAATCGATATGGGTGTCATCGTCGAGGTTCCTCGGGGTGCCGATTACGAAAATAATATGCATTTTCAAATCCAAGATGGCGGACATTTATTTTTCTTTAAAATCGATATGAGGTCATCTTTGTAGTTCCTCGGGGTACCGATTCCGAAAGTTACATCCATTTTCAAATCCAAGATGGCGGACATTAATTTTTTCTTACGAGTAATTTTTACAAAATATTAATAGCATCAGGCAACTGACAGAAACAAATAAACCTCATTTTTAACTTTGTTACCATCTAAAATCTATGCGGACGAAGTCGCGGGCGGCCGCTAGTAATTATAATACATAAATATATATATTTCAGTTCATATTAACGAAAGTTTTTGAAAAAAATATAGATACTCGTAAAGAAACATATTTGTATACAATACACAAGTAAATTGTAAAGCCTTATGATACTTAATAATAGATACAACTATCTATTAGCAATAATATAGCTAATAATATAGCTATATAGCTTTTTATTATCATAAGGCTTTACAATTTTCTTGTGTATTGTATACAAATATGTTTCTTTACGGGATATATTTGAACAAATGTTCTGCAATCTAGGCTAAGGCATTCACTACAAATTCTGATATTTGTACAGACAACAGTAATCGTTGGCACAGTAGCGTTCATGCTTTGACAGTTTTTGCTGCCAAAGTGCAACATCAACTTGTCGAAACCAAACAAGTTGATTTTATGTTTTAAATGAAATCAACAAATAATGGAATAATCATGTAAGTAGAATGTAATCTTATATTGTGAATATATTGAATCTGAAGCATGGAATATGGGTAAAACGGGACCCTATTACTAAGAATTCGTTGTCCGTCTGTCTGTCCGTCTGTCACCAGGCTGTATCCCATGAACCGTGATAGTTAGACAGTTGAAATTTTCACAGATGATGTATTTATGTTGCCTCTATAACAAGTAATACTAAAAACAGAATAAAATAAATATTTAAGGGTGCTCTGATACAAAAGGTGTTTTTGCCGTTTATATAGATAATGGTGCGGAACCCTTCTTGCGCGAGTCCTACTCGCACTTGGCTGGTTTTTTTAATTGCCTGCATTCTATAATTTACATGCATATTATAAAATAACTAGGGTTGTCCCGCTCCTACATAGTGCGCATAGGGCAAAGGATGGTGTTAATTCATAGGTAGTAGGGATTAGGTAGCGGACCCCGGGCATACTCCAGGATGCAACAGTACTGGGATATGTTTAGGAGGATGATGATTATGATGACATAAGTAACCATTTTACCTACTGTAAATTATTACACACTGTGCATTTTGTATTGACTTGGAAGCGCTCCAGAATGTAAAAAGTTACCCTACTGCGTGCGTTTAAATTATTGGCGGTAGTTAATAACGAAGATTGTTGTTACCGTGGCCTATAAACCATGTCAGACTTTACGGTATTACGGGTAGTTAACTGCAAAAACTATATTACTTGTGGCACTTAAATACTGTCAGCTTTATAAGCGATACTTTGTCTTGGGAAAATATAGCCTAGACTCGACCTCATATTTTATATCTAGTAGTAAACGTAGTAAACGTTAACTTGCTGGGGTACCTAGATTTAGATCGTTCATTTATTTGAGACAAATTGACGTTAATACATCAATTGTGACGTATGGAAACTACGTAATCACTACATAGTATAAAACAAAGTCGTTTTCTCTGTCCCTATGTCCCTATATCCCTATATCCCTATGTACGCTTCAATCTTTAAAACTACGCAACGGATTTTGATGCGGTTTTTTTAATAGATAGAGTGACTCAAGGGGAAGGTTTATATGTATAATACATGCATCAGCATTGCACCCGTGCGAAGCCGGGGCGGGTCGCTAGTTTACCTATATAGGTAAACTAGCGACCCGCCCCGTGCGTTTACCTATATAGGTAGGTTGCGTATATACACAAATGTATACCAAGATGTTTTAAAACCCAGTGCACTTCACTTGAAGTACTGTTTATTATAATGTTTTTTGTTTTATTTATTTTTTAATAAATGAATTATAATATATATTACAAAATGTTTAACTACATACACGGATCGTTTCATTTGGCACTATTATTAGGGCTGGATAATGTATATGAATGAATCGAACTAAATATAGAATTGAACTAATCCTGGTGGAGAGCTATGCGATTCACTAAGCACCGTTCTCACCAGTCACCTCACCCGAAGACTATGTTTAGTTAGAAACTAAATTTATTAGCGATGGTAGTGGTAGCGCGGTTTTATTTAGAATTATGGTAATTTTATTTTGTCTGATATGCAGTCATGGTATTGTCGTAAAGTACACATTGTATATGTATACTCATCAAGTCGGTACCGTAACAGCTACACCTAATCTCGTCCACCCACCGTGAATCAAGCGTCAACCCATCAAACTCATCGAGGGACGACATCGCGCTTGTAAATACATAGGTACAATGTCTAAAATAACTAGAAGCGTCCTGCGGTATTACGCGTGGATAAAAGGTAGCCTACGTGTTAATCCCTCGTAAGCTACCTCCATTCCAAATTTTAGCCGAATCGTCCGCCGTTTTTGAGATTAAGGGGAACGTACCTACATCCATTCGCACAAACTTTTCCGGTTGTAATATTTTTAGGATAAAAAATAGTACAGGTACAGACTTAATAGTATTTCTCTCTATATTTGTAGTCTAGTCTTGTAATAATAATATACAGCTGAATAAGTTTCCTGAACCGAGATCGGGAGCATTCGTACAGTATCCCCCAGCCAAAAAACGGTTGAACTAAAAAAAAACTGATAAGGTTATTTGAAAACGAAAATGTGTATTTTTTAAAAATAATTATATAATTCAGTGTATAAAGTCAACAAAATTATTACAAACAAATGCAGTCCGTTTTGTGAGTACATAAATTATTTCTGTGTTGCAAAAACACATTTTATTTATCTCCCAAGAAGCCAGCAGCAACACCGTCTTCGCTATCAGCGAGTAGCTCATGTACACGTAAGTGGAAGTTATGCATATAAAAACGGGGACGCATCATTCATTGGATATTATGGCCGCTGTACAAATGCTCCTGCAGTACGAATCCTACCTGCTTTCCCCTAAGTACCGTGGGTTTCCTATGAACATACGAGCATTTAACTCACAATATGGGATATCTAGTGGTTTTTAATGTGGCAAAACGCTGCAGTTACTGTTGACGAATATTGCTTTGACATTGCGTTACTCTTTTAGCTAGTTTATAACTTATGGTTTTAGGAATTTATCCAGGAACAGTGCAAATCAGTGAACCTTTCGTATTTCTTTTCTACCTAAACAAACATATTACATCACGTGACTTCTCAATTTGGCATTCTCCGGGGTGCAATTATCAAGATGCTCGTAATTCGTCTCGCCCGAGCTTTATGGAGTATTAAGTGACACAGATTAATATCAGCAATTTATACCGTCGGACGCTTAATTTGACCGCGCGCGGATCGTTTATCATTCGAGACTCCATTGCAATAGAGTGTCTGCAGCTTGAGCGTACCTACTACGCTATGAAATGCCAACTGTTTCTGATATACTACTTTTCGCTCATTGCGAAGTCTCCTATTTTTAATAATCTTTGGTAATCTACATAGACATTTTGATAATTCACTATACGTAATAGTGACACCATGTTATACATTTTAACATGTGAAATTTATTTATTAAATATATATATCACTTACAGATAAATCCAACACGTGATACATATTACACACACAAAAAATAAAAGAAGAATAATACAAATAGAAATATAACTTACTAAAAACAACTACACACATACAATTATACATATAGGTAGGTACATTTAATCTTAACTAACAAGAAACGATAATAGTTTATGTATGACTTCTGTGAATTCAGCCAGCGAGCAATTAAATAAGTCTATTCTAGTTGAGGTCTCATTCAGCATCTTGGGAATACTACCTACTCAATTGGTTCCTAGAATAAGTCCCAGGCTTTCATTTAATACCTAATGCATCATGGCTTGTAAATATTCTTACAAATACTTTAAATTTATGTCGCACTATAAGGTTACATTCTTTGGGACCTTTTATTTTATGTACCTTGCAATAAGACAGACGTTGCTGGAGGAAATATTTTTATTTAGTAGGTCCCCTTTGCTTTCTAAGCGGGGTCGGGATTACAATAAAAATATTATACCTAAGTGTTTTGCGATCTTGGCCCGTTTTCTCGTTGGAGAATGTTAGGGCATTAGGGCGGGTAAACAAGTATTTATTGTATTCGTTTCCACAATCTATCTGCCAATACATTGAGCAATGAAATCTTTTCCAGGAGTGCTGAGCTACGGAACCAAAAGTGTTTATATTGTTGGTATTCATTCGATATTTTGACCTCTCTAATTTTAAACAAGGAATTCCAATATTTACCATATTCACAATTTTACAATACAATACAAATACTCTTTATTGCACACCTCAATTAAAGGACATAGCACAGTACAAAAACACAATGAGCAGAGGCAAACAACAGGCGGTCTTATCGTAATTTTACTCTAGACGTAGACACTAACTTTAAATCTTCACTAAGGGCAATTATTGAATCGTTTGTAAATATCGGCATAATTTACACAAAATTAAAACTACCTACATTGTTTTGTTTCATTTTGGGTGACCGAAATATGAATGATTTACACCTAAATAACGGTTCATTTTCCTTCGTTAGGTGTGGGCGGTTCCAACCAACATTTTGTTTTAAATTCTCCCGCTAAAATCCAGTATCTTGCGCCGCAGATGCCACGATAGCTACAGCTTTATCCCTTAGGCCATACATTCGCATCTTCCTTGGATTTTACTACCAAGGTAAACCCTCTCCTCTAATTTATGTATAATGCAACGTTTGTGCGTTTACTTTGTTTGTTTTTATTTTTATTTTAGGTTGGCAGTGGCTATAACATCAGTTCCCTTCAAGTGTACGAGTACCTATTAAGGTGTATGGATAATTTAAGGCTAAATATGACATAGTTTTTAGGGTTCCATAGCCAAAGGGTAAAACGGGACCCTGTTACTAAGACTTCGCTGTCCGTCTGTCCGTCCGTCCGTCCGTCTGTCACCAGGCTGTATCTCATGAACCATGTAGTTAGACAGTTGAAATTTTCACAGATGATGTATTTCTGTTGCTGCTATAACAACAAATACTAAAAAAACAGAATAAAATAAATATTTAAGGGGGCTTCAATACAACAAACGAGATTTTTTGTCGTTTTTATAGATAATGGTACGCTTTGTGCGCTAGTCCGACTCGCGCTTGGCCGGTTTTCTATTTAAATAGTGTAAGTTAATAACTTATGTATAGGTAGTTGTATGTAACAAATATTTGTAACAATTACCTACATAATTACAACTTATTAATTATAGTATATTGCATAACTAAGCTGATTTCCTGGCTTGGCGGAGCGGGATAGGTAATGTGGTATTTTGTCTTTGGCGTGAGACTACTGATGTCGCACAGATTTCCTCACCTTACAGAATACCGTCAGTCTACATTTACACAGTACTGATATGCACGAAAGCGGGGCAGTACTGAGGGCCTACTCCGAACTTCGAAATCCGAACTTCGTATCGTGCCGTCCCTTTCACTCTCGTGTTTTACATCTATATTAAATACTTAGGAACAATTTTTCAATCCCCAGTTAAAAGTATCTGTCACATAAAAGTTAGCTCTGTCCTTTTCTTTCATATGAATTTAGAAAGTGAAATAATAGGAATAATTTTATCTGGCGATTGAAAAATCGACACCATTACACATACATTGTACATTGCGAGCCGAACTGGCTAACTGGCCAGCTCTCCAGTACAAGATTATATCGACTGATACAGCGTTGAGGATTTCATGAAAGCCACATCAGGGACAATCTTAATCTTGTCTCAGAAGCTATCAAATGACTCTCCTTTTCGGTGTCAACGGCATTTTGTGAACCATTTTGGCACCATGACTTGCCATAAAAAAACCTGCTGAATCCGATGTTCCCAAGCCGAATTTTAGCTCATTTGCTTAATATGAAGGTCAAAACCGTCTGAAATAATATTCAAGATAGCGGAATTCAACTAAAACATCCGTAAACATAACTCGAATCCTGAAATGGGTTTGGGGGTCGTTTAACTCAATTTTGATCAACAGAAGTCGGTCCGAGTTCCGGAAGTGGACGCTAACTTTTAGGGTTCTGAACCAACCGCAAAAATAAGTTGGTTTTAATGCGAAAAATAAGGAATGTTATATATTAGTATTTGTTGGTAAATTATGCTTAAATACTAAACATTATCACCATCAAGTTTATAGTTAATTGGGAAATTAAAAAAAAATTCGGAACAAAAGTGTGTAAAAAAAGTTGCCTTCTCGTTCATTTGTTTTTTATTATTTTTTAAAACAAAAATTACAGTTTTTTACTACTTAATGAGCTCTAAATAACGATACCACACTCGATGAGATACTTAGGTCAAAAATTATTTCGCGCCTATAGGTGTTTTGGACTTGTTGTTAAAAACATTTGAACCGACTTTTGGTTATCAACATTGAGTTAAGAGACCCCCAAGATCCATTCCAAGACACCACACTCGACCAGATTCGAATTATTTAAGTTAATGCCCGATTTTGCACGCCATATTTTTTGCACCCACTTCCGGTACCCGGAACGACTTTTGGTTAACAAAATTGAGTCCAGACGTACGGCTAGATACCATCCTTACTTGGTCGAAATTCCTCTTATTCGAACCAAGCGCTTTGCATCATCTTTTATAATGCGCACTTCTAAGGTTTGGAATTCTCTGCCGGCGTTTGTGTTTCCGAGCTCATATAACCTAGACGTTTTTAAGGCACGAGTGAATAGGCACCTTCTGGGTGAGCTCGCTTCATCGTCGGCCTCATCTTTGCCCCCTGGCTAGATGCTGGCCAAGAGCGATCCCATTTTTAATAAAAAAAAAAAAAAAGAAATTGAGTTCAGCTACCCCCAAACCCCATTCCAGGTTACCCCTACCTGACCAGATTTAAGTAATAATACATTTTTTTTAAGTTTATGCCCGATTTTGGTCGCCATATTGTTTGCATCCACTTCCGGTATCCGGACCGACTTCTGATTATCAAAATCGAGTTCAGCGACCCTCAAAGCCTATTCTCAAAGCCTAGGACTCCTCACATGACCAGATTTTAGTTACAATATGGATTTATTAGGTTTTTTCGCCACTTTGGCCGCCATCGTGAATTTTGAGCATAGAACCCAAATTCGACTCGGCAACATTCAGAATCGGATTCAGCAGGCTTTTTTGCTTCGGAAAAGTCATGTTGCCAAAATGGCTCACAAAATGCCGTTCACGCTACCTCTAAACTTAAGCCAACCCATCTCTGAGGCATAATCGTCTGAGCGGAACTTACTGGCGTGGTTGCGGCCAATTAGGTGTTCAGAATTTTGGCAGCTGAATAGACTTAGACGTATTTATGCACCGGAACGGCTGGAAGTGGCCGAAACTTTGCCGTGACAAAAAATACGTGGCGCACTGTACGTTTCTTACGGAGATAGATCATTATTATCCTTATCAAGATATTAGATTTCTTGACATTTCTGTTTAAAGTATTTTTTGTCACATTGGGGGAATAGCGAACAAGAAACCAGTCGGAAAATGGCCATGTTTGCTGCCATGTAGTATGGAACCGAATATTTGTTTTAGTCTAGATTTTTTTAGATTTACTTTCTGGTAAATGTTTTGTTATCTTTTACTAGAATTAGGTGATCTACTTTCATGAATTTCTTTGCATCGTACTTCATTTCAATGTATTTTACGTTTTTCTTCCCGAGTTAAAACTTCCGAACGAGTGTATATGAAATAAATAAACATAATTGGGACCTAAGTAGTACATTTCTATTCTTCTTCTTCGTAGTTTCCTCCTACCATGTGTTAAATGAAAGGCCATATTTCCATACAATACCTGTATTATGAATTATCTCAATAGTATTTTTGTACAATCAGTATGCTTATTCGGATTATATTAATTTACAACGTTATGACAACAGTTTTAACAATCGATAATTGCTTCAAGAAGCCTCTATATCTTTTTTAATTTTCCATCTGCCAAGACGACCGCGGAAAAGGCGGCAAACGGATTAGTTACCCATATCGGCCACCGCTCCGCGGCGCCACTGTCTACGTGTCCTTGTCATCGGTATCGCCACTGTTTAAAACTTAACAACTATGATATGATTTAAGGCTTCTGGCGATATCGATGTTTGAATTCCTTAAGTTGTTCGTATACTGGGTAATACATAGAACAATAGAGAACCTTATTTAATATGGTTCTAACACATGACTGACCAATCACGATGTCCTTCTTTACTAATAAATAAACATAATTGAGACCTAAGGAGGACATTTCTATTCTTCTTCTTCGTAGTTTCCTCCTACCATGACTGACCAATCACGATGTCCTTCCTTACTATGCGGTCACGCGCCATGTGAGCTGCTTCTTGATGGTACCACCAAGATGGTTGTATTGATAGTACCTTAAGGGAAGTCCAATATCTTATATTCATATTTTTAATACTCTCTTGAACACCCATTCCAGCAAGCTTTTTGTGTCCAAAATAATCTATTCAGCTACCTACATTTCCTTAACACATAAATCGTATAACTTTTTTCATATTACGGCCCGATGTATTAACCCTTCCAGTAACTAAATAAAAATGAATGTATTTGTAGGATATCCTGGTACAAGCTGGTACCGTACGGCTCTATTTAGCTATAATAATTACCTACCAAATAAATGCTAGCCTATAAAAGGAATGAGCTTTCGTGATGAATGGTGTTTCTTGAATATATTTATTAAACAATTTCAAACTTCAATCTCAAACGAACTACGATTCTCATGTTCCTGTTACAAGAAAAGGAAAATTGTACAGTTCAAACGGCAGATGAACAATTAAACTTTACACGACCGAATTAGGTCAGTTATAAATCTAAGGTCTAGAGTAAAGGATAACTATTGTCATAAAATATTTGAAACATAAATAAGTGTGAAAAGCCTTTGTGAAACCAAATTATAGCTTTTCGCGAGGCAAACTAAGTAGTTTGCCGCTTGAAAAGGTTGACTACTCATTTGCTCATATAAGCTAGCGGAGTTCTGTTTAAACTAAATTAAACTGCTATAGAACTTTGCCTTGAACATGGTGAGAATCAACCAGCCACTGTTTTTGTACGTCGCTTCCGAACTAATCATGTATGCAATAATAATGCGCCTCCCTGGAATACCCAGAGTAATGTAGGTAGGTAATGCTCATTTATGAAAGATTTATTCACTTGATGATTTTTGACAGCTCTTGACCCTTTCCGCAATAGTTCGTTTGGAGCAAGGCCTATGATGTAGGATGTGCTACAACTGCAGTCAATCTTGTAAAGGACAGGTGATTCAAAGGGGATAACATCCTTTGGCTCTTAATAGGTGAAACATTCTCAATTGTACTATTTTTACCAATAATAATGGATCAGTGTATAGAATGATTTTTCACATGTACGATTTTCATTTTAATATGAATAGGTAAATATTATCGGTAAGTTGGTAACAGTAAGACTTTTTTTATGAACAACAAATGGTGAAATTATATCATGAATCTGGGTATTTAGTATGAAGGTCGCGGACGTCAGAAAATATTTTAGGTAAGTATAACTTCTAGGTATATTCGATTCTTAAATCTCTCTTTACATTAAAACTAGACATATTACAATATTATCTCTATATATAAAAGAAGAAGGGGTGATCTACCATCAACGCACAGCCGAAACTACTGGAACTAGAAACTTCAAATTTGGTCCAGAGCTTACTTTTATGACGTATACAAGGGATAAGACGGGATTTTTGGAAATTCCACCCCTAAAGGGATCAAATAGGGGTGCAAATTTTGTATGGGAGAAAAATTTTTTTTTGAGCTGAAGACTTAAAAATTCGTAAACAGGTTACAAACTTAAATTCAAAGAAAGAGTTTTCAGCGTTTTGTAAAATTCTAACCCTAAGAGGGTAAAATAGGGGTGCAAAGTTTATATGCGGAGTAAATCTGTTTTGAAGTGAGATACTTAAAACTTCTTATATAGACTCTCTGTTTAAATACAACAAAACACATTTCAGCGTTTTTTGAAATTGCTCCTCTAAAGGGGAGAAAAGGGGGTTCCAACTTTGTATGGGGAGAAATTCTTTTTTGAAGTGAGAGATTTAAAACTTCGTCCATAGACTTTCTGTTTAAATACAACAAAACGTATTTCAGCGTTTTTTAAAATTGCTCTTCTAAAGGGGTGAAAAGGGGTTTAAAAGTTCGTACGGGGAGCAAATATTTTTTGAAGTGCGGGATTTAAACCTTCGTATACGCACTCCCTGTTTAAATACAACAAAATGTATTTCAACGTTTTTCGAAATTGCTCCTCTAAAGGGGTGAAAAGGTGGTTCCAACTTTGTACGGGGAGCAATTCTTTTTTGAAGTAGATTTGAAACATCTTAAATAGACTCTGTCTAAATACAACAAAACTTATATCAGCCTTTTTCAAAATTGCTCCCCTAAAGGGGTGAAAAGAGGGTTCCAAGTTTGTAAAGGAGCAAATTTTTTCTGAAGTGAGAGTTTTAAAACTTCGCACATAGACTCTCTGTTTAAATACAACAAAAAGTGTTTCAGCGTTTTTCAAAATTGATCCTCTAAAGGGGTGTAAAGGGGTTTAAAATTCCGTACGGGGAGCAAATATTTTTTGAAGTGCGGGATTTAAAACTTCGTATACGGACTCTCTGTTTAAATACAACAAAACGTATTTCAGCGTTTTTTGAAATTGCTCCTCTAAAGGGGTGAAAAGGTGGTTCCAACTTTGTACGGGGAGCAATTCTTTTTTGATGTTAGAGACTTGAAACTTCTTAAATAGACTCTATGTTTAATTACAACAAAACTTATTTCAGCGTTTTTCAAAATTGCTTCCCTAAAGGAGTGAAAAGAGGGTTCCAAGTTTGTAAAGGAGCAAATCGTTTTTGAAGTGAGAGATTTAAAACTTCGTACATAGACTCTCTGTTTAAATACAACAAAATGTATTTCAGCGTTTTTTGAAATTGCTCCCCAAAGGGGTGAAAAGGGGTTTACAAGTTCGTACGCGGTGCAAATCTCTTTTGAAGTGCGGGATTTAAAACTTCGTATATAGACTCTCTGTTTAAATACAACAAAAAGTGTTCCAGCGTTTTTTTAAATTGTTCCCCTAATGGGGTAAAAAGGGATTCCAAGTTGACAGATGGGGATTTTCTTAAAAATCGATATGGGTGTCGTCGTCGAGGTTCCTCGGGGTGCCGATTACGAAAATGATATGCATTTTCAAATCCAAGATGGCGGACATTTATTTTTCTTAAAAATCGATATGGGTGTCATCTTTGTGGTTCCTCGGGGTGCCGACTACGAAAATAACATTCATTTTCAAATCCAAGATGGCGGACATTAATTTTTCTTAAAAATCGACATGGGTGTCATTTTCGAGGTTGCTCGGAGTGATGATTACGAAAATGACATCCATTTTCAAATCTCAGGGGGGGACATTTATTTTTCTTAAAAATCGGTATGGGTGTCATCGTCGAGGTTCCTCGGGGTGCCGATTACGAAAATGATATGCATTTTAAAATCCGAGATGACGGACATTTAGTTTTCTTAAAAATCGATATGGGTGTGATCGTCGAGGTTCCTCGGGGTGCCGATTACGAAAATGATATGCATTTTCAAATCCAAGATGGTGGACATTTATTTTTCTTTAAAATCGATATGAGGTCATCTTTTTAGTTCCTCGGGGTACCGATTCCGAAAGTTACATCCATTTTCAAATCCAAGATGGCGGACATTAATTTTTTCTTTCGAGTAATTTTCACAAAAGATAGCATCAGACAACTCAAATAAACCTCATTTATATTTTTGTTACCATCTAAAATCTACGCGGACGAAGTCGCGGGCGGCTGCTAGTTATTAGATGTTTAGAATTTATGCTTCAAAAATGTTTGCTCCAATTCTCGTCTAAAAGAATCGCATTTGATCCAAAAGGACTGATTTACCCTCTCAATATTGCCTGACGTTTTACTCAGTACCTAAACACTCAAGAAAAACGTGAATCGCTTTTCAATGTGCCCTTAAGTGTACTGAATTTGTTGAGACTTGTCTAAATGTTAGGTTTCTAAGTTCCGACTTAAAATTTGTGTTCACTGAATCAATGTTAGGTACTTTTAGGGTAAATTAAAGTTAGTCTAGTTGAAGTTGTTTATTCGTAGTCCCTGAATCAATGTAAAGGTACTTAGACGGTGGGATAGTCAATTTGGAGATGCTTAACTTTACTTGCCTGCTGGCTTGCGGTCGTGTATGCCGCTCGCATTGGTTTACACAGCCACTAAAGACGTTGTCTACCTGCCTGACACTGCTTGCATAGTCTGTAATAGACTCCAATGCATTCTTGCTGGATTCTTCTCAGTTAAGTTTAGTGAGCCAGCGGCAAAACTCCCAGTTAAGTAGTTCGATTCCATTTACACCTTAGAACCAATCTCACTGGAGCGCGAACATTTAGAGTGTTCTATCAGTACATAAATTTACACTAACGTGAGACATATTTACACTTACCACCGACCATAACACCAACTCATTAACTCCAATTGTAGTCCGAAACATATCGCAAATAGTGACTTTTCAAGTGAGTTTCAACCGTTGTTCTCTTATTAAGTGTTCCATCAGTGTTTAAACCGCCCGCGTGGTCGTGTCGGAGGTTTCCCCTGCATTTTCCCCAGGTCACTCTCCAAGTGCAGTCATATTGCTTTATTGGGTCCGGCCTATAAAGCCACAGTCAGGTTAAAAAAAAACAAAAGCCATTGTGATGACGATGATAGGAGAAACTAGTAAATTATAATTATATATATATACAGGGCGGAAAAATCGAATGCCACATGGATGGCAACTACCTTAAATATTGTAAATAGCACATTTTGTGTAAGGGAGACTTTCCTTTGTTTTTAAAAACAATAAATACTGCATTTAAGGATTTATGAAAAATCGCTTGCCCCAGTCGGGACTCGAACCGGTCAAATGTGACAAAAAATAATGTGCTGTATTTTATGATGCAGATTGAAAGGGTTACTGATAAGGTTCATTTTTCTCTAAATAACAAATACAATCAGAATAGCGGAAGGCCATGAAAATTGTAAACGAAAAATTTACCTATCCTAGCTACTATGATGACTAGAGAATAATTGATGCAATTTTCCTATCAAAGGAAGTAGGTAGGTTACTAAAGTGGCATTAGTAATCGCAACTAAAGTGATAAGTAAACATAAGTGTAGCTCATCATTATCATGTCATTATACGTCTTTATTTTCCTTGTATTCCAAGGATTACGTCTTAATTCACGTGACGGGTGAAATCAAATTTAAAAGGTAATTGTTAATTTTCATGGCCTTCCGCTATTCTGATTGTATTTGTTATTTAGAGAAAAATGAACCTTATCAGTAACCCTTTCAATCTGCATCATAAAATACAGCACATTATTTTTTGTCACATTTGACCGGTTCGAGTCCCGACTGAGGCAAGCGATATTTCATAAATCCTTAAATGCAGTATTTATTGTTTTTAAAAACAAAGGAAAGTCTCCCTTACACAAAATGTGCTATTTACAATATTTAAGGTAGTTGCCATCCATGTGGCATTCGATTTTTCCACCCTGTATATATAGTCTTTGTGCCATTCCAAGCTCAAAAAGAAAATCTAAATGTGACGCTTCTCCGGTATGTCATATCATCAATATTATGGCTCTGTCCTATAAAATCAGAATGACAAAGGTCGTGAAACAAAGCTATGTCCTAGGGATGTCACAATTTCTAAATTAAATGCGTATCTGCTATAGTTAGGTACCAAAGTTTCAATAAATGCTTGGCGAATACCTGCCCATATCATTTTACCTCAATTAATCGGAAATTCAAAACCAATACAATACCTAGAGATAATACTAATTTATAAATATTTGTTGCTCTTAATTACATGTAGTAGTTTTTCCTTTTCTTTTATACAACAATTTAGCAAACAAATGCAGGGTTTTCTCTATGGCAATCAATTACAGTAGCCTATGAACGCTTGCAACTCCAGTGGTTTCACATACGTCTGACGTTTTACAATTTATTCACTCCTTTTTTGAAGAGCCCTGTACTGTAACTATAGTACTTTGTGTAGTGGTTAGATTGATACTCCACAATATGAATTAAATGTCCTTGTGGTCGACGTTGATCCATGGCACTTTCAATCTTATATCAAGATTACAGAGGTCATTAAATTAGTGTTATCTATTGTGCACTAAGATGTCGATCACTGGAACGTATAACGAATAAAAATTTTACCTACCCCAACGATAATATAAATTTTGTTGTTAAAAATATTGGAAAGCAAAGAATTGAGAAGCCTCCAAAGTCAACTTTTTTACAAAAAAAAATCCGTAGAATTTTTAAACTTTCCATTAAACTATAAACTGGAAATTTGGTTATAATGTTTATTATTATTATATTCTATTACGTATATTTTACCAACAAATACTAATATATTGATAGCAGATTTTTTTCATTGTAAAGAACCCCGCACAAAATGTTCGGTAAAAGCCGTCCGGCGATTTGGCTGAAATATTGTGAAAATATAGCCTCTAATACTCTGATGAACTGTGTGAAGTCACAACTTTAATTAATGGCTAGTTTTTAAAAATAACTATTTTTATGTCCAGTATTTTTACTTACGTATAATTCTTATTAGTTAAAGTATACGGTAGCAATCCGGCTTGTCATTATTTTCGTGGAAATATCGGGATAAAGAACATCATTCGAAGGTTCGTATATTCACGCCGAATTTCACCCAGTTCCGTTCAAGCGTGAGCGTGAAGAAGTAACAAACTTGTAGGTATTTCTGTAGGTACATTACGATGCTAATCTGTACTAGTTATAATTAATCAATATCTAATTGGTTTTACAAGGCTACGTTTGTACTTTGAATGCGTTAAGTAAGTTATAAAGCGTTCTTAATGATAGATACTACTGTGTGCCTAGAACGCCGGGCCGTTCGTCCCCTAATCAGTGATCGCCGAGTTACGACAGACTTGGGACGGATGGAAACGTAGTCGACACTCGACAGCCTTCCTAACTAACGGATTTCCTATGATGGGGAGCGTTGTCAAAATAACTGCTTAAAAAAGAAACCATAAATAATGATAATCCTGGGGCACCAGTCGCCCTACGGAGAAAACGATTCTAAATAACCTAAAGCGGCTTGAGCGATGTCATAGGCACGTGAGCAAAAGCTACACTTGCATAAGATATGATTGAACGATTGGTTTTGTAGAGTGGCAGCTTATTTCTAAGTGACATTTTACTAAACTATTGCGACTCTTTCCGTGGAGACTTCGGCCGCGTACGTTTTCCCTTACGGCTTTTGCCTACAGTTTCCCATCCTGAATTGTCCATTTAGTTTTCAAAATAGTGCAGTCGGTCTTGTAAGACCTTGCTTCTGACAGTGTCTTCTTGAGACAGCGGGATCGGGAGCGAGCGGTAACTTGTTCCTCTTGCAAGGAGAGTCGCTCCCTGGGGGAGCGAAAACGTAAGTTCCTCACGCCTGATATAGCTGATGCGGGACGGGCCTGAAGGGCCGGAGGGTCCTTAGGGTTGGCTTGGGTAGACGCTGCCGACGACGGCTGCCTTTACAGTTTTATGCCCTTTTTGGGCGGAGTGGCCTTAGGGGCCTGGGGCTGGGGCAAGGGGATCACTACTACCAGCGGTTTTACATGTATTACGTAGTGGTTAGATTGATACTCCTCAATGAAGTAAAAGTCCTTGTGGTCGACGTTGATCCATGGCACTTTCAATCTTAGGTCATGATAACAGAGGTGATTAAATTAGTGTTATCAATTTGTGCACTAAGGTATCGATCACTGGGACGTATGACGAAAAAAATGCTACAACAATTGGGCAAGAGCACATAAGTAGCACGACCTCACTCGACCGTTACCGCAACCGGAATGATGCAACTGTGTAGTTATATACGTCAATTCTACGTAAATAACTATATTTTAAAATAGCTATTTATTTTAAAAACTATATATAGTCATTAATTAAAGTTGCAACTTCACACAGTTGATCAGAGTACTAGAGGCTATTTCACAAAAAAATGAACCAAATCGACCGAACGGCTTAATGTTGCGGTTGGTTCGGAACCCTAAATGTGCGGAGTGCGACACGCACTTGACCGGTTTTTTTAGGTTAGTTAAGGATTCCTTCAATCAAACACGATTTTTATATACGGAAGGAGGTAGTTATCGAAGTTTGCGATAGAATGTCTTAAAGTTATTAATTTAGCGCTGCCTGCGTATAATAATAACGTGCGTCATCATTCATAACCGTTACGCATCTCCTTTCACGCACTGAGTTAATGGAGGAAGGCACGCAAGCAGTTTTATTTGAATTTCGTAGTACAAGGTATGAGCGGTGTCGGTTAGGGTCAACCAAGAAAGTGATGTACTACTTTTGAATCTTAATAATAATATACAATTATTATTAAGATTAGGCAGGCGTCCGTTGTCTCACGCAATAGCCCAGCCATTAGTTCATAATTTTCACCACATATTACATAACCCACTTCATTTAGACTCCATCAATAGAAATAGTCCCTGTACACCCTAGATGGTGCTGTCTCTGTGTGCGTCCCATGACACGGACGTCGGACAGGGACAGCATCCGCTCGTGTATCCCTTGCATTTCATTAAAGTGTCAAAAGGGCTTCTACGTGTTGGCTATGTGGTACTCGTTTGGTACTTCGATGCCTCGGTACTTCGGCTCCAAGCATGCCTTCCAAACGTCCAGGATACCATTGTCCCGTGAACGGGAAAGATATACAATAATACAGTTGAATAGAGGTAGACCGCGTTCTTGACCTATTGTATGTGGGTATAGACATTTAATAACGGAGGGGTTATGACACTTTTTTTTGGACCTGACTGTGGCTTTAAATGGCCGGGTCCAATAAACCGATAGGAGTATGCGGTTGAAGAGTGGCCTGGGGAAAATCCAGGGGAAACTTGAGACACGACCACGCGAGCGGTTTAAACACTGGAATACTCTAAGAGTTCGCGCTCTAGTGAGATTGGTTGAGCGGCTTAAACCAAATCTGAGGTATGAGTGGACTCGGTGGACAGTTGTATGGTAATTTCTCAAGTTTCAAGATTACAGTATTATGACGATTACGGGAAAGATAATTTTGAAACACATTAAGAGTGCCAGGATTTTCAAAATTAATGCGACCTAATTTAAATTAATTCCCGAATAGCCAACAGCTAACTTTCATCATCGGCAGCGAGAACATCCCCACACTTTGGAGTTGGTTACGTTCTCGTGTAGTACGATTTAACAGGTACTTTATACCGAGAGCACTTAGGTTGTGGAATGAGCTTCCTGCCGAGGTATTCTTAATGGACTACAGGCGTGAAAAGATTTCTCTGGGTCCGCAACGCACGAGTGATGCCTCTGGTGTTTCAAGCGCCCATAGGCGACGGTGACCATTAAAAATCAGGTGGTCTGTCAGCTTGTTTGCCACTGTCGTGGTATAAAAAAAGAGTTCTACAACCGTATTTGGTTTGTAGCTTAACCCACGTCTCAAAGAAGCAGATTTTGTGTCGTGCCAGCATTCCGTCTGTCGTGTACCATTCCGTGACTGTCGCTGATATTTTTCTGAATACCGCCTTTTGTTTAAAATTAATGTCCCCGTAATGAAACGAGGTGTCCTTCAAACTTGAATAATAAATTCAAGATGATTATGTTTCGTATACCTATAGTATACTGTGACATTGATACGGTTGTTAGAGGCCTTATGAAAATCATGAGTTATTTGTCTTTTTTATTTGGATACATTTATTTAACTTTCGAGGATGTGTTTCGAATACAATTAGGAGCATAAAATATAATCTCATTCTCTGTATTATCTATTAGCTTATGCTCGCGACTTCGTACGCATAAAATATAGTTTCTGAGAGAAGAACATTAGTAAAAACCGGCCAAGTGCGTGCCGGACCACGCACAATGAAGCGTTCCGTACCAACACCTACTAGTCCACATTTAAAATCACTATCCAATACATTGAATCTAAAAAGTCGTATCTTCATAGGGAACTCACGGCACTTACGACTTTTTGTTTGGGCAAGACAGTTTTTAAGCGAAAACTCAAAAACCGTAAAACCGATATTGTTGAAACCAAAAATCGTTGAAAGTATTTACTAATGCACACCACCTCAATTTTTTTCCGAATTTTAAACTTTATAGTTTGGAAATTAGAGGGGGACACACACTTTCTATGACTGACAGCTAATATCTCTCCAACGGTTGATTTAAATGGACAAGTTTTATAGAAGGCCTATCCATCGATACCCCACATGACTATGTGCGTTGAAATTTCTTTTTTCATCCACCGGTTACATGTATGGAGTGCCCCCTAATTTAATATTTTTGTTATAATTTCACATCACTTTTATGTAGCGGTTCATAGAATACACCTTCCTACCAAATTTCATAATTGTAGTGCTTATAGTCTCCGAGTAAAAATCGGCTGTGACATACGGACAGACGGACGGACGGACAGACATGACGAATCTATATGGATTCTGTTTTTGTCATTTTGGTTACGGAACCCTAAAAAGGAGACATTAATAGTTATATTTTGTTTGACCTAAATGGACTTATACACATACCTTTTCCATGAAACATTTAAATACGACCATTGTTAAAAAGTGTATGAATATCCATTTGGTATTTTGCGGCGGTACCGGGACGAATAGGGACTATATGTGTCTGTGTTGTCGCGATCCCGCTGTGGACGTCAACGCCGACATATAGCATCAGAAAAACTGTACCTATGCAATACATAATGCGCAGCAATAACTTTTCTTAGTTCCACAGCACATTTTAACGAAGAGAAAAATGTTTTTATGTGGCCAAAGTAACATCATTCTCCGAAGATGTATACGTAGAAATGCTTTGAAATGTAATGCATACCCTTCATACTTCTGTCTCTCTATTCTAGCAACGTTATTATAAAATCGTTTGTACGCTCTGTGAAACCATTACGTACTAACAAGTAGGGGAGGAGTGGGGTTCATGCTCATTAGTGCGCGGATTAATGATATCGTTTCAAAGATTCCGCTTTAAATTCCTTTTTCAAAGTTCTCTCAATTATTACTTAGTAAGTTAAAAAAATATGTGTTTATTTTCTTCTAAAATATTTTAACGATTGAAAGACAATTCATATAAATATCCAATGGGCAAGCATTTGAGATTCTACTCTTCTACCAATTTAAGGATTTGTTGCTTTTTAAGCCTGTCTTATGGATTCGAGCAGGGATAATGTACCAGACCACAAAAAATAGTCGAAATATGTACCAGACCACAATGTTGGGTACTAAAATGTTATAAAAACACGGTGTACAAAAAACAATGGACGACCAATTGACAACTCCAGAAAAACCAAAACTGCGACAAATATTTGGCGTGTTATTTATCGGCACAACTTCAACTTGTTTTGCACTCTTCTTGATCCCAGCCACGCCGATATGTTACATGTCAGATTAGACCTTATCGAGTTTTGTACCTTATATTATAATATGTTTCATTAGGTGTAACACATTCATTTCATTTAGTGTATGCATAAATGTTTCGCAATATAGCGTAAAATTATACAATAAACTAACTTTATTACCTTATGAATCACAGGACTATTTTGTCTCATTTTAATTAGATCGCTTAGTAATGCTTTGGCCATGAACATGCAAATATGAAGTTTTACGAAACAAATATTTGAATTAATTATTCAACGTGTCGTATAATTCCATTTGCATTCAATTGGCTGTTGTTTACACGGTTGTTTATGTAGGCTGAACACGTTACTTCAATGGCAACAATACACGAATAATTGACAGCTTAATTTTTTACTACAATATTTATCATAATCAGATTTGAATAAAGTGTAAACTAAAATTAGTGAGAACTAAATTTATTAAATTAGGTATATAATAGGCTTATAAAATCCAAACACAAACCGAACAGACAAGACTTAAACCGTGGTATGTAAAAAGTAGGATAAATAAGATCCCGAATACATTAAAAATGTTACCAAATGATAAACTCTTCCACAATAGGTTAAAGAAACTATTAATTGAAAAATGTTATTACTCCATTGAAGAATTCTTCAATGATGAAACCTTAATCAATTATAATATAGAATAAATAATTAATACTACGACATGTATACATAATAATGATTATAATGACTGCATTTAACTGCTATACCTACTTGACATATTACTATTTCCTAATTAAATGTGAACTAATATTTCATATAATAAATCGTTATATAATATAAATTTGATATCCCTATCTAATATCTATAATTAATTAAATTGTAATTTCCGCAAGTTGCATGCTATTAGGCTATTACTATAATTGTAACATATAGGCTATTTAAAATGTGCAATGCCCTACCAGGGTCCATGTGAAACCACTATAACTATATAAGATCTACTGTATTTACAATGGTTGCAATAAATAAATAAATCCATAAAATAACGCAGTAGATATATCTCTAATCCTCGGAGTATAATATAAAATTCGAGCTTCTATTATAGGTAATTTATATCTTCTTTTCTTGGATAGAGTATCAACACGGCTGGCATTAAATTTAAGAGAGGTAGGGCACAGCAAAATGTCATTTGCTCGAATTTGGAGCAGCCTAACTGGGGAAGTACCTCCGCCTTGCAGAAGACCACAGCCTTAATAACATTATCTACTATACAAGTATGTAGTGTTGTGTTCCTGAAGGTGAGCAAGGTTGCCAGAGCTCCCGAGGATGCACTGTGTTGAATGCGAGGGACCTAAATTTGTCCCTTCTGTTGTCAACACAGTGCATCCTCAAATTTTATAAAGGGTCGGCAACGCGTACGTGACTCCTTTGGAGTTGCGGGCGTCTATAGGCTGCGGTGGCCGCTTACCATCAGGTGGGCCGTAAGCTTGTTTGCCACCGTCGTTGTATAAATAAAAAAAAACACTGTAAGTGTGCCACAATACATAGTGCCCGCAAACAAAACTGATGACTGGGTCATAAAAATGTGAGACACACTTCGTAACACCATGTAAGACATAGCGCTATCAGGTCGGCTGTCAGATTAGTTTACGGATACTACAGCCTTTTATTATAAAAGAGATCGAGCGATAAACGGAAGAGTAGATAAGATACAAGCGTCACTTAAATGATACCTAGTGCAGTTACATCCTTTGCTACTCATTTTGTAGGCCAATGACAATCGTATCGGCCTATTATTTAACTTCCATGCGTGACGGCAGACTTATCGTCATTTCTACATGTAAAGTAGAGTAATTTGGCATATCATTTCTAACAAAAGTGTCACACGGTACCGGCCCGTACCGACTTATTCCAACCTTAGTAACATTTTAACTGGTACCTTTACTGTATGGGGGCACGCAATTCCTTGCAAACATAGGTCTGCGTCTGAATTTGTAGAAACAATACAATCGGAGCCTTAAGTCATTAGGATAAGGCGCTGAGGATTTAATTTGATGGTAAAGTTGTGGTTTTCATTGACTCGAAGCGTGGCATTGACGTTTTTCAGTCTAGAATTATGTCATTATGGAAGGGTTCGATAAGAAAAATAACGGTTTTGGATGTCATTCGCGTGTCGAACGTAACACAAAAATTATCTCACAAGTGAGGTAGCTACCTCTTTGCCATGTTTTATTGATATAGGAACTCTTATTATTGTACATAATTTAGCCACAGAGCAAATAAATTGGCATAAAGCTCTTAGAATGACATTCGGATTTTGGGTAGAATCGGACGTAGGTAATTGTGTAATAGAAAACGACAACCAACGTAGTTTTGATATATAATTTCTGACAGAAGTAACATTCTCTATTCAAATTTTCCCCGGAGGAATTCAAAAATTATGATTCCATTTTATGTAGATTATATATGACAAAAAGTCAAATTACGATGCAGTTATCAACCAAATACAAAGCGTTAGAGTTGATTTTAAATTGATGGTTATATTTCACTTAACTTTTTATGTTACGTTTAAAAATTTTGGTGAGTTAAAAGAAAGCAGAA
Source organism: Epiblema foenella (assembly GCA_963556455.1). Lineage (NCBI taxonomy): Eukaryota > Metazoa > Arthropoda > Insecta > Lepidoptera > Tortricidae > Epiblema > Epiblema foenella. Next base: position 20,196,545 of record OY747099.1, on the reverse strand, counting down.
CAGCAGTAACACAACATCGAATTTTGTGTGTTACCGCCGATACCTGAAATCGCTCCGGAGAAAAAGTTTGAATTAAATTTAATAGTCATTAACTAATTCAAAACATTTTATCTACACCCGTATAGTACATCCTCTTTAATGTGTTCAAAAACCATACGTAAAGATCAGTTTTTCAATTAAAAGTCTACATAATGAATACAATGTATGTATGAATGTTCGATAATGTAGGTAACATTCGTAACAATATGTATATTTTATGTTAGTATGTCACCTTAATCAGAACGATTCTTTCTTCCTACTTATACTCGTAACGCGTTCAGCTCGAGCGCAAAGCTCAGTTGTTTGAATTAGTTACTAATATGCGTGATATTTGCAGTTCTGTGGCTGGCCCGCTACAGAAATGCCCCTGAAAAACCATTGCCCTCGATTATTTGTATTTGTACTTTCAGGCAACAAAAGCCTATAGAAAGGTACATAACGTATATATGTAGACCTAAAAAAAAGTATAAAATAGTAGTAAAGTATAGTAGTAGTTGTGTATAAAATTTTAAACTCTAGCGCTTTGTACATTCACAAACTCAAATATATAAATATTGCGTTAGAATTGTTGAAACAAATCTTTAAACTAATATTTGTAATATATGTACATACACTTTTTTAACTCGAAATAACATTGATTGCGACGATCAGTGCGCAACTTGCCGGTGTCAGGAATCCAGCTGCGAAAACGCCAACTTAGCACCTAAAATTGTTCATATGTATCAAATTTTATACAAACATGCGCAAATAATACTTGTAAAGCTAGTACTCCGGGTGCGGGTTGGCCCTAAACTCATCTTGCACTCCATAGCGGATAGATTGTGAAATGCATTCCAAACCTAAATATTAAGAAAAATGAATTTCACACCATCAATTTTATATAAAGTTGACTTCTCCTTGTAAAACGAAGCTAAAAACTTTAGTAAAAGAACTGTGAAGTAAGTGCTGTACTTTTATAAGGGCAGATTTAGTCGATACCTAGTGATACCTAACGACAAAATGGGTTAGAATTTCCATTAGTAAAAATTGTAGTTTAAATCCATTTTCGTTCTGCAGAGCGCGAGTTAATTTTTTTTAAATTATATTAGTATTTACTATTTAGTTTCATGAACTTATGGCTTTAAGGTTTTTTATACCTAATTGCATTTGAAATTAGTCTTCTACTCTATTTTGTCATTGGTTGTCATGCTATCATCAGTTAGTTAAAACGTTATCATTGATTTATAAGTTTTTGCTTCGAAGTAACGTATCGTACTCATGTGACGAGTTTAGATATTTGATAGTGAAACATTCATCTTATTGATCGAGTGAAACGAAGTATCTGCTTCAGCTTCGACAAAAATGCTTTCGTATGTCCGAATGTCCGGCGGATTTCCGGTTGTTTTCCTCTACAGGTCGCATTTCTCAACCAATTCCCGTGGAATTTTGTGAGCATATTCGATATTTAAATATATTTTTTAATCTACTCAGACTACTTTTTAATGATTTCGTATGTTTCTGCGGGCGGATTTCGGATTGTTCTGATCGGCAAGTCGAATTTTTCAACCGATTCTCGTACAATTTTGTGAGCAGGATGAAGAATTATAAATATTTTTTGTTGTAAAGTCAGTTTTTGGATATTTTAATTTCATTTTATTTCGTATGTTTCTGCGGGTGGATTTCCGTTTGTTTTCCTCTACAAGTCGCATTTCTCAACCGATTCGCGGGAATTTTTGTAAGCAGATTCAATAATTAACTAACTGGGTTAGTAAGATGACCGAAAGTAAGTCTTGACTTCGGGTTCAATAATAACATAGATTTTTTTTCATCATGTCAGTCAACATTTGTAAATTTACTAAAAAAAACACTCGATTTGTCTACGGCTCACAGAGCCACTACTATAATACTGTACGGTAATTTTAATTAATTAGCAGTATGTTTTACATTCCGTTCATTGTAATATGATATTGCAAACATGTTCTTAACAATTAATGAGAATAGATAAATTTAAAGCAAATATTCAATTTTCGCTCATTTTTCTTCTTCAACAAGCATTTAAAAAGAGTTTACCCGTCGCAAAAGACAATGATACTCCAAGGCATTTACAAATAACTCACCCGAAAACAAAAGACAACCGGCGTCTTTGCACCCAAAGGGCATTATGTAGACCTCCTCCTTCTAATTTCATACCTTAACACTTGCCAGTTGATTCTAAAGTAGCAGTATCTTGAGTAGTCTCATGATCTTTTGTTTTAGAGTTGCGATATGTCAGAAGCGTATTTAAATCAACATGATTAAAGTTAGTAGTCCAGATAAGTCGGGAACAGTCCTAAAGAGTTAATGCATATAAACTTGATTTCATAGGAGACAGATAGCTTCATAATTTAAGAGCTTGTACAATAAACGGTGTAAGTTAAACTTGAGAACAAAAGGCTTTGTTTAGAACCCGTTTTGCTGGTGGAAATTAATTTGGTCTTGGCCAATAAAGTGCGGGCCGATATAATATTTATTAGAGCTATTATGGAGGTTTTGTGTGGATTACCACGACTAATGGGGCATGGTGTAATGTTAACGTGAGCCTGTAGAGGGAATTTCTATTAGTTTTAATCTCATTACGTTTAAGTCGAGAAATAAATAATAGTTTACACTTTTAAGGCTGACCAGCTGATATGGTTTGTGTACCGTCTTGTTTTATTTTTAAATAAGCATTTGCCAGCGGCTTTGTTTGCGTAGTACTCGTAATATTAAATTATAATGGAGGGGGGAACAATTTAGAAAAACGCTGAAACATGTTTCGTTGTATTTAAAATTACCAAGTTTCAAATATCTAACTTCGAAAAAGATTTGCTCCCCGTACAAACTTTGAACCCCTTTTCACCCCTTTAGGGGATGAATTTAGAAAATAGCTGAATTCAGTTTTGTTATATTTAAATGGGAGTCTATATACGAAATTTCAAATCTTTAAGTCCTAAAAAAATACGTTTCCCATACAAACTTTCATCCCTTGTTTTACCCCCTTAGGAGATTAATTTCAAAAAATCCTTTCTTATCCGTAGCCTACGTTACAAATGTAACCGAAAGTGTAAAAATCTACTCTCTAGCGTTAGTAGTTTCGGCTGTGCGTTGATGAGTCAGTCAGTGAGGACTGCTTTTATTTATATTTTAGAGTATAGATATTACTTTCATGTTTTAAAATTATATAGGTATTACGATGTGTTAGAATATAGTCCTACCTAGGTACCTAACCAAGATTTAGTGTCTAGATGAGAATAATATTGATAATTATTAAAAATAATTTATTTTTACAGTAATCCTTTTTTATTTCTTTGTTTCAGGTATCATATGATGGCTTAATAATTTCGATGTCTGCATGATAGAGTGGTTGAATGAAGGTATAATAACTGGGTCGTTTAGGTCATAACGCATACATTTGATGTAAGTGATGCAACGTTTACTTATGCGCACTTACTTGGAAGCACTGTGAATAGAGGAACGCCAAAACCACAATATTATAAATACAATACGCCAGGTAGGTATTTTTTTACTTTTACGTAGGTAAATCTAAAAAGCAGAGTCACATCAGCGAATTTTAAGTTTCACTTTTGTCGATTCGTAACGCTGATAAATGTGAAAACATTTTAATCAAATATTTATTACAAAACTATTTTTTTTAACATTAACACCTAGACTTTGTACACTGTTTTGTCAACAAAACACCGACCAACATCTATTTAAATTAAAACCCATAAAGCTATGCTATTCATAATTTTTCCACGTAATCTCACCGCTCATCCTACCCCTCCCCTGATTTGTAATGGCAGTGCGTAACCAGGGTCCGATTTACACTGGTTGGCATGAAAAGAGGTGAAACAAAGCATAGTAAAATAATCGCCGAGCTCAACTCGCCCCAGCAAGCTGTCAGATCACGTTGTTTCTGGTTAAACTAACACCCGACATGTCCTCTGAATAATGTCTTGCCCTAGGCCATTGAGGTCGGGATATTTATTTACAAAGTGTTTATTAGGTAAATACAGTGGAAAGACTCGACACGACAGGTCGACGTAAATTGTATTTAAGTACAAGACATTTTTATAAAGCCAGTGTGACTGAGGTTGGATGTTAGTGTTGTTATGAAAATATTCTTTTATTACGCAAATCATGATTAATCCAGCGAAAGGTGTTGTCAGGTAAGGTTGTAACTTGGTGAGTTTTTGCCCGACTGTACGCTACAAATTCAATGAAGAAGTTATATAAGTATATATAACGTTTTTTTTTTGAAGTGCGCGGTTGAAGAGTAGCCTGGGGAAAATCCAGGGGAAAACCTCAGACACGACGACGCGTGTGGTTTGGAACACTGGAATACTCTAAGAAATTGAGTCCACTGACATTCGTTGAGCGGTTACAACCGAATCTGAGGGTGTGAGTGGAATCGAACTACTGGGAGTTTTGTCGCTGGTTCACTAAACCTAGCCTAGCTGAGAAGAGACCAGCAAGAAACTCAGCTAGGCCCGACCTGGGTCGGACTGACTCTACCCGGTGTGCGGCGGTACCGGGACGAATAGGGACTATATGTGTCAGTGTTGTCGCGATCGCGCGGTGGACGTCCTCGCCAGCGGGAATGGGAACGCGTCGTGTCTGAGTTTGACGCAGCCATCTTTCGATGGACCCTGTAATTACGTCGTCCGGGTCCGTGAGTGTGTGCGTAGGACGGACCAAATATAGACAGCAAGAAAACGATGACTAAGGCTACGTTTAATAAAGATCCATTACACCAACCCAGTATATTTTGAGGGTTTCGTAGCCAAAATGGCATAAGCGGAACCCTTATAGTTATTTGAATTAGTCGGCTAAGTAACTAAGGTAAAGATCTATCGTATATTCAAAATGTGCTATATATAATATACTTATACCCATGTTAGTCTCTACAATCTTTGTTCTAAAAGAAGACTTTAAATTACCGATTTATTAAGTCAAACGGTTACTACTATGATCCACATTTAACAAGATACAGACAGGAAATGTTTGCTTTACTCAACTAGTTATACTAAACCTTAATTAATATTCTCTTTGTTATTCGAGGAAACTATTGTTGCCACGAACTCGCTTTTCCTTCACCGTTGAGTCACGTACCTTCCTCAAATTGTTCTAATTTTCTTCCTAGCTGCATCCATTTTCTTACAAAGGCAATGCATTGTCAGATCCAGATGTGGCGCCAACAACCTTGTTTCTTGTCTTTAAACTCAAGAAAATTTCAACCTTAAACGTGGGGGTAAGGTTACAATTTCAACGGTTGCAACCGGTCACATAGATTCATGTGAAAGCAATTGTTCCTCCGGATTATTCGATACAATTCTGCGGTCGGTTGTACTCATTGAACATGTGGCAGTGCACAAAATCCAAACATACGCGCGTGCTATGAAAAATTATTCATTAGTATCCTTTGAATATTCAAATAATTATCACTAAATCTTCAATTTCTTTAATTTTTGTGACAAAACCGTTTCCGAAACTAAACATAAATTTAATTGGTAGTAAGTATCCGGAATACAGGTATGTAGTCGAATTTGCAGCAGCCCAACTTGGGAAGTACCTGCGCCTTGCAGAAGACCACAGCCGTAGTAACATTATTTACTATACAGATATGTAGCGTTGTGTTCCTGGAGGTGAACAAGATTGCCAGAGCTCCGGAGGATGCACTGTGTTGAGAGCGTGGGACCTAAATTTGTCCCTTCTGCTGTCAACACAGTGAATCCTCAAATTGTATAAGGGGTCGGCAACGCGCACGTGACTCCTTTGGAGTTGCGGGCGCCTATAGGCTGCGGTGTCCGCTTACTATCAGGTGGACTGTACGCTTGTTTTCCACCGGCGTTGTATAAAAAATATGAATTGATTATATCATAGTATCTGAATGCCTAAAAGTTTAACTTGACCGATAGTCAAGGGAAATAATTTATTTGAATGTTAGTGCCTACCTACACCATATACCTACAGGACCCCTCAAACCGAAAATCAACTTTCAAATACGATATCGAACTATGTAGAATTAAAGGCTAGACGATAACTGAACGACTATTACCATAACACGTTTTGCGGGTAAACAGAATTTGAATTTTAATACCCCGTTCATATTTTCCGACATTCCTTTTGTGAAGAACAAGAGTTAGCGATGCGTAAAATTAAAACGAAAATAGGAGTTAGGAGGTGCTTGTTAGCGTCTACTCGGGCTCGAAAAATACATAGTACTCATAAAACAAATAATTGCGTATTCAACGAAATCAGACGATTTTGACTCGTTGCAGATTTTGTGGTGTTAGGTTAGGTGTCATTGAATATTAATGTTTTTGTACTTTCGTAAATTGAGTGTCATATTTAATCTAGTCTACAGTAGATTCTAATGAGTGAGTATAATGACAAATGGACATTATCACCTATCTAATACGTGTCATTGCCATTTTGAATCCATAAAGGCCAATTTACATTAGTATGCAAGTTCCATTACATTGCGGGGCTGTGGGCTACTGAGGTAAGATGAATACGATCAAACCCTGTAACGTGATGAAAATTCACTGAAAATTGCACGCAAGTTCTTACTAGTCTAAACCTCGCTTTAAGGGCGTTTCTTCAAGACAAAGCGTCAGTCTTTAAAAAATCCGTAGATTTTTGATCACGTATTTCTTAGAAACAGAAAAGTTATTCTAAATTTTGATTACTTTTTTACATGAGTCAATCCCTAATTTTAAGTAGATTAACCCGATTAAGAACAGTAATTTTCTGAAGAGCGCGCAGTCATAAGTTTGAGCCCTTAAGGCTTTAAGATTTTATCTGAAAATCCAGTCGTTTAAATGTTTTTTTAACAACCGTCCCTTTTTTGAACAACAGGCTAAAATTGACGCTATTTTCAACACAATTATACATTTGTAAATCGTTCTTATTTATACCACATTTTCCAACAAAACACAGAGATTTTTAAATTCTTTGTTGAATTATTATAATCCCTTGATTGGTATTATCAATACTTTTGTCATAATTTGAAATCAAAACATTTTAAAACTTGTAAGGCCTCTTAAGTTTCTTCATTATTTGTTAATTATAGTGGACATAAACATTGTTATTAAATAATAAATAATCATTGCTAATAAATAATGTTCACGAAAATAATCACGATTATTTATTTAAAAAAACGGCGCTTATTTGAAAAAAAAAATTATACCTACTTCCGGGTGGAAAGTTTGTCGTATTCTTAAATATAGTATCTTAGAATATGTATTTATGAAGGTAAAAAAATAAGGCTATTATAAATTATTGTTTTGCTGAACCGTAATTTTCCTGGACTAGTGCTCTATGCGACACTAGAAACTAGTGCGCATACCGTGTTCATGCACTACCGTAAATGCACGCACTTGCTTTTATTTTCACTATACATATCTAAGAACGATTTATGCCATCAAGACTTTCGATTAAAAAGGCCCACTCAAATCAGTTCATTCGTTACGTAGTAGCTGCGACGCCACATACATAGAGACACATATTAAACTTACAACATCCTTCTTGTGCGTTGCGTCGGGGGTTAAAAAACGAGCCAAATTGTCCTTGTTCGATCTTTTGATCTCCTTTTGTACATTTACACTGGCAGTTTCTCAGCCCTTATTGCTTTTAGAAAATGTATCAAGCACAGCGCTATACGCCTCCATTACCCGTAAACAAAGGCTGCTAAAATATGCAGTGAAGAATACCGCCCTTCAAGCGGAAGAGCTTAACAGTCGTGGCGATTGTCTCAGGATAAACCATTAATGGAAGTAAACGTCGACGGCTGCAATTTTCATCTTAAAGTGAAATTGCAGTGTCTTACACCAAAGAATTCTATATAAGTATAGTACTAGTAGTGTTTTGCTGTAAAATAGCTTGATAATAACCACTGTAGCTAGAATACAGATGGAATATTAAAAATGACACGAAATTTATTTTTACACGAGGTTTAGCCTATTTCCGCATTTGTCGGCGCGGAAGCGGTACGTTTACGTTAGGTCCTCAGGTAACATACGAACAGATTAGGAGTACTGAGGGTCTGCTGAGAACCGAAAACCAAGTACGTACTCAACTTAGTACCTCCCTCTCTATCGCTCGAATACAAAAGTGCGACAGACAGGCAGATAATTCGTTTTCGGTTCTCTGAAGGCCCTCTGAAATGTAAGTGTCGACAGTCAAATCAGTACCGAGTCTTTACTGCACGGCCTACATTTAAATAGTACCGAGTCTTTACTTTGCGGCCTTCGTTTAAATAATGAGTGCCCCATGATTGATGAGAAAAAATACGTATTAGGTACGTACGTATATTATCGACCAAGAGTTAATTAAAAGTTATCAATAGTGTATCTATTACACAACTACGTAGACGCAGTATTTCATGTCCTAAATAGCAACTTACAATTTTTTCATGTAATGGTTAGTACGGATGTTGTGACGTCATAATTGTGTATCAATTAGTATGAGCTGTTCTTGCGAACGATGTCTGATTTTGATTAAGTTTTATTTAAAACTTTTTTGTGCTTTACGGTTAGTCTCGTCCTAGGTATTTGATCCTCTCTGGAAACTGGTTCGAATTGTATTTTCAAATTAACAGCCGATTGAATTATAAAAATATAATATGTAAATACTGTTAGAAATGGTATTGGTGCTATAATGGCGACAGTACAACCATTAATACGGAGGTATTCCATTTATGTACCGTAATGTAATGCTTTCGGAGCCAATGAAGCGAGAAATTGCAGGAAGCAATAGGACGTGTTACAAATCGTGGCATTATACGTAATATACGCGGGCGTTTACAAAGCTGTAATGTTAGCTTGGGTACACTAGCGATAGTATCAAATATACTTATGTACCTCGCCCTTGATGGAGTTTGTCATATGTTTCATAACTAGAAACATCAGTGAACAGTGTTTCTCCTTGACTTACTTGTTTCTTTTTACCGGTAAATAAGACGATATTTATTCCACTTATAGGAATCTTAAACTATAATTCTTACAAATTCCAAACATAAATGCTTTCAATGCGGTAATTTAAACTCTGGAGGCAAGACCGCGGCACCGCAATAGTTCCGGACAATGAACATTTAGTTCGCATTTAGTATAAATCCTGGACTTTGGAAATTTTGCTGGTAATGGCCAGTGTTTAAGGTAATATTTCAATTGGGGCCTATAGTGTAGTGGCTCTAAAATCGCTTCATTTGATAGAATTTAGGTTTTAATGACTAAAGTGGTTCGAGTGTTTTAGTTCAATGAGAGATTATGAGTGAAGTTAGCTTAGCTTAGCTGTAAAAGGATGCTTACTGATGAACTGAACTTTATTCTGTAAGTAAGCCGCAATAGCACTTTTACAAATCAAAAACTAAAACGTTTCTCAAGAGACTACTGCCGAGAAAAAACGCCGAACGAAACTAGACAGTCAGTCATTTTTTCCAAAAAATATGCTTATTAATATGAGAACAACGGTTGGAACTCACTTGGAAAGAACAACACAAACATGAACATGTCGCAAATAGTGACTTTCCAAGTGAGTTCCAACCGTTGTTCTCATATTAAGTGTAAATATGTCTCACGTTAGTGTAAATTTAAATATGCTTATTAGTTACAATGATACTACTTAACCTACTTAAGTATTAAATCTGAGTGGTTTTCATTTGAGACTTAAGTTTTTAGGCAAGAGCGATTAATTATTGGTTTGATGTTTTCAATCTACAGTCAATAGCCAAAGCTATTCCAAAGAAGAAGCACCAAAATTTACAACTTCCAAATAACTCTCCTGTGCCTTCCAAGTAACTTCGGTCGCTGAGAGATCTCTCTATTGTGGTCTGTTCCTGTCATAGATATCAGAGTAAAACAGATGAGCGCTATTAAGTTGAACGTTTTCTATACTTCCGATTTATTCTCACCTAATGTATTTCTCAATAAGTAAGAAGGAGATAGTTAGCATGCAATTTGACACGTCTTATCTGTCACTGTCCCCGCTTTTGATCACTCCGTGGGGATAGTTAGTGCAGCGGAAGATAATTCTCTACAAAATATTGACATCGATATTTAATTAAAATGTGTAAGAAATTCGTAAGTTAATTTTATTTTAATAGTAGGCATGTTGAAGTTTTCACTTAATTAAAGACATAAGCTGTTATGTTTACAAACTGCACTCAGGATTATAATATTCCGTACATATTTAAGTTATACATATAAATACTGTAGTAGGTAATCACAATTTAGGTGAAAACGATTAATAACTTTAGTCATCCCCCCAACCACCCTTAAGAAATAATTGTATCATAAACTATACTTTTTAGGGTTCCGTACCTGAATATAGTTATTATTCTTAAAACATCATGTCTGATTATCATAATTTCTCATGACTAGAAAAGAGGTTACCATCGGCAATTGTTAATAAATGATATATCAAATAGCGTAGACAATTAAAACAGAGTAAATAATATACCGAACATTCGTCTATGTTCATGTTTTATATCTGTCTACAGGAGAGACAGGCACAGGAAGTACAAGAATAAATAAAACTGGTTCATGAATAAAACAGTTGTGTATTTAAATGGACACAAAGCTTTTCCCCTTTTGACACTTGCTTGGTCAGTGATGCGATTTATTGCTCCCTGTACTACGTCAAGTCAATCCATTATTAATGTAAATTGTTTTCTGGAAATCTGAAATTGACATTTTACTACGTAAATAGTAATGTAATAATATTTTATATAAATGCCTATACATAAACAATTTACATCGATAAAATATCGACATGTTTTTTTTCATGAATTACAACACTAGCCTAATCTAACCAAAATTTTATTTTTAACAATAACTCTCTAAAATCAACTTGGAACGAGACAAAAGCTACTTATTTTATAGTAATAAGCATCTGCACTTTATCTGAGACTATTATATTGCATAATGTACTTGAAATGATTAATAAAAATGAGAATAGATTAATATAAATTGCTACACCCTAACAGGGTCCATGATGTACCTGCTCAATATTTAGAAATAAGACCTTGTAATACCATGGTTGCAATTATTGACTAAATTGAAATTGAAATAAAAATTGATGAAATAAGTAATAGCACTAGTTTCTAACCGATGAAAAGTGGTGCATTCTTCGGACTTTCTCGCCCATCTAAAAGTGCTCCAGCAGTTTGGTACTACGTACGACATTCTGCCTTCATATAAATATTAATAACACTTGCACAAAACTCATATTTTCTTGAAATATTAATATTATATGCAAAAAACCGCCTTTGGTGCCGTTTTATTTTGACATAAGAGGTGTATTTGTACTTGTTTGTGAAATTTCCTTATCGCGGCGCGACCAATCAGCGCGCAGAAAGAATATCACGCCACCCAAGCGGTACCAACGCGCACAAAAGTGTTAAAAATACCTAGCGTTTTTATGTTGTTTATTTTATTATTTGTATATAATTTTTATTTGTTAGTGTATTATTAGTGTAGTGTTTAATGTATGTAAATACTAACTTTAGCTTTATTAAAATGGTTTTATTTTAAGATAGCTTTATAATTAAATGTTTGTTTTGTTAATATTAATAAGACATGTAACATGAAACGTTACAAAGTTTGGTGTGTTTTCAAAACGGGGGACAGTTCGGTGAGGGTCGCAAAAGTTCGTACTATCTATGCCACTCTAACTCATCATGGTGTGCTATAAGGATTACAAGAGACAGCTATATGGAAAATCGTTTGTCATTACTGCCGGTCTGCTTTACTCTGATATCTGTGGTTTCTGTATTTCCTGCCCATTGTATATAATTTGTAGTTAGCCTTTATATATATCCCGCCTTGTAAATAATTCTACACTGGCGCACATTTATCTATATTGGTGACCTCGACAATCGAAGTATAAGACAACTGAATCAGATTCTGATGCCGCCTTGCAGCTAACCCTCACTCCCTGTCTCTTTCTCTATGAGTGTGCCACCTAGCAGGCGTCCTATAGGTACATATATGCCCGGTAAATCAACTCTCAGCAATTTGACTTTCTCTTCTTTTTGTTTACAAGAAATTTTAGCTCTTAACGTAAATAATATCAAATTTTACATTAAGTAACCTGCTCTTGAATCAATGAGTTTCTTGTTTTCGTGGCGAAATACAATTCTCAATTGAATTACGCGTATTTAACCCCAAGAAACAAAGTTTCTTGGTACAAGTTCTTTAAGTATTGCACTGAGACACTTCTGATTTAATTCAAAAAACACTATAGGTTATCTCAAGTTACCGATTTCATGCGCCAATAAACTTCGGCTGTAGATATCAAAAATATAAATTTTTACATTGAGTAAATATACTCTTGAACCCAGAAACAAAGTTTCTTGGTACAAGTTCTATAAGTATTGCACTGAGACACTTCTGATTTAATTCAAAAAACACTATAGTTTATCTCAAGTTACCGATTTCATGCGCCAATAAACTTCGGCTGTAGATATGAAAAATATCAAATTTTACATTGAGTAAATATACTCTTGAACCCAGAAACAAAGTTTCTTGGTACAAGTACTTTAAGTATTGGACCTAAGACACTTAAGGTTCAAATTAAAAATACAATAGATAAAATAAAACGCTCACGCTCTTGGTCTGAATATTAAGCTTTTTTTTAAAAAATATCCTTTTTTAGTGTTTGGATTAAGTATTTAATTTTTTAGGTTAAATAATAAACTTTGAGACATTTTATAGCTTAACGCAAGTAATTTATATTTTCCTGATATAGGAAACACAAAATATCTTAAATCAAGAGTATTTATTTGGTTGGAGAACTATTTTCTATCTGTGGAGGAAACAATAACAATAGTAATGTACAATGTGTGGTTATAGAAAAAAGCTTTCCCTAGCGTGCTTATTATTGGTATCCGATAATTTAAGGAACGTAAACGAATGAATCAAGAAGGTTTCCAATGTCTACAAAAATCGCATTATTAGGATTACAATATATGAAACATTTACGAGAAAGTGCATGTCTGTCACTCACGCAAACAACGTATCCTGGCGACTTTAAAGAAAAAATAACTATACTTACCGTAATTTCATACCTGTAGCAAATCATTAAAACGCTACGATACTCTGTAAAAACACTCTTCTGATCGGCTACTTCAAATACGAGCTGTGATAACAAATTGCTTTATCTGATTGATTTTTTAATATTTTTATTAACTTAGAGAACAAGGGAACTAAGTCTAGTCAATATTGCCAGTAAACCTAATATCGTCTGCCTGCGTATAATTCTGATTCAGTCCAAATCGCTACAGACGTCACGTCATTTTTCATCGTCGAACATCGCCGAAGCATATCGAACATTCCCGAACATCGAACACCGTATAAACAAGCCACTTGATAAAGTATCCTCATTCCGAACGTTCCCGGTACCGTAACTCACATACGTCACGGAGGCTGCCTACTTTTCATCTCGGGGGTAGGGGTAGTCAATGATAATTTAATGGGATTACTTTGTTTCATGATTAATTTAGAGCCTCGAACGGGTATAATATGTAAGTTTAAGGAATAATTTAATGAATTATAATAAAATGTAGTAGGGCTACACGCTTCAAAGTTTTTCAGGTTCGATTTTTTGAAAGGTATGATAGATCTAAGTATTTATAAATATAATATGTAGGTACAAATGAAACACAAGAGAAGATTGTTTAATGTTTATACGAGGGCTGTTTGATAAGTAGTCGTTTTCTAAATGTACTAATATGGGGCTGGCCGAAAATATGTATCCACCGTTTTAAGCCATTCTTCAGAGGCGGTAAAATTAAAAAAACAGCATTATGTTGTTTTTTTTTTCTCATTGGACAGCGATTAAGTGAAAGCGTGAACGTGAAATTGTTAAAATGGAGAAAGAACAGTATCGGTTTGTAATTAGGTTTTTGTTTTTGGGAGGAAAAACCTGTGATGAGATAAAAGTAAGAATGCAGGCGGTTTACCATGAATGTGCTCCTTCTATGACAACCGTTAGATATTGGTACAATGAGTTTAAGCGGGGGAGAACAACCGTCTTTGACGAGAATCGCCCAGGCCGCCCAATTGAGGTGACTACAGATGATATGGTTAAAAAAATGGAAATATCGTTTTAGCCGACCGCCGAATTAAACTTCGAAAAGTCGTTGATGCTGTAAACGTTTCAATCGAGCGAATACAAAACATATTAGAAGAAAAATTGGGCATGAAGAAAGTATTGGCGAGGTGGGTGCCGCGTTTACTCACGGAGGAGCAAAAACGGAACCGAGTGACTACTTCGGAGCAGTGTTCCAACGTAACCCGAAGGAGTTTCTGCGTCGTTTTGTGATCGTAGACGAAACGTAGGTTCACCACTATACCCCGGAAATGAAAGAGCATTAAAAGCAGTGGATTTTACCGGGTGAACCTGCTCCAAAGAAGGCAAAAACCGTCCCATCGGCTGAAAAGGTCATGGCCACCGTTTTCTGGGATTCGCAAGGTATTATACATATCGACTACTTAGAAAAGGGGAGAACGATAACAGGGCAGTACTATGACAATTTATTGGATGAATTTGACGCTGTGTTGAAGGAAACGACCCCATTTAAAGAAGAAAAAAGTACTGTTTCATCACGATAACGCCCCAGTTCATTCATCTGGAGTTGTGATGGCCAAAATTACACAATTACGCTACGAACTATTGCCTCACGCCCCGTATTCTCCAGATTTGGCCCCATGCAATTTCTTTTTATTTCCCAACCTGAAAAAATGGCTCGGTGGTAAGAGATTTGGATCAAATGAAGAATTCATTGCCGCCACAGAGGCCTATTTTAATGACTTTCCGAAATCATACTTTTTGGATGGTTTATTGAAGCTTGAATATAGGTGGAACAAATGTAAAGAGCTAAAAGGTGACTACATAGAAGAATAAATGCATATTTACAAAAACGACTGACTTTTTTTCATAAACGGGTACTTATCAAACAGCCCTCGTATATATCTTTATTTACCGTTCGGTAAGGACCGTTCGGCGTGTCACGTAGGACATAAATCTCGTCGGAGAGTTCTTTGTTGAGACGTTGACAACTTAATAAGGTTGGATCGCAAGACGATGTACCGACGCGTATCAGGTAGGTTGTTGATTAGAGTATTAGTATATGTATTCGACTTTCAGTTTTATTATATCGAAGTGAGGAAGTAAGCACAACCTTCAGGAAAGAACGTTTACTTACAAACACTAATAATGACAGTACTAACTTCTGGCTGCAACAGTGCGAGCATAGCCAATCTTGTAAATTGATTGCGTATGTTATTATTTAGTACTTAATCGGAAAATTGATGATTTCGTTCGGGCCCGTCTATCCCGGATTAAAAAAAAGTATACCTAAACCATATGATGCCGAGTTAAGTTAGATTAGGTAGAGTGCTGGGTTAGAATAGGAATTGCCCCTTTACCTAAACCATGTGGTGTCGAGTTAAGTTAGATTAGGTAGGGTGCCGGGTTAGAATAGGAATTGCCCCTTTATCTAAGGCATGTGGTGCCGAGTTAGATTAGGTAGGGTGCCGGGTTAGAATAGGAATTGCCCCTTTACCTAAACCATGTGGTGCCGAGTTAAGTTAGATTAGGTAGGGTGCCGGGTTAGAATAGGAAGTGCCCCTTTACCTAAACCATGTGGTGTCGAGTTAAGTTAGATTTGGTAGGGTGCCGGGTTAGAATAGGAATTGCCCCTTTACCTAAACCATGTGGTGCCGAGTTAAGTTAGATTAGGTAGGGTGCCGGGTTAGAATAGGAATTGCCCCTTTACCTAAACCATGTGGTGCCGAGTTAAGTTAGATTAGGTAGGGCGCCGGGTTAGAATAGGAATTGCCCCTTTACCTAAACCATGTGGTGCCGAGTTAAGTTAGATTAGGTAGGGCGCCGGATTAGAATAGGAATTGCCCCTTTACCTAAACCATGTGGTGCCGAGTTAAGTTAGATTAGGTAGGGTGCCGGGTTAGAATAGGAATTGCCCCTTTACCTAAACCATGTGGTGCCGAGTTAAGTTAGATTAGGTAGGGCGCCGGGTTAGAATAGGAATTGCCCCTTTATCTAAACCATGTGGTGCCGAGTTAAGTTAGATTAGATAGGGTGTCGGGTTAGAATAGGAATTGCCCCTTTACCTAAACCATGTGGTGCCGAGTTAAGTTAGATTAGGTAGGGCGCCGGGTTAGAATAGGAATTGCCCCTTTACCTAAACCATGTGGTGCCGAGTTAAGTTAGATTAGGTAGGGCGCCGGGTTAGAATAGGAATTGCCCCTTTACCTAAACCATGTGGTGTCGAGTTAAGTTAGATTAGGTAGGGTGCCGGGTTAGAATAGGAATTGCCCCTTTACCTAAACCATGTGGTGCCGAGTTAAGTTAGATTAGGTAGGGTGCCGGGTTAGAATAGGAATTGCCCCTTTACCTAAACCATGTGGTGCCGAGTTAAGTTAGATTAGGTAGGGCGCCGGGTTAGAATAGGAATTGCCCCTTTACCTAAACCATGTGGTGCCGAGTTAAGTTAGATTAGGTAGGGCGCCGGGTTAGAATAGGAATTGCCCCTTTACCTAAACCATGTGGTGCCGAGTTAAGTTAGATTAGGTAGGGTGCCGGGTTAGAATAGGAATTGCCCCTTTACTCGTGGGTGTCCTAAGAGTCGCCTATGGGAACCAGGCGATGGGCTAGCAACCTATCACTGCAATATCACATTTTCTCCATCTTTAAACCTACAATTCCTAAATGTGGGACTGGAATTAAATTTCATGTGCTCTGCCTACCCCTTTTGGGAATACAGGCGCAAGATTATGTATTTTATGTATATGTGTACCTAAATATCATTTTCTTAGTTTTTAATTAATTTCCTTTACTTCTACTATTGTTCCTTTAATTGAAAATATTACATACAGTAATTTAGGCTATTTCCGCATTTTGTCATTGTCTCAACTGGTAGTTGAGTATAGATTATCCATACCGCCCCGCCTCCTTGTATTAATACTGCGCGAATTGTCATTGTCATTAAACTAATAAGTGATAAAATCTGGACGGCGTCAGTAAGATCTCGGTAAAATAGAAAACACCGCTTACAGATTTCGCCCCGCCAAGTCAGGAGGCCAGTCAAGCTTTCGAGTAAAAAGTAATTCACTGTATATACCACGATTGTGTCTCATACATAATCTGCTACTTTTTGTGATATTACTATAATCTAGCATGATTTGTATTTTGTTTATTTACTAAAAATGTACGTGAATATTAGAAAACTTTCCAATAAATACATAACTTTCTCACAAAGATTTTCTTTGTACGAGAGGTAGTCGGAATTATTTATCAAAAGTCTTATAATATTGCTCCTATGTATTCCGTACAGAAACCAAAGCAATACACGGCAGTAACAAATGTGCCGTTGCCCCAGCAATATCGCTAAATAAAAAAAGAATCTGCATTTCGTTCGCTTTCCAATTTCGAAGTATGAAAGAATTAACGACATCGACAGTGTTTTGTTTATTTTTCATAACATTTTGATCTTTTTGTTACCTCCGAGAAAAAGTTTGTTTATTTCTGTCTTTCAGTATATAGACATAAATATTCCGTGTATATAAATTTTGAACGAATATGAAGTTAACTCTTACATTATCTTCTAAGAAGAGTTTGTTGAGCTCGTTAGTCGTATTCTAATATGAGTAAAGAGCTCTACTCTTAAGTAATACTTCAATATAATAAAGGTAAACGGACTGCCGTGCCCCTAACAAAAATCGTCCAAGTGTGTATCGGGCTTCGCACATTAAGGGTTCTGAACCAACGCACAACGCAAAATTAAGTTGGTTTTACAGGAACAATAAAGAAATTTCAATGAAATAATCTAATTTATCAATATATCAGTATTGGTGGGTAAGATATACCTACTAAGGCTCGGTTTTATAAAGATCCGTTAGACCTTATGTCGGTTTGTTATGTCAAAAATGTACTGAGTTACTGAAATTTGATCTGACATTTGGTCTAACGGATCTTTATAAAACCGAGCCTTAATAATAAAGTTTATCACCATGTTTTAAGTTTACAGGTCAATGGAAAATTAAAAATTCTGTAAAAATAGTTGACTTTTGGTGGCTTTTCATTCCCTTGTTTTTTAATATAAAAACACGTAGCATTTATCTATTGCCATCATTTGTCAAAAAATATTTCGCACCCCCTTTTTGCTGTATGGAAGCCCCCCTTAAAAACATTGGAGAAAGTTGTGTGTGTTAATCAGTCACCAGCAAAGTATAAGCTTTAAACCACAAAATAGAGAAAAAGCAACCGTTTTACTTCTTTCCGCCCAAAATGCGAACAAAAGAGAGGCGACAATCCTCAGCAAAGGCGTCCCAGCCTTCTGATTATTAAAAAAAACACCAAAGCGACTCCCTGCGACTGATTGCGTGCACAGATTTGGACTTGGCGGGAGAATTTAAAAAAATATCTCGCTTGGATTTAGTCCTAAAGGCTTTTTCACTTCTCATGCTCGAAAAGTGTATCATATTAGACTTGTCAAGTGGGGTTATATAAAGTAATACATTTTACCCCCTAGGGAAAATACGAATATATGATTTACAAAACATTTTAAATTGACCATACTTCACCTATTAAATCCACCAATCACAGAACACTAATTTAACTCTTTATAAAACATTTCGTATGGATATCAACCAACTAGGACTAGTACTAGTAGGCTTTACCGTCCAATAATTAAAGCATTCATTTTGTAGTTTAAGTTTGTAGTATTCTTTATTGCACAATAATTAAAAAAAGTGATTAAATCGTTAAAGCAACGCTTCGAAGTGCTCAATGGGGAAGGTCAGTAGTTTTTATTCGTGCGTGAATGATGCGCCGAAACCGCGGTGTCTATGTTTTGTGTGCTTTATAATTAATTTTGGGCTATTTATTTTCTCGCAATTGAAGTGAAAAGTAGTATAAAAGCCATATTTTAAAACCTTGTCATACAATCTACTATTTTTAAATGTTGGATTCGTACACTAACTCCCTGATTTATAAATTATAATCGGTCATGAAACTTTTCATCTAATGCCTTTATAATTCGATTGTCCTCATCTGTCACTCTGTCATTACTGTCGAAAAGAGAAAACGCGTTTCAGTTAAAAGGGGTACCTTTTGGTTTTTGGATAACGGGGTTAGAATTTCATATCTAAGTACATAGACGTTTGGTCAATTAAGCCGTCGTCTCCCGGCGAAAAAAATAAACAATAGCATTCTTTTGTAATGAGTCCGGAGATCCCAGGGACCGGTAGACGACCGGTTTACGGGATGGGTCGCGGGTCTGTGACGAGTTCCAATATTATATACTATTGTATTATCCTTGCCCCGATGTAACTAAGATATTGGCTGAACCACGACTGAACACATTACCTGGTCCATTAACCATGTGATGGCCACGTCATACGAGCTTATAATGTATTACCTGGTATTATAGTTACAGTCGAGAAACGAAGTGCCACTTTTTGGACTTTAACGTTATGTAAATAAAGTCGAAAGTTGGCAAACATTTTTATTCCTCAACTATACCTCACAGTAGTTATATCCAGCATAATTGCACCTCACATCATAATTATGATCCAGGTATATTTTATTTAAAATTTGTATTCTATCTTTATTATGTTTTGCTCTGAAGGTAAAGCTTTCATGTTATTAAATGAGAACAAGATCACTACATTTTTATTATGTTAGTATTTTGAATTGAATTGAGCAAATAAATTATGTATGAAACAAAATTAACAGATTCGTGTATGTTTTATCTAGATTAAGAAGAACGACTGACCAGAAAATAGCCTTGATCGCCTACTACAGATATTTTGACTCAGTGTTGAGATGTGGTCTCATTATCTGGGGGAATGGTAGTGATATACTGTATCGAGCTTTTATTGCCCAAAAGAAATGTGTTTGTGCCATTTGTGGGGTTGACCCATTAGAATGCTGTAAACCCTTGTTTCTTAAATTAGGTCTACTACCACTCCCATGTTTGTACATTTCTGAAGTCTTAGATTTAGGGAGTACAGTAATTTGATCAAAACCGCAATAGATATAGCAATTTGCAAACTTTTAAACGAGTTGAAGTCACGGGGAAGCAGATCCGATCCACCGGGAGACTTAGGACAGTACCGCGTCGCATGGCACTCTCAGTTAAAAATCCACGGGTAATTGGACCAACCTACTACGAGCGCCTACCCGCGAAATTAAGAACTGAACCATCTGACGAAACATTCAAACGTCAACTGAGAAACTTTTTATTAGAAACCCCGTTATATTCTATTAGCGAATACATGGAAATAAAATATAGTTGACATTGTTTCATTTAATTTAATATTATTGATTTAATTTAATTCCTGTTTTAATATTTACTTTGACGATCATTACGAAATATTGATATTTAATTTCCTTGTCATCCGTGTTTAGAGTACCAAAAATATTAATATTCATGACGATCCTCTCAGGTGAATTTTATCATACTCATTGTATTATTTAACTGCTATTTTATTCATTGATTTTTAATTTATTTTGTTTTATTTAATGTTATTGACGATCACAATAGAGATTCCTGTAAATTGACATTGTAATTTATATTGTAATCTTATATTGTGAATAAATGAATCTGAATCTGAATCTGAATCTATATTTTCACGCAATACGAGAAATTGTGATCGTCTTGTTGTAGACAAACAGCAAAAAACTGCATGATTTAGGAAAAACTGTAGTGTAATGTGCATGAACACGTATTTAATAGATTACCTCAAAGAATCAAAGAAAGCCCAAATTCTAAATTTAATCCTGTATAAATGGCTCCTTGATTATAGAATAAATTTATAAATTAAACAACTTTTTTGAAAGACAATAAATATCTAATGATATGTAATAACTTGACTTGAGATGAACCTGACTAACAATTATTGTATGTAATAATTTTATGCTATGGAATAATGTTATGAAATATGCTATGGAATAATGTTATGAAAGAGTGCATGGAAACTAAACTTTCTTGAGATACGAAAGCGATAACCGGGGGCCTCCCATAAACAGTAGACAGCAGCGTATCTTGTCTTCATGACTCGAAGTTCGCGATCCCCTGTCATATCTATCTACCATTTGTCATGTTACTTAATATTTCTGTGTAGTATTTTGAACCATACGGATCACTTGAACCTATGCCGTATAACGAGTCACTGTCAGAACTAAAGTAAAAAACATTCGGAAACCGTAAGCACTCTGTTGAAATAGGGACTAAGGAACGCTCAAGAGTAAATAAATACTGTTAGGACTGTAATTCCAAAATAATGTTGGGAATATATGTGATGTGTATCATTTATATCTTCAGTTTCTCAAGACATTAGTTTACAGAAGACTCGGTCTTATTTACCTAACTCTAAAGGTATTCACTGCCCACAACGCATATAAAAATATTAGTTGGATCATCCAATACAATTTTGGCAGCATGGCAGCAAATATGTTAATGCATTGATTAGTAAAAATAAATCAATAATCAATTCCCAGAAAGTTTAAAACCTTACGACTTTTAAACAAATGTTAAGTAAAACATAAGCATACAAAAAAGGTACTTCATTACATTTAAACACTTTGCCACGACCAGATTCACCCCACCTGTCTGCGTGTTTGTGGAGCACTTAAACCGTGCTGTTTGCTCAACAAACAATTTTTCAAGTGCTAAATGTAACCAGCGGGGCTTGGGCGTAGGGCAGCGGAAAACATTAGGAGTTTACTGCGACATGTAGTTAATTGACCAACATACTTAAACGCGTCCACAAAAAATATTCACTAAGCAAGTTGAATGAGGAGTTAGTTGTCCAACGTTATCAACTGCCAACGGTTCTATAGGTACCTATTACTTGTGTCGGTAGTTAGTACCTGTAATTAAAAAAAGTATTAGACATATTAATCTTTAGAGCATGATGCTTGAGCTTCCAGTAATCATTTACTAATTTTGCGGTTTCAAAACGGAACTAACGTAAGTTTTAGAGCTGTACCGTTTTGATAATATATCCATAAGTATACGATTTGCATTGAGGAAAATTCCCAGCTCGGAAATATCCTCGAAAACGGCATATCACTAAACAAGTTACCTACGTACAAGTTACATGATCAAAGACAAACCTGAAACTTATCTGATTTCTTCACAAGTTTCGAATCTTACTCTATTTTTAGGGTTCCGTACCAAAATAGTAAAAAAGGAACACTTATGGTTTCACTTTGCCTGTCTGTCTGTCACATCGCTAAATATCTCAAGAACTACTTATGGTTTGAAATTGGGAACAGTTATAAAGAAGGGTAATCTAGATGCATAGAACTTTTTTTTTGTTCTGACTGGTAATAGAACTGACAGATAATAGGTGGTTCAAAATTTGAAACTCTAGTGAATATGTCAAATGGGGTGTCATATGAAAGGGCTTGAGTTGCACATTCTGAAACATTTTTTACGTTGAGTCATTTTCGATTTACGCGGGAAAATATAAAAAAAATTGATACATATGTATATTTTACAAAAAAAATATAACTATAACTCTATCTAGTTTTTCTTTTTTTTATCATCAAATAACATTTCAATACAACGTTTTTAATTTAATCACCTTTGCATGTATTTGATCATTTCCAGTTACTACACAAGCTACTGGAAATCGGTATACACGGTGATATCTATCGGTGGCTTGAATCGTATATCCAAAACCGTAGCCAGGCAATATCTCTGAGGGGCCATACTTCCAGGTACTTTGGTATTGATTCGGGGGTACCTCAAGGTTCACACTTAGGTCCGCTCTTATTTATTTTGTATGTAAATGATATTGGTTCCTCCTTTTTTAGCTTAAGGCACCTCGTTTATGCCGATGATACGAAAATATTTAAAATTATAAAAAAATATAACGACTGTCTGGATCCACAAATAAATTTGGAAAATTTTGCCACCTATAGCAACTCAAATCAATTGCTTCTTAACGCGGAGAAGTGTAACTGCATCTCCTTTTCTCACAAGCGAGACCCGCACCTATTTGTCTTTAACTTTTTAGGCAATACCATAAACAGAGCTTCCCAAGTTCAAGACGTAGGTATAACATTATATTCAAGGCTCAACTTCATCCCTCGTATTGACAACATCACCACAAGAGCTTACAAGCAGTTAGGCCTACGAGCCCCAATGCAAAATAGCTCGTCTAGTCGCAATTCTGCATGCGTATTTTTTTTCAAAAACTAGTATTTCTACCCGAATCGACTTTGATGATTAATGGAATACACTAGACGCAATGTCACTAAAGCTAGCTTAGTTTTGAGTTGTACAAAGTGTACATCTCGTTATTTATTTTAAAATAATTTAATTATAAATATTACATCTCACACGCAAATAATTACGTCTGCTTCATATTTAAGGCAAAATAGGTCGTCTATTTAAAATAAAACCTGTTTACCAGGGTTCGTAATATAAAATATTATTTTCAAATTGAATACGGAATATTCTCTGTCATGTAAAATGACAAACCACTATATAAAAGGGCAAATTCAGCCTAATTTTTTATTACTCCAAATCGTTTTTCTATCGAGATGGCACGAGGTAAGCCAGTGACTGAAGAAGTGCGGAAAATTATAATCTCCAGTAACAATAAAGGCAAATCTACGTACCAAATTGCCAAGGACCTTTCTATGCCAAGGTCTACAATCCAAACTATCATCGAGCATCATCGAAAACACGACAAAATTTCTTGTTTAAAGAAATCCGGCCGCCCACGAATTACTACTAAAGCAGAAAACAGGATTCTGAGGAAGATCATCAAGAAAAATCGTCGTGCAAGAGCTGGAGAACTTACGGTACTATGGCGTGACGCAATTAAAAAAAACATTTCAGTGGATACTTGCAAGAGAGTGATGAAGAGGATGGGCTACGGTTTTTACACTGCTAAAGAGAAACCGTTACTTACACAACGGCAGAAAACTAACAGGTTGAAATTCGCCAAAAAGTACAGAAATTGGACCGTCGATCAGTGGCGTAAAATTATATGGAGTGACGAATCTAAATTTGAAGTCACAGTAGGCGATGAACGAAGTAAAGTCATTCGCGAAAAAGGAGAGGCATTTCAAAAAGATTGTCTTAAGCGTAAGGTAAAGTTTCCAGCTTCCTTAATGATTTGGGGCTGCATGTCGGCACAGGGTGTCGGCTGTCTGCAATTTATAGATGGAACCGTCAATGCCGAAAAATACAAAAGCATCTTACAAGAGAGTTTGCTGCCGTCTATACGTAAGTTAAAGTATAAAAATGCGTATACTTTTCAACAAGATGGTGCCTCATGCCATACCGCTAAAGCAACGATGGCGTGGCTGAAAAAGAAAAAAATACCTACCATGTCGTGGCCATCCAGCAGCCCGGACTTGTCTCCCATAGAAACGTTGTGGTGGAAAATGAAGAAGAAGTTGCGAAAGGACCCGTCCAGATCAAAAGCTGATCTTAAAGAGAAACTTACCTGTGTTTGGAATGAAACAACCCCGGAAGAGTGTCGACAGCTGGTAGATACAATGCCGCTCAGAATTAAAGCCGTTTTAGATGCAAAAGGAGACGCCACCAAGTGGTAGACGTTCTAATCTGCGTCGGTAACACTAAAGACGAACTTTTTTGCATTTTAGTACAATTGGTGAAACAATGTTTTTTTTATTACCAAGGAAAGTTCGTTTTTTTTTTCATTGAATAAATAAAATACGATTTATAACTTATACTGTTTTTATATTGCTAATTCTTCCAAACACCTTCGTCCCCCAGAATTTTTAGGTTAACGTTAGTTTAGTACATTTTTTTCCTACCAGACGTACTCATTTGCATTGGGGCTCGTAATACTTAGGCTGTTGAGGCCCTTTAAAGAACCAAATACTTTAAAAGTGTTATATTTCCCTTACGTGCGCAGCATTTTGGAGTTCGGTTGTGTTCTGTGGACGCCCCAATATGCTGTTCATATAACACGAATCGAAAAAAAAAAACAAAATAAATTATTACAGACCCTCCATTTCCGCCAAGGTGTAAATCCTCAGACATAACTAGCAATAGCTACGGACTAGTTCCCCTAACTAAATGGCGCGTATTATTAGACCAGATCTTTCTATTCAAACTTTGAAACAATTATATTGACTCATCTCCCCTCCTGGAAAAGACCTTTCTTAAATTGCCCCGCCGTATTCCCCCTCGCCACCCCTTAACATTCCATGTCAGCCTTTGTCATTCCAATTTCGCTAGGAACACTTTCCTTAGAAGAGTTTGTCATGACTACAATACAAATTTTATAAATTTGGATATATGCTCATTATCTCTTGGCAAATACAGTAGCGCTCTTGCATAATCTTCTCACAATAGTGCGAATACTTTAAGACTTGTTAACTGATTGAATTGCACACCTCTGTTTTCATTATTTCTTCTCATGCACAACATATGATACCTATTGTTTTCTTTTGCTTTTAGTAGTAATCCGAATTTAGCATTGTGTAACTCTAAGCTTAGTGGATCTTGTAACATGATATTGGCGTGTAAGTAGTAGGCATGGGTACTTACTTACCCCACCCTGTTTCGAAAATATTACAACTAGTGTTATTTCCTAAATAAGTAATGGAATTCCAGGTTTGTTAATACATCTCTTAAGACATATTCTCGTCTGTACATGGCCGTTTGTTTCCTGAATAAAAAAATCTATTTTTGTTTTATAAAATCCTACGCGATTATGCTGAAAGTACCTTCTTTCAAATAAAGAAAAAAAATTGAAATCGGTTTACGTGTTAAAGAATTATCTTTGAAAAACCACCATAAATACTACTTAAATTATTTAGTCGCTCAAATTTGTACTATAAATCGCCGATATATGGCGCTGTACCCATGGCGCTTAATTTCTACACCATGTTGATGAGATTTTCCTAAATTAATAGGGTAGGAACCGGTACACATATACGGAACCCTCGGTGCGTGAGTCGGACTCGCACTTGACCGGTTTTATACACACAATAACGCTACCTTGTCATTAAGTTCGTTATCCAATAACACGTTAAAATTAGATAAGACATTTCAAAATAATCAGGTGAACTGTTCGGCTTGTGAAGCGTCGGGCCCCGAGCGCGTGCCATTTATCATGAACGTCGGCGTCGGAAAACACGACTCACACCGGCATTGTCGTCACTGATGGTGCGATGGCTGCGTTCCATTTAGACGCAGCTTTTTTGCGGTGTCATTTAATAAAGCTTTCACTAATTAGATTATAAAGTAGGCTCATAGGTGTACAAAAATTCTACCTATGAACCATTACCATAAACAAAAGACTCCAATTTAAACTAGACTGAAATTTTGTCTACCCTTTAGGTGGTCATTTTTCACGGAAAATTGAAAAAATCTGGGTTAGGCTAATATATAACTATTCGAAAATTCAAATCGATGGCATGTTAGTAGTTCTTGAGATATTTAGCGATGTGACAGACTATACAAAGGAAAACCATAAGGGTTCCTCTTTTACCTTTTTGGTACGGGACCCTAAAAATCAGCACTCAAATCGGTTCATCCTTTAGGGTATTGCGATATCACGACAGAGAGGCACAAGATACACCATGTTAAACTTGTAACACCCCTATTTTGCTATGGTGTTTAAAACGAATGCTATATGTAGAGTTATGCTAAGGGTTGCGTTACAATTTCGAGAAAAAATGTGAAAAACCGGCCAAGTGAATGTCGGACAAGCGCAATATTAAGTTGATTTTAATAGAACACATTAAGGAAATTTCAATGAAAAAATCTGTTTTATCAATATGTTACTATTTGCTCGTACAACATAAGTAATAATAAACATTATCACCAAATTTCAAGTTTATAGATCAATACGAAGTTAAAAATTCTTCGACACAAAATTATGAAAATAAAACTGAATTTGGTGGCTTCTCATTCCTTTGTTTTCCAATCTTTTTACAACAAAAAAATACGATATTTATTGTTTTAATGAGCTGTAAACATCGATGGGGTAGGTCAAAATTTGTTTTTCGCGTCCCACTCAAGTTGTATGGGAGCCCCCTTAAAAACATTTAAAAATAAGTTTTGACAATTTGGATGCCTTCGGTACAACAAGATACTGTTTAAAGACTGTAGTTCCGACCGTTTGGCTGTAAAACCTGTATGACAGACGACGGACGGACGGACAGACCGACGCGTGAGTGACCGCAATAGGTTTCCGTTTGGACCTTTCGGGTACAGAACCCTAAAAACGAAAGGAGTTATGATAGTTTAAAAATAATATGACATTAATAATAATAGATAATAATGTCGCTATAGGTAAAACATACATTATTCTGTTTCGAAACAATAACTGATAATTACATAATAACAATAGTGTTTATAGAAACATAAATGTTTTACAGTTTTCTTACGGAAAAAAAAACAAATATATTGAATAACAATGTGAATCAATTGTGATTTTTCTTCTCTTGCTTATGTGCTTTATATAAAAAGCACTCAGTTATGTTTTCCAGCGCACTGATTATACTGGGTCGATATAATCGGTATAAAATTGAAATGTAATGTTTGGCTGCAAATACCTGCAGTAATTTACTACTGCTATGTTATGAACGGAAGAGCTGCCAGTCAAAAGCCCTTGCGAGCTGAATTGAAGACGTTTTCATCGTGGCTGTGCTCTGAGTAGCTGAATCAGTCTACTTAAAATTGAAATTGGATTTCTTTTTAAAGTCTGCACGTTAATCAAATAAATGGCATTTGGCAGGTTCGAAAGTCACAGCGCAGCGGTGCTCGAAGTTGTAAAAAAAAGTCTTTATATTTTTTATTGAAGTATCATGCGAGGGTGTTCGAAATTGAAAAAAAAAATGTCTTTAAATATTTTATTGAAATATCAAGGTAGATGCTGTCTATTCGATTACTTTAGCAGGATACACCTTGACTTTAGCCTAGTTGGTAGTGACCCTGCCTACGAAGCTGGAGGTCCCGGGTTCGAATCACGATCAGGGCATTTATTTGTGAGTTCTGATTTTTGGATCTTTTCTGTTTATGTATATATAATGTATGCATGTATATCGTCAAGCTTTGGTTATACTTGTTGTCGCCCCGGTTATTTCGGGTGTCGAGATCATCACTTGGCGGTACTGGCAACACTGACGGTATCAATCCAGTCTCATCGGTGACGTCACAAAGCAGAGTTCATAAATACCCAGGCACCTTCCACGGGGCTCTCTCTTGCTCGGCGGCCGTGAAGGTGACAAGAAGTGGATAAAGTGTCAACCTAAGTATCTTACTTTAATAAATATGTATTGTTATTAATTATGATTGTTAAATATTAACAATCGTAATTAATAATGCGAATTGGCTTATATTGTAACTTTGCTTAGATAATTATGATTGACGATATCTAAATATGTATTTGGCAGATTTACTATCGATGAGTGTATATTAAGTAAAATGTGCATATCTATATACTAGGTACTATGGTTTAACTAATAAAGTATGTGTAACAGTAATCTTGTGTTTTCTATCATACTACTACAAATATTTATTTATTTATTGTTATCATGCCGGATATTTCCTTCACGTATATTTCCTGGGTCCATATTGGCTCACATAACATTACTTGTCATATTATTTTTCATAATAACGCTTTTTGATCATAGTAATCATTTGTCATAATTTTTTTGCCTACAAATTTGTTGTATATACATTTGTATTACCAACATCATTACTCATAATTATATTTAGGCAGATATTTTAACAACATAATGTCATTTCCAACTATTCATTACAACTCATAATGATTTTTAAAATAAACTTAATAATTATAAACTTATATTGTATAAGTATTTGAAAGCATAACATATAAAGTATGGGTGTATTGGATTATATCGGCTGTCAATGTATGCGCTGAATTACAACAAGTAAATTTGATTGTCAATAAATCATCTATTATGTCGATTATCCCCGCAACATTTTAATTTTTCATGTACATAGCTTATTAAGCGATTTCGGCCCGCCAAGGAATCGACGGAGCCCCGCATCGCGGGGCTCCTTTTTCCGCTCTGAGGAACAAAAGACACCTAACACTCCTGCTCGCTTCGCTCGTCGTCGTACCTATCCCGACTCTGGGACTGTATTTCTATTTTGATAGCAAGTTGAATGTGGAGTGGAAGATACCTGACAGTTTATAAATAAAACCAGGTAAAGTTTAAAATAAATATTATATAAATTTTTATTACTAATTTGTCGTTGTTAAAACATAAATATGATTTAAAGTTTTATTACTTAAAATCGTTATATTTTATAAATAAATGAAAATTAACATTAGTATTACAGATATTTATTATGATTGACATTATTAACATGAATGCTTCAGTGTTACGATAGTTATGCGCAAAGACAAGTTATAAGTAATGATCATTATGATATAAAATTATATAACAAACATTTTCGGACTTCCAATAATCGAAGTAGCAATTTTATGTGAACTTTGGCGCACCCATATTTCCTTACTTTCGGCCGGTCGCACTACGATACTGTGTCGCTATTGTTTCGCGGCTGCATCGCCACTAAAATGTCACTGAGAGCAACCGCTCTGTATAGTAGATTTTTTTTATTATTTGAAAACTATTAATTGAGTTATCTGTTCGTATTCGAGTGCTAACCGCAGCCACCAACTCAAACATTCGGGGCGTTTGGAAACTTTAACCGCTGGAGTGTTCGCGTGACCGGAGGTATTAATATTTCCCCTGCACTGACAACTGCTGCATTCGCGGTTCACTGCTCTGAGGGCTCACGAACTAATTCATTTCGTAAATACGTAATAATGCCGATTTAGGGCGGGTTGCATCAAAAGCGATTAACAGGGTATGTGGCGTCGAGAAGCGTAGGCACCCATTTTACCATAAGAGCGGATGCACAATTTTTTGGAGCCGTCAGGTAGGATGTATGCCTATCTGCCACAGTCGTAGTATTAAAAAAATTAAGATCATCGAGTAGCTTACATATGGCCAGCAGGCGAATCACGTAACTTTATGTACTAACGGTAGATAGATTTTACTGTCAACTTTGAAGTATAAATGTATGAGCTGACAATTAAAATTTGACATTAAAATCTACCTAACGGTAGTAAAAAAGTTACGTGATTACCCCGCTGGTCTAGCGCAGATGCAGCAACTTGACTTCGAGTAGCTGTGGTAATGGATATGGTCCTTGATCTTCATTACTACGGAAAAGTACTTAGGCAGACGTACGGAAGTCGAGCCCAGCAGGGTAATTACAAAACTTTTTAAACAAGCGTCAGGACAAAGCGTTAAATTATATCACATTTAGGAATGAAATCTGATAAATCGTTCCGAATCATTTCACAATTTATTATTTACTTTGTGCCTTGATCTTGGTGTCTTTAAGTGAATGGTTTGATAATAATTTTGATGTACATTAAAAGCTACGAGATATTATACTATAACTGTAGATTACATAGTATTATTAGAATGCGTTTATTTCAGAGAATAATATTTTGTCCTTCGCTACGAGGAAAGTAAAGTGCAAGAGCGACGCTCTGAACTCTGGTAATTTTTTCCCATGGAAACACGACTAGAGTCCATATCAAATTTAATTATAAAAAAATGGTAAAGGGGCCTTTAACTAATCGATTAAACTGACTCATTTAATTTCAATTCTACCCAACGAGGATTTACCAAATCACCAAGCGGTTGAATCGAACAGACTATCGTCGTTAATCACGTAAATCGGCCAAAGCACTAGGCTATCTTTTATCACAAAAGAACCATTAGTGGACAATAAAAAGCACACACAAAAGGACATTGTACCGTGAGGTTGTCATTATAAAACATTTAGGGACACGCGAGTCTGCATCACGCAATTGCATTTTTTAGCTATGAATAGGGCGTCCAGTATATAAAAGAGTAAATAAATAGGTGTGACAAAAAGCAGTTAGGATAAAATAAAAAAATCCAGGCAAGTGCGAGTCTCAAATTAAAGGTTTCGTAGAATATTTAAGGCGACTGCTGGCTACGCTAGATGACCGTTATTGAAATGCTAAAGGCCGCGTTTACGCATGCGTAAGCGTCGTGATGTCGCGCGCGCTTTTCAAAATGTATGGGAATCCATATCCATAGCATTTACCGATTGTAAATACCGCGATATGATTCACAAGGTACCTCAACATTTTGGGTAGAGGCTCATTCAATGACGATTATAAAATTTTGATAAAAATTGCTTGTTTTTTTCATATGTATTAGCATAAGAAATAAGTTTTAATACGTCATGAATAAACTTTTTTTTATTTTTTTTTGTACTGGCTCTTAAATGAGCCGGTGAATAAAACCAAAAAAAGAATCCATTAATATTTTATTAATAGTCAGAACTGTCGAACTTCTTCGACGTTCTTCGTCGAGACTTTAAGAACCTAACTATTACAGTTTCATAACTACTTTCTACAAACAGACGGGTAAGTAATCGAATGGGTAAGTAAAATAAAGAAACCTTTGCTTGTCCAATTAAAACAAACGAAATATTTTGAAGTCAAACTGCAATCAAATTAGTAAATATGCTATCTGTGAAATCCTGTTATTGGCTCCTTTCCTAATATTCTTGTCGTTATTTAGTTTTATAGCTAGTTGGTAAATAAATGAAATACCTAAATAAACACAACAGTGGCTGCCGAGAGCCCTCTACTAGGTGGCCGGCCTATAATCCGTTAACACGCTACTGTCATTTGTTAAAACACAGCAACGGGTTCATAAACACGATAATTTCGTGAAATGCAATCATGCACTATAAGTAAATATTTTACTAAATATTTTGTAGACGATATATGCATCGTTGGGATATATGCGAGTGCACATCTAATTATCGGTAGATGGACGGTAATTGCAGATAATTAATTTTGCTTGTTGGTTTTTTTTAATGTTTAAAACATTACTGGCCTTATTTATTGGGTGATATAACACAAGGATTTTTCCTTTAAATATGGAATTCCGACGAAAATATTGAAATAAGCCTATACACAGAACTAACGGTGGTTTTACTATTAAAAAACAACAACAGGGCTTCTGAAGTTCACATGTTTCAATAATAACACTTAACAAATCGAAAGAAAAATTAAGATCCATATGATCGCTCCAAAACAAAAACCTAGCCTGCTAATAGGAAACCTGGACCTCACATAGAGCAAAACGACGCGGGCGCTCGGATAGGACTATCTCGGATGCTGGTCTATTAAAAAGCAATCAAGGGTGAGTCAATGCAGTTTGTAACTGCACAGTGATATCGTTGGACCGGGATCGTTGTTTTTATAAGTGTTTTCGTTAATCGATAGCTCGTAAAAGCCACATTTTCCACCGAATATAAAAAAATTGACTCCAAAAACACTTAAAATTAAAAATAATTGCCTTATTTCTACCCGATAGGTCAATATCAGATTATACGCTTCTTATTAGAAAATAAAGATGTATTTTAATTTTTGTAGTCGTTGCCATTTTTTGTTACTTCTGGTAGTTTTTGTTTTGGAGTCGATTTTTTATTTTTTATTTCACTTTTAGTGAATCATTACCAGAGTGCATCTCATGACGATTCCAACAAGCTAAAACACGGCTAAGCTGCACTGTTTTATTACGGAGTTCCGTTGCCTACTGCCTACCTTCCGGCTTCAATTACCAGATCAGGTTGATGGTAACATTACATAAAATTGGCTTCGTCATAGTCGTCAGTATCTTGAGCGAAATATCTTAGCGCAACTCATGAAACACTAGGAGTTGTGGATGACCATCCATGGTATTCTTCATCTGTTCCCGTTCACCAAATGCGACTTTCTGAATACAAATGCTACACTTGTTACCAAAAATACTAAAATCGCTGTATGTTTCCCTTGAATTTTTGAGGAGTTCCCTCAATCCCTCATGGATCCCATCATCAGTACAGAATTCCAGCAACAACGGGACCAATAAGCATATGCTTACAAACAAACATAGAATTTCCCAAATCGGTTCATAAACGAAGGAGTTCTGAGGTAACAAACATTAAAAAAAAACAGGAAACACTCGCCTTCTTTTTTTGAAGTCGGTCAAAAATGTGTGTTGTCATTTCTGATCATATCAAATTATACCTTTAAATGATAATGATTTATTTTTGTAAATGGAATACACATACGCCTATACGTAATATAAAATTGTATATGTTGGTTCTAAAGTTGGTAAGCCATATTAACAGATGATCGTTTAAAAAATCCTCGAGAGGTTTAATATGGCATTTAGACCATTTTTATACGGTACACTCTACTTTTCACTTCGAAACAAAGATTATCCACCCACAATGAATTTAATTTTATTGGTTGAACAGTAGTATATGTGGGGTTTTGGAAGGCCTCTTAATAAAAATCCAGAAATATATAAGATTGGTTTTATTACTGCGTTAAACACTTTATTTTATTTTATTTTATGCACTTAGCCACGCACGCTTCCGTTCCTCGTTCAAATCGTTCTCCCCGTCCCTCTCGCTCCTCCTGTCATCCTTCTTACACACTTACGTTCCATTCCTACATATATATATACATGTCAAAAAGAACCCAGTTTCGATTTACCTATCGATTTGTACTGGGGAATTTAATATGGTGAAGTATTTTAATTGGTTAAATTAAATTATAATGATGTCAATCATAAATTTCTATTCAGATTTTCCTTAGCGGTTATTTTAAGTACCTACTTTAAGGCCGGGTTTTATAAAGATCCGTTAGACCAAATGTCAGATCAAATTTCAGTAACTCAGTACATTTTTTGACATAACAAACCAAAATAAAGTCTAACGGTTCTTTATAAAACCGACCCTAACTCCGCCGACCCTAACTTGATAAACCTTTTCTCGAAAAGTGTGTCATATCACGTCGTCACGTCTTCGTATCGTGTCGTCAAGCACATGCTCGTATGACAAGTTAATTTTTTTAATAGTTCTGGTTACTTTCAGAATATTTCTCGCATAACCCTACATCATTACATTCTTGACTCAAAATACGATACTGAAGACAACAAGCGGAAGGCTATAAAAGAAAAATGTATTTTTCTAAAGATACAAGGAACCAATCAAACCTTATGGTTCTGAAGCCATAAACTACGCAGAATGGCGACTGATTCCGTGACATCCCTCTTATTTCGTGATGACCTTAAAAGCTGTTCAATCAGCATTTAGGTTTAGGTGTATAAGGTATAAAAAGTTCTAATAAGTCATAACCTGATATTATTGCAGTTTTGTGGTATAACTTTTGATTAGAAGGTGTTCCAATTTTGTGGCATATTGGTGGATGGCACGTTTTTCGAGCACCCAGCCGACAAGTTTTATCTGTCGTTCAATTTCCCCGATAAAAAATCGTGGTAACGCGCGTGACACAATTTTTGTTACACGTCAGTTTTCGTTATAGTTCATATTATATATAGCCTGAGTTCTCGTTAAAATATCAGAGTAATATATGTAATATAACTATTAGTCGGTTAAATACGTTAAAATTATTTCAAAAAGTTTAAAAAGGACCTTCCCGGAAATTTGTGTCTATTAATAACTACTTTAACTTTGAACTTGGATAAGTAACGCAGCCGAAAATAAATTAGTTAATGAACCCATGCATTGGCTCAATCAGTATGTAAAAGTTGTCTCTTTAGTCCTTAGACACCTCTAAATTTTAATCGATAGAAGATTCATTCATGATGCACAAGATTCATCCGCTTCGTTCAACCTACCCAAGCATAAATAGTGGCTCTCATATGTGAAGTTGCTGATAAATGGAAGTAACGCCGCTTCTATTTACAAACGCACCCGGTAATCTCAGTGAGTGACTACGTGAGACCTTTTTCTCCACAATTTACCTCAGAATGACGTCTTTACAAAAAGGCGCCGTTCGATGTGAAATTCTTGTGAGTTAGGTCATTCTAAAACGAGTAGCACAGAGTCTATATAGAATCAGGAAGCGTGAAAAACATCCGCCTCCTCGCGTTAGTCGATGCTGAACTCGCATTTTTGCGGTGAGTTTTCGTAGTTCGAGGAATTTCAGTGACATGGTTTTTATTTTATTTTTGTTCGAATACCTGTAACCGTCTCAATACAATACCTTTTGTAGTCTTTTTTTCTGTATAGTAAGCAAAGAAAATTGGCCTACCACTTTTGAACCTTATCACACAAATAAGTGGAAAAGAACACAGAACTTCTGGAAACGCAGCTTCAACTCCGTCACCGTCGATTTATCAGAAAACTCTCTCGCCTTTTCATCTTTTCTCGAAAACAATTTGACAAATAAAACTGAAACTTATGGTTTTCATTCGGAAACAGTGATCATATTTCTCTATAAATAAAAGTAATCGTATGGTACGTTCAAAAAAACGTAAGTGCGACATTGATTTCAGATACCTATAGACTTCGATTCAAATATGTGGGTATGAAATGAATAGTTACGTGTAATTTTCGGTTTTAATTAAAGACATCGATTAGCAGTTCAAGGCTCATGAAAATTTAAAATTTCAGTTACAGACTTCGATTCAAATAATTATGTGGGTATTAAATGGGCAGGGCACATTGCTCGCAGGACTGACGGTCGATGAGGCCAGAAACTGCTTGAGTGGCGTCCACGCACCGGAAGACGAGCTGTCGGTAGGCCTCCGACAAGGTGGAGTGATGACCTGGTGAAGGTCGCGGGAATCCGGTGGAAACGAACGGCACAGGACCGGTCTAAATGGCGAGCCTTGGGGGAGGCCTATGTTCAGCAGTGGACGTCTTTCGGCTGAAATGATGATGATGATGATTAAATGAATACGGGTAATTATCGACTTATCATTAAGGACATCGATTAGCAGGTCATCATAAATTTAAGAGTCTTGTCGGTGTAGCTCTCTCCATCTGACTCCATATAGGGCCGCCTCCTTGACCTATTTATACGACACGACTGCTAATTTTCCTTTTATTTGTTTCATGTAGCTTATCCTTAGTCTTCCCCTTCCTCGCTTTCCTTCATTTTTTTTGATTAGCAGGTAATGCTCTTAAAGTCAGCGCAATACACTTAATTCACTTCAGACTGTAAATAACATCATTACCTACTTAACGAGGCAACATTTCACTGTTTTCCCGTAATTTTATTCGGGTAGGTACTATTTATTCATATATATCCCGGTAAAATTAAAAGGTGTTCTTTCGGTGTTCATCAGTCAGCTTTTAGATAAAGAGACATATATTCGGCAATAACTTCTATTATTGTAGATTAAAACCAATTATAAACTGGATGCCTCTCCTGTGTGCTTTAATTGCTTTATATAAAGTAAAAGTAAGAATCAAGGTGTTCAAACCGAAACATAAATCGAAACAACTCTATTAATACAGGGGCATTCATCTTAAGATTGGTTTAAAAAAATACTATTCACTACACTGCTACTGCTTACTGTTACTATTCGTTCTACACTGTATATCAAATTATGATCTTTATTTACATTTTTTATGATTTCTCGCTATTTGTATGAGTCTTGAGCAAATACGTATAATGACAACCAAATGGTTATGGTTTCGTACCAAAAACTAAAAAATAGAACCATTATGGAGTGATCCTGTCAGTCCGTCTATTTGTTTTTAAATGCGCAAATTACTGAACCACTAAGCTCCACTTTAGGCCCTGGCGCTACTTACCATCGGTCAGACCAAGGCCAATTATTGATGAAAAAAACATTAAAATTGACGTTAAGTCACATTCCACTAACGACGTCAAATGAAGGTTATTTATAGTCATACTTGTGTGTTTAAGAGTTAAATAGTAGGTAGTCACGAGCTTTAATTTGGGACCCACCTAAGGTTGAATATCGTGTAGCAAACTTTCGCCATTTAGAGCTAATATGTTAACGCTATGTCACTGTAATAAACGATAAACGTTATAATGTTTACCATCGACAACTTTACGTTTCTAGGGCCAATAGATAACGTCAACTGGAGCGAGGGCAAATGATCATTACCGATTTCCGAGTAATTATTACTTGGTTAATAACTTTTTGGTCCTGTGGTCCCATAAGAAAAAACAAACAAATAAAAAAGAACAAAATTAAATTGTCAATATATGATAGCTAGTCAACTAACCCGCTTATTCTTCAAACCTATATTAGTTAAAATGTTTTGTCTCTTTCTCAAACATAAATATCAAAGTGACGGACCAAAACAACATATTTTAAATAAAATAGGTTTAAAGGACGTTTATGATTATGGGGGTAAATCTATTTCTTAGAAGATTTCAGCTAAAATATTGATTAATAAAATTTTTAGAAAAACAAAGTTTTTTATTCTTTATATTTATTAAGACATTTATGACACAAACCTCAAACTTAACACAATTATATAGACAGCATGGTTAGCGGTGCACATAATAAACACTATCACCGAAGGCTACGACTAAATTAATTTAAATCTCTCCAGTAATTTTTTTTATCATAAATATTCAAAACCGCGTATATCCACCGTCATTGTCAATCACAGCCTGGAGCTGGTTACGCATGGATCCAATCAATTTGTCACATATGTCAGTACCCCTAAAACTTTCCCAGACTGTGAGGCAGTGATCCATAAGTGCTTCTCTAGTTCTTTCGTTTCTATTTGACCATTTTTGAACCATTAAGCCCCATATATTTTCGATAGGATTTAAATCGGCACACTTTGCAGGCCACGGAATACGATTTAAATTTGCTCTATTATTGTCGAACCAAGTTCTAACGATTCTTGCCGTATGAATTGTTGCGTGATCTTGAACAAAGTTTATTGGAGCAACATCTTCTTGTGGATAATATAGTTGCAATGTTGGAAGGACACTCTCGTCTAATAAATCGACATAATCTTGAGCAGTGGCCCTGAGTGGTAAATTTATTAGTTCTCCAATGCCGGCTGAACTAATCCAGCCAGACATGTTAACTGTAATGCAACCAGACGCGTTGTTAGCTATGACGTGGTCTTCCGTGTATCGCGTCCTGTCAATTCGCCACAAATGTAGTCTGCCCGTTTGGGAAGATTGAAAAGTCTTTTCATCGATGAAAGCCGTCGTCGTCCAATGAAAATTTAGATATTGACGTGCGAAAATAAGTCGAGCAGCTTTATGGGCATCCGTCAACGCAATCTTTTTGCAGGCCGCCTGTGATGCAGTCCCATAGCTTTAAGATGCCTTCTAACTGTTGAAGGGTGGACTTCAAACGCTTCCACAAAATGCCTCGTTGGCGTAAATCCATTTATCAGGTATTGCTTTTGCATCAAGCGGCTCTGATCTTGTGTTATAACTTGCGGGTGATGGTTGTTTCGTCGTAAGTCAATAATATTTTCCTCGTTCCCGTGGCGTCGAACCCAGCGGCGAACTGTGTTTCTTGTCACATTTATTCGTCGCGATATCTCGTGAATGCCTACTCTTTGTTCGTGCAAATCAATAATTTGGAGCCTTATTTGGTCACGATTAGCCGCAAGCATTTTATTAATTGGTAAATTATATTTTGTGAAAATATCACATTAAACTATTTTCTTGACTGACACTGACACGACACATGTTCGTAATTAGAAAATCGTAATGATAGCTTTTTGCAAAGAGGTTATCATTTCATAGGTCGATTAGATAAGACATTTTATGTTCAACATTATTGCACTAAAGTTTCGACCTTATTGCATTATGATTGTTCTAACAACATTAAACGGAAATGGGTCACAAATTAAAGCTCGTGACTGTACAATAAGGTATGTTGTTTCAACAAAATCATGCCACACTAGCTGATCCATGAATAAAATATGAACTAGGCAAAGACAAATTTCAAGTCAAAGTCGTGTTATCTCAGCATATTTCAACATTAAAATAAACTAAATAATAATTATTTGACTTGAATAAACTTCGACTGTATTTTGAGAAAGTTAGGTTCGCAAAGTGACTGTATTTAGGTACAGTCAACAACATTGATACTTGTCCAAAACCCGCCAAGTGCGTGTCGGATCACGGACACTGAAGGGTTCCGTACCACCGTAACACCTCACACGTCCACATTACACTCACTATCCAACACATTGAATTAAAAAAAGACATATCTTCATAAGGAAATTACGGCACTTATGACCTTTTGTTTGGGCAAGACATTTATTCAGCGAACACTCAAAAACCGTAAAACCTATATTGTTGAAATTATTTATTAATGCACACTACCTCAATTTTAAACTTAATAGTTTGGAAATTAAAGTGGGGGAGACACTTTTTTATGACTTTGAGAGCTAATATCTCACCAACGGTTGAATTAAATAGAAAAGTTTTTAAAAACCTCAATATCATTTTTAAAGGCCTATTCATCGATACCACGACTATGATGTGCGTTGAATTTTTTTTTTCATCCATCGGTTACTATTTTTTTTTTGTAATTTCACATCACTTTTATTTAGCGGTTCATGGAATACACCTTCCTACCAAATTTAATAATTGTATTGCTTATGGTCTCCGAGTAAATCGACTGTGACATACGGACGGACAGACGGACGGACAGACGGACGGACAGACGGACGGAGGGACGGAAATTACGAAAGTATAAGGGTTCCGTTTTCGCCATTTTGGTCATGGAACCCTAAAAATAGGTTTGATGAACATTTTTATGAATAAGCTCATTGAAAGTTTGATGATGAAAGTTTATTAATCTGCTGGAAGCTATTTGAACGATTACTTTGATTATTAGGCCTACGTACACCACACAAACACACAAGTAAATGTTAGTATATCTCTAGGTTTGTATAATCTTTTGACATCTCAAATTACATTTATTGCTCTACCTACCTACCAGGGGCTTTCAATAAATTCTCGGTATAAAAATGGTAACACGTTAATTTTAAAGGGATTTTTTTTTATTTCTATATACTTGAATGTATATAAATTCAAATATATTGAACGCCCCTCTTAATTATCTGTGAGTCTATTGTTCCGTAGGTCACAAACGGATGAAACTATTTGAGTGCCTTTTTTTAATAGAAAATGTTATCGAGACGATTCTTAGCTCTATGCTTATAGTGTAATGTTTAATTTAAAAAAAGTGTTATTTTGTATGTAGTCGGTCAATAAAACACATAAAAATGATTGTTTTTTAATTTTAGGATTAGTTTTCATCAGGGACGGATACCGGTATTAAAAAAAAACCGTGAATTAGCCCAATATTTTGGATTATTTTTTGCTCTTTACGGAGGGCTGGATCATGTATTTAGGTAACAACGTCGTATTATTAGATTGTCCCTTTAAAAACGAAATAATGAACCGGTGACCGTAATAATACCGGTATTTTTCTATGGAGAAAATACCGGTATCCGATCCCTGGTTTTCATTCACGGACTAAATTTTTGCTTGAGGTATCGGTAATTTTTTTAATAGTTTTACTAATTTAGAGAATGGATGAATATTTATTTTATCCCGCGAAACTGTTTGCGGTCTTGTAAACTCTCCTCTCTCTAAGTTTACGTAGCAAACCCACAACCAAAAAATAAACAAATGCAAGCCAATTTTGATACAAATTTTTTGTCTTATTTCAGATTGAATCACGCGCTCTTCGGCCTTCAGCCATGGTGGTTCCACGCGTCCAACGTCGCGCTCCATGCAGCCTGTTGCGCGTTAGTCGCGCGCGCCTGCCTCACAATCGTGCGACTGCAGCGCCCGTTTGCAGTGCTCGCAGCGCTACTGTTTGCGATCCATCCTGTGCATACTGAGGCGGTGAGTTTCTCTATTGTACTTAGCCCAATTACTGTATTACCGTGTTCTTTTATTTTGTGAAATTTAGTATACCTGTTTTTACTTTTTTAACTGACAAAAAAGGAGAAGGTTCCCAATTCGATTGTATTTTTTTTGTTCTTAAATATGTGTTACCTCAGAACTCCGTCGTTTATTAACAGAATTGGAAAAAAAATCTTTGTTTGAAAGCATATGCTTCGAGGTTGGTCCCGTTGTTACCAGAATCTAGTTCTGATGGTGTGATCCATGAGGAATTGAGGAAACTCCTCGAAATTTCAAGGAAAACATCATAAATCAAGCATTTGCATTCAGAATGTAGCATTTGGTGAACGGGATTTGATGAAGAAGACCACGGATAGCCATCCAAAAGCTCCTATTGCTTTATGGGTGGCGTTAAGATAATTGACCGAGTGAAACGAAGGTCTCTGCTTCAGCTTCGACAAAAATGCTTTCGTATGTTCGGATTTCCGTTTGTTTTTGTTTACAGGTCGCAATTCTCAACCAGCAGCTTCGATAGTTACATAGAATTTTTTTGTCGAGACGGTTTTTGGAAATTTCCAAATACATTTTTTTTTGTCAATGATTTTGTAAGTTTCTGCGGGCGAATTTCGGTTTAATCTCCTCTACAGGTCGCATTTCTCAACCGATTCTCGTGAAATTTTATCAGGTTGGATAAATATATAGATTTTTGTTGTCGAATAAGTTTTTGGAAAAAAAAAATTTGTTCAACGGTTTGTTCTCCTCTACAGGTCACATTTCGCAAACGATTCTCGTGAAATTTTGTGAGCTGCGGGGTAATCACGTAGCTTTTGTACTACAGGTTGGTAGATTTTAATGTAAAATTTTAATTGTCAGCTTGTACATTTATACTTCAAAATTGACAGTAAAATCTATCTACCGTTAGTACATAAAGTTACGTGATTCGCCTGTAGGTCCGGTAATTATATAGAATTTTTAGTCATGTCAGTTTTTGGAAATTTTCGAAAACAATTTTTATTTCAAAGATTTTGTAAGTTTCTGCGTCCGAATTTCGGTTTGTTCTCCTCTACAGGTCGCATTTTTCAACCGCTTCTCGTGAAATTTTGTTAGCAGGTGCGATAATCATAATTGATCTTTTTTATAATGTTAGATTTTGGAAATGATAAAAAAACTCACTCACGAAATCTACAGCTCACAGAGCCACTAGTTATTTCGATCAAGACACTAAAGCGACTAGGACGAAATTAATTTAAATGGTCCTAATGTAATGTCACCATCAACCTGATCTGGTAATCGGAAGGTAGGTACTAAAATTTAACTTACACGGTAATAAAATAGTGTAGCTTAGCCGTGTTTGAGCTTATTCGAATCGATATGAGATGCACACTAAAAAATGTGAAATAAATAAAAATTTTAATAAAAAATTAAAACTGACTCCAAAACAAAAACACTACTTCTAATATGAGACTCTACGCTTCTTATTGAACAATGTAGACGTGACTATTGTAATTTTTGTAGTCGGTGCCATTTCGTCAACTCTAAACAATTTCTTCGGATTTCATTGTTCAATAAGAAGATTAGTCTCATATTAGAAGTAAGGCAATTATTTTTTACTTTTTAGTGTTTTTGATTTGGAGAGTCGGTTTTTTTTTATTATTGATATTTTGTTTTTGGTCTGTAACTCTCGCATACCTATTCAGTCATTGTCTTTTCTGTTGAGTATGTTACTCATGGTTGTAGTATTATGTTCTGCTTCAGTGGTTGGATGTCACTAATATGGATTAAACTGATAATCACAGCAGAGTAAAAATCAGCATGGTGGCAGATTTGAATTCCGGCTCGTACGAATGGTATTTCGGGACTTACGTACTGAATATCATTTGATCTTTACCGTTAGCTTTTCGGTTAAGGAAAACATAGTGAAAAAATCTGCGTACATCATAAGACTTAAGACATTAAAGGTGTACGTGAAAACCCCAACCCGCACTTGGCTACCGTGGAGACTACTGCCCATTCCTCCTCATTCAGTGGAAGATGCCTGTGCCCAGCAGTGAGACGTATATAGGATGATAATGATGACATTCTTGAACTATTTACTTAATAGTTTTATTTTTATTTACATTTTTATCCGAAGACATGAATTTGATTGTAGGTATGTTATTTTTTAATTTTTGAAATTGCTCTTTGACGTAGAAAAATGTACGTACAATGTACAATCTGTAGTTTACCAATATTGTATTTAAAGTACACAGCGTTTTCACAACCCGAGCAGCCACGTCACGTGATGGCGCGGGTTTCATTTGTCGCTGAGAGCTCCGCAAGTGTTTGCACCGTCTTAATTAAGCCGATATTGTGGCGCTCTTCGAAAAATAATACAGAATTCCCGCCCGGAAGCAGTGGAAAACGAGTAAATTGTTAGTTCCGTTCCGTAGCCGCAACCAAAATAATGTTGAGCGGATAGTGCCTTTTTACACACCTACTTATTGTTTTCTCTTTGGCGATCCTACAATCCTTGATGTATTACGATTTTGCTGAATTCCACTGAATACTGCCTCAATGAAATATGCTCCACCTCTATAGTAGGGAAAATAAACACAGACCAGAAGCTGAGAATTAACAATCCATGCCGCAAAGTTTCAAATGGCTCTGCAAATTTAACTCTGCACTACTTGTCATTATAGAAAAATACACTTTTTAATTAATGAATGGTGGCTCTTCAAGAAAAACAAGACCTATCAAGCCGTCTTCAAGCCCTCAAACAAATAATAGAAAATTCGGCTAAACTGACCACAACGCTATCCTTCGCCGACATGGTTAAAACTTGAGATAAAGACATGATTTGACCAGAGTTAAGCTCGGTGGCTATATATCCGACAGATAAAATAAAAACCAGCGAAGACACTAAAAACCTAATGCATAAATTTATTGTGCCCGAGGAAATGAAACTACATATCAGAGCACAAGCAAAGCAAAGCGTGCGCAAGGTAAAAAATGGAGTGGTCATTATTAGAGTCTAAGGATGATATAGAGAAATTGAAAAAGACGTATCAGAAAACTTCCACGGACCTAACTATCGAAGAGCCGCATAAACTTAGAACTAGAATAATAATAGTTTGAGTACCGTAGGATTTACAGGAACAATAGGTCTTCAAGTGCATCTACGAGCAAAACCTTTCCGACAAACTACAGGACGTATCGCGCCAAAGTTTTCTGACCTCATAATTGTAATTTCGACTAGTATGGCGGTTTTAAGATTTCATCTTCATGGAATCCAGTAATCAGTAAGTGCAAGCGTGAAAATACATCGTCCATTACATCAACGGACATTTGATAGTGTTGTGTGTCGGGCGAGTGAC
Organism: Epiblema foenella; assembly: GCA_963556455.1. Lineage (NCBI taxonomy): Eukaryota > Metazoa > Arthropoda > Insecta > Lepidoptera > Tortricidae > Epiblema > Epiblema foenella. The sequence goes on along the minus strand of OY747099.1, from coordinate 20,152,414 downwards.
AACTCTAGTGTAACAGTGTGTAATTAAGACCAAGTGCGGCTAGTTCAAAAAACTCGTACGGCTAGAAGATCTTGATACCAGCTCACGCCAGTCAGCACGCGATTATGGATTTTGTAATACATTCGAAACGTCGGGAAAACCTTGAAAAAGGTAATTAAACTAGTATCGTACGCGATTAAGTCCCGTTTTCCAATAATAATATATTTTGTCCTCGATTAAACTAATCCACAATTCAGGAAGAAAAGACGCTGAGACCTGTAATTACGTTCTTGAAGTATCCGCCCCCTTATACGTAAAGCCCTTATATCACAAGACCGAGTTTTCGTCAACTCGTCCTTGTGCCCAATGAGAGGCTTCGCATTCGTAACCAGATGTTACAAGTGCCAACAATTTGGACATGCTGCCAAGACTTGCAAACAGTCACAATACACGGGTGGGCACTGTGGCGATGTGGGACATGTGGTTAAAGAGTGCGCGAAAAAAGCTGAGCCATAAACAGGTGATTTCGAATACCCTGCTAAAAAAATGGCCGAACAGCGGTACATAAATTCAATTAATTATGAAGGCGCCTAAGAGTCAACCTATCGTCTCGCCAACAACCTAAATAACTAAAATTATTTTTACTTGTCCATGTTTATGTACAGATATCTGTAGTCAATGTTTTAATTACTACTTGTCGTATTTTTTTTGCCCTACTAACCCTTTAAGTGTATAGAAACAGAAACAGAAAATTTATTGTCTAAAACTGTGTATAAAGGTTAGGTTGTACAGGTACATATTATGCGTATCAACAGTTCTTACCCTTTTCGGGCATACAATCTTTAAGTTCTTAGCCTAAGATGAATTTATGGAAAGTTTACACTATAGGTACATGATTATAAAATTCATTTAAACTATAATACACATTTTCGGTCAAGAAAATTTTCAAGGACCTTTTAAAACTTCTTGTACATTAAGGAGTTAGCTTTCGGAAATATCAATCAAATCATGTAGATTTTGAGATCGAACATTGTACTTCGATGATCTCTTTGCAAAATATTCTGGATGATTTTTTACAAGTAATCATAATTCCAAAATATATATGCCAGTAAGTGTTAGGAAACGCTTTTTCCGGAAGACATTTCGGAGTGACTCATCGATGAACATTCTATAAATAGTCCTCAAACATCGTTTCTGTAATGTAAAGGTTCTATTTACATCAACAGAATTACCCCAATATATGACTCCGTAGGTGAGTAACGGATAAATATTACCGTAATAGGCATTTTTTACTACGGTCTCCGAGCAAGTTTCGGACAAAATCGATAACGCATAGCATCTGCTGGAAATTTTATTGTTTATATCTTCGATATGTGCTTTCCAATTTAGGTGCGAATCTATTTGTACTCCAAGAAAGTTCACATGATTTACTTTATCTATTTTAGTTCCCGAATTTGACACTACCAGAGGTTTATGAACAATTTTATAATTCCTAAATTAGATAAGCTTAGTTTTATTAAGATTTGCGCTAAGGTTAAGACTACAAAGCCATTTTATAATATTACTTAGTACATAATTTATATGTTCCTCAACATTTTGATCGGAACTTTTATTCGAGAATAGTAAAGTGACGATGTACCCTGCGTGTTATATGCTGATGAATATAACACGCAGGGTACATCGACAACTTTGGGAAGTTCATTAAGGTAGATTAGAAATAGGAGTGGCCCAAGAATGCTACCTTGGGAACTCCCAATTGAACTTTTTAAACGTAGATTGTACACGTTCTACTGTTTTGTTGTGAATGTTGTAGTTTATAATTTCTACTGCTTGTTCTCTATTGCACAAGTAATTGTTGAATAATTGACAAGCATTTCCTCTTATCCCAATATGTTCAAGTTGTTTTAAAATAACGTCGTGACTTACGCAGTCGAAATCTTTCGACATATTTATCAAAAGGGAGGCACAAGGAATTTTGTTATTCACATTTTCCCAGACAAGCTTTAACATTTCAAATATGGCTGAAGTTGTAGATCTTCCTTTTTGGAAGCCGAATTGGCTTGTAGTTAAAATTTTATTTTGGTTTAAAAACTGCGTTAACCTTTTATGTATAACCTTTTCGAAAATTTTAGAAAAATTAGGTAATAAAGCTATAGGCCTGTAGTTACTTATGCTTGTTTTTGTTCCCTTTTTGAACAGTGGTTAAATTATGGCTTTTTTGAGGTCATCAGGGAATATTCCAGTTTCCAGCATCAGATTGACAATATGCTTTAGAGGTTCAGCAATATGGTCAATACATGGTTTGATAGCCTGTGTCGGTATATTATCATGTATCGAGAACCTTTATTCTTAAGGGAAGTCACTATCTTTTTTATATCATGACAATCGACCGGAGCCAAAAAAATACTATTTGGAGTACTTTTTGATTTTGCTTTATATTATTTCGGGTTAAACGGCTTATTTACGTTTTGGCAAATGTAATATTTATTAAATGCTTCAGCTATGTCGTGAGGATCTAAATATGTAGTCCCATCCTCTTCAATCATTTTCATTGTACTTGGAATGGAATTTGTAGAACTTGTATTTAGTTTTATCAAGCCCCATGTGGTTTTTTGTTTCTTAGTGCTATTATTAATGAATTTATCATTTGATATTATTTTAGATTTCCTAATTGCACCTTTTAAGACTGCAGTATTTTTTGTATTAGATCAGTGAATATGTATTATTTTTAGTATTTTGATTTGTTATATGCATCTTCCTTTTATTTTTGCTAGATTTTAGAATACCTCTTGATTTCCAGTTTGGTTTTTTTGTATAAGTAATTTTTCTTCTTTCCAATGGAATGCAATGATTGAAGTCCAAGGAGAAAATGTCGATAAATGCTCTCTATGCAGCATTTGGGTCAGTTTCCTCGTAGACATCCATAAAATTGATTTCAGCAATGTACTTTATGAAAATATCTAAATGATAATCAATCTTCCGCTTTTCCACATACCAGTATTTTTCATTAAAACTATGGCTAGTTGGTAATTCTATTATTTTTCCCGTGTGATATCCCTAAATTCATAACTTTTGAAGTACATCGGCGGGAATTTGTCAACAGATTGTCAATACATGTTTGTGAACTAGGTGTTATTCTTGTAGGTTCGTTTATTGTATGTTTAAGATTAAATTGAGTCAGTGTAGATAGAAATGCGTTTGTTTGTCTATCTAGATTTAAGATGTTAATGTTGAAATCACCTGCTATGATAACTTTACGTTTTTGGCATCGCGAGCGGAGTGTTAGCTTACTAAGGAGACTTTCTAGCTTAGTGATAAATAAGGTAAAATCACCGCCAGGTGTTCTGTACACGCATAGAACTATGTGATTAATTACAGGAATTAGAATTCCACAAGCCTTGAAATGTGATTCTATTGACATATCTGAAATCCATTGTAGACCGTTACAATTTAAACAATTTTTTATATAAATACAGACACCGCCATGAGATAGATTTACGAGATCTGCAGAAGTGTGTGGCCAATTTAAAGTCATCTATTTGTAGAAGGGTCGTTTCATTATTTCTAAGAAATGTTTGGATGAAAAATAGTATATCAATGTTTGAAGATGACGTTAATATTTCAATTTGGCTTATTTTCGATTTCAAACTTTGAACATTTTGATGAAAGCCTCTAAGACAATTTTTTGAATTTTTTACTAAGGGAGCAGTGCTATTTAGTTTTTGGATTTTTGTCTCGGTTTCGAAAAAAGTAGTTAGGGGTTGTACCTTTTTTCGGCATTGCATTTTTCAGAGTTGATGTGCAGCCATTTAACGTGTTTCCGGTATTTGTTTCTTCTGTGCTTATACTTGCAGAGAGCTTCGGAGATATATTATCGTCATTTTTAAAGTTGTAATAAGCTTCCTTGTAATCTATTTGATCGAACATTGAATTTAATTGTTTACAAATTTGCTTCATGTACTTGCTTTTACTTTTCTGTCTGCTCGTATTATTGAGAATTTCTACAAATTTAAGATTGCAATATTAACACAACTCTGACGAAACAGATAATTTACAGCATTTACATCAAGATCCTTGCTCTTTTTAATGGTTAGAATAAAGACACTACAGTTCGATAAATATTCTAAAACACTGTTTAATTCACTAAGAGTCTTCATAGGGTTAGAATCGTGCTCACCAAGTGATAACACAACTTTATCGCTTTTTGAAAACTTAATGTTATTAATTGATTCTACGATAGTGTCCGTTTTGGCACCTAGATTAACAAGTGATGTGATGTTGTATTTATTGTAGTCGCTGCTATATAGCATGCGCAGAATCATTGAAGCGATTCCGGTACATTGTTCTCCACCAAACACGAAGACTTTATCACTTACTCCTTCGTCCTGTACAGAACCGAGAGTTTCTTGGCTGTCTCTTTCATCTTATATTACCTAAACATAATGCGTAAAAATTTTCAACTTCATAATTAAGTAAACTCGATTGACCTAGTTTACTGTTGTTGTATACCCTGACACGTTAAATAATGTAATTTGTAACAATGTAATTTTAGTTTGATATTCTTCTGTATAAATAATTAGTTTTATTTTTGCCTAAGATACAGGAATACAATCCTAGTTTAGGCACATGTAATAATTTATCTAATATGTAGGTAGTAAGCACAATGTAAACATTACTTATAAGAATTATTTGACCGAGTGAAACGAAAGTCTGCTCGACAAAAATGCTTTCGTATGTCCGGATTTCCGTTTCTTCTCCTCTACAGGTCGCAATTCTCAACCGATTCTCGTGAAATTTTGTAAGCAGGTCCGGTAATTACATACAATTTTTTTGTAGAGACGGTTTTTGTAAATTTCCAAAAACATTTTTTTTATCAATTATTTTGTAAGTTTCTGCGTTCGATTTTCGGTTTGTTGTCCTCTACTACAGGTCGCATTTTTCAACCGCATCTCGTGAAATTTTGTTAGCAGGTTCGATATTCATAATTGATCTTTTTTATAATGTCAGATTTTGGAAATGATAAAAAAATCACTCAGGTGGTCTATAGGTCACAGAGCCACAGTAATAAATTATTCTATTCTATTCTATAGCTCAACATGAGCTCAAAACACAACCATGGCTAACTAGTTCTCGTGAGTTAAAATTGATCCATATTTTACAATGAGATTATAACGTTTATCTTTAAAAAATTGTTAAATAAGACTTCAATAAAACCTTTTAAACAAAAAGCCTGCATTGTACAAGAGTTTCCGCGCACTTTTTATTATGTTCGTTTTTCACAAAATAGTTAAACTCAGGATGCCTTGCCGTGATTCATAACAGCCATAAGAACAGCAATAATACAACCTTTAGGAATAAACAAATGTGAGAGGGGAAATATATTTTCATATTCATGAAAATAAAGCGCTTTATACCTACATCTACCGTCTTCCTCGCTCATTCATCATTTGACAGAGGCACGCTTTAGTTACAGTTCTGTATTTACGAAAGATGGTTAAGTGCCAAGGTGCCAAGTGCATTTTTTTGTATTTTTAAAGGTTTCGAAAGATATATTGTAATACATTGAATAAGTACCTTGATTACTAGAGGTTCTTAAAATCGATCATGAGTGCTTTTAACTTTTTATTGATTTTAAAGATTCTGTTATTCATCCATGTTTGTGAAAACGGATCCCTCTATCTTCTATCACTTAATCTAAATTAGGATCTTTTATATAAAATAATATGATTAGAACGTAGTCTGTATAGTACTCCCGTTTGAGTTTAATTTTTGAATTTCATTCGTGTTATTTTGATGTGGGAAAACAAATGAGTTTTTAAAACTATAATAAAGGTAAAGAAAGAACAACCCCTTGTTCAAAATGTTATTTGAAAATTGTATCGAGATTTTAAATTAATTTGGGGCAAGTTCTGGACCAGAGAACGTACCAACTAATTAAAAATACTGCATCTCTTACATTATTTAACGATTAATACCTAATTTTCTTCTATTTTTTTAACGATTAACTATCTTTTAAAATATGTGTAGTAGGTACTGTACAATGTCGATTCAAATATGATTTATTAGTAGACGTTTTATTTCGACAGGTTACCGGCGTCGTGGGCAGGGCTGATGTGCTGGCTTGTATACTCTTTCTATCTTCACTCCTAGTTTACCACAGGTAAGCAATCGACTTAAGCCTTTATCTACCCATCCCGGAGATCTCCGGGCACATAACAAACTCAAACTCAAAATATTCTTTATTCAAATAGGCCTAGCAACAAGCACTTTTGAATCGTCAGTTATATATTACATAAATTGAATCTAATTATTCAGAGCAATTTATTGGTGCATATGAAATTTAAAAAAAAGACATGGATTACTGTAATGTATGCCAAAACAGAGTATAATAAATTCACAAAAAGATCGTCAATATGTAAAATAAAAACGTAAAAAATAGTATAATTTAGACAGTTTATAGAATAAAATCTGAATGCCAAGAGGAAAATTTAACGTCAACATCTAATGTCATAGTTAAGAAAATAGTCATTAAGATGTTATGTCATAATTATTAAAATATAATTAGTACCTATTTCAACCACAATTATACCCACGGTGTTTTATCATTCATGTAGTCTTTTGTGCTATAATATGCTTTCGATATGAGTTTACATTTTACATAAGTCTTGAATTTATTAATAGATAAATTAGTCACGTTTGTAGGTAGTTTATTATAAAACTTTACACAATTACACATGAATGATTTTCTTATTTTTTGGAGCCGAGTGGAGGGTACCACAAGCTTATATTTATTTCTAGTATTAATTTAATGTATGTCACAGTTCTGCCTAAACTTTACAATATTTTGTGTACATACACAATATTGTCATACATTATATTAATGTCCTTGAACTTATCTCTAAGTGAGTCTCTATGTTTAATCTTATATATTGCTCAAATAGCCCTCTTCTGCAGAATAAAGACAGTATTTATCTCTGCAGCACTGCCCCAGAGTAAAATACCATACGACATAATACTATGAAAGTAACTAAAATATACTAATCGAGCTATCTTCACGTCTGTTAATTGACGGATCTTGCTCACTGCAAATGCTCCAGTTTGCTCTATACCTGGATCCCTAACTGTTAAAATAGTTCGTCAGAAATAATCACTCACAAGTCGATAAAAATCCGAGCATGGTAAGGACAAATTAAGAAAATGTTAAATTTTGGAATAAGAATCACCCGGTTCTGGCGCTTGGGCGGCCGCTGCCGCGGCACGCTCGCTTCGCTCGCTCGGCTCGTGTGCTGTAGGGTTGCGTTCTACCTAAACACTCTCTTCGCTTCGCTCGTCGTCGTATCTACACCGACCTGCCTTTAGAGTAGAATAAGTTGTATGTAGAAATTGTAGAAGACGCAAACAGACGTAGATATTTATAAGTCTCGTATAAAAGCGACGGTGAGTGGTCATTTTTGACCCGTATCTTCATACTATCTAAGGCAGGTCAGTGTAGATACGTCGACGAGCGAAGCGAGGAGTGGTTAGGTAGAACTGCGACCCTACAGCGCCCGAACCGAATTTTCCCGTAAAATTATTAATCAATGACTTTCTTGGCTTTCGATATTTCTTTTGTAGATATAAATCTACTACTTACCTATTTGTAAAAACCAACCTGTAAAAACATATTATGGATTTAGTAGGTATGGTTACTATTTCCAGAATAATATTCTAAATGCGAAACTAACTCTGTCTGTCTGTTACCCCTTCACGCGTAATGAGAAGCTCTTAAGATTAGGTTGCAATTCACTCGTTGGTATACATGGCTATTCGATGCTTGATGAGTCTTTTTGGTATTCGATGCTAGTCTCGCATTATATTGGTTTTGAAATAAGACGTGTGAAGCAATATATAAACTATCAAATCAGATTATCAAGACGAGAAAGACGTTGCGTCAAATTCAAGTGAAAGGGACATTCGCTTCATAATTAAATAGGTACCTAAATGCCGCCATGATGCAGACCTAGTTACTTAGTAGGCTAAAGTCAAACTCCAACTAATCTCGAGGTTCAAGTAATTAATAAACAATAGCATCCGGTATCCATTAAATATAATGGAAATTTACTAATTATAAAAGTTTTGAATAAAGAACGTCTGAAACATGATCCAAATTAATTAGTTTAACGGATGCTAATTATTAATACATCTTATACGATTCATTAATGAATTAATGCTGTGCTGTGATAGTTGTTATTTTTCATCCTATTTTATAGTTGTTGTTCGATGCCGGAGTTATTTTTGTCATTTCAATATCGCTTGGTTTTTGTATCCCATTTTGGGATGTATGTCTAGTGACATTGTAGCAAACTATATATGTAATTTTGTAGCGAACTATTAAGTGTATTGACTGTAGTAAGACACTACGCCATAAAGGGAACCCACAGCGCCCTGAGAAAATAATGTAGGGTCTGAATTCATGACATGTGTCCCTGGCACATCATGTTACCCCACCACCTTCATATCATCTATGACGATGTGACGTGTCAGAAGGTTATATCGATCGATAAGGTGTAAGATGTTACTGGACCGAACTTTTTTTTTAAATATATTTTTATTTTTTTTATTTTTTTATACAACGCCGGTGGCAAACAAGCGTACGGTCCACCTGATGGTAAGCGGCCACCGCAGCCTACAGACGCCCGCAACTCCAAAGAAGTCACGTGCGCGTTGCCGACCCTTTATAAGATTTGAGGATGCACTGCTATAATACTTTGTCATATAAACGTTGTTTCGAAACCGGAATGTTTGCTACCTATAATCACAAAAATAGTAATATTTCTTGCCGAAGTGACAGCCATCTTTTAAGCCGTGGTCTCCCGGCGAAAAAAATAAACAATAGAATTCTTTTGTATGAGCCCGAGGATCCGCGGCACCGATAAACGAATATGTTATTTAGATTAAATTTTGTTGAAAGACCATTTACTTGGATGTCGGTGAATTTGAATAGTTAGACCTAAGGTCTCTAAGCATATTTGGGCGGCCAACAGTTCTAACAGGGTTCAATTTTTACAGACCCACGAATAAGAAGAAATGCGTATGGCTAAGCATACTGCTCGGAGCGCTTAGCATGCTGGCCAAGGAGACTGGTATCACAATCCTTCTGCTCAATGCCGCCTTTGACATCTATAGATGTTGGCCATTTGTGAAAAGGTAAGCCTATATATGAAAACCGCCTGTTATATCATTTTGTTTCTTTCACCAGTATATCTTTCATATTTCGGTCACATAGTTTATAAAGATACTGATGATTAGAGTACGTGATAATATACAAAAGAGGAAAATGCCGACGTCCTATAAGATAGGGAGTTCAAAGATATTATAGAAATCCTTTAAAAATTAGTGATTTCTCCCTCTCGTCTCGAGCTCCCCCCAACCCCCACAAAGTATGCTGTTGACCTGGTAAAAGTCATGGGAGTATGTGGGTGGCACTCTTTGAGGAAGGCCCAGCAGTGGAAATATTTCAGCTGATATGATAATGACGATCATCAAAAGGCCACTAAACAATAATAGGCTGTAATTTAATCACAAGAGATCTTTGTTCACAATTCATTCAAGGTTTCACAATTCATTCGTTGCTAATTGTATTACTGTTTCAGCAAGCGTATTTGTAATATTATAAACTGTCGTTTCCGTCCTCAAAAATAGCCCACGATATATTCTAACGCATGTTTAGAAAGTTACACGACTGCCCTGGAGGTTCAGGTAACTGACATATGCATTATAATAGGTACAATATAATAGGTAACTATGATGTCATGAGTAAATAATGCCCAACGGTACACTCAAGACCATAATGACCTCAACATGAACCTCTACATGAAGCTTCATATTTTACTTATATAATAGAAGTAAAACAAGAACGTCTGCCAAACGGTTGCTTTTAAAGTCCCAATAAAAGACGAAAGGGAGACTCTAGCGAATTTTAAATTATGCAGGGTCTGAAGATGTTAGGATTGTGAATATTTACTTTCGGGCAATTGAACTGCGAAGTTGTTACTTTTTTATTGCATGGTATTTTTCAAATTGCAAAACGTGAGATCATCGGGAAGACAATACAGTTGGCAATTTGTTGCACTTTTAGCACCATCCAGGGGTCACGTGTAGGGTAGCGGTGGGTACTCTCTACGGACGCGGTGCAACTTGTACCCCCGAAGTTGAGTTAAAATGTGATATTTGTTGTGTGGTATATCCATCGATTTAAAATACCCTAGATACACTATCACCTACAAATTCAAGACGAAAAAGTGTCCAAGCCGGCTGAGCCGACATTGTGAGTGTGTGCGTGTTAGATACACGCTAAACGAGCGTAAGTCAATTGGGATCAATTTATTTTTTTTCAATAGTGAGCCTTATGTCACCAGCGTAACGTTTTATTTTAAATGAGAGCGTTTGGCGATTACAGCATTTCAATTTTGTTCACGCACATTTTCCACTGATTGTGTTGGCAACATTGGACATACATTGGAACAGAGTCGGTATCGTGTACCGTGGAGTCGAAAATGATTTGTTTAAAATAGGTAGGTGGTAAACAAGCATACGACGTCAGATGTTAACGTCGATATATTATAAATAGTAATGATAAATCGATTTATTATGTTGTGTTGTTTTTTAATTTTTATTATTTTAATGAGTGTTACTTTAGAACTCCGTAGTTTATGAACCGATTCGGAAAATTATTTCTTTGTTTGGAATCATATGTTTGAAGCATGTTGGTCCCGTTGTTGCCGCAAACTAGTTCTGATGATGGTATCCATGAGGAATTGAGGGAAATCCTCAAAAAATCAGGGGAAACATATAGCGATTTTAGTTTTTCGGTAACAAATCGATCATTTGCATTTGGAGAACAGAAGCTGATGACGAAGACCATGGATGGGACCATCCAAAAGTGTTTGTGTGTGGCGCTAAGATATTTCGATCAAGATACTCAAGCGACTATGACAAAGCCACTTTAAATGGTTCTACTGTAATTTCATGTTATGTTACCATTAAATTAAAGCAGTCCTAAATTTAAAGCAGTTAATCGAATAAGTTATACTTGAAAGAAGAAATAGAATATTATTATCCGTAACACATTATTTTTAAAAACAAGGTTTAATTTACAAAAATTACACTGAATCAGACTAACTTGTATACATGATAGTGTCTCAAGCTTTGAAATCTTTATTTTACATTTTGAAATTATATATAGGTAACATACCCCTCACGTTACTAGAACATATCTTTCTACAAATAGTCATAAATCATTTAATACTTTTTATTCACTTTCTTTTAGATAAACGCTAATATTTTAATTTATAGTTTTTACCAACTTACATATCTACATACACACTCCATAGGTGTGTGCTAATAACAAACAATACTTGTAAACTTTCATAAAAAAAATTGTCAGTCTGCGACTCCATTCCTTCGAAATTTTACTATAGTCCGATTCATAGGTCTCCCGTTTCGTTTCGATATACGACTCACTCAACGTGAGGGAAAGAGACAGTAGCATAGCTGGTCGTGTGTCTGATATTTTGATAAAATAATTGTTATAAGCGCGTTAAAGCTTAATATAACTACAAATCAATTAAATAATGAAACTTTAAATAAATACTCACCGAAAATACGAAATTCCATCCTTTTTTAACGCCGTTAACGTATTGTTTTTGCATTTTTTTACGGAGCACTTGGGCATGTTGACTCGCCGATGGCTAGCGCACGACTCTGAGCGCAAGAGTGCTTAAAAGGCATTTAAGCACTCTTGAGCGCGGACGCTTTTGACAGGCGGATAGTGCATCTAGGGTATTTTAAATCGATGGGTATATATCAAAATGGTTGCGCACAATGTTACGACAATCATACGTCATGTCGATGCAGCAGAGTCATGTCCACTAGTTGTACCCAAAAGTAAATGTGGACTAACATTTTGTTTCCCTATCTACCAAATAAAACGGTAATTTCGCGCAGGTATTCCTTTGTAGAGTTAATGTAGCGTGGATATATATTTCAAGCACGTAGTTACTATATACACGTAGTTTATTGTATTTATTTTATAAATAAATAGGAAAAAATCTCTTCGCGGTTGGGATCTTCCGGATCGAGCATCAGCGTTATATTTAAGTATCCCATATAGGTAAATGGGTATAATAATATATGTATTGGAAAACTCAGACGGAGAAGTTGACATTGAGAAAAAATCTTGGTATAGGTTGATGTTATGACATCAACCTATACCAAGACCTGATGTTTTTTTTTTCATTTAGGTCAATATGCTCTTTGAAGACCGAGAAGAAATGCACGGCATTGTCCGCCCGGACAGTGAAGGTGTTGTTGTCCCTGACGCTGATAATCAGTCTGCGATTGGCCCTGCTATACGGGTCACTGCCAGCATTCTCCGACCAAGACAACCCGGCGGCTTTCCATCCTAGCTTCCTTGTTAGGTAAGTTTCATACATTCTGTGCAGCTAGGGTCGCTTATTCAATTTCACATTATATTTAAAGCAGTAGCCACTTAAGTGTGTTTCGATTATTGGACCATATTTAAAAAAGAGACGTAGTAGCAAAGTTATTGACTGATTGACTCTATATTCAAGGTTTTTTATACGGGATTATACTACAGCTTCCCAATAATTGCCATTTTAATAATGTCATAGTTTAATTTTTGACATGAAAAATTTTACGCATTGAGTTTATTCTAGGTTTATTAGTAGCTAATAAACGAATGTTGCTTCTGCAAAAATAATATCACTACATTTTTGTCGACAGAGTGATGACGTTCTGCTACCTTGCGGCATTCAACTGGTGGCTGCTCCTGTGTCCATGGACGCTAAGCCACGACTGGCAGATGGGGTCGGTACCCATCATCACCAGCGGCTGGGACTCTCGGAACCTACTCACCTGCGCCGCTCTTGGGGCCTTGCTCCTGTTGTGCTATAGGTGCATCGGGGATTTGGAGGTAAAATTAATTTATGGACATAAACAATTCCACACTCTTGAACAAAAGAGGATCCCTAAACTAAGCTTCATCACTGCTCCATTAGTAATTTATTTATTTATTTATTTATTCAACTATTAGAAAAGTGCAATATTACAGGATAGTCATTACAGAGGCATTACAGATCAAATCACTCGTGCTGGCCATAAACATAAACCGAAAATGATACATTATTTTTTAAATATAATTATAAATACTATTGGCGGTAATAGTAGTTAAATAACAATAACTTAAATAATATTACAACTAACTTAAATCTGAAACAGGCCCCTGGGGCATGGTACCGAGGATGCTGGCAGCATTTCCTCGCCTTATTGCAATGCTGATACGTTGTGCGAGGAAGTCGCCAGCTCTTCGGTCACCAATTACGTCAACCAAACGCTTCGCGATTTCAGTAAATAACTTGTGCGCGCTAGGACCCCAAGGACAAAAAGTTTCGACACCAAAAGGGACAAATTTGTACTCTCTGCCGAGGCCCCTTTATTTATTACGCTTTAATATTTCGGCATTTTCCGCCGCTGCACCCGCTGTAGTTAGTTGGAGGTGGGACGGTGCCAGTGTGTCTACACAGGTAGCATCCCACACCAACATCCGTCCCAAACTCCAAGGAACTAAAGACCCCATCAGGTCTCTTATCATCATCCCTGACCATGCCAATAGGCTCAAGAAGAGCAGGCACATTCACGGTGGCAAGAGACCTGCGGATTATGTCATTTAGTGACGCATGTCTTGAAAAACGGCCTGCACTTTTTTGGCAACATAACCCATGGTATTCCAGTCGGTCCACGTCTGTGCCACAAGAGCCAATGTGTGGGGTACATACTGCGACCTCGAGTCGCAACACCAGAGTAACGGAGGTCGGATCCAGGAATGTACCGGTATTTGGCGAGGGATGGGGATCTGGCTAAATGCTTCCCGGGTTCCGACCGCCAAGAGTCTCGCACGATCTGGGCCTGTATTGTTATCAAGCAGAGAATTATAAGTTAAAACACAGTTAACATTATCTCAGCTCCTTTGTGATTTTGGGTTGTCTGGGAAATTTTTACGCGGGAAAGCAATTTTAAAAGCATCCTTGGCATCCTGCAAGCCCGCAATATCACAGTATGTGGGCAAATCCCTTAAGATATTTCCTATGAGAACAGACGTGTTATGGGTGTATGCCAAAAAGGCGGGGGAGGCCACACTGAAAATTTTGCGGATTCCTAAGCCTCCGTATCGAATAGGGACGCATGGGACCAGGATGGCTCAGTTAGCTGAATGTTTAGAATCATTTCTAAACTAATTTTAATTAAGTCATCTATTTATGACAAAAGATTCTGATTTTTCATATATGTAAATTTAGGGACGAAAAGACAAAATTTCGAGTTTGGCGTGACTTTGGAATTTGGAAATAGCGTTAGAAATATAATCGGGGAAGGATTCTTGAAAAATAGGAGAACCCAGGAGGAGGCTTATTGAATATTTGTCGATCATTTTTATGGTAGGAGCGAGATAATCAAATTTGGGTTTCAAATCGGCCAAACTATAAGAAGTCTTTTGAATAAAGAGTATAGCTCAAAATATTTTATTATGATTAGTGTACCTACTTTATTACCTTTTATCTTGACGCTTAGAGACCTTATACATCTCTAACAAATCTCGATTGTTATTAGTTTCTTAGTCTTATTTTTGACATGTAACACTACATTTAATTAATGATACTTTGATTATTGTATTATTTTTATTTGATGTACCTAGATAGATTTTGACTTGTAAAAGTGCCCTTGAGGCCTATTTGCAGAATAAATGTTTTGATTTTGATTTTGATTTTGAGTAAACCTATATATTGGAAATTAGTTTTTATAAAAGACAAATCAGAGCACAGTATCCACATCGCCTCCTAGGGTTTCGTCATCTAAGTACCAGATATTAAATTTAGATTTTAATTTTTGAATTATTAGGTTTATAGCCAAACTAAATATTGGTCACGACGTACGATAAAGAAGAAAAAACCTTTTTCGTTCATCCATATATTTGAATGGGTGTAGTATCAAGTTTCTTAACTAATTTAATAATAACCATATTTTTTTCATAAAAGGTCCAAAGGCACACACCAGCAGTAATCGGTCTCATGTTTCTGGTGATACCTTTTATACCAGCCAGTAACCTTCTGGTCACCGTCGGCTTTGTTGTTGCCGAGCGAATTTTATATATACCGAGGTAAGTTAATTCATAACGTATTCTGACAACCGCTTTAGCCTAGTTGGTAGTAATCCTGCCTACGAAATTGGAGGTCCCGGGTTCGAATCCTGCTCAGGGCATTTAATTGTATTATGAGCACGAATATTAGTTTCTGACTCTTGTCTATTCATAAAATATTGGTCCCTTTCGCCTCTGCATGGTATAAAAGAGCTTTTATAGGCAATAACCACGACGTCCATGGACTCCATTTCTCTGTAAATCAAGATCATTGTTTGATATTCTTGTTCTAGTATCGGTAGCGTAATCATAACCGCATACGGAGCCCAGCTCATGTGGTACTCCAAACCTGGCACCAAGGTGTTCATAGTGGTCGGACTCGCCGTGCTCGCAGCCAGCAGTGTCGCGAAGACTTACACGAGAAATGCGGACTGGCGTGACCGAGGCACGCTATTGAGGTATGTTCTGTAACATAATAGTATGTAGTAGTAGTAGTAGTAAAACTCTTTATTGTACACAATAACAAAAATTACAAATACAAAAAGAAATGGTATGTACAAAGAAATAAAAAATGGTATGTAGAAATGTATTAACAGTAACATGGATAAGTCATTTTTCTTTTAAGTTCTTTTTCTTTTTTATGCTGTGAACTCTCTCGTTTTGACTACTTTTCCACATTTTGCCTGTAGGGCTGTCGGAGAAAAATCAATAAGGACTATTTTATCTTGGATCCATGAGCAGTATAAAACAGATAACAAGTATACGTATAGAGTACATACCAACACAAATCTAATCTTACGTCATTGCCATGAAGTCTTTCACATACTGTGAAAACTATTATCACTACTTAATCACTACTAGTACTTATTTATCTATGTACACTCTTTTACGCCTAAGTAAAAATAATATAACCATAATCAACATTATCAAGGTTCATTCCAAATAATATCTACGTCATTATTACCTTGTTAAAGCCCGTCCAGAAATATATGACCGTGGGCCATGTTGCGGAAATTCATTGGAACTAATTTCTTACACTGGCAATAATTTTAATCATAGGTTGTCACTATTGTCAGTGTCATTGTAGTGGTTTAAGTTAGGTGTTGAATACTAGTGGCCCTGTGAGCTGTAGACCTCGTGAGTGAGTTTTTTTTATCATTTCCATAATCTGACATTATAACAAAGATCAATTATGAATATCGAACCTGCTAACAAAATTTCACGAGAATCGTTTAAGAAATGCGACCTGTAGAGGAGAACAAACCAAAATTCGCCCGCAGAAACTTACAAAATCATTGATAATAAATTGTTTTTGGAAATTTCCAAAAACCGGTCCGGATAAAAAAAATTATATAACTATTGAACCTGCTCACGAAATTTCACGAGAATCGGTTGAGAATTGGGACCTGTAGAGGAGAACAAACGAAAATCCGGACATACGAAAGCATTTTTGTCGAAGTTGAAGCAGAGACCTTCGTTTCACTCGGTCAATTAAAGAATAAAATTACAAAAATGTCCAAAACGATTCATTGTCAAAAGTGTAACATTATTAAGAATATACAGGATGTCTCACGGCTATGCCACATGGAGGGAAAGGACCTTGAATATTGTAGATGGAACATTTTACTGAAAGAAGACATTATTTTAATTTTAAAAACAATTTAAACTGCATTCACAGATATTTAAATAATAATTAAACCGTGAACCGGGAATCGAACTCGTTACACAAGAAAAATAATTACCCTGTAGCTTTATGATACCAATCGAAAGGCTTCATCATATGGATTATTTTTTGCTAAATAACATAGTATCAGAAATAAAAGGAAGACCATGAATTTTAACATTTTTAATACAAAAGTAATCAATTTAGCACGTGTAACGGGTTCGATACCCGGTTCAAAACATAAAAATATTTAAATATCTCAGAATGCAATTTACAATGTTTTTTAAATTCAAATAATGTCTTCATTCAGTAAAATGCTCGATCTACAATATTTAAGGTACTTTCTCTCCATGTGGCACAGCCGTGGGCCGCCCTGTTAACTTTCTGAAAAAAAAAACGCTCTCGAAATGGAACAATTTCTACAAAACATTTCAAAATATACATCAAAACTGACAGATAAACAGGTCAAAATGTCATTATTCCGACTATACTGACATTACTGACCTGCAAATAAGAATAATAGCGCCCTCTTGACAATGGTCATATATATCTGGTCAGGCTTTAATGATATTACCAGTGGTAATTATGGATCTACCCTATCTGAACGACCTTGAAACTGTAACTCTTTATTTTTCCGTCTGTTTCGTCTGGTCTTATTAACAACGGTTGTCCTTAACAATACACGATATATACGCCATCAAACTTTGTAATTTTAAAGTCACAAAACCAGTTTTTTCGTACTTTATTCGAAAAGTATTAAGATAATAAAAAAAGCGCACATGCAAATATTTACGGAAAAAGTGGTGCTTAAATGCAGATTGTAGTTATCTTGTTGATTGTGTCTTCCAAAAACATGTAGTTACGATTTATGTGTTTTTTTGGGCCTTACGGTGATTTTTTTTTTACAGTACTTATATCTAAATTCTAGCAGACAAAAGTGTTAGTGAAAAACCACCCTACGACATATTTTTTTTTTAATATGAAAACTTGACCTCTTGAACTAGTTACTATGCAAAATGTACTAACATTGATTAATTTCGCCGGGTAGCCCCTTAACCTATTCTGTCACACCTCTATGCCACGCCGACGTGTATTTATTTGAAAATGCCTTTGGAAACGACCTGTCAGCTCGGCTAACGATATGATACCCTTTCGAATGAATGACACTGGATTATTTAACTGATTTGGGTAATTTACAAAAACCTTAATTCGGCATACTTATCAGCAGTTGACAGTCGCCGCAGAATGACAGGTGTCAAAATATATTAACTGGTTTAAATTGGATCGGAGATGTTCATTCTAATTGTTTGTTTATTAGAATTGAAGTTATTGTGAGTTAATTTTGTATTAAGCAGTAACGCTACTAACGCAAACTACAAATTTAGAAATAAAGGAAAAATTTAAAAACTTATGCACCGAGCAGGATTTGAATCTACGACCTCCCGGCACTCGTGGCCAGTCGCTCTAGCCAACTGAGCTATAGGTGCAACTACCACCAGGCCCCAAATTCCTCAACCGTTCCTTCATTTATACAAACGCCTTAAGGGAGGCGTACAGCGACATCTACCAGAAGACTCAGGCTTCATTAACGGCACTAACGACTCAAATCATGTTGAGAAATCGTCCCCCATACTAAATTATTATGAGTTATCTAACTGTCTGTGTGTCTTTGTTATTGTGAGTTGTAAGGTACATTTTTGGTGTATAATCCAAGTTGAGTAAGTGACGGCTTGCGTATATCTGTTTTCTTGATATATGAGTATTTTTGTTTTCGAAAATAAGAACTAGCTAGATCGATTTCAAAGTTTTCCCGTAAACTCTAAGTTTTTTAGTAAATTTCATGGAAATAGAGTCCTTTTTAAGTGATCATTTGAAATAAATAAGAACATCCATACAATAAATAAATACACCAAGCCGTATATTATCTTTCTCGAGTTTTAGATGATCCGAATACCTGCAATCAGGCTGATTGATATAAAAAAAAATAACACCATCTGTCGCATTAGATCATGTGTTTCAATTTTACGAAATTGGAAACATAACGTATTTATGGCTTCTACGTTGAACCCTACGTTTTTAGTGCCGATAAAAATAATATTGCTAATGCCGGCTATACACGTTCGTAAAGACATTTCATGCAGTTTACGAGGAAATTAAAGCCGTCCACAGACGTTCAATGAATTTAGTTTTAATGGCTTATGAGAGCGCCTGAAACAGATGGTATTACAATTATTAGTATTTCTGGTTAAAATGTATTTTATGTAGCGATATGAAACCAGCTTACAATTACATGTCAATTTTAATATTATCTATCCTCCATCATTTCACCCAGAAGACATGTTAAAAGCATATTTGAAAGTAATTAAAACAAATACGCATCACTAAGGCTATCTCGCTTTCACTATGGCCTTTCAATTTCTCCGAGAGGATATTTATCTGAAACACATGTCATTTAACATTTAGTCCGGAACAGTCCTTTTTTATAGGAAGGCACACACAAACAACATGATTACTTGATAATACTACATGATTATTCTTCAAATAAACAAAATACTTGGGTCGTTCTACTTTTTTATGACCACTTTTCTGGTACCAAAAAAAATCTATAATATGTATTGAATTAGTGTACAAAACTAGGATTTCGAAATAGTACCTGAACCTAATAAAAGGAATTTATAGGTAAACATACTGAACATATTGCTGCAAAAGTTGGGTAACACAGTGGTAAAAACTATTTTTTCATACAAATGGTGAGACATCCAAGGACCACTGAGTTACTCGATTTATGGGTATTAGCTGTGGTTCATTAATTACCAAAACTATCGCAATTGATACTGCAATTAAGCCTCTTTCTAAATAACAATACAAAAATATGAAGTGAAGGCCAAGTATTCCAAAATCTACATTTAAAAAAAAAGTGTCTGAAAATTATGTACATGAAAAAGTAGAATGGCCCGTTATTGTTGCAAGCATCGGAACGTTGGGAACAGTGGAACGTCATCACATTTCTACATATACACGTGTCGCTCACATTTGTAGCAGCCTAACTGCGGAAGTACGTCCATCTTACAGAAGACCGTAGCGTAGACTTGCTCTATCTATAGTGGTGTTGTGCTCCTGGTGATGAGGAAGGTCACCAAAACTCCCGAGAATGCGCTGTGCTGAGACCTGCATATGTCGCTAGCTGTCAACATAACGAACTCTCATATAAATACATGGTCGACAGCGCTTTTGTGATTCTTCTGGAGTGGTCCAAGCAAGTGACCACGGTGTCTGCTTACCGTCAGGCGGGCCGTAAGCTTTACCACTGTCGTTATATAAAAAGTCACTTATAATAATGCACGAGATACACGTAACTAACGTAACGTTATAGAGTACACGTAATTTGTTCACTCGGTGCGATGTGCGCGTTCAACGTAAATCACCACAAATGTGTTTTGTTTGCTCCAGGGCGGATTTAGTGACTTTGCCGAATAACGCCAAGCTGCACTACAATTTTGCCAACTTCCTGAAAGACACTGAACAACAAGAGGCTGCTGTCAAACATTACAAAGAAGCTCTGAGGTAGGGTTCTGCCTAGACGGGATTCCTAATATTTTTTTATAATAGGTTTCCAAAATTCTACTTAAGAAAATAAACGTTCTTGACGTTTAACGAACTTATTACGCATAGAGGTTTTTATGGATTTTTTATTGAGGTGTATGTCGCAAGCTGCGACAAAATATAATGATTTTTTTTTTTGATTTTATAGTACGTAAGTAATATAATTGGTTTTATACTATTTACTATAAAGTCAAAATATTACTTTCATATGTAATAACAGGCTCTGGCCGACGTACGCAAGCGCCCACAACAACATCGGCACCATGATCAGCAACATCGAAAATGCCGAGCAACACTTCCTTCTAGCCATCAAGTACCATCCGCAACACGCTAACGCACACTACAACCTTGGAAAAATATATAAGTTAGTAATAAAATTACTATTTAGTAAATCATAAATTGTATCGTTGCTGACGAAGGGGCAAAAACAACACCACACCAAGATGTTACGCTGTTGAAGGATAGTAAGAATGTCAATATTGAATTTTAGTCGTAATATTTCTTATTTTGACTGCGTTCATCTTCTCCATTATAATGAGAATATAGTTATTTTTAATTTTCATTCTAATTATTTCTATATTATCTTAAATACAATAATTTGAACAAAACTGATTGCAAACATGCAAAATAAAATATCTTACTGTCTTCAGGAAAAGTGGTCGCACTGAACTGGCAGTCGAAATGCTCGAGATGTGCATTCGGATTCGGCCAACCTTCGTCCAGGCCTTAATGGAACTCTTCTCAATGAAGCCAGAAAAAGATCGGCTGGCCATACTGAAGAGTCTTCTCCAGTTGGAGCCAGGCAACTGGGAGCATTATGTGCTGCATGGAGAGTGGTTAGGAAATAAAGGTTTGTTGGTTTTTTAGACATCATACTTTTTAAGCTGAGTTAAAAACATCGGTTACTGTCACGCTTGAGTACCTATAAAAGCAAGCAAAGTACTAAAATAAGGCGCAATTTTTTTTCTATAAAAACAAGAAAAGCAATAGTCTTTTCGCAGACGAAACTGTTTATGCTACAGAAAAAAAAAAATAGATATTTGAGGTGGAAAGATTATATTCAGCAATGTCCACCTGCTTTGCATATTTGGCTATAAACTGATGAGTTTGGACAGCAATAACATACTACATGATTTCAGGTATTCCTATAGTGGCTTCCAAATTCTTCCTCGAGGCGGCGCGGCTTAGTTTCAAGTACCGCGCAGAAGCAGGGGGCGACTTGATGTCAGTACGGAACACAGCACTCATGTACCGATCTTTAGGACAGAAGTCCAGGATCCTGCAACTCCTAGCAAGGTACGCGACTCTTGAACTATTTCAGAATCGTCATCCTATGTATACGTGTCACTACTGGCTATAGATTCCTTAGCATGCACAAGAGGCACAGCTGTAGTCCTCATGCTGAAATGAAATTGAAACCGCTACTGATTTAAACATCTTCGCGTTCTCTGATTGATATTTACCCTTTTGATGTAAAACTAATAACCTCTCTCAGGCCCGTAGTTCTAGAGTATTCGGCTAAACTGTCACACCTCCGTGATGTCGAGATACCTTATCGTGCTAGGAACGAAAGAGAATGTGCCGTGCGGTGAGCGCATGCGAGCGGGATACCATGATTGGCAAACAAACATCAAGCATTGGTTTTGATAAACATAAAACCACCATTGGCGACGGTTTTGGTAGACGTAAGTAATATTAATTATTCTGTGCTTCTCTTTAGGTGGCATACGTGGCGTCGTGGTCGGCTCGATGCAGCCGCCGTGCACATGTACCTGCGGGTCCGGCGCCTCAAGATGGAGTTGGAGGGAAGAGTGCGATTATACTCGAAAGCGGTCAACCCAACGGTAAGTATTCATCGCCATCATCCTAAACGCCAACATCCCAATTAGGCATGAATAACAATTGTCATAAATGTATTGTGCATAAAAGCTTTATGCATAAATATCAATCGATATGATAGTTTTACGACAAAATGTTCGGTTCTGGCGCTTGGCCGACCGTTGCCGCTGCACTCGCTTCGCTCGCTCGGCTCGCGCACTGTAAGGTCGAAGTTCTATGTAATACTACACATATACAGGTCAAAAATAATCACTCACCGTCGTGTAATCTCTATTGTCAGACTACAATTTTTATGATATTCAACATTATGGTTGAAACAGTTTTGTTATGACATAGTGCAATTATGACAGGGATATTAAGACATAGTAAAATTAGTGCCAACAGACAGAGCAACAACTTTATACATAACGACATAACAAC
Source organism: Epiblema foenella (assembly GCA_963556455.1). Taxonomy (NCBI): domain Eukaryota; kingdom Metazoa; phylum Arthropoda; class Insecta; order Lepidoptera; family Tortricidae; genus Epiblema; species Epiblema foenella. The sequence continues at coordinate 20,129,720 of OY747099.1, read as the reverse complement.
AACAATGGCAATATGACAATGGATGTTATGTGACTACACCTACCGAAAAGCTAATGTTAAATTTCAAATAATATTTTGTGGGTACCTACCGAAAAACGCATTGGTATTTGGTAACAAAAGGAACCAGTTCTAAGCGCTTTAAAGCAACAAGTTGCAGCGAATAGGATATAAATACTATTATTGAATTGACACCTATTATGATACTAATATTATACAATTATACTCATAGTTATTATATGGTTAAGCTTACGTCTTAATTTCACTACAGTTTCAAAACATGTCAGAAAGGTTTGAAATATTAGATTATAGTGCCAATCAAAATGTGAGTTTAACAGTATTTTAAATACTCTAATTTAAACATGACCCGCTAATATTGAAATCCAATGAACCTTTTATTAATTTCGCAATAATAATGTTTATTTCTTTTACAGAAATCAACGACATGTTTAGACCACAAGCAGCTTTCAATTACAGATAAAGATAGTGAGGGCAGTAATCAATATAAAGATGAACTAGTTATAAATAAGAACAAACAACCTAGTTGTGAAACTGTAGTTAATGATAAGAAAAGTGACAATAGTGACGACAATCAGTGTGTTTGCAAAACACGTGGGACCAAGAAAATGAATGTGTCACGGTTAAAAACTACTCATAATAAATCAGAAACAGGACATAAACGTAAAAAATGTTCTATGCACAGGAAAGACAAAAAAGTTGCCAACACTAATGTGATACCCGGGATAGGTACAGCGGTTGAACATATTTATGTGAAAACGCTTTAAATTGGGATTGAGTCCTGTCACGCAACAAGTATCCCAGAAGTAAAGAGACAATTTTAGGTTTCCAAATGTTCCCCATGCTTGAGGATTTGAAATGCTATGGTTTCAAATTTGTTGAATTCTTGGCCTAATTATACCATAATTGATATACATATATAGTTCGAGTAATCCACTGCTTTTATGCATCATTAACCAGAATAAATATAGTCTAATTTTCCGTATTTTTTTTATTTTCGTGCCAAAATTAGTGAGTTTTAATTATTTAAAGTTTTAGTTAAAATTATTTACTCAATTTATGTCAATTTTCCATAATAACATTTTAACTGAATGTTGTCTGTTTATTTGTTGGATACCCCAGTAATTCAAGAGATTTGACTGTTGTTACTGAGATATGTACGTTTGTTGTATAGAACCTACGTATCGATTTTGAGTATGAATAAAACATACTACAATAGAGAATTGATTTTGTGGATAACTACGTTACAAGTAAAGTACCTAGGTAACATAATAACTGTGAAAATCATTTTTTAGTAATAAGTCAAAAATGGTTTAATTTTGAATTTTTCTGTATTTCCTATGTCTACGAGACCGTGAGTACGTGTGTGTGTAAAAATATTTCATTTATATTAATTACACTAACCAGTAACATGTATGAATTTATTGACAGGGAGACCACATATTAAATGTTACTGATTACTGACAATGTCTGTTATCAGATTTTTACCAAGTTAGTCAAGGCGAAAATATCGCTGAAATTAATGCTAAGTCCTAAATCGATCTCAGAAATTTCATTACCATTTTCATTTTATAATCTTAACTCTAATAAGAGTATGATTTAAAAAATCAAACAGAAAAAAAATGTGTGCCGTGGATTTAATTATACTATTGAAATTTCTTAGATCAATTTCACTAGATAGATATATAATTAATGTAGAACATGTTAAGCAAATTAAGGGTACATTATATTTTTGTCAACGATTTTGGGTGGAAAATTTTTATAATTAAATAATGCACCAGCTTTAAATTTTGTCAGAAACCTATTTTTCATGTTCGCACTTGTCCATTAAACGGAGTCCTAATTATGGTGTATGGTACTTATCAAAATTAGGCAAATGTCAAAAAGTAGGCTCAGGCATAGCCAAAGCACCTACTATGAAAGCCAGTTCCGGATAGCATAGTGATTTCATATTGGCTTATTGTCATCAAACAAAAACAACAATAGTATTACCTGAAGAGATTGATGCCAAAATTGTGTTAACGTCGTCATATTCAACTGCTTACAGAATATATTGTATCGATGAAGTGGTGTACTCTTGCTTGCCAGAATTTCATTTGCCCGAATTTTATCTGCTATAATATTCAACTGCCATAATGTTGTTTTCTATAATTTCGTATGCCATACTCATTGTTTACCATATTAATTATATGCCAGAATTTTTGTTTTCTATAATATCAATATCAATAATCTCATTTTCCATAATCATTGTAATCCATACATCTATCATATGCCATAATGTTATTTGCCATCCATCTCAACATCCATAATATTCATATGTAACAACGTGGGTACGTATTGCAATGTCTAAAATTAAAAACAAACGACCTCGAATCTATCCGCGATCCGAGATAGTGGTGTATCGTAGGCAGTAGGGAACAGGGGCTTAGTAGCAAAACTGACTCGGATCGCGAATAGGTTAGAAGAAGCTCCCGCTTCCGTCTTCGAGGTTATTTTTTTTATAAAAGAACGGGAAAACTAATAATATCGTAGTGCAACATTTTAGCATGTTTAGTATGGCGTTTAAATATTCTATTAAATAATATTATTGCAAACAATAATATGGAAAACAATACGTATGGCGTTCGTATCATTATGACATCCAATATTCGGGTAAACAAGAGTATGTCAATTAACTATTATAGTAAACGAAGCATTCGGGCAAGCGAAGTTCGGGCAAATGATTATTATAGTATATGAATGTCGTGCAAACAATAGACAACCCATTTAAATTAGGTATGTGTTTTCTGATAATGTTAACAATGATCTCAATACAATAAGATGTACATAACTACATAGTTTTAAGTTCATAATAGACTTAAAGGCACAACATAATGCTTTGGATGTACTGAAAATAAATCATTTGAATGATTAGTTGTACTTTATTTACCAAGTAAGCGAAGCGATCGAAGGTCTTTGTTTCAGCTTCGGCAAAAATGCTACGTATCCGGTGGGCGGATTTCCGGCTGTTCTCCTCTACGGGTCACATTTCTCAACCGATTCTTGCGAAATTTTGTGAGCAGGTCCTATAATTTAAGTATTATTATTGTTTTGGTTTTTTTTTTCAAAATGGCGCAGCTAGGTTCAAAATAGCTCACAGAGCCACTACCAGTTGATAACTTTTTCCATCGTATTTAGTAGCCAAAATGGCGAAAAGTATAGTTTCATCATATCAGTCGTGTCCGTCGGTATGTCACAGTCGATTTACTCTGAGACTAAGCACTAAAATTATGAAATTTGGTAGGAAAATATGTTCTATGAATACTATATAAAAGTGATATGATGTGAAATTTACGAAAAAAAAAATTAGGGGTGGGGGGGCACTCCATACCATTTAAGTCAACCGTTGGTGAGATATTAGCTGTCAAAGTCTTATATGTCCTTTAAAGTTATAAAAAAGTTGAGGTGATGTATATTAATAAGTAAACAATTTTTATGATTTTTGGTACCCACCATTAATTACCCTACACGTGACGTTGTTGGTGGTGAAAAACGTTGCAACAAAAACTGGCAACAAAATTGCCATACGATAAAAGAAAAATAAAAAACTGTAGGTCGAGTTTACCGCTGACAAACTGCCTTGCCCCAACAAAAAAACGTAAGTTCCGTAAGTTTCCTGTGAAGACAGGATCTTCTTTAATTCACAGCATAAGCTAGAGGTTTTAGATGTGGACTAGTGGTAGTAAACACGGAACCTTTCATTGTGCGTGGTTCGACAAGCACTTGGCCGGTTGTTTCGCGTAGTTTACCGAAATCACCTGATTGATTCACCTAGGTGAATCAATTATACTAGTAGATACCTTTATTCACTTTGTGCACCCGGTGAGTGTACCAACTGATGCAGGTTCTTATTTCACATGGGTGCACCATGGTTATGCTTAAGTAAATTATTAATGCATTTTGTGGATGAATAATAATAATATATATTGGGATATCTTACACAAATTAACCTAGTCCCAAACTAAGCTAAGCTTGTACCATAAATACTAGGCGATAACATACATGGAAAATTCCATTGACTTTGGTCACCCCACCTCTGTAACTCCTTGGAACGTAAGGCGGCTGTCACACTGATGCGGTTTCCGGACGCTTTCCTCAGTGCGAGCGGGACATCGATATAGACTTGCATAGCGCAGTCTCTCTCGCACAAGTCGTACGGAATCCGTATCAGTATGGCAACCGCCTAAGCGGTGTGCGTAAGTGTGCACGCGCAGTCGGTACACTCGTCAATGTGTCCGTCGGATACATAGGGCTGGCACATTCACTGACTGCGTCATTAAAACAACTATTTGTAAACGGTATAATACTGATAGCATAATACATTATACAGTATTAAAATAGGAGATTATCGACTTATTTATGCCGACGAATCGCGGAGATACTGGGTGCATAAAGTTTACTTAATATATCTATCAATTCTTCTGCTTATTCTAAAATATATATAATAAAAAACTTAAAACATACAACTAGTTTCGAATTAGAAGATGCAACGAATAAAATCTACAAGAAATATTGATATACGGGATATATATTAAGTCACTTAAAGTATTATCTAAATCAAACAAAGCAATAGGTACCTACTCTATTATGAAGCTTACATCCCGAACTTACGTTTCGAAATTTCTTGGCTACCTTGAACGCTCGAAAATCTTCCGTACGTAACTGAGCCAATTATATTTCAGCCATTGTTTGTTATTACCGGTTCAGCTGAATTCCTTTGTCAGTGTTGTTTACACGAGTCCAGACTCTATTTGAATCTGCTGAGAGTTTATATTTGTAGTTGGATGTTTCAACCTTTATAGTCTACAGGTTGTTTTATGAGTGTGCCGCTGAAGTGATGGAATGGACCGTTTGGAAATAATTAAAGTAACATGCGATTTCAAGAAGTTATAGACCTAAAATGATTTGATAGGGGTAGAACTGAATTTGTACCTATTGGGAGAATTTATATTTTGGTGGTATTAGGTAAATGCCCTGATCAATCGACATTAAAACACATGTCAAGTGCTAGTAAGTGCAAATAAGTTCATAAAATGTATATATTTGTGTGATGAGGTGATAGTAGAAACCACTTTTTAAATGGAAAAACTTTTTAATTAAATAAATGGGAAAAAATGTAAGAGCACGTCTTTTCGTTACAGCTCCGATCTAGATTGTCCCATAGGAAACCACCACCGTGTCTAATATCTAAAAGTAATTCGTTCTCTTTCACACTCGTTCACTTTATCTGCATGCTATCTCATTCATTAACAATACATCGTTCATACGTTCCTTTTCACGCAATCCTACAGTCGGTCGTCCTGAAACTTAAATCTCCGCCCTCTGACTTTCATACAATACATAGTGATCTGTAGTGAAAGTTCAGGATTAACACATTGCAATTTCGACCTTAAAAGCAAACATGTGTAGTAATAAAATTGTCTTTCTTTGTAGCAATGACGAATCGTGTTTCGAATACATGTTCGTGATGAAGGAATTAGGAAAGCAAGGGAAGATGTCCGATTACGTTGCCATTAAATATATTATAGAAGGCATCAAAGATCCTTTTCACGCAATCCTACATGTATCTATTTTAAAACAATCACATTGTGAACACTTACCTTTTCTAATTATAATAATGAAATGGTAAACTCCTACAAAAAATGGTTGCTGAATTAGAAAATACCTACTCGTACATACACTCACGAGCAAAAATAACGGGTCCACTTTGTATTGAATTTACATAGAAAGTACCTGTTATTTTTGTCCTAATTGCAAAAAAGCCCAGCGTACAAAGATCTGTTTTACAATAAATAAAATCAGGTTGTAACTCTCAAAAGAAATACGTGCAAAATGATCTCACAAATGTTTCAACTAAAAATAATATTAAGTGGAGCTGCAAACTTTCACAATAAAATTGAGCGGCAGAGAACTGCAGTACCTTTTAGCGGGTGAGCCATGGTTGTGTGTTGAGACAATATAATTATATATGCACATTGTTTATGTGTGCGTCAGAGTAGGAGCTATGAGTTCACATTGTCTATGTTCGTTTGTGTCACAACTACTACTATGACTGACCCGGGCTAGTGAGATAAAAGTACTGTACAGCAGGTACCAAAAATAGGGTAGAACTGCGACCATTACAGAACCAAACTACTACCAGAAAACTAAGTTAAGTTAGTTTTTAACCTGCTGATCATTTATAAAATGTTTGCTGATTAACTAGTTGTTTTCAAAATCATACCCGAAAACAATTAATTTCTATAAAAAGTCAGCCATTTGTAATGTAGAACAAATTGCAAGATAAGAGTAAGTAAAAATTTAAAAAAAACGCCGCCCCTCGACCCTATTCCTATACTACTTAAAAGCAGTTATGTACAGTAATCCAATTTAATTTCTAGGCCACTTCGTACCTTGTAAAGTTAAAAGCCGCTAGAGATCTTATATCTCTGTGACGAGGTACGAAGTGGCCCAGAAATCAAATTGGTTGACTGTACAACATCCAAATATCTGGAAGCTTGGCCTAGAACAGATCGTGAGTCTAGTCCTAGCTCTAGGTGAGCGTTAGCAAGCAAGCAAGCAGTCACGTCAAGCACGAGTCAGCGCTTCCTGTCTCACTCGCACTCTGCGAAATAGAAAGACGATCGTACATTTTCTCGTCTCGAGTCGCGACGTCCAAAAATGCCCATTTAAATGAACGATCATAAAATCCGTTGAGCCAATAGCTTGATAAACCTTTTCAGTCGTCTTTTATTACAAGTTTCCTCAAACAGCTTATTTTATATTCGCCTGCCGGGGGCAGGTCATTAAGACTTACATCGTAGATTTAAAAGAGATCTCACTTCATGGGGAAATGGAAATGCACTTAATGCATACGTAATCAAATTATCTCAGCGCGAGCAGTTTGTTCTGTGCCGGGGCATCTGTCACACTGAATCTATTTCGACCTTTTCTGTACTAAAAGAGATAAAGTTTCTAAAATGTGACTTTGTGTCCTCAGATTATAATTTTGTACGTAATGAGTTTTCGCCGGAACCAATCATCCAATATAAAAATTCTTTATCTCCTTAGTAGGACCTTCATCATGGATTAATGCTGTTACTATATCCTTGTAATACGCGCGTGGAGTCGTGCGGGTAGCTAGCAACAAACATGTTATTCACGGTGTTGGCGGAATTCGTGAATTTTAGAATTGCTCGAACGCAGTGGATGTTATAGCGTAGGTAGGTGAGTGACGTGTGAAAATTCTTCACGAAAATATAAGATATCATTCTCATAAACTCAGAATCCCACGATATAGCTAAGTTACCTCTCTTAGCTAGGCCATTCCAATTACTAGAAATACATACTTATGTAATATTAGCTTATGTAAATATTGATCAATTTGGGAAAATTACATTATGGGTCATTCTGAGTTAATTTGGAACACAGTAACTTATTTGTAATATGTTATGTTTTTATAAAATATAATGTATTTAAATTATTCATCCATTTCTCATTTTGGTGTTCGTGTCAGAAATATATGTAAGTAGGCGTCAAAAATAAACCTTGGTTGTTGAGAAGAGAACATCATTTCGGTGTGGGATGCGACAAGCCGCGGGCACAGCGCGGTGCGCTGAAAACCTGTTAGATGGTGTCCCCTTGTTTTGCAGACAGAAATTTCATAGAATTTTGTTTCGCAGAAAATGTTTCAAATAATATTTGGTCCTTGTATTTTTATTTCGACTATTATTGTTTAAATGACTATTTACTTGAATGAAAAATATTTCACAGAAACACAATTCAATGAATTTTGTAATATCATTTTTTTATTTGACAAACTTATCAAACAGTAGAATTAATTACGTTTGGTGTTTCGTTGTTTCGCATACAGAAAATTCATAGAATTTCGTTTTACAGAAACTTATATTAAATAATATTTGGCCCCAGTATTTTTATTTTTAATATGATTGTATCACCGCTTATTCACTTCACAGAAACACATTTTGCTGAAACACAATTCAAAAATAATATCTATACATAATAGAGGTTATTTTTTTAATAAAAGCCCAGAAAGACCTGTTGGGGCAAAATCGACTCTAACGCGGATAGGTTAGAAGATTAAGACAGTTCAGTTTTATTTGCATTTATTTCCAACAGTAAATTACAATTTCAGTTTTTTTTTAGATTTTTTCTAATATTTAAATTTCTGAATAATCTTGTTTACGCTGTAATCCGATCAATATGATCATCTTTATCAGTGTACTTTCGTTTTTTAACTTAAGTAAATAACATAAGGTCAAAGAATATATGATTTGTAATTATATCGTAATGAATATCGAAACATTAAATTTTCTTCGTAATAAAAATCTACGATAAAAATATCTACAAAGTAATTATTTTGCGAATTGATTATTCTATGAAATGATAATATGAGATTTATTTTATGAATAACAAAATTCTGTACAATTATTGTCTTGGTAGGTAATCATTTTTACGTAAACTAAATAATATAAGAAAAAATAATATTTCATTTGTAGTTCTATGATATGAATATCGAAATATTAAAAAATATTAATATCAAAAATCATTGATTTGAGTTTCTACAAAGTTAGCGTTCGGTGTAATGATTATTCTGTGAAATGATAATATGAGAAACATTTTCTGCGAAATGAAATTCTTTATAAATGTTGTCTATAAAACAGTGTACAACCCTGTTAGATACTAATGAGGGCTTCCAAGCGCGTATACTTATATTTGCAGTTCAAAGGTCCCGCCAAGTCTACTCTGGGCACGGCCACCGTACCTGCATAAATATTATGAAACAGAAAGATTACATTAGGTACATCGCTCCACAAAACTATGTTGCTGTTGTTTGAAGTTTTGTACGTAATTAGTTCGACTGTGGAGTCGGATTTCAGTCTCAAAATAATACCTTATAGCTATTTTTATTTTATTTTTTGAACCTGACTGTGGTTTTCTAGGTGGGCTCAATAAAACGATAGGAGTGCGCGGTGCTGGGGGCAATCTAGGGGAAACCTCCAACACGACCACGCGGGTGGTTTTGAACACTGGAATACCCTAAGAGTTTGCGGAGTTCTGTCGCTGGTTCACTGAACCTAGCCTAGCTGAGAAGAATCCAGCCTAATAGCTAATAGTGGTACTAAGTGTAAACATGGTCCAAATCACAAAAAGTGTCAAAAATATTCCAAGTATATTATACCCATTTAAAAGTCTCTGTGATTATTAAGAGACATTAAGGTGGGGATATATCCCCATCTGTCAAATGTCGCGGATGCCTAACTATTTAAATGAGTATTTGGATATAATTAACTGTGACTTTTTGTAGCTAAAAATAACATTTTATATGTTTATGGTTAATGTTATAACCGACCCACACCACGATCACTTTATGATTCTACTCGTACTTCTTATTGAGTACTTTTAGAAGACGTTTTGATTTCCTTTTCTTTTAAAGTTTAAATCAACATCAATTGGTTCAGTTTGTTTGAATAAACCGTTATTTTCAAATCCGGGCTACTCCACAAGTAAACAATTCCAATTTAGTTTGTGTAAATTATAAGTCATAACATATTTTTAACCGACTTCAAAAAAAGGAAGTTCTCAATTCGACTGTATTTTTATTGTATGTTTGTTACGCGATTACTCCGCCATTTAACAATAGATTTGGAAAATCATTTTCTTTGTTTGAAAGCATATGCTATCAGATTGATCCCGTTGTTATCAAAGTTTACTTTTGATGATGGGACCTCCTAGTCTTTCATTGTTAGCGCTAAGATATTTCAATCAAGATACTGAAGCCCCCGTGTGGTTGCCGGGTAAGAATTGCGCCACCCCATCTCTTCCCGTGGGTTCCGTAGGAGGCGAATAAGGGAAAATCGGAGGGTGGGCAGCAGCATCCTTCGATCATTACCACCATCAAACTGCGGTCGCCAACCCGCTTGCCAAGCGTGGCGACTATGGCAAATCCCCCCCAAGGGAAAAATAAAAAACATGCCCTTGGGGGAGGCCTATGTTCAGCAGTGGACGTCTTTCGGCTGAAATGATGATGATGACTGAAGCCACTAAGCGATTTTTTTTTTGATTTTGTATTTTGAACAAATGTGCCTTAGTCGTGTTTGAGCTTAATGGAATTGCTATGAGATCCACTATGGTAGGTTAAAAGTGAGAAATAATTAAAAAAAACACCACAAAATAAAAATGATTGCCTAAATTTTAATAGGTTAATATGGGACTTTACGCTTCTTATTGAACAATGTAGGTATTGTAACTTTTGTAGTCGGTGCCATTTCGTCAAATTTAGGCATTTTCTTTGTATGGCGCCAAAAATTACAATAAGTACCTACATTGTTCAATAAGAAGCGTAGTCTCATATTAACATATTAGAAGTTAGACAAATATTTTTTACTTTGTAGTTTTTTTTTGGAGTCTGTATATACTTTAATATATATATATTTTTTAATATATTTAACTGCTTTTTAGATATTTCTTAGACTTTGGTATAATGGGCGAGACGGAAAAGCAGGCGACTAAAAATACATTTAATACAAAACAAAATACGCTTGTGAAAATATCGCCAGTCATGTTTCTTCATTAAAGTAGCGTTTAGTACAGTCGGGCGCTAAATTGTTATCACGATTATTTATTTCAACAAACTTACGTTCTACTTATGGACATAATAAGCTGCTCAAATAATAATTGCGATATTCGAAGCTGCTTTCTGTCAACGTAACGCTAAATCCCGATCGCTCAATGAGATATTGATATGTTTAAGAAGAAGGCGTTGTTTTCTTTTTGATTTTTAACTTTTCCTAACCTATGTAATTTATTTACGTACCAAAAAATATGTATATACAAGGATACTTAACCAAAATAACTTAGGTACATAATAAAAATAATATAAAAACTAAACTTTCCAAACTGGTGGGATTAGTCCATAGTGTTCGACATCAACATTGTGTCTGACATGAGTCAGTGTCATCTAGTGTGGAGTAAAGAACCGATTGTGCACGTATTTCATCGAAAATTATGCTGTTGTAAGCCGTCGTCTCTCAGCGAAAAAAATAAACAACAGCATTCTTTTGTAATGAGCCCTGGGATCCCAAGGACTGGTAGACAACGGGATGGGGAACGGGGTAACGTTAACTCAACAAGTAGAAGTATCCATCTAGCAAAATCTAGTGTCAAATAGGTAAATTTGGAAGTTATTAATTCAAAATATTTATAAATTGCAAAACATAAAAATGTACACATTAAAAAAAAACTTTTCTATATTATTGTCACAGTTCTCATTTCTAGAACTCCTAAAACTTTTTTTGGCATCATCAGACCATTTTCAGAATCGGTCATGAATTTCATACAATTGGTCAATTTCATACAAACTGAAACTTCCTCGTGTGGTACCTTGGGTGATCTGGATGTAGGTATGGGCAGTTGGAAGATGTGCGTGAGCCGAGTGCGGTGATTCCCCATGGATCAACCTTTTTCTAGTAATTTCATGGTGTGAGTGATTTTTAGAAAGTTCTAGTGATTTTTGCTTACACTCGTACATTTTTTCTGGGACTGTACAATGTACAGTCCCAGACGAAAGTGTTAACGTATTGCTCGAAATGTATTATATTGATTGTCAAACTCCCAGATTTACTGCGGACTTTGGCGGAACAAACAAAACTGGGCCTTATAATTCTTATTTCGTTGAAATAGAGTGGAATATTGTTAGAACTATATTTCGCATTGTGCTGGTGCTTGCATATGTTACACGATACTTTGAAGCAAAATATTATAATGTAAATTCGTTTGTATGTACATGTATCCCTTCATCCTCTGCTATGGCTGAATTGGCCCCGAAATAGGTTTTAAATCTGGCAACTCCTCACATGGAAATTCTTTATTTGAGAGCTCATCAAAATATTCTTTCAACCGCATTTTTATGGCATCGTCTGATGTAAGAAGCTTTCCTGCTTCTTACATCAGACGATGCCTAATTGAATTGCTGAAAGATAAACTTTTATATATTTAGTATATTTATACTTATCGACGGTGTAAAGGAATAACCCTTTAAGCGACATTTTGGTCAAAATCGAGTTATATATATCGTTGGAATCAGCGTTTTTTTCTGCGTCGTTTGAGCCGGGTTTCACATCGATCCGATGACTTATATGTCGCTTAAGGGGTTACAGAAATAAGGCCCAAATTTAAAAATCGTTACCTGATGCGACACATAATTTGATTAAAATCTTACCTGAGTCACTTAACCATATATACAGGCATAATCATAGTCGCATAAGTGATTTTTAAAAATAGGTAATTTTCCATGTGATGTCACTTACATGTTTATTCCAAGTACATTTTACATAGGTTACGGCGCTTAAGTGGTTCTTCAAAAGTGTTAAAATTAACTGTTGTCGCTTAAGTGAATGTTACAAAAATGTACCTAATATTTCATTACTTTAAGCGACATGCTTGGCCCTGGCCGAAATTGTCGCTTCAAGTATTTTTTAAAAACAGCAATACGTTGGTTAAATGAAAATTGCAAGAGGTGTGATGGCGTTTGAAGTGTCGCCCAAATTTATAGTATGGCGTTTAAGTGTATAATTTTTTGTATGCATTACGCGCGAAAGGGACTCTTATAAACGCAGTGTAACGCCGTCGGTCGCTTCAGTCACCGACAAACACTAGGAGGGGGTGGTTGTTTTGCCGTTCGCTGACGGAATGAACTAGGTACCGTATGCTAGTTCTTGCTTGAGACTTAATTTATTTTGCACGAAGCAGTAACGCTGCTCACTGATAAATTGTTACTGCTAGTAATTTGTAATTTGCTGCTAGTTAATTAGTATTTTCCCCAATTATTTAAGACCGCCACCCTGGGCCAGCGTGGGTACTACTGTCCAATCTCTGAGAGGAATCCTGTGCCCAGCAGCGGTATGTAAAATGGCTAGTGATGATTAAAACTTGAGACTGATTTGATTTTGTATTAAGCACTAACGCTGCTAACTAATAATTTGTTACTGCTAGTAATTTGTAATTTGCTGCTAGTTAATTAGTAACTTGAGACTGAATTTAGATGCTAATTAGTGCTTACAAAAGTGTCTTCAAGGCATTATTTTTGACTGAAAAACATTGTTGTTTTTACTATACCTAAATGTTTAAAATTAAAACTAGTTTATTGATGTTATGAGAATATGTTGATTGTTAAACTTTTTACGGGCAGATTTTCTGATACTACGTTATTTAATAAGTTGAACTCTATTGTGATAATGAGTGAAGTTGTCTATCTTGATGTTATGGCTTAAGCCAACCAATAAAACAACAATTTGATTTTTCCTATTGTGTTTCCTTTATAAGTGTACGTATTTTCTTCTATTATACTTAAATGAAAATTCCAATACTTTCGAATAAAATAAACAACAATAAATTCATCACATCCCTTGCTTATTTAAAACGACGGACAATTAATTTTTATTTATGCAAATAAACTACTGTCGCTTAAATTAATTCCCGAGATCAAATTAGTTACATTGGTGTAGTTTCATTGGATTGTTTAGGGCCCTGGTTATAGCACGAAGGTGTCTCTTCAATGGTTCTTCCGGGATCGTTTCGGGGGCCTATTCACTTAAGCGACACTTATTTCAGAATCCTGTAAGATTTCAAGTTTGATAATATTTTTAAAATATAGCTATTAAAATTTGAGAAAACTTGTGTATAGAACTCAACTTTCTAAAATCAATAGTAAAAGAGATAATTTTTTTTTTGTCAATAAATACACTTTAATACGCTCTCCTGTAAAATTCAAAAAATGTCGCTTCAAGGGTTATTCCTTTATACCGTCGTTATAACTTTTATATATTTATATATTTAGTAGTTTTAATATGTACGGTATTTCGAAAACGTTGCTTTGTAATCTTAAATATTCTTGTGTCCTCCTTGGCGGCTTCGATTTTGCTATAGAGACCCACACTAGAACTAGCTTTCTCTTGTGCAACAGTTCTTTCTGTTTCTGACTTTACTTTTTCCTGCAAACTACTGTTTCGGCAGGTCTTAAAGAGCGGGAGCGTTTTCTTCTCTTGGGCGGCTGTTTTTACGGTATCGTTCCACCAAGTGGGGTCTTAATCTTTTATTATGCCTATTGAGACACTTAAATATTTTTATGCATCTATTTTACTCTTGTATTTAAACTTTGACCACATATCTGAACTGTTTTGGTCTTCATTTAAATAACTATTTAATGTTGTGATTAGGGATCCACCTTTTTCACCGCTCACATTTTGATTCTCTCTGTTCTGTCAATTACATGCTTGATAAGTTTGGGTAGATTAAATTTTGTTAATAGGACAGGATCCTATTAACTGCTGTGCCTGACGTTTTCGATGTCACATCATCCTTGGTCGAGAGTTGATTTAATTAAGGTGTGCGTGATTAAATCCCGTTTACTAATAATACCGAATATGCATTTGGTCCGATATACCCCATAACGCAACATGCAACATTGGGAAGCCCGCTTGCCCGCTACGTAATTGAGTTGGGAATTCCACTTAACTAGCTAAAATTACCAACAAAACTCAGAAAATGAAAATCAGTTTTATCAACGCAAAAAAAGCTGTGAAATCAGCATAATTTTTACTCGCAGATTTGCATTTTTGATTACATGGACAAGTAAGGTCGGTTTTTAGGGATGTTTTAGTACGGCAGGGGAAATTTGATTATCTTTTCGAAAGTTTTTTTTTTTCAAGTTTTGTCACCTCCGGCGTCCAATCATGCTTCTCGATTGAATGAATGTAACTGAATCTAACCTTGATTTTTTTAGTAAAGCGATTTGGTGGCCACTATCGTCTGAAGATAGACGAATTTATGAACACATTTTTCCTATCTTGTAACTTAAGTAAAAATTTGTTCTACAGTCAATTTAAAGACAAGCAAATTTCCTTAGCAAAACTTCCATAACGTTTTGCCCGTGTTGTTTTTTTTATACAGTGTGTGATATAATCTTCCCGAAAATTAAAAAAAAACAGTTCGTCTACCCCCTAACTAACTTTCATCATCATGGACATTGCTTAACCTCGCATACCGCATCGATACGCAGGGACCGCCTGGGCACGAACGCCACGAGCGCTAATACAAATTGACAAATTCAGCTTCGACGAAAAAGCAGCTTTTCGTCACAAATAATTAAGTTCGTTGCATCGCAAGCATTGTATTTAATGCATTGTATTATGGAATAAGCATTATCCATTGCGTGTATGTACTATGTACCTACTTGTCATTAACATAAATGCTTTTTAAATCACAGAAAATGGCCAATGGCACTCGTCACTAAAACGTTGTGAAATAAAACAAACTCGAGATTAGAAGCCTTCGCTTTGCCAGCATCTGCATCACAAGCGTGAGGACAATTTTTTTGCTGATACGACGAATTTTAACAACTCGATGTCATAGTGAATCGAGAAAGGTAATTTAAGCAGGCAACTTTCATCGAAGATACTTATTTCTATGTATATAGAAATAGAAAAAATGTATCCGGAACACTCATGAATCACAAAAAATAAAACAGGGAACAACAAAAATGTCACGAAATCGTCCCAACTCAGCATGTAGCTGACGTGATAACCAACGCTGGTCCTCGTGGAACCATCAGTTGGACCACCACGGCGGGGAGAAGCAAAAATAGCATTGTGCTAGGTATCAAGCTGTCTCGTTATTTAATAAATTGCCCACTGAACTAAAAGCCATTACGAATTGGTCCCTCTTTAAACGTAAATTGAAACGCTTCTTATTAGCCCGATGCTGTTATAGTGTTCAAGAGATATTTGCATAATTTAAATCATTTGTTATTATTATTTACTCTGACATGTACAATTTTTGATTGATTGAACTGAAAGGACATTAGTGTTGTAAGCTGCATAGTTAAGTGTAGTGATTAGTATTTTTTATTATTTTTACTTTATTTAAATACTAGAGGATAATTTGTTTTATGTATGACTATTATATATAAATATTTCAAACACAATGTATATTGTTCATGAATAAAGAATTGAATTGAATTGAATTGAAATAATAGAATAATCTAAAAAAAAACTTATCAGGGTCATTTCTAGATATACATTATGCATTCCAATTGGATTTTGACTTCACATATATATATAAACTCACGCATGTATTCCCAAAAGGGGTTGACAGAGCACATGAAATTTAATTCCATCGCCACATTTAGCAATTGTAGGATTAAAAATGGAGAAAATAATTTGATTTAAATGTGTGCTAGTTTCCAGAACACGTGGAAAGGATGGAAGGTAGGGTAGGGTCGGGAACAGTGGCTCGGATATTTTCGGACACTCAAATTATAAAGAAAAAGTTGTAAAAGTGAGCTGAAATTTTCACTCAACGTACTTCGTCTATTAAACTTTCTCCTTACATTAACAGTTTTTCATTCAAGATATAAAGTAGTCAGACAATGTTCTTAAAAAAGGGAAATCAGTGCCAGTACACAGTTGCTAATTTCCTTCTTTTTTATCTTTTTAACAAGCCCAGAAAATCTGTCGGGGCTGCCATCCATCGGGTATCAGCAAAATTTTTGATTTTGCGTTCATTTTCATTATTTTGGAGCTCAGTCACCCGCCGCAGTCTATAGTAATACAATACTTAACGAGTGCCAAGTTGACACTTCCCCGAATGTCTCGCAAGCGAAGGTGAAGGGCGAGGCACGAGAAACCAGACGGGTCTTTAATGAACCCACGAAAATATTTTTTTAGTGACATCTTCTTTTTAAAAATAACTTTCAGGGGAATTATGGATATAGAATAATATATTTTTGTCGTATAACTACTTGTTTTATTATCTCGTAACCTCGGGGTAACCGTCACAGTGGCCAAAAGTTCATGTACAGGTGCTTCTCAATAGACACATCAAAGGAGTCTAAAAACGGTCCACTAACTAAATATCTTTAAATCATGCCCTAAAAATATTGTTCTGATCCACCAACAGACCCTTAGCAGATCATGTACAGAAACTACTCAGCAAACACAATCTAAAGAGTCAAGTCGCTATATGCCTTCGCAAATTTGTCTGTGGTACGGTTCTACTCCATCATCAAACCCTCAGAATGTCATTTACAACCTCTGTTAATATATCATAAACAAAATCCGTTCGTAACTTGGGTTTGATCTATACCTTTTCTTTAATTACCACATCGTCAAAACTTGAAATGCTGCAAGGAAGTGCCTAGGTTTTGTCATGCGCAATCTAAACTAAAAGTGCCAAAAAATATCACAAAATGCCCTTACAAAATGCTTATGTGCGGAGCCGACTGGAGACGAATGTGGTTATTTGGAACCCTCGTGAACAGCAGTACACTGTTGGAGAGGGTTCAAAAATCATTTGTTTGTTTTCTCTTCAGTAAGGACTACGGGTACTATCCACACCTATATCCAAATCTATATATACTGGGAATGGTGAATTATACCTCCCTCCTTGAGGCCAGAAGGAACTTGTTCCTGGTGAAATACATCTTTAAATTAGTTCGTGGTCAAATTAACCTAACCTCTAACCCCCCATTACTGGCCCACATCCCATTGCGTGTACTACCCGTTACTCGTATTCAGTTCCAGCCTCGCAGCCCCGTTCTATTTGTCGCCCGGCGGCGTGAACCTGCGCTCTATCACACTCTACTGCACCATGCGTTAACTCTGCTCAATGATACACTGATCAGTGACAGTGAATTGGATATATTCCATAGTACCGAACACAGCTTCCTAACATCACGTAGCCGATACATGGAATCTATCTCGACTACAAGCTCGTATAAAATAAGTTATTAAGTTACTATAATTACCTAGCTTCTAGACGCATTAATACATTGCAAAAATATAAAGTGGAGATGGGCCGGCCACATAGTACGCATGAGCGACACAAAGTTGACAAAAACCGTAACGAGATAGTACGGGCCACCCGGAAAGCGAAAGAGGCAGACCACTAGATAGATGGTCAGACGAAATTATTAAAATCATGCCAAGTTCTATCGAAATCGTCAGCGCTGGTCGAGCAGTTCCGGAGGAACTGCGCTCAAACGCACTAAGTGAAAAATGTTTACTGCAGCATACTTTGGGTGGCAAATTATAATCATAACACCTATCTATAATTCGTCCCAAATGAACTACAAATAAATTGCAAAACAATATAAATCGGTCAAGCCGTTTTAGAGATATGGATGTGCACTCACAAACAAAAAACAAACAACCTCTAACCCTAAACGCATATACCTTGCCCGTTCTGTCTTAGGTAAAAATTGACTGTAAACCACGTCAGTTTCAGTTAGCGAACTAGTTAACGTATCATCTTTTTAAGGGATTTTAAAGCAAGTGTCGGCAGTTTTCTACTATGTTCATGTTACTATGCCCAAACTGCATACATTTTCATGAAGGTTTGCATTTTTGATGAACTTTAAAAAAACCAGCAAAAATTGCTGCTTATTTTTTCGCCTGTAATATTTTTAGTTTTTAACAGATGCCTTTTAAAGCTTCAGCTGGAAACAGGATGGATTTTAGTACATAGCACACGCGGCTTATATTTCAATACATTTATTTTGACAAGCTTATATTTAACTTGCAATGAATATATTGTATCTATGTAACGGCTTGCAATGTATGTATGCTTATTCGGGTGGAATTTTGCAACTCAATTTTGAAGCAGATATCTGCAATCTTCAACCGATTGAGCTGAAATTTTGTATACCTACCTACACTACTAGTTTGCCCGACAATGGAAAACTATGGCATATATAGTTGATGACTGTGAAAAAAAAGGACAGTTGGCAATAAAAAAATCTATGAATGGAAGATGCATTTATTTTTCTGTTTACTTTTTATCGTGTTTTGTATTACTCTAGTTGACATTATGTTATTTTTATTTTTCCTGTTATGACGATCATGATAACAATTCTTGTAATTTTGACATGTTTGCAAATTTATAATGTAATTCCTTATCATGAAATAAATTATCTAATCTAATCTAATCTATTCTATGCTATTCTATTCTAAAAGCTTTTTGTCTAACTTATTATTACTTTAAAGAGGGAAAGTTGACAGGATACTTTTCGAGGATAATGAATATCTGGAAGTTTAAGGTATTTGTTGTTCGATAGGCATAAAATCCACGATGAAGCACTAAGGCACTCTCAGACAACTAAAACTATAAAAAGAAATTTCTAAATAAAAAATATTTAGGGACTATTTTGTTTGCAGTAGGTATTGTATGTAGTATGTAGGTCTTTTTTGGGCATTCGTGTAATAAGCGAGTCAAATATTCGCCACGGACAAATTACACTTAGGTTAATTCTAGATTCTTAAGCGGCATTCTTTTTTTATTAATTTTAATGTTTAAAATTTCTTGGAAAGTAACGAAATCTGCATCACATTTTAAGGAGATTACGGGTGAAGCCGAATGGGGAAGGGGAGGGAAAATGCTGAATTTCAAAGTACTCAAAATAGGTAGGTATAACACAACAACAATAAAATGTATTTATAAATTTTGCCGTTTAGTCTGTGCATTAAAATGGTGGCAATCGGCGGGGCACATTGCACGTAGAACAGATGACCGTTGGGGCGGAAAGGTTCTTGAGTCGTGACCAAGTACCGGAAGGCGCAGCATGGATACACCCCTCACAAGGTGAACTGATAACCTGGAACAGGTCGCGAGAGTCCTCTGGACGCGAGTCGGGCAGGACCGGTCATTGTGATACTCTTTGGAAGAGGTTTATGTCCATGTGACGTTATTCAGCTATGAGTTTGATGATGATGAATGAAACTCTTGAGCAGTAAATGCACACTTTAGGTATTAGCAAAATTGGAGATTTTGTCAATTCCATGCTAATATTTACATATACTTACATATAAATATTAGCTATTTTAAATAACCACTAGTGGCTGATATCACATTTTATATTTCGCGCAAAGGCACAAGTTTCGCAGTTATGTCTTACGGTCCTATAAACCTGGTTAAATACATCGTCAAAGGGTTTATTAGTTCCGGGAGTTCTGCTTCTTAGTATAGTTCGACCATTCAACCAATACGGCATGTGAAGGTAAATATGTCTCTGCCGCTCACATGCTGAATTCGTAGTAATTGTAACGCTGTTGCAAACTTAGATCGAGTAAAACGAAGGTCTCTGCTACAGCTTCGACTAAAATATTTTCGTATGTCCAATTCCGGATTCCCGGATCCAGATTTCCGGTTGTTCTCCTGTACAGGTCTCAATTCTCAAACCAATTCTCGTGAAATTTTGTGAGCCGGTTCGGTAATTATATAGTACGTCGAACCAGTTTTTGGATCAAAATATTAAAAAAAAAACTCGCGAGGCTTACAGCTCACAGAACCACTAGGTAAACTGAAGATCTGAAGATAATAATAATAATAATAAATCGTTTATTTCCAAAAAAAAGTTACATGTCAGCTTATCCTAGAACCCGCTAAACTGTGTAACAGTTTGTTGGCGGAGACACGCTCTCGTTGCAACTATGCCTATATATATCACGATCAGGGTTTGTATATCTAGCAGTTGAAAACATAATGGATGTCTAATGAGGCCTGGCTTGATTACTATGGAAAAATGCTGCGATTTAAGTCTCCATGTTACTATCTCTCTCACTACCTATCCATAAACATAGTATGATAATCGTGTTATTGTTAACCACTGTGTCTATTGTAATGGTACCCATTATCTGTCTTAGCTCTGTGTGATTCCATAGTCGACTAGTTTGCGTTCTATTGTTTTATCCGCTATAGTTAGTGTTATAGGTACATGTATCTATTAAATAATGGGATAGGACTGCTGGAGTTGAAGTAAAATTATAATTATAATTCATGTTATTATTGCTACGCTGTGTCAATTTAAAGATGAAATAAAGGCAAAATTTAAAATTTTGAAAATACCCCCGACTGTTTTCAATTGAAAAATAATTAAATAATGCATTTGAAAATTCCCCGACTCTATAGGAAATAATTACATATAGACATTTTTTTTTCTAAACGGTTAACTGGTTGCGAGGTATATTTACAAGCCCAGAAAAATCCGTCGGGGGCTGCCATTGCCTACCCTGAAATAAAGTAATAGTTTATGAAGTTAGTTTATACCGTGTTAGTTATCTCGAATTTCATTATTATTACTATTTTAATGCAATTGGGAATTGATTAGAGAGCAGTCTAAGTATACATAGGTATACTTAAGACTGCTCTCTAATCAATTCCAAACGAGGGTCAAACGTATAGACGTTTGACCCTCGAACACTTCGGTTGTGGAATGAGCTCCCTACCGATGTTTTCCTAAGGAGCTACAAAAATAAGTAAGTGCCAAGTGGCCACTTTCTATCCCCGAATGCGCCACAAGTATGCCTGAGGGCCGAAGGCCCGAAGCTAAGAGGCAAAATACACGAGGCCAGAAGCTGTTCCGCGAAAGGCCGAAGGCCCGTAGCTTCTCCTTGGAGCACGTTTGCTGTACGAGCCCGAGGACCGAAGCCCCGAGGGGCGAGCCCTAGTCGACAATTTCGAGCCCCAAGTGTCTTACAAATGAACCTGAGGGCCGAGGCATACGAAGTCAGAAGCCCTTCCGCGTAGAGCCGAAAGCCCGAAGCTTCTCTTCGGAGCACGCTCGTTCGCCCTCGATATGGGCCCGAGGGCCGAAGGCCCGAAAAACGAGCTCAAATCGGCAATTTCTAGCTTCGAATGTCAACTCAGGGCCGAAAGCCCGAAAGTGAGGAGCGATGTATATGAGGTCAGAAACTGTTCAGCGAAAGGCCGAAGGCCCGATGCTTCTCCTTGGAGCGTGCTTGCCAAGTCGACACTTCCAGCCCCGAGTGTCTTACAAGTAAACCTGAGGGACAAAGGCCCAGTAGTGAGTGGCGAGGCACACGAGGTCAGAAGGCGTTCCGCGTGGGGCCGAAGACCCGACGACCGAGTCCGCGTGGACGCACATTCTCTGTCATTTATCTTTTCCCTTCTTCTACTCACAGCTGCCACGGATTTGTACCTACACTTCTTCCAACTAGTCCCAAAACGTAAATAAAAAAATACCCAGGGTTCATTTTCGCAACGGCTCCTGAAATCGGATGACGCAATTTGAAGTACGAGTATTTATACCTTATTTCGTTTACACACAATTAATAAACCTCCCAGTGATCGACACCTTAGTGGCCAATAGATTACAGTAATTAATCACCAAACCACAGTATTGGGCCAGTGTCGAGTACAGGGGCGTTTACCTTGCCAACATATTTAGCACCAAGGAAGTTTATTTCAGCAAACATAATATTGATAGTAGTCACTAGGACGGGTCATAAAGTAATAGTACATGTACAATATTATGATGCAGTACGGAAAATACTTCATACTTTTCGGTCTCTGGTTATAAAGCCATATTCAGACATTTAATACGTCATACTTCAAACGAGTCGCCAGAGATCTTTTCACGAGCCTTAGTAACCTAGTTAACATCGGTAGTATCCAAAACATTACAACATCGCAAAGCACATGATGTAAGTATCTGGTTACTTTTTAGGGTTCCGTACCCGATGGCTCCAAATGGAGAACACAGAAGAGACACACAGAAGCTACGCAGAAAACAGTATTAAAATAGTCGACATACGGTAATCCACCTATATGCCTTCGCAAAATTCCCTATGCTGTAGTTGTACTTCATCATCAGGCCTTCTCAAGTTCCTGTACAGAGGCGTCTCAATAGATAGGTACTATCAAAAGAGTCTAATGACATATTATTACTAACTAAATACCTTTAAAACATGCTTTAAAATACTGTTCTGATCCATCATTAGATCCTCAGCAGATCATGTATAGAAGCTACTCAGCAGACACAATCTAAAGAGCCCAAATACCAATAAGTTACTACATGCCATCGCAAAGTTCTCTATGGCATGGTTTTACTTCATCATCAGACCCTCAGAAGGTTATGTACGACGTCTGTTCATGCAACATAAACAAAAGGGACCAAAAACAAACAAAAATATTATCGACCTACCCACAGTACCCTACTATGCTTTTCTGCTCCATCATCAGATCCTCAGAGTTAAAGTGCATGTACTCCACACCACATTTTATGGAAAACGTAAATGCTGACCCAGCAGTTCCGGAAAAAATGCACTCACACGCACTTTAGCAAGTGAAAAATGTTTACTGCAGCGCCCCCTGGCGAATTATCATCGTAACTCCTGGCTAAATTTCTGGCCGACTAAACTACAAACCTATTGCAGAAAACCGTTTCGAAGATATTGATGTGCACACACAAACAAACAAACAAACGAACAAACAAACAACCTCTCACCCTAAACGCATATACCTTCTCCGTTCCGTCGTGGGTAAAAGATAACCTTTACTAATATTAGAAAGTGTAAATTGAGCCCATTTAACTTTCGACGGTTCCATGTTCGACAAACGAACTTTTATGGAAAATAATAACTAGGACAATAAAAATCATACCGAACAAGTTTTAGGCACAAAAAATATTATACGTTATTAGGCAGAAAGTGGTTATGCGATAAAAAAATGGGACAATAATAATTATTCCATCCAATATAGACTCAAGCAAACTTTATGTTATAGAACCGTACTCTGTACCTAATAACTTTATTTGCAATATCCATCATGTTCTACTCTGATCAAGAAACCGTTGCTGCGTATTTCCCATAGGGTGTGTGCCGTTTTAGGACTTGAGCCCAAAGTAAAACACGTTTAAATACAAAGAATTTCTCATGTTCAAGTCCTTTAAGTATAGAAAATCTTGTCTTTTTAAATGATTTTCTTATTTTTTTGATTACTTGGCTTTGAAAGTCAGTTGTGGCCCTGAGTGTAGTGAAACTTCTTAAGATACCTAACAACTGAAAAAATAACAGACCGTCACAATGCAATAAATTATAAAATTTATTAATTAAATTGCATTATTATTAATTAAGTTTTCTGTATAGTATCTTCAAATTAAAATATTCCTTCAACAGTTTATTATCCAAAAGACCTAAAATATGAATGCAAAAAATTAAATGCTTTCGGATGCGAATGAAAGCAGAATCGCAATATTATGTTAGGGTTGGACACTTCCGTGCCACGGCTACGCGTTTCTCCCTCCTGGCTATTTCCTGACTTGGTGGGACGGGTATGTGGTATTTTGTACTTTGACGCGAGCTTAGTGATGTCACACTGATTTATTCACTTATCAGGATACTGTCAGTTACATTCGCGAAGTAGTAAAAACGTGCGCGCCAGCGGCTCAGTATTTTATTCCTATCGCTCTGCTTACGCGTATCAGTCACCACAATTAAGAATTTATTTTATGTAAGCCAGACAGTTGACACTGACAGCACACTTACCAATATCGTATCGCCTACGCACTAACACATGAGGCAGTATCCAAACCCAGGGCCATTCCCACTACTTTTGGGTTTTTAGAGTTCCGTACCAAAATAGTAAAAAAGGAACCCTTATGGTTTCACTTTGTCTGTCTGTCTGTCTGTGACATAGCTAAATATCTCAAGAACTACTTATGCTATCGATTTGGAATAGTTATAAATAAGGCTTACCTACATACATAGAACATGACTTTTTTTAATATATTTTTTTAATTTCTGTGAAAAATGTCAGATAACAGGTGGTTCAAAATTTGAAAGTCTAGTTAATATGTCGAGTGGGGTGTCATATGAAAGGGCTTGAATTGCACATTCTGAAACAATTTTTTTTATTTTTTACGTTGAGTCATTTTTGTTTTATGAGGGAAAATGTAAAAAAAATACCGTTCCCCCCCCTTATCTCCGAAGTTTACCAAGGAAAAAATATAAAATTATTACCTAACATTGATATTAATGTATATTTTACAGGAAAAATATAACTGTAGCTCTATCTAGTTTTTCTTTTTTTTTATCGTCAAATAACATTTCTATACTAAGTTTGTAATTTAATCACCGTCGCATGTATTTTTGTTGTATAAATGCTACTAGATTATGCTGAAAGTACCTTCTTTCAAATAAAGAAAAAAAATTGAAATCGGTTTACGTGTTAAAGAATTATCCTTGAAAAACTACCATACATACAAAGTTATTCAGTCGCTCAAATTTGTAACAAAAGTCGCCGATAGATGGCGCTGTACCTATAGGGTCCAATTTTCACACCAGGTTGTTGAGATTCTCCTGATTTAATAGGGTTGGAACCGGTACACATCTGTAAACGGAACCCTCGGTGCGCGAGACCGACTCGCACTTGACCGATTTTTTAAAATTAATTTTTGGCAGCGTCAATCCTTTGCAATAAGGAAATCTTATCAATGTTACACGACGATCGAACATGATGATTTTGATAAACTGTAATTAATTGGCAATTTATTGCCCTATTTTGATGGTTTACTATCCATATAGTGACAGCGTGTTATAAATTGACACATGTTGAAAGTATCCTAATGCGGACGTACCCAGAGTCATTCCCACTAGGTATACTCTAAGATTTATGAAATTATTTTTTTGCCAGCATATCCTTGGCAACAAAGAAATCTTATCACAAAACGAAAATACGATTCGAGAGTCGGAAAAGTAAAAAGTAAAGGAATGAATTATAAACCAATTATGGTTGAGTAAGTTGGGAGATTATAATGTTCATATTTTTGTTAGGCTGTAATTTTTCAGACAAATATGATGGCCGTGCTTTGAATTTGAAATTAGCTGAAAAGCTGAAATTTCGTGGCGAAATTAGGGCACGATGGAAAAATTTACGGACTCATTTTGAATTTCGGATTAGATTATGTAATTTGGAAAGCTTTCAGGGTTAATTTGTAGAATGTAGGTAAGTAAAAAATCGGCCAAGTGCGAGTCTGACTCGCGCGCCGCTGGTACCCCACAAAACCAGTTTACAAACACTGTTTAATAATTTTATAAAGTAACCTTGTTTGAAATATGGTTTTATTGTTTGTATTATTTACAGTTACACATATTGCTCATATTTCATTTCCATTTCATTTGCTTACAGTACCTATAGTAAATTTTAGAGATAACTGGGGAATAGTAAGTTTTCCAAAATATCCGTGCATAAATAAACATTTAGCCACAAATAAAAAATAAATAGGCAATAAAAAATAATAAACAGTATGGGCAGCTCAAGCACTTTTACGATACCTCTTTTATGATAATTAATTAAAGTAGTTATTTAATTTAGGTTTTTGATTCCCGTCACACCATTAATTTTTAATAGAATATATAGACTTTTTTATATGAAGTAAATAATTCATGAGTCATAAATATTGATATATCATATTAAAAATCGCTTATAATATTTATTTTCCGCTAAAAATTACCTCCAATAGAAATAAAAAGCCTGTGCCCGTGGACAAAAAACGAGATAATTATGAAAAAAAATATTTCTAACTGCACTAGTCGATCTGTATGCGAAGTTCCCAACAAACACACAATTGATAACGTTAATGTTTTCACACTCTCTAAAATTGGAAGATTTTTTATCTAACGCTGAACGAAAATTCTACTGTAAAATTTTGTATAGTAGCAACAATCTACAAAAAGCTATGTGGAAATTTGTCAATGACTACACTGGACGTAAAACTGCAATCAATTACTGCAGTGTAACTAACATAAAAGATAACAGCTACTACCGCAGACCTAATGTAAAGTGGCAAAAAAATTAAGGCAAAAAAAAAACAGTTTTTAGGAAGTATGTTTAAGGACATGAAGGTCTGTAAAATATTCATTATATCCCCCTCAATTCTGATTTTATTTGGTTACCCTCGCTTGCTTGGATTAGCTATAATTACAGTTTTAAAAATCACCTTGATTTTTTTAACATTTTTCGTAAATAAATCTGAAACAAACGAAGATCGAAGGCTGATGTTAGCCATAAAGTGTTTTTGGATCCAGCCACTACTCCACCTGAAATTGTAACCAAATCCCTTGTGGGGGCACTTATTAGCTTAGACTGTTAGACCCTTTCAGTGATACTAACATGAATTTAATGTATTATTCACCGCGAAAAGTAAAAAGAAATGTATTTGACGTGCATTTCGCATTTAGTAAGAAATGTATAAGATCAAAACAATACAGTTATTTAAAATACCACGTCGCGTCACATATAAGTGATTTCATTCGACGTCCGAGCTCATTTAATACAAAATCTACAATTTTAAACATTCAGGAATCTAAATTATTAAATAATTTATTTAAGCCGTCGTCTCCCAGCGGAAATAATAATAACAATAATAATAATAATAATAAAAAAAAACCGCTGACACTGACGGGTGTCTCGAATCTTCATTTTATTTGGAATTTTTAATATTTTGCTATTTTTACGTTGTATTTACAGTTTTAGACAGTTTTTGTGTAATATAACCCTACAAGAATGTATTACAAAAATATTTGGATAAAATACAACTTCAATACGGGTAAAAGCAAAAGGACAACTGTCAAACACTATGTCAAACGGCTGTAGCAATACTGTTACAAATTGCAATTGAAATGATAACGAGATCAAGAGCGGCACAACAACCATGCGCACGTCCACCACCACCGCCCGCGCCGTCCAGCTCCTCGCCCTCGTCGTCAGGTGACGAGTTCGCAACGGCACCTGACACCAGCGAGTCGAGCAGTGACGAGCGCGGGCCGTCGCCGCCGCCGCCACGACCATCAGCGCGACGGGGAAGGCGACCGCTGCCGGCACGCTTGGGGCCTACGGGGCATTCCGCCCCACCCACGGCTCCCGCTGCCGGTGGTGTAGTGCGCCGCATGCGATGGACTCAAGAAATGAACGAGAATTGCATGCGAGCGTACTTTGGGGCGACAGAGGGAGGAACTAATCTATCCGCGTACCGTGTCCGGATGCTTCCTCTGTTCCAGGCGCTTGAACCAGCCGTCACCGTATCTGCGCAACGCCTATCGGATCAGGTGCGAGTCATTCAACGGAACAAGCGGTTGGATGACTCGACGCTTGACCGGCTCCGCCTGGAGGCACTCTCTGCTCATGCGGCCTCATCTTCGGCGCGGGACCGACTCGCTGTGTCACCGGTTCCGGTGCCCGCACCCGACATGGCACCGGGGGTGCCGCGGGTCGATCCCAGTACCGACGGAGGCTGCGCGAACCCGAGTGTGAGTACCCAGGCCAATGAGCAACTGAGGAGGGCTTTGGATGAGGCGATTACGCGGTACCGTTCCACACCCAATTCTAGGCCACGACTACCACGCTTGCCCGTGAATAGACGCAATCTAGCGCTAATGGGAGCCCTTAATGATCTCCTAGACCCGTATTTACGGGCTAGCGAGGATTTGATTGATACACACTCAATCATGTACTGTGGAGCCATCGCGGCGTGCCGTGTTGCTCGTGTCAAGTTTCCGGACGCTGACCGTGCACCTAGGACCGCCGGGGGTGTCCCTGCATGGCAAGTCCGGATTGAGCGGCGTATCAATACATTTAGGACACTAATAGCAAAACTGATCTGCTTCAGGGGGGGCAATAATCGCCTCCGAGTCATGCGCTTCGTGAACCAGGCCTTCGCGGGGACTGGTGTCAGGCCCTGCGACTACATGGCCTGTGTCACGGAACGTATTGACTTTCTGAAGCAGAAAGTCTATGCATGGTCAAGCCGTATTCGCCGCTACAGAGAACGTGTTGACCGATACCAACAGAATCGTCTTTTCCAGAGTGACCAAAGGAAGGTATACCGGAAGTGGGACGGAACCGATCACCGTGTGTCTGACGGCCAGCAACCGGATGCTACTGTCATGGTTAACTTTTGGCGTAGTATCTGGTCAGTACCTGTCGAACACACCGAGGGCGACTGGATCGGTGTTGTCGAACGTGAGTGTGAGTCCATCGAACCCATGGGGTCTGTTACCATCAGCCCCGAAGACGTAAGTTCTGCCATCCGTACGGCCCCGAACTGGAAAAGTCCGGGACCGGATGGATTGCACAACTTCTGGCTGAAGTGGTTTCGATGCTCACACGAACGTCTAGCAACGCAGTTCCAGCAAGCCCTCGAGCTCGGTTCCCTGCCACCTCCCTTAACAACTGGTGTTACCTCCCTGCTCTATAAGTCCGGTAGTACCACGGAAGCGAAGAACTACAGACCCATCACGTGCTTGCCTACGCTGTACAAGCTCCTTACATCTATTTTGAGAGCAAAAATTAACACGCACATTGTTGCGAACAATATTTTGGCCCCAGCTCAAAATGGATGTAGGGGTGGGTCGCGTGGCACTAAAGAGCTCCTCCTCATAGACATGACCATTTGCCAAAGAGTCCGGCGAAACAGAGGGACCCTTTCGGCCGCCTGGATTGACTATAAGAAGGCCTATGATTCGGTGCCTCATTCATGGCTGAGGAGGATCTTAGAGCTGTATAAAATTGATGCAGCTTTGAGATCCTTCTTAAGTGCTTGCATGGGGCAGTGGATCACAGTCCTTCGTCAACCGGGAGGGGGCGATGGCCCTTCTGGTTCGCAAGACTCTATCAGGATTGAGCGAGGTATCTTCCAGGGTGACAGTCTGAGTCCCTTATGGTTCTGCCTAGCTTTGAATCCGCTCAGCACTTTGCTGAAGGATTCAGGGCTAGGTTATCAGCTCCGGAGAGGAGGTGAGGTCATTTCTCATCTTCTCTACATGGATGACCTTAAGTTGTTTGCACCAAATAGACAGGACCTGTTGGAGCTACTGGAAACGACAGAAGCTTTCAGTAGCGCCATCAGAATGGAATTTGGTGTAGATAAGTGTGCGGTCATGCATGTACAGCGGGGGAAAGTTGTAAATTCGTCAAATTTACAACTTTCTGAGACAATGTCCCTCAGATCTCTCTCCGAAGCAGAAACCTATAAATATCTTGGTATGTCACAGTCTTTGGGTATTGAGGGTGAGGGCGTAAAGCGGGCGGTGAAGGAACGCTTCTTCTGTCGCCTGACAAAAGTGCTTAATAGTCTTTTGTCGGGCGGCAACAAGGTGCGCGCCTTCAACGCCTGGGTGATGCCCTTGCTCACATACTCCTTTGGCATACTAAGATGGACTCAGACTGAGCTGGATGCCCTGGACCGAAGGGTGCGTGTACTGCTCACTGCGCACCGCATGCTACACCCACGCTCGTCTGTTATGAGACTGTACATCCCACGGAAGTGTGGAGGTCGCGGCTTTTTAAATGCCAAAGACTTCCACAACCGTGAGGTGTGCAGTCTCAGGGATTATTTCCTTAACAGCGAGTGTGGGATGCATCGGGACGTAGTAGCAGTAGACGCATCTTTCACCCCGCTTTCCATGGCAAAGGAGAACTGGCGCAGACTTAAAGTATGGAGCACCGAGGAACGCAAGGCGGTATGGAAGAGTAAGGAGCTACACGGGCGGTTCTACAGGGCCCTCACAGGGCCCGACGTAGACCTGCTCGCGTCGGTGAACTGGCTACGTTTCGGGGATCTCTTCGGGGAAACCGAAGGTTTTGTCTGTGCAATTGCGGACGAAGTTATCATGACGAACAACTACCGGAAGTATATCCTGAAGGACGGTACGGTCGACATTTGTCGGGCATGCCGCCGTCCCGGAGAATCACTCAGGCATATCATTCCCGGTTGTGGTCATCTTGCTAACGGCGAGTACTTGCACAGACATAACTTAGTAGCCAGGATCATTCACCAGCAACTTGCTCTTTTATACGGTCTTGTGGACTTCGAAGTGCCGTACTATAAGTATACACCTGCACCAGTTCTCGAAAATGGTCGTGCCACGCTCTATTGGGATCGATCTGTCATCACGGACAGGACTATTGTAGCCAATAAACCTGATATCGTGCTGACAGATCGATCGAAGCGCCAGGCAGTGCTCGTTGACATCACCATCCCCCATGACGAGAACCTCGTGAAGGCCGAGAAGGACAAAGCCAGCAAGTACCTAGACTTGGCACACGAGGTGACCGCCATGTGGGATGTTGATTCAACGATCATTGTCCCGATAGTCGTCTCTGCGAACGGTCTAATAGCGAAGAGTCTCGACCAACACCTCAAGAGACTCTCGCTAGATGGCTGGGTCAAGGGTCAGATACAGAAGGCGGTACTCCTGGACACGGCGCGGATAGTCAGGAGGTTCCTCTCTCTGTCGCCCTAACCACCGGTAGCTTAGGCCCCGCCTCGCTGCCGGCGGCACCCTAGGTTAGGATTTTATAATATTTTTATGTTTTGTAAGTGTATTTTTATATTTTACTTTTTATAAAGATATTGTAAAAGCCTGACCTAAGAAAGAAAATAAATAAAGAGAATAATAATAATAAATATTTGTGGACAATCTTACACAAATCAACCTGGTCCCAAACTAAGCAAAGCTTGTACTATGGGTACTAGGCGACGATATACATATATAGATAAATATATACTTAAATACATAGAAAACATCCAAGACTCAGGAACAAATATTCGTGTTCATCACACAAATAAATGCCCTGACCAGGATTCGAACCCGGGACCTCCAGCTTCGAAGGCAGGGTCACTACTAACTGAGCTAAAGCGGTCGTCATAATAAACAATATCATTTTTTTTTGTAATGAGCCCTGGGGTCCTAGGAACTAGTAGACGACGGGTAACGAGTATGGCGATATTTTTGCCAAAATCTTTTTTTTCTGATAGTAAGCTTTCCATTCGCAAAATTTACCAATGGTTTTTAGGGTTCTGTAGCCAAAACGGCAAAAACGGAACCCTTATAAATTCGTCATGTCTGTCCGTCCGTCCGTCCGTATGTCACAGCCGATTTATTCGGAGAGTATAAGCACTACAATTATGAAATTTGGTAGGAAGATGTATCTATGAACCGCTACATAAAAGTGACGTGGAATTACAAAAAAAAAATTAAATTAGGGGGGCACTCCATACATGAAACCGGTGGATGAAAAAAAAATTCAATGCACATAATCGTGGATAGGCCTTTAAAAATGATATGGAGGTTTCTAAAAAACTTTTCCATTTTAGTCAACCGTTGGTGAGATATTATCCGTCAAAGTCATAAAAAGTGTGTCCCCCCCTCTAATTTCCAAACTATAAAGTTTAAAATTCTGAAAAAATTGAGGTGGTGTGCATTAGTAAATACTTTTAACGATTTTTGGTTTGATCAATATAGGTTTTACTTTTTTTTTGAGTTTTCGCTTAAAAACTCCAACTAACTCCGCTTAACAATCCAAACAAAAGATCGTAAGTGCCGTGAGATGTATTGGATAGTGATTTTAAATGTGGACTAGTAGGTGTTGGTACGGAACCCTTTATTGTGCGTGGTCCGACACGCACTTGGGCGGTTTTTTTCTGTAGCTTATTCCCAGTTTGCTTTTTGCCCAGTAATAACAATCCCATTCTCAAAACTTCTTAATCTTTATTTATACGAATTTCCCATTTTCTTTTGTTCTTAAAAGCAGAGATACACATGAACAATAAACACTAAAAACTACCTATAAATAACTGAGAGAACAATATTGTCAAACATACTGCAGGTATATTAAGAATTCTGTTTCAAAAAACAAAACGCGGCTGGCAGAATATTAAATTTCTATTTTTATCCCACGTTTTTATTGAGCACTAGCTATTGCCCGCGACTTCGTTCGCGTGAACTTCTACTGACTATTCCTTTCCCTTGGTAGATAAATGCCGGTTAGGTTATAAACTACTTAACTTTGAGGGACTCCAACGTTTTTACGTCTTAAAGTTACAACCTTACAGTTTCTAATTTATTTAGGTAACTATATTAGCAAGTGAAATGGGCCCTCTTATCTATAGTTAGGGAGGCGAATAGGGGAATTTTCGGTAATACTCGAGCGTGGCAGTTTAAGATATGAGAGATATCTTAGACCTAATAGAACAACCTTGTAAAGTATTTAGCTCTATATGTAGTGACGCGCGCCTAGGGTAGACGATCAGATTAGTAAAAAAAAATCGATAGTCTGAAATACTCGAGCGCGTCAGATTAAGATATTGGGGGTTGATTTTAGTGTTTTAAGACTAAATTTAACTAATCTGACGATAAGTCCTTGACGCCGTCGAGTTATAGGGTCGCGAACTTGTAAAAAAAAAACGTTAATCCGGCATTCTCGAGCGCGATTTTTATTTTTTTTTATTTTGAAGAATATAATGTAAAACTTACTAAAAATACAAAATCTGCCGGTTTCCGCATGACCGGAAGTGTGGAGGAGCCATTTCGTCTTCCGAAAAACGCGTCGCGGCATATAAGTCGCGAACGATACATTTTACAAAAAAAAGTTTAAATAAACAAAAAAGGTAATTTTATTTTACACAAAAAAGGTCTCTTGACATTTTTGTCCAAAGTTAAAACTTTTTGACTTGAAGCATCATAAAAACTCAAACTCCCGGTTTTTTGAGTATATCTCGAAAACTGAGGGTGTTAAAAAAAATTGATATGAAATAACGATGATTAATTATAACTCAAAAAAATTTTTTTTTTCTAAAGCTTCTCGACAATTTTCGTGGACTCGGAAAAAGTTACGCGTATCTGTATACAAAAGTATTATTAATATGTACAGTTTCATGTATGTATATTATTCAATAGCCTGTTGATCCTCAAATTGTTTTTTGGACGTACCGTAAGCAAAACTAAGTGAAGAATTGAAGCAAAAAAGAGGAATTTGCCATAAACATGTAATACAGACTGAGCGATTCGCGGAAATATGCCGTCCTACCAGTATTTTTCCTTTATTTCGCAACATTCATGGTGGGGAAAGAAGTGGTAGAAGGGAATTTTCGGTGCACCCTAATATATATATATATATATATATATGTTTATGGTCCCCTATCGTAGACCTATGTGCCCTCAGTATGACGCCGATTGAAGAGAGAGAAAAGACCCGACGGTATATTTCTCGAATGTGCTGGAAACTTTCTCCCCTGTAAACCAAAAAACCTTTTTCGGTCAGATTAAGAGAACCCACCAACATTTTTGTCAGATTAAGAAAATATGCTTTCAGGATACCGAGATAAACCTCCCCTATGAAAATCTGACGCGCTCGAGTATTTCAAATAAACTTTTTTTTTTGCATTTTCAAAAATTCATCGTAACTTATCGTCACGCCGAAATCGTCAGTTTTTTTAAAGGGAGCTTCCTTAGGGCCTACTTAACACCCCTTCCGAAAATCTGACGCGCTCGAGTAAATTTTTTTTTTTTACATTTTTGACTACTTTATATTCCTACCCCCACCACGCAAACCGGCAGATTAGTATACCGTTGTTATCAGAGGCACTTGGGGCATACGTAGTATGAATATCTGACGCGCTCGAGAATGCCCAAGTAACTGTTTTTTTTAACGTTTTTGAAAAACCGTACACGCCAAACCCACCGCCAAAATGGTTTTTACCATACGAGCTTTTCTTTTCGAAATTATTTTATCTTTCGATTTTGATAGGTCTCGACGGCGCCGTTGAATTACGCCATTTAGCTACCTCGCCTCCCTAACTACTATGAAAGGAAGCATGTGTCCTGAAGAAAATGTAATAGGCGGATAATGAAACAAAATGGGTATGATTTATCAATACCTATATATAGGTACGTAAGTATGTATGTTGGTAATAGGTACTGGTTAAGTAAGTCAGACGTTAAATACATATTTCATTCCGTCGACTCGATCCAATATAGCATTTATGCGTATGAATTATTTTTGATGATTTCTTATACTATGTAACAAAACACTAATGACTGCTAAGAAACTACCTCATCACATCCATGTAGCATAGTAGTGTCACGGTTTGATGTTGCGTACGTCTACACATACGTTCTTGCTCGATGACGCTACCCAATTCCCTACTTTCCGAGCCTTAGTACTGACATGCTCGATGTAGCGACTACAGGGGAAGACATATTATGCTTGAATAGAATAAAAAATTTGATGTTGCTCGAAATGCAAAGTGTCAGGAGTCCTACATTATAACCCAAGATTATTAATGTCCTATAACAGTATGACACGCTCTACTTGCAATGAAAACCTCTACGCATTATTCCTCGGTAAGAAAATTAATTGAACACTTCTAGTCTTACTAAGAAAATGTTTTTTTATAGGTACTTTCAGTTTAAATTTTAAGCACCCTATCAAAATATCTATAAGAAATTCTCCCTTTATCGTAGGTATTTTTCTAGTGAAAGTTCTACGTCCAAAAGGTACAATCGAACCTGTGACATCCTGACATACGCAGCCAATCGCTTTAACTGAGCTGTCTGAACAATCAGTAATCACACTCGGTTACCAAATCCTTCAACTACTTCTCTCTTACAAAGCCTATATAGGGAGGCTTACGCAGAGTGACATCTACCAAAAGGACTCGCGCTTCCTTAAATTCAATTTATAATACTGTTTAAAACAACAGTAATATTTTTAAGTATCTACGCACACATTATCATATTACAATTATATTTAAAAAAAAATTGTAAGCCCGAAGACTGGGAGGTGGAATGCTGCCTAAAGTTACTTTTCTCCTTCTAAGTAGCCATTTTCTACAATTTCAAGCTAGGACCATTGACTTTTATTTTCTTTTCTAAGAACCTAAAATTTGAAATCGCTCCATATCTCCCATATACCTCATAATTCCAAGAAATTCGAAACAAAGCCTGATAAAACCGGCGAGCAGCTGAAGACCGAATTAAGGTGGACGTCGGACGACCATAGCACAAAACCTCTTCATATACCTAATACTTGTACCTCCCAGTGATTTGCGTGTTTATAACTAATCAGCTAGGTAATCACTGTTTTCATGTTACCTACATTAAATTAGTATTTTGGATAAATTGACCTATAGTAAACCAAAAGATTTGTAACAGTTTCTATGGACCCAAAATTACGTCCACCGCACGATCCCGACAACACGGACACATATAATCCCTATTTGTCCCGATACCGCTGCATACCGGATAGAGTCAGTCTGACCCAGGTCGGGCCTAGCTGGGTTCCATGCTGGACTTTTCTCAGCTAGGCTAGGTTTAGTGAACCAGCGACAGAACTCCCAGTAGTCCGATTCCACCCACACCTCACATTTGGTTGAAGCCGCTCAACCAATCTCACTGGAACACACACTCTTAGAGTATTCCAGTTGCAGTGTTTAAACCGCCCGTGTGATTGTGTTGGAGGTTTCTCCTGGATTTTCCCTAGGCCACTCTCCAAACAAACGCGCACTCCTATCGCTTTATTGGGCCCGACCTATAAAGCCAGTCAGGTTCAAGAAAAAAAAACCTATTTTATATTTCTCAACCGTCCGTTTTTTTTTTTTAAGAATAGATTGGAGTGAAAATTCTATATTTTTTATGTAGGCATATACCAAAGCGCTGCTCAGTCAATGCTGACAACAATCGTCTACGTCCAATTTATTTAATCTCCAATTTTATAAACAGTAAAGTTATTTAGGCTCATTGGGTCAGTAAGTTTTGGTTTAAAACGCAAGCGCTTTAGAGGGTGTAAGTCAGTACCTAAATAACGCAAATCTATTATGTTTTGCTTACGATTATGCATGTATGTAATTAATAGAACTTCAGGTACTGAAATGCGGAAAACATTCACATTCACATGAGTCGCTTTGGTTTTGTGATAATTAAGCTCTAAGAGTCAGAAATATCCGTAATCTTTCATAATAATAGCTCATCATAATCAATTGGTAGCGACATTACTTATTTTATAAACTTTACATGAAAATACCTACCTTATCGTAGCAACTATAAGACTCAAATTATTGAATTGTGCAAGTAGTAAATAATCTACATTAACTTCGATTCGACTTAAATGAATGGCACGTCTCTGACACGCTAAACGTCAAATATCTTAAATTTACAACTGTCTAGACTCGCCTCACGATACGTCCTTATTGTATCTTGACCCTACGATTCGTGACAACTATGTGCATATTCGGAGCTCAGACTTACACTGGTTCATCTGAGACAAATTTTCGTAAGTCAGCGGGTACTGTAAATATTCCACATGATTCAGGATATCTGGGTTATTATTTCGAGAGGTTCAATTGTGTTCAGACTCAAATTTTCAGTTATAAAATTAGAAATATATCGTTTATTGTTTTTAAGTTGCTTAGGATATTATCACTGAAACTTGTGGTAAATACATTTTATTCTATTTTATCTTTTTTTCCACAATAACTTAAATTTTCTGCACAAAAGTCAGTTACGTGGTCAGGTTCGGATTATCCCTGACTACTTTGTAGTATTGTAAAAAATACAAGGTATAGAAAAACTTGCTGTTTAAAACATGGATTGAATGTTCATAATATGATATACCATGCATGCAAACATAAAAATATTGGGACATTGATAAGACTATTTTTTTCTACATTTCCCGTTGTTCCAAAATACACCATCATTTTCGTGGCCACAATTATTAAGTAATATTTTAAACAAAAAAAGAGGGCAAAAACCTCCTGTAAATCCTTTTTTAACTATAAGCAACTTTGAAAATAATATGACGTATAATGTTTATCGCAAGCCATAATTATTTATCTATAATTAATGTAATAAAGGTTCAAGTTAGATTTGCGTCAAAGATCGAGCGTCATTTTCGTTACGGTTGCGACTTGGTGAGTATTGGGTAAATAAATATAATGTTTTACTGGTACTGTGTCATTTGCAGTTAAGTTATTCAATATTGATTTCATTTGCTTCAAACCTATAGGATATTTACTGCAGAGCCGCGAAAGTAAGAACTTTTCAATTTCGTGGTCATCATTTTCGTGGTGCTATGGGCCACGAAACTGATCAAGGACCACGAAAAAGATGATTTTCCCTACAAGTAGAAAAAATACAGATAACTTTTTATATAATTTTCTGCTTTTTACAGTGTAATCGTTTATGCCGTTATGCATTCTTTTGTAGTTTGTTTTATAAAAAAATATTATCCTGTTTTTACCTTTTGAAAATAAAAAAAAAAATAAAAAAAATTATAAATGTTCAAGGATGGATTTGGGATCTCGGATTGCCAAAATTTTTACGGAAAGAACTATTTTTAAAGACATTGGCTATATTCCCATCAAAAGAAATTGATTTAAATGAAGAACGGTTGACCGTCAACAACATTTGCTCCAGGTGTGGTTATAGGAATTATGACCAGTGCGACGCCAATTTTGTTAACTGGCGAATGGTTCAAGAATTATTTTGCCCTGAATGTACGTGTGAAATGTATATATCTAAATATTAAAAAAAAACTTCGTCATTTAGAGGAACATTTTGTTGTGTTGTTTCGTTGTAGCATAATTTCGTTCGGGTCTACCGTAGACCTGCACGAGAATATATATATATAGAAGGTATTGAAAGCTGTTTTTGTTTGTGAGTTGAAGTTATTAATCTTACTTTAATTAAATAATTTCTAGATAGTATTTAAAAGGTTACAAAAATGACAATTTGAAGTCGTCATTTTCGTGGTCAAGTTTTAATTATTTTTTTTTATAGAGATATCGATTGTCTATTTCTGTTGATACCTGATTAATTAAATAATGCTTATTCGTTTTCTCATTATGATCGAATTTTCATTCAAATAGTACAATTATAAGATTTTAAAATAAACAAAATGGTCTTTTTCGTGGTCTCGGTGCTCATTTTTGTTACCGTTAAAATTGGATTTTTGCTTTTTTTAACCAAAATAAACTTTATCGATCTCTTATAATATAAAGCATCTTATCGGTACATATCCTTATGTTCAAAATAAAACAGACCACATCAAAATGTGTGTTTTTATTTCTGTAACATTTATCTTACACCTCAAATAATTACCCATCTATGAAATTCAACTTGCACCCCCGAATTTATCTATTTGAGGGATGATGAAGGGATAAAAAGTATCCCATATGTTAATCCAGGCTATAAACTCATTCACATTTATAATTATTAGTGGGAAAGTGGGAATTTGTGGTATTTTGTGGCCCTCAGATGACACCGTGTACATACTCGACCACTCTAACAACGAAGATATTTCAGATATAGGTAGACGAAGTTCAAGGCACTGGTTTGACAATGTTGACAACAACTGACTCTAACATAATTAAATCTCTGATTTCAAACAGTTACAATGGGTTGAGGGATTTTTGGTTACTTGTCGTTAGTCCCCTAAGCACTTTTTTACCCTCCGTTTTTTCACATATTATCTGTTTATTGTACAATTTTTGAATGGGATTCTTTTTATTTTGCTTCCAGTTGTATGCTTACCAATTTTCAAGCCTTTAAGTCATTAATTAAAGGACTTGTCTTACAAAGTTCAACCCCTCTTTTCACCCCCTTCCATCCCCAATCTTTATGATTTTTATAACCTATAACCTGTCCGAAGATCAATTAAACTTATTAGTGAAGGTTGTATTGAAATCTATTGGCTAAATTTCGCGTGATGGTGAGACAAATAAACAGACAGACAAACAGACACAAATTCTAAAAACTGTTGAAATGTGTTCTGTTATCGATTCTAAGACCCCTCCATCAATTTTTTTGCTAATATCTTCAATGTACAGATTTTCGAACCTCTACAGCTTTATTATATGTATAGATAGATAGATAGATAGATAGATAGATACTGTGCACAAACGAACTAGCAGTTTAAAAGGCCGAAAACGTTAGGTTTAATTTTGTGCTGCTATCGTGATATTTGCATCTCGGGCGCCCTAGTACTACTCCGGCCAAAGAAGACTAAAATATAAAGATCAAATAACGTGTTTCTTTTGCTCACACAGAACACTAATTATTTTTAGTTTAAAAAGTTACCTTAACCTGTTACAATCTGATGACTCCTATGTCGTTTAAAGTATCACAGATATAAGCACCAAATTTGAAAATGCTTACCGCATGCGAATTTGAGTAAAATGTAATTTCGAAAAACGCTGAAATATGTTTTGTTGTATTTAAACAGAGAGTCCATATACGAAGATTTAAATTTCTCATTTAAAAAAATTTTTCTCCCCGTACAAACTTCGAACCCCGTTTTCACCCCTTTAGGGACGAAAGAGTACTTACGTATGATAGGAAAACGCTCGATTATCAGCTCCACCTTTATTGGTGCGGTTTAAACAGTTAATTACTGAACAACAAGGCATTTTGTTTTTACAACCTGACGTTGCATGCGGAAGGAGGTCGGGAGCGGACTGAACTTCGCGGCGAGCAATTGCCTACATAGAGACAATTTTTGCACGCAAGGTGCATACGCTCTTTCCTTCTATCTCGATACATTTCCTTGAGCATGTAACTACTTGGTTAAAGTTATAAATACTTTTAATCCACGTTTTTCACTTTATTTTTAACACCGTCTATTCTGAAGTTGAATAAGACTAACAAGTTGTTATTAAAAAGTCCCAAGGGCCACCCATTTCAAAATGTCTACTGAAACTTCAGAATAGACTATATTAATAACGTGAAAAATATACATATATTATTATTTTTTTAGGTACACTGAGTTTTTTTGCTTACTTATTTGTCGTGTACGTACATAAACTGAAAACTTGCATAATTAAAGACCTGTAAATTAATATAATTTATAATAAAATTAAAGTTTGAAAGATATTATTTTATACTAATTACTATGAATGAAATGAATTGAATATTCTGAGAACAAATTAGATATAAGTGTAGTTTAAACGAAATTTTTAGTGTCTGTCAGTCTTTTCACTTAAGCGACATATACATATTTATAGGTATACATTTATATTTCTCATAGCGTATCTTAGGCCATATACTGTCTCTGTTGAATAGCGTACACGTTCGGGGGCCGAAAATGCCCGAAAACTTTGGCACGCGGTTGTTTCAGAGAAAACGAGCAAAAGCGGCAAGATATTGTGATTGCAGTTTGCAATGGTCCGAAGACTGCCTCCGTACTGTGTTTTGTTTGACAGATAATTAATAACTGAAGGTACCTACTAGATGAAAAAATAATCTTCAAAAGATTTTCTCCTTTTCTCGTATTATGAAGACAAATTAAAACAACCTATTCACATTCCAGCTGCTTACATTATTCAAGGTCGTTTTATTACTACTCTCCAAAACAATAGTAATGATGACTCATGTTACAATTTATGACATAGTGCGACTATTTGGATAGAAAACCATCAAATTATCACAATAAATAA
Source organism: Epiblema foenella (assembly GCA_963556455.1). Taxonomy (NCBI): domain Eukaryota; kingdom Metazoa; phylum Arthropoda; class Insecta; order Lepidoptera; family Tortricidae; genus Epiblema; species Epiblema foenella. Next base: position 20,088,604 of record OY747099.1, on the reverse strand, counting down.
GTAAATAAGACAATTTTTTTTAAATCATAATAATATATGGGATTATAGATGGGCAAAGAGGTTGTTTTTTGTTTAGTGAGAGTGACGGCACGCCTGTTTGTGAATCAGCATGGAGAATATCAGTGCTCGTCAGCTATGCTATACTTTGCCTCTCATTTTCTTCTTTTGTGTTGCCCTAATGAGAGCTATCGCGTATGAATTCGCCGCTAGAGGCGCTAGTGTAGCGTGGGGTCTCCGAAACGTCAAATGTCACTCTTTGTGGTTGCGCTACGCGGGTTAATATCTAATTGGAACAATATGATGACTATTTTGCAATACCTGAGCTTGATTATGGCAAATATGAGTTAATGGTCAATGACTTTGAGACAGATTTGTCTTTCGGAAACTTATTTCCTCCCTTTTTCCGAAGAAAACGGGACCGCGCTACAATGCGGTATGTTCGATATTTTTACGGTACGGTTTTTAAGGTATTGAATATGATTTAAATATAAACTTCGTTCTCATGCCCATAATAACCAATAACAATTTTTGACAGCTGGACCTTACTCGACAGTGGCGCCAACTGGTGAGCACAAAAACGATAGCCCCCATTGTAGTTTGTCCCATGCAAACATTTGATCGTGTCTAAAAACTAGCTAATCGCATGTCATGGAAAAGTTTAAGCAATAGTCGTAGTATATAAAAAAGTTACGTGCGTACTAAACTCTCAAGAAAAACCTTTTGGTGGCGTCAATAATATAGTACATACATTACTTAGGGCGATTTACACAAAGAATTCCCCTTGCCTTCGGTCCGGCCGTCAAATACCTGCGATATGAGGCTTTCTATGTTACCGCCCATGGTAAGTACAACATTTTATGTCTTGCCCTGGCCATAAAACACTATTTTTCGTCCTTATTGACTTCAACAAATGGGGATCCTATGCTTCAGAATGACACAAATGATAACCAATAGCCTAACAAGAAAGAATAGGCGGAATATATTAATTTTTGTGTTTGTTCACAAAAAAGCTAAAGACCCGAAGTTGTTTTTAGTTTGTGGTGATGCTATTTATTCTTTCGGGTTGTAATAAATTCTGTATCATATTTCAATTTGTTTGCTTCTCGACGGGCAAGGAAGGAAGGTTATATCGCCACCAGTGCAGGTTTATATATATATATAGGTAAGTAAAAATCCAAATTACCTAGAATCAGTGACTAACTCCAATGAATAGTACCTAAGGGTGAATATCCAACAGGGATGTTTTCTACAAATTACAAATACCTGTCAATCATGTGAAGTATCGAGTTTATGAAAACATTGTTTAGTATATTTCTGGCAAATATTCACCCACACGAACATCAGAGAGCACAAAAATATTTGACAAAAACTTATCATTTTTTTGTAGCCCTCAGACCCAGACTATGAAATATTTTTGCACGATTAGCCGTGGAAAATATTGTTTCGGGTGACTGTTCACTGAAATGGCTCAACAACGCAAAGTGTATCTGGGCCTATTTTCTATATTTTGGGAGATTTTTCTTTCACGGAACAAATTCTTGCTCTCCCGTTTGAGAGTCATTTTCCAAGCTAAGGCTCAAGATGTAGCAGGTGACTATATACTGTGACTGAAATTTAACCTATTTCAAAGTTGGGCATTTGTTTCACAATTGAGTATGCAGCGGTAGTCCAGCCTGATTGCAGCGGCGCTGGCGGCGCGCCAGGCTGTGACAGTCTTTGCTTCGCAATTCACAACTGGTGTTAGTTCATTTCACTTCTTAGTGTATTCTGACGGCAGGATTAGTCATAACGTGTAATCGGAGATCTTCCTTACAATAGTTCGCCTGAGGTGAGGTGCGGTTCTAAAACAGCCCACATCTCTGTCTGATTTAACGTATTTAGTTCTATTGATGCTATCTAATCATAATCACACTAACACGTACGTACACACGCATGCGTACACAAAGTCTGTAGCGCCCTCTGCGGTGCAGTTCGATAACTAGTCGGCATTATAGCCAATCAGATCAAGCCACAGAGTAAAGAGTCTGAGGATCGAGGCAAATGTACCGATTGAAAAGCCCGTAGTCGCGCGCATAAGCTATAGCTTAGCGTGTGAGAAAGAGCGCATACAACAAAGGTCTTAAGGGGCTCCTAGCTCCCAATGACCTTCGATATGTAACTCTCCGTTGTCTCGTATTTTTATGCCTTATCGTATTAAGCACAACGAGGTTTACCGAAATAGTATACCATATTTACTTCAAAACCCACTGTCTTCGAGGTATAAGCCAATTTGTTTGGCAATTTTATGATTTAAAAAAAAACTGTTTTTTGGACGTAACTTTTGTGAAATTTAGTTTAAAATGAAAATCTCGTTGCTGTTGCTTTTGCGTTGTTATAGACGTCAATAACTTACACTTACATTAAATATATATAAGGGTATAAACATACTACTATCAAAAATAGAGCTTTTTTGGACCATAAATATTAAGAAAATAAGTAGCCAGTTTTTGTTCAACATCTGGCTCTTGCAAATGTAGATAAACGATTGAAGAACCGATAAACTTTTATGTTATTTAAATGTATGTATCAATAATGTGTCATTTGTGTCATGTAAATGTGTTGTTTAAATGTGTGTATTTGACGGACCAGTATTAACTCAAAACTCGTCAAAACTCGACGTATAGCGCGTGGAGCACCTTAACTATATCAACTCATTACGTCAAGCCAAGCTGTCATCTTGGTTGGTGAACATTTATCTCAAGGTAACCCTCACCGTCCCTCATCGTCCTTTTGGGTAACGGAAAATCTAATAAGCTACGCGTATCAAGAGGTCAAAGCCCATTTTTTATAATGAAGAGTTTTTACCTCTTCTCGTGCTGCACATCCAGTTAATAGTCATTACAATGTTAAATAAAATACACATTAATTATTAGTATACCTACTATACATATAATTATTTATTGAGTGATCAAATACGATTACTATTAAAGGAATACATTTTTCAAATAATAAAAAACTCGATTTACCTAACTTAAAAACAATTGGAAATACGAATAAAAATGGAAAAAGGCTGTTCACATAAAATATGGGCCAAGTGATACGCAAGTAACAGGACACTGGCCGGTTGCCAACGTTTTTTTCAATTTTGGAATCGTTTTTAACAAGTGAAAAGCATTAAATATTATAGGTAGCTATTGTGTTTCTGTTCAATAATATTGGTAATTAAATGTTATTGAAAAATAGTTCAGGAAAATTGCACAACCAAATAACACTAATTTGTAAATACACAGGTTCAAATTAAAACATCACCACTACCACAAAATCATTAGGTATAGCATAAATCAAAAAATATTATAATAAATGCTGTGGGTATATTTAGATGCAAGATTCGAACATTTATTCGTGACAAACAAGCTATACATAATAATGGGACAGAAGCAATAATACAATAACAGTCGTGTCACGAAATTACAAATAAAATATTTACTGAAATTGTTTGACATCAAAATTGTACCTCGAGTAATCCTACTTCCCATGACAAACGGACCGACACCGAGGTACTAATGCTCTATTGAACCATTGATTCTAATCATAAACGTCTACAAACAAGCCAAAAACCTTAACAAAATATGAAACTGAAAACTCTTTAGCAGCATAAAGTACCTACGTAAATTTCGCAAACTTATATTGTTAAGGTTAGTAATGCACAGCTTTTGTACCCTTTCAGATTAATCGAGTTTCAAAATAAATCCCTATTCGCGAAACACTTTCGTAAGAGACTCCTACTAAATACAAGCCCAAACACTACTCACAGACAAACAGACCAAAGGGTGAGAAAAAAGTGGTCACCGTCCCTCAATAAATTATCTCGTCGTTCCTTGGAAGAGGGTTACAAATATGCCACTGACAAGGACACATACCACACTTCAAATATACAAAATGAACCATAAGCAACTTCAAATAAAGGATCAATGGTACGCACAAGTAACGTTGCCCATAGCTAGCGTGATCGTTGAATTTTCTTACAATGTAACATTCTAAATTCGGCTTTACGAGGCAGTGATTAGAGATCAGATTGTCATCTGGACAGTTATCGCTTTGTTCTGCTCAACGGATTCCTCTTGAAACAATTTATGTGTTTGCCTAAGTTGAAAGTTTTTGGGTCATTATTTTATTTATGCCGTCGAGATAGTTGGAGGCGTGAATCGGCTGGATCTATTCAATTATGCTATCGTGGCGAAAACAATATGAATGACATGCGCATTGTGACCACGTCCCACGATATTGCTGAAAATACAAAAAATAAAGGATAAAAGAAAACGATACACTTTGCCAGGATTAAACAGTTGGGCCATTCTACTTTTTCATGTACATTTACAGACACTTCTTTTTTTAATGCATTTTTTGGAATACTTGGCCATCACTTCCGATTTTTGTATTGTTATTTAGAAAGAGGTTTAATTGCAGTATCACTTCCGATAGTTTTAGTAATTAACAAACCTCAGCTAATATCCATAAATCGAGTAACTCAGTGGTTCTTGTATGTCTCACCATTTGTATGGAAAAATGGTTTTTACCACTGTATTACCGATGGGTACAGTAATATTTAAGTATTTTTACCTCTAAATACTTTTTATTAGGTTCAGGCTTTATTTCGAAATCCTATGTCTGTACACTAATTCAATAAACAACATGGATTTTTTTGTAATAAAAAACTGGTCATTAAAAAGTAGAATAACCTAGTTAGTACCTCTCTTTTTCACACTTTACACTTTGTGTCTTTTCACTGGTATTAGCTGGCTCTTCGTATGCGCGATTGCGATGCGGCCCGGGGAGGGACTTATGGGGGTTATGTGGGACTCTCTCCTCCCGTAACCCCCTCTGCTAGCCAGAGGGAGGGGAGGAGCATACCCACTAAAAACACACCGGCGTCACCCGCTCTGCCGTTAAAGGGGGCGCCACGGGGTCGCGAGCATTTCAACCGCGACGCCTCCCGGCGGTCCCGGCTCACAAGTGCCAGGATACCCTCACCAAGGGAGGGGAAGGCCTAGGACGCTTGACCTTCCCCCAGTCGTATAGCGCGGTGCCATGTGGATCCCCAGCCCACTGGCCCTACTGGGGGAACACGCGACCAGCGGCTGCAAACCGCGCGCGCCTTCTACCCCTCCGTCTGCGCCGGAGCGGGAGCGCGTCCACCCTATCCTCGCGCTCCCTCTCCGCGGCTTCCTTCTGCGAGATGACTGTTTCACAGAAGGAGGCCATCGCCTCCCAAGATCTCTCGCTGCGTAGCATGGCCGCTACAACGCTAGACAGCGAGAGATCAACCGTCTGCAGAGCCATTGCTAATGTGCGGCGCTCCACGGCCCAGCGGACACAATGCTCCAGTGTGTGCTGGGCCGTGTCGTCCCCCACGCCACATTCGTGGCAGGCGGGGCTTCCCTCTCTACCTATCTTATGCAGGTAATGACCGAAACAGCCATGTCCAGTCATTACCTGCGTCATCCTAAACCCCACCTTGCCGTGCTGCCTGTCTAACCAATTGTCGAATGACCCGAGGAGTGCCTCTATAGTGCGGATTCCATAGGGGGAGTCCTCGAGGTCACTTTTCCACCTATCTCTGAGCCTGCGCTCCCTTTGCGTTCTGGCGGCCCTTATTTCTTCGGGAGCTGGAAACTCCCCCGAAGACCTCCATTCTACCCGCTCCCGATGTGCCTCCGCAAGCATCTCCGCATCCAGCTCCCACGGGGGAGACTGCACTGTTACCTGCGCCAATGTAATACTGACAGTATTTCGATAAGTAAGGTTATACAGGCAACTTCAGTAGAAAAAATGTACGCTAAGAAAAAGTATTTTTGAGTTTTTTGACATTGTAAGTATTTAGATAAATAGGTAGGTAATTTCGTATTTTAACCATTATTATATTGTTATCAATACCTAAATTAGTAATAGTATGACGATCCTCGTGGGTGAAACTTGAAATGTTATTTTTATTTAATTTATGTTTGAATTCTTTTGTTTTAATAGTTTTATTATGTGTTATTATTCTATTCAATGTATTGACGACCACAATAGGGATTATTTTAAATTGACTTAAATGTAATTTATAATGAAGTCTTGTATTGTGTAATAAATGAAATCTGAAATCTGTAGGATAGGATAAGAAGTTTATTTGTAAAATCATGTACATGAGATATTCAAACTTACAAACTTAAGCATACTGACTCAGTATGCTAGGAAGGGTGTACCTACATAAGCTAAAGGAAAATGTAGATCACACGTTAGCTTAAAGAAACTCACGAATGGTAAGCCTGAATAAAAAATACTACATACATACCATTAATAAAATACTCACCCAGAACATACGTCCAAGAGTCCGATGTTGGACGTGAAATTTTGGAACCGTTTTTATCACCATTCTAGTTTTCTCCATAAAATGTGTTTCTCAGTAGCATACATATTACAGGATGTGAGAAAATTGGTATAAGAAGCGCTTAAGGTAATACTCGGTGTCAAATTGAGATTCCGAATATCACTTACCTTTTATTTTTAGACGACGACCCATATACGACGAAAGGTAAATTGGCCCCACCGTACTAGGTCAAGGAGAGGTCAATGACCTGTATGTATTTCTTAGGCCACCTCCAAACTTCGCCGTATATGGGCAAATATTCGTGTTGCATCCTGTTAGGTATAAGATAGTGGGTAGTGAGAGAAACGAACGCGGGCCGGGGGAGTAGTCGGAATATAGCATCTCGGTTAACGCCCGTTTTATGATTTCGGCACCCTTTTTCCCTCCAAAATAACAGCACGCTAGCAGCGCCTAATACGGTTATTCCTGAGTTAGCGGCGCCAATGGAACAGACAGAGACCTCAGATGCGCCGCTAGGATCGGCGGCCCCGCTCCTCCCGGATGTGGCCGCGATACCCGTCACACCAACATCAGAAACAGCGACGTCTACCGTAACTGCCCCCGAACCTGATGAATGGACCGATTGCCCAGAGCCTATTGGTGGAGGGATGTTAAGTATAAGATAGTGGGTAGTGAGAGAAACGAACGCGAGCCGGCTGCGCCCGGGCCGGCGTCGGTTGCAGTAGTCGGAATATATCCCTTTCTTTAACGTCGCAAAATAAAGAGAGACAGATACCTACGCAAAGCGAACACGCATAGTAAAGTGCGGTGGCGTGGCCTTAATCATGCCGCCAAAATTTACCCACCTTTAAAGCCCGATTCTAATTACGCCTTACCTACCAACTAGGCGTCGAGTTAAACTAGACGTGTACCAGCAGTTGCCAACATTTGGTACATTTTTTTAAATATATTATTTATTGATGCATAACTTTTTTTAAGTAGTATAAAACAGTTTGTAATTTTCAAAATTGCCTTATACGCTTCATATATCATTTTTGTTACACAATTACATAAAGACATAAACACGGAATTACAAACAATGCATAAACACGGAATGCATTGTGCAATTTACCGTTGCCTATAGGTATGTGTTTTGCATAAGTTGATATAGAAATACTATGTTATACTTTCTACTTCTTCTGGGTCAGTACTTACATTATTTTTGCATTTTTTCGAAACCATTTCTTTCCAAGATTTTTTATTAGTTGCATATAGGGCAATGGATATTCTAAGGATCCTCCCATGATTTGCTGTAGGAAGTTTCAAGTTTTTAAAGCATTGAGGCAGCGATGGCCGGAAACGTATTACGATCGAACGAACGCTCAAATATATATCTGAAATACTTTTTGAACCTAACTTGGTTTAGATTCAATTTCCGAGGGAACGTTCAATGCCCGCGCTAAATACAGTACTGCCTAACTCTTCACCGAGTCAAGAGACCATATGCACTCCCAGTTTAAATATCACGTACACCCCTTTAGAGCTAACGTATAACTTTTCTGTATCGGGTCTAACGGAGGCTTAGTGCCAAAACTTTCACGGCAACTCTACTAGGACTATTGGAGACAATAATAAACTAGACAGGTTTAGACAGAAATAAGCGTCTTGTTGGTAATTTATGTTAGAACAATGCGGCTGAAAAGTGATGGCTGTTGTTATTATTATGTTAGAGGCCTTTGAAAAAAAAAACTGTTCTTAGTTGGGCATCTTTAAAAAATCTAAAACCTACACACCTATGATTTTATATACATTTTACCGCGACTGGTAATTGAGTGTAGACCTCCCACTGAACATGAAGTTATATCTCATGGTAACGAAGTTTTAGAAAAATTGCCCTACAATTGATTCGCGAGTTATTGCACTATAAAAAAAATATGAGCTAATAGCCCATTTTATGCAAAATGTATAAACAAACTATATTGATAGATTTAATCTTTAAAAGTGTTTAAAAAAATAGCGGCGGCGCTGAGTACTGGCAAGAAGATATTTTATTTCTACATAGTTTAGTAAATAGTTCATGTTTCGTATCATTTTTGTATAATTAAAGGACGAGGAAAAAACAATATTCAAGGAAATCATGCCCTACAATTAAACCGCGAGACAATGCACTATAAAAACAAACTCTCTTAGCTCTTGACAGATTTAACCTTGAAATGTGTTAAAAAATATTCCTATTTAGCGGTGGAGCTACGTAATCGTGACAAACTATAAAATTTTTCATTTTATTGTTTCATAATTAATTTCATTTGGTGTTTCTAAATCTAGAAGTTATATTTTATGATACTCTCAAGTTCTCAACATTAAAACAGATTGAGATTTGATCCAATTGGTATTTGCGAACTTGGAAATCATACTTTAGGTTACACTTTTTACGGGATCTACATTAAAATAAAAGAATTAAAGAAAATTGTAAAAACTAAAACTAAACTCCTAAAAGTAAAATACGTTTAAAAAATTGGGTCCGTAAGAAGCTGGCAGCGTTTTCTCGCTGAATCGCTGTGCTGATGCGTTGAGCAAGGAACCTGCCAGTATAATATTATTATCCCTTATAATCTACCAGCATTTTGGATAGGTCTTGAATAGATGTCGGGCACTGGGATTCCACGGGCTAAGAGTCTGACACCGAATGGTGTAAAAGTGTAACTAGTACCGAGGCCCCTATATTTGTGCCTTTTAAGCTTTTGCACCGTTTCCGCCGCCACGGCAGGGGTCCCGTAGAGGGGAGAAGGAGCCAGAGTGTCTACACAGCTTGCGTCTGGTAGGTACTAGCGCCTTTCCCACCCTCCAGGGGATGAGGGACATGCTGTCCGGCCATTTACCATCGATTCTAGGATCTTTCAATTGGTTCAAATAGAGATGGCACGTTGACCGTGGCTAGAGACCCGCGGATGTCGTCATTCAGAGTAGACTACCTAGAAAAGCGGCCAACGCTTTTCTGGCAATATCGTGCCATGGCTATAGCCCGGGCTGTCCTTGTGGTGGGTCAACTAAACTGCCGCTAGGACACACCGATGTGAAATACAGACAGGAAGCCCGAACCGCAAAAAAATCGCGATTCGGACTCCAATAAGGTGTTAGTGTATGGCAATGGGTAAGCGTTGAGCCATTTATCAGACTCCTTGGTTCCCGAGGCCAATAGCTTAGCTCTCGAATACTGTGGCTAAGAAGAAAATTAAAAGAAATCTTTCCTTTGTTCCACCCAGATAACCAAGTTTGATAACTAGTTATCTAGGGGGAAGGTATCTTCCGTGTAGACAACCAGTTATCAGGGTGGAATTGTCCTTCCATGGTCTTAACCAAGTTTGATAACTAGTTATCTAGGGGGAAGGTATCTTCCATGTAGACAACTGGTTATCAGGGTGGAATTATCCTTCCATGGTCTTAACCAAGTTTGATAACTAGTTATCTAGGGGGAAGGCATCTTCCATGTAGACAACTAGTTAACAACGTGGACTGAGATTTCCATGTACACAACCAATAAAAATCCAAAAAATGAAGACTGACTCTTTAGTATTTGGTAAAGAGACATGTGGCATATAGTAGGAACATGTATACTGAATAATAAGAGGTCGACAAGGGGGTAACTAAAATCTTTATTTTCTTCTTTAATTACAACTTAAATTAAAACTTTCAGTTACAACTCATTTAACAAGTTTTTGTAACATAGGTAACATTTATTCTAACGAAGTCAAGGAGTCGACGGAGCCCCGCTTCGCGGGGCTCCTTTTTCCGCTCTGAGGAACAAAAGACACCTAACACTCCTCCTCGCTTCGCTCGTCGTCGTACCTATCCCGACTCTGGGACTGTATTTCTATTTTGATAGCAAGTTGAATGTGGTGTGGAAGATACCTGACAGTTTATAAATAAAACCAGATAAAGTTTAAAATAAATATTATACAATTTTTTATTACTAATTTGTCGTTGTTAAAAAATAAATATGATTTAAAATTTTATTATTTAAAATCGTTATATTTTAAAAATAAATGAAAATTAACATTAGTATTACATATATTTATTATGAAGAAGTGGAAGTTTTCATACATAGTTTGTAAGACATATGGAGAAAATAAAGATTTTAGTTACCCCCTTGTCGACCTCTTATTATTCAGTATACATGTTCCTACTATATGCCACATGTCTCTTTACCAAATACTAAAGAGTCAGTCTTCATTTTTTGGATTTTTATTGGTTGTGTACATGGAAATCTCAGTCCACGTTGTTAACTAGTTGTCTACATGGAAGATGCCTTCCCCCTAGATAACTAGTTATCAAACTTGGTTAAGACCATGGAAGGATAATTCCACCCTGATAACCAGTTGTCTACATGGAAGATACCTTCCCCCTAGATAACTAGTTATCAAACTTGGTTATCTGGGTGGAACAAAGGGTGTCAAAATCTTTGACACATTGTCCCAGCTCCTCTGGCAGAATGAATAGTAAATCATTACCCGTGCAAGCAGACTACCAATCGTTTTTGATCATAGTAAATGGAAGAAAAGCACGTTTCATGCTTCCGATATGCTAAAGCAGGAAATTAATAGGAGAATTTGCTGATTTTGGAGAGATTTCATATTATTGCTTTATATTACATGCGAAGTTAAGATGCTGTTCAGCATTTAAAGTTATTTAATTATTTATTAATTTTCTAACAACTGCATTGTTTCAGATCGATTTTTGCAGTGCTTCTGCTCTAGAGCAGAAAAGTATTAAAAAGAAAAAAGTACTGTGAGTCACAGTTAAATTGGGTAAAGACAGTAACCCATACAAACATAAGTTCTGAATTAAAAATAAATAAAATAAAATGGCCCATACACAAACACTGTTAACGTCACTAATAGTTCCCGCCAAAATAGTTCTTTCGCTGACTGATGTTTGAGCATATTTCGGCATTTTTTAGTTTCCATGTATTCGAAATAAAAAGCAGTATTTAACTCGGGTTAAACCACCCATTTCAGCCTCGAACTATTGGCGCTCTCACTTCGTTCAAGTGCCAAAGATCTCCTCTCAACTGGGTGGCTTTTAACCCTTGGTTAACAATCTACTATTATGTTGTTATAGTGCATTAGTTGGCAGTTTAATTGTAGGGTAAGATTTTATAAAAATTCCTCGAATAATTATCAAGGAAATTTAAACAAGTTTTGTTCAGGACTGTTTTTTTTTCTGTGAACGAGTGAAAATTATGTTTCAAGAATGAATTCCTCGTCCTGGAATTATACAAAAACGATACCAAACATGAACTATTTACTAAATTTATGTAGAAATAAAATAGCTTTTCGCTAGTACACAGCGCCGCCGCTAAATGGTTTTTTTTCTGTATATACGTTCTACATAAAATCGGCAATTAACTCATTTTTTTTATAGTGCAATAACTCGCGCATTAATTGTTGGGCAAGATTTAAAAAAAATTAAACAAATTTTTCAAATTTTGTGCAGAACTTTGTTTTTTCTACGGACGAGTGAAAATTTTGTTTCAGAAATGAATCCCTCGTCTTCAAATTACACGAAAACGATAGGTACCAAACATTGACCTCTTTGCTAAACTTTTGTAGAAATAAAATAACTTCTTGCCAGTACTCAGCGCCGCCGCTAAATGGATTTTTTTAACACATTTAAAGATTCAATCTATCAATATAGTGTATGTTTATACATTCCACGTAAAATGGGATATCATACTCATATTTTTTATAGTACAATAACTCGTGAATTAATTGTAGGGCAAGATTTAAAAAAAATCTTTAATTTTTTTTCAAGTTTTGTGCAGAACTATGTTTTTTTCTATGGACGAGTGAAAATTTGTTTCAGAAATGAATTCGTCGTCCTTCAATTATACGATAACTATACCAAACATGAGCTCTTCACTAAACTTTTGTAGAAATCGAGCTCAGAGTGCAGGGAGGAATTTCGTGGGTACAGGGCTAAATCTGATCAGATGACCATTAGGTGAAACTGTGCCAAGTGGCGTTCGTTGTTGAAAATCTGCAAGGTTGATGATACTAAATAACCAGCTAAATATGGAAAATTGGGTGCAAAAAAGGCATTATTAGAATCGGCGCTGATCCGATAGCGTTTCCAGGTAGCCTTTAATCATCGTTCCCCGTATTGAGTTCTTATGAGTTTTGTATTAAACAAATCACGCGTATCCTATTTCGTCCTATTCAAAATACTCGTAAAATCTCAATATATAACCTTTCAAAGAAAAGCTCTTTCTCGAAAGAGTCTAGAATGCCTTACAAGATAAATGAAAATATTTTTATTCCAATATGGAATGGAATGGAACGACAAAGAGTTCAGTCTCGTCGCGTCTCATGGGAGAGACGTGAGCCTTTGTAATGCTATAAATAATGTATTTTATAGGTTATGTATATCCAGTCTTTGTTAAGTATGGTTTAGAAAATGAATACTGTCATTGTCAGTCTATCCAGGAATTTAGTAGAAAACTAACGCCTCTTTAATAAGCCAATGTAAATAATGATCATGCCAATATTAATTAAAGGCTTGGCTACGAGTACGGTCAACTAATAAAAGAGTATCCATTTTCCCGGGATTGCCCCGGGCGGGTCTTCTATGTCCGTAACTTTTGTACTACCGTTAGGTAGATTTTAATGTCAAATTTTAATTGTCAGCTAATACATTTATACTTCAAAATTGACAGTAAAATTTATCTACTGTTAGTACATATAGTTACGTGATTCGCCTGCGGGAGTAATTAAAATAGAGATGGAACTCCGCAACCAGAAATTCAAAACACGGTACTAATAGAAAAAAATGGCTAAGTGCAAGTCGGATAATGCGTAATAAGGTTCCGTATATCTTGTACTACTAGTTCACAAATATTAAATTACGTGAATTAAAATAAAAAAAACCGGTCAAGTGCGAGTCCGACTCGCGCACCGAGGGTTCCGTACACAGATGTGTGCCAGTTTTAACTCTATTCATTCAAGAAAATCTCAATAACATGGTGTAGAAATTGAACGCCATGGGTACAGCGCCATCTATGGGCGAATTTTGTTACAAATTTGAGCGACTAAATAAATTAGTACGTATGGTGGTTTTTCAAAGATAATTCTTTATCACGTGAACCGATTTCAATTTTCTTTTTTATTAGAAAGAAGTATAATCGCGTAGGAATTTGTAAAACAAAAATACGTGCAAAGGTGATTAAATTACAAACTTAGCAAAGAAATATTTTTTGATGATAAAAAAAAACTAGATAGAGCAAATTTTTCCTGTAAAATATACATAGATATCAATGTTATGTAATATTTTCATATTTTTTTCCTTGGTAAACTTCTGAGATTCTTAAACTTCTTCTTTACATTTTTTCTCATAAATCGAAAATCGCTCAACTTAAAAGAATAAAAAATTGTTTCCGAATGTGCAACTCAAGTACTTTCATATGGCACCCCACTTGACATAATAATCACTAGACTTTCAAATTTTGAACCACCTATCTGTCATTTTTCACTGAAAATAAAAGGAACATGTTCTAAGATTATCCTTCTTTATAACTGTTCCAAATTTCAAATCGATAGCATAAGTTTTTCTTGTGATATTTAGCGATGTGACAGACCGTCAAAGTGAAACCATAAGGGTTCCTTTTTTACCATTTTGGTACTTCATTGGTTCATTCAAATAGGTTGTACCTTCATAAGAAATTTAAAATTCAACTTGTTCAAAAGTTTTTGTAATTTTTAGAGCGACTACGATGAATTTATTTTATTTTGCGTATATGGAAATAGGTAAAGTAGTAATATTGGCCGCCCTCCAATTATTGGCCTCTTGAATGTAAATTGCAATCCTTGAGAACAAGTTCGAAAATAAATATCTATTTCTCTTTGTTTACTACACTTTACAATGTTACTACATTCCTGTCAAGTTAGAGAACTACCTACTGATAGTTCTCTAACTTTTTTGAATAAAAATACTTTAGCAGCGACCGTGAGAGTCAGGATGGCGGGTGTACCTAAACAAATATTTAAAAGAAGTGTACGAAATTTTTGTACTAAATTTGTACTATTTTGTACCACATTTAAAAAAAATTGTACCCTTCCGTAATTAAAGTTATTACAAAGTGAAGGTACACCCGCCATCCTGACAGTCAGGATGGCGGGTGTACCTGGAAAAACTATGATCCTACCAATTATTAACCAATGTTAATATCTTAATTTTTTGTACTAAATTTGTACTCAAATATACAGTAAAAACTTCAGCCATCTAATTCGTAGTTTGCGAGTTTTACACATTTGATGATTTTCTACCGCTGGGTAATACGGTTATTCTAAGTAATACATGTATGGGGATGTCAAACCAATTATTAAACTGGGAGGGGACGGGAGAATTGTGAGTTTTGAAGACTACACCCAAAGGTATCATGTCACACAAGTTTCAAAACTTTATTAATTGTTAGATTTCCTGACAGTCAGGATGGCGGGTGTACCTTCACTTTGTAATAACTTTAATTACGGAAGGGTACAATTTTTTTTAAATGTGGTACAAAATAGTACAAATTTAGTACAAAAATTTCGTACACTTCTTTTAAATATTTGTTTAGGTACACCCGCCATCCTGACTCTCACCAGCGACCACCTTCGAGTGTGTTTTGCTATGAAAATCTTAAGAATTAAGTATTTTCTTTTCGATTTTTACCTACTTTCTTTTTGTTGGGGCTTCGTGATAAGTATTTTTATACGTTAATTACCAAAAAAGGGGTGTGAAAAGACCCAAGATGGGTGTGAAGAGATGTAGAAAGGGTGGGCCAAAGTTAGTATCTATAGTTTATATTAAGGTTTAATTCATTGGCCGGGAGGCATTTAGTGCTTTGAATTAATCACTATATTTTAAACTTTCAATCATGTTATAACCAACTCTTGTTTAAATAATTTTAATCAAAATTTCATAGCATCACTGCAACTAGATTTTGGCAGCGGCAATCATTATACTTCTACGTCATTAGCTATGCCAATCTCTGTACTTTTGCCTATTCCAATAATTGAACAAAGATTTTTTTATACGTAGCGATCGGGTAGTGGCGTACCAATTTCGATACTACGTATTTAATGCATACACTCGGGTGCAAAGAAATCGGACCACCCCAACATTTTTAACATGTTTTCAATTTCTGTAAAAACTGTAAAGGTGACCATAACGTATTATATATCATATGAATGGTAAGCTTTTCTTCTATAAATTCATGTGCTTTTCGAAGGTGTGCAGCCACTACTTTCAGTTTTTCAGAGCTTAGAACGTTACCGCCCTAAAAATGCGTACTGAAGTAAAACTTTTGCCTAATGGGGAAAACTGTGGTTCTAAGGAAATGGAGGAAAAATTAAAACAATTTTCAGCAATTTAATATCGTATATTGCCTCCTCTAGCCCTACGACATGCCTTTATATAGTTTTTCATCGGCCTTATTAATTTTCTTACGGTATCTAGAGGGATGCTTCTTCTTCGATCGCATACCTAAGCTCCAATAAAGTCCATAGTGGTCCGGGCTGTATGCGGCCGTGCGTTATCTTGCATGAGGATGAACTTATCGCCGATATAACCCTTAAATGGAACCACATGATCAACCAAGATTTCCTCTACGTATTGAGGAGCAGTCAAACCACTCGCATTTCGCCTGGTACCTGGCCCTCTGATGAACACAATGTCCGTCTTCGCTTCCAGGGAAATGCTAGCCCAGACCATGATTGATCCGTCACCATAGGCAATACGTTCTTCGATGCAGCATTGAGAAAAGCATCCCCCAGGCCTCCGGAAAACTCGTGCTCGTCCATCAGGACTCGTCGGAAAAAAGTACGGATCTCCATTGCTGAAGGGTCCAATCTTCATGTTCGCGAGCGAAGACACGTCGTGCACCGCGGTGTCCTGGGGTGAGTTTTGGGCCATTCGTAGCCCTGTGAGCTGTCAATTCCTTCTCCTTCAGTCTTCTTCTAACAGTCCATCGGCTGATAGACACATCCCGGGTCTCTCGAAGCTTCTGCTGAAGCTGAGTAGTCGACGATTTTGTTGCGAGGAAACAACGATAAAACGGGCATCTCTCTGAAGTACTGCGAGTTTTGCCTGTTCCGGGTCTTCTGGAAAACGTCTGATCTTCGCGGAATCTCTGCTACATATGTTGAACTGATGATTTCGATAGGTTCAGTTGTTGAGCCACTTCACGTTGACTAAGCCCACTCTGCAACATTACAACTGCTTGGGCGGCTTCACTCGGGGTAGCATCCATGTTTCTTCAGTTTTTCTGGGTCAAGGCGATGAGAGCGGTGTTCAAGAAGACGTATCAATTACGAATGATGCATAAACAATGATAATTACTGGTTTTATGCTTAATGGTAAGTGGTCAATTAGTGCATGCGTTAACGAGACAGTTGGAGGGGGGTGATTTCCATGCCCACAATTTGCACGATATCCATTCCCATCCTTAAATATTGGTGTCATTTGATAGGGCAGAAAATTATCTATTAAATGGTATTTAAATTGTTACGGTCGAGCTTACAGTTTTAATAGAAATTGGAAAAATGTTAATAATGCTGGGATGGTCCGATTTCTTCGCACGCGAGTATATAGAGGCCGTGGAATGCTCAGAGTTTTTGAAGGTTAGCAGAAAAAAATAAAAGCAGAAATACCGCATATCAGTTTTGATTTATTATTGTACTATATGATTTTAGTTTTTTTCGACCAAGCAGCTACCGATTACAGGCGATTTCCTGTCTGTGGTTTCCATTTACATAATTTCAAGTGGTGAAAACGGGTCGAAACTTTGTATGGGTAGCCTGATTTTTAAAAGTGAGTAACTTTATATTTGGTGGGTAGACGCTCAGTTAAAATATAGGAAAACTAATTTCAGCGTTTTTGAAAATTCACCCCTTAAGGATATAAAAAGGGGGATGAATGTTTGTATGGAAAACCTGCAATATTCGAAGTGTGGGACTAGACATTTCGTTTTTAGTAATATATAGTATATTAAATAAATATATTTCAACATTAAAAAACTGGACTCCCCGTGCTAAGCCGGGCCGGGTCGCTAGTTTATTACATAATGCGAAAAAATATATAAAAAGCATTACGCACCCCTGATCGATATACCTATAAAAATATTCCCTGCACAGCACTACCATTTAATTTAGTACACGTTTAGCGCGTTGGTACAATGATTGGCCGTTGCACGGTATAAAAATTAGCAGGGCCAATAGACACACAGTGCAATTATTAGCATGCCAATCATTGTACTTTTGATATGCCAATGACTATACCAGGGGCCAATGATTGTACTTTTTCCACCATTTTTATACTATACTCATTTAAGTTATAAAAGAGTTACAGTATTATTACGGTTGTAGCTTGTTCGATTTCTTAGGTTCATAAGCAACAATTTGACAGTAAATGTTTAATGACTGAACGTTGTTAAGGGGCCAATAATTATACGGCTTACTCTAACGTAACTAGATGTATGTAATGTATGTATATTGTATGTAACTGTAAATTGTAACCCATTTCCCACATACATAAAAATGCTGAGAACTTTACATTCATATTTAAACCTATCTGTCATGTTTCATAATGTGAATGTGCCACATATATAATACTCCTGTTGCTATAATATACAGACAGAAAAAAACTATAATGGTTTCGTTTTGGTCATTTTGTCTTCTGATCCGTACAAATGAATTTCTGAATGAAACTAGATAAATTTTAATTTCATTGTATTGTTTAATTGCAGTAAAGAACTGGAAAGGTTGCAATTTTAAATATTCAAAAGTTACTTAGAGAAAGTTAATTAAATAACTAGCAGAATTTATTATCTGAGCTATCGTGATTATATTATGCTTCCAGGAAATTTCAGAAAACGGGGATTATTATTAAAATTTCAATTTTGACAAACCTGGACTACTGGAAGATACAAAATAATATTGATTGTATTTGTCATGGATTATATTCTTAAAATATTTACAAAGATCAATTTGAATAGCTATTTATATCAGAAACAAATACGTCAAACCTAGTATAAAGCGTTTTATTACGTCAAGTCCATTGACGTCTTACTTTATTACCTAGTAGTTAATTCTGAATGACACTTTTTAGGGTTACGTAGCCAAAATGGCAAAGATGGAATCCATAAGGACAAAGCTATAAAGCTTCATCATGTCTATACGACCGTGCGTCCGTCCGTCGGTATGTCACAGCCGATTTACTCGGAGGCTAAAAGCACTACAATTATGAAATTTAGTAGGAAGGTGCATTTTATAAACCGCTACGTAAAAGTAATGTGAAATTAGAAATAAATGAAAGGTTTATAAAAAGCTTTTCCATTCAAGGCATCCGTTGGTGAGATATTAGCTGTCCCGTACCCCCTCTAAATATGAAGTTTGAAATCCTGAAAAAATTGAGGTGGTCTACATTAATAAATACTTTTTGTTTTAACAAGATAGGTCTAACGGTTTTTGAGGTATTTCTGAAAAACCGTCTTGCCCAAACACAAGGACGCGCCGTGAGTTCACTCAAACTCAAACTCAAAATATTCTTTATTCAAATAGGCCTAGCAACAAGCACTTTTGAATCGTCAGTTATGTCACTACATAGTATAAAACAAAGTCGCTTTCTCTGTCCCTATATCCCTATATCCCTATGTATGCTTAAATCTTTAAAACTACGCAACGGTTTTTTTAATAGATATTGAAGAGGAAGGTTTATATGTATAATAACATCCATTAAATAGTGCTCCCGTTCGAAGCCGGGGCGGGTCGCTAGTATTACATAAATTGAATCTATCAGAGCAATTTATTGATGCATATGAAATAAAAAAAAAAGAAATGTAATGTAATGTACGTCAAAAGAGAGTATACTATAAAGATACGACCTTTTCTGATTGGATTGGTAGTGGTGGTAGTCGCTACGGAACACTTCATTGTGCGTGGTCCGACACGCCCTTAGCCGGTTTTTTTCAACTACTCTCGAAACAGAGCAGACATACACCCACTCCAAGCAATATTTTCACTGTTTCACCAATTTTCGTTTCCTAAATTACCGTAACACATAACGACATAACGTTACGTATTAACGTATTCTGTCGAACCTAACTAATTATTGTAATTTAACTATACTTAGGCTAAACGCAACGCTCTTAACAACTCGTATGCGCTGCTGCCGCGTTAGATATTATAATATTCAAAACAAAAGAACATGAAAAGTAAAATTTTAATGTAGAACTTTAAACCTTTGAAGTGTATAATAAATACGAGTAGCCGCGAGTCAAAGCGTAAGATTTAATTCATATGAAATATAAACCAAACCTTCTTTCCTGAGTTTTTATTTTCAACGTGCTAGGAGGGTTCCGTTTGATAAAAATACTTAAGAAATATTGATTACGGAATTTAATATTGCCGGTCTTATTTTCTCCAACCACATCAGGACCAGCGTGGGGTCTACTGTTGTGACATTGGTTGAGCGGTTGCAACCGAATCTGAGGTGTAAGTGAGTTACTGGGAGTTATGTCGCTGGTTTACTAAACCTAGCCAAGCTGAGAAGACTCCAGCAAGAAACTCAGCTAGGGCCGACCTGGGTCGGACTGACTCTACCCCTTATGCGGCGGTACCGAGATGAATAAGGACTATAATATATTTGTCTGTGTTGTCGCGATGATGCATACATGTATGCGTCATGCATGAATTGGACGCCGTAAGCGCAGCGTTCCATCTTTCGATGGACGCTGTGATTACGTCGTCCGGGTCCGTGAATGTGTGCCTAGGACGCCGGACTGTGCGGCCCCTAATCTGTTATACATACAATTATATAGTTCTCCTCATCCTCCTCCAAATCTCAACCTCCTACAAATTACGGGTTTCCCTTATAAATTATAATAGAGATCACATCAGAGAATATGGCTGGCCACCCCAAACTTGCTCTTGAATACTCTCTTGGCCAGATTTTTTTACGTCTACCTACACGCAGGAGTTTATATGACGCTAAAGATGTTGGTGGTAATGATTTTAATTTTTACTAATGAACAACGAATAAAGTATAACTTATATTGGAATTGACATTGCTTTATTAAGTGGCCGCTATTTACACTCGTCGTATTGTCAGAACAAGTTCATGTACTATCAGTATCAGCCAATGAATTAGTACTTTTGAAAGGGTCAAAAGCGGTAAACCAATACCAAACGCACCACTCAAACTAATAAACATTTACATCAATTTCGATAAAGCCCCTGTTGCAAATGGCAAGAATGTAACTCGGATTGCAAACTCGACATACATTTCGCAGATCAAATGATTTAAATAAGTAAATAATATACTTTTTCCTTTCCTTTTGTTGATTAACCTTATTAATATTACTTTTTTTTTCTTCTTTATACATTTTGCTCCTTTAAACTTACGCTTCAATTGTATTTTAGGTACCCTTTGAGCAAATTTTGTTGTTATTTCATTAGTGGAAACTGTTTTGGCTCATGTATCAGTTGATCAATTTTTATATTATGTATAATTTTAAGCTGTTTGTTTCCCAATAAAATAAAATAAATAAAATTAAATAATTGTGGAGGAATCTTACACAAATCGACCTAGTACCAAACTAAGCAAAGCTTGTACTATGGGTACTAGGCGACTATATACATACTTATATAGATAAATAGGTACTGTAAGGTTTTATTATTTTACGAAAGAATCATCAGTAAAAAGTAGCTCAAGTGACCACGGTGACGTCATGGACGACTGCTGTTATCGTCGGCGAGGTGGATCGGCGCGCTCGGCATTCTCGGTTGGGCAGTGCGATCGAATGGTCATCTTGCATCGTATAGCTCCAGTACTTGTACCACTAGTAATTATTATTATTGTTTGTTGTGGGCCTTGGTTGCCGCCTCGACCAGTATTGATCTATTGTGGCAGCCCTTAAAGTTCTTTGCTTATTTATACCCGTTGCTTCCAGGAATTCCAGATTCTTTGGGTCGCAATCTCTTGTATCTCCTCTGGGGGCATGATGTGCCTCCCTAGGTAGATACTTCTTTTGCGCATAACCACTAGTAATAGTTTTAATCATTAATTTGAAATATACATTTACAAAAGTACGTCGTGTTGGTTATTTCTGTGTGTGATAACAATACTTAAATACATAGAAAACATCCAAGACTCAGGAACAAATATTCGTGTTCATCACACAAATAAATGCCCTGACCGGGATTCGAACCGTCGTAGGCAGGGTCACTACCAACTAGGCTAAAGTGGTAGTTCAAATAATGTGTCTACTCGCACGCTCACTTCCATGCATACCGAGCTAATGTGAAAGAAAGAGAGTAAGAAAATGAAACTGTCTCTGTCCAGTAACTGTCAAAATCAAAATGGGAAGGGAACTCCGATCGCAAAAGCACGTATAAATCATTTAGTCACACCGGTGCGCTCCCCTTTAAAAAGGTTCTATCTTGACCGACTAGTAACGAGAAAACACCCTCACCTACATAAGTTTTTAAATACGATTTTTTGTGTTCCATTTCCGTTTTCGTTTGCGAGATTTGCAGTAATTAAACGTATGAGTACCTACCTAGGTCGTATGTTTTGTAGATTTTATATTTTAAAAGAAAAAAATGTAAATGTATTAAAGTTTAAAATAATGTGTCGCTTACCTTCAAACTCAGATAAATCCACCACCTAACCACATACTAATAACCAATTGGGAGATTATTGAAAAAAAGTGACAATAGAGCGTTTTTCAAAAAAAGTGTATATGCATGGCATAATTTGATTGTCCCACACGTTCAACGGGATTTTATTTTTATTTTCCCTTTGGAATTTGAGTTGGTATATGAGTGGTATTGTTTGATTCTATAGATTTTAGCAATTCATGTTAGATTTATAAACGATTAATGTTATTTATTTATTTATATTAGGAGAACCAACAGCAGTACAAACAATGTAACAACATGCATATTAACAGCAGAGCCAATTACAGGATCTCACAGATAGCGCTAGAGTGTATATACTGAACTAAATTGCGCACTCATACACAATTACAAACGTTACATTTATTACTAGAAACGTTATATTTATTACTAGATTTATCACAAAATAAAGACACGAAAAGTGCTAAAATGTGTATGTCCCACGTCGACTCAGTCATGTTAAGAGGCTTACAGAAACTCGAAATAAATTTTAATGAACATTCAATGTGGTCAGACAGATAAAGTGCTTTTTACGGTTCCGTAGTAAACAAGAAACCCTTATATTAGGGTTCCGTAGTAAACAAGGAACCATTATAGTTTCGCCATGTCCATCCGTCCGTCCCCCGCTTTTCTCAGTAACCGTTAGTACTAGAAAGCTGTAATTTGGCATGAGTATACATATCAACGACGCCAACAAAACGGTAGAATAAAAAAAATTTTTTAGCGTACCTCCCCTACATGTAAATTGGTGGTGCAATTTTTTTTCTTCCAAACCCCATCGTGTGGGGTGTCGTTGGATAGCTCTTTCAAAAATATTATAAGGTTTCTAAAAGCATTTTTTGATTCAAGAATCGGTTGAGGTGATATTAAGCTTTGAAGTGATAATTTTTGCTATGGTCAAGTGTCCCCCCCCCCTGCCAGCTAAACGGTGGTGAAAAAAAACATGGTAGTAGTATATACCATGAATTTAAAAGGAAAACTATAACAGCTAAGTAGACATTACCGTAAACGGCAAAAATATGTATACAACACAACATCTCAAAAAAGTACATCATCAGTACTAAGATCAGTAAAAACTCTTCTACGGGTCCGTAATTCCGCATATGACCGGTGACGTGATGAACGGGCATCTATGGAACCCTACACTGTGCGTGGCCCGACACGCACTTGGCCGGTTTTTTTGTGAAAGAATACGGTCTATAATGCCAAAAAATTCACAGATTTCGCAACCCTTGCAAAGATCGAGCATTAGAAATGTACTTACATATATAATTTATACGTATTATATAAATGACAGTTTAGTCTATAACAAGATGTAGTTTAGAGGTGGGTGATAAATAACTTCAGGATGAAAAAATTACGGTGATCCGCTGTTAAAAAGTAACAATGTGACTTGTCACGAAGTAACAACGTTACAAATTAACGTTGTTACTTAGCGACGATATCACTGGAACAGTGTCTAAGCGTCGCGTCGCGTCATGCCTCGTGACCGCTGTTACTAACTGTGACTGTGACTGCGGTGCGGTGATGGTGACTCGGCTCGGCATCATTCGGGGTCGATCGAGCTCAGTCGGTGTACAAACCAGGGATGTAACAGAGCTCCGGTTCCGCGGCGTGCCCGGTGTTTTTAACCGACTCCAAAAAAAAGAGGTTCTTAGTTTGATCCGCATGTTGTATATTTGTCCGCAATTATCCTGCATTTGCCTGAACCGATTTTGATGCGGTTTTCAGAAAAGAATTTGTTACATTCTGGAGAAGGTTTTGGTAAACAACAGTTATAAAATTGGAAAGCGATGACAAGGCCTAAGATGTAGCTCGCTGGTTCAGTAATAGCCTATTCACTCTTGCCTTAAAGATGCTTGGATTATAATTAGCCGGAAATACAGAAGACGGGAGCAAGTTCCATTCCTTTGCTGTTCGCATTAGAAAAGAGGAAGCAACCGCTTCGTGCGAATAAACGGAAGACTAACAACATAAGGATGGCATCGCTCCCCCCGTCTGGATTTCCGCTGATGGAACGGGGAAGGCGGAATTAAATCGTGTAATTTCTGTGCACACTCTCCAAAATGTATCCGATAAAATACTGACAGGCAAGCGACTCGACGTCGGTGTTCCATGCTTTGCAATTTAGACTCAACTGACGGAGCGTCCTCAAAAAAATTACAAACTCGGCGCTCGATTAACTCCAAGGCCGCTGACTGATACTTGGCGGAACCGTCCCACAGTACCTTTACCACGAGTTTACATGGCCGTACTCGCTAGCGACTGCGTAAAAATTTGTATGAGCAAAAGTACAGCACCTCTGGCGGTTACGCAATAGAACTAAGATCGGCATACTAAATCGTTTACGCAGTCGCTAGCGAGTACGGTCATGCAAACTCCTGGTAAAGGCACAGGTGGCAGCAGTACTGCATACACAACCGAAGCTGAGCTTTAAATAGGGCGAGGAGCTGATTCCGTGAGAAGTATCGCCGTACCTTGTACGATACCAAGTGCAACAATTCGTATTTTTAAGCGTTAACATTAATTACTAAGGGTCGGTTGCACCAACATATGCTCACAGGCCGGTCATCGTCAAATATGGCGCCGGCAGCTGACATCCCATAGAAACTTGTCAAACTTTTCATACAAGTAATTTTAACGAACACCGCTTACGATTACAGACGGTTTGGTGCAACCCACTCTTAATGTTACCGAGTTT
This sequence comes from Epiblema foenella, assembly GCA_963556455.1. Taxonomy (NCBI): domain Eukaryota; kingdom Metazoa; phylum Arthropoda; class Insecta; order Lepidoptera; family Tortricidae; genus Epiblema; species Epiblema foenella. The sequence goes on along the minus strand of OY747099.1, from coordinate 20,063,865 downwards.
GAAATTCGCTTAACTAACAGAGCAAAATTAATGTCGGTTTTATACATCAATACTTCAATATTTCATGGTTTGCTGACGCTGAACAGTGGCAAGGATTGTAGTTTGAAAATTATTTAAAAAAATGCTCGCTTAAGAGACGTCAGTTCTGAAGGCTTTAGATATAGGTAAGTTTGTAAGCAAACCAATAGTAAATTCATGCTTCATTATCATTAACGAAGAATAGTTTTAAGGTAACTGTTTAAATACCCCTTCGGCCGTCATCGCAACCATGTTTCACAACCAGTTGCAAGGAAGAATTTACTACGTTTGTATCCATAGGTAAAGTAGGTACCTAGTACCTACCGAATAAGTAACTTGCACTTTAAGGCCGTGCAACGAGAAATATCGCGTTCTTAGAAACGCTGTTACGCCCAGACGAGGAAACAATAAGGATTGATTTTCAGATATATGATTCTTCACTATATGACAGTATTTCTGAGAATAGCCGAAACATAATTGCTTAAAATTTCCAGATAGAAAAAAAAAATCTAGGTTGAGTCTTTATTTTCATTTTTTATTCTGCCTACTAAAACAACTCATTATTAAAAGACAAAATTAAGTAAAATGATGGCATTTTACCTCATTTAAACTCTGTCAAGAGGAAATTTCATAAAACACACCGGGGGCGTGGCTGACTGAATCGAGGTATCCCCTTAACTGTTCAGGTAAACATAAAAGTAAACCCGATAACACATAATCACGTTAGAAGTACTGTACTTTTGAACAATGTAGTTATCCTTATTAATGTTCCATAAATCATTGAGGATATTTAACACAAGCCCAAGACCGCGAATCGCGAATATTTTTGGAATGTTATGATGTGCTGCGCAACGTTACCACATAGCCGGCCAGTACGTTGGCCCACTACAAACTCCCGGAATGTGCTCGGTAGGTACATTCAAATATTTTCACAAGCATTCCTTTGAGCAGGAATGCGTTTTGGAAAACTCAACTTATTCTGTGGCCAAATGGGGGTAGGAGGGCCGAAAGTGCCTCTCTGTGTTTGGTTATTCAAACTTGAAGCTAGAAATGCCATTATAAAATAAAATATAATGCCATTGACTACAACACAATACATGATTACAGCACAACGACATGTCATTAAAATATGTTACAATGATTATAAAGTCATCTTTTTTTTTTCATTTGTTGTAAATGATGAAGAAGAAGTGAAGTTAACACTTCCACAGTATTCACATCCACAATCCACATCCATAATAGTGCATGCAGTGAATCCTCATTTATATGGTGCAAGAACTTGCATGCGATTTTCATTATATTGCAGCGTTTGTTGGCCTACCTACACTCGTCCTACCTCGGTAGCCCGCAGCCCCGCAGTGTAATGAAAACAGCAGGAAAGTTCTTGCATGGTGTATTAAATTAGCCTTTACGTACCATGTTCCGTGCATAAGCACTTGCATTGAATATTGCATTAAAATTGTAATTTTTAAGTAAAATGAAGTCCCTCAATACTAAAAAGCAATCACAAGCCCGAATATCTGGAAATGGCAACTTAGTACAGAAAGAACTTTTGCTCCTCTTAATGTGCTCTCTCCAAATACCTATCACCAGACTTGTGTTTTAACGATCTGTTTATCTCAAATTGTTCCCCGGGCCTAGTTAAATGTCGCAAGGGATTTAAAATTCGGCATTTTTCGCACGAGAAGTGATGATCGTTTAAAGACAACCGAAAGATTTACTTAAAACTGATATAGGAATATTCCTATTCTATATGTTTCTATATTATTTATGTTTCAAACCTGATCTACTTGCACACCATTGGTAGTGAATAACAAATATGAGCTAGTAAACTAAGAATGTTTTAATGCACAAAAAATATACCATAATAAAAGGTCCACTGAAATTTATTTTATTGGTTTGTTGTGGGCCTTTTCTATGCCACTTCGACCAGAGATTGATCTATTGTGGCAGCTCTTGAAATTGCTTATACCCGTTGCTTCCAGCGTCTTTTTGTAGCAATTACTTCTATTTCTTCTTGCTGCATGATGTGCCTCCCAAGGTAAATACTTGTTTTGCGTATTAGTAGTCCACAAGAATAACTGTTGCTTCCGACTCCTTACAGAATCTACTTGCCTCCTTTTTTATACCCATTTGTGTGAGATGTTTGTTTATTTTACTGTGATCAGTCAGTATTTTTGTCAATACATAGGTTATGTGTCTCTGCTTCATTTCACTGATATACTGTTTGTAACGTGTAAGCTGTGGTATTTAAGTTTTCTGTGCGACAGCCCCACTTACTTGAGTGTGATAGTTACTTGGTTAGGTACAACGTCCCTCCACACTTGTTGGTATGCCTCGGTCTAGTCAGCTGAGAGTATTTTCAGGGATGAACGTGGGTAGGTTTGGGCAGCGGTCGTGGATCTACGCTAATAGTATGCTCGATTGGAATAGAGAAGATAGAGGGCGCCAGGCATTTATATTTATACTCCAAATGCCAAGAGTCTTGGGTTGAATATATAACGGTTAGATAATTGAAACAAAACTTGAATTGAAAACCACCTGGTATGTATATTAGAATATGTAAGAGCACATTAAAACAATGTTACACGGCCATGCCTGCTTACATTACTTTATTCTTATATCTATATGTCATGGCAAATGGCTGTCCCGAGCGGACTCAACCTGACCAAGGTTTTGAAATCGACTCTCTAAAGTAGAATATTATAGTTTTCAAGCTTAAAATAAAGACTAAGCTGCTGTGTGAGAACTTGAGGTGTGTTACAAATTATAGACCTCTTTTACAAAGCATATCCGGCAACACAGAATGCGTTAAATTACGTTGAGGTTAGAATTTTGATTGCGGAACGATGTCACCTGTCAAACGTGGCGTTCGCGGCGGAGCTCACGCACGCGCAGACCACGACACGCTCCTCCCCTGATGACCGCAGGGGCCACCAGCTCGTGACGGGTTCTGCGTTCGGTGCCGGCGCATGCGCCAAGCTGCACCTCGACGCTCACGGCGTCCGATCGACGGCCTATGGATAACTGGGGCAGGGGGAAACCCAGCGGCCAGCATCCAATCGCTGTAAACACCGTTAAATGTTAACGTATATTCATAACACGACACAACACTCCTGAAAAGAAAGCAACCCGTCGCGATCTCTAAATGCACAGAGTGAACCAATCACGGGATAAACATGAAACTCACCTGGCTAGATACGAGACTAAGCTTAAGGTGTATTCCTTGGTTAAGTTCTTGTACAAATTTTAAATCATCTGTAACAAAATAAAACGTGTCACGCACTGAAATGTTTCACTAAACCAACAAATATAAACGCCGCTTATGCATCCATAATGCGCGCGCACTTACCTCCTATTCCATAGTGTCATCGCCCAAATTCTTTGCGAGATGTTATTAGATTAAAACTGTTACATAGTTGCAAGCTAAGTTAACAAAATATGGCCGGAGGCCGTAGCGAATACCAGCGAGTACGTGCTCTCTCTTCACATGATGGCAACGCACTGATTGATGTCTATTCCTTTCGCTGCTGTCTGTGACATGAGCAACGATGCGTTCTCGTATGTCGGACTCCAACAATTTTGTAAACAAACAAAATTTCGAGACAATTAATTAGTTTGAGAAGTTTATAATAATCTATGCTTTTTTTTTTAATATCTTTGTTTATTATTTAAGGACTTCTAGTGAAAACTATTTATTTGGATATCGAAAACAAAATCTAGAGACGAACGATCGGAACATGCGCTAGCGTCGCCGTCCGTACTCTCCAGATGGCTCTGTACCTGACTGCAAATAGCTGATCACAGATGGCGCTAAGAGTCTCAAAACTATAGATAGCAGACGTGTAAAATTACTCCGTAACATTACCGCTATAGTAGAATTTTTTTTTTTTTGAAAAAAAAAAAAAAGATAAGATAAGATAACAAAAGGAAGCAACTACCTCGACCAGGCGGGGAAAACAAGACTTCAACAGACATCATCCATCCGAGAGAGCCCGATGCCATTGAACTAGCCTATGAACTCTTAACAAACATCCTCATACAGAGGTCAATGACCCTTGACCTACATGTGATTACCACCTTATAAGTATACACCTTGTAAGCCAATAGGTGCCATTCCATTAAGCTTAACTAGAACCGGTTATCCTATCTTAATGTTTACCTATATGCGCAGGCGTCCCCACTCTATGCTACAATCTTGACTACGAATCTAGCTAAGACCTAACTATTTTTCATGTACCTATACGATACCTATCTATCTTACGGTATGTACCTACCTATTCTAATGATTATACTTAATCAAGCTAAGCATTCACTTATTTGACTATATTGTATGTTATACCTACCTAACGCAAATGTTGGCCAGTCAAAAGCGTATCCTACTATTTAGGTCGACTGTACATTCCGGTATTTTCCGTGAGTGTGTAGTCATTGCCCTACAGCAACAACCTAGGAGAAACTACGTCCCTATATCCTACTCAACGAATGACGATTTCTCAAGAGATTGGTAGAATTCCATTATAGGTATAACACAATACATAACGTAATGTGCATATCATGGTTTCTTTATTACCTACATTACCTACATGGTTTAATTATCAATCGGTGGTCAATAAAAAGAAACGCTCTAATTAAAGGTTTCAATTATATAAACAGAAAGTTATTTATCTTGCACTCTTGTCATGGATAAATCACGAGTCTACCTACAAGGCTGGGATATTTTATTTCCCTGATTATGACTCAGATCATTATGAGCGTGTTTTATGTATTATACGCACCTACATCAGAACAAACATAGTCACGATTAAATGAATTTGACCTAGTTAGTCTCAGAAGCATTATTGTTAAGATTAGTGTAAAATGTCTCTGACCTGTGACCTAGTTTTTTGTACAAGGGCAGTTTCTAGTGAGGATACCGGGTCTCTTGCACCTAAAACATATGGTCGTGGGATATGCGTCACAACGAGAGTGGTGGTGGTTTCCACCACATTTTGCACAGTTCACAGTGGGTCTAGTTTGTCCCTGGCCAACGTTGCGAAGCCTAGCATCAGATGATAAGGGAATAGGGTTTGAGATCCCAGTACAAAAGTTAGGTACCACAGACTCTCTACCGGTGTTTAAAAATCCACGGTTTTCGCATTTAAACTTTGACACCTCTAAGCGCGCACAAATACTCTTAAGTTCCCTCACGGTTTGTACTTCCGTCAAGGCCAGACGCGAGATGAAATACGGATTCATGTTAGTCATGATGATATCGAGCTGCTCTGCATCAGTGATAGGCACTGACAGGCGTAAAAACAAACCTTCCATGATATTAACATATGATCTAATCGATTCATTCTTGTCTTGCAACCTAGCCCTAATCTGGTTTAATAGACACCGTTCGTATTCCACCGGTTGAAATTCATTTTTAAGCGACTCGATAAGATCTTCAAAAGTACTAAAATGAGACTTATTTATGCGAAACCACGTTAGAGCTTCTCCAGAAAAAAGATAAACCGCGTTTCTCAACAATTCTACATCTGAAACCTCCGAAGCGTATTTGAGCTCTTGTAATCTAAAGACGAAGTCATGGACAGGAGCCCTACCGTCGTACACAAGACCCCACTTAAGTACCTGAGATGTATGTTTTTGACAGACTAAAGAAGCAACAGAGTCAGCAGTATTCATCGCAGAGCTTTGAGAAGATGTGCCGGGCTTTGGATTACATCTTAAATTTTCTGTAGCGTTAAACGCCTTCGCCACCAGCGCTATCTTTCTCAATCTCTGTTCAGAACTAGTCAAAATCAATTTCTCTAACCTGAGTATGACATGAGACAACTTCGATAGACACCTTCTCCGACAGGACGATGATGAGTGGTCAGTCCGCAGCACTGCATCCAGCTTCGCTTCGCAGACCTGAAATTCGTCGGCAACGGACAAGCCTGAGATGAAAGTGTTCGCTTTCACACTGTCAAGGGAAGTGCCTTTAGCAGACTTAAATTGTTGTCTAAGTTCATCTACTGTGTTGCTAGGATCTACATCTATGCCTCTTGTTTGCAATTCAAACAGTAGTTCGTCCTTGGTCAGATTTTCGACTTCAATTTGTAATGCCATGTTTGACAAGTATATAAGTGTATAACACCCAGTTAAACAAATAAAACAGATAAGTGGAAATAGTTCCTAGTGTTAATTACACTTATCTTTTTCATTTAGGAGAAGATAGGTTATTTAATCACACTTGTGATTTTACATCGAAGTAGAAAATTATTCTTAAGTAATATCAAGAGTAACTTATGTATGAATTTGACAGTTCAATAATTATATAGTGGGTTAGCTTATTTACTAAAACCATCCACAGATTGTGTTCACTTGGAACATTAGAAGCAGTAAAGTTTTACTCATTTGAGTGAAAAATATTTAATCACATCTCGCAAATACACAACAATAAATCTAAAATATGTTGACACAATGGAGGATACTTATCAATCTATGATGCTAAGTAAGATAGTAGTCTTGTTTTAATCACAACCACAAGCCTCACACACAGCAAATAACGTTTAAAATTCAAGTTTGTTTAACAGATTATTATTTATTATTCAATGAAGTAAGAGCGTACATCCACAAACCCAAAATATTCTCCCAAAAGCCATACGTTGGGCCGCCAGAAATGTAACGTGTAAGCTGTGGTATTTAAGTTTTCTGTGCGACAGCCCCACTTACTTGAGTGTGATAGTTACTTGGTTAGGTACAACGTCCCTCCACACTTGTTGGTATGCCTCGGTCTAGTCAGCTGAGAGTATTTTCAGGGATGAACGTGGGTAGGTTTGGGCAGCGGTCGTGGATCTACGCTAATAGTATGCTCGATTGGAATAGAGAAGATAGAGGGCGCCAGGCATTTATATTTATACTCCAAATGCCAAGAGTCTTGGGTTGAATATATAACGGTTAGATAATTGAAACAAAACTTGAATTGAAAACCACCTGGTATGTATATTAGAATATGTAAGAGCACATTAAAACAATGTTACACGGCCATGCCTGCTTACATTACTTTATTCTTATATCTATATGTCATGGCAAATGGCTGTCCCGAGCGGACTCAACCTGACCAAGGTTTTGAAATCGACTCTCTAAAGTAGAATATTATAGTTTTCAAGCTTAAAATAAAGACTAAGCTGCTGTGTGAGAACTTGAGGTGTGTTACAAATTATAGACCTCTTTTACAAAGCATATCCGGCAACACAGAATGCGTTAAATTACGTTGAGGTTAGAATTTTGATTGCGGAACGATGTCACCTGTCAAACGTGGCGTTCGCGGCGGAGCTCACGCACGCGCAGACCACGACACGCTCCTCCCCTGATGACCGCAGGGGCCACCAGCTCGTGACGGGTTCTGCGTTCGGTGCCGGCGCATGCGCCAAGCTGCACCTCGACGCTCACGGCGTCCGATCGACGGCCTATGGATAACTGGGGCAGGGGGAAACCCAGCGGCCAGCATCCAATCGCTGTAAACACCGTTAAATGTTAACGTATATTCATAACACGACACAACACTCCTGAAAAGAAAGCAACCCGTCGCGATCTCTAAATGCACAGAGTGAACCAATCACGGGATAAACATGAAACTCACCTGGCTAGATACGAGACTAAGCTTAAGGTGTATTCCTTGGTTAAGTTCTTGTACAAATTTTAAATCATCTGTAACAAAATAAAACGTGTCACGCACTGAAATGTTTCACTAAACCAACAAATATAAACGCCGCTTATGCATCCATAATGCGCGCGCACTTACCTCCTATTCCATAGTGTCATCGCCCAAATTCTTTGCGAGATGTTATTAGATTAAAACTGTTACATAGTTGCAAGCTAAGTTAACAAAATATGGCCGGAGGCCGTAGCGAATACCAGCGAGTACGTGCTCTCTCTTCACATGATGGCAACGCACTGATTGATGTCTATTCCTTTCGCTGCTGTCTGTGACATGAGCAACGATGCGTTCTCGTATGTCGGACTCCAACAATTTTGTAAACAAACAAAATTTCGAGACAATTAATTAGTTTGAGAAGTTTATAATAATCTATGCTTTTTTTTTTAATATCTTTGTTTATTATTTAAGGACTTCTAGTGAAAACTATTTATTTGGATATCGAAAACAAAATCTAGAGACGAACGATCGGAACATGCGCTAGCGTCGCCGTCCGTACTCTCCAGATGGCTCTGTACCTGACTGCAAATAGCTGATCACAGATGGCGCTAAGAGTCTCAAAACTATAGATAGCAGACGTGTAAAATTACTCCGTAACATGTTTACTACAATTTACGAATTATAAGACAAATAACAACTATTCGGGACCTGTTTTAGGCCAGCCCCCAAAAATTAGGCACAAAGGGACTTAGCTCCAGATTCATGCCTCTATTATTCAAATTTTTGAACAGGAGAATCTACATGAAATTGCATACATCTTTGACGAACATTGTGAATAGATTACCAGCCTAGGTTTTTGTAAAAAGGATTTCGTTGATCACTTATGAAAAAAATCGCTACACGTCGAATGCTAACGATATCTATTCCTCACAAACAGTTTATCTTGAAAAAAAAGTGTACCTAGTTTGCGACAATAGATCACTGTTCGAAGCGGCATACCCTTTGTACGCCTGCAATACAATTTATTTCAAGATACACTGTATTCGTAACTGCGTAGACTCTGTAGAAATCCTATATTTCCCTCAGCGAGTGTTCCCTTAGTGAAAGATCATTATCGAGGTAAAAAGTCTGCTTTCATGATCTAAGCGTAAAAAATACACGCTAATGTCAAATTTTATATTTCATCTCCTAAGTCCTTATTCCGATTTCCCCCACTCGACTACATGATCACTTTCAAAAACTATTCCTAATGGAATCCAAATCAAGGAAGGAAAACGACCTTAATCAATTACCGGTGTGCTTAAGCCGACCGGCAAATATGTCTTTCGGTCAAGCAGCGGTAGGGTATGAATTTATAATAAATTGAATGCTAAGCCGGCCGGGAGCCGACGCCAAATTTATTCAGAAATACGAGGGGCTTGTCTATACAGCGATGTATTAAACCCTGGAAGTTGCAGATTAATAAGTACGACTACTTGGTGTTCCTATTGGTGTTTGTAAAACAGCAAAATTATTAAATAATGATATATTCCAAGACCAACACAATTAAAGACTAAGATAAGACCATTATGCCGTAAGAATAACATTGATTAGATAGATAAATCATTTATTTGTTTGCCACATTCATTACAGTTCGGCTCATAACTTTTCATCAAATGTGTCTATTTAGTGTCTGGTCGAAAAATACAGGTATATTTCACCTATTGTAATATATATTTATATAATGAAACGAGGCACTCACATATGGAAGGTCGAATATTGCTCGACTGTTTGAATCGGTAAGTGGTGTTAATGGCGCACGTTTAGTACTGCATGGCCGTGCCCTGCTTATTCGGCTGCATAATACACTCTTTGCTCGGTTGTTCGAGGCAGGTGGAGGCAGATGTGGCGGCGTATATTTCACCTAGTGTTTATTTTCTTTAAACCGTATCTTTTAACCTCTTCACCGCCACCGTGGATTTCGTAAGTTTTATCTCGCACGCCAAAGTCACAGAGCAAACGACGTGCTATCAAGTAAGGTTCATTTTCACCTTACTTGATAGCACGTAGGTTGCCTTACATCGACTTGATATGAAGTCATGGCGTGTGGGACACTAAATGTACTAACTTTGTATCATGTCAATGGCGGCGAAAAGGTAAAGAAATAATAAACTAGGCACAATTTATCTGAATTCTTTTCACTTAAAAATTTATATTGAGTCTGAAAGTCTTACTGATAAAGAATTTTTTTATTCTTACTAAATTCTCTATTAGACATTTGATTCGAGCATTAGATGAACGAGGATGTTATGATCATAAACGAATACCTTTATAACCATGTAAGCTTTGTTAAACAGAGGTAAGGCGATTATTGTAAACGCTAAAGCCATTTCCAGGGTTCAACATCGTTTTACACAGGATAAGTCCGTAAAGCGAAAACAATACAGCGGCCGCAGCCATAAAGTGAACCTTCAGCTGAAGCCATTTACCTTTTGAAAAGAGACTGCAGTACAAGCTTTAAATAAAACTGACCTTTATTAAGTAAGTCAGGCTCTTGGGGAAAGTGTCGTGTTTTGTATTGCAGTTCTTTTTATAGCCACTCAGGTCAGAAGATATTGGAGGCTGAAGTAGTGATCTTCTACTTAACGTTGTCCCGGCTTTTGCCAGGGCTCGCATTCTTATACTTGCCTTGAAACACAATCACCCCCTTCAGAATTAAACATTTTCATTTATTCTGCGTTCGATCTCAGGTTTTGCATGAAATATAATTAGTTACTTGTGCAACAAGAGATCAAAGTTGTTTTTTGCTGCGAGTTCTGATTTTGATTTCCGAACAATCGAACGATAAAATTGAATCACGAGCGTAGCGAGTGATTCAAAGTTATAATCTTGAGCGTAGTGAGGGAATCAATAGCACGAGATGCAAATAACATTGTTCGCGTGTGACACATACAACTTTTCACCTCAGTAGTGAGATCTTATTAAGGTTTAATAATATCATAGGTTTTTACGTACGTGTCTGGTAAGTAATCAGGAAGAAAATTTAATTCAGCATTCATAAAGGCACTGCTTCTTTAATTAACTCCTCAGCACAACGTCCAGGCATACGACGCGAGATGCCTGCGCGCCTTTACCATGAGTTTGCATGACCGTACTCGCTAGCGACTGCGTAAACGATTTAGTATGCCGATTCTTAGTTCTAATGCGTAACCGCCAGAGAATTTTACGCAGTCGCTAGTGAGTACGGTCATGTAAACTCATGGTAAATGCACAGGCGCGGCAGACTTGGGCACATTGCAGTATGTCACGCGCGCGCCAGCTCGCATGTACACTAAAAACTAGACGCACTGTTGTTTAAATACAGCCATCATCACTCACATCACATCACTAATATTTTCTAGCTACTTTAAACACCAATTAATATCTGTAGTGCAAGACGGGAGAAAATAACAATTGAAAACATTTTAATCCCGCAATTTTTTAAAGGGGCGTTCTGAAACTGCACTCGTAGTATACTAAATAAAAAAAAAGTGTGTATAAGCTCCGACGTACGACTGGAGTTTACTCTTTACGAACGATTATAAAATACTAGCTTTTGCCCACGACTTCGTTCGCGTGAACTTCTACTGACTATTCCTTGCCCTTAAATAATGCTGGTTAGGTTTTACACTACTTAACTTTGAGTGACTCACTCAAAATTTACTCCAATTTTTTGTCTCAAAGTTACAACCTTACAAAGTTTTTAATTTATATAAATACTAGCTTTTGCCCGCGACTTCGTTCGTGTGAACTTCTACTGACTATTCCTTGCCCTTGGTAGATACTTAAATGCCGGTTAGGTTATAAACTACTTAACTTTGAGTGACTCACACTCCAACGTTTTTACGTCTTAAAGTTACAACCTTACAAAGTTTCTAATTTATATAGGTAACTATATTAGCAAGTGAAATGGGCCCTCTTGTCCATGAAAGGAAGCATGTGTCCTGAAGAGAATGTAATAGGCGGATAATGAAACAAAATGGGTATGATTTATCAATACCTATATAGTACGTGTGTATGTTGGTAATAGGTACTGGCTAAGTAAGTCAGACGTTAAATACATATTTCATTCCAGGCCGGGGAACGCCGTCGACTCGATTCCATATAGCATTTATACGTATGAATTATTTTTGATGATTTCTTACACTATGTAACAAAACACTAATGACTGCTAAGAAACTACCTCATCACATCCATATAGCATAGTAGTGTCACGGTTTGATGTTGCGTACGTCTACACATACGTTCGATGACGTTACCCAATTCGCTACTTTCCGAGCCTTAGTACTGACATGCTCGATGTAGCGACTACAGGGCAAGACATATTATGCTTGAATAGAACAAAAATGTTGATGTTACTCGAAATGCAAAGTGTTAGGAGTCCTACATTATAGCCCAAGAAGATTATTAATGTCCTACAACAGTTTGACACGCTCTTCTTGCAGTGAAAACCTCTACGCATTATCATATAAAAAAATTCATAATAAAGCTCATCATACCCAATTGGTAGCGACATTACTTATTTTATAACTACGTTGGTAAAAATAAAAACTTTACATGAAAATACCTACTTTATCTTAGCAACTATAAGACTCAAATTATTGAATTGTGATGGCAGTCAGTGTTGCCAGATGGTTACATTTCTTACATTTTTCGTAGCTTTTGACCGGCTCGCGTAACATGTAAGTAACTTCTGTTGTAAAGGAATTTTTTGTAACTTTTGAGGATAATGATACTGTATTTAATAAGAAAGGTAATTTTATCTAACCGGGATCAAGCGACACAATTTATAGGCTTCCATACAGAAAAGGTGACAAAATAACCTACATAGTACGACTCTGTCTGTCCGTCTCTTGCAACTTTGTATGACATTTGAGACACCGCCCATCAGCTCGGCGTAATTCTGTCGCCGAACTCGCCGAATTGTAGCTGTATATGGCGACTCATTTCTTAGAATCGAATGTTTTGATAAGTAATTATGAAAAATATATAGAATGTAACGTTTGCATTAGAATTGTAACTTTTCAAGAAAAGTAATGTAACTTTCGTCCCAACGGCCCTGGCAACACTGAATGGCACGTCTCTGACACGCCAAACGTCAAATATCGTTTTACAACTGTCTAGACTCGCCTCACGATACGTCCTTATTGTATCTTGACCCTACGATTCGTGACAACTATGTTTATATTCGAAGCTCAGACTTGCACTGGTTAATCTGAGACAATTTTTCGTAAGTCAGCGGGTATTGTAAATATTCTACATGATTCTGGATCGATGAAATTCAACTTCCACCCCCGAATTTATCTATTTGAGGGATGATGAAGGGATAAAAATTATCCTATATGTTAATCCAGGCAATAGACTCGTTGTGTACCAAGTTTCGCCATAATCCGGTCAGCTGTTTTTGCGTGATTAAGTAACAAATATATGAACATCTAAACATCCGAACTTTCACATTCATAATATTAGTGGGAATAGTGGAAATTTGTGGTATTTTGTAGGCCTTCAGATGACACCGTTGTCACACTCGACCACTCTAACAACGAAAATATATCATATATAGGTAGACGAAGTTCAAGGCACTGGTTTGACAATGTTGACAACGACTGACTAACATAATTAAATCTCTCATTTCAAACAGTTACAATGGGTTGAGGGATTTTTGGTTATTTGTCGTTAGTCCCCTAAGCACTTTTTTACCCTCCGTTTTTTCACATATTATCTATTTTTTATTGTACAATTTTTGAATGGGGTTCTTTTTATTTTGCTTCCAATTGTATGCTTACCAATTTTGAAGCCTTAAAGTCATTAATTGAAGGACTTGTCATACAAAGTTCAACCCCTCTTTTCACCCCCTTCCATCCCCAATCTGTATAATTTTTATAGCCTATAACCTGTCCGAAGATCCATTAAACTTATTAGTGAAGGTTGTACCGAAATCTATTGGCTAGTTTTCGCGTGATGGTGAGACAAATAAACAGACAGACAAACAGACACAAATTCTAAAAACTGTTGAAATGTGTTCTGTTATCGATTCTAAGACCCCTCCATCGATTTTTTTGTTAATATCTTCAATGTACAGATTTTCGAACCTCTACAGCTTTATTATATGTATAGATATTAATATTAATTAGCAAGTGAAATGGGCCCTCTTGTCCATGAAGGGAGAGTATGATTTATCAATACCTATGTATATATATATATATATGTATGTATGGATGTTGGTAATAGGTACGGGATAAGTAAGTCAAGATGTTAAATACACACACTTCATTCCAGTTCCGAGAACGACGTCGACTCGATCCCATATAGCATTTACGCGTGTGAATTATTATACTATGCAACAAAACACTAATATCTGCTAAGAAACTACCTTATCATATCCATGTAGCATAGTGGTGTCATGTTTCGATGTCGCGTACGTCTACACATCGTTCTTGTTCGACGACGTTACCCAATTCCTTACTTTCCGAGCCTCAGTACTGAAATGCTCGATGTAGCGACTACAGGTACGCTTACCATGAGTTGCTATCGAAAACTCTTGTTACGTTACTTTACTACAGTCGCTAGCGAGTAAACGCGTTTCGAATAGATTTCGATTGAACTCGTACCATGAGTCGGTGATACGTTTACTATACTCGCTAACGTTAACTCGATCCATCGTGTAGTAATCATTACGTCACGGAGTGAGCTAACAAAGCAGGGTTGCTAGATCTAATCTGAAAAAAACAGAAGATACATTGTTCTAAAAAACAGGAGATTATGTAATAAAAACATTAAACAAAAACTATTCTATAAAACTTACCTAAAAGCATGAGTTAGAACAGAAAAAAACCGAAGATCAAATCAGACCAATCAACCATTGCACGAATTTGTATGCAGTCAAAATATATCAAAAAACGCTAGGTAGTCTCGCAATTTACAATGGAGTGCTTGTTCCTACGTTGACGTATGGAAGTGGCAGAAAGAACAAGAGAGTAGAGTAAATGCGGTAGACATGAGAGCGTTAAAAGTATGTGTGGAGTTCGTTTGTGTGAGCGAATAAAAAACAGTGTTACAAGATAAAGATGAGGAATAGAATACGATGTAGTGTGCGGTGGTTCGGGCATGAGAGGATGTATGAAAGCAGACTGACTAAGAGGATTTATGGTCAAGAGATGGATAAAAGTGTGGGAAGGGTCCGGCGTAGACGAGGCTGTCTTGATTAAATTTCTGCGATATATATCACTGCGAAGTGCGCCAAGATCTTTTAATGTGTGCATGAAAAACCTAAGCGAAAAACCGATACTGTTCGGTTGGTCAGCTAGCGTTGGCGCCAACTACAAACATACAGCCAAGTAACCCAACGTGCTGGCCCAATGTGTACAGCAGACATCACTATTGCCAAATCATAGAGAGTTTTTGATTTATTAAATTATTTTAGAATACGACACAGGACCTAGCGCTAACCTAAAACGAATCATGGGCCTCTCTGTCACACTAGTGAATCCGTGCAATAGAGAGGGAGGTTCCCGGTTCGTGGTTCGCAGTAGTCCTCCAGGCCAGGCAAAGGAAAATACCTCTGTGGAAAACACAGCTATCCATCCTCCATTCGCCAGTTCTTTAGCCAGCCATCCATCGATCCTCTTCCTTTAACATTAATTAAGCCGGTGACAGACACCCGATTAAGTCTTCGTTTTTATGGCTCGTCGACCTTACTCGCAAGTGTGGCACCCTTAGTACGCGTACTTAAAAACCGCCGAGTAAGCTGATTATTGATCCTGTAGTGATCTTAATAAGTCACCGGCATCATTATTTTCAAGCACCGAATCCTGTTGATGAATGTGAAAATAGTAAGAAATAAATAGACTTCAATAAATGTAGAAACAGGTAACGTTGGTTGAAGTCCTGGTTTCCCAGTCTGGTAATTTATTGGTGGGATATATTGTTAAGCCATTAATCCCGGCTGCTGTCTATGATAGCAGTTGTGTAACCAATTTAAAGGCCTCCAGGCGGGTATGAGAACTTCTAACAATCATGTTGCCCACTCACTTTACAAAGGGGGTTAAAGTTGCACCACACCTGTAGGAAGTACCCACCGTTGCCCCACACATGACCCCTGAGTGATGCTAAACGGTGCAATAAAATTGCCATACAATAAATAAATTTATGGGATGGGCATGAATATTTGTTTCTGAGTCTTGGATATTTTCTACGTATTTAAGTATCTGTCTATAGTAAGTATACCGTCACCTAGCTGAAAAAAATTGAGGTGGTGTGCATTAGTAATACTTTCAACGATTTTGGTTTGAACAGTATAGGTTTTACGGTTTTTGATTTTTCGCTTCAAAACTATCTTGTCCAAACAAAAGGTCGTAAGTGCCGTGAGTTCCCTATGAAGATACAACTTTTTTTAGATTCAATGTATTGGTTAGTGATTTTAAATGTGGACTTGTAGGTGTCGGTACGGAACCCTTCATTGTGCGCGGTCCGACACGCACTTGGCCGGTTTTTTACTAAGCATTTTTTAACAATTTCTTCAAAATTAAGATGTAATTAAATCAAAAGCCTACAAATGAACGATTCGTTTTACGTAGTCTGAGGCATGAAACGGCAAGTCTAATATGCTTTTTTCTGGTGTTAAAATGACGGTTAGAATTTTTGGGAAAAGTGGTGTAGTATTTGCGTACATACATAATGCAGTCAAAAATATACTAAGATGCAATTGTTATATGTTAATTTATTTAATCAATCTCTCAGCAAATCGCGTGGTCTAATGCTGTATTAGGTACGGATCGCTCTTTTTTGAAGTATAAAGATAGTTTGAATATCTGCAGCGGAGCCTCACAACAGTATACCGTATGACATCAAACTGTGAAAATAGACAAAATAAACTAACCTCGCCGTTTTAACGTCAGTAATATGCCTATTTTTTTTACTGCATACGCAGGTGACCTAAGCCTTCCTGTCAAGGCCGCAATATGAGGCCCCCATTGCAATTTAGTATCTAAAGAAGTCCAAGGAAGGTAGTAAAGTTGACTAATTCTATGGGATCATTGTTGATTCTTATACAAGTGTCGATCAGTTTCACGTTGGGCAACGTAAATTTAACAACTTTACTTATCAGGACACTCGCAACTTCGTAAAAACGCTAAAGCGGAACGAGCTGCTAATGTGACAATGCTGGAGGTGAGTCGGGCTCGCGATCTTTTTCTTTCTGGGATCGAGTTGTGTAGTAAAAGTCATTTTCCTGCAAGCTATGTACGCGGCTAATCTCTTTCAGTTTTTATCCATTATAAATTATTTTAAAAAAATAGTCATAAATTAGATGCTTTAAACTACCTCCGCCTTGCAGAAGACCACAGCCATAATAACATTATCGACTATACAAGTATGTAGTGTCGTGTTCCTGGAGTTGAGCAAGGTTGCCAGAGCTCCCGAGGATGCACTGTGTTGAGAGCGAGGGACCTAAATTTGTCCCTTCTGTTGTCAGCACAGTGCACCCTCAAATTTAATAAAGGGTCGGCAACGCGTACGTGACTCCTTCGGAGTTGCGGGGCGTCTATAGGCTGCGGTGGCCGCTTACCATCAGGTGGACCGTAAGCTTGTTTGCCACCGACGTTGTATTAAAGAAAACCTACCTGTTAAGACACACCTAAAACCAACAAATGGAAGTTCGCAAAAGGGTCGCTACTTGGATTCAGGCTAGCCACTACAAGGCACAATGAGCTATTCACGACGACTAGTCGAATCTAATGGACCCTAAAAAGTCTTTCGAGCCGCCACAAGATCCATCGAATGTGTAAGTAATCATCGTCAGCTACATACATCTCACTATTAGGTTATGGCTTAGAGGGAATGGACTGGCAGGCTGGCTTAATGCCAGTGTGTAAATCGTCGTCTATTTATTATTATCTAGTATTTACTGCGTTCAATTATGAGTAGATACGCTGTACAAAAGCCATACTCTATACATATTTAGCTTAATTTTAAAAGGTACACCAAAATCAATCAAATGCCAATGAAAACGGCAATATTCTGTACTAAACCTCTATATGGTTGCTCAAAGATGTATTTGATTCAGTTGCTGCCTATTCAACAAGCTTTGAGATGAAAATCTAATTTGACCTGTATTGATACTGCTACGCTAAGCCAGACGCAATCTCTATCTCAAGCTTTGGTCTAACAAGGCAGTCCCCTAATAACCAAAAGGTCAATACGTTTAGATTACCCGTCAACACACGTCTCGATTTGATTTCAGGGATTTCAGAGAAGCTAACTGTTTTTTATATAATTTTTTCCTCCTTTTTTTTCTTATCATATTTTCATTTTCAATATTCCGCGCGTACTTCCCATGATGTCTGAGATGTTTTATTCATTGCGAGAGGTCAAGCGAAACGGGGATGCGGGAAAAAATACAATATCTGTCATATTGTCGCTTTTTACTATTCGTGTGTCAAATGATTGAGGAATTTACAGGTTTGGAAACCTGTAAATTCCCTCCGTTTTAACTTGGCTGAAGCTATTTTAATAAGTTAAGCTGCACAAAATCATACTCTATGATTAACACAATTTACGCAAGTTACATGCTTCTTTATAAAAATATAATGATGCGGATGAAAGAAAACACAGAGTCGAACTGCCAATTCCCATCATTTTATTCATTTTTTGAAATATTAAAGGTTAACTTTGCGCCAAGTTAACTCCCATTTCAACTGCAACTTGTCAATGTATTCAAATTTCTCAAACGGCGCTAACCGACTCGCGGGTCGCCCCGGGCGCTGCTGTGCAGTTCACAGCCCAAAAGACACTTTGTATACTTGATGCTGCAAGAGAAAGTATCCTTTAGAAATAATAGTCTTCTTCACATTCGGTGCACTCGTCTGTTACCTACCTAGGGAGCTTTAACAGGCTATTTACTTCTGTTGTAAGCAGTTTTACAGACAAGAGCTAAGAATTTACTTCGCTTATTTGTGTTTCATAACCTGAGATACTGTTTGGACTTGTTTTATACATATTTCGACGTATATTCATAAAGATTAAGCTGTTTCAAAACTTAATTTTTATACAGGAAATTCGAAGCATTTAAATCGTTGTATGTACATTTCTTTCAATTGACTGCATGCGTTGCGAGCTTCTTACAGTTTCCGACTTCAAAGGGATGTTATCATACACCTTTGATATTTTACATCACAGAATGATACGGTTTTCTTTGAAAATCCTACTCTTTTTAACTTATCTTGATTCAACTCTTGACAAAAAAAAGTGAAAAAGTAAAAAAGAAAATACTTTTAAATTTGAAGGAGTATTTAATCCTCTTAAGTCACTCCTTATTTCGGAGGGTTCGTATCTACACAGTGAAGTGATGAATAGAATTATGATCTGCCATAACTCTTGTTCTCGCAAGGGCTGGCTTATTGCTGACTAATGTTGTTCTTTTAGAGTGGAAACGATTGAAAAACTACATAGTCGTTAATCCCCGACGCGCAACTCAATAGAGAGGTGTTATAAATTTAACATGTGTATTTGTGTCTCAGTGTAGTGTGTGATATGAATGTGTCTGTGGCACCGATTTAAGTGCGATTTTTAATCACAAGTTTTGGAAACGGCGGATAATGTAGTCGAAGGTTTTTTAAAATTTAAATTAACTAACTTGTTTTTCTTCTTCTTTGACTTCTAATTTGTCATAATAATCATATGAGTTTGTTAGTACGTATAAGGCCTTATTTATGAACAGGCCACAAATTCTTTGACAAACGCATGCTGTTAGGTTATTTCCTGACTTGGCGGGACTGAAATTATATGCGATATATTTTCTACTTTACCGAGATTTTACCGATGTACCCATTTCAGTAACTTTTTCCTGATAATTTCCTCACTTGTCAGTTTACTGCCAATATTACATTTGCAAAGTAATAGCATTCCATGTCAGTCAGGATCAGGAAGCACTCATTTAAAGTGGAATGACAGTTGATGCTTTATATTATCGTACAGTCGAGTTCACACACACACACATACACTTCACTTACATACACTTTGCACTCTATTCTTTTGTCTTAAGGTCAAAAATCGGCATATATTAGTAAACCTAACCGTACTTTTGCACCGACAAATGCGGAGGTAGCCTAATTAGACTAGGACCGTTTTTGAAGAAGTAGAATGCAAGAAGCAAATCACATAACTGTTGGGGTGACATGTTTTTAGGGTGTTTTGACCCTCCTGATTACGTATCTGCCTGTCGCCATTGCGTATTTTGAACCGCAAGTACGGTATACCAGAAAAGGTGCGGCACGGCCCATCGAAAAAACATTGACATACATTTAGTATATCGTTACTCCGGTACTCTTCGATTGTTGATTTATTTATATGATGTAAAGGACAATATTAGTAACCCAAATTTTTCGACCATACAGCTCCATATCTCTCTCTGCCATCTTGGAAAAAGTCACACTTTTTCAATATTTTGCCTATACTGTCGAAGTTCGAGTACTGAGCGCTTACGTGCTTTGGAAGGCACGTTAAGCCGTTGATCACGGCTGCTGTCTATGATAGCAGTCGTTAAGCCAAGTTAGAGGGAGGGCGGCTCGAGAACTTCTAACAGTCAAGTTGCCCACTCACTTGACAACCCTAATTCCGATAAGGTATGGTTTTCCCTCGGGTCGGAAGGTCAGAAGGCAGTCGCTTCCGTAAAAACTAGTGCCTACGCCAACTTTTGGGATTAGGTAGCGAACCCCGGGCATCCTTTAGGATGCAACTGTTCCGGGATAACGCTAGGATGATGATGATGATGATGACTGTCGTTTAAAGTTCATTGTGGTGCTAAACATGGTCCTGCAATATTGTAGTATACAAAATTTGCTAAAACTATTGCATGAAAACATTTTTTCCATGACACATGAAGATATGCCATCGTCTATGGGGAGCTAGAGTGAAAAATCCTACGTGTGTCTAGTTTTCCTCCCGTATTTACATTTTAAGTACATTTAAGGGGAAACTATACTCCGGGAATATTATGAAACACAAAATTTGCTACAACTTTTGCATTGTTTTTTTTTTTTTCAAAGACCACTAGGAAAAAAAGATACGTATTCATCTATGTAGTGATACCGTCGAAATTTGCTGCCTCTTAAAGTTTATTCTAATGCAATTCTCATGCTTCAATAAAAAAAGTATATGGTAACTATATGCACAAAAACGCAATATTTCACGACAAAAACGGCAAGTTTCCCTCTTTGCCATGTAACGTCACCCCTTCATACCCTGGTAGTACTGTTGCTACCAGGGTACGAAGGAGTGACGTTACACGTAGCTATCAATCAGTATGGAGCACAGACTTACCAGACGCGACACGCAAATAATAATACCACAACCGAGCGAGACAGTCGTATACATTTTTGTATAAGAGCGACAAAGAGTTACGTATCATTTGTTGTCCCTGTCACAGTCTCACTTTTTTTGTCGAGCACAACTTATTTTATATGATAGTTGTGCCCAAATACGTCACACAAGCGATTACCCGCCCAAGTTAAAGAAGTAATTTATGATAAACCAGCAGCCATTTTAAACCAATTCTCAATTTATCTGCATAAAACCTTTTCCGTCACTCTTGGTGGCCCGCGTACAGGACCTCTTTAGAAATATTTATACTCTAAGGTATGGAGTGATTTCAGTGCTCGGTAGTTATGCCTCTCATTTTCGTCTTTTGCGTTGCTCAAATTATAGTTGGTCCCATACAAACATTTGATCGTTACTAAAAACTGGTTCGAATGACGTAAATATTTTTTGTCATCCTATTATCTCCCTTGTAGCGATAACATTAAGAGTGGCAATGGCGAAAAAAAGTTAAAATGGCGACAAAACGTCTAAAATTTATTTAAGTAATAATTCAACAATTAACAATTTTGTATTAAGCACTACCGCTGTTAACGTAAACTATAAATGTAGAAATAAAGGAATAATTGTAAAATTTAGGCACCGAGCAGGATTTTAACCTGCGACCTCCCGGCACTCGCGGCCAGTCGCTCTAGCCAACTGAGCTATAGGTGCAAATGCCACCCGGCCCAAAATTCTCTAATCGTTCCGTTTTATACAAAGTTTGTATAAATGAAGGAACGATTAGGGATTTTTATCAATTATAATTTAAACCTGTTAGTCCAAAGCACACAGTTAAACTCAATTGCATAGAAAACCTGAAGACATGTAATGATAATATCACTAAGTATAGAGTAATTTCCTTAAGCACCATTAGTAATAAATCTTTGTAACCTATAACTTGCATGTTTGGTTTATCTGTAAATGTAAGTTGGTTAATAAATAAATAAACAGCTCTATTTACTAATACCTATTCAATTAATTAATGAGTCATAATTGAAAGCCCTAAACATAATAAATACAATATACATCCATACAATTTTTTGTTAATGGTAACTAGATTTAAACCGAAAAGTGAATTACTTAACATGACATGATTTAAACGTGATTAAATATTAGTAAAACATCGCGACTTTTACATGATACAAACCGAATGTGAAATTTGCAGTAGAAAATTTCTACATTTACCTTTCGTCGAGTTTTACCATTGACATTCTGACCATTGAATTTCCAACCCAATATGTGTTAACTTAAAGTCCATATTTACATTAAATGGCGTTGGATTAAACTTTTAAAGGTTTACACACAGTATAGAATCGGAAGTCAAATGTCGGTTCGTGTTGGTATGTTCTTGTTTACCTTTTATTTCAATACGAGACGTAAGGTTACATTTACACAATAAAGCAAAATTGTCAATTCATGACATGTGAATTTGAACTTTAAAACATGCTAAGCAAATTTTAAAATGTTGTGAGCGGGCTGATGTAGTTACGAGAAGCGTCTGCCCCAAAACCAAGTCAACTTTTTGTCGTGAAAGTATAAGCTTTCTTTGCAAAACCGCTGCGCGACGAAATGTAACCGAGTCTGCGAGTGCTCCGTCGTTGATGCTACGAGTCCTACGCTTTTTACACTGAGGTGGCCTAAGTTTGAGAAGCAAACTACATTACAATTTTCCTACCTTTGGTTGGTGTTGGTACTCATTAAAATAATCTCATTAGCGAAGTTACAAAATAACAACTTTATAAAGAAGAGATTCGAGAGTAGGTAGGTAAATAATGAATAACAAAATGAGAGTACTAGGAAAAAAAGTAAAATTGTATCTACGAAACGTCCCACCTCAACCTTCCTAAGGTTGAGGTGGGACGTTTCGTGTCAGTTACCAGCCAAACTTTATCGGACTAGTAAATAAAATACATTTTCATATTATTGATTTTTTTACTTACGATGGTGGCATACAACTATCAGCCTGATGGTAAGCAGACACCATAGCCTATTGACGGTTGCGGAATAATCACAAGCACGCAGCGGGCACAAGAGCGTCGCCAGCTGATGCCGAGAGGGGAGTAAGTCGATATTGACACGAATCGGGGATGACGAAAGTATGAATTTTGGGCACAGTCAAGAGCATACGCAGATTCTAGAGGGGGGCAGCTGCTGCATGCATCTGGACAGGTGAGTTAACTTACCAAGCGGGTGCCTCATGATGGGCGAAGCAGACGGGACAGACCTGGAAGGAGATGGCGGAATGACTTGCTAGTTAGTTACGTAACCTTTCAAACGCACGTTAGGTAGACATAACTGTTCCCATACAAAAAAATACAAAAGTTGCAAATATTGTAAACGTGCCGTAATCATACCTCATTCGACAGGTAACCTATCGATGTTTCGAAAATTTATTTACCGAATTTCACTTGCCCGAAAACGGTTCACCGAATCATTACAATCCAAATACTTTGTTTTGCAACTGTTTGAAATACCACAGATTCATTTTATCACAATATAATTTGTCCGCAATTCAAATGCCCGTTTTACAGTTCTCAATTTTTACATTTGACAACTTATACGTTAGCCACATCTTTTACCCACGACGGAATGGAGAAGGTATATGCGTTTAGGGTGAGAGGTTGTTTGTTTGTTTGTTTGTTTGTTTGTGTGTGCATATCAATATCTTCGAAACGGCTTGACCGATTTGGAAACGGTTTTCTACATTAGGTTTGTAGTTTAGTCGGCCAGAAATTTAGCCAGGAGTTACGATGATAATTCGCCAGGGGGCGCTGCAGTAAACATTTTTCACTTGCTAAAGTGCGTGTGAGTGCATTTTTTCCGGAACTGCTGGGTCAGCATTTACGTTTTCCATAAAATGTGGTGTGGAGTACATGCACTTTAACTCTGAGGATCTGATGATGGAGCAGAAAAGCATAGTAGGGTACTGTGGGTAGGTCGATAATATTTTTGTTTGTTTTTGGTCCCTTTTGTTTATGTTGCATGAACAGACGTCGTACATAACCTTCTGAGGGTCTGATGATGGAGTAAAACCATGGCATAGAGAACTTTGCGATGGCATGTAGTAACTTATTCGTGTTTGGGCTCTTTAGATTGTGTTTGCTGAGTAGCTTCTATACATGATCTGCTGAGGATCTGATGATGGATCAGAACAGTATTTTAAGGCATGTTTTAAAGGTATTTATTTAGTAATAATATGTCATTAGACTCTTTTGATAGTACCTATCTATTGAAACACCTCTGTACAGGAACATGAAAAGGCTTGATGATGAAGCACAACAACAGCATAGGGAATTTTTCGAAGGCATATATGTGGATTACCGTATGTCGACAATTTTAATACTGTTTGTTGCGTAGCTTCTGTGTGTCTCTTCTGTGTTCTCCATTTGGACCCTTCGGGTACGGAACCCTAAAAAGTAACCAGATACTTACATCGTGTGCCTTGCGATGTTGTAATGTTTTGGATACTACCGATGTTAACTAGGTTACTAAGGCTCGTGAAAAGATCTCTGGCGACTCGTATGAAGTATTTTCCGCAATTGACGGATTTTTCTCGGCTTGTAAATATACCTCGCAACCAATTAACCGTTTAAAAAAAAAAAATTATCTATATGTATTTATTTCCTATAGAGTCGGGGGATTTTCAAATGCATTATTTAATTATTTTTCAATTGAGAACATCCGTCGGGGGTATTTTCAAAATTTTTAATTTTTCCTTTTCCTACAATACAATACATCACAAATACTCTTTATTGCACACCTCACATAATAAAATAGCACACAAAAAACAAAAAACAAAGAAATAATATAATTCAAAATTAATTCATAATTTCAATGATACGGAAAGTTGACGAGACATTTTCCATAATTTCGTTATACCGCAAAATAACGCCGCTTTTAGAAGTATCTATTCGCTGAGGCCCATTTCATCAAAAAACTCTCCATCTGAAATAGGATCTTTATTCTCTCTGCATCTAGAAATTATTAGAAAATAAGTATTTCGCTCCCGTCTTAAGAGCGCTTTAATAAAATGTAGTGGGTCCACTAGCGCCACTCGTAAATAATTGTAATTATTTAAATTTAACGATATATAACTAAAAAAGGGGGGCGCTACGTCAGTACGTATCTATGAGCTCAAAATTAAAACTGCCGTTTTAACTTTGGACGCATAGATTGACGAATCCAGCAACGTAAAAACTAGTTTGATGGATTCAAAAAGTACTTAAATACAAACTACAGTACGTAGCGGCCCCCTTTTTTAGTTATATGTCGTTAAATTTAAATAATTACAATTATTTACGAGTGGCGCTAGTGGACCCACTACATTTTATTAAAGCGCTCTTAACCCTACGGACAAAAAAAAATTGGAAAATGAATGTACGGAATTATACCTAATCATTGGGATTTTAAACCAGCTCGATAATAAAATTGTGACCATACAAAAATATGTCTATAGAAAATATAGAAAATGATATTTCCGACGCATTTTTTTGTTTTACATTTTTTACAAAAAAAAATGTAAAACAAAAAAATGCGTTTCGTTTTCGGACTTTCAATATTCGACATAAAAAAAATCGAATTTGCGATAAGTAACCCTTTCGACAGAGCCGAAACGCCAGCATCGGGATAAATGTTGTTGTATTCCGGCAATCACGTTTTTTGACACACGAATAAGGAACCATACATAGAGCTATAAATATTTCTTATTTCTTATTAATAAATTATTCAAGATACTGATTTGATTGAACTCTAAATACAGACAGATTATGATCAATAAATTATATACACTAAGCTCTTAAAAACAGCCCAATTAATAACATTTTCTTAAGTTGCCGGAAAGAGTTGCAAAGTTGTAAACAAATAGAGTTCCATTCGAGTTTCTTATAAACTCACGATTTTCGAGCTGTCGTATCGCATCTTAATGGTGCTGACAAATGACAGAACCAAATGAAAGGGTATTAAACGGACCCCAACTCGTGCAACTCGAATGAAAGTCGAGAATATAATGTATTATCCAATATAACTAGTAATTTTTATGTCCCACGACGGAACGGAGAAGGTGTATGCATTTAGGGTGAGAGGTTGTTTGTTTGTGTGTGCACATCAATATCTTCAAAACGGCTTGACCGATTTAGAAGCGGTTTTCGGCAATAGATTTGTAGTTTAGTCGGGACGAATTTTAACTAGGTATTACTATGATAACTCGCCAGGGGGCGCTGCAGTAAACATTTTTCACTTACATTTGAGTACATTTTCTCCGGAACTACTCGGCGAGCGCTTTCGATTTTTATAGTACGTGGTGTGGAGTAGGTACATGCACTTTAACTCTGAGGATCTGATGATGGAGTAGAAGAGCATAGTAGGGTACTTGTGCAGAGGTAGATAATCTTTTTGATTGGTTGTAACTAAACCTCGCAACCAATGAACCGTTTTCGAAAATTATTTTTATCTTTATATACTGACTGCCAATATGGTCGGGGGTTCATCAAATTATTTATTTATTTGTCAATTCGTTAGGTACATCCGTCGTGGGTATTTCAAATTTTTTAATTTTGTTTTTATTATACAAGAGTACTTGTAAATTGTAAAACGTGTCAAACTTTCGAAAGTTGGATACTAATTATAATTTTTAGTACGGATTTTAGACCAACACCAATTAACACCTTCGGCCGGTTTACTAGCAAATTGATTTACACAATTTATACTTATAACACGATATTCATGTTAGCGTAACTACATGTCAAAATCATAAGAATTATCAATATGATAATTGGAAATAATAATACATACAAATATAATATACAAACTGAAGGTCCCATTTTTAGGTTTTTCGTAAAATACTCGTAAACGGTGGCCCATAGCAAAAAATGGACTTAGATACAAGTAATTCACATAAAATTCATGTTTACAGGGAGGCTCCCATACAGCTAAAGGCGGGTGCGAAAAAAAAATTGGCCTACCCCATCAACTGGGTTATTATTGAGTGCATAAATACTGTATTTTTGTTTTTAAAAATATTGAAAAATAAAGGAATGTGAAGCCACTTATAATTTCTCTGAATTACTTTCCCACTTTAAAATCTCATTAAATATTTATCCTGGTGAAAAACTGTATAGAGCCTTTTTAGGGTTCCGTAGTAAACAAGGAACCCTTACATTTTCGCCATGTCCATCCGTCCGTCCCCCGCTTTTCTCAGTAACCGTTAGTACTAGAAAGCTGTAATTTGGCCTGAAAATACATATCAATGACGCCGACAAAACAGTAGAATAAAATCATATAAAAAAATTTTTTTTAGGGTACCCCCCCTGCATGTAAAGTGGTGGTGCAATTTTTTTTTCTTCCAAACCCCATCGTGTGAGGTATCGTTGGATCTCAAAAATATAAGGTTTTTAAAAGCATTTTTCAAGAAGCGGTTGGCGTGATATTAAGCTTTGAAGTGATAATTTTTGCTATGGTCAAGTGTCCTCCCCCTGCCAGCTAAACGGTGGCTACTAGGCGTGTGAAAAAAATCATGGTAGTAGTATATACGATGAATTTAAAAGGAAAACTATCACAGCTAAGTAGACATTACTGTAAAGGGCAAAAATATGTATACAACACAACATCTCAAAAAAGTACATCATCAGTACTAAGACCAGTAAAAACCCTTCTACGGGTCCGTAATTCCGCATATGACCGGTGACGTGATGGACGGGCAACTACGGAACCCTTCACTATGCGTCCCGACACGCACCTGGCCGGTTTTTTGTAGAGAATTTTAAATTACTTACGTCTACATTTTTTGCTATGTACTACCGTTTACAAGTTTTTTACGAAAACCCGAAAAATGGTACCTTGAAAGGGATAAAATGCGGAACGAAGTAATCCGTCAGAGAACTAAAGTCACTGACATAGCTTTTCTAATTAGCAAACTGAAGTGGATGGACATCTGTCGCAGAACTGACAGCCGCTGGTGGAAGCATGTTTTGGAGTGGAGAGACGACATATGCAGGAGGGCGGGAGGCGACTGGATGCTTAAGGCAGAGAACCGGGATTTGTGGCGCGCCTTGGGGGAGGTTTATGAGCAGTGGACTGCAGTTGGCCGATGATGATGACGAACCACATATTGTAATATACCAATAGTAGGGGCTACGGGTTCTCCAAGCGCGTAATATATTCCGCTATCCTTGGCAAGAAAGGGCACGTTTATTTTTAATAAAAACGCGGCCGTCTGCATACCGTGTTTAGGCAAGATTGATATCGCATATCACGAGTCGCGAGATGCCAGATCATTTGATATTCATGTTGGAACAATGCCGGAAGGAGATGTTTCTGCTTTGTTGGCGTCTTGTTTCCTTCTGCGTTGTTAGATACATATTTCAAGGGAACATGGGTTTATGAAACTTAAGGTGAAAAATTGGATTGCTGCTTTTGTAAAAATTCTACCTTAATATTTTATTAGTACTAACAGTTCTTTAACATTTGTTGGTATCTTGCTGTCGCTCCCATGGTCACTTAAAGCCATTTCCGCATTTTTGGTACGATATCAGTAAAATGTGACAACTGCCATAACTTATGAATATAAGGAAGCACACAATTAAACGAGTGGGATAAGGTAAACGTCCCAGTGCTCGACACCTTAGTGCCTAATAGATGACACCTACATATTTACTTACTTAATCACCTCTGTCATCATGACATAGGTACGATAAAAAGTGCCATGTATTGGGTCAGTGTCGAGGACATGGACGCTTACCTTATCTCGTCAGAAATGGGTGGCTTTCAACTCCAATCTAAATACTATAAAATAGCACACAGTATCAGTATGTGTCGCCTGCAAGCGTGGGGTAGTGGCGTGGTATCACACGCGTCGGAATACACGCAAACATAATCGATGCAGTTTTTATGTACAGTAGCTATCAAAAATATATGTTTCTCATCTTCAGGGTGCTCAAAAATATTTGAACATGCACTCTAATGACTTCTTAATAGAGTCGAGCTTTGATATTTTTGAGCATGTATTTAATGGCGACTGTAATAGACGTAAAGTGTCGCTTGAAATCCCGTAAACTTGAATACTTGCATAATAGGGTTTAGTTTCCTCATGTTTCAATTTGTAACGTTATGTGACTATATGCATAGTAAACCATCAAATTATAACAATAAAAAGTAAATTCAAAATACGGCCATATTCTTAAAAAATACTGTATGAGACTTGAAAGTTCCGAAACCATACGTATGTTTAGTGTCTGTTAGTAAATTACGAACAACAGCTCTTATCTTAAATTAGGTGTATAGGATTTCACTGGGTAGTAACAGAATATATGAACCATAATAACACTTACGCTAATATCCATCTTTTTAATACACAATGTAGAAAAGCCATATCATTATAATTATTATACTAAAAGCGATATTTCACGACAAAAACAGTAAATTATTCGTTTACCACGTTTGGTTTTCAGTGTTCAGCAGCTATCTTTCTATCTTTGACTCTAATTTTGTCTTTTGTTTTCTCTGACTGTACTCCCATACAAACATTTGACCCCCTGTAAAAACTTATTCGAATGGCATGGTGAAAAATAAATTTTTGTGTAGCCTATTTGTCACAAGAGACAGAACAAGCTGATGAGACATCGATTTTAAGCTTCATTATTAGCACGAAGAACGTGGTTTAGTTATTTCCTATACGCGATAATACATTCTTATAATTCTTTCGAACGACCCCTTACAGAATATTAACAGACATTACTTAAAAGTTTGAAACCTGAGGTGTAGCATAGTCCAGGAGACAAGAGTAGCACCGTATAAAGTAGTGTTAGCAACCATTATAAGTTGCCCACTTTTCTGATGTGGCGCAGTTTCCCTTAGTATTTCCGTTTTCTTGAACGCTCGTTTGTAGATGTAAGTGTGCTGGTGAGAGTCAATAAACTTCATTGCAGTGCATTGAGGAAGCAAATTTGTGTGATTTTAAAAGGAAATAATGTCATAAACATGTGGACTACTTTACGACACTTTGTCATACTTATGTATTTTGGTAAATACAAATAGTATCAAGTAATGTTTAAATTCCTGTCAAAAAAACTATGAAAAATGTATTTATTATTGACGTTTATTAAGATAATTGTTAAAAAGATGAAGTACTATATTGATATTAAATGAATTCGACAGCAGATTTGTATTCTTATACTAAAAGGGATATAATTTGAGACATAGTAACTTGGTGAATCTATATATAGAGATAAGGCAATGTGGTCAGCTTTTGTATGAAAATTCTTTGCAAGAATGTGATGGAGAGATAGAGTTAAAAATTTAAAATGAGAATCCTCAAGGCCCCAAACCGTAAAAAATAAAATCCAGTTACCACCCCCACACTTCAACTCTATGACAATATTGACAATATAGTAAACCACTTACTAATAAGTCAACTATTCAGTTTCATATTTCGACAGCCATGTAGATACATGCCTATTATTATAATAAGTATAATTTATACTACACCTGTACACAACTAATACGGCTAAAATAATGTAAATCCACTGTCTAACTTGATTTTAACCCAGCATTTCGAATGATATCTTGAGGCAAGTTACTTTCCTTTAATATCGTTCAAGTTACCCGCCGGAGGTAAAGACTGCTCCGTGCGGGCGCTACGTTTACATACAATTTCCTCTGTAGCCGCCTTCGCGATCTCGAAATTCAACATTTTCAGAACCGTATAGTTTTATATTTATTTTGCTATTTTAAAGGAACTGTGTGCTATTCCCTTAAGGTGTTTTATTTGGCTTCACTTTACCGCCGGATTTCATAAGGAATCGTATGCTGGGTACGGCTTTTATTGATAATAAAACAAATGTAAAACTTTGATTCTTTGACACACATTCCATCAACCCCGTACGTACTAGCCAAGATACCTAAAAGTACATTCAGTAATAGCACATGAATGTTGTATGGCAGTTTTGTTTATTTAAAAATAAATATGTATTACTTTGAGCAGAAAAAATATATTATTTTCATCATTTTATTAGACGTGTGATCCGTCTCCTTATATTTTAATATGATATATCATCATCATCATCAGCCTATTGTCGCACTTCTGGGAACATACTTATTTTATAGATGAAAGAGAACGGGCAGCAGTCCCCACGTCGGCGCAGTGTGGGTTAGGGGCTTCACATACGTCTTTTGAATTTCTTCGTAGGTATATGCGGGTTTTCTCGCAGTGTTTTTGCTTCCACAGAAATCTTGACAGTAAATATCAAATGGCAATAGTCGATTCGAACAAACGACCACCACTTAATTGACAACCGTAAGATTGAGCCACTAGACAGCCGTAGCTTTTATATATATTGTAAAGGATTCTATTGTTAGTTTTATATTTTCAAAACACAAAATTAATAAACTTTTATTTAGTTAACTACTTAGGTACTCTTATGTTTTTCAACCCTTTTTTTTTCTTTGAACTTTATTATATCTTCTATCTTTCTCTTCTCTTTCTTGTCCTTGTTTCGACTCAAAAGGACGTCTCAAGACCATGCCTTTCAGCAATAAGTGCTGATTTTAGAGTTCTGTCCCGAAATGTTAAAAAAGGAACCCTTTCACTTTTAACCCTTTCACTTTGTCTGTCACATCGCTAATTGTCTCAAAAACTACTTTTCCTATAGATTTGAAATTTGGAATAGTTAATGAAAACGGGTAACCCAGATGCATAAAATATGAGTTCTTTTCAATATATTTTTTATTTTCTTTAAAAAATGACATCGACGGTGTAAAGGAATAACCCTTTAAGCGACATTTTGGTCAAAATCGAGTTATATATATCGTTGGAATCAGCGTTTTTTTCTGCGTCGTTTGAGCCGGGTTTCACATCGATCCGATGACTTATATGTCGCTTAAGGGGTTACAGAAATAAGGCCCAAATTTAAAAATCGTTACCTGATGCGACACATAATTTGATTAAAATCTTACCTGAGTCACTTAACCATATATACAGGCATAATCATAGTCGCATAAGTGATTTTTAAAAATAGGTAATTTTCCATGTGATGTCACTTACATGTTTATTCCAAGTACATTTTACATAGGTTACGGCGCTTAAGTGGTTCTTCAAAAGTGTTAAAATTAACTGTTGTCGCTTAAGTGAATGTTACAAAAATGTACCTAATATTTCATTACTTTAAGCGACATGCTTGGCCCTGGCCGAAATTGTCGCTTCAAGTATTTTTTAAAAACAGCAATACGTTGGTTAAATGAAAATTGCAAGAGGTGTGATGGCGTTTGAAGTGTCGCCCAAATTTATAGTATGGCGTTTAAGTGTATAATTTTTTGTATGAATTACGCGCGAAAGGGACTCTTATAAACGCAGTGTAACGCCGTCGGTCGCTTCAGTCACCGACAAACACTAGGAGGGGGTGGTTGTTTTGCCGTTCGCTGACGGAATGAACTAGGTACCGTATGCTAGTTCTTGCTTGAGACTGAATTGATTTTGCACGAAGCAGTAACGCTGCTAACTGATAATTTGTTACTGCTAGTAATTTGTAATTTGCTGCTAGTTAATTAGTATTTTCCCCAATTATTTAAGACCGCCACCCTGGGCCAGCGTGGGTACTACTGTCCAATCTCTGAGAGGAATCCTGTGCCCAGCAGCGGTATGTAAAATGGCTAGTGATGATTAAAACTTGAGACTGATTTGATTTTGTATTAAGCACTAACGCTGCTAACTAATAATTTGTTACTGCTAGTAATTTGTAATTTGCTGCTAGTTAATTAGTAACTTGAGACTGAATTTAGATGATAATTAGTGCTTACAAAAGTGTCTTCAAGGCATTATTTTTGACTGAAAAACATTGTTGTTTTTACTATACCTAAATGTTTAAAATTAAATCTAGTTTATTGATGTTATGAGAGTATGTTGATTGTTAAACTTTTTACGGGCAGATTTTCTGATACTACGTTATTTAATAAGTTGAACTCTATTGTGATAATGAGTGAACTTGTCTATCTTGATGTTATGGCTTAAGCCAACCAATAAAACAACAATTTGATTTTTCCTATTGTGTTTCCTTTATAAGTGTACGTATTTTCTTCTATTATACTTAAATGAAAATTCCAATACTTTCGAATAAAATAAACAACAATAAATTCATCACATCCCTTGCTTATTTAAAACGACGGACAATTTATTTTTATTTATGCAAATACACTACTGTCGCTTAAATTAATTCCCGAGATCAAATTACGTAGTTACATTGGTGTAGTTTCATTGGATTGTTTAGGGCCCTGGTTATATCACGAAGGTGTCTCTTCAATGGTTCTTCCGGGATCGT
This sequence comes from Epiblema foenella, assembly GCA_963556455.1. NCBI lineage: Eukaryota > Metazoa > Arthropoda > Insecta > Lepidoptera > Tortricidae > Epiblema > Epiblema foenella. The sequence goes on along the minus strand of OY747099.1, from coordinate 20,030,544 downwards.
TTCGGGGGCCTATTCACTTAAGCGACACTTATTTCAGAATCCTGTAAGATTTCAAGTTTGATAATTTTTTTAAAATATAGCTATTAAAATTTGAGAAAACTTGTGTATAGAACTCAACTTTCTAAAATCAATAGTAAAAGAGATAATTTTTTTTTGTCAATAAATACACTTTAATACGCTCTCCTGTAAAATTCAAAAAATGTCGCTTCAAGGGTTATTCCTTTATACCGTCGACATATAGATGCTTCAAAATGTTAGTCTTGTGAATATGTCAAGTGGGGTGTCATATGAAAGGGCTTGAGTTGCACATTCTGAAACAATTTTTAAATTATTTTTAATAGTCATTTTCGATTTATGACGGAAAATGTAAAAAAAATACCGTTCTCCCCCTTATCTTCGAAGTTTACCAAGGAAAAAATATGGAATTATTACATAACATTGATATCAATGTATGTTTTACAGGAAAAATATAACTATAGCTATATCTAGTTTTTCTTTTTTTATCATCAGAATCATTTCGAAACTAATTTTGTAATTTTGTTTTATAAATTCCTACGCGATTATGCTGAAAGTACCTTCTTTCAAATAAAGGAAAAATTTTTAAAACGGTTCACGTTATAAAGAATTATCCTTGAAAAACCACCATACATACTAAGTTATTCAGTCTGTACCCATGGCATTCAATTTCTACATCATGTTATTGAGTTTTTCCTGAATTAATTGGGTCGGAACCGGTACACATCTGTATACGGAACCCTCGGTGCGCGAGTCGAACTCGCACTTCACCGATTTTTTTAAATTAAGAAAGGGTGTACTCTTGGCCATCATCTAGCTTAAGGATTTTATTTTTCAATCTTTATTAAAGAGCTTTATCGCTTAGCGATTATGGCGCTTCATAAGACCAATAACAATTCTGCTTAACTACGGTTATTGATACCTATTTTAACTAGATTAAATAGTGCTCTGACCTCGTCCGATAATGGGAAGGCCAGTGCGCTATTGCAGCCGCCAACATGTGAGAAAATATTTTAAGCTATCTTGAGTTGACTTCTAAATACCTCGTTCCGTATACATTCCATTAATATATGGTATACGTCTTCCACGATATTACACTCTGAGCAAAGCGGCGAAGCTACTTTGTGCATTAAAAAACCAAATTTATTTAGTGGAATGTGTCCGGAACGAATTCTTAATGCAATAACAATTTCTTGGCGACTAAGTGAACAATCTATCCATGGTGTATTGACGAGTTCTGGTTGGATCGTTTTGTACCAAATTCCTTTTTGCACCGACCTTTCATCGAAGTATTCCTTCCACATTTGGCGACATTGTTTTTTGATCAATTTAGTACATTCAGAAAAGGAAGGCAATATGTTGCATGGAATTCCACTCCGACAAGCTTCTTTAGCTAAACAATCAACTTTTTCATTTCCTGGTATGCCTATATGTGAAGGTATCCATTGCAGAGATAAAGCTTTTCCCGAGGATGTTAGTTTGTGAATGGATTCAAGTATGGTGTAGGCAATCGGCAGACCTCGATAACTCGAGGTACAGCGAGCCGAATGTTGTAACGCACTCTTCGAGTCGGTTAAAATTACGAAGCTATCGCGTGTAATTGGGTCTATATACGACAGAGCCTCTGCAATGGCTATCAACTCCACGTGCATAATGGAAAAGTCGGAAGATATTTTTAGTTGAACATATGTTTCACATTGCGGGTCATAAAATGCGGCACTCATGGTTTCCTCTTCCTTGGAACCATCGGTATATATTTTATTTTATTTATTCTATTTATTTCAATTCTATCGGTATTCAACACACACATATAAGTTAACAGCATTTCACCAAAACGCTTACACGGGAAAACATCAGATATCACAATTGCAACACTTTAAAATTAGACTTAATTAAATCGTAATGCAGTTTACAATTATTCATTCCGTTTAAGCAAAGTTTAAGGCAAGTACAGTGGTATTGAGAAACATGATTGAGTCATCAGAATACTTACTGTCCATACTTTGTATAATTAAGGATTTAGTTGTTTCGTTATACCTGCGTTTTGGTTCATTGATTACGTTTATATTTGATTTAACAGTATCTGTGAGATCTATTTTATTAACCCATAATGACAACGAAAACATTTCTAAATTTCGACTAGATTGGACAAGGGTTGATTTAAATGAGTTGTGAGTTGAAACTAACATGGGACTTTTTTTGTAGAACCGGTTATGCAATGGGCTTACTTCTGATAACTCTTCCAATAGTTTCGTTGTCAGGTTTAGTTGTGAGCTTAAGGATAAACACGAAACATACAAACATAGGCACAAAAACAGAAAATGTCAATGTAAACATTTTCACTATTATTTCACTGGAAGTCACTGTTTAAGGATCTGTGCTTAATATGTAGTCACGATGTTTGTTAAAATCTGATTATATTTAACATTCATCGGTCTGTAATCGTAAGACGGTGAAGTTGGTGAAACCGGCCCTATGTGTGATCTATAGCAGTTCCAGAAGTATTTGTAATCGACGGTATAAAGGAATAACCCTTGAAGCGACATTTTTTGAATTTTACAGGAGAGCGTATTAAAGTGTATTTTTTGACAAAAATAATTTTATCTCTTTTACTATTGATTTTAGAAAGTTGAGTTCTATACACAAGTTTTCTCAAATTTTAATAGCAATATTTTAAAAATATTATCAAACTTGAAATCTTACAGGATTCTGAAATAAGTGTCGCTTAAGTGAATAGGCCCCCGAAACGATCCCGGAAGAACCATTGAAGCGACACTAACCAGGGCCCTAACAAATCCAATGAAACTACACCAATATATCTAATTTGATCTCGGGTATCAATTTAAGCGACAGTAGTGTATTTGCATAAATAAAAATAAATTGTCCGTCGTTTTGAATAAGCAAGGGATGTGATGAATTTATTGTTGTTTATTTTATTCGAAAGTATTGGAATTTTCATTTAAGTATAATAGAAGAAAATACGTACACTTATAAAGGAAACACAATAGGAAAAATCAAATTGTTGTTTTATTGGTTGGCTTAAGCCATCACATCAAGATATACAAGTTCACTCATTATCACAATAGAGTTCAACTTATTAAATAACGTAGTATCAGAAAATCTGCCCGTAAAAAGTTTAACAATCAACATAGCTCTCATAACATCAATAAACTAGTTTTAATTTTAAACATTTAGGTATAGTAAAAACAACAATGTTTTTCAGTCAAAAATAATGCCTTGAAGACAACCACCCCCTCCAAGTGTTTGTCGGTGACTGAAGCGACCGACGGCGTTACACTGCGTTTATAAGAGTCCCTTTCGCGCGTAATTCATACAAAAAGTTATACACTTAAACGCCATACTATAAATTTGGGCGATACTTCAAACGCCATCACACCTCTTGCAATTTTCATTTAACCAACGTATTGCTGTTTTAAAAAAATACTTGAAGCGACAATTTCGGCCAGGGCCAAGCATATCGCTTAAAGTAATGAAATATTAGGTACATTTTTGTAACATTCACTTAAGCGACAACAGTTAATTTTAACACTTTTGAAGAACCACTTAAGCGCCGTAACCTATGTAAAATGTACTTGGAATAAACGTGTAAGTGACATCACATGGAAAATGACCTATTTTTAAAAATCACTTATGCGACTATGATTATGCCTGTATATATGGTTAAGTGACTCAGGTAAGATTTTACTCAAATTATGTGTCGCATCAGATAACGATTTTTAAATTTGGGCCTTATTTCTGTAACCCCTTAAGCGACATATAAGTCATCGGATCGATGTGAAACCCGGCTCAAACGACGCAGAAAAAAACGCTGATTCCAACGATATATATAACTCGATTTTGACCAAAATGTCGCTTAAAGGGTTATTCCTTTACACCGTCGTAATGGTAACTTCAGTGATATAATTCAGTTCAGCTCAGTTCAGTTCATTTATTCAATAAACAATATACATTGCATTTGAAATATTTGTACATAAAAACATATTAAAAAATCAGTTATTATAATGGTTAATTTTCCTAATTCCTGGTAGCGGCCGAAACTGTTGATGATACTACTTGAACATAATAATTTTTTACTACTCCTCTATTATTTTTCGTGACTTACGCAATCATGAACTGAAATATAAATACATATTTTATTAATTCTGTAAAAAGTCTATACAGTCTATTGCCCATAAACACACTCCTTACCCTACTTTAATGAAAAATTAAAGCAGAGTTGGGCGCCACAGACAAACACTATGTTTAGTAGTCATTCTTTGGTGCGTGCAAGTGAAACTTTTATGAATAAAATCAGTGCTGCCAACTTAGCGCAACTTTGCCATAATATTTATGTACTATTTAATGCATAATATATTATTTACTAATATAAATACAGAACTCAATTTTTTTTTGTATTATTTGATCAGTTTTATCTATTTTCGAGGTATTTATGATAACGAAACAGTTCAGATTCGATCCGGATTCGAATTCAGTTTAGGTCGGATGCCAAGTCTAGCAAATTAAAAAAAAATCATAAGCAGTCATATTTTATGAGCCCACCAGATTTCTAATTGAAAACGAAAATATTTAAGCTAATATATGATCATATTATGTAAATAAAACGATTTTATTTGTGTATTACATTGATTCTTTTAAACCCCACGAGGAAAGTTACAGCATTTCTGAAGAAATTTCGTAGGTAAGTTACACAATTACTAAGGGAAAATATAGCGCATAAAAAGTCTGAAAAATACTTTTTATTTGAAATGAGTCGTAAAAAAAAGTATTGTATGCAACGGTGTAGGTATAATTGGTATAAATGGCTCGTGGTGTCGTTACTTGCAATGTTCCCCAAGGCTCACATCACAACCCGCACTACCAGCTTTTTTATACCCGTCTTATACACCAGTTACATAATATACTATGAATTAAATAAAATAGCATTTAAAAGCTCTGTACGTAAATTATTTGCTAACAGAACCGAATATACATAATGTTTTTGTTTCATAGTCTCGTGACGGTATATAATATATATGGATGTGTATATACCTATCGACGGTATTCGGACGTAAGTGTGAGTGTGTTGTCGACACTGAAAAGGTCGTGTCACGATGCGGATTGACAGACCCTGTTTTCTTAGACCAAGTTTCTTATTTCTAAGTTGCCAAGAGCGATTGAAATAAAAGGAGTCTTTGTTTGCACATTCGGTATCGATTGTAAATATTTGAAATAAGTAAGTTGCTATTTGGCAATGAAATTGTGCAAATAGGCTTCGAGATAGACTTTGTGTTTGATAGCTCGATTTCTATACAGCGACACTGTCTTATAAGAAGAATGTTTGTTGAAGTAATGGTATCGTAAAGCCGCTTTTCTTTCAGGAAAATAGCAGTAGGTTTTGCGAGACTTAGGCGATTTTCCTTTCAGAATTAAGCTGAGCATCTTTGTAAAAATCGACCAAGTTAAGCTATGGGAGTATATTCGACTTCGAAAATACTTATCCATGTTATTCACCTTATACATACATACCTACTATAGTATTTACATTCCCATTTGGATTATTTGACACATTATGACTGACGTTTATAGAGCTGTAACTCACCCAAATCGATTGTCACAGCAAGCGATTACGATTGGAGGGCACCTAGACTGAGGTATCGAATTGTAATGTTTAATGAATTTTTAGGTTTTCCCGCAAGGTGTCCGGCCAACCCTAACTGGGTTCAAATGGACCTACATTTGCTCTTGACTGTTATAGGAAACTAAGTTGGTTGACATGAAAAATGTTTTTTTTTGAAGCTCGAATTGCTTGTTTACCTTTAAAGTTGGATACTTTATTGCTTACACATTGCATATGTTTGCTATTTCATTTATAATGGAGCTTTATAATTTAGGAAGGAGTAGGTACCAGTAATTTGGTATTATACCTTAATTAACCAGTTTGTAATACTTTTTATAAATCATCCTCGAATCGAAAGCCTTCAATCTCGCGTTTGAATCGCTTCATCGAATATACGTCAAAACCAACACTAATACGAACTCAGCACTAACATCAGTCATTTACACTTCGTGATTTTTTACCCTATGTCAGTTTGTGCGATAAACATATTTTTTGCAGCACTCTGCAACATTAGTCACTGCCGCAGATACGAGTGCGCGTGGTGTTCAGGATCGAATCAATCAATTCTCATGTGAACCAGGGGTTAAAGCTTCTGGAAGATTCTTAGATATTTAGATTTTTATATCTTATGGAATTCTTAGATTGTTATATCTTGTAACACTTGATTTTACATTTTTTAGCATTAGGAAGGGATTATTAAAGGGACTTCGTCTTATTTGTTTGTCTCATTATGTGGTGTTTTTGCACACTAAAGCAATCTATATGTATATATTACGCGAGGCCGATTTTTGTACACCCCATCAGATCTACAATTATGGTCCGATTTGAATAAATTGTATGTCATTAGATTCGTCCCATGCTGGATAGTTGCATAAAACTCTTAATTTTTCATATTTTTCTAGAAAAACTACTAAAAAATTGATTTTAAAAAACTACTGTGCGCTGAGCACGTGACTTTGGCCGCGTGACGTCTCGCGATGTGGCTCCTATTTTGCGAGTTGACATAACACAGTATAAAAATAAACAATAACTGAACTCAAACCTGTAGTACGTTCTTCAGTATGAGAAAATATACGGTTTGAGTCGACGACATATATCCACAACCCCAAGAAAATTAACAAAACACAAAATAAACGATCTTTTTACAATTTTTACATGAATGACAGACGTATTGTATCGTCATTTAATTTAACGTCATAATTTAAAATTTTTTTTGTTTGTGCCAGATTTAAATTGTCATGACCACCTTTTTTACTTCAACAAAAATTATAATTATACAAACTCTTTGCATATTCAATATTTTTAGAGAAATCTCTTTAGATTTTTAAGCCATTCATTGTTGTGGATGTCTATGTCTGTTATAGTCTCTTGGCGTCTTTGTTGACCTTAACAGTGCCTTGGGCGCCGATAGGAGTCTATTCCTATTGGGATACAACACAGTATTTAAATTCATCACCTTCGTCTGCCGTTATGTTATTAAAAGATAACGCCCCAGAATGTAGTAGAGATTTTCATTTTGTACATGTTAGTGCCTCAGATGTAGTAAAGACATTTAAAACAATTAATGTCAAAAAAACTAGTGACCTCTGGGGAGTCTCTGTCCATTCTGTCAAATTTTTAATAGAAGTCATAGCGCCTCATTTAGTGGTTGTATTTAATAACAATGTTGATTGTGGTGAGTTCCCTGATGTAATGAAACACAGTAAAATAACTCCTTTATTCAAGTCTGGTAGCACTTTTGACCCCGCTAATTTTAGACCAATATCTCTGCTACCCACATTTAGCAAAATTCTTGAAAAACTAGTTTTGTCCCAATTAATATAATATTTTAATACTAACAATTTAATGCATCATAAGCAATTTGGTTTTACGCGGGGTCGCTCGACAACCGACGCTGCTGTCGAGCTAACAAAACATATATGACTATTTTCATAACTACACTACTACTAACATTAGACGTTGACGTTAAATTTTCCTCTTGACATTCAGATTTTATTCTAGAAACTGTCTAGATTATACTATTTTTTATGTTTTTATTTTACATATTGACGATCTTTTTGTGAATTTATTATACTCTCTTTTGACATACATTACAGTAATTCATGTCTTTTTTTTAATTTCATATGCATCAATAAATTGCTCTGAATAATTAGATTCAATTTATGTAATATATAACTGACGATTCAAAAGTGCTTGTTGCTAGGCCTATTTGAATAAAGAATATTTCGAGTTTGAGTTTGAGTTTATATGTGTAGTACAATTAATAACCACACAAGATGACACCTCGTCGAGTTTCTTACGCCGGTTTTTCTCGAGGCAGAGGTTTATTTTATGAACCGGTGGTAGTTTTTTGACATTCATAGGTGCATATAACATGCCTAAATTAAAGAATAAATAATTTCATTTCATTTCACGCCTTGATGGATGCCGATCAATCACCAGATTCAAGTTTCCTGAGAGCCGAATAGTGTTTATTCAAAACTTTTTTTTTATTATAAGATCGCATCTGCTAAACACGCATAGCTGATGGGTGATTCTCATCGTTAAAGTTAATTGATGTCCTTACCGGTCCGAACGTTAACTGAAAGTTAAGGAAATCAGAGTGCAATTTAAACTTATTGTTGACTCCAGATTACTCTATACCTGGATCCCTAACTGTTAAAATAGTTAAAGTCAGAAATAATCACTCACGAGTCGTTAACAAACCGGGTCCGGTAAGGACAAAATAAAAAAATGTTAATTTTTGGAATGAGAATCTCACCTTTTGGAACTGCTTGGCTCAAGTGGGACTGGGCGGGTCACGGCTGTCGCATGCACCCGGACAGGTGGGCTAATGTAGCTACCAAGTGGATGCTACACGAGCGACGCAGACGAGGCCGGCCTAAACGGAGATGGTGGCATGACTTAGACGCCTTTGTCTTTCTCGCCAACTGGCAGGAGTAGGCACTGATGCGGGAGTCATGCCATTCATGGGAGAGGCCTTAGCCCAGCAGTGGGACACCCATATAAAATAAGAAAAAAAAGGTTACCTTCGCTTTTTTGGTGCGGTCAGGTCTGTTCCTCTTGGCACTTTGACCAAACTCGGCTCTTACATACCCCCGGGCTGTTAATTTACCTGAACATGGCTGATACCGCCGGATGGTAACTTCTTTATTGTATAGACTATGGAAACGCCATCACGAGTATCGTATCGCTGAAATTCATGCCTGAGGGGCTACTCCGAACTTCGTATCGTGCCGTCCCTTTCACTCATATAGTGTGTAATACGAGAGTGAAAGGGACGGCACGATAGGAAGCTCGGAGTACAGGGCCTGAGGACCTACCGCGAACCAAAAACGAAATATCTACGCACAACTTTCCCATTCAAGCGACAGAGAGGGATAAACTTAGTTTTCCATTCGCGGTTGGAACTCTGGTATTATATAAACCAACGCCTAAACACGTTTTCATGCTGTTAGACGAAAGAGGGGCAGTATTACTAAAATCTCTGTAAATTAAAAAAAAAGCGTTCCTTCTCTTTACTTACGTTAAAATCTGCGCCATTAGTGGACCATTCCATTATGTTCTTGACCTTGGGGTTTATTTGAGAAAAATATCGAATTTGAATTCGTTTTGTAGTGCTGTGTACGCTGCTCCCTTTCACGCCCACCAAACTTAAAGCGTCAGAACAAGGTGTGTGTGACAAATACAAATTCGTTGAAAAGGATATTCCTCGATTATGACACAAAATCATTTAAATTATGAAATCAAAATTGTTTACCGTAGCCACTTCGCTTAGGGTAGATTTTCGTCGCCACATAAAATTATCCGTCACTTAAAAATATCGCTGTCACTTTCTAATGTCATATGAAAGAAAAGGACAGCTAACATTTATCTGTCAGTTAAAATTGTCGCTCGTCCTTTCTAATGTCATATGAAAGAAAAGGTCAGATCTAACACTTATCTGTCAGTTAAAATTATCGCTCCCAATTTCTAACTTCATATGAAAGAACAGGACAGCTAACATTTATCTGTCAGTTAAAATTATCGCTCTCACTTTCTAATGTCATATGAAAGAAAAGGATAGAGCTAACTTTTAACTGGGGATTGAAAAATCAGCCCTTACTCATCTAAATCTATCGGACAATTTAATTTTTATCGCATTAGGCAATACACTTTTTTTATACCACGTCGGTGGCAAATAAGAGGCAAACAAATATAAAGGGGGAAGGGATATTTTTATAAAGGGTCGGCAATGCGTACGTGACTCCTTTGGAGTTGCGGGCGTCTATAGGCTGCGGTGGCCGCTTACCATCAGGTGGACCGTAAGCTTGTTTGCCACCGGAGTTGTATAAAAAAACACTAAGCTACATTCAGTAGGTATTAGAGACCCAATACCTACTGAATGTAGCTACGTTATGTTAAAAGATTTTTCGTCGTCTCCACTACTCAAAGGTCGTCTGGAGTAGATAGCTTTGTAGTGATGAGACTCCATGTTTATGTTTAATTTATTTATAATTTTTTATTTTTTTGATGGGTTTTAAAAAATAGGTACCTATACTATACCTACCTCGTTTTTACCCACGACGGAACGGAGAAGGTATATGCGTTTAGGGTGAGAGGTTGTTTGTTTGTTTGTTTGTTTGTTTGTGTGTGCACATCAATATCTTCGAAACGGCTTGACCGATTTAGAAACGGTTTTCGACAATAGGTTTGTAGTTTGGTCGGGCAGAAACCTAGCTAGGAGTTACGATGATAACTCGCCAGGGGGTGCTGCAGTAAACATTTTTCACTTGCTAAAGTGCGTGTGAGTGCTTTTTATCGGGAACTGCTGGGCCAGCAATTACGATTTCCATCGAATGTGGTGTGGAGTACATGCACTTTAACTCTGAGGATCTGATGATGGAGCAGAAAAGCATAGTAGTGTACTGTGCGGAGGTCGATAATATTTTTGTTTGTTTTTGGTCTCTTTTGTTTATGTTGCATGAACAGACGTCGTTCATAACCTTCTGAGGGTCTGATGATGGAGTAAAACAATGCCATAGAGAACTTCGCGATGGCATGTAGTAACTTATTCGTGTTTGGGCTCTTTAGATTGTGTTTGCTGAGTAGCTTCTATACATGATCTGCTGAGGATCTGATGATGGATCAGAACAGTGTTTTAAGGCATGTTTTAAAGGTATTTAATTAGTAATAATATGTCATTAGACTCTTTTGATAGTACCTATCTATTGAGACGCTTCTGTACAGGAACTTGAGAAGGCCTGATGATGAGGCACAACAACAACAGTATAGGGAATTTTGCGAAGGCATATAGGTGGATTAACGTATGTCGACTATTTTAATACTGTTTGCTGCGTAGCTTCTGTGTGTCTCTTCTGTGTTCTCCATTTGGACCCTTCGGGTACGGAACCCTAAAAAGTAACCAGATACTTACATCGTGTGCTTTGCGATGTTGTAATGTTTTGGATACTACCGATGTTAAATAGGTTACTAAGGCTCGTGAAAAGATCTATAGCGACTCGTATGAAGTATTTTCCGCAATTGTATTAAATGTACGAAAAATATGGCGCTCGCTGCGCTCGCGTTTTCATCTACTTGTGATATGACTTTATAACCGGAGACCGAAAAGTATAAAGTATTTTCCACACTGCATCATAATGTTTGAAAAATTTCGCGCTCACTGCGCTCGTGTTTTCATCTAGATATGATATGGCTTTATAACCGGAAACCGAAAAGTATGAAGTAATTTCCGCACTGCATCATAATGTTTGAAAAATTTCGCGCTCGCTGCGCTCGCGTTTTCGTCTAGATATGATATGGCTTGGCTTTATAACCGAAGACCGAAAAGTATGAAGTATTTTCCGCACTGCATCATAATGTTTGTAAAATTTCTCGCTCGCTGTGCTCGCGTTTCCATCTACATGTGCTATTACTTTATGACCCGTCCTAGTGACTAAGACTACAAATATTATGTTTGCTGAAACGACATATAAACTTCCTTGGTTCTAAATATGTTGGCAAGGTAAACGTTCCTGCACTCCACACTGGCCCAATACTGTCTTTTGATGTTTAATTACTGTAATCTATTGGCCACTAAGGTGTTGATTACTGGCAGGTTCACCTTAATTGTGTAAACGAAATAAGATATACTCGTACTTCAAATTGCGTCATCAGATTTCAGGAGCCGTTGCGAAAATGAACCCTGGGTATTTATTTATTTACGCTTTGGGACTAGTTGGAAGAAGGGTGGGATCAAATCCGTGGAAGCTGTGAGCAGAAGAAGGGAAAAGATAAATGACAGAGAATGTGCGTCCACGTGGGCTCGGTCGTCGGGTCTTCGGCCCCACGCGGAACGCCTTCTGACCTCGTGTGCCTCGCCCCTCACTACCGGGCCTTTGTCCCTCAGGTTTACTTGTAAGACACTCGGGGCTGGAAAGTGTCGACTTGGACAGCACGCTCCAAGGAGAAGTTTCGGGCTTTCGGCCTTTCGCTGAACAGTTTCTGACATCATATACTTCGCCCCTCACCTTCAGGCTTTCGGCCCTGAGGTTCGCTTGTTAGACATTCGAAGCTAGAAATTGCCGATTTGGGCTCGTCTTTTGGGCCTTTGGCCCTCGGGCTCGCATCGATGGTGAGCGAGCGTGCTCCGAAGTGAAGCTTCGAGCTTTCGGATCTACGCGGTACGGCTTCTAACCTCGTATGCCTCGTCCCTCAGGTTCATTTGTAAGACACTTGGGGCTCGAAATTGTCGACTAGGGCTCGCCCCTCGGGCCATCGGTCCTCGGGCTCGTATAGCAAACGTGCTTCTAGGAGAAGTTACGGGCCTTCGGCCTTTCGCGGAACAGCTTCTGACCTCGTGTATTTCGCTTCTTAGCTTCGGGCCTTCGGCCCTCAGGTTTACTTGTGACACATTCGGGGATAGAAAGTGGCCACTTGGCACTTACTTTGACAACCGGTTTAGCCTAGTGGGTAGTGCACCTGCCTGTGAAGCTGACGGTCCTGGGTTCGAATCCCGGTCAGGGCAAATATTTGTGTGATGAGCATGAATATTTGTTTCTGAGTCTTGGATGTTTTCTATGTATTTAAGTATTTACATCTATTAAATATATCGTTGTCTAGTACCCATAACACAAGCCTTCTTGAGCTTACTGTGGGGCTAGTTCGATTTGTGTTAGATTGTCCTCTAATATTTATTTATTTATTTATTCATTTACTTATTTTTGTAGCTCCTTAGGAAAACATCGGTAGGGAGCTCATTGCACAACTGAAGTATTCGAGGGTCAAACGTATAGGTATACTTAGACTGCTCTCTAAAAAGATTAAAATAAAGGCAATATTAAAAATTTTGAAAATACCCCCGACGGATGTTCTCAATTGAAAAATAATTAAATAATGCATTTAAAAATCCCCCGACTCTATAGGAAATAATTACATATAAATAAAAACATTTTTTTTCTAAACGGTTAACTGGTTGCGAGGTATATTTACAAGCCCAGAAAAATCCGGCGGGGGCTGCCATTGCCATGTCAATTCCCAATTGCATTAAAATAGTAATAATAGTGAAATGCCATGTGAATTCCCAATTGCATTAAAATAGTAATAATAATGAAATTCGAGATAACTTACAGAACGGTATAAACTAACTGCATAAACTATTACTTCATTTCAGGGCAGGCAATGGCAGCCCCCGACGGATTTTTCTGGGCTTGTAAATATACCTCGCAACCAGTTAACCGTTTAGAAAAAAAATGTTTTTATCTATATATGTAATTATTTCCTATAGAGTCGGGGGATTTTTAAATGCATTATTTAATTATTTTTCAATTGAGAACATCCGTCGGGGGTATTTTCAAAATTTTTAATTTTGCCTTTATTTTAAGATTTGAAAAGGTGATACAGAATTTTAAATAATAATTTTCGCACAATATTTTATTCGATTACTTGGGATGTCCGTGCATGGCGTGAATAAGTTGATAAGTCGAAGTTAAAAATGGAAGAAATTTGAACCTTATTGCAATGTATTCTAAGTTCAAAATTCGACAAAAAAACATCTCGAGTTGTCCACTTAATTTTATGTCTTTTAGTAGTTTATCACGTTTCAAAGATAGCACGTCGCATATTTTTCCGTTTTAAGCTTGTTTTCTTTAAACTCGCACGACGGATAACGCACAATATTTTTAATAAAAAAAAATGGAGAGTATATCCGGAGAAAAACTTTTATAAATATTTACGTCCGGGGTTGGAACGCGGTTTCGCTCTAACTTCACCCTTAGTTCATGCTAACTTTGCCGTCATGCTTATATTTTACAACAGCTTCATTTTCTTAAGGATTTTTCTATACCTAGTTATGTGAGATCTGTTACTTATAAAAATATCAAGGCATTTATACCGCAGACTACGATGCAAAAATCCTTATTCGTCTTGCAAAAATCTTTATTACGCACACCTAAATCCGACGTATAGAATTTGTCCCTCTTTGACTTTGGTACCGTCTTTCTAAATAACGAACACTTGATTTCATTTATTGAGTATTTATGATACCTAATAATTGTTGGAAAATTAATACAGCACAAAAATCTAATCTCTATCAAATGTAAATGATTTATAAATGATTAGCTGTTTAAAGCAAGAGCTTATATTCAATTATCTATACCATCAATCTACTGTAGATTACTCTCGGTAAAGAATAGGTGTACGATCTTTCCTGCCTGTCATAAAAGGCGACTAAAGGAGGTCATCGGGGCGGCCAGTTTTCAAAATCCAGGGGAAATCCTCCGACGCGGACGCGTGTGGTTTGGAACACTGGAATACTCTAAGTGTTTGCGCTTCAGTGAGATTGGTTGAGCGGTTTCAACCGAATCTGAGGTGTGAGTGGAATCGAGCTACTGGGAATTTTGTCGCTGGTTCACTAAATCTAGCCTAGCTGAGAAGAGGCCAGCAAGAAACTCACCTAGGCCCGACAGGTCCGCCAGGGGTCGGACTGACTCTATCCGGTGTGCGGCTGTAACGGGACGACTAGGGACTATATGTGTCTGAGTTGGACGCCGTAAGCACACCGTTCCATATTTCGATAGACGCTGTGATTACGTCGTCCGGGTCCGTGAGTGTGTGCCTAGGACGCCGGACCGTACGGCCCCTAATCAGTGATCGCCGAGTTACGGCAGAAGGAGGAGGGATGGGAACGTAGGTAGTCGACAGCCTTCCTAACTAACGGATTCCTATGATGGGGAGGAGCCGCCAGTGTTCTTTGTGACGGGACCTACGGCACTTGGCTAGGTATCGCGAATAAGGTGGCTATAACGTCCCAGAACGATCAGTGGCAAAGCGCAAGTAGGCCTCTGCGATCAGCATGAGATCCTAGAACATTCTGAATTACATACCGCAGAGTTTTTAGTGGGTAAAAATACCACATAACCCAGATTTCCACTTCTCGTGGATTTAACAATCTAAATATTTTCAATCCATCAGTCAATTTCATTTATTTGCCAGAATATAGTTAAAATTACATATATTTTGTTTAAACACACGTCTCTGATGTAATAGTTACACTGTGTTGTATCATGATCACGAACTTTCAGTCAAAACTGTGGTATTTAAATTTTCTAACACCGGGGAAAAGCGATGTTGGTAATGTTGAGGTCATGGTCATAAATATTTATACTAGCAACCTGCCCTGGCTTCGCACGGGTAGTCCAGTTTTTTAAATGTTTAGATCTACTTAACACTACTTATATATTACTATAACTGTTTTTTTTCTAGTCCCTGACTTCGATGTTACTCGTTTCCCGAACAAATATTCGAGTATGATTTTTCACTTTAAAAAATCTGATTGCCCATAGAAACTTCCCACTCCTTCAGAGGAATGTAAATCCGCACAAACTTGCACGTTTATAATAGAATTAGGACACTTTCCTAAAATTAAATGTTCAAATAAATCTGAGCAACATTAAGCCGACAATAATAAAGTCGTGTTTACATATTTTCGAACTGGACTGTAGTTAGTGTTTATTAAAAAAAACTTTCTCGCATACAGTTATCATACTATAGTTATGCGCAGTCTTTGCTCCGAATACACTAAAATATGAATAGTTTTGTTGAGTTACCTACCATAATGTTATAATAAGTTTCACCAATAAACCATAAAAATACATTTAAAAATAGCTTTTGAATCTGTGCTGAACATTGATCGCATTTAATAATATGATTATGTATAATATATATTGGCACAGAAACTTACAACCATAAAACTAACATTATCTCAACTCAAGTCGCAAGTGGAGTGAAAATAATAGCGTTTTAAGTCTTTAAAGTCGGAATGCGCCCGAGCTATCCAAACGACGTCTATAGGCAGGGAAGCTTACAAGTCGATAAACGGAATGTTAAATGCGAAAACGGGCATCCCCGCACGCGGCCTAGCGCGGCTGTGTCAGAATGTATATGGAAATCCTACGTGATTGACAAGCGCGCGCGGAATGCTGCGCCATATAATGTCACCTTTGCGTAAACACGGCCATATACGCAATGACGTGTTAAATTAAGAGAAACGTTCCAATGCTCGACACCTTAATGACCAAGAGTTGACACCTATTTCACCTCTGTCAGTATGACATAAAATTTAAAGTACCAAATATTGGGTCAATGTCAAACTGGGACATTTTTACCTTGTATCCTTTATGTTTAACTAGCGGCTGCCCGCGACTTCGTCCGCGTAGATTTTAGAAGACAAAGATATAAATGAGGTTTATTTGTTTCTGTCAGTTGTATGATGCTATTAATCTATTGTTAAAAATTACTCAAAAGAAAAAATAATGTCCGCTATGTTGGCTTTGAAAATGGATGTCATTTTCGTAATCGGCACCCCGAGGAACCACAAAGATGACACCCATATCGATTTTTAAGAAAAATAAATGTCCGCCATCTTGGATTTGAAAATGCATGTCATTTTCGTAATCCGCACCCCGGGGAACCTCGACGATGATACCTACATCGATTTTTAAGAAAAATAAATGTCCCCATCTTGGATTTGCAAATGCATGTCATTTTCGTAATTGGCACCCCGAGGAACCTCGAAGATAACACCTATATCGATTTTTACGAAAAGTAAAGATTTGCTCCCCACACAAACCTGGAACCCCGTTTTACCCCATTAGGGGAATAATTTATAAAAACGCTGAAACATGTTTTGATGCATTTAAACAGTCTGTATACGATTAAAACTTCGTATCTCGCACTTCAAAAAAGATTTGCTCCTTTACAAACTTGGAACCCTCTTTTCACCCCTTCAGGGGAGCAATTTTGAAAAAAGCTGAAATATACTTTGCCGTATTTAAACATAGAGTCTATTTAAGAAGTTTCAAATCTCTAACTTCAAAAAATATTTTCTCCCCTTACAAACTAGGAACCCCCTTTTCACCCCTTTAGGGGAGCAATTTCGAAAAACGTAGTAATATCTTTTGTTGCATATAAACCTAGAGTCTATTTACGAAATTTCAAATCTTTAATTTCAAAAAAGATTTGCTCCCTGTACAAACTTTTAAGCCCTTTGTCACCCCTTTAGGGGACGAATTTAGAAAATTCCTGAATTGTATTTTGTTATATTTCAACAGAGAGTTTAAATACGAAATTTCAAGTTCCTAAGTTCAAAAAATTTACGTTTCAATACAAACTTTCATCCCTTGTTTTAACCCCTTAGGGGATGAATTTCAAAAAACGTTTCTTATCTCTAGCCTATGTGATAAATGTAACCGATTGTGTAAAAATAAACTATTTAGCTTTAGTAGTTTCGGCTGTGCGTTGATGAGTCAGTCAGGACTTCTTCTTTTATATATACAGATAGACACGTTTGTCAGCGTCGAATACCATTTAACTGGAAGATTATAGACACACTATACGAATTTCGGGTCAGAATATGCTTTCAGCTGCTGAAGGATACCACTGCATGCATTTGGCTGCTGAAAGAAGTCATGACAAAATTTCAGCTGCTGATAGGATACGCGCATAACTTTTTAGTTATTCGAAGATGACAACGTATACTTCCAGCAGCTAAAGAATGTCATCGTATGCTTTCATTCAGATGCTAAAGATGCCATCGCATCATTTGAATAGATTAATAATTTTAATTTGCAATTTCAAATAGGTACCTAGCCTTTATTTTAACAATCTTACTATGGTTTAAGTGTTAAGTGTTCCACTTATATTTAATTTTATTTCAGACTAGCTTTTGCCCGCGACTTCGTTCGCGTGAACTTCTACTGACTATTCCCTTCCCCTTCGTAGATTAATTCTGCAGGTTAGGTTATAAACAACTCAACTTTGAGTGACTCACTCTAAATTTACTCAAAGGTTTTTACGTCTCAAAATTAAAACTTTACAAAGTTTCTTATCTATACATATAATAAAGCTGTAGAGGTTCGAAAATCTGTACAATGAAGATATTAGCAAAAAAATCGATTGAGGGGTCTTAGAATCGATAACAGAACACATTTCAACAGTTTTTAAAATTTGTGTCTGTTTGTCTGTCTGTTTATTTGTCTCACCATCACGCGAAAACTAGCCAATAGATTTCAGTACGACCTTCACTAATAAGTTTAATGGATCTTCGGACAGGTTATAGGCTATAAAAATCATACAGATTGGGGATGAAAGGGGGTGAAAAGAGGGGTTAAACTTTGTATGACAAGTCCTTTAATTAATGACTTAAAGGCTTGAAAATTGGTAAGCATATAATTGGAAGAAAAATAAAAAGAATCCCATTCAAAAATTGTACAATAAACAGATAATATGTGAAAAAATGGAGGGTAAAAAAGTGCTTAGGGGACAAATAACCAAAAATCCCTCAACCCGTTGTAACTGTTTCAAATGAGAGATTTAATTATGTTAGTCAGTTGTTTGTCAACATTGTCAAACCAGTGCCTTGAACTTCGTCTACCTATAATTGATATATCTTCGTTGTTAGAGTGGTCGAGTGTGATAACGGTGTCGTCTAAGGGCCTACAAAATACCACAAATTCCCACTATTCCCACTAATATTATAAATGTGAAAGTTCGGATGTTTAGATGTTTGGATATTTGTTACTCAATCACGCAAAAACGGCTGACCGGATTATGATGAAACTTGGTACGCAACGAGTTTATAGCTTGGATTAACATATAGGATACTTTTTATCCTTTCATCGTCCCTCAAATAGATAAATTCGGGGGTGGAAGTTGAATTTCATAGACATTTACAATACCCGCTGACTTACGAAAATTCGCCTCAGATAAGAGAGAACCAGTGTAAGTCGGAGCTCCAAATATGCACATAGTTGTCACGAATCGTAGGGTCAAGATACAATAAGAACGCATCGTGAGGCGAGTGTAGACTGTTGTAAATTCACGATATTTGACGTTTGGCGTGTCAGAGAGGTGCCATTACACAGATGCCATTCGTTCAAGTCGAATCGAAGTTAATGTAGATTATTTGCTACTTGCACAATTCAATAATTTGAGTCTTATAGTTGCTAAGATAAAGTAGGTATTTTCATGTAAAGTTTTTAGTTTTACCATCGTAGTTATACACTAAGTAATGTCGCTACCAATTGATTATGATGAGCTATTATTACGAAAGATTTCGAATATTTGTGACTTAAGGACAGTCTTCGGCAATCGGTGGTCGGGAATGTAATAGAATTATATAGAAAACGATACTTCACAACCTTTAAAAAAATCACATAGCTAGCCAATGAATGACACTCTTACTTAGAAAAGTCAAATTTAAGATAATACTTATGGACAAGTGTAAAAAAAAATCGGAAAATCACTGAAAGCGTGCAAATCGTACTCCCGTATTGTAACAACTGAGCCGTAAATATTAGGAATTATGCAATGAATTTTATTAAATAATAAACTTAAAACAATAAAGAATTAGCTCCAATAATAATTTTTTAACAAATGTATTCTTATTTTGTGTAAAAAAATCACAAACTTGCCCAATTTTTCGCCCGAAATCTCTATACAAGTTACTATGAAACGGCGCGCTCCCTACAAATACGAGTGCGAGTGAAAGCGGCGTTCAGTCGGCCAAGCACTTCCGAAGTGGGAGCAAGTCGCTTTGCGCCGCAACCGTTCATCGAGACCGATACACTGTATTTACACAAGATCTGTGCACAGTGGTTCTAGCAAGTTAAAGTTCGGATTACGTTTGATTATATGGATTTGCGTAGTTAGCATAAAACAGCGTGTGATGTATAATGAGCCAGAGCAACAAGGAACTGTATTATATAGCAATTAGTTCATTTTCGAGTAAAAAGGTATAATCTAAATATATAAAAGAAGAAGCTGACTGACTGACTGACTGACATATCAACGCACAGCCCAAACCGCTGGTTCTAGAGATTCCAAATTTGGCACGTAGGTTCTTTATAAGGTCTAGGGGTGCACTAAGAAATAATTTTTCAAAATTCACCCCCTAAAGGGGTGAAACGGGGGTCCAAAGTTAGTATGAAAAACCGTATTTATTAACCTCCTGGATCCCCCGGTCCTCACTTGAGGACATAAGATTTAAAAAAAACTCCTATCAAATGTCAAAGCACCTTAACAAGTTTGCGCGCATAGAAAGTTTCCGAACGGGACTGTCAACCTAATAAAATAAACACAGAGTCATAGATGGCCAATCAGCGATCAGTGCGGCTTTGACACCTGAGACTACCGGCCACACCATAAGCCCGCGGTAAGTAAATCCAAATTAATCTTACTGAAAGTCTAATTATATATTTTTGATTGGTTTTGATTAGTAAAAATATGATGTATTTCATATGTTAGTAAGTAGATTTTCTCCGTAAAATTAAAAAACTTTAACTTTATACACCTTAGAAGTTTATGTACTCATGCGAGTACAAGAGGACAAGCAAGTAATTTTATGTTCTCGTACGAGTACAACCGGTCTCAATGCTATAAGTTTTTTTCATTTCACATGAAAGGTAACTATGTTTTATTTCCGATTTTCAGGCTTAAAGGACTGTGAAATAGAGAAATACCTTAACTTCGACGAATCCGACGGTCTTTCCGAAGGCGAAGATGTTTATGTCGGAAGTAATCTTGAACGTAATGGTTCCGGTTCATCTGAATCCGAAAGTGACGACGAAGATAGCGATAATTTTGAAAATATTCAAAGATTTTCTGAAGATTTAACCTCGGCAGTTCCTAGTCCAGCTATGGAAATAGAAATAGAGGGGGGGTCAAGATATTCTAGCCCAACTTTACGGAGTGAAATAAATGCATCAGCAGCTCTTAGTCCAAGTTTGTCATGCGATTTTTAAAACGAAGATATTCCCAGTCCATCTTTTCCACCTTTAAATTTTTGTGAGTCTTATTTTTTATATTGTTAATTAAGATGATTATTTTGGAGAATATATTTGTGTTACATACTTTTAAATTACTGACTGATTTTATTAACGACTGAACTAAAAACTAAACTTGAAGTTAAGATACAAATGTCCTAATAAATGTAAGCCTGAAGATTTAAGTTACTGAATCAAAAACTAAACTGTCAGGTAAGTTAAAATTGTCCTAAGAAATGTAAGACTGAAGATTTAAGTTACTGAATCAAAAACTAAACTGTAAGGTAAGTTAAAATTGTCCTAAGAAATGTAAGACTGAAAATTTAAGTTACTGAATCAAAAACTAAACTGTAAGGTAAGTTAAAATTGTCCTAAGAAATGTAAGACTGAAAATTTAAGTTACTGAATCAAAAACTAAACTGTAAGGTAAGTTAAAATTGTCCTAAGAAATGTAAGACTGAAGATTTAAGTTACTGAATCAAAAACTAAACTAAAAGGTAAGATAAAAATGTCCTAAGAAATGTAAGACTGAAGATTTAAGTTACTGAATTAAAAACTAACTATATGCTAAGATAAAAAATGACCTAAGAATTGTAACAGAAAATTGTAACTGTGTTAGGAAAATGTTAGTTCTAAGTAGTTGATTACAGTCATATTATTTGCTTAATATGCAACTTACGGTACCATTGTTACATTTGTACTCGTACATAGTTTATTTCAGAAGAGTTTATTTTGTTACTGACTTTAATTTGTTAGCCTGTGCTGTTAAGTAGGCAGAAATAAGTATTTTTTGTAAGTTTATGTGCAAGTAAAGTTGACTATTGTAGTATTTTGTTTTATTTGATACTGGTACAGTCAAGGGCAAAAATATGTACACTTTTTGGACTTTATTCGAATGGAATAAGATGAAAAAATGTATACATATTGGTGCCCTTGACTGTGCCTCAAGTGAGGACAAAGTCCCCATGTACTCGCCTGAGAACATAAGGAAAAATGGGGTGGAAAACGCCACGAATTTTTTCACAATTTTTCCAACATTTTGGGTTACTTACTCAATCGATTTATTGAAAAAAAATTCAGTTTTGCCAGAATCGATACCTCCAGGATCCAGGAGGATAAAGTAGGAGACATGAAATTTTGTATATAGAATCTGTGTTTAAATATATTAATGGCGTATTTCAGCGTTTTTCTAAATTGCTCCACTAAAGGGGTGAAAAGGGGGTTCAAAGTTTGTACGGGGAGAAAATCTTTTTTAAAGTGAGAGATTTATATCTTCGTATAGACTCTTTGTTTAAATACAACAAAACATGTTTCAGCGTTTTTCGGAATTGCTCCCTTTAAGGGGTGAAAAGAGGGTTCCAAGTTTGAGCGGGGAGCAAATTTTTCATTTTCTTAAAAATCGATATGGGTATCATTTTCGAAATTCCTCGGGGTGCCGATTACGAAAATGACATTCATTTTAAAATTAAAGATGGTGGACGTTTATTTTTCTTAAAAATCGATATGGGTGTCATTTTGTTGTTCCTCGAGGTGCCGATTACGAAAATGACAACCATTTTCAAATATGATGACGTTTTATGATGGATATACGGTCATTTTTTTTTCCTAAAAATCGATATGGGTGTCATTTCCGAGGTTCCTCGGGGTGCGGATTACAAAAATGACATGCATTTTCAAATTCAAGATGGCGGACATTTATTTTTCTTATAAATCGATATGGTTGCCTTCTTCGAGGTTCCTCGGGGTGCCAACTTTGAAAATGACATCCATTTTCAAATCCAAGATGGCGGAAATTAATTTATCTTAAAAATTTATATAGGTGTAGTCTTTATGGTTCCACGGGGTGCCGATTACGGAAATGACATCCATACGTATCTACATACATACATACAAACATACGGATCAAACTGAGAACCTCCTTTTTTGTAGACGGTTAAAAATTACTTTTATTACGCGGGCGAAGCCGCGGGTAAAAGCTAGTATACAAATATATTAGCAAGTGAAATGGGCCCTCTTGTCCATGAAACGAGGCATGTGTCCTGAAGTAGGATGTAATAGGCGGATAATGAAACAAAATGGGTATGATTTATAAATACCTATATATATATATATATGTATGTTTTGGTAATAGGTATTGGCTAAGTAAGTCAGACGTTAAATACACATTTCATTTCAGCCCGGAGAACGCCGTCGACTCGATCCCATATAGCATTTATACGTACCAATTGTTTTGATGATTTCTTATACTATGTAACACTAATGTGTGCTAAGAAACTACCTTATCACATCCATGGAGCATAGTGGTGCCATGGTTCGATGTTGCGTAGCTAATTCCCTACTTTCCGAGCCTTAGTACTGACATGCTCGATCTAGCGAATACAGCGGAAGACATATAATGCTTGAATCGAACAAAAACTTCATTATAACCCAAGAATTTAGCATCCTCTCAAAATATCTGTAAGAAATTCTCCCTTTATCGTAGGTAGTGAAGAAACACTTTCCAAAACATACAATCGAACCTGTGACATCCTGACATATGCAGCCCATCGCTTTAACTGAGCTTTCTGAACAATCAGTAATCACACTCGGTTACCAAATCCTTCAACCAGTTCTCTCTTACAAAGCCATGGGGAGGTATACGCAGAGTGGCATCTACTAAAAAGACTCGCGCTTCCTTAACTTCAATTTATAATTTTCTTTAGCAGACGTTACTGCTTAAAACAGTACTAATATTTTTAAGTGCATTATCGTTTTACAATTATGTTTAAAAGAATTTTTGTAAACCCGAAGACTGACAGGTAGAATGCTGCCTAAACTTAATTTTCTCCTTCTAAGTAGCCAATTTTTACAATTTGAAGCTAGGCCAATTGCTTTTTTTTCGAATAACCTAAAATTTGAAATCTCTTCATATCTCCCATGTACTTCCTTACTCAAAGAAATACGACTGATGCCTGAGCGCACTCCTTATTGCTTTATTGGATCTGGCCTATAAAGCCACAGTCAGGTTCAAGAAAAAAAAACTGTTTTATATTTCTCAACCATCCGTTTTTACTCCAAAGATTTCGGAGTAACTTTCAAACACGTTGATTTTCTTTCATTTTGTAGACAAATATAACTTAGGAAATAATTTGTTAATTCATGGAGTGGAGTGGCAATTCCATAAATTTTAGGTATTAGGCAGATATCAAAGCACTGGCCAGTCAATGCTGACAACAACCGTCTACGTCCAGTCTATTTAATCTCCAATTTTATCATCATCATTCATCATTTCAGCCAAAAGACGTCCACTGCTGAACATAGGCCTCCCCCAAGGCTCGCCATTTAGACCGGTCCTGTGCCGTTCGTTTCCACCGGATTCCCGCGACCTTCACCAGGTCATCACTCCACCTTGTCGGAGGCCTACCGACAGCTCGTCTTCCGGTGCGTGGACGCCACTCAAGCAGTTTCTGGCCCCATCGACCGTCAGTCCTGCGAGCAATGTGCCCTGCCCACTGCCACTTAAGTCTCGCAATTTTGAAGGCTATGTCGGTGACCCCAGTTCTACTACGGATAGCATCATTCCTAATTCTATCACGCAGAGAAACCCCGAGCATAGCTCGTTCCATTGCTCTTTGGGTGACCTTGAGCTTTCTTATGAGGCCCATCGTTAGCGCCCATGTTTCGGATCCATATGTCATCACTGGCAACACACACTGGTCAAAGACTTTTGACTTGAGGCACTGCGGTAAATTGGACGAGAATACACTGCGAAGCTTCCCGAACGCTGCCCAGCCGAGTCGGATTCGACGAGTGATCTCTTTCTCGAAGTTGGACCTACCTAACTGGACTGTTTGTCCCAGGTATACGTACTCGTCAACAACTTCGAGCGCAGAGCCGCCGATTATTACGGGAGTTGGTACAACATGGGCATTAGACATGACCTTCGTCTTGTCCATGTTCATTTTCAGACCAACTCGATCGGAAACTCTGCTGAGATCAACGAGCATTGTACTGAGGTCCTCCATGGTCTCAGCCATGACTACAATGTCGTCAGCAAATCGAAGGTGAGTGATGTACTCGCCATTTACGTTGATGCCTCGTCCTTCCCAGTCCAGAAATTTAAAAGCATCTTCCAGTGCAGCAGTGAAGAGCTTCGGAGAGATCACATCTCCTTGTCTGACTCCCCGCTGCAGTGGAACAGGCTTTGTTTCCTGGTCCTGTAGTCGGACGGACATGGTGGCGTTTTCGTACAGGCACTTCAGGACTTCGATATACCGGTAGTCAACTTGGCACCTCTGGAGAGACTGCAGTACAGCCCAAGTCTCGATCGAATCGAAGGCTTTCTCGTAGTCCACAAATGCTAAACAAAGTGGCAAGTTATACTCTTCGGTCTTCTGTATAACCTGTCGCAAGGCATGTATGTGGTCTACGGTACTGTAGCCTTTTCGGAATCCGGCTTGTTCGGGAGGCTGCAAGTCGTCAAACCTGCGTGCGAGACGGTTCGTGATGACTCTCGAAAACAGTTTGTAAACATGGCTCAGAAGTGAGATGGGTCTGTAATTCTTCAGCAAAGTGTTATCGCCTTTTTTGAAGAAAAGCACCACCACACTTCTGTTCCATGCTTGCGGCGTTTTCCCCTCGTGAATTACAGAATTAAACAGCGTCTGAAGGGCTCTGAGGACAGGTTTACCGCCCGTCTTCAGGATTTCGGCTGTAATTCCGTCGTCACCCGGGGCTTTGCCGTTCTTCAACTGTTTGAGAGCCATACTAATCTCATACAGGCTGACGTCCGGGATATCTTCGGTACAGTGTCGGGTTAATCTAGCTCTAGGGTCTTTGGCTAGATCAACGGCGGGTCTTCGGGTGGTTGTGTATAGCTGCCCATAGAACCTCTCAACTTCACGCAGAAGCTCAGGTTTGGAAGAAATGATCCTGCCATCGTCGGTCTTCAGCTTAGTCATCTGGCTCTGACCAATAGACAGATCTCTAGCGAAAACCTTAGAGCCTCTGTTGCGCTCAATAGCCTCTTCAACACAGTTAGTGTTAAATCGGCGTAAATCGCGCCTCAGGCACTTCGAGATCTGTCTGTTGAGCCGCCGAAAGCGAGACGCATCATCTGGAGACTGCAGGGTCATCTCACGTCTTACATCCATGAGCCTCAGAGTGAAGTCAGAGATCTTCTGGACCTTTTTACGACGGGTCTTGAAGAACTTGGACCCGACCGTATGGACAGCTTCCACAAACCCATCGTTGTTTTCGTCCACGTCGCTCCCTAGGCATTCGAAACGGTTTTGCAATTCGAGTTGAAAGCTCTCGGGGTTTTGTAGTTGGGCTGGTGCCGGGCGGAGCGTAGACTTTATCAATCGACTTCTCTCTAGCTTAAACTGAATATTTAATGTGCCTCGTACCATACGGTGATCACTGCCCGTCTTGACCGCGTTGATCACAGAGACATCATTAAATATATGCTTTTTCGTCGACATGATAAAGTCTATCTCATTCCTCGTTGCACCATCCGGGCTCATCCAGGTCCATTTCCTATGCTCACGTTTCCTGAAGAAAGAGTTCATCATGTAGAGTCCCTCCTTCTCCATGAAACCAGCCAGTAGATGTCCCCGGTGATTCCTTCGCCCCACTCCAAATTGCCCCACTCTCAGCTCTTCACCGTCCCGTTTGCCCAGTTTAGCGTTGAAGTCCCCCATAACAACTGTGAAGTGAGTTTTGGAGCTATGAATGGCTCTGGAAATATCCTCGTACATAGCTTCCACCTCATCGTCGGAGTGCGTCGAGGTCGGTGCGTAAACCTGTATGACCTTCAACGAATACCGTTGGGTCATTCTTAGTACAAAGCACACTACCCTGGTCGACACACTCTCGATTTTCACCACGCTGTTTACGAGGGACTTGTGGACGATAAACCCGACACCTCCCTGGGACTGTTGGTCGCCCTCCCGGAAATAAAGCAAGTTACCGGACTTCAGGGTTATCGTATCCTCCCCCTCTCTACGGATTTCTGATAACCCTACGATTCCCCAACGTATCTTGCTCAATTCTTCCTCCAGTTCCAGCAGTTTCTCGTCGGTCCGCAGTGTGCGGCAGTTAAATGTTGCCAGGGCCAAGGGTCGTCGGTTTTGGTAGCCGGGTCTCTGCCGGGGATTCACTGTAGCACCCCCTGCCCCGCCGTTACCATGGCCGCTACCGGAGCCAGGAATAGCGGGGCCGCCGGGGACTAGGGGTCTAGGTTTGATTTTGTCGGGCATGTTTTTTTATTTTTCCCTTGGGGGGGATTTGCCATAGTCGCCACGCTTGGCAAGCGGGTTGGCGACCGCAGTTTGATGCTGGTAATGATCGAAGGATGCTGCTGCCCACCCTCCGATTTTCCCTTATTCGCCTCCTACGAAACCCACGGGAAGAGATGGGGTGGCGCAATTCTTACCCGGCAACCACTCGGGGGTATATTTTATAAACAGTAAAGTTATTAAGGCTCTATGAGTCAGCAAGTTTTGGCTTAAAACGCAAGCGCTTTAGAGGCTGTAAGTCAGTACCTAAATAACGCAAATCTATTCTGTTTTGCTTACGATTATGCATGTAATTAATAGAACTTTAGGTACTGAAATGCGGTAAACATTCACATTCACTTGAGTCGGTTTGGTTTTGAGATAATTAAGCTCTAAGAGTCACAAATATCCGAACTAACTCTTCAACTCAATCTCATCATAATCATTTGGCAGCGAAATTACTCGGTTTATAACTACAATGGTAAAAATGAAAACTATACATTCATGTACCTACTTTATCTTAGCCACTATACAACTCAAATTATTGAGTTGTGCAAGTAGTAAATAATCTTAATTAACCTCGATTAGACATTACCGAATGCCATCTGTGTAATGGCACGTCTCTGACACGCCAAACGTCAAATATCGTGATATTTGTAACTGTCTAGACTCGCCTCACGATAGTCCTTATTGTACCTTGACCCTACGATTCGTGACAACTATTTACATATTCGGAGCTCAGACTTACGCTGGTTCATCTGAGACGAATTTTCGTACGTTAGCAGGCATTGTAAATATCTATATGACTCTGGTTCATAGATTCAGAATTTATCAATTTGAGCAACGATAAAGGGATAAAAAAGTATCGTATATGTTAACCCAGGGTATAAACTCGTTGCATACCAAGTTTCATCATAATCTGTACAGCCGTTTTTGCGTGATTGAGTAATAAACATCCAAACATCTAAACATCCGATTTTTCACGTTTATAATATTAGTGAGAACAGTGGGAATTAAAGGGATTTTGTAGGCCCTCAGATAACATCGTTATCACACTCGACCACTCTAACGTTCTGGATGACCACTGAAGACATATCAATTATAGGTAGACGGAACTCCGTCCGTGCCTTGAACTCAAGGCACCGGTTTGTCAATGTTGACAGCGACTGTCTAACATAATTAAATCTCTTTTTTCAAACAGTTACTATGGGTTGAGGGATTTTTGGTTATTTGTCGCTAGTCCCCTAAGCACTTTTTTACCCTCCATTTTTTCACATATTATCTGTTTATTGTATAATTTTTTAATGGGATTCTTTTTAGTTTGCTTCCAATTATATGCTTACCAATTTTCAAGCCTTTAAGTCACGAATTGAAGGATTTCTCATACAAAGTTCCTCTCAAACTCCTCTTTTCACCCCCTTTCATCCCCAATCTGTATGATTTTTATAGCCTATAACCTGGCCGAAGATCAATTAAACATATTAGTGAAGGTTGTATTGAAATCCATTGGCTAGTTTTCGCGTGATTGGTGAGACAAATAAACAGACAGACAAACAGACACAAATTTTAAAAACTGTTGAAATGTGTTCTGTTATCGATTCTAAGACCCCTCCATCGATTTTTTTGCTAATATCTTCAATGTACAGATTTTCGAACCTCTACAGCTTTATTATATGTATAGATTATCTTGTTTTCCTGCATAAGCATACCCCCAAGGTTCTCCATCATTTCCGATCATAAACTTTGCGCTTCCATTCGTGGTGGTGTTCCTCGTTTCCTCTCTCCTTCTCTGGGATACTAAGAGGTCACCACTTCTTTGGTCCATTTGTTTCGTTTGTCCCTTAGTGTATAACATCGCATCCTTTACATATTATTAAAATACTTTACATACAATAAAACAGTATAAACAAAAACTTCATTAATAACATACCTACCACTTGAGTTAGAGAGAGATATACATAAATAAACAATCTCTTCGACAACAACCATTCAAATGAAATTAGATCCCAAATTCGCAAGTCAACCACTACGGTCAAGAGTCTAGCGACTAAATTAGTAAATTACAGAACTCTGGGTGCACACGACCGCGTCCGTAGAAACCCCTGTGTGCACTGTGCAGCCAGCTTTAAGAGATATGTGGAAACAATGCTTGTGCATACTCGGGTTTATGTGATGTGCGGAAACAGTGTTAGGACTCAGCTTTATAGGATGTGACAATGACTGGACTAGGAGTTTGTGTAATGTTTAAGACATTTGAAACTTACTTAATTACAGTGTAGGTGACATGCAACGTAATATGATCGCTGCAATGTGTAGTCAACAGATTGCATATACGAGTAACATACGTATTACGTACACCTTTTGAGTCGAAGAATAAAGTGGTCCTTTGAGTTGCCTGGCTTAGAATAGTTAAATCTCAGAAGTTGTTTTACATTTTAATTTCATAGGTACGGTACAGTCAGCAAAGTTGTTCAATATAAACCTGAATAGAATATAGAAGAAGAAATGAATATGAATGCTGAGAGTGTAACGTTCAAGTCTCACGCGTTTCATAGATAAATAGATAGATAAACACTATATTCATTCCCACAATTTACGTGGCATACATTAAGAAAAAAAAATGCACCTTAAGGACTAAACATGATTATTAATGACAGAAAAAAATAAACAATAAATAAACTAAAAGTGATACAATATGAGCCATGTGTTATGGCAGAGAATGGGTGCTGGCTCAGCATAATGATGTGGCAGATAGCCTCATCGCTGATATTCTGCCACACGACGTTTTTCCATACATATTAGAGGATCCATTACGTAGCATATTTTTTTAATTCGCAAAGTAATTCCCTCCCCCATACTTATTTATTTAGCATAGATGTGGTCTGCCTATCAATGGTAAGAATATACCCTGAGTTTGTTATCTTAAGACGACAACACAGAGAGACGTATAACAGACTAAAATTAAGCTGGTTCTACACGAGACGTTATCGTTCATGGCTGGTAAATAAATCACTAGCCCGATGCCCGCAGCGTGCCCGCAGCTTATATTCCTTGTGACGTAAGCCTAGTGTTGAGAGGCTGTCTAAAACACAGATTGTATACAGGGTGACTTCTCAATAGGGATACAAAATAACAGAATCATATTCTATCCGTGATTCCAAACCACTTAGAGTGGGTTGCACCAATATACGATTACAGACCGATACGCATGCAAAATTTTGAGCTCAATCGGTCGATGACAACTGATCTAAATTGCAAGATTTGTTCGACACTAACAGGGCAATGTAAATAGAAGCTTGTAGGTAATTAACCACTGAAATGAATCTCTGTAGAGGGAAGCAAACTAGAGGGGCATTCAATTTAAGGTTTTACTATAAACGTTATTGCTGTAAAAAGTTGGTAACAATGTGGTAAATACCATTTTTTCAAACAAATTGTGGAGACACTAATAACCACTGAGTTACTAGATATTCATAAATCTATCGAATATCGAACCAGTATCGAACTCGGTAGCTCTTCCAGTAACTTGCCACGATAACTATCCTCGAGTGACTTCCGGCTCAATACTTGAAGCAATTTATTAATAAGAGACTTCCTACTAATTTCGCAGCGGATGTAAGACTAGTGCTTTGGTTGAAATAGGTTTTTATTGATACGAAAAGAAAAAATCATTGACCCAATGGATGTTTTTTAAGGGTCATTCTTCTTTTTCATTACCACAATTTTTCGACACTTTTTTATAGGCGGATTTCGGAATACTTGGTCCTCATTTCATTTGTATTGATATTTAGAAAGAGAGATTTAAATTGGAGTATTACTTTCGATAGTTTTGGTAAATATCGAACCATAGCTACTTATTCATAAAAGTAGCTATGGTTCGATATTTACCAAAACTATCGAAAGTAATACTCCAATTTAAATCTCTCTTTCTAAATATCAATACAAATGAAATGAGGACCAAGTATTCCGAAATCCGCCTATAAAAAAAGTGTCGAAAAATTGTGGTAATGAAAAAGAAGAATGACCCTTAAAAAACATCCATTGGGTCAATGATTTTTTCTTTTCGTATCAATAAAAACCTATTTCAACCAAAGCACTAGTCTTACATCCGCTGCGAAATTAGTAGGAAGTCTCTTATTAATAAATTGCTTCAAGTATTGAGCCGGAAGTCACTCGAGGATAGTTATCGTGGCAAGTTACTGGAAGAGCTACCGAGTTCGATACTGAGGGCGGAAAATAATGGGGAAACATTTTAGTTTTATACACAAAGCTTATAAGAAACTCGTTACTATCTATCTGGTAACCTCGACGAGATAATCGGAATAAAGGGTTAATCTGGGACACGCATTTTGCATTCTAGGGCCAGTATTGGACAAACATGAGGTGTTTTATTTTGCGTCCGGCATGTCACCCCGGGAATCCGTAAATTAAGTCGAATACAGCTCATGTTTCTGTTAAGTCTAACAGTTACTGCTAAGAAGTAGTCAGAACTTCTGATAAAATAGTTGATTATGTAACGTGTCATAACTGTACGCTGTTTTTTTAATTGAAATTGACATTTAGATTGTACGTTGTGCACGCTAATAGGTACCCCTCATTCAAAAGAAGGAAGAAGGATATCAAATCGTTTTAATCGTGCGTTATAGAACTTAAAAAAGGAAATTTTGGTTTCACTCTGTCTGTCTGTCTCATTTTTGATGTATGTTCTTGTTCAGTGATAATTCTTCACCATGTTGTCAGATTATGATATTTTTGTTCAAAAGCATGCGTACAGATTTCTCTTATAAACTTGGTGAATATCTGATGATCATAATCACAGATGGCCATTGGGACTAATTATACTTATGTTACTTAGGCTTGGTTTTATAAAGATCCGTTAGAGGTGTCGGTTTGTTATGTCAAAAAATGTACTGAGTTACTGAAATTTGATCTGATATTTGGTCTAACGGATCTTTATAAAACCCGGCCTTATGCTACTAATTTTACCACTTTTAAAATAATCAGGCTTGCTTAGTTTATGTACCACATATATAAATCATTTGTCCCTTACTAGTAAGTTTGTAAAGGTGAGAGAAATCACTCACGTCTATAATCAGTCGGGGGCTGCCATTGCCTGCCCTGAAATGAAGTAATACTTTATGAAGTTAGTTTAAACCGTTCTGTAAGTTATCTCGAATTTCATTATTATTACTATTTTAATGCAATTGGGAATTGACATGGCAATGGCAGCCCCCGACGGATTTTTCGGGGCTTGTAAATATACCTCGCAACCAGTTAACCGTTTAGAATTTTTTTTTTATCTATATATAACTATTTCCTATAGAGTCGGGGGATTGAGACCATCCGTCGGGGGTATTTTCAATTTTAATTTTGCCTTTATTTTAATCTTTTTAGAGAGCAGTCTAAGTATACCTATACGTTTGACCCTCGAACACTTCGGTTGTGGAATGAACTCCCTACCGATGTTTTCCTAAGGAGCTACAAAAATAAGTAAGTGCCAAGCGGCCACTTTCTATCCCCGAATGCACCACAAGTAAACCTGAGGGCCGAAGGGCCGAAGTTAAGAGGCGAAATACACGAGGTCAGAAGCTGTTCCGCGAAAGGCCGAAGGCCCGTAGCTTCTCCTTGGAGCACGTTTGCTATACGAGCCCGAGGACCGAAGGCCCGAGGGGCGAGCTCTAGTCGACAATTTCGAGCCCCAAGTGTCTTACAAATGAACACACGAGGTCAGAAGGCGTTCCTCGTGGGGCCGAAGACCCGACGACCGAGCCCACGTGGACGCACATTCTCTGTCATTTACCTTTTCTCTTCTTCTGCTCACTGCTGCCATCGGATTTGTACCTACACTTCTTCCAACTTAGTCCAAAAGCGTAAATAAATAAATATCCAGGGTTCATTTTCGAAACGGCTCCTGAGATCGGATGACGCAATTTGAAGTACGAGTATACCTTATTTCGTTTATACAATTAAGGTAAACCTCCCAGTAATCGACACCTTAGTGGCCAATAGATTACAGTAATTAATCATCAAACCACAGTATTGGGCCAGTGTCGAGTACAGGGACGTTTACCTTGCCAACATATTTAGAACCACGGAAGTTTATATGTTATTTCAGCAAACATAATTTTTATAGTAGTCACTAGGACGGGTCATAAAGTAATAGCACATGTAGATGGAAACGCGAGCGCAGCGAGCGTGAAATTTTTCAAACATTATGATGCAGTGCGGAAAATACTTCAAACTTTTCGGTCTCCGGTTATAAAGCTATGGCTTTATAACCGGAGACCGAAAAGTATGAAGTATTTTCACATGTAGATGGAAACGCGAGCGCAGCGAGCGCGAAATTTTTCAAACATTATGATGCAGTTTGGGAAATACTTCATATTTTTCGGTCTCCGGTTTTAAAGTCATATCACAACTAGATGAAAACGCGAGCGCAGCGAGCGCGATATTTTTCGGACATTTAATACAATTGCGGAAAATACTTCATACGAGTCGCCAGAGATCTTTTCACGAGCCTTTGTAACCTAGTTAACATCGGTAGTATCCAAAACATTAGAACATCGCAAAGCACACGATGTAAGTATCTTTTTTTCCGTTCTTTTTCATGGAGAACACAGAAGAGACACACAGAAGCTACGCAGCAAACAGTATTAAAATAGTCGACATACGGTTATCCACCTAAATGCCTTCGCAAAATTCCCTATGCTATTGTTGTGCTCCATAATCAGGCCTTCTCAAGTTCCTGTACAGAGGCGTCTCAATAGATAAGTACTATCAAAAGAGTCTAATGACATATTATTACTAACTAAATACCTTTAAAACATGCCTTAAAATACTGTTCTGATCCATCATCAGATCCTCAGCAGATCATGTATAGAAGCTACTCAGCAAACAATCTAAAGAGCCCAAACACGAATAAGTTACTACATGCCATCGCAAAGTTCTCTGTGGCATGGTTTTACTCCATCATCAGACCCTCAGAAGGTTATGTACGACGTCTGTTCATGCAACATAAACAAAAGGGACCAAAAACAAACAAAAATGTTATCGACCTCTGCACTATGTTACTATGCTTTTCTGTTCCATCAACAGATCCTCAGAGTTAAAGTGCATGTACTCCACACCACATTCTATGGAAATCGTAAATGTTTACTGCATCGCCCCCTGGCGAGTTATCATCGTAACTCCTAGCTAAGTTTCTGCCCGACTAAACTACAAACCTATTGCAGAAAACCGTTTCTAAATCGGTCAAGCCGTTTCGAAGATATTGATGTGTACACACAAACAAACAAACAAACAAACAAGCGAACAAACAAACAACCTCTCACCCTAAACGCATATACCTTCTCCGTTCCGTCGTGGGTAAAAAACACATAGCTCACACATACCGTATGCCTGTTTGCTATCGTCGCAGTATAGAGGCAAAGTAGTGTGACCATTCTGTCACGTGTAAAAGCGCGCGTAAAAGCCGAAACTGAAATCAATATGGAATACAAAGAAGGATTCAAGTTGACCCGCATGTGTTTGTTTAATATAAATGAAAAATGAACTACTTGGAAATATCAGATGATAAAGTAAGGAGAGGACACGGTGCATCACCCTAGGAATTTAATGGAACTACGTAAACTTGTAACATGTACAGAATAAGAAGTGGTTTGTATTTAGAAAGATACTCGTGACATAGAAATTTCATAGTATGAATGTAAGTTCCTGTGGGGGTATAATGCTGGTGACTATAAAGGGTAGCAGGGAAGAGGCCTGTTTCATAGCATTTTATGTCGCATCTTCCTTTTTTTACATGATGTAAGATGTGTATCGCTGTTCCTCAACTTATTTATCCTATTGGAGCCCAAAGTTAAAGTAGCGCACGTCCGCTGCCTGTGTTAACTTTGTTAGGTCATGCTGGTGTAAACTTCAGTTCCGCGCTTCGTTTACACTTGTTTTATTTCGCAAGTGAGGAAATAAATTACTGTGTATTATCTATTGTATGTGTTTAAGTAAAATAAAAAGTAGGAAGTAAACACTTACAAGTAAGGAGCCCAGACCCAGTGCTTGACACCTTAGTGCCCAATAGATGACACCTATTAATCACCTCTGTCATCATGACATGAGTATGATGAACGTGCCATGTATTAAGGCAGCGTCGAGCACAGGGTACGTTTACCTTACGTATTGTGGATATAGACGATGAAATGGGCGTCTGTTCTAATAAGCAAAGAAAAAGAATTGGAATGGGTTTTATATTTTGCACGGCTCGGCTCGACGCGGGGTTAAGCCGCATTGACGTACAGTTGAAATTAGCTTTTGTTGACAGAATCTCAATAAAAATGTAATTGGGTATTGAGCCTTATTGTTTGAATGGTACGAAAAACAGCTTTTTGAACGAATTACTTTGATGGAACTTGGCATCAAATGATCTAGAAATCAATGGACTTATATGATTTCAAGTATACACGCTACATACCGCGCAAGTCGCGCAACCTTTTAGGCGGCTATGAACCTTCCGCCGGCTGTCAGCCATAGCCGTCTGAATGCTCACGTGGCGTGTAGCGCGGTATTCAGGTTATGCATACATGAAAGCGTCTCTGTCTATCTGAACCTTCTGGCTGAGTAGTTTCCTTATCTAATTTAAACATCCTGTTTTCGTAGTAACGTGGAAATGAAAAGCATTTTCCTGGTACAGGAGATGAGCCTGTTGCTTTGCACGAAATAATGGGCGAGCTTTCTTCCATCCATACAGAATACAGTGTAAAACATGGGACTAACTTATCTAAAACTGTTTTGAATTTAGTATCACAGGATTTAACATATTAAAAGACACACACACACACACGCAAGCACGCACACACGCACACACGCACACACGCACACACGCCCGCCCGCCCGCACGCACGCACGTACGCACGCACGCAAGCATGCACGCACGCAGGCACGCACGCACGCATGCACGCACACATGGGATTAAGTCCTCATATCTCAATATTTGAAACATTTAACAGACACCTGGCCCCGTATTATGGTCATATCACTTCTATCGAGTGCTATCAGAAAGTGAGAGTACGCTTTAGCTTCTCGTTTATCACGCGATAAACGGGACCATCATAGAGCCCCAGGACTACATTTGACAGTGTCAATTTTCAGTGCTAGTGATATGATATGAGCCTTACGAGTAAGTAGAATAACGTTGTGTAAAAACACCTTTACCAATGGTTTTGGTCTTCAGCATCTTATCAGTTAACAGTTTTTCGTTCCTAAAAGATCGCGTGTTAACGTAATGTTTACGAAAGTTAACCCTCAGGCGTCATCATCGTCATTCTGGCTGATTTTTGACCAAAAACCAAAAAAGTCACAATAACTCTAAAATACTTCTGAATGTCTTATTTGACAGACAACTTGATAGACACTAGCATCGAATTCATTGTTTACGTTCAGTCCCATATGTCGTCATGGGATAAATCTCAATCAATCTCGGGC
Organism: Epiblema foenella; assembly: GCA_963556455.1. NCBI lineage: Eukaryota > Metazoa > Arthropoda > Insecta > Lepidoptera > Tortricidae > Epiblema > Epiblema foenella. The sequence continues at coordinate 19,993,879 of OY747099.1, read as the reverse complement.
GATTTTGAGCCATTCTCTTTAGCTGATGGTTCCATCACTCAAAAATGTCACACACACGAAGCGGCTATGACAGGTTCTGATTACACTAGCGGACATTTCTGATTACACACGGATGCATTTATTAATCACAGTCCACAATTAACCCGTAATATCAGTATGATGAGCCCTCAACAATGGGCTCTCAATCTCTGGCGGGTATTAAGTTTCCGCAGATATGACAATGAAATGTTAGTCCGTGTACTGTGTGATAAGAACAGCGAAACAAATAACTAGTGGATCTGTGAGCTGTAGACCTCGTGAGTGAGTTTTTTTATCATTTCCAAAATATTACATTATCAAAAAGATGAAAGATATTTTTAATTCAGAAAACAATAAGGTAAATATTTAAAACTAATTACGTTCTAAATTAACATTAATTACAAAGAAAAAACAAATGAAATATAAAAACCCTAGACACCGTCCCCAAGGTCGCTCATTGGCGGAAATGAACCCAAGATGCTGGCGGCGTTTCCCCGCTGCACAGCAATGCTGAGCCTTTGCCCGAGAAACGCGCCAGCTCTGGGATCACAGCAAGTTCTTATTAGTTTCTTTTTCAGTACATTGAATAGATCGTGAGCTTCTTGCCCCCAAGGACCTAGAGTTTCAAAAAGATTAATTATTAATATCGAACCTGCTAACAAAATTTCACGAGAAGTGGTTGAAAAATGCGACCTATAGAGGAGAACAAACCGAAATTCGCCCGCAGAAACTTACAAAGTCATTGACAAAAAAATTGTTTTGGAAACTGTCAAAAAACGTCTCGATAAAAAAATCTATATAACTATCGAACCTGTTATTTTGACAACGCAATCATAAGAATCCGTTAGTTAGGAAGGCTGTCGACTACGTTGCTATCCCTCCTCCCTCTGTCGTAACTTGACGATCACTGATTAGGGGACGCACAGGCCGGCCTCCTAGGCACACACTTACGGACCCGGACGACGTAATCACAGCATCCATCAAAAGATGGAACGCTGCGCTTACGACGTCCACATCAGACACGACGCGTACACTTAGGCATACTCGCCGGCGGGGACGTCCACCGGCCGATTGCGACTGCACTGACACATATATAGTCCCTATTCGTCCCGGTACTACCGCACATCGGGTAGAGTTAGTCCGACCCAGAGCGGGCCTAACGTAACTTTTCTCATTCTCTTAGTTTTACTACAAATATGTAGAACCCGGTTTCCTCGAGCCTATTTGATTTATTTAGTCACTTATATCAGTTAATGTTTGATTACAGCTCAAGTTCCCACATAGGTATACAATTAAAGTTATATCTTGTCGCTAGCGTACTTTAGAATTACTAGGGGGAACTATGCGGATTTAAACAATTAGTACTGCGTTTAGTGTAGTGGCTTATACTTTATACATTAAATTAAATCATTAATTGCTCCGCTCATCGCTGCCTCTGCAGCCTCATGCCTGTGGTGCGGTCGGAAATCGTTCCTCACAAAGGTTGATCGTGCGTCGCGTGATTGCTATCCGAGACTGTTTGCACAGAGATTGTGTGGGATTATTAAGCACCATTGTAGTTCAGCAGCTGATCTGTCCCTATTGTAGTAGGCTGAACTCAGAATATTTAAGTGATTATTGCATTGATATGAATTTAGATAATATTAATTAAAGCGTGCGTATAATGCGAAGCGGGTAACCTAAATATCAATCTGCGCGTGAGTGCCGTCTCGTCATATAAACCTGTAGGTATCGATCATTCCTTACCAAAACGTGCAAATTTAATATAAACTACTTACTAACCTAATTGGTCGTGGTCATTTATAATTTTTTGATATTTGTATGGCATGATACCTTTGGGTATGGTCTTCATAACTCACAACTCTCTCCTCTCCTCCTGACGTTTCTCCCCCCCCCCCCACCGTAAAATACGCCACCTTTACCGGTTTTTCAAGGGGAAGGGAAAGGAGACTTGTAATTTTGGAAGACTATAAAGATTCGGCAACGAGCAAGTAACACACTGGAGACGCAAGCGTCTATAGGTTCCGGTAACCGCTTACCATTACTTATGTCAACAAACTCGCTTAGTAAGGCTACGGGAGAGACTGAAATGTGGTCTTGCTGAATCTCAAACCCTTTTCGACGTTGACGACCTCGTGCGTCTCACGATCTTCAGGTACATTGAAAATTAATTAAAAAAAAAACAGTTTTTTACATTTTTAAATATTAAAAATTCTTTACAATTATACGATGCTCGAGTAAAAACAGTAATGAAATGCAATAAGTGTACAAATTATTTGAGTTCAAATATATATTTTATCTTTTTATTCATTATAAACTACTTATTGCCCGCGACTTCGTCCGCGTGGAACTAGTTCATAGTAAAGAAATATACGATTCACTATAAGTGTACTTACAAATTATTTGAGTTTAAACAAATACATTTTTCCCCTTTTCGATTTATTAAGAATTCCTTACAATTATAATAATACGATACACGAAAAGACAAATAGTAAAGAAATATAGGTACTATGCACTATAAGTGTACAATTTATTTTAGATGTTGCCGTTTTTAGGTGTCGTCGTTTTAGCATTATCGCTGAAGCCTCTAAAACCCACTACACCAGGCCGATGTCTCACGCTGGCTGAAATTGGAGGCTACACTGAAGCGACGAAAAAAATTAGGAGGTGGCAACATCCAGCCATAGACATTTTAACATTGAAAATGTTTTTTCGATGTCTATGGCTGGATGTTGCCACCTCCTAATTTTTTTTCGTCTTGAATGTTCCTAATTTTATATATTTTTTAAAGACGGGAATATTATTTGTACTAACCTCTTATGCATCTGAAAATGAAAAATATAACAATCTAATCGTTTTTTTATTGACCAAAGCGATTACATACAACAGGTACATACAACTTTACCATGTATTGTCGGTAAAACAGAAGCCAGAACGCCAATAAACCATACAAGTTTAGATTAGAAAAGTTCCATTAAGCAAGACCCCAAATTACGGTAACGACTCGAAACAAAATCCACAAATCGTGGCAAAAACTGCTGAGCAGTGGCAATAACAAGTGTTAAGCCGTGGCGCCACAATAAAACAGGCGTGACAGTTTAGCACTTAGCGCGCGGCCACGAGATACGAAGTTAAACTTAAAATATAAGCCACACGGAGGTGTTCAGTGGCTAATCAATGACTTCTTGACCACAGTTTTGTAGACTATACTGTTGGTATAATAAGCTATTAAGCAATTCAGTACTTAGTCGTCTGTTACAATAGCTTTCTTTTTAAAGGAAATTAAGTCCAGTACAAAAAAACCGGGATTCGCACGCTCACCAATTGTTTAAACATGATTCCTAATTATTATGAATTTTTTTCCTTAGTATACGAGAGGCATTTTTTTTGTACTACACACAACATTCTAAACAGGGATAAACACTCGTTAGTTGAATCGTCTTGGGTTTGTGTTATTTGTGTTCCGCTCCGTACCTGAAAATATTAAAATTGAACCCTTATAGGATTACTTTGTTGTTTGTCTATCTGTCTGTCAGGCCCCTTTATCTCGGGAACGCATTAAGGTATCTAGTAGAAATTAAAATGCTGTAGAAATTAAAATGCTGTACTTCAGTATCTTGAAATGTAAAAAATCTAACTTCTAAGTTAAAGTAAAAGACGATATACGGCTTCATGGCAAAAAAAACGTATATTTCGACACTCTCAAAGGACTTATATGTATAGGGTAATTGCAGTTGACCTAGAATTATGAAATTTTGCAAGTAATATCGTCTTATACTACATTTACAGGGAAAAATCTGAAAACTATACATTTTTAATTAAATCATAAAAATATACACCTAAAAATATGTTCCTACAATTTTGTACGGAACCCTCGGCGGGCGAGTTGGGCTCACATTTCCCCGATTTTTACAATTAGCAGTAAACGAACAATTTCATTTAAGGTTCAATCCTGAAATGCGTACTTAGTGACGAGAAATATTTCTGCTTCAAGAAAAGGTAAAATTAACTTGTCGTGCTTATGATACGCTCGTGTTATGTCCCCACACCGAAGGTTGCGTAATGAAAAAAGTACGCCCGTTCCGGGCGGTCTGCAGCGGCCACTTTCTGTCGGCATCACACACGCGCGCGCTTAACATCAACTGTTTTGTTTTAACCGTCTTGGTTTGTTTTTTTTTCTGCAATTTGCCGTGTGCAGAGATCACAAGATCACATTGGGTGCAATCCGTTTGGAGTGCATTTTGGACATATTTGAAGTTTCACGGTGACTTTGATTGAGAAACACAGGAAGTCAGGAATAATTGTCATCTTTGTCTTCTAATTATATAAAAGAAGACACACAATATGTTTGCCATACATAAATTTTTGAACGTCGATTAAAAACAACAAAATCAGTAACATACTTTAGTATATGATAAAAAACAAAACAATAATATGTTAAATACAACTAAGTCAATTTAAAAAAAATCGAATAGTTTACCAACCGAATCGTTACATCGGAATAATGACATTGAGGGCAAATAAATAATTGGGAATAATGGATTTGTCAAACAAATAAAAACTAATATAACAAATATAATGACCAACCGTTAACATTCGAAGTGAGCATTCGGACAAACAAAAAAAAGTGAAACAACTTTTGTCGAATAGTGTTTGCCGAAACGAAAAACGGACAAACGTTTTTAGTGTTTCAAATAGGTAACCCATCTCCCCTGATTGGGTGCGATGGGGCTGAAATCTCTAAATATCAATATGGATGTCGTTTTTATGGTTTTTTGGGACATTAATTAGCAAAATGGCATCGATTTTGAAGTTTAATATTGTGGACATGAAAATTCATGAAAGTATGTGTGCTGACTTGCAATTCAATCGGTCCTGTAGTTTCGGAGCAAATCGGTTGTAACAGACGGTCTGACAGATAGCCACACGTGATCCTATAAGGGTTCTATTTTTGCTTTTGAGGTATGGAACGAGACCCGCTTTATCCTAATATATTTTTAAATTTGTATTAGGTAGTGCGGGCGGTGCGGCGGGACGGGAGGAGTAGTTATCGGGAAAATGCCTGCATCCGCAATAAGTACAATTCGAGGTGATGCACGCAGCTGGTTGCTTGCTAGAAAATCGATATTGGCGGTCATTTTTATCTTAAAAACCGATATGGGTGTCATCTTTGAGGTTCTTCGGGGTGCTGAGTATGAAAATGACATGCGTTTTCAAATCAAAGATGTCGGATATTGTCATTTATTTTTCTTAATTATCAATGCAAAAATTAATTTGTGGTTCAATTGATGTTTCTGTAGTTGAGCCCTATAAATGTGTTTTGTTCGGGTTCAGCAACGACCACATTTTACAAAAGAATTAAGTTATCTGCGGTTATACATTCAGCACAACGTAACAGATAGTTACAACAACTAGAACATGAACTTCAGTTGTCCTGCCGCTCAATCCACTGTTTTCAAAACGAGCAATGCATATATAGCTATTTAATAATCTTGAAAATATTTTGATTTTCATTTCAAAATAACTATTAAACTTACGTTATTTTTTCAAAGACATTTGATGACATTTTTTAATTACCTTTTTGTGTTGCCAGTTTTTTTTGGTATGAAAAATAGTAAGTGGCACAACCAGTACTGGCCGAAAAAAACCTCCTTTTTTGTAGATGGATAGAAATCACTCTAAGAATGCGTGCGAAACCGCGGGAAAAAGCTACGTACGTTTAAGCTGTACGTTTAATATATGGTTCCCTAGATCAGACCGCAGCACGGACGCAGTGATATATTTATTGTATCATCAGCCAGCAGTCCTCCACTGCTAGACATAAAGCCTACTTTAACCTATTAAATGTCCAGCAGTGGAGGAAACAAAATGGCGTCTCAATCCTAAATGGCGAAAAAGTAATTTAAAAGAATAAATAATTACATAGTTATAACTGTTATAAGTTTTAAGAGGAGGCATATTCTCTTCCTTTTTCGCAAAACACACCATTGTATTGAAACGATCGTCATTTACTATGATTGTTCCACATGGCGAGTCGTTAGCGGTCTCCGCTGCAGAACTAGTCTGCCTCATGGATAACTGTTATAAGTTTTAAAAGGAGGCATATTCTCTTCCTTTTTCGCAAAACACACCATTGTATTGGAACGATCGTCATTTACTATGATTGTTCCACATGGCGAGTCGTTAGCGGTCTCCGCTGCAGAACTAGTCTGCCTCATGGATAACTGTTATAAGTTTTAAGAGGAGGCATATTCTCTTCCTTTTTCGCAAAACACACCATTGTATTGAAACGATCGTCATTTACTATGATTGTTCCACATGGCGAGTCGTTAGCGGTCTCCGCTGCAGAACTAGTCTGCCTCATGGATAACTGTTATAAGTTTTAAGAGGAGGCATATTCTCTTCCTTTTTCGTAAAACACACCATTGTATTGGAACGATCGTCATTTACTATGATTGTTCCACATGACGAGTCGTTAGCGGTCTCCACTGCAGAACTAGTCTGCCTCATGGATAACTGTTATAAGTTTTAAGAGGAGGCATATTCTCTTCCTTTTTCGCAAAACACACCATTGTATTGAAACGATCGTCATTTACTATGATTGTTCTACATGGCGAGTCGTTAGCGGTCTCCGCTGCAGAACTAGTCTGCCTCATGGATAACTGTTATAAGTTTTAAGAGGAGGCATATTCTCTTCCTTTTTCGCAAAACACACCATTGTATTGGAACGATCGTCATTTACTATGATGTTCCACATGACGAGTCGTTAGCGGTCTCCACTGCAGAACTAGTCTGCCTCATGGATAACTGTTATAAGTTTTAAGAGGAGGCATATTCTCTTCCTTTTTCGCAAAACACACCATTGTATTGAAACGATCGTCATTTACTATGATTGTTCCACATGGCGAGTCGTTAGCGGTCTCCGCTGCAGAACTAGTCTGCCTCATGGATAACTGTTATAAGTTTTAAGAGGAGGCATATTCTCTTCCTTTTTCGCAAAACACACCATTGTATTGGAACGATCGTCATTTACTATGATTGTTCCACATGACGAGTCGTTAGCGGTCTCCACTGCAGAACTAGTCTGCCTCATGGATAACTGTTATAAGTTTTAAGAGGAGGCATATTCTCTTCCCTTTTCGCAAAACACACCATTGTATTGAAACGATCGTCATTTACTATGATTGTTCCACATGGCGAGTCGTTAGCGGTCTCCGCTGCAGAACTAGTCTGCCTCATGGATAACTGTTATAAGTTTTAAGAGGAGGCATATTCTCTTCCTTTTTCGCAAAACACACCATTGTATTGGAACGATCGTCATTTACTATGATGTTCCACATGACGAGTCGTTAGCGGTCTCCACTGCAGAACTAGTCTGCCTCATGGATAACTGTTATAAGTTTTAAGAGGAGGCATATTCTCTTCCTTTTTCGCAAAACACACCATTGTATTGGAACGATCGTCATTTACTATGATTGTTCCACATGGCGAGTCGTTAGCGGTCTCCGCTGCAGAACTAGTCTGCCTCATGGATAACTGTTATAAGTTTTAAGAGGAGGCATATTCTCTTCCTTTTTCGCAAAACACACCATTGTATTGGAACGATCGTCATTTACTATGATTGTTCCACATGGCGAGTCGTTAGCGGTCTCCACTGCAGAACTAGTCTGCCTCATGGACAACTGTTATAAGTTTTAAGAGGAGGCATATTCTCTTCCTTTTTCGCAAAACACACCATTGGTTTGGAACGATCGTCATTTACTATGATTGTTCCACATGACTAGTCGTTAGCGGTCTCCGCTGCAGAACTAGTCTGCCTCATGGGCCGTCGGCTCTTCGACTAATAATCAACTCCCATTGCCATTTCAGCGTGCTTATGCTTATCCTTAGCGTTATTTTAGTGACCTTGGTTCTCCGTCGGATGTCTTGATTCCGGATTCTGTCCATCAGAGAAAATCCAATCTTGGACTTGGAATATGTGAACGAGGCCTTTTGTAAGTATATACATGTCTCGGCCCTGTACGTTTAATATACAAATAGCAAATATTAAATACGTGTTTTAAAGAAAATGGAAATTATGCACAAGAGTTTAAGTTGTAAGCACATGAAAATATGAAGCTGATTGCTATATGCTAATGCATTTGTACATTTTTTTATTGACATTAATATGCACGCAAAAGCATAAAAATAAAGTTGCTTGACTTGTTTTTAACTACAATAGTATGCTGCCACTTTTATCATATCAAAACGTAATACTGAAAACAATAATACTTGTTTACCAAGCCCCTTTTGTGACTAGGACGGGGATTTATAGTAAATTTACTAGAAGGTAACGGCTTTCAACTCGATGCAAGTCATCATCAAAGCGAACCAAGCTCGCAACGTCAATATTTACGTTAGTTCACATAAAGCCAGACTAAACTTCTACTTGTTTCCTCTTTAAACTGTTAGCTAAACTTCCATTGAAATTTAAATTGAACTTTTGCAGTCTTGTGTATTTTGGGTGTGTTTTTATGGTCCAAAACTGGAGCTTCATTTTGTTGGTTTATGTTAACTCGTACTGTACTAAAACAAAGTAATTGTGGCAAGAATCCAGTGGAGATAGAGCAATTTTGGCAACTCACAATGTGTCAAGTGAGCAAAATTCTACGCATGGCAACTTTTGGTAGTGCTATGCATGTAGCCGATATCGTGGTATTCCGATTTAATTATATGAAATGTGATGGTTCTTACACAATAAACTCTACGCAATGAACTATGTAAATGAAAAATATTAAAAATATTAAATACAAAAATTACCCAACGTGCAGAGTGTGTCACTTTTCAGATAAGCATTAGCATGCATTACATTAATTGTCATTTTTGAAGGTGAACACCTGTAGGTCCCGTAGGCCCGTAGCCCGCCCTAGCAAATGATTATACGCCTTCTGATGCCTGGCTTTTTGATGTTACGGCTTTTTTGGTGTGGTGCATTGAATTTGTTCCCACAAGCCAAAAAATAATAGTTTTTCTCTTTGTCGCAAAATTCGTGTGTAATTTGCGCCCAAATACAACGATCGCGGATCGTTTTGTAGTGTTATTAGGAAATTGTGTATTTTTTAACGCCAACTGGATATGAAAGAAATCACGTGTTCTTCTCGACTTTACGGTAGGACTAACCTTGTTCCACAGCTTGAGAGTTCCGCGGGCCACCATCTAATCTCCAGGTTTGTCGCTCTTCGACCGGAAGAACATTTGCATTTGCGCTTGAGTTTTTTGGACACTATTAACTTAATATTTAATTCGACGTTTAGGTTTCAACTTGTACTCAAATTAGATTCCGCGAACCCTGTTGTGATACAACAATTTTTGGTATTCAGCGTCTGAAAAAGAAATTTAAGATAACGATTCCAAAAGTGTACCAAAGTCAAAATTCTGATGAAATGGTCAAGATTTTAATTAAATTAGATATCTAGTCCCGACGCTATTATTATATAGAAAAATATATCAATGAAAATCCTTGGACCGAGAAATAAAATTGATCGAGCAATTATAAAACAACTTAGAAAGGCCCAGTTTGAAGCATGCTCTAAGCTCACTCACTAGCACATACACATACTAAACCATGCTCCGAATTATATAGGTACTATATTTGGAGTTTGAGTACGAGTCGGAATAATATCAAAATCACATGTTTCGAGTTTTGTATCTACATAGTTGGAAGTTGTAATTAAATTACTAATAAAAAAGAAAATTTTAGGAGGCCATGTGAACGAGAACATGTGGCACAATAATCGATAGGTTTATAAAAATGAACGTAATGTTACTCAGAAAGAACGTATGGTCTCAAATAAATAGGTAATCTTGTTATGTCCAACGGTTTTTGATTTATCGGTGAAACATATTAAAAAATCTGGTGTCAGGTCGGAGTGTGGACCCAGTTTAATCAGCACGAGTTAAGGGGCTCCATAACGAATTTGCTGTGTTTACGACGCTTATAATACGCTTGAACGTTACATAAACAATAAGGTTTCTTAGACAATATTTTACCTTGGTTATTGATCTTTAATATGGTCTACCGATATTTCATAAAAGATACCGTATCTCAAGAAAATGAAGTTTCCGTGAACCCTTTTCTCGAGCTAAAATCTCTATAAACTCCCTTATTTCGTAGCACTTAGACATGAAACTTCAACCAATGGTGAATAATGATGTATATTTCATTTACATCTGCCAGTTTTTCAAATTTCTAATTGGTTTTTGAGAAATCGATACTATTCAAATTCGTGGATAACCACGGCTCACGGGTGTCTGCGCGGGCGACGCGGGGCAGTCGCCTCTTGGCCGTTGGACGGGGAACCTGTGCCACTCGATGCGACGCGCGCGCAATTATTTTCATTTAGAATACCTTTTGTGATTTTGAGTGATAGGACACTGTTTATTTTAGTTTTATAAGTGAGTGAAAGGACGCAATAATTTAAGATACTAATCGACCCTATGATTTTGACTTTTGAGTGATTTTAGTTTTGTAAGTGTGCGAAAGGACGCAATAATTGTTTTGCTGGTGCAAATTCAGGATGCCGAAAGTATCAAAAGTGAAACGTTACCAACAACAAAGGCTCAATGAAATAAAAATCGCAGTGTAAGTACTTACTTTCACATTTTTGTTATCGTAATTTTATATTTAATGTACATTTGTTATTACACTACAAAAGAACGTAATAGTGAAATAATATAATATCGATTACGCTAACGTGTAGAAAGAAAATCAACACATGCACGGTTTTTTTGCCGCGACGTATTTTCTACCTGCGTAATTATGAAAGTAGGTAAATTAAAACATTGTGAAGGCAGCTGTGTGTGTTTTACTGAATTAAATCGAACAGCTAACATGTAACTGTCTCTGATAATAGGTATTTCAAACCTGGCAATTTCTGAAAACTATATATAGTATTGTTATGAAAAACAAAGTTATTTATAATAATAAATAAATATTTGTGGACAATATACATACTTATAAGCGACGATACAAATACTTATATATATATATATATATATAAATTGATACTTAAATACATAGAAAACATCCAAGACCTCAGAACAAATATTTGTGTTATCACACAAATAAAATACCCCGGCCATGATTCGAACACGGGACCTTCAGCTTCACAGGCAGGGTCAATACCAACTTAGACAAAGCGGTCGTCAAACGCTTAGTTTATTTACGTTTATGCCCGTAGTTTACAAATTTATAAATCATAATTTTTTTTATATAGAGGTCAAAGAAAAAGACATGCACTACAACAACTCGAATAACTCGATGGGAACATAGAAAATCAAGGTGCAGACTCAGAAAATCGTCAGCCTCGAACTTGCGATGTCACTCAGTAAGTAAAATAGACCAAGAGCCAAACTGAGTTTTTAGCCACATCCTAACTGGGCAGTGCGGTCGGTATGAGGGTCCAAAAGTTAGAAATATATATTTACCTAATTTAATAAACTAAGTAAAGTATATATTTACCTAAGGTTTATTTTTTACGAATAATAGGTACTAGGTACTCTGTATAATAACCATTACATAGTGTCTAAGGGCTGCGTACCTATTGTGTGAATGTTTACATGTCGTATCAATTGTTTCCAATGTGACATTATACCTACAATTTATTATTTTAGGAGGCTAATGAAGCGTCTAGTTGCCACATATCTTGTTCCAAGTTCAACTCTTACACCCGTACCGATTTCGGAGAATGAAGTTACGGCCAGCAGGTGGTAAGTTTCTGTCTGTTTTTTTTTTCTTTTATATTAGTTACTTTTTGCCTAACTTACTATTTAGTTTTTATATCTTCATGCAACGTTGTAAGAGAAAATAGTTTCAAACAAATTGCAATCAAAAAGCAACTTTGTCCTCAAAGTAGAAAGATGTTTTACTTACATACAATTTCAAACGTCCCTAATTTTGGATAACATAACCTAATTAATAGTAGTTTATGCAATTGGTAAATAATGAGGGGTATTAAAACACGAGTGTGATTTACGAAATGAGCCGAAGGAGAGTTTTATAATAAGTTCACACGAGTATTTTAATGCCTAATTATGTACTACAGTGCATACATGATATAAAATCGAGTGTAAAATGAGTTTTATGGACGAGTTATACACTCTTCTTTTCACGTCAGTTGCGAGGAAATAATTAATACAATAAGCCATAAAAACACGAGAAAGGGAGAGTTACAGATCGAATACTCTTAATAAGAAAGTGAATATATTGTTACAGTTGGAGATATCAGCGGAAACCACGTCCATTCCAAAGAAGAAAATTCTTGGAAGACGCATAGTGGACATTAACTTTTTTGTGAAGCAGATTTTGGAAATTGCCAGCCACTTTCCACTTGGCTGCAGTTCAAAAGACATTGAATTGATTAATGAAAAACAAAACGGCCTAATATCAATCTTCATGTTTCGCTGCAAATATATAATAAATATTAAATGAATACTTATGGCACCTATTCATTTCAAGTGTACCTATATAATATCGCTATCGCAGGGTTAGTGGCGTATCCATATAACCATTTCTACCTCATATCCCGCGGTGTGGCAAGCAAAACACTGATAGAACACGAAAAGACTATAAATTAATGTATTTCTGAAGGAACAACAATAAGTGTAATAAAATTGGAAGTAACTAAGTATTATTAAATAAAATCTGTAATCAAAAACGAACTCAAAAAACTACAAATAAAATATTTTTCGCCAAATATTTTATTTACAGTTTTTTTGAGTTCGTTTCTAATTATGTATTTCTTGTTAGTTCGCTTTTCTAAAACCTTGTTTTAAAAAAAAACATATATTATTTATTGCATATATTTATTATAGAGAATGAAACTGAAAAAGATAAAAAAGCCTGCCAAGTGCTAGTCGGACTCGCGCACGAAGGGTTAAATAAACAGATCGTGCGCGAATCCGACTCGCACTTGACAGGTTTTTTAGTATTTGTTGTTATAGCGGCAACAAAATTACATCATCTGTGAAAATGTCAACTGTCTTAACTATCACGGTTCGTGAGATGCAGCCTGGTGATAGACGGACGGACACATTAGGCAATGACAGCGATAACGCCCTTAAATGTAAAGCTTTTTTCTATGCCGACCTTACCAATGGTAAAAATACAAGTTCCTTTGGTGATTTATCTGTCCTTACCTTACATTTTGTTAACACGTACAGTGGGAGGTGGCTAATTCAGTGAACCGATATTACTATTTAAACCAGTAGGTTTAGGCAGTAAAATCTGTGTTCAAATGTAATATTAAAGTTAATCATAAATAAAATATAAGTATTTATTTTTAGCTCTATTGTGTTGTCAGCTCTTGGCCTATAAAATCGTAGTAATGGTTTCGCGTTACGTAACAAGTCCGCTAGATGTCGGTAGTAGTTTCAAACGTACGTTGTAGTTTACCTGTTATTTACTAGATGGCTGCTTGGGAGTGCTCGCGCGCAAAGACGTAAAAGTTGTAAGGTGAAGAACGAGGAGAGGGGGTCGAGGGAGTCGGAACGAGCAAGGTCATTCAGATAGGGGAGGACCTTAAGCTAGCGCTTGGATCAAATTATCATATTGATCATATGATAATTTGTTCCAAGCGCTGGCCGCAATAACCGCTAAAATATAAAAGCCATCAAGTGTAAACAATGTAATTAGCAACAACGTAATTTAAAAATCGATATTATAATAAAGCACGCAATTTAAAATAGTAATTAGTTTCTGCGTAACCATTGTGTTTTGGCCTATTGTAAATTGCATGATATTAACCACTGCTACCTTTTAATATAGCTATTATGAGTGGTAATAAATTTAGCACTGCGCGATGCCGACAAGGAAACAAATAAAATGGATGGTACGTTGAAATGTTTTAAGAGTATAAAATATTTTAACTTTTATTAGATCATCATTACAAATAGAAATAAATACAAATATAAAAAGGTTTATTTCTCAAAATTTTACAATGTTCAATCTATAGTAAGTATGGGTATTAAAAATAAGACGTTGAAAAATCGGTGTGAGCACAGCGCTAAGCTGGTTATAAGCCCACCCGTAGTCAGTGAGTTGGTTTCACACTGAACACATCAAACCTACACATTACTTTTTATACATTACAGTTACTATAAATACATACTTTTTACTGCAATAGGTACCGGATTTATACACCTATTCTATGATATCTATAAGACACTTATTGAAATGAAATATATTAGACTATCAAAGACTCAGGTTGACCAACAACACATAAAGTGGGGTCATATCATACACTACGTCGACGAGTATATTTTACTTTACTCAGCTAGTCTGTTTCAGCAACAGGCAAGGCAAGGCAGTCGAGGGCCGTATCGAGAACCGGCTGGAAGGGCTACTAGCCCTTGAAGGAGCTTCTGAATGGCAACCTTCTACTGAAACTTTTTGACGTGTGTATTTTGCCCGATCCTCTTCCTCTACCTACGGTGCGGTGTTCCAACATAGTCGTCCACTGTTAGCCAAACGTTCAATATTAAGGTTTACCAACGCGCTATGAAGCTTATAGCATTTTAGGTGTTTACAGTGCGAATGAGTCTAAAATTAGGGTCGTCACGTTGACCCGCCCACGTCGTAGCAATATATCGGCCGAACTATGATGATTTACATGATCAGGTAAAATTATCATTTTTACTTTGAAGGTGCGCGAAAGCCGTGTTTGACTGAAGTGGCACGATGGAAGTCAAAATCATAGACAGATATGGGACTATAAAGATTTGTAAAAATAACAAATTTCAAGAATAATAATCCGTAGAACTGTGACGTCACATGTCACTGCCTATCAGCATGAAGCGTTTTCAGTGCTCGTCAGCTATGCTGTACTTTGCCTCTACTTTTCGTTGTTTGTCATGTTGCTCTATTTATTCCTAAAATAAATACCTAACCGCTATAGAAACAAAACTTTAAAAAGACGTATCCCATATCTTCTTATTAGTTTACCAGAAACTATTAGATGTGAAAGAAATAAGAATAAATTCAGGAGGCTGCTAAGGAAGCATTACGAGTACCTTGACTCCAGGTAATGCTTCATTAGTAGGCCCTTGAACTGGCTATATATTAATACCATATTTTAAATTTTAGTAGACAAGAACTACTTTATAAAATTTAATTAATGCCTTAACAAGAAACTGCCGATCCCACATTCAAACTGTTGTTACAGTTTGGGGGCTGATATTTATGTAGGTATAAGTATGTAACATGTGATTATTAAAATAAAATAATAATAACTACTTAATAAAGGCAAAATTAAAAATTTTGAAAAAACCCCCGACGGATGTTCTCAATTCAAAAATAATTAAATAATGCATTTGAAAATCCCCCGACTTTATAGGAAATAATTACATATAGATAAAATCATTTTTTTCGAAACGGTTAACTGGTTGCGAGGTATATTTTCAAGTCCAGAAAAATCCGTCGAGGGCTGCCATTGCCTGCCTTGAAATGAAGTAATAGTTTATGCAGTTAGTTTATAGCGTCCTGTAAGTTATCTCAAATTTCATTATTATTACTGTTTTAATGCAATTGGGAATTGACATACTTCATACTTTTCGGTCTCCGGTTATAAAGTCATATCACAACTAGATGAAAACTCGAGCGCGATATTTTTCAGAAATTTAATACAATTGCGGAAAATACTTCATAAGAGTCGCCAGATATCTTTTCACGAGCCTTAGTAACCTAGTTAACATCGGTAGTATCCAAAACATTACAACATTACGTTACTTTTTAGGATTCCGTACCCGAAGAGTCCAAATGTAGAACACAGAAGATACACACAGAAGCTACGCAGCAAACAGTATTAAAATAGTCGACATACGGTAATCCACCTATATGCCTTCGCAAAATTCCCTATGCTGTTGTTGTGCTTCATCATCAGGCCTTCTCAAGTTCCTGTACAGAGGCGTCTCAATAGATAGGTACTATCAAAAGAGTCTAATGACGTTATGACTAACTAAATACCTTTAAAACATGCCTTAAAATACTGTTCTGATCCGTCATCAAATCTTCAGCAGATCATGTATAGAGCTACTCAGCAAACACAATCTAAAGAGCCCAAACACGAATAAGTTACTACATGCCATCGCAGAGTTCTCTATGGCATGGTTTTACTCCATCATCAGACCTTCAAAACGTTATGTACGACGTCTGTTCATGCAACATAAACAAAAGGGACCAAAAGCAAACAAAAATATTATCGACCTCTGTACAGTACCCTACTATGCTTTTCTGCTCCATCATCAGATCCTCAGAGTTAAAGTGCATGTACTCCACATCACATTCTATGGAAATCGTAAATGCTGGCCCAGCAGTTCCGGAGAAAATGCACTCACACGCACTTTAGCAAGTGATAAATGTTTACTGCAGCGCCCCCTGGCGAGTTATCATCGTAACTACTAGCTAAATTTCTGCCCGACTAAACTACAAACCTATTGCAGAAAACCGTTTCTAAATCGGTCAAGCCGTTTCGGAGATATTGATGTGCACACACAAACAAACAAACAAACAAACAAACAAACAACCTCTCACCCTAAACGCATATACCTTCTCCGTTCCGTCGTGGGTAATAATTTATAATATACGATCCCACAGTCAAACTGTTATTACAGTTTTGTGGGGCGATGTTTTATGTAGAAGTATGTAACTTGTGATTAAAATATAATTATAATAATGATATTTTGGGGACGTTTACATGTTTTATGGGACCAACTACAATTAAATTTAATTGTAGCTGGTCCCATACAAACGTATCTAAAAACTTAGAATAGCACCATAAAACATTTTTAGTCAAATAGCCAATTGTTATTTCCATTCAATACAGATCTTTGAGCTCAAAAATGCTCCAGAATCAATTTGACTCGGCATATTCGCTCCTATCGCCCGCAGTTGCAGTTGCGATTGTAAATTATTATGTGAAAATTTTTAAACTGCGGCTGGACGCGATTTATTGAATTTTACGGTCTGGCGGCATTGCGACTGAAATGTGTCAATTTAAATTGGGTTCGCATTTTTGGGTATGCATCTTGATTAATACTCTTAGGCCGGGTTTTATAAAGATCCGTTAGACCAAATGTCAGATCAAATTTCAGTAACTCAGTACATTTTTTGACATAACAAACCGACATAAGGTCTAACCGATCTTTATAAAACCGAGCCTTAGACTAGTTGCCCGTTCTAATGTTCCATTCCTTCATTGATCCAACGGAAATACGGAACACTATGTGATCACCGTCCGTCAGTTACCTACAGGCGGTTTTTTCACGATGTCATTATTCAAACCATATATGTATATCTATGTATAGAAGAAATTATATGAAAACAAATGACACGATTTTGCATGCGGGCACGAAAAACCACGCATACTAATTTATAGCTTTAGCAGGAAATATCAGAGTTAAGGGGTAGGCACTTAATTCAGACAGTGCCTGCGCGGCGCGCAGCGACGTCAACGAATCGGGGAGGGATAAAGGGTGGCAGGGAACACATAGTATTATTAACGTCGATATATCACGTTACACATATTAATTTTAAAAAAAGACGTTAAAATATATATAAATATATATTGTATGAAAAATCTATCTATCTATACATATAATAAAGCTGTAGAGGTTCGAAAGTCTGTACATAGAAGATATTACCAAAAAAATCGATGGAGGGGTCTTAGAATCGATAACAGAACACATTTCAACAGTTTTTAAAATTTGTGTCTGTTTGTCTGTCTGTTTATTTGTCTCACCATCACGCGAAAACTAGCCAATAGATTTCAATACAACCTTCACTAATACTTTTAATAGATCTTCGGACGGGTTATAGGCTATAAAAATCATACAGATTGGGGACGAAAGGGGGTGAAAAGAGGGGTTGAACTTTGTACGAGAAGTCCTTCAATTCGTGACTTAAAGGCTTGAAAATTGGTAAGCATATAATTGGAAGCAAAATAAAAAGAATCTTATTCAAAAATTGTACAATAAACAGAAAATATGTGAAAAAATGGAGGGTAAAAAAGTGCTTAGGGGACTTCCGACAAATAACCAAAAATCTCTCAACCCATAGTGACAGTTTGAAATGAGAAATTTAATTATGTTAGTCAGTTGTTGTCAATATTGTCAAACCAGTGCCTTGAACTTCGTCTACCTATAATTGATATATCTTCGTTGTTAGAGTGGCCGAGTGTGATAATGGTGTCATCTGAGGGTCTACAAAATACAGCAAATTCCTACTATTCCCACTAATATTATAAATGTGAAAGTTCGGATGTTTAGATATTTGTTACTCAATCACGCAAAAGTGGCTGACCGGATTATGATGAAACTTGGTACACAACGAGTTTATAGCCTGAATTAACATATAGGATACTTTTTATCCCTTCGTCATCCCTCAAATAGATAAATTCGGGGGTGGAAGTTGAATTTCATAGATCCAGAATCATGTAGAATATTTACAATACCCGCTAACTTACGAAAATTCGACTCAGATGAACCAGTGTAAGTCTGAGCTCCAAATATGCACATAGTTGTCACGAATCGTAGGGTCAAGATACAGTAAGGACGTATCGTGAGGCGAGTGGGGACTGTTGTAAATTCATGATATTTGACGTTTGGCGTGTCAAAGACGTGCCATTACACAGATGCCATTCGTTCAAGTCGAATCGAAGTTAATGTAGATTATTTACTACTTGCAGAATTCAATAATTTGAGTCTTATAGTTGCTAAGATAAAGTTCGTATTGATGTAAAGTTTTTAGTTTTACCATCGTAGTTATAAACTGAGTAATGTCGCTACCAATTGATTATGATGAGCTATTATTATGAAAGATTTCGGATATTTGTGACTCTTAGAGCTTAATTATCTCAAAACCAAAGCGACTCATGTGAATGTGAATGTTTACCGCATTTCAGTACTTACCTGAAGTTCTATTAATTATTTACATGCATAATTGTAAGCAGTACCTAAATAACGCAAATCTATTATGTTTTAGATTTGCGTTATTTAGGTACTGTCTTACAGTCTTTAAAGCGCTTGCGTTTTAAATCAAAACTTGCTGACCCATTGAGCCTAAATAACTTTACTGTTTATAAAATTGGAGATTAAATATATTGGACGTAGACGATTGTTGTCAGCATTGACTGACCAGCGCTTTGATATATGCCTACATAAAAATTATAGAAATTCCACTCCACTCTTGGATGGTTGAGAAATGTAAAACAGTTTTTTTTTTCTTGAACCTGACTGGCTTTATAGGTCAGGCCCAATAAAGCGATAGTGAGTGCGCGTTTGTTTGGAGAGTGGCCTGGAGAAAATCTAGGAGAAACCTCCAACGCGACCACACGGGGGGTTTAAACACTGCAACTGGAACAAACCACTACACTAAACCAAGCCTAGCTGAGAAGAGACCAGCTAGGAACTCAGCCAGGCCCAACCTGGGTCGGACTGACTCTACCCGGTATGCAGCGGTATCGGGACGAATAGGGACTATATGTGTCTGCGATATCGCGATCGTGCGGTGGACATCCCCGCCGGCAGGGTAATTTTGTGTCTATCCTAAGGACCCATAGAAACCGTTACAAATCGTTTTGGTTACTATAGGTCAGCTTATCCTAATTACCTGACTGATTAGTTGTAAAACGATAATTTGCGCGTAGGTAGTTAAAAATATTACTACTGTTTTAAATTACAAGCTGAAGTTAAGGAAGCGCGAGTCTTTTTGGTAGATGTCACTCTGAGTACGCACCCCCAAGGCTTTGAAGAAGAGAAGAAAGAACTGGTTGAAGGATTTGGTAACCGAGTGTGATTACTGATTTTTCATGCAGACAGCTTAGTTAAAGTGATTGGCTGCGTATGTCAGGATGTCACCGGTTCGATTGTACGTTTTGGAAAGTGTTTCTTCACTAGAAAAATACCTATGATTAAGGGAGATTTTCTTACACTTTTGTAAACGTGTTTGTCTTAGTCAACTACAAGTACATATAAAAAAAATTCTTAGTAAACTAGAAGTATTAAATAAAGTTTCATACAGAAGGATAATGCGTAGAGACATGTGCCCAAGGTGTTCACTGCAAGTAGAGCGTGTCATATTGTTGTAGGTCATTACAGATCTTGGGTTATAATGTAGGACTCCTAACACGCTGCAATTCGAGAAACATCGAAGTTTTTGTTCCATTCAATCATAATATGTTTTCCCCTGTAGTCGCTACATCGTGCATGTCAGTACTAAGGCTCGGAAAGTAGGGAATTGGGAAACTTCATAGAACAAGAACGAATGTGTATACGTACGCAACATCGAACCATGACACCACTATGCTACATGGATTTGATGACGTAGTTTCTTAGCACTCATTGTGTTTCGTTACGTAGTATATGGGATCGAGTCGACGGCGTTCTCGGGGCTGGAATGATATGTGTATTTAATGTCTGAATTTCCTGGCCAGTACCCTTGACCAGTACCTATTGAAAAATTATATTACCCATTTTGTTTCATTATCCCCCTATTACAACCTACTTCAAGACACATGCCTCCTTTCATGAACAAGGGGGTCCATTTCACTTGCTAATATATTTATATGAATAAGAAACTGTAAGGTTGTAACTTTGAGACGTAAAAACGTTTCAGTACATTTTCAGTGAGTCACTCAAAGTTAAGTAGTTTATAACCTAACCTGCAGAATATATGTACCAAGGGGAAGAAATAATCAGTAGACGTTCACGCGAACGAAGTCGCGGGCAAAAGCTAGTAAACAATAAAATTGTAAGAATAGGATAAATTTTGTTATAAGAAGTCGAATTGAATTGATATAAATTAATTCATGATTATGTAATATTAATTTCATAATTATTTTTAAAATTCATGCGTTTTACCTGTGCTAAAAATTTGCAACACGAATACGATACGAATGTCAAGTGTGATTTCATACGCCGGTCACCTGGTAGTGCCGTTGTGCATTTGTGATGAACCAAGGTTGTTACGCTTTTCAGTATGCAATTCTGAAGGCGTTGAATGATATTCACGATTGAGTTGCTTGCTGTCCCCGAGAGTTGTATCCCGTATGACCAGATAGGTTTTATTATTGCACTATAGGTAGATCAGCAGTTTGTTATCAGTTATGATAGTTTCGGATTTCTGTTGAGCAACCAGTATAGTCATTTATATCGAAGGTTGGCCTCATTTATCCTTGTTTGTATGTTGTATGTGCTTCTTCCGTGTAAGTCTACGGTCTAAGTGCATGCCGAAGTATTTCACTTCATTGGTGTGTGGAAGTATACTATCGCCTAGTTTAACAGGTGGGTAGTCGGCTTTTATACGCCATTTCATTTGCCATTGGTCAATCTCATGAAGACCTCTTTGGAGATTTTCTGACGCTTGCATTTTGGTTTTTGCTAGCAGCAAGGATGGCTGTATTATCAGCGATGGTTGCAGTGATCACTTCAGGACCCTTGGGCAGGTCAGATGTGTGCGTAACGTACAACATTGGTGTTAAAACAGGCCCCTGCGGCTTTTATATCAAAGAAGGTTAAGGTACAGTCTCCCTATTTCACAGTTTTGAGGAATGAGAGTCCTGATTTTGTACAACAATCCTTTGTGTCACACTTTATCAAAGGCCTGTAGGAAGGCCGATGAACAGTAACTATTTTTGTTTAGGGGATTTTATGATAGTATTACAAACTCTGTGGAATTGTTCAGTGGAAGCATCTTGTGCTCTGAAACCAAACTGGTGCTCGGGAATTATCCTTTTTTGCGTTAGTAGTGATAGGAAGACAGACGTCCAGGAGGATCATTTCGAAGAGTTTAGAGAGCAATAGGCTTATCGGCCTGTTGAATACTACCTCATTTATGGGCTTACCAGGCTATTGCATCATTTGTATTTTGAGAGACCTTCCGTCAACTTGGATAGTAGCCTGTTCTGAAGATACTGCGAAGAGTTTCGCAATAAAAACTAAATTCTTCTTTGGTAGCTCTATTAGTAACTCTTTTGTGATTAAATCAAACCCTGGGGCCTATAAGGATAGGCCTAAAACATAAAGCTACTCAAGGGAGTAGCTTTATGTTTTTTGATACTTATTTTAGACTAGTCGGTTTATTGGCAGGTCCATTTGAAATGGTTGCTTTAGTGTAAGATCTATTTCATTATACACGTATGTCAAGTCAATTTCATTTGGTGTAAATACTTGGCTTAAGTGTTTGGCGAACGTATCTGCTTTTCGTTGATTGGTTCTGGCCCATGCATTGCGAGCTTAATGGGCGGTTTCACATTTTGAGTCTTTTTTTGTTACTTTCCATAGGGAGTAGTTGGAATATGGTGTGGCTGAAATCGTCATCACCTGTGCTTCAAGAGTCCCATTTTCCGCCTCCTTGATCATTGCTTCAATCTCCATGCTAGCCTTTTGTCAGTTTCTAGACGACGTCAATGCCAGATGCGAAGCAGCCTTTTTTTCTTTTAGGACTCTTTTGAAATCTTAAATTGAAAATTTGAGTCAGGTTGCCATTTCAGGTGTGCATTTCCAGCAGGCAACCTGTACAGTATTGGAGAAAGTTTTAACAGCATCCTCGGTGTCTTCTTGTGATTTAAGCCGCATTCGTAGATCTAGATTATCCTCTACTAGTTCACGAAATAAGTTCCAGTCTGTGAGGTTACTGTACACTTTCATTTGATATTCTTCTTTCAGTACTACTTTGCTGACCGTTAATATAACTGGTACATGGTTAGACGACCCGTCTAGGTATGTTTCAGCCTCTAAATATAATCGTCCTAGTCCTTTGGTTAGGAAGTCTATTAAGTCCTGTTAATGTCAGTCAGCCAATGTGCTAGTTCATTAGTCAGTGCTGCGTTTCAATTCCCTTGGTGATTAGCCTGGATCCCTAATAGGTGTTTTTTTTTGAGTTCCAGATAACACCTACTATGAAGCGATTACTCTGTGAAAAGTCACTCTGTGATTTTGTGCTTTGGGGGCAGCACACAGAGGATATCTTTAGGTTTCATTTTCTATTTTAGTTTCATTAACATATTTAATAGTATTTAATGCTATGCAATTTGAAGGAGTACTGTGTCCTATGACGTTACACAATAAGTATCCAATTTATTTATTGGCTACGTACACTTTATTGTGTAACGTCAAAAGGGGCGGTTACATGGTGATTATTATCTATACTAGGGTGTCAATATTATCGTGGTATTCAAATTCGTTTGGATTTTCTTCAATATTAATCAATACCCATCGAAATATAATAAGTATGGGAGCATAACTGTCGCTCAAAACTGGTGCCACAAAATCTAGTTCCGAAGGCGGAGCTTATGCTTTCAGTGACATTTCAGTGCCGGATCGCATTTCAGTCGGCTATCAGACGTTGAGTTCACAGAGTGCTTTTCTATGTTGAGTTGAAAAGTTGTCATTGTGTCGAACGAAAATAATAACATTTAAAAGGTTTCCAGCATTGGTTCTCAATATATAAATGTCAATTAACACCTTTATTTAGCACAAGAGCGGCACGAATGGCAATTAGGAATTTATTTATTTTTAGTATTTAGTTATTCCAATTACAATAATCCCAGACTTTAGAGTGATGGTTGATGTTGTGCAATATGTGTTTCGGAAAAAGTATGTGTATGTCAATATTAGATAATAACGTTTTAAGAAAAGCAGAACTAAGAATTGGTGTTCAAAAAAAGAAATGAAAGTCGATTATTTACAGGCAAGAACGTCGACGATTAAAATAGTCATAAATTTGTTCAATCACCCCCAGTATTCTCGCATCACCTCACCTCTTCTCGCTGATGAGAAAGCAAATTATATCAGTCAAATCATTTCGGAGAAATGCGTTGATATTTTTCCGAAATGATTTTCCTTTTTTAAATACCTTGTACATGTTATTTCATGGGTAAAGAATAAGAATGAAAATAAATTCACATTTATTATGGTAATATAATGTATTATTATTCAATTTTGGCCAACCATGACTTACGGGCCTAAATCGAGTTATAATTTCCTTAGCATATTACAGTACTCAATTTTTATGTTGAATTTAAAATCAAAACAGCAGAGTCCAGTCTTATCTTTAGCTAGTAAGTATGAGAAGCTTATTATTTCAAGAATTGGTGGACCTAAAGTGATCGTATACCACGAGACCGAATGTAGTTAAAAAGGCTCGGACTGGAATGATTCGTCATCTACTTGGTAGTGAGGAACAGAATGTTTCACGTTCGACATGAACACGATCGTGACTGGTCGCGTTCCCCTGTATTCGGGGCAATAGAGGTTCGATTTTTATGATGTACTTTTTGGGGAGAGTGTCCAACAAAGAAATCTATTGATTTCTTTGTTATTCATTGTTTAACTATTAATACTAACTTAACATGAAATTTTAAAACACGTTAATAAATATAAATATTCAATTAATTAATACACGATTGTTTCATTCGATATTACACTATCCACTGTATAATTGTAGTTTTTGCTATCCACGTCAAAAACAGGTGTTTTTAAATCATGTTCTAGGAGACAGAATTCGACAAATTACTGATACATAAAGATCATGTGTCAATTTATTCTAACCAGTCACAACATAGTGAAACTTTTCTTATTGGTGAAATGGCAAAAACCCTTGTGGAAATGAGGTCTGCTTAAATTGATCTGAATATTTGATTGGCCTATGAACATAAGACATTTTAGTTTCAACAACGTCGAAAATGGGTCATATTTTTACGTCAGTTTTGTACGACGTTACCCTTCTATACTTATTATATTTCGATGTTAATACCCACGTAACACGTATATGAGTGTATCACGTGATAGTACTCACCATGTAACCGACCCCATTGACACAAGCTAACACTGTTTTAATCAAACCTATTTGGTTATGATATTATTTTTAAAGCATCTGTCAGTAAAAGTATCTGTCAAACTCTTGTCAGCTGCATTATTATGTATACAATTAATTATAATAAATAGGAAACAATTTATATTTTTTGGATTTATTTATTTAATTTATTATGGCCCTAGACAGGCCGCTGATAAATCCAATAGAGAAACAGTTCAATACATTGACCCGATATCACATTTACTTTTTGTGTATATTCTTGCTAACCAAATTCATGTCTGTGTGGCATACTCTGAACATTATCTTTCTTTCACCGCCTATGAGCTATACCTGCGGCGCTGATAAAAATGTAGATGAGTGTCCATGTCGCGACCCAGTCTGGGATTACAGTACGTTTACGAAAACAGTGCAAACGAAATTTGGAATTCTTTGTCATGATACCCATCTGATTAGTCTTTCTGAAAGCACTTCCTTTTTCGGTTTACTTGTTGGAGCTCTAACGTTTGGAGTCTTGTCGGACAAGTAAGTGTGGAATATTACTCGCATATATTTGAAGTAGCTCAACTGGAGAAGTAACTCGACATCCTTATATAAGGCCGTAAATTACTTTAATAACAGAGGTAGGTATGCCACAGCGCTCATATTTGGAGTAGCCCAACTGGGAAAGTCCCTCCATCTTGCAGAAGATCACAGCAGATAATAGCACCAATACTTGCTCTGTAGGTTAAGTTGGGCAGGCAAGTAACTAATAGTTTGTTTTCCACAACCTCGTTTCATACTATGGCAAAGACAAAAAATGGTACCTACATCTATCTCTTTGTCGCTCATATGAAAATCTCATTCGGTAGTGGTATTATTATTCGATGTCGACTCTCATTAGTCTGAGTAATAAACTAGTGATTAATTTTATGGGCAAAATCCCAAAACCCGAATTGTTTTCCCCGGTTAAATCTTACATTTCAAAACATTTCGTTTTAAATCTAATATGGCTATGTTCCTTATTTTCAGATTCGGGCGGCTAATGATGTATTCGATATGCCAGCTCATCATCGGTGCTGCCGGATGCCTCGTAACCATTATGCCCACTATGCTGCTGTTTATTGTCGCACGATTCTTTGAAGGAATCGGCTCAGGCGGTGCCATAGTCACCGGCTACGTCCTTTGCGTAGAATACTGTGGAACCAGCTATCGGGCGACCATCTCTTCCCTCCTCCATTTCCCTGCCAACCTTGGACTCATGACTTTAGCCGGCATATCATATCTGCTAAGAGATTGTGACCACTTCCAGCTAGCTGTGTCGGTTCCTGTATTATTTTGTGTCTCCATTAAGTGCCTGCTGTTAGAATCCCCAAAATGGTTGTTGGATAATAATAAAATAGACGAGGCAGTAAAAATCATGGAAAAATTCTGTCGCTTGTAAGTAGGTACTTGATGCTTTTACATACCTCACATATTTTAACTAAAATGTGTTCTTTCTTTCTCATAAATACAATGTGAAACGAGCTGACAGACGATTACTGGCAAATGTGTTTTACGGGAATTTTAACTAAAATGGGGTTGATGCACGTTTATAAATAAGGACACAAAATTATTTCAGCAATGTGGTAGGTACCTAGTTTAATGGGCAATAAGTAAATCAGTTTTCGGTTTTTGGTAACTTCATCAAAACAGAAAGTGAAGCAATACCGAAAAACTTCCCAACTATAGTCCAATGACCCAACTATGATCCAAAAGATAACTCCCTAATTTATATCAATATTAATTGTATACGAGGATCCAGTGGTTTTATACGTTTTTATTTGTTTTTTTTTTGATTAAACCAGAAAAAAGATGGAAAGTAATTGGTTACGGGACACAAGTTGCCACATTTTTACCATGCAAGTGTTATTAAACACCTTACATTAACTAATAACTTTTAACTCATTTTACTAGCTTTTGCCCGCGAATTCGTCCGCGTAAAGTTTCAGTCTGTGTTTCATCCCTTGGAGGAATAATTTTCTGAATAAAAGGTATCCTATATGGCTACTCGTTGTGTACCAAGTTTCATCATGATCTACCCAGGTTGTTTTTGCGTGATTGAGTAACAAACATCCAAACATCTAAGCATTCGCTTTTATAATATTAGTAGGATGTTATTATTACTTAAATAGTAAAGCTGCAATTTCGTATAAACGAGTACCCGCTAATTTTTTATAAAAAGTATTATATGTTTATTTTTTGTTTTAGCAATAAAGCACCATGTGAAACTATTAGAGCTGATATTGAAGCCTTTGTCGCATCACGGAGCGAAATCAAAATAGAGAAAATGAAATTCTATCACATCTTTAGATACAGAAGACACTGCATACATTTTTGCTGTATGGCCTACCTTTACTTCGTCTGTGGCATGTGTTATTACGGGATTTCACAGTTTATAGGGAAAATGAGCGTACACGTTCATGAAAATACAGTGCTAAATGGGGCTTTGTTATTATTAGGGACACTTACTAGCGTATTTTTAATAAATAGGGTAGGAAGGAGACCATATATCCGAACAACTTTATTTTTCGCAGGCATATTTATGATGACCGTAGTTATTTTGGGCAAAAATTTTGAGCCCGCTTGGGTTAGAATAATGTTTGCTCTTTTTTCCAGTGCTTGCTATTACGTATCGTTTATTATTGTATTTCTTTTAGGTGTTGAACTATTCCCTACAAATATACGCAACTCAACATTAGGTGTTTTGTCGCTTGTATCTAGAATTGGGCAGGTGTTGGGACCCATAATTAATTCCTTTTCACCTACTATTGCCGGTGCCATATTTGGTAGTTCAGCTATCATTGGAACTATTGTAACTTTTTGTCTACCTGAGACTAAGGGCATTGAGCTGCCGTCAACTTTGGAAGAAGGCATTGATATGTCAAATAATCACACCCGGGTTAGGTTTCGTGAAGGTGATAAGTAGTAATCAATGTTTGTCGTCAAATTTCAAGTTAATCGCGTCATATAGTATGGTAAAAGCACAACTAAGTAAACGACGAAAGAATTCCCTGCGTGATGTGTTTTTACAGAAAGATGTTGAATGAGTTGGCAAAACTGAAATAGCCAACTGCGAGTTGAACTCGAACATGAAATTTTACCGTACCGAAAACACGCATAATTTCTTATATGGCGGCGCGCTTACAGTTTTTACTTTATTTTTAATGAAATAAATGGTAATCCATTATTTTTTGATTACTCTTTTCTATTAATTTCATCTGTAACTATTGCGGTTTACGAGATGCAACGAAGGTTCAGGTAAAAAGACTGTAAATTCATGTTTTTTATATTCAGTTCTACTGCTTTCATATTTATTGTGATTAGGTCAAGATAAATAAAGATGATATAGATGTTGCTATAGCGGCAACATTCATATAACTATACATATTATATACATTCACCTACATGAGTTACAGCCAAAACGGACTAATGACCTATTAGGGTTCCGATGGCACCTTTTCGAATCCGAAAAAGCAATGTGTTAACTACTCAGAAATAACAATAGGACAATATAAAACTATATCTGTTATAGACTTGTCAATATCTAATAACAACAAAGGTTAAATACCGTTTCTCTTATACCGAGAAAAATATCCACGTCTTACCTTACCTAGTTAAATGAAAGTATTTTTTTCCTAAAAGTGATTATGAGTATATATAGTAAGGCTCGGTTTTATAAAGATCCGTTAGACTTTGTCGGTTTGTTATGTCAAAAAATGTATTGAGTTACTGGTCGAACGGATCTTTATAAAACCCAGCCTAAGTGTGTCAAATCCCTTAAAAACGCAAAGGCTTATAAGTAACTGAAAAATGCGTATTTTGCATTTATCAGTCTATGTTAATTATTTTTTCATAGGTGTACACCATTTTTTAATGAGTTATGTACCTATCCATTTAATAATAAATAGGAGCATGGTAAATAAAAATGTTTTTTTACGTCATAATAGTCCATAAACTTTTAGCTTAATTTCGAGAAAGTACTTTATTATAAAATAAGATTTTGATATCCTTGCTCTGTGGTGATATTGGTCGCTTTCGTACTTAACAGTGGACGTCATTTTTATATTCCCTGTTTTATCGTGACGGTAAATCGTGCCGTGGTCTTGGACGTCTACGGTAACGTATAAAAGTGACCATTGGCCTCGTGTCAGGGTATCGTGTAACCTAACCATTTTTTTAACGTTGGGGAAATGCATTTACGCTTCCCGCCTGGTTAGGGGGACCAGGGCGGGTATGACGGGCTAACCGCGGCAAAAACATCTTGGACAACCGTCTGAAACCCCAACGAGTGCCGGTTACGCCTTACAGAGTAGGACGCCGCAGGATCGCCATCGGCATTCGACCGCGAGCGTCCCGGGGGGCAGCTCACAGGGTAATGGGCTGCAGATCTTACGCGCCAGTTGAATGGGCGCATTTAATTCTGTGGGAACATATTTGCAGGGTATCCCCTGACCCCCGCAATGTCCCACTACGGTGGAGGTAGTAATTGCGCAAAGCGCCTGGCTCTCCCTCCAGCCCGACGCCGGCGGAGCGGATCCGCTAGAGGATTATTCTCGCGTTCCCGCTCCGCGGCCTCCTTCTGCGACATAACGTGATCATAGAAGGAGGCCATCTCCTTCCTTTCAGAAGACATGGAACTATATTCTTTCAAATCTGAAAGCAGACATAATAAATTGGGTGTTCCGCAGGGAAGCATCTTGGGCCCGTTGCTTTTTCTAATATATATAAACGACTTACCAGATGTAACCGATCACGAATGTACCTTGTTTGCCGACGACATTTCAATTGTAATCCCACTTAAAAATACTTTTAACAATCAAGAATATAATAATGACATCAATGATACTATCGATAATATAATTAAATGGTTAAAATATAATAATCTCAATGTAAATATTAATAAAACTACCTATGTTCAGTTTCATAACAAACATGGCAAAAAGCGGGACCTAAGAGTTGTATACGACAACACAGCCGTAGCTCAAAATAATCAAGTGCCATTTCTCGGAATGTTGCTCGATGACAAGCTGTCCTGGAAATCGCACATTGACAAAGTATGTGGCAAAATAAACCGTTTTGCATACGCTCTTTGGCGATTAAGAAAAATAACTAACGTTCATACCGCTATTCAGGCGTATCATGGTTATGTATGTTCTATACTCAGATACGGGATCCTGATATGGGGTAATTCAATACATATTAAAAGAGTTTTTATTGCCCAAAAACAATGTATTCGTGGCATCTGTGATGTCCGACAACGTGTTTCATGTAAGCCTTTATTTAAGAGCCTTAAATTATTTACTGTACCTTCGCTTTATATTTATGAAATGTGTGTATTTGTTAAGTCTCACTCAAACTTATTCAAAAAACTTAGCGATGTTTCAACTTTTAATACCCGATATCCCGAAAACCTGTGTCTGCCAAAAATTAAAACAAAATTGTTCAATGATAGTTGTTATCCGATGGCTATAAGAATATTTAATGCTCTCCCGAACGAATTTAAAAAGTTGCCTCTTAAGGAATTCAAGCGCAAACTCTCGCATTGGCTACTAACTGAATGTTTCTACTCCACTAACGATTTTTTGAAAAGAAACCAAATTGGTCGTGGCTACTAAATACAATATTGACATTGTTTAATTAATTGGAATAATATTTTATATGTAATCACTCATTTTATAAATATT
Organism: Epiblema foenella; assembly: GCA_963556455.1. Classification (NCBI taxonomy): domain Eukaryota; kingdom Metazoa; phylum Arthropoda; class Insecta; order Lepidoptera; family Tortricidae; genus Epiblema; species Epiblema foenella. The sequence continues at coordinate 19,963,312 of OY747099.1, read as the reverse complement.
TGCATGTCATCGACTGGCAGAACATGTGAGACTACATTGCTATTTATTAAGTTATACCACATTTGTAATCACCATGTATTATGCAAATAAATGATTTATGATTTATGATCATGCCTCCTCGTTGTCAAGCATGACAACAACGAGAGATCTGGCCCTATCACTGCTTCTAAGGCATCCCGCTGGGGTGCCCATGCATTGCACTCTTCGAAAGTGTGACGCGCCGTATCCATAGGCGCATTGGCATTGGCTCTCTGGTTCTGATTCACTAAAACGTGTTAAATAAATATATTTTTTAATAAAAAAATAAAACCGAAAAATTTAATGACGCGAAAGTCTCATATTAGAAGTAAGGCAATTATTTTTTAATTTTAGTTTTTTTTGGAGTCGATCTTATTTTTTTATTCATTTTTTTTAACTGTACCAGATTTTATCCATTTCTGAAGAATTACCAGTGCAAAGTGATCCTTTTTTCCATAAAATATATGTGGTTACATATTTATCTATACGATTTCATTTTATGTAAGTAGTACTCAGGCAATTTGTCCGATTTTTATTTATCTGCTATACTACCAATAAATAATGACGACCGGTTTAGCCTAGTGGGTAGTGCACCTGCCAGTGAAGCTGACGGTCCTGGGTTCGAATCCCGGTCAGGGCAAATATTTATGTGATGAGCATGAATATTTGTTTCTGAGTCTTGGATGTTTTCTATGTATTTAAGTATTTATATCTATTAAATATATCGTCGTCTATTACCCATACCACAAGCCTTCTTGAGCTTACTGTGGGGCTAGTTCGATTTGTGTAAGATTGTCCTCTAAAATTTATTTATTTATTTTATTTTAATGTTAAAAAGCGCCTCGTTTATCAAAATAATAATCTACCATTATAAATATTAAATATTAGTGGACAATCATACACAAATCAACCTGGTCCCAAACTAAGCAAAGCTTGTACTATGGGTACTAGGCGACGATATACATACTTATATAGATAAATATATACATAAATACAGAGAAAACATCCAAGACTCAGGAACAAATATTCGTGTTCATCACACAAATAAATGCCCTGACCGGGATTCGAACCCGGGACCTCCAGCTTCGAAGGCAGGGTCACTACCAACTAGGCTAAAGCGGTCGTCATTATATGAAAAATGAAGCAATTTTGAAATTGAATTAGATATCATAGTATAGTTTTTAAAGGAAGGTTTTCAGCCCAGGCGACGTCTGTTAATAACTGTTTAAGTTTAGGTACTAAGTTGAAATCAAATTGCATCTGTACTCAAAATAAGAAAAATTTTAATAGAGCCAGAAAAATCTAATAATCTTACACTTTATTTTTTTGCGAATAAAAATACTTTTAACCCTGCTTTAAATATAAAAAACTTCGACACCATTGTTTTATAGGTAACAAGTGTGGTTAAAAAACTAAAACGACATGCGAGCGTAACATACTCAAAATAGGTATACTCTTTCAATCAAGCTGACTCTATTCTTTCTTATATGTACTAAGGCAAGTTTGGTATCATCCATACTAATATTATAAAACGAAAGTGTATCTGTCTATGCGAAAGTGTGTCTGTCTGTCGGTCTGTTACGTCTTCACACTTAAACCACTGGACCGATGTAGATGAAATCTGGTATGGTGATAGTTTGAGTCCCGGAGAAGGACATATGCAAATTTTTATACAGGGAATTATCTCCTAAAGGGTCTCCTAAAGGGAATTATCTCCTAATCTCGCAAATACGTAAATTTTTCATTCGGTTATTAAGGGTCGGTTGCACTAACATACGATCACAGGCCGGTCATCGTCAAATATGACGCCGGCAGCTGTTATCCCATATAAACTTGTAAAACTTTCCATACAATCAGATTTTGACGAATACCGCTTACGATTACAGACGGTTTGGTGCAACCCACCCTAAGTTAGCTTAAATAATGAAATAAATACCATTGCTACTAAAAGCTTTACTTTAGATTCTAAACTAATAAAAACCAATATGCAGAACAAAATATCATAGGACCTGTGCTGCCGTCTCAAGAAGAAAAACCATAAGTGACATTTTTTGCAAAATCGACTTATTACCAGCCTTGTAATCAGGAGAAAAAATGTGATCTTTCTCTCTAGGAGATATTACTATATCTTTTGTAGATCACGATTTAGACAACCACAAGTGCATGCCATTTTGGGAAAATTGGCCCTTTTTTGAGGAAGAAAAAACGTAACTCTGCAATAAGATACAGAAAAATGCTTAAGTGACCACTTATGGTTTTTTAAATTTCTGTATGGGGCTTGAACCCAATTTTTATATCATAAGAAGAAAAAACATAATTAGTTTTTATTTTAATATTTGATGTAAAAAACACATAAGTTGGCAAAAATGTTGTTTCTAGTCAGATTAAGATTTATACCAGTAAGGTGTACAGGATACAGAAAAACCATATGTGGCAAGTTATGATTTTTCAACCTCGTACAGTTGTTACTTATACTTAATCTGCTTAGCATGCGCTACAAAAAATATGAACTTGTGGTATATTTCTTAGAATATTGTTGCTACTTGTGTTTTATTAGGCTAGTACAAGTTCCCCACTCCAACCACTCAAGGACAGATTTCGGCAAGCACGGATTGCACGCGTGGCATGTTGGTCAGTCGAGTCGATTACTTTCATAGGGAGGAGATTGCGCGCACGCATTTAAATACCTACTTCACTTACTTTTACTAAAAATACGAGTATTCAGTTGTAAATAAGTGACTACAATTAGAGAGATAAATAATTGTAAGTATTCATTTCACTCACATTACAATCTTGGCGACTAGCCTAAAAAGTACCTAAACTGTCAAATTTTGTTTGTTGTTCATCACGCTCGCTCGTTATATTATACTGTATTATACAATTCTAGATAAGGCTTCATTTTTTAATATTCGTGTTAAGTTACTTATTGGTCTATGTTGAATGCCTAACTACGACACGAACTTGTGAGCTTATAACGTATAACGCTTTATGCAGAATGACAGTGTCTGCTAACGATAATAGTTCAACGATTCTAGTAGTATAAGGTGATATAATGGATGCATAGTCGTAAATGAAGCTTTTATTACCTAGGTTCTTATATTATCTTTGTTGTATAGTGTGTTTCTTAGTTTGCGTGGTGATTGTAAAAATATATATATATGGTAACTAACATATGACCTATTTTTTTTCTGATGCATCTGCAATAATATTGTAATGGTTTTTGCCTATGCTTTGCAAGAAAGGCTGCGTATGCTTGCTTTGTGGCTATGTGATTTTTTTTTGTTTCGTTTTGGTTGTTAGATTACTAACGATGCGGTAGTCATCTACGAAAGATGTTAACGATTGCTTCTTATGGCCAGAGGAACATCAAAGACGTCTCTTGGAATGGAAGCAGTTGTACATATTCATATGTTTACCAGATTTGTCACCATATATTAATGTCATTTTAAGGTGACCCTACTAGGCTGGACTTTATTAAACCAAATATTATAACAAATAGCTTTCCGACACCTAAATTGAATGATGCACCCAGAAACATCTCAAAAAAAGAAGAACAAACATCATACAGCGTCTTGAAAAGCTTATGCCTCCAAATAGGCTAAAATTTTAAGATCTTCCAACTGATGAGAAAGCTCTTAATCTCATAGATGAGCATGATAATTATTTAAGAATTAAGTTAAATATTAAGTATCGCATTCACTAATGTGTCATAAATACCTGAAGATCTCTACTTAAAGCATCTCATTTGTTTACATTTAATAAATTCATTTGATATTTATCGTGTTTTCATGAAACCCTATTATAAAATAAGCCATAAGTGCAATAATGGACTATATAAATAAAACACAAGTACCCACTTGTTCTTTTTCAGATTCTTACCCGACTCGGAAAAGCGAGCATAAGTGCGTACTTGTGTTGTTTTTACTTAGATACCAAAGTGAAAAACTAGCACAAAAAACACAAATGCTCACTTGTGTTTTTTATTCTTAGTATTCATATTTTTTTAATATTTATTTTAGGAGGCAGAAACGGTTTTTTCTAAATATCTTATTAAAGTGAATAAATAATTGAAAAAAGTGCAATTGCTAAAAATTCTACAATATTTGTTTATTAATAAACAAAAGTTACAACTTTGTACTCTGCCTATAAAATAATTTACAAGAAATCTAAAGTTTTTTGGCTTTATCTCGAAACTTACTTTTTGTCACTTATGGTTTTTCTCCTTGAGACGGCAGTGTGAGTATCGTATACGTTACGATGCAGTTAGTAAAAATAAATAATAACGAAATTTTCTTGATTATACCGACGTGTTTGACTAATTTAATAACAATGATTGTTCCACTGAGTGGTTTTGGAAAAAGTAAAGTATTCTGATTTTTGTTCGTTCCTGAGTTACTTTTTTGACCGAGTGAAACGAAGGTCTCTGCTTCAGGTTCGACGAAAATGATTTCGTATGTCCGGCGGACTTCCGTTTGTTCTCCTCTACAGATCGCATTTCTCAACGGATTCTCGTGAAATTTTGTGAGCAGGTTCCATAACGATATAAATAGATTTTTTGTATACAGTTATTGACTATGAGTACTACGACAAATTACTGTTTCAACCCGAACCGACTTCTTACAATTTTTGCCTCTTTGGGTTTTTTATTGTACAACTTTTAGATGAATGAATTGAAACGTAGTGTAAAAATAATTGATGCCTTTTCATTTAAAAATATATACGTAATATATGTATAAGTAATTGTAAACGACAGACAGACACACTTTCGCATAGACAGATACACTTTTGCTTCATAATTGTAAATTGTATGTAGACTTGCCTGATAAAAAAATCCCATAATTATGTCATTCTGTCATTCTCTCAATGTTAAAAAAGTAGGTATAGTTTTTTACATAATTTTTAAGTACGTAAAGTACGACTACGAGCGAAGCGGGGATTAGTATTAGGAATAATCGTGATCTTACAGCGCGCGAGCCGAGGGAACGAGCGAAGCGAGCGTGCCGCGAAATCATTTCCGTCTTAATTTTTTTTTAACAAATTAGACAGTTTCGATTGGGCCTCGGGCTCCTATTACTTTATAAAATTATGATATTAGGTTTTTGTGCGCTAGAGTAGGTAGCAGGAAATTATTAGATATGGATAATAATAACAGCTTTCATTTTTAATAAATAGCGTTAAGTCACGAACTTAAATTACTGCTAAACTAATTAATATTTTGATGTAACTTTTATGGTCTTCAATCAGTAGGTATTTTATATTGTTGTTTTTTATATAAAAAAGAAGATTCCTTTGACTTGCAATCAGATACTCTTGCCTTAAATTAGGAAAAATCATTATTATTGTAATCATTAGTATAGATACCTTATAATCACTACCAAGTTAGGAAATTTTCATATACCTTACAATTTTTACGAAAATTCAATAATTTTATATGGTTTATTAACATTGATACCATTTGCCGGTGTAGCCGCTAAATAAATATATTTATAATACTTATAATAGTCGTAATATCTCCCCCACGGGACAGACAGTGCCTAGTGTGTGGGTCAGCATTAATCAAACAGAACATGTTTTTACTCGTGGCATAAACTATTTGTACTTGTATTTCAAAATCAAAATCAAATCAATAGTAGATTGTACAACAAGGGCTTAAAGCGATCCATTCTTATCCAAGGCAATTTTTGGCCCGAGCGCAGCGAGGACCAATATAGTCGAGTATAAAAATGGACATTTATGCCTGAATTATACACTCTGCTTTTAAGGCTTGATATTTTTTTACAATATTTAGATATTCGCCTTTAACGACGAACGTTCGTTCCTGGTTATTTTTAGTATGTGGTAAGTTTATAGCTTGCAATATCGAGTCTGTTTTAACATCATTAATAGTAATATTTGTTAATTCGATACCGCGGCATGCGCCGCTTATATCAAATATTAGGGCAACCTGCAACAAAAACAATAAAAAAGTATTAATTAAGTGCAATATTTCACATATTCGTGTGGTGTTTGTTGAAATGATGAATGAAAATAATTTAAATACTTAACAGTTTTATTACCTTCGTGGTCAAATATCAGTCATCGGGGGCGGTACTTAAAAATGTTTTTCTACTCGTCGACTTCAATGTTTGAATTACGATATAGTAGACAGAACTAAAATCACATACATTTCTCTATTGGTTCCCTTCAAGTGAACTCTTATGAAAAAGACCAATCACGTGTCGCCTTTTACATTACTCTTATGAAATTGGCCAATCACGTATCACCATTACAGTATTCTTATGAAATTGACAAATCACGTGACGCCGCGGACATAGAACAAAAGACAAACGAGCGTCCGACCCATGTGCCTAATGTTCAATGTTCATTGCCGCAGGACTAGTTTGTTTGATAGTTTCGGTTTGTTTAATTAATTTCCGTTGACTCGTAGAAAAAGTAGTGTATGCAATAGTTATATAATTAGCTTTTTAAGTCTCGAACCGTAATTAGACCACTCGGCAAGCCTCGTGGTCTAAACGCAGTTCTCGACTAAAAAAGCATACATTATATAACGATTGCATAAACTACTATTCTACTTGCTTCGCCATGAAGACCTTGGATTTTTTGCTTTTGTGCCTAACAGAAAGCCTTTTTAGGAAACTCACAAGCTACATGATATCGTGCGTAAGATAGTGAATAACCAGTATACAAGTGTTAGAACCAAATTAAATACGGTTGTCTATTGTTCTATGTATTACCCAGTGTACGAGCGGATTGGGGGATTCAGGCATCGGTGTCGCCGGGAGCCTTAAATCATATCATAGTTGTTAAGTTTTAAACAATGGCGATACCGATGGATGACGTGTACACGTAGACAGTAGCGCCGCGGAGCGGTGGCCGATATGGGTAACTAATCCGTTTGCCGCCTTTTCCGCGGTCGCCTTGGCAGATGGGAAATTTAAAAAATTATGGAGCTCTCTTGAAGTAATTATCGATTGCTAAAACTGTTGTCATAACGTTGTAAATTAATATAATGCAGAACAAGCATACTGATTGTACAAAAATACTATTGAGATAATTCATAATACAGGTATTGTATGGAAACATGGACTTTCATTTAACAATCAGAAGAAAGGGATATGTAGTTCAGTATTAATAAAATACTGAGCTGCAGCGATCCAGTCCCACAAAGAGTGAGTAGGTATACCTATGACTAGCAGAAAAGGTGAGATTTTTTTTCTGTAAAATATTTATTGTTCCAACTACGGCGAACTTTGAACTAAAGAAATATTAACAACTGGTGTGATAACTAATCGTGAGAGGACATTATTATGTTAGAATGTGTTGAAATGTATTTCTAATAAGTGCCGAACTGGAGAAATACTTTTCACATTCTTTTGATTCCTACTAATTGGATTAATATATATGGTCATATTGGTCATAGATCAAGATATGAATAAGCTGATAGTACAAATTAATTAAATTATTAATTAATCTGTTGATGATTTTTCACGTGTTTTTACATTTTAAACAAGCAAACTTTTGGACACCGTCTAAATAAAAGTATAAATGTTAACATGATAACATTTATAACTATTAACATGATAACGTTTATAAATAGGTACATGGGAATGTATTATAACATACATTTTAAATACAACACAGCGTTATTGACATTTTGTATATTATGTATGCTAGCAGTCGTCTTATTCGAAGCGCACTTCGTAGTAAGTTATCAAAAACTGGCAGACCCAAATGGTTCAGAGTTTGTTGTATGAAATAAACTTCATAGTTTGCGGATTTGGTTTATTCATACTCATTATTTGGAATTACACACTTTAACTTCCTGGTCAAATTAAATGTTAATATATGGATAATGAAGGTGTGCAATGTTATCAACCAATATTACGGTTGAACTCTTTGAACTCGGTAAATTCAAACCGAATGTATCTAAGTAAGCCCAAGGTACAAACAGACATTAAAGATGATCAGATGAGAGTCCCACTGCTAACTGCAGGTTTGGTGTAGTTGTCTGACCAGTAGTGACGTCACATTGGGTTATAATGAAATGTACGCCGCGTTACGTTTATTATTTAAGTACAGACGCGTTTCTTTCTATAATTACAAGCTTTTATTTAACTTGTAATGTTTGTTAAAGACAAATCTTGCAAGTTAGATCCACCAACTTACTGCAATAAATAAATACTTAACATGACAATTGAGGGCAATATACTTATGGTATCATCAAGCTCGTTCGGTGATAGAAAAGGAAAAATGGCACTGGCCATAGCATTTCCTAAACTATATACAATGTAAAACCGAAGTGTAGGGTCTATTGGAATCAAAATCCTCTACTACCTAGGCTCATGATTATTGGTTCATTATTGTCGTGTTTGGGGCGCGTGTTGAGGTGGTATTGTTAGGTTTGCTGAACAGCTCAGCCAGCGCAAGTTTTATATGTTGAAACTTACTTTCCTTGCATTCAGCTGTGTTTTAAACTGCTTAAGCGGTAGAGCATTGCATAAGCTAGAAGATATAGTATTATTGGGGTGGCCAGTAAGGCTCAGTATATTAACAACACTAATTTAACGAGCTTAGACATATTATAAAGTTTGGAAGTTTGGTTAGCTAGTAATTAATGACTGCAATACAAAAGTACAGATGAGTTGAAAAGGATTTGGTTAAGTTGGTGATATTTGAACCATTGGTGTTACTTTATTGACGTTCATATAACTAAATTGATGAATAAAGCTTTGACTTCAATGTAATGATTTTTCGAGTATTTGACAAGAGGTAATGTATTGTTGCGTGTACATATACTCGGTGCCTGTGTATTTTATTGCAGTGATGAAAGAGGTAGAAAATCATGGAACGACGTTGCACGAGTACTCAACTCGGGCCAAAGGTACTCGAGCAGTCTGTGGGCCAGTGTCAACCCGTGCAGTCACCAGGCCAGATAGCAGGCCAGTCATCACTTACACCGTCGTCGATCCTGCGGCGGTGGCGCTCGTCCAGTCAACGGGCCGGTAACAGCTCGTGCAGTTGCATCGCCTGCGCTGCTGTCGGCCCAAGGAGCGCTCGAGCAGTCCGCGAGCTTGTTACATCTTGAGCAGTCACGTTGTGCGAGGCAAAACACCGTGGGCTAGTACAGTGCCAGGCATCGTGCATCGTAGGTAAACGGATGTCTGATACTACTAAAGACGGTGAGTCCATTACATTTGATAACCGGACTGTATGTGACGAAAATTGTAGTTTCTATTAGTAAAGGTGCTCGCGGTAGTTTACAAAATAAAATTTATGGACAATTGATATCAAGATTAGTTCAGTATCAAAATATGTAATTGAATGGTAATGACGTTTTACAAGGTATTACAATACATTTTGAAATTACGTTCACAGATGTATTAATCTGCAAGGATGCAAGAATCTGATGGTGACTGACTAAATTAATTATTAAAGTAATTACGTCATATCAGTTTTATTTATAGTCTTCTCCTCGTTGATGTCAATGATGACGAGCAATTATGGTTTCCCCACATTGTGGGCTCTGATATGGCTGGCTAAGCCAAACATGATCTTGAATTACTCTGTTGAATGATTGCGACAGTACTTAGATTTGGCCAGACGTGCTATACTTGTACACTTGTTTCTTGTATGAGGTTGTAATTTCGGTGTAAGGTTATTACCTACTCTTTTATGCACTTATCAATGAGAAGAGGCTTGCGTCCAGCAGTGGGTCGTATTAGGCTGATGATGATTACAAAGTACATGAATGTCGTTTTGTCCGTGTAATTACTTAAACGAAAGTCGTGTCAAGTCAAGTTAATAAGATTCGGATGGGAAAAAATAAGTGGAAATGATATTGACTCGCAATGGCCCTGTGCTGGATGGTAGCGCGGAGTGTCAAGACGCGTATCAGTTCGCGCCGAAAATATTATAAACCGATGAGCGTTTTGCGTTATATGGGCCCTTAACTGTTTTGTTTTGAATTAGTACAAAACCGGTTCAGTTTAAATATCGCTCGATTCTTTATTGAAGGTTTACACACATGGTACACGGGCCGTTAAATAAAATCACTATTTGTATCTTAGAAGCCGGTGTTTCTATATTTTTTATTGTGGGGTTGTATGTTTTGTGATTGCGTATTTTAGAAATAAAGACATATTTGTTAACAAATGTGCATGTTTTCGAAATATACATTGATGGAATGTGTCACGATAGTTTGCTTGGTAAAGTGACACTTACAAGCTCTTAGATATTGTAAGAGCTGCGTATGTACATTCTATAGCATTTGCTATAAACATTACCTATATTCAAATATTTTTGCGTCTCAGAGAAACCAGAGTAGCAAACAAATAATAATGCGAGCGAGATGCTCATATACAAATTTGCATAAGGCTGACATATCATTTGTTGTCTTTGACATTGTTTGACTTCTTCTTATTTGCCGCAAACTATTTGATGTGACTTTGAATCAGACAAACGATTACCAGTCGGTGTTAAGGTGAGTCGTCAGCCATTATGAACATTGGTTCTCAATATTTGCTGCATATGTAAGAGTTTTTTCGCCTCTCTTGGCGGCACGCGTGTGTCTTCGTTAAGATTCAAATATAAGTGAGGAAACTTCTAAAATTCAATATTCAAAACGCTTCAATAACAGTTATATGAGTATGTCGTCGTTTGCTATCCGACATATAAATGCTGGTGGACAGTGTGGACAGAGACCTTACTGTGAGGCTAGCACAATTAATAAGAGTTTATATGAGTATGTCGGCGTTTGCTATCCGACATAAATGCTGGTGGACAGTGTGGACAGAGACCTTACTGTGAGGCTAGCACAATTAATAAGAGTTTATATGAGTATGTCGTCGTTTGCTATCCGACATAAATGCTGGTGGACAGTGTGGACAGAGACCTTACTGTGAGGCTAGTACAACTAATAAGAGTTTATATGAGTATGTCGTCGTTTGCTATCCGACATATAAATGCTGGTGGACAGTGTGGACAGAGACCTTACTGTGAGGCTAGTACAAGTAATAAGAGTTTATATGAGTATGTCGTCGTTTGCTATCCGACATAAATGCTGGTGGACAGTGTGGACAGAGACCTTACTGTGAGGCTAGTACAATTTATATGATATTGTCGCATAAGATTTATTTGATCTTAGTGATTATTTGCTGTTGAGAGGGCCTGCCTTCAAGGGCTTAAGTGTACAGTCAGTGCTTCAGATGTTCTACTTTGGTTTTTAATCGCTATGTTATCTATAGCCATAATGAGGTAGATTTAGAGTGAGTTAATATGTACCACCTCAGTCTTGGTATCATTTAAGTGGTTACCATGAGAACTCTTGTGTCTTTTAATCCACTGCAGGGTGGCTGTAACTGTTTGGTACGGTACATAGCCTTTGCCAGGAGAAAAAATAAAATAAAAATAATAAAAACAAAATGTAGAGAGACATTGTAAGGCTTGTTGAATTGATCAGCTATCAGAAAGTACCTATGCGTAATACGGTATTCTTCTCGAGGCAATTGTATGGCATTACTATTTTAAATTGCAATAGTTGTTGTGCTGTGGGCACCAGACGGTGTCGAATATGTGTGTTTCGGTATCTAAGTACTCCATCGAATCTGTGTTCGACCTTTAGTTGAGCCTTTGTCAGGAGACTGAAAAAAAAAATGTGAAGAGATACATTGTAAGGCTTGTTGAATTGATCAGCTATCAGAAAGTACCTATGCGTAATACGGTATTCTTTTCAAGGCAAATGTTAAGCATTACTGTGTTAAATTGCACTAGTTGTTGTGCTGTGGGCACCAGTTGGTGTCAAATATGTGTGTTTCAGTATCCAAGTACTCCCTCAAATCTGTGTTCGACCTTTAGTTGAAACCGTCTGGTTCTTGTCTCATGAACAAACTTTTCGTTTGTTTTATTTATGTATGATTTAGGAATACAACGTACAGATACATGTACCTTTTGTTGTTAACATGTGGTTTTGACTCCTAGTTGATTATATAATGCCGGGAAATAATTCTAGTTCTTTCGTCTTTAAGAGGTTCTACACACCTGCAGCCTCGTGAAGGATTTCGGGATGCTTATATTGGGTGATCTCTAGAGATCTGGTTGATTGAGTGTACTCAGATAGACAAACTGTTTCTAAACATTAGCATTACAAAAGGTTGTAAATATCGGTTTGATTGAAGATACCCAGACTTCAGTTGGACAATAACAACATGTAATCAATGTCGAATTTCATAAAATAGACAGACAAAGATTAGAGATTTTAAACATTAGTTTGACAAGTTGTAGCCTGATTTCGGTTTGATTGAGTTTACTCCGACTTCAGATGGATGTAGTATAGTCAGAGATAATAAATATCGATATAGCGTACTCAGATGCTGTAACGACGTAGCGACTCAGTTCACCCAGGTCAGCTTGATAAATTATAGTAAGGTTGTTGGATTTATAAAATGCAAAAGACAGTCACTATTGCAAGCAGAGATGGGCGCTTGACTAGACAGATGTTCTAGTCTAGCTAAACAAGACTGATGCGATAGTGTTATGTAGATGTTACTGTTGCTCGCAGAGGTGGAGCTTGACTAGACAGACGGGGCTAGTCTAGCTGAACGAGGCTGATGTGATTATATTATACTGGTGTTAGTGACTGTTGCACGCAGAGATCGGGGCTTGACTAGACAGACGGGGCTAGTCTAGCTGAACAAGACTGATGTGATTATATTATGCTGATAATACTCGTAGTTACTGTTGCACGCAGAGATGGGGGCTTGACTAGACAGACGGGGCTAGTCTAGCTGAACAAGACTGATGCAACTGTGTTATGTAGATGTCAGTTACTGTTGCACGCAGAGATGAGAGCTTAACTAGACAGACGGGGCTAGTCTAGCTGAACAAGACTGATGCAACTGTGTTATATAGATGTTAGTTATTGTTGCACGCAGAGATGGGAGCTTGACTAGACAGACGGGGCTAGTCTAGCTGAACAAGACTGATGCAACTGTGTTATATAGATGTTAGTTACTGTTGCACGCAGAGATGGGAGCTTGACTAGACAGACGGGGCTAGTCTAGCTGAACAAGACTGATGCAAATGTATTATGTAGAAGTTAGATACTGTTGCACGTAGAGATAGGTAGCTTGAAGATCTAGACGTGTTGTGATGTAAATACTTACTGTAGCATGTAATGAAAAGTTTAAATGAAAGCTTGATGGGGTATCAGATTTGCCCAAATTCGAAATGAACAAGACTGACGCAATTTTATACAGCAGTTAGCTGTAAATTGATAGCACGCAAAGAAGGGTGCTGCAGTCGTTTCAAGTTGTGATGGCACCTGGCTAGTTACATTAAGTACTACTGGGTCAGACAGGAGCCATAACTAAAATAATACAGATTACGCATAAAGTATTATAAAAGGCATGGAGGTTGGGATAAAGCATTTTAAGATTCATTGTGCATAACGATTGACAAAATGGCAAATCGAGCAAGATTGACTCATCATATTGTTGGCTGTTTTAGCAAAACAGTTGTTAATTAAACTTGTTTTAACTTTTGTTCAGTTGCTGCGCGCGCCGGGAATCCGCGCCTTCCTAGCAGAGAGGGGTAGCACAAGTTTGCTTCAGGATGCAACCGCACGGCTTGCACGACCAGCTGCCACACCACTGCCCACTCATCTCACTCAATTTAGTGCCGACGGTTTCGTTCACCTGATCAGAATTTGATCCTCGTCGCTTTGTTAGAGCATAAACGTTTGGTAGCTATTTAAGCTGCAAGATATTGTGATTCCACTTAGAGCGTCGATGGAACATGTGTTAGTTCGGTATATTGTTTAAAATTCGATCTTTAAGTATGTGAATTTGATAACCTTTATCACGACTCATTATGTGTCCATGTAGAACAAATTCTTATTGTACTGTATCGGTTGCCACAAAAACATGTCAATATTGTTGATATCGATGATAATGTTACAAGTAGAATCAGCACATATCAATCATAAATAGCTAATTCTCTGTAGTGGTTTGGTGATGGTGTATTTGGTAATATAATTTGAGAATACGCGAGGACGTGTATTATGGACGGATGGCCGAATGTTAGAACCAAATTAAATAAGGTTGTCTATTGTTCTATGTATTACCCAGTGTACGAGCGGATTGGGGGATTCAGGCATCGGTGTCGCCGGGAGCCTTAAATCATATCATAGTTGTTAAGTTTTAAACAATGGCGATACCGATGACGTGTACACGTAGACAGTAGCGCCGCGGAGCGGTGGCCGATATGGGTAACTAATCCGTTTGCCGCCTTTTCCGCGGTCGCCTTGGCAGATGGGAAATTTAAAAAATTATGGAGCTCTCTTGAAGTAATTATCGATTGCTAAAACTGTTGTCATAACGTTGTAAATTAATATAATGCAGAATAAGCATACTGATTGTACAAAAATACTATTGAGATAATTCATAATACAGGTATTGTATGGAAACATGGACTTTCATTTAACACAAGTAATTTATTTTATAGGCATAACATGGAAGGCGTAGTATCTCCTAAGTAGTCTGTGGTGGAAGGCCACGGTATCGGCAAGCCGTTAACGTCCGCGGTAGAATAAAAGCGTCTGCATACAATTTCAAACATTTTAGGTGCCCTATTTTATCGTGTCTGTAAATAATGCCGTGGTTATCCTCAGTACAATATAAAAGCGACCAATTACTCATAACAACATTAAAATTTAATTTTAATTGTCAAGGTTTTCGAAGGAGGTGGTCTTATTATAGAATCTATTAATGTAGTCTCTGTGCCAACACATAAACATCAAAGTCATATTCAAAGAGTGCAATGTTATGTCATTTTATTTGATTCAGAAATGTCAATCTATATAAATCTAAATTGAATCAAACAATGTAAATTAATTAATGTTATTAAAATACCAATAAACAATGTTCAACAGTCTATTCGCATCCCGTAAAAATCCAATAGAAGAACGTTTTAAAACTGTCACTCACTACCATATATATTTCTTTTCCTTGTATTTCTTCTCTAGGATAGCAGTAGTCTGGCATCTTTTAAACTTTTTGTTTTTGGTTCCACCTATATCATATAGTTGCAATAATGCAACGATAGACGAGTGTCCGTGTGATAAGCCCGTATGGGATAAATCCGTTTTCTCCAAGACCATACAGATGAAATATGGAATATTATGTCATACCAAGTGGTTGATTAGTACATCCGACACAATATACGTTTTTGGGATATTAATCGGGTCGATCATCTTTGGAGCTATGTCTGACAAGTAAGTTTCTTCATATATAAATCACATTTAGTACAAAGCTTGGATGAATAAATAATCTCTATAGTGTGAGTGCCCTTGCCAAAACAGCCCTACCGTAGCTGGTACAACTATAGAGAGGTAGGATTGTACCAGTTGTAGAAATAAATTTCGTATGCGCCTTAGACCTCTGCTTAGCACAAAATAATAAATATTATTTAGCATAAATTGTCTTCATAATGGAGAGCATAGACAAGACTTGTGTTAAGGCGGATTCGTACTTATCGGACGTGTAGATGCTCTGATGCCTAATAATGCTATTTTGCTAGTGCAAATCCTAAAAAAATATTTATGTATTGCTTTAATCAACACACTACTAACAGATCAAAAATTGCATGGTGGTCCGAAAATCTCAGTACGTGCGTAAATTTATTTATTGTTTCTTTCAGATACGGGCGTCTCCTTACGTTTTCAGTTAGTTCCGCAGTAGTAGGAGTTTGTGGTTGTCTGGTAACTGTGATGCCAAATATAACTACTTTTATCATCATGCGAATCATGGAGGGCATCGGGTTGGCAGGAGTCATAACAAGTAGCTATGTCCTAGCTATCGAGTTTTGTGGAGTCAAATACCGGGAGACCATTTCTGCAATTTTACACTTCCCTATCAATGTGGGGCATATGGCTATAGCCGGTATATCGTATTATCTGAGAGACTGTGATCAGTTCCAAATAGCTGTATCAGTTCCAATGTTCATTCCTGTCATATATTGGTTTATCTTTCTGGAATCCCCGAAATGGTTACTTGATAATAACCATCGCGAAAGAGCCATAAAAGCAATGGAAAGATTTTGCAAATTGTAAGTATAATTCACTCCCCATTATTATTTAAAGGAATCTTATGAAATTCACTTATTTCTTAATTATTTGTAATTCGCTCCCATTATTCCTTATCCCTTGCATATTGCCTGTAGTCTAAATATTGATTTAGGATTTCGATTTGTCGATTTTCAATTTTGTTCATCGACATATTATTATGATTCGGAACTGGATTTCGCTGAAAATCAATAATGAACATCGTCATTTTTCTCATAGACGATAACTCAAATCAATAGCTTAACAATCAATAACATTTTACACTGTACAAATGTCATACTTTGTTTTGTTTCAGCAATAAAGGTCCTCACTGCGAAACAGTGAGAGCAGAGATGCAATCTTATGAAGTCGTCAAGTCAGGCGAGATGTTAAGATTTCATCAGCTCCTAAGAAACAAATTAATGGCCAAAAATGTTCTATGCATGGGCTACCTCTCCTTCACGTGCGGCCTTGGATATTACGGAGTAACAGAATTTATTGGGAAAATGAGTGGAGACATACACTTAAACACTTTTATTGGCGGGTCATTTCTGGTGCCAGGGACAATCCTATCAGTAATCTTACTAAACAGACTAAATCGGAAAGCTTTTGTCTTATTCACTTGCATCGCATCCGGTCTCTTGATACTTATAGTTGTAACTATTCCTATAACTTCCAAGCCACGTTGGTTGAGGATACTCTTTGCTGGTTTATCTAACAGTACTTTTTACATGCTTTTCATCGTCGTTTTTCTTTACTGTATGGAATTATTTCCAACATCCGCCCGTAATTCTGCGCTAGGCTTCGTGTCGGTTATGTCTAGAGTTGGTCAAATGTTAGGTCCGCAAATTAATCGTCTTTCTCTAACAGCATCAGGAATTATTTTTGGCGTAATGGCACTACTGTGTGTACCTGCAGTTTTACCAATGCCAGAGACGAAAGGTAGGGAATTGACATCTGGTGCGGGTGATGTGGCGACGTCTAATCCCCGATCTACTTCATAGAGCTCATCAAACCAAACGAACATCCGAGGAAAGAAGTTAGTAAAACTTCTACTAGCTCGCGCAACAAGACGTGCACTTCACGTTTGTTAGCAGACCGACTATTTGCTTTTCATGTTCCAGTTGCTTGCGCGACAATTCAATTCATTTTTTTATTTACAACAAAGGTTAGTTTACAAGAAGTCATTTACATCATGTGTCACACATTTACATTAAAATGTTAGGACATGCATGTAGGTACAATATCTATCATTATGTTTCTTATATAATTCATAATTATCACATTAAGTCATGAAACGTTTCATTTATTATTAAGTATTATCAGAGTAAGTAGTAAAGATGTGTGTAAAGAAGATGAAATAACATGTATTTTACGGTTAAGCTTTTGTTGCTTTATTAACTTATACGTTTGTTGCCATGAAAAGGTATATTTTGTCAGAAATTTTAAGAGTAAGTAAGGTAAATGTTTGCTTGCGTATCTTGACAGCATTTGCTTTTACAGTTTGGGACGTAGGTACCTACTTACTTCTATAAAATATATTGGTGCTATCCGGGGTGCCGTCCCATACGCTGGAATTATTTTAAATACCTACTTAGCTAATTTATCAAAGTAACGTAATAAATATGTGAATAAATCATATATAAACTATTAAAAAAATATTTTCATAAACTTCCATTAAACCTATGTTAGTTAACAGGCCGCTAAAGTTCGTTTGTCCTTATCTGTCACTTTGACATTTACGTTTGTGAGAAAGGGCCAAAAATATTTTAGTTAGCAGAGGTTTGTTAAGTTTTATGAATAAGGGGGTTAATTTTTCTTTCAAAACACTACTATGATAATAGGAATTTTCAGTCAGTTTGTCTAGTAATAAAAACATGATTCATTAATTAAAATAAGTAACAGGCATAATGTTTAAGATTTATAGACGTTTTTTTTCTCACGTAAGGTATACAATCACTGCCATGGGAATAATGGTATTACACCTATGTACATGCATTTAATTTGTTTTGGTTGTTATCACCGCAACAATGCAAATTATACTTATTTAAGATAGACAACATATACCGTTAAACATTCAGGCATAATACAATAAACCAACAACAATTCCTACACACCAAAAGAGAACAACGAAGTAGCTTGCACTACCTAGTGATGAATGGAAGATTATTCGATTTCTCAAGTCTCATCTAAAGCTGTTCAGAGGCTAATTAAAAAAAAAACACCTATTTATTATTATTATATTTCAACTAAGGGCCTTAATAAGGCGCTCCGACTTGCGAGCGAGTTTTGTATCGATCACGCAGCGAGCTCGAAGTGACTGATATTTATATTTGCAGGGCTACGTAAAAACATGTTTCATTATTGTTACAATGAGTAAACGGGCATTGGTCCCTTTGATACTTTCTATGTTATACTTTTCTTTTTATACTGCATGGTTTCATGCATAATTAGTTTCAAGTCTATAGTACAATTGTATAATACAGTATGGTCTATTTAAGAATGAAACCATAGAATTTATCGTGAACGTGCACATCCATTAAATACAATAAACCATCAATTTCTACATCGCAAGAACGAATCATCAAGTAGGTACAGGTTACGCCATCTAGTGATGAATCGATGCTTAAGTCTCACGTATAGACGTATAACGCTGTATAGAGACGAATAAAAAAATATACTAAATTACATTTTAACTATTAACTATACTACTAATTATATTACTAAACAAACAGTCGCCATAACAGAAAAAATTTGAGCTTTTTTTTAAATAGGTATCGTAAAATATAAATAAAACGCTCTAACGACCAATTAGTAGGTACAGGTTACGACATCTAGTGACGAATAGATTCTAACCTCATTCTATGCTGTATATTCTTCGTAAGTTTTTCGCCAGCAGAACCGATTATCCTAATGTTTCTGTTGAATAGTCTCGTCTGTATATATTAGGATAATAAGCTTTTGCCCGCGACTTCGTCTGCGTAGAACTCGGTCATTGCGTTAGAATGTTATTGCTATTATTTTATGTCAGGCGCTTATACCTAGTTACCTTTCTTCCATACAAATTTTCACCTCCTTAAGGGATGATTTCCGGAATAAAAAGTATCCTATGTCCATCCCTGGGACTCAAACTATATCCATACCAAATTTCATCTAAATCGGTTCAGTGGTCCAAAAGTAAGTGGTAACAGACAGACAGACATACCTACTTTAACATTTGCAACCCGTCACGACTTTGCACGGGTAGGGCAGTTTTTTAATCTATTTTAACTGAAAGTCTACTCGCCAAGTATAAAGTCACTCACTTTAAAAAACTCAGGTTGTCCATACAATGTTTCAACCCCCTTTTCACCCCTTCAGAGGGTGAATTTCAAAAAACGCTGAAACTGCTGCTTAGTCTTCTTAGTATTTAATACTAGGTCTACAAACGAAGTTTCAAGCTCCTCGTTAAATAAATTGCTCACCATACAAACTTTCAACCCCCGTTTCACCCCTTTAGAGGGCGGATTTCGATCAACGTTGAAAAATATTTTATTTAGTTTTAATGGTTAGTCTATTAAGGGGGTTTGAAGTCTCTATCTTAAAGAAAATTTTATTTTCCATACAAAAAGGCCACCCTCTTTTTACCCCCTCAGGGGATGAAGTTTGAAATAACTTATAGCCTATGTCCTATTCTGATGTCTAATCTGCAATACTGGAAAGTTTCATAGAGATCCGTTCAGTAGTTTTTGAGATTAAGCGGAACGTACATCCATCCACACAAACTTTCACGTTTATAATATTACTAGCTTTTGCCCGCGACTTCGTCCGCGTGGAACTCCTGTACGTATAGTTTCAGAGTAAGTAGTAAAGATGTGTGTAAAGAAGATGAAATAACATGTATTTTACGGTTAACCTTTTGTTGCTTTAATAACTTATACGTTAGTTGCCATGAAAAGGTATAGTTTGTCAGAAATTCTAAGAATTAATAAGGTAGATGTTTGCTTGCGTATCTTGTCAGCATTTGCTTTTACAGGTTGGGACGTAGGTACCTACTTACTTCTATAAAATATATTGGTGCTATCCGGGGTGCCGTCCCATACGCTGGAATTATTTTAAATACCTACTTAGCTAATTTATCAAAGTAACGAAATAAATATTTGAATAAATCATATATAAACTATTAAAAAAATATTGTAATATACTTCTGTAAACTATATTAAATGATTTATTTCGGTCAGCGAAAACGTGAAAATTTTTGGATGTAGAAACACGTGAGCAAGCTACGTGTGAAAAACATGGCGTGCCCAAATGTATTCCCGCTACTTTTAATGTTTGGCCCTGTGATTTATTAATTGTCATTGCAAATGAAAATTTTAGTGGAAACTGCAGACGTTTAAAATTAAACGGTAAATTATTAGATATAATTGGAATACGGGGTATAAGTACACTTTATCCCTTAGCTTGTCCAGTTAAAATCGTGCCCTTCACAATGTATTTCCCTAATTCGGTTACTCGCAATCTTGTACCGTTGCATAATTTCGGTGCGTCTAAGTTACGCATTAGTAAAACAGGTACACCCACCTTCAGTTCAAGCGAGTGGGACGGCACCCCGGATAGTTCCAAAGAGTTTAAAAATTCTACAGGGTAAGTAAGTGGTGGTGTCTTCGGCTAACATGACAGTGTTGAATGAAAAAAAACACTGAATTACATTTTAACTATTAACTATTTAAACAAACAGTCGCTATAACAGAAAAAATTATAAATTTTTAAATATCGTAAAATATAAATAAAACGCTCTAACGATCAATTAGTACGTACAGGTTACGACATCTAGTGACGAATAGATTCTAACTTCATTCTATGCTGTATATTCTTCGTAAGTTTTTCGCCAGCAGGACCGAATATTCCTAATGTTTCTATTTAATAGTCTCGTTTGTATATATCTATCTATCTATCTATACATATAATAAAGCTTTAGAGGTTCGAAAATCTGTACATTGAAGATATTAGCAAAAAAATCAATTGAAGGGTCTTAGAATCGATAACAGAACACGTTTCAACAGTTTTTAGAATTTGTGTCTGTTTGTCTGTCTGTTTATTTGTCTCAGCATCACGCGAAAACTAGCCAATAGATTTTAGTACAACCTTCACTTTCCTTCTTGGGTGTGAACACAACCTCGCTACGCTTAAGATTTTCTGCTTAGAATCCCTAGCTACGATCAGGATTCTATTGTAGGAGCTTTCGCTTCACTCAGGATATATCGCCTTCGCCGGAAATATATAATTTTGCTCACTTGAGAGAATCTACTATTTACGACCACCTCAATATATATGTCAAATGAAATAACTTAGCAGATACGGACTAGTCTGGCTAGCGCAAATTGGTTGAGCCTGCAAAAGCTCGGCAAATTAAAACAATCTAGATCGGGCAACGCTTTGCTTACTGTTTACGCTGTTTTTTTTTTGTATAAAGCTGCTGTTGTGACAATGAGTTTACGAGAATTTCATAGTTACATAGTATGAGTCATGTAGGTACCTACATGTAGGAATACTACTCAGCAGAGCTAACAGATAATTTTGTATTTAGTACACATGAATTACTAGATTTGGCGCCAAGTGGTTATTTTGCTTAATGCTCACGTTTAACCATTTAGAAGAACTAATTATAAGCCGTTTTTATTGAAGCCAGCACGAGAAATGCCAATTAGCGGGTTAATAGTAGGTACTAGAATAATCCTTTGGCGACCAAGGGAGCGGTTAGTCATCAGTGGAAAAAACTAGCACTGCTATTTAGATAAAACGTTAGTATATTATTCATAAGTTAAACGTTTTTGGGTTCCATGCCATATCTCAAAATGAAAAAAAGTACATATATAGGCTCGCTTCGTTGTCCTCCGGCCCCCTGATTTCCAGAATCAGTGCCTTTACCATGAGTTTACATGACCGTACTCGCTAGCGACTGCGTACAGTACGGGCAAAAGTACAGCGCCTCTGGTGGTTACGCAATAGAACTAAGAATCGGCACACTAAATCGTTTACGCAGTCGCTAGCGAGTACGGCCATGCAAACTCATGGTAGTAATACTGTAGTGTCTTGGCGCTGTAAAAAATCACACTCTACTCTGTTCAGAATTAACAATACAATACAACAACAATCAATCACTTTTTAGTACAATTAATGTAAACAAATCACTTTTCAGTACATTAAAGGTACAATCCAGTTAATAGAAGAAAG
Organism: Epiblema foenella; assembly: GCA_963556455.1. Taxonomy (NCBI): domain Eukaryota; kingdom Metazoa; phylum Arthropoda; class Insecta; order Lepidoptera; family Tortricidae; genus Epiblema; species Epiblema foenella. The sequence continues at coordinate 19,940,982 of OY747099.1, read as the reverse complement.
AAATACAATTAATATTAAAGTTTTGAATCACTAAATCTCATCATGATATCGGGTTAAGGACAAGTATTAATCGGTAATGATGCAATGAATGTTAAAATAAATCACAAAATTATTTCTATAAATATTATTTAAGGGGCTCCTAGCTCCCAATGACCTTCGATCTGTAACTCTCCAGTTTTTCGTGTTTTTATGGCTTATCGTATTAAGAACAACAAATTTTACTGAAATAGTATACCATATTTACCTTTAAACTCACTGCCCACGAGATATATGGCATCCAACTTTGGCAATTTTAGGCCAAAAAACCAATTCTTTGGAAACAACTTTTGTGAAGATGAGTCAAAAAAAAGGTCAAAAAAGTCTACGTTTGTTGCGTCACCTCTTTTTGAGAGCACTCCCCTAACCGCCACAGCTAGCATCGGAATCCTTGGTGTCGACATCTCGAGTGAAGTCCAGTTCCGTGGCCATTTAGAGGGTAAGGCTAAATTAGCCTCAAAGAAGCTCGGCGTTGCTCATCAGATCGAGGCAGTATTTCACTCCGGTCCACCGCCAACAGCTGTACAAGGCGCAGGTTCGCCCACATTTGGAATACTGCTCTCATCTGTGGGCAGGGGCACCCCAGTACCAGCTTCTCCCTCTGGATCGCATTCAACGGAGAGCAGCTCGAATCGTCGGCTGCCAGCGCATTTCTGATCAGCTCGACTCCTTGGCATTGCGTAGAGACACACACAGACCTACAGCCTCACTCTACATTTTCTATCGCTTGTGTCACGGGTCGTGTTCGGAGGAATTGTTCGGAATGATCCCTGCTGCATCTTTTCGCACAACCAAACTATGGGATGAACCGTTGCCTGCGGTATTTCCGGACCGATATGACCTTCAAACCTTCAAGAAAAGAGCATATTCCCTTCTGAAATCCGGCAATGCACTTGCGACTCCTCTGGTGTTGCAGGTGTTTATGGGCGACGGTAATTGCTTACCATCAGGCGATCCGTCTGCTCGTTTGCCCCCTATAACATAAAAATCTCTTGCTTTGTTAGAGACGTCAATAAGGAACAGCTATGTACATGTACATTTCATATATATAAGTTCATAAACAACATACTAATATCGAAAATAGAGCTATTTTGGAGCACATTTGAAAAAATAATAAAAAACAAGTAGTCAATTTTTTTCAAAATTTCGCCTTTTTAAATAAAGGATTTAAGAACCGATAAACGTTTATTCCATAAATATATCTATAGTTTTGACGGAGTAATATCAACTCAAAACTCGTCAAAATCGATGAATAGCGCGTAGAGCCCCTTAAAGACCTACTCTTAAACCTAAGTATATCGTGATAAGTCTTCAAACATATGGTGATTGTTTTTTTCTTTTATTAACTTGATGATGATCCTTGAAAGCCACTCAAACGTGATTTTTTACATGAATTGGAAGTCAATAGAGTACTTATGTATAGGTAGTAAGAAAATTTCGCAGACTCAATCCTAATTCTTTACTCGTTTGGTATCCTAACATAGGACCGTGGTTTCACGTCTAACAATGTATATAATCATAATATAGTAAAAAAATATATGTATCAATTATATCATAATATTAGTCAAAGAAATTTGTTTTTTCTATGGCTCAAAATCAACTTACAATAAACCTGAAATTCCATTGTTATTTTCAATGATCCACGGAGATGAAACAAGTTTTCATTACCCACAATACGGAAGTAATATGTTGTCAAGCAATTTTACTTCAATTGTTGATCTTTAAATAAATTACTCACGACTTCATAAAAAGGAGCTGGTTCTTAATTCAACTTAAACACAACGCCTTGTACAGTCGCAATCAGATATACGAACGACCAAGGTTCTAAACACACTATACACGGCTCTAACATCTTTCTTTCTTTTTATTTCTATTGTCAAGGCATAAGAGTGCATGTTTAGATATTCAGTGTGTAATTAACATCGTCCCGAAATCTTCAATTAAGTCATCAAATGGATTTGTTTTTGCCAAACTTTATATAGAAAAGCTTTGCACAACTTTGCTTTAACATACTCCTTTAACATTTCCTGTAACATATTAAGAAAATCCAAGTGCACAATGATTTTCAGCTCACAAAAAATATCTTAAACCAAAGTAGGTATACGTTTTCGGTACGATGTTAGGTTCACTATCTACGTATTTGGAATGTAAATTCATAATATCTCTGACGTCCTACGTAAGTAAGCGAATAAAACATTCATAATTCTTGGGGAAACACAACCTATTGAAATAGCTCTTAGCGCCGCCCTTATCGCTCCTTCAACATTAACCTCAGCAAATACTGTACGTTTTCCCCCAATTTGCCCTCACATAACACCTTAACAATAGAATTCTCCTAGGATCCCATAAGCCTGAGGTACATTACGACTTACCGTTGTAAATTACCGACCCGCGTAATAGATGGCGCCACGCCCCGAAGACAATGGCACTAACGGTCATAAAACACGTGGGATTCCAAGTTTGAAAATGTTTTTGGAAGACTATTATGTAGGTGCTGAGTTTTGAATTCCCCGATGAGTTATTTAGTAGATACTCGTATTACTACGAGATGCGGCTACGTTTATTAATTTCTCCGAATGTTATACCTACGTGACTGAAAGGGACGGCAGGATCAAAGTTCGGATTTCGAATATCGGAGTAGCCCCTCAGGGTGAAATCGAAGGCGTAATCAGAAGTAAATTTTTCCGACTCTACAAATTATCGCCATTCCAATGCTTAATAGTTGCAATAATAGTTGTTATATCGAATAACACAAGGTTTATTTTCTCAAAATTCACAAGAAAAATTATAAAAGAATACTTAAGTCGTGGTCACCCACGTGTCACGTGGTATAATTTTTTTTGAACCTGACTGGTTTTACAGGCCGGGCCCAATAAAGCGATAGGAGTGCGCGGTTGGAGACTTGGATAGTGGCCTGGGGAAAATCCAGGGGAAACCTCCGACACGACCACGCGGGCGGTTTAAACAGTAACCTCCTTAATCATAAAACTTAACAAAACTCTGCTATGTAAAATGTCTGCTGTCTCTGTCTCACAAGCACATGTGTCAAAGTAACAGATAAGGACAAACGAATTTTAGCGGCTAGTTAACCTTATTCATAAAGGTTTGATAGACGTTTATGAATAAGGGGGTAAGAGTTTGCGCTCCAGTGAGATTGGTTGAGCGGCTTCAATCAATTCTCCTTCATGATGGAGGAGTTCTGGCCGAAATGTGTCGTATTTCGGCGGTTTCGCGGCCAGTTATTCGACCCCCAGTGTAAAGCACCTCGCGTCGTCCTCTCAACGTGAAATTATTTAGTTTTAAGAAATAAAACAATTTGTATGTTAGTATTTAAGGTATTTCTAATATGGGCCACATGTGCCTGAAATAAATGTTTATTATTATTAAATCTGAGGTGTGAGTGGAATCGAGCTACTGGGAGTTTGGTCGCTGATTCACTAAACCTAGAGAAAAGTCCAGCAAGGAACTCAGCTAGGCCCGACCTGAGGCGGTCGGACTGACACTTATCAGTTTTGACACACGTTGTATTGAGGGATGACCAGACAGACGTCTTGTAGGTAGAGTAACCAAGTTATATGATTTTATTTTTCTCTTAATAATATGAGAAATAATAGTCAATATTGCGAGATAGCAAATGAAATCATTTAAAAGTTTCTAACTTTGCTATCGTCTTTCAATACTTCATCATGTCAAATAATTTCTGATCAGGTCTCTGATGTCAACCTGTAGGTATATCGGAAATGAAGAAATACACGATGTTCACTAAGTCCTCAGCTCGTAATAGTCCACGAGCAAGATACGAATTTCGTAAGTATTGTTTTCTAGTGCGTATGGGAGGCTACCGTTGCTGAACCCGGCTATGCCCATGCAAGGAATTTGTATTTTCAATGGATATTAGGCTATTAATTCTTACGATGTGTGTAAGTGTACGATGAGCGATACAAAGCTTTACTATAAGATCTGGGTAGATGAATTTCTGAATTAAAAAATAATAATAATAAGGCTGCTTTAAATCTAATGTAATAGAGTTCCTATTATAACAAACATACGGTTGTTTTAAGACAATGTTTATATGTAATAGAAACTGTATTAAATTAGTGTTAAAGTAGAATATCCAATGGCATAAGAGTGTCGTACCTTTTTCCAGGCATAGCACGATTTATTGACCACATACATTTTCAATTGAATTCCGAATTTAGTTCTGGGGTTTAAGGTTAAAATTATATTGCATTTTTTTTAAAGTGACATCTTAGAATGAATCACCGAAACGTAAATATTTACAATATGCATTTTGTTTTTTGCACCTTCTAGATTGATGCTGCCTGGAAAAGGGCTAATATAATTTAGGTACCGCTCATGTAATCCGCAAAACAAATCTGTGTTGTAGTTGTAGATAAGGCACTGGTCCCACCGCCGGCGAGTAGCGAGAAACCTCAGTAATTCTCAAAGAGAATATAACAACTTCGTTCTAAGAGACGGGACTTCGAACTAGGTTTTGGATGACAGTGACATTGTCATTGCATGACATTGACGTAGAGTTTGGCAAACATTCTGTACCACAATAAAATAAAAAAAGGAAATAGGTAATGCCAACATAACAGCGCGATAGGGATGTAACTTTGATGTAGTACGGTTAACGATATCGATATCCATAAACGATGACTAGTGACGTCGTGGGTTCCATTTTTATAAAAATTCCAGTTAGAGGGCGTCCATTATTTACGTGAGATGTTTTTGGCGGCAGGGGATCGAATTTTGCCAAAAACACCTCACATTAATAATGGATGCTTCTTTATTAACAATTGGGGTTTGAATCCATTCTCAACTGGTTAGGTTAAAACAACTACACTACGACGTCCATGCGCATGTTCCGCAGTGGGTAGGGCTAGAAATAAATAAAATAAAAAGTATAAAGTTGTGTTGCTTTAAATATATTAACTATCTCTTTAGACGACTTTTCTTTCGGTTAAAATCTTTGGGTTGAAGTTGAAAGTGGTCACCACAAACAAATTTTAATTCGTTCAACTTCTCAATCGGAACGTAGGTTAGGTAGGTCGGCTAGGTCTTCATTGCCAATCACTTTCACCCACTGTCTGCAACTGAAAAATACCAGAGTTCTATATGATAAGCTAGTTATCGATATGTTACGGCCAACACTAGTATGTATAGTATACGAATAAAACTAAATTGTAAATAACGCTTCTTATTTTGCTTACATGTAACTTGCTGTGGTACATAATAGATAATCTCCAATTAATTGCTTACCGGTCGTGATCTAAAGGAAATCTTGCCATTAATTTCCTTTTCTCGTCATCTTTTCGACCGGCACGAAACCCACAAATAACACGTACCCTATAGGCTGAAATAGTCCGTGGCATGTTGAAAAACACACTGCCTTCTTACTACATGCTTTTTCACTTTAAATTTAGGTTTCTACCACTTATAAATACCAAAATAACAAACTACAAACCACACTACGAACTGATCAACAAAGAAACAATGTGGCGATCACTCAAGTTGAACGGAAGTGACCAGAGGTGACATTGACATGTGACTGAGATGGATTAACTGAGGGAGCGAGATAGCAGTATCCGCCATTATTTTTTGGCCGAATTCCATACAAAAGTGTAATTTTGTAAATTTTGTTAGTTGCGCGAGCCTGGTAATTCTACTCGCTTCAGCGAAAAAATGAGTAGAATTACTATGAGAGTACTCGCTGCTCGCCGGCAGTGGGACCAATGCCTTATACTGGCTGTGATAGTTTTTCATAGTATATGATAAGTTTAGGTACTAATACTTACATAAAATAAAACAACGGTTCTACTTTTAGACTATTTATTGTACAAAATCTTAAATTTATACTAATTACAGTCAAATCCTATCTTAACATTATATAAAACCCCCAGCCGTTGTTTATAGTGTCAACGTTAAAATGGCTTTTTATTCACTACTTTTACAAAAATGTTGAATTTAACCTAACTTGTGTGACGTATTTTTATTCGTAAAACTCAACGAGCCCCTGCTTTGGTACAAGTTTCTCCTCTTTCATACAAACAAATTTCAACAAGATAGATAAAGAAAATAAGTACTCATATATACTTTTATAATGGCAGGGCTTTTTTTTGTAATGACAAACAGGAGATAAAAACTTAATCTAATATTAAACGTCATATTAGCATGAACTAATTGAGACCGGATTCGGTGGAATCGCCATTAAATTTCTGTATGGCGACCTTCCTAACTTGGTGGGGCGGGATGGACATTATATTATGTGCTATTTAGTTCTTTGACGTTGCAGATATTTCTTTACGAATCGGGATACAAAATAAATCGCAGAAGCGAGGCAGTACTGAGGGCCTACTCCGAACTTCGTATCGTGCCGTCCCTTTCACTCATATAGTGTATACACGATACACGAGAACGAAAGGGACGGTACGATACGAGGAGTAGGCCCTCTGAATTCGTATCGCTTCGCTTCCGCGCAATTCGCGCCAGTCAGGAAGGACTCATTTAAATCGCAATATGTGTGATTCTTCTGGTGTCGCAAGCGTCCATAGTCTACACTGTAGTGTGGGTGCGTAACGATGGCTATAAATATTTTTAAAATAATATTAATCACAATAACGCTCATTTGCTATAATTATTGAATTACATAACAACACAATATATTAGAATTACGATTTGAAACGGGATATTTACCATATAGTCCTTGATAATGGCGCTTGCAACAGTGCCGAAATATCGGGAACTCACAAATACAAATATACATGGTAAATATCCCGTTTCAAATCGTAATTCTAATGTAAATGACCATGTGAGCTTGAAATCTTATAACACAATATATTTATATATAATTATCATTTTTATATAACGAACATTTGATATAATAATAATTATTATTAATAATATAACATAATTTAAGTATAATGCATATTTCCTATATTGGACACTGGCGAAGTATAATGCTCATTTAGTCGTAATGTATAGTTGGTATAATCAGGTTAGGGCAGGTAGAAAAAATATTAATTGTATTTTTTAATTATAATGTAAAAATAAACGTTTGCACAAAAAAGAATTACATCTTCATATATATCTGTATCTTTATACTTTATGCGGGTGTCCGTTAGGTACGAAGACGAGTGAAACAAATATACAAACTTGGCTACATTGGCTAGCGAGCGAAACCTTTCTGATCAAAACCGACTTTAATGTTGTTAGGTTCAGAAGACTAAAGACGCCTTAGTCTTCTGTTGTTAGGTTTTTATGTGCCTTGAAAAAACATGCTATTATGCTATGCATTGCATGCATGGTTGCGTCTTTGCTAACCATAGTAACCCGCCGTAGCGGCCGATGATAATGGCTAGAACCAACCAATTGAGGCGTTATAATTTTCAATATGTGGAAATTATACAGCTTGATCATTATACTCGTACATTATGACTTGTATATCAAATAAGAATTACTCTATGATGGTTATAAGAAATAAGTGTTATACGGAACGATAGTTATAGTAAATAAAAATAGATATTTTGATACTATACAAAACACTTATTATATAACATGAATGATTTTGAAATTATATCAATAGTTGTTATATCGAATGATATTATATTATTTACTTCTATATCGATCATTACACACCCCTACAGTGAATGTTTACCATCAGGAAGGTAGTAACCTTGTTTGCCACTGTCATTTTACGGTCATTGAATTTGATTGTTTGCCACTTTTGGACTTTATTTCTATTGAATCAGAGTCCAAAACTGAAACACATTCAAATTTTTCGCCTGTAAAATACTATCATAAAATATCCATATATTCACCTGAGTGGAGATACCTAACACAATTTTCCCCGTCAAAGGCGTTATCTACTTCAATTTAGCGTGCCCGTAGGTTTAAAAATTGTATTAATTTCGCGGTTGGGTTAACTGATTAACACTTTCGTTGTCAAGAACCTGTTACACTGTAGTCTTGCGCAAAATGTGTCACTAAAAAGAAAATATTGGCAGCCATAGTTTTAGTTGTGTTGTGACACTAACGAAGACATAGGCAATGTGAACTCATAGCTCCTTCGCTGACGCACACAAAGAATGTGCGTGTCGACAGATAAAAGTACTGTACTTGTTTATGTAACAAACTATCACAATAGTTATTTTAAGTATAAAATTCCCATATTGAAATAAAATAAGCGGGACACGGGTTGGGTTGGTCCGAAATATAACGAGCGATACTAGACCTTAAGGTCGTGAGTGACCCATTTATTATACTTCAATAGTGTCAAAGTAGAATATATATACAATAAGAGCATATATGTCAGTGTAATACTTACGGTCGATTTTTCAATCACCAGATAAGAATATCCGTTAGTTTAAATGATCGCTCTCACTATTTGATGTCATGTGACAGAAAAGGACAGAGCTAACATTTCTCAGACAGATACTTTTATATGGGGATTGAGAAAAAATTTACCTGCAGCACGGTTGTCTCATCATGGTGACTTTTCTCTAGCTAGCGAAATGGTCATGCAATAGGGTAAATGACTCATGTTACAATAACTTACAACATAGTGTGGCAATTGGCAATTTTATACCTAGTCCAAATTTAAATTGAAAGTGACCAATTGAATTCTCATGTTTCAATAAAAAAGAAATTGTATTGCAACTATGTACATAAACTCAAAATTTAAAAAAAGCAAATTATTCATACATCGGTAGTACGAGGCTATAAAACTGTCAATCAGTATGGGGTGTTTTCAGTGCTAGGCAGCTATGATATAAGTATTTTGCCTCTCATTTTCGTGTTTTGTGTTGCTCTAATTGTAGTTCGTCTCATACAAACATTTGATAGTCTCTAAAAACTGGTTCGAATGGCATCAGCAAAACAAAAGTCTCAGTCTATTGGCTCAATTCGTAGCGTTATGAAAAGAATGGCAATGAATATGTCTTCTTGTGTATAGTTTTACATTGAATGGGCCATCAGGAGGAGGCACCGTGCCGTATGGAATATAGGCAAGTACAGATGTAGTGCAAAATGATTTTCCTTCGTACTTTATCGGAAAAGTTCGTATTTATCGTGCTCTCTCAATTAGCTTCAGTACCCATCTTACAGCCGTAGGCATAAGTCGCATCAGCAGACCAATATATATATATATATAGAGTGGCTAACACGCAATTCAAATATTCGCTATAGTTTTGATTATATTTACTGTTTACCTATAAAAAGGTTGTATTACCATGCCGAAACCTCAAAAACGGTTAAAAAATCCAGTCCAAGGAATTATATTTAATATATAGCTACCTGTACTTTATATCAGAAAATAGCAAATTCAAAAATAGCAATAACTCAGAGTATTTTGGCAAAGTTCAGATAAAAGGTCAATCAAAATGGAACATAGATATGAATATGGGTACAGTTAAAAAACTGACTGAAGAAAAAATAAATATGATTGGCCCGGATGAATGGAAGAAAGTTTGTGATCATGCCATCAAATGTGAAAATGAATATCGGTCACAGGAACACTCGATGGCACATTGTCAGGATTGTAATTAATGTAAATGAAAGCACTGACGAATCTGACGAAGATATGTCTGAGTGTTACTCAGATTGTGAAATGGAAAATGTTGAAAATATCGACCCAAACATGAAGGTAAAATATTAATGTTAAGTGCAGTCACCGGCATAAATAAGTTATCATTTAGTAACCTTGTCACTTTAACGTCGTGTTTGAAATGTCATACGAAATTGTAAAACGATTAAAAACGACAAGGTAGAGAAATTACCACTTATTTATGACGGTGACTGTACCTAGAAGTATACTAACGGGCCTCGTATGAAAGCCTTCATGTCGTTTGCATCCCTCTCATACGCAGGTTATTTACTTAGGTGCGATAGGGACGCCAATGACATAAAATTGTTCATACTAACCCCGTAAGTAGATGCTGTTTTTAAGTAGGCAGGTATTGAGTTTTATTCGTGTAAATATTACCCAATAAGATTTATTTTATAGTACTTTATATTTTAAAGTGAAGATAATGTTTCGTTTACTAATGACAATAAAACTGAGTATTTTCAAAGTTATTGAAGGTGGTTGTAACATCTCTATATTATACAATAACATTTTTCGCTTTGACATTTGACACTAACCTCTTGCCTGTGTCTGATAAGGATCAGTACAATCAAAAATTAACTCTATGACAAAAAGGAACAGAGTTAATTTTCGATTGTACTGATCCTTATCAGACACAGACAAGAGGCTAAACAATAAATTTCCATAATAATGGATATGAAAACGTAACTCATTTAATACAATCATTGATTGACAGTTCGGGTGCCATCGTATTCCGATTGAGATCCGAGTTTTCCCGAAGGAAAATCATTTTGCAATACATCTGTATAAGCTTTGTGTGTAATATTTGAACACAATTATTATTTTATAATTAGTATTGGCGACCTTTTGTGTCCCACTCCTGGGCAAAGGCCTCCCCCCTCCTTTCCCACTCCTCCTGACCTTGAGGAGCATCTGGCCACTCTCTTAAAAATAAGGAGCTAACCCGTCCCCCCATCGCCGGCGAGGTCTGTGGGCCTACTCTGAACTTCGAAATCCGAACTTTGTACCGTGCCATCCCTTTCACTCTCGTGTTATACACCATATGAGTGAAAGGGACGGCACGATACGAAGTTCGGATCTCAAAGTTCGAAATAGGCCCCTGCCTCGTTTCCCTTGCGAACTGTCGGGCATGAACATAATAATTTCTAATAACTTTTAAGCATTTTAATCAAATATTAAAAGTAAATGCTTATACTCTTCTTCATTTTTTAAAATGTACTAACAATCATTGTATTTATGTTCGTACGTAGAGAAAATCTCTTTTAATACAATAATCCCTAAAACTAGGACTAGTTTCTGTCGACTAGTCATTACAAAATCTCAACTATAATTAACTACCGTTCAAAATGTATTAATGTTTTGTTAGAATGGAAATGAAAAATATTAGAGGATAACAGATTGAGCAAAAGTAATGTTGATTAGGTATGGAAACTTTGTGGATACAGTTAGTCATATTATTTAAGTAATCTATAAACGGACTTGCTGTAAATGCACAATTTAATAATTTTTGGCATATATTTATTATACATTTGTCTTAAGTTGTTCTACCATAACTAAAATACATATCTCTTTCTTGTAAAACCTTTTCATGGTTTTTTTTACAAAACAAATTTAATCAAACGTAACGTACAATTTCATCGTTTAGGTAACGAGACTTATGGGAAATGGTAACTATGCCAAAAGTAGTATGAAGTTGCACCGACAAAAATATAAAGTTTTGTATCTTGTACTTACTCAGTCGATGACAAATGTATTATTGCATTGTAAACCCTATTTTCTTGTAATAATCAAAAAACATAGGTACCTTTGTCGTCGATTAGATGTATACTTTAAATTTTCTATTTTTATTAATAGGTGGCTTTCTTTGCTCCAGATAATGCACTACCTAGTCCACGGTGATAAGTCCGCACTCACGAACTACCTGCTCAGTCGACACCGGATTAAGGAACACTGAAAAAAAATATTTTTGGCGTCAAAAAATATAAATCTATATTAATATATAAATATCACTACGAAACAATTACACCTTTAAAGCCTTCTGTACACACGTAAGTACAAGACTCGCATGCGAGTTTCTTTACATTGCGGGTTATCGAGGTGTGTTCAGTAGATCTATCAAAACTTGCCATGTATGAAACTCGATCTATCACACCGCGCAATGTATGAAACTCGCATGCGAGTCTCGCATGTGTGCAAATCAGGCTTATTAGGGTTACGTACCCCAAGGGCCCAAACGGAACCCTATTGTTGGCACTCACACGTCCGTCCGTCTGTCGTCTGTGAAACAGGTTTTTCCACCAAACGTTTGGAGCTACAGTCTTCAAATTTTCAGTACCAAGCATATTTTTGATCCAAAGCTATACAAATTATAACTTACTATTGTTTTTAAGGCGGGCTCCCATACGGCTAAAGGGACCCGCGAAAAATATTTTTTCACCTACCCCATCGAGTATTTTTGTTTAGAGATCATTGATTAAAAAATACAATATTTTTCGTTTATAAAAATATCGGAAAACAAAGGAATAAGAAGCCACCAAAGTTAACTTTTTCAACTTCTCATTAACCTTATAAACCTGAAATTTGGTGATTATGTTTATTATGACGTATATTCTACCAAAAATACTAATATATTGATAAACCAGATTATTAAATAGAAATTTCCTCATTTATCCTATTAAAACCAACTTAATTTTGCGGTTGGTTCGGAACTCTAAGTGTGCGGAGTCCGACATGCACTTGGCCGGTTTTTTAAACATAATAAAATGTAAAGGCCAGCCAAATCTGGTGGTGTCGACGTAAAAGTACTTTTATTTTGATTTGTAGGTATTCAATTAAAAACGTACAAAGAATTAAAAAAAAACGTATACGTAGTATTTTCCTTGCTTTAGTGAGATGAAACGATTTGTGTTGCACACGGCTGCAAAGTTATTTTACGTGTCATATGTTGCAACACTCGCTACGCTCAGGATTCTATTTTTCAACCACTCGCTACGCTTAGGATTGCATTTTCGAACCATGGAATCCATTCGCTAGCACGTGTTTCAATTCCACACTCGCGGTTAAAATACAACTTTGCACCCTTGTATAACAAATAACTATTTCTCAAACATGCTCGGAAAGGGTCGTATTTTGTTTGAAAAACGAACACTACCCAGAACAGAACCTAGTTTTTATACGCCTAAATTCAAAAAGTTAAAATTCGTCCCTGTCTAGGCGTTATTATATTCCTAGGAGTATAATAATCCTACCAAAATCCATTTTTTTCCGCTGCGTGTCTTTTTTAATTATCTGACAGTTTCACAGTAATTCAGCCTGATTTGAGAAATTTTGCGTTCAGCCAAGCAACCCGCTCGTTTTTCAACACAGTGCGTATGTGTGTCTTTTTTAATTTTACTTTTTAAAATGTCTATGGTTACAAAAATACAATTTATAAGTAATAAATTGGCGGCAATTACAGTTTATTAGTGCGTGGATTTGTTGTAATTTTGCGTTTTAATTTCAAAAATGAGTTCGAGTGATGAGAGTAGCTTAGATATTGATTGCACTCCGCCTAATCTAAAGGCAGAAGCGAACGCAGCAATGCAAAACTTCCTGCCCGCTAACTCAAGAGAAAAATATAATCGAGTTTACTAGCAATTTATTCAATGGAAGACAAACAAAAATGCAAACACATTCTCGGAAAACGTATTCTTGACGTATTTCAGCGAGTTGTCAGTTGAGTTTCAGCCAGTTGTCAAAAACAAAGAAGCCGTCTACATTGTGGGCTATGTATTCGATGTTGAAATGCACTGTTCACATTAAAATATATTTTCTTTTTTTCAATTAATTAATTTCCATTATTTCCTCACAATGTTTGAGAAAAGCACTATATATGTATTCCTCTTCGGAAACCTTACTTTCCGAGCCTCGGCAATAATGTACTATTATATCCTTCATAAAACCGCTCAATTTCGGCATTTTTAAATTAAACATGCCGGCGAGGTACATCTGCCTCCAATGAGGCCGAATATTGATGGCGTCAATAAATAAGACTTAAAAATAACTCACTCGTACTGCCTGAGAATAAATCTTGATCAGGAATAATGCTGGCAGCAGCTATCGCCGCCTCGTCCAGGACTATAACCTGCAAAATTAAAAAAACCTTTATTTAAATGGCTTCCATAGAACCGTTTTTAAATATTAACCGTTCGTCGTGACTATTTACAGAGGCCAGTGCGGTGGTTTAAATTCGTTTAACATTTAAAAAGGTTCTGGAATTGGATGTATTTGAAAAATAAATAGAAGCTGATAACTGGTTATTTGGTACGTAAGTACCATTACAGTAATCAATACTAAATAACTTTAAATAAGGTGTTTTTAGGGTTCCGTGTCTGAAAGGTGCCACTGGTACATTAATATATAAGCCTCCGCTGTCCGTCCGTCTATCAGCGTGCTCTATCTTATGAGCTGTAATAGGTAAACCGTCAAAGTTTTTACTTAGTAATAATTACGTACCTACTTATTATCTTTCAACAAAAAATAAAGTAAAAGTAAAAATTTAATCTAAGTTTAGTTTTTGGGTGACTTTATACGATAGTATGGCCCCGATCGCGTCCAACTCGCACTTGGCCACTTTTTAACAAAGCTCAATGTAATGTTGTGTATATTTAAAAAAATAATAGGGAAGACGCTTTATCGACTAAATTAATACAAATTGAGACGACGCGAAATAAGCGGAGACCTAGTTCGTTGAAATTTGTGTTGTGAGAAAGGAACAAAACACACTCGTTAAAAGTAGATTTGTTAAGAAGCTTTATGGACAAGAGGGTTACTAATAAGTATTCAATAATCTTTTTGTTGTTTTTTTGCCATATGATAGTGTGCCTTCAACGCGGTACAAAAAACTGATGCTAACCTTTGGGCATTCAATTATATGTGCTTCATGGACCTCCTCATCCACTCGATGGTCCCTCAAAGGTAGGAGGTCGATGGCGTTGGCAGCGAGAGACCAGAGATGCCCCGCGCCGTGGGACGCCCTGGCCCCCTTCCTGAAGTGAGGGTTGATGGACAGGTTGTGGCGCACCGAGTTCTTCCAACGCTCGTCGTTGGCCTTGTAGTAGGGGAAGCGGTCGCTGTGAAGCATAGAAAAGTAGTTAGTACTTGCATGAGAGTCAATATCCAGAGATGTGCGGACTTGAGTAACATATGCTTGTATTTATTTACACACGCGACAATGTTTTTTTTTTGACATTTCGCACGCTTAATAGCTAGGAAACATCACAAATATTCGCACATCGCTGGTGGAATCTCACCATAAATCATTTAATTTTAGAAGTAAGTGCCAGATAACTTGTGACAAAACACAAATATGACATTTGTACGGGAATACCTCGGTGAGCTTACAAATAACGAACCGTATAAATATTTGAATTTTAAACGTGTACTATTAGAGTAAACCAATTTTGAACGCCCCACACCTAGTAGACATTGTTTCATTATGTGAGTTTCTGTGTATTACATTTATATTCTTACGTCAGATGTAAGCGGAACACTGCAAACTAAACAAACATCTTACACAAATGGGTATAGAACAAAGTGCAGCATGCAGGTTCTGTCTGGAGTCGTAGGAAACTGCCATCCACATCCTCTGCTCCTGTGGACCACTTATTCACAAAAGAAGTATATATTAAGTAATACCTCGGGAGGGCCATCATGCATCCAGAGGAGATACAACAGATTGCGGCCCAAAGAGTCTGGAAATACCTGGAGGCGACGTCTATAAGCAAAGAACTTTAAGGGTTGTCACAATAGACCAATATCTGGTCGAGGCGGCATAGAAGGCCCACAACGAACCAATAGTAATAATAATAAGGGGCACAAACTGAATGGGCTTTTAGTTTCAGCAGGCATGTGCCTCTTTCCGCTTCGGCTAAACTCGGCTCTGGCACACCTCCGTGCTGTCCAGATACTCTATGGCGGTAGGAACGTGTGGCGACAATTTATACATAGCTAACATATGTAACATCGAGAGATGTTAGCTATGCAGGCGGGCTCAGCAGTAGTCCCTTACCCATAGACCAGTGTACACGTTACGTAAATAAATAATGTAGTGAGAACTTTCGGTGTTTACCTTGACCTCCAAATAGAGAGTTCCTATAAACGAAAGAGCACGTGATATGGGACGAGCGCATTTCAGTGGGATGCCAAGACTAGCTGTCAAACATCAATTTTGTTAGACCGAAAAGTAAGTACTATTAATTATTGTTATTATGTGGTTTGAGATTGGTTTCACTCATCTTCTCAAACAACGCCGTCGACATAAACGGTCACGTCACCAACAGGAATGACAATAACATGACGTGCGATACCATTCGCCGCCTGGTACGGCCATCGATTCGCCCACCGTAACGTATTGGAGCGTGCCACGCTCACCCCACAGCCGGAGCTGAAGATATTGGAAATTTACAACAACAAGGGTATTTCGAGTTAGTCACAAGGGTATAGTGCTATACAAAAAAAGTCTATTGAAACGCCGTTAAATTTTAGCTGATTTTAGCAGCGTTGTACCGTGGCAGAAGCAAACCCGATTTTCTTTCTAAAATTTCCTTCAATTTAGGAAAATCTGTCACTTGGAAGTATTAGTACTGAAAGGATGCTGAGATACCAGTTTTACTTTATATGTTAGTATTTGTTACTTAGTGAGTTTTGGTTGTCAACCGACGATATGCACATATGAGTCAATAGACTTCCACTGGTTCAGGAAAATAAACGGAGAAATAATAGGAATCTACAAAACTCTGCTAAGATCCTGTCGCTCTTGTAAGGGGCTAACAAGCGTTTCAATAGGAGCATGACCTATTCTATCAATAATGCTTGATACATTCATTTCAAAACCACCTTTACGAAAATTGTGCATCATCGAATGAAACAATGACACAAAACTCAATGAACGTTAAATAATATTCTTCCCGAAGTTTGAACCTGGAACCGCTAGCTTCATACACCGAAGGTAATCAAATCATCATCCATATAAAGGCCGAAACGCACATAAGCCTTTTTGGCCCGCGTCACCCGTAGCGTAGGGACAAACGGTGGTAAATTGGGGCGATTAGTTGGTTTCCACGCAGGTGTAACGGTCACCGTCATCAAAAGAACATAACTAGATAGGGAATATATTTGACGTACGCCCTTTTACGTTCGGAATACGCGAAGGTGTTTACAAAGAGGTCTGTTATGATGTAAAAAATATATGTGTTAGAATAATGAACGGATATGAGCCGTTTTGGTAGTAGAATGTTTGTGTTTATAGCGTTTGCGTGTAAACAATTGAACGATTTGTTTTCGCATCTTCTATCTTTTATATATAGAAAAAAAAAACATTTTGATTGGTAGGGTATCTGGAATGGTTCTAGTATATAATTATATCATGCTAATAGAGTGGAACAGAGATATCTCTCTATAATGAAATTACCTACAGAGCGTTTGCAGTTAGAAGTAACTTCTGACACATGGCAGCGTACATTATAACGTACACTTGCATGTTTTATAGGACAAAAAAATAAAATATTCACTATATTTTAAGCTTTAAAGCATATGCTAATACCAATTACACTGATATTATAAAAATAACACATATTTTGTAAATAAAAAAATGCTGCATTCTGCGTCTTTTCTTAAATTTAACGCCATCGTTTAACATTAGCGAGTGACTTATTTAATAGTGCCTGTTGTTACGGATTTCCGTCGAACAAATACTTCACTTTCGGAAACCAGCGCCATCTTTTAGTATATTGTTAGGCATGTCTTCTGGACCTCGAAACTGCTGGGCTAGTCTCTATGAGGTCGGTCTTCCGAGTAATGACATCATCAAATTGGCCGCGGCCGCGTTTGGATAAGTGTCAATTACACCCAAACCATGCAACATACATACACGTTTTCGTGTCAAAAGAAAGCTGAATAAATATGCTATAACTTATTTCTACATTATAATCTCGAAACATTGACATACTTCAAAACTATAAGCAAAATAAAGAAAAATTATAGACGTGGCATCACTTTTTTGTCATTTCACATGTGGCAAAAATGACTTCTAGCGGCAAACGCTCTGTAGGTAGGCTCATTAAGTCATTACTTCAAAGGAAACGGTACTATATAGATTTTGGTCGGTAGTCTTTTTAATTTACTATTAGTTTCTGCAGATAATCGAAGGTAACTAATAATATTACAACCACATTACAACCTTCCTCACGTCTAATCAGGTTATTGTAACTACCCCAAATTCAAACAACCGTTGTCACTTAATAAATAGATAGGCGATTTTCAATCTCCATACTAACAGTATAAAGGGTCTCGCTTTGCCAATGTAAAATCTTTCTTCTGTACTACACAATAAGTTTCAAATATTTTAGTGAAAGTGATTAGATTTTTATACTGATACAAAACCTTTTGAAACCAGGGCATTGTGTTGTATATTAGGACAGATTACTTGTTTGTTAGCGGAGCTTCCCTAAGCAAGCTGAACAAAAAGCGCGGTATTTAGTAACAAACGTTTTAATTGGATTCGAGAACACAGGTTGCGTTTGGACAAGTTGCTCCTCCAGTTAAAGCCTGGTATTCAGTATCGAACTGCTATGTAACCGACCGGATACTGTACCTAATGCAACGCATTCAGGTGTGTACGTTAATTGAAAGGGTGCCAATCATCGGCTCGTTGCGAACCGTTCGCGGAACGGTTCGCGAACCACATACTCACTGATTAAGTACTGTAACCGCAGGGACCGATACCGGTATTTTTAAAAAAACCCTCAATTAGCCCAATATTTTGGATTATTTTTTGGTCTTTACGTAGGGCCGAATCATGTATTTAGGTAAAAACGTCGTATTATTAGATTGTCCCATTAAAAACGAAATAATGAACCGGTGACCGTAATAATACCGGTATTTTTCTATGGAGAAAATACCGGTATCCGATCCCTGTGTAACCGTTCGGTCGGTTACAGCTCGCTAGTGAGTAGGGTGCCTTTGTATGGGTGAGTGGTAATTAAAATTATTTCATAAGAACTATTTCTCTACGGCGATTACAAGTTCTATGCGAATGCTAGTAGTATATATTTTAACCCACGGCTTTGCTTACGTTCTTTGTAATACGCGGAGACGCGCGGGCAACTAATTATTTACTATTAATTTCGTTCTGTACTAACACGCCGATAAACATTAGGCTCGTTACAGACGTAGGTATATATTAATATATGTATATTATAGCTCTGTCTGTGACAGCTTTTAAAACACGCATATACGTACGCCTCGTCTAGCTCGATATTAATAAATTAACCCTTTCCACGCTTCAGTAGCTTCTAAATCCAAGTATTAAATCAGCCGACTGATAACATGCTTATCAACTCACGCCGTGATTACAATTCTAATTTCCTGTAATTTTCACCTCAACGATTACATTGGGTTCCGTTGGGAGGGCCTTAGAGGTTGAATATCGTTTTGATGTATTTATTTGATGTTGATACTTAAAATACTTTCGCAATTAGTTAGGATCATAATAATGTCATTTGGATCGTTCTTTGATGTTCACCGATAATGATGACATACATTTTGATCGAAGTACCTATATTTTTATTCACGGTTACCGAGTCCTAGTAAAAGAAAATGGGCAATTATTGGGATTATGTAATGTTTCCTTTAATGCAAATAAAGTATTTTTCCTCTTGGTTTTTAGAAAATGCTGTGACAGGGTGGCCCTAGGACCGAACTTCGATTTATCACTCTATCACAGGATTCTAGAAAAAAACAAATTTATGAAAGAGATACAGGTTAGAGAAAATGAAGAATTTTGTGGTACTAAGTTAGTATAAAAGGAGCACCGAGGTACATTATAATAAAACATAATTAAATACTCTAATGACTCGCAGAATATGGAAAAGGGAAGGCCTATTAGCGGTAAAAGAAACGACCTATTAAGTACATTTTGATATAACATTAAAAAAACACACACAGTATTAAATTTGTATATTAATCCTGTTCTAATACATTGTCCATAGCTAATATGGGGGGCAAAGATATACTTCTACCTACGCTGTATCATGCAAGTGAGTCTATTTCCTTTTAAATTTTAAGCACTCGTGGTCAAGCGGGTTCACAGTTTCGAAAAGGATTCGGAACGACGGGATGTATTTATACAAAATATACGCGATTAAATCCATTTAAATAGTATTATTTGATGAGTAAAGGATGTCAGCGTGTATAAGAAAAATCGTGCGTTATCCGGCGTGCGATTTTATAGAAAACCATTTTGAAACGGGAAAATAGGCGGCTTGCTGTCTTTGGCACGTGATAAACTACTGACAGATGTGAAATTAGTACAATATTATCCTCAGATATCCCAATAAATCGAAGAAATCTGTGTGAAAACTACCGTTAATACTAATATTAAAAAATGAGGTATAGCGAGCGGCCGGGCGACAAGCGAGTACTTATACATTACTAGCTTATGCCCGCACCTTCGTCCGTGTGGAACTCGTTTATTTGGTACCTCTATACAAACTTTCGTTACCATTATCCCCTTCTGGGGTGATTTTAGGATTATGACTATCCTATGTCCTTTCTCGGGATGCAATACAAGCTTGCTAACCATTTGTCTAATTTAAGCGTGAAGAGGTAGGTAATAGCCAGACAGAGTTACTTTATCAGTATAATATTAGTATTGATGAAGTGAGTTCAATTTATAAACGCCCGCTCGTCACCCCGCTGCCATCCAGATAGCGGCCATACCCTCGCTATTGTAATGAGCAATACACAAACTAAGTACGGAATGAGGAGTGGACTCGGCGCGCACGATGCGTAAGTGCTATGTGGTTATAGTCTTTCGAGAGCGCATGCTCTTGTGCGTCGCAATGTATGTGCGCACAGGGATGTTGCAGTATCCTGTTTTGTTAGGCATGCGCGTGGGACCATTGCATAACGCTTCACATCTCTGGCGCCCTGGGTTTTCTGACCACCCGTCGCCGGCGGCCGGCGACCGACGCGTGTCCGCCGCCGACGACGTTCGGATGTTTTGTTCGGGAATGTTTGAGGGTGGCTTCTCTGAAACGTCGCCGGCGGCGGGTAGGTCGACGGGCGAAGGTCACACGCCGCACGCGTCGGTCGCTATCATTTTTGTAGAATAGCGACGGACGGCGGGTGGCGTCTTGATATTGAAAATGTCTCATTTCAATAAAGACAACGATGATTAATAAATCTAATACGTTGTAATCCTGTATTGTTCGACGCGTCTGACAAAGATTATAAAAATAACAATTTAAAGCACCGAACATGGGAAAATATTAGTGACACAATGAAAACTCCAGGTGAGTGTTTATTTTCCATTTTACATTCTTAGTACCTATAATTACACCATAATTAAATGTTAGTATTTTTCTGTTCATTTTATTTAAAGCACAGCACACCAATTCTCAAAGCGGGCACAATGCGACTGAGCTCCTTCTCCGACGTCGGGTGGCCGCGGGCCAGAAAACCCACGCACCCGCTACCGACGGCGTGTGGCACAGCGTGCGACGCACGTCCAGACGCCGCCGGTAGCGTGTGGCGGGCCAGAAAAACCACGGCCTTAAAGGATGTGCATAGCGAAGGCAACTTAGCTGCGGGATTATATCGTAACATTGTATGGCTGAAATGTAATAAAACGTCACATAACACACGACAGTAGAGCCTATCGTACTAGCTTGGCAGGTAAGTTCTAAGCCCAATTCTATTCAATAAAAACCTTATTATTTCGTGTTATTGACCGAACGAGCGAAGCGGTCGAAGATCTCCGTTTCAACTTGGGCATTTCCTTTGTCCAGAATTCCGGCTGTTCTTATCTACCGGTTTCAATTCTTAACAGATTCTCGTGATATTATATAAGCAGTTTCGATAAATTATCAGCACTCAAAAAGGTCGAGCTACTATTATGAGAGTTTGCATAACACGGCCGTACGCTGTCATTTAATGATAGTTTGGCCATGCGTAATTATTACTAATTAAATGAGTTTTATTGGGTTGCCTCTCTGCTACGAGCTTTATGTCACCGAAACACTTTCGCTGCCAAGCTTGTCATAAGCGCTACGCGATTTCCTGTGACATACGGTGAAACGCATCGTATCGGTTACGCGTCTTTCCTTCAAGTTGACGGTTAAGTCAAGGCCATTTAATTGCAAATGATTCCCTCTACACGCGTGAGTTAACCATCCCGCTCTTTACGGAAGCTCTGCGCGTAATTTCGTAAATATTTACTACATTCTAATTCATTTTTGAAACAATGAATTACTTATGAAAAATATATCCGATTATTTTGTTCGGACAATAAAAAAGTTACACTTTTTGTAAAAAAACATATCACTGTCGTTGATAATTACGAACGACGTGGATTAGAATCCACGGAATGTGCAATCACATTCCGTGGATTCTAATTCCGTTTTGTTTTGTTTTCATATTTATTTTCAAGGTGTATCCATATTACGGCATAAATGTGACGTGTAAGCAGGGATTGTAAAACCGGTTTTATTTAATACCTGTATAGAAATTGACAAACTATTACCGCTAATAAAAGAACACCTGTATTCTAATTAGAGGTATAGTTGTCATTCCGCTTTTATATATACCTCTATGTATAGACTATTTACGGTATTAAATACCTGTATTCAATACCGCTATTCATTGCACTTGAAAGGTAAGATGTCAATTAAACATTACTACTAAACGCAACAAATAGGTGTAAAATTCCTAATTTTTACAATACGCCAGTTCGCAGAAACAAATAATCGAGTATATTGACACTGACAGCTATTACCGGTAATGGTTTTCAAGGGTAGTGTCAAATAGAGGTATTGTTGTCAATTGGCGAAACCACTAATATATTTGAATACCGGTTTTGATTATACCGCTAATCAGAGCTTTAGCGATATAAATAGCGAAATGCAATTACAACCGGTTATACCTTATTTAAAACCGGTAGTAAGGATACCGGTAACGATCCCTGTGTGTAAGATACACATGACATTTATGACGTAAGAATAGCTCATCCTTTCAGAACTCTGATTATTATAATATTAAATAAAAAAATGTCGATTCCGTTTTTTTAAACATTAAAAAAAACACGAGTGGTTTACAGTTGACAACGCGAGGGCCACTAATTTAATTGTATTATTACAAAAATAGGATAACCGCGGCCATCTAGAGTATTTATACAAATTTAACTAAGGTTTGTCGATTCGTTTCCATTTTAATGTTTACCGGGCATGTTCAAATTCACTATAATTTAATATAGATACGAAGTGAAAATACTAATTGGAAAACGTAAAACGTGCATGAATATATATCTTATTATTTATACTTGGAATAAATACAAACGATTTATTTCATAGGGTGCATTATTGTATTCACCTTTAGTATACCTACAAATGTGTGTATAGATAAAACAATAAAAAGAACAGAGATTTCCTAAAATGTAATAAAGTGTTTGACGCCTTCATCCCCATTAGATGACACTGTTGTTGGGCCAGTAACGTTCACGGGAATATTTATCTTACTCAACATTAAGGTTCACTTATGGTAGGTACTGTACAAATGAAATGAAATAATTTGAAAAATAATTACATGTCTTTGTAATCGACTGTATCAAGTTTTAATAAAAACGCTACATAAAAACTTCTTCTAATCTCCTCGCTTTATTAAGCTGGTAGCTAGACCAGCTTGCTGTATTCATAAAAAGGCTAGCCTTGGGCCTTTTGCAGTATGAGCCTAGGCTCAAACTGTCAAGTCTAACGAATTATTGAGTCAGGTGTTTGTAGGCATACTTGACTTTCAGTTATTCGTATGTCTACACCTGACTTAACAATTCATCTACCGATGTCATATATGACAATTATCTATTGACATTGACCCATAGGCTATTTCTCCAGTAATTATGTAGCTATCGGTCTACCTTTTACCTCAGACGGTCCCTTAGTGGAAATATCAAAGAAACGGGAAACGGATGGTGGAGATATTTAACGACTCTTTTGCGCCACACGCTACACAGCAATCGTCAAGTCAATAAACGGTCTCCTCCAGCAGGCGAATCACGTAACTTTATGTACTAACGGTAGATAGATTTTACTGTCAACTTTGAAGTATAAATGTATGAGATGACAATTAAAATTTGACATTAAAATCTATCTAACGGTAGTACAAAAGTTACGTGATTACCCCGCTGGAGACGTAAGTGTCCATAGGCTACAGTATCTGCTTACCATCAGGCAGGCCGTAAGCTGGCTTGCCAATGTTTGTATAAAAAAAACAGGAGTCCCATAGTAAGTCGCCTTCAACACAGTCATTAAATACAGACTCCTTTCAAGTAGGTAGAATAGCATTACCTACCTATTCAAAAAAATAAAATATTGCTCACAAAAAAATATCCTGGGGCAAATGTGTTAGTACAGTCAAGGGCATAAATATGTATACATTTTTGGACCTTATTTCGAAGGGATAAAGTGAAAAATGTATACATATTGGTTCCACTTGACTATTATTAAATTTTATTCTATGTAACAAAATAGTTCAATAGGTTACTTTGATGTTTGACAGGTTGTCAATATTCCAGTTTGGTTGAATGAATATTAATAAACATTAACGTAATAGTTTAAAAAAATATGTTAAATAAAACTTACGAGATCCATTGGTATATAGCAGACACCGTCAATTCTCCTTTTTCTCTGAGCGCACGCTCAATCAGCTCAGGGTACGTGTACGGAGGTTTCCTAACCACCGGGGGCTCAGAAGCCTCCACGAAGGGCTCATCATCCGGCACTTTAACGTTCACAAACTCGTCTAATCGGAAATTGAGGAGCCAGGCGAGGCTAGCGCAGTCATTGTCGTCATCTTGTGGTGGTTTGATGCATTTGCGCCGCCATTTAGCTTTGTCAGCTCTAGCAAACATGGCAGACATGTTTGACAAAAGTCGTGGTTGCACTGATCGCTGTTTGGCCGCGGTTCTAACGTGCCAGGACGTGCTATCGCGGCGCCTCGGCCTCTTTCGATGCAATGGTGCAGAAAGGAGTTTTTATGTGTGCGCTATGTTTACGGTTTAGGGGAGTGATAATCTGGTTATTGATTAGAAATAACTGTTAATATTAGATGTTTTTAATGTATGCAAAGATATAATGATATTGATGTTAATAAATACCTATCTTTCCCGTTTTTGTTTGAATTGATATTTTCGTAAATGTGAAATGTTCTTATAAAAAGTAAAAATAAACTTCTTATAAAGTAGGAACTTATTTTTAATAATTTTGAGACGTCTTTAACCATCTAATCGAAAGCTCGTGCTCGTGACGCAATTATTTCATGTGTTACACATCTCTCATTCTGACAGATGGCTGCGTTTCTATCGGTTGACTATTAGAAAATAGGTACCTGAATAATGACCTACTAAGTTTAGTTGAACAACCGGGTCAATGAAAAAGCAACAAAATGCAAAGAAAAAGGTTTAGTAACGCCGTTCTGCCTAGCTTAGGAAGCTTGGGAGCAATGTGGACAGATATAGAATAGGGAACATGCATTATTTTATTGATGTAGTCTATATTCAAGATTACGTTAAGATACTAAGCATGAAAAAGTTAAAATAATTATGCACAAATCATTAACTTAATTGAAATAAAAACCGACATTTCTAATTATGTGCGTAAACGCTCACTGGCTTGACGTGACGTCACTGCATAAAACGTCAAAATTTTCATGGCGCGTGAATATTATTTACGTCAGTGAAATAATTATAAATATTTTCATTTAATACAATATTATTTTTTTATACAACGCCGGTGGCAAACAAGCTTACGGTAAGCAGCCACCGCAGCTTATAGACGCCCGCAACTCCAAAGGAGTCGTAGGCGTTGACGACCCTTTATAAAATTTGAGGAATCATTTTATTATAAGTATTTTTCAATGTTTTCAACTGAAAACGTCCTGTTTCCGCCCCAGGGATCATAACAAAATAATGCTATTGTTCATTTTTTTCGCCGGGAGATGACGGCTTGGCTTGAAATAACTGATGGAGTGATATCATTGCGAGTTTTAAATTGCGTAGCTTTTAATTTAAATATTTCGCAAAAAAATAATACTTACAAAATAAATATTTCAGTTATGCACTTGTAACGGCTATGATTATTTCATTACTAATATGATTTCTCAATATAATCTTGAGGCAAGTTTTCGATTCTTGACTATATTATACCTATAGGATTTTTTATTGGAATTACTAGAATTCATAATTATGCCTTTTCGTCCAATATTCCACAGTGTCTCAAGACGAAAGTCTTTGATCAGTGTGTATTTCTAGTGATGACATATGGTACGGAAACGTGGTCGCTCACCATGGGCCTCATAAGAAGGCTCAAAGTCACTCAGAGGGCAATGGAGAGGACTATTGTGAGAGTTTCTCCGATATAGCCTTTCGAATCGCTACACTTAAGTGGCAGTGGGCGAGGCACATTGCACGTAGAACCGATGGCCGTTGGGGCCGGAAGGTTTTTGAGTGGCGCCCACGGACCGGAAGGCGCAGGGTGGGTAGGCCCCCCACAAGGTGGACTGATGACCTGGGATGACCTGGTAAAGGTCGCGGGAGTCCGCTGGATGCGGGTGGCGCACGACCGGTCATTATGGCACTCTTTGGGGGAGGCGTATGTCCAGCAGTGGACGTCTTTCGGCTGATATGATGATGATAATAATGCCTTATTTTGCATGTAGAATAATATGTTTCGTAACAAAAATAAACTAATATTTGATTTATTAAGGTGTAAAAATCACTCAATCCTCATGATTACTG
Source organism: Epiblema foenella (assembly GCA_963556455.1). Lineage (NCBI taxonomy): Eukaryota > Metazoa > Arthropoda > Insecta > Lepidoptera > Tortricidae > Epiblema > Epiblema foenella. Next base: position 19,914,514 of record OY747099.1, on the reverse strand, counting down.
TCTCAGATGTTTCAAGCGATACCTCGTAATACCACTATGAGTTTTTTTAGTATTACTTACGTATATAGGTTGAATGAGTTGGGAGCAAATGTCACGCGAAACACTCATATCACAAAACGTATCACGTGGGAATTGATGAGTATTGAAGCAAAATCCATACAATTTTGAACACTATGATAATATTGACGCCCCAGTATTGTGATAATAATCACCTAATAACAGGCACGAACTACACAATAAAGTTAAAATGATGATATTTACCTCAACTAAAATTAAAAGAAAATATTAATAAAACTTCACAATGTAAGATAACTATTTAAAATAGATATATATCCCGTGAGTTTCAGACATATTGAAATATAATAAACAGGTTAATCACGTTTTTTTAGGTCTTTGGCACGTATGTCGCTCGACATGTTTCGAACCAATACGTGGCCATTAATCATGAGAACCAGCCGCGATGGCCACGCGTCTACAAAGAGTATAAATAAGTATGGTTACATGGTTAGCGACTCGCACTGCGCGCTCGCGCGCGGGTCGCTCGGCTGCTCGATGTTGGCGGCGGCGGTGGTGGTGGTAATGGTGGTGAGCGCGCAGTGCTAGACGCGCGGCCGCCGAGGCTAGTTTCAGAATCGTTTGCTCCGTAGGGCTACTGGTGCTCCGTGGTACCAGTCGAACCTCGGTCTGTACCACGACATGTGGGGATTAGCACCATGTATGGTTTCTTTAAGCAGACTGCCAGACGTTTTTTTGACAACGTTCCCCATCACAGGAATCCGTTAGTTAGGAATGTTTGTTGTTTTTTTTTTATAAACGGAACAGACAAATCCAGAGAAGAACTAATATTATAATAAAAATAGCTGTTTCAAATCATCAATTCCAAAAATAAACCACAGGAATACAAAGGGGTAAAATTGATAAACGTTCAATCGATAAATAAAGAATGAGGAGAAATAAAAACAGGGAATCAATAACTTATGCTAATTTGTTTCCAACTGACTAGAAGTATGGGTTTTACGTAACTAAATAAACTTTTGTTCCTATGGGACGCCTGAGCTTAGTTTTAGTAGAAGTATCGCAATTGAATTTACAATTGTGCTGTAAACATTTTCTATATTTTCTATGACATATGCATAAAAATATGCAAAAAGGCTCATTAAGCGGGACAAAACAAGGTATTTAAATATGAAGTTTAGTCCTTTAAATGCGAATAAATCATAAGATTTACAACTCTGTTAATTTCACAAATTCAGAACATATTGGATTGAGAGAAACACTACTCACTTCGAAGCCACACAAGGGCGCACTTAAGGGCGGAACAACAAAACAGCTCACCATGAGTCTGGGTAAATATGCCTGACCAGGATATACAGTCGCTGCGGCCGAAACCGGTCAAGATCTATAGATAGATAGATACTAACTTCGATTTTCGATGTTCTCGACAAGCACCTAGGAATACCGGATAAATTGCGCCGCTCGATCGGCATAATATCGATACATACAGCACTGGCCTTACTGTGGCAATATTTGTGCATTTCGACTTATCAAATAACTTCGCCTATATACTGAACGCCCAATGAGTTTGCGCTCACCTCCGCCGTAAGCATAGTCGAATGGGGTTAAACGGGGCATTCCAGATTTCCAGGGTTATTTGAGACACCCAGTTTTCACCAGGAACTGGTAAGTGTCAGTAAGTCTCTACCTATAATTTAGGTACGCGAGCTGAAAGTCGGAATTATTCGGGATAACGTGGTATCTCAATTAACCCTTGAATGTCCCATGTAACCCTCTTTTCGTAGGCGCAATACACAGAAACTCGCACATTGAAACAATGGCTCGTTAGAGAAGAGCGTTCATTTTAAAACTGGTTTTACTGCACTAACATGTTTCTTATATCGTCATTTCTAGCGGTTCGCATCCAGTCCGTACAGTAAATATTGTCTTTGTCGCGTGCCTTATCATGCGTTGACCACATTTTGTACTAGCCATGCTTACCTATTGTCAATGCTTGGCCATGTGAAAATTCCAGAGTCAGGGCGATTGACATACGTTATAATCGACGCAACTGATTTCGTACAAGTCCGAAAAAGTATTCGATCGCAACTGACTACGAAGCTCCAGTTGCATACGCGGACGAAGGGGATTATAGCACACTACCGGTTACGGTTTAACACACACAATAGCAGCCACATTGATTGGCTATAATGGGTGAAAAATTAACAGAACTCTGACCTCTGGTTACAATGAGGTGTCAATATATGTCATTTTAAGACGACTATCATTTAAAGACGGAATGCATAAGGTTCCAATGAAAAAAGAAAATTTGTTTATTTATCATTTAAGTAAATAAGTAACAACCGACATCTTACTATTAGGACCAAGTTGATTGTTTACCAAACTTGCATCTTAAGCACACTCTTGTACGGAGCTGAAACCTGGACGTCGTACGCTAAGCAAGAACGACGGCTAAACACCTTTCACATGCACTGTCTTCAGAATATCCTGGAAGTTTAAGGTTGGCCCACAAGCGTGCCAAAAGGCATAACCGCAAAGAGGACACCGATGGCACGGATCCTCAGTTCACTTGTTGTAAATGTGGACGTAAATGTCGATCCCGGATTGGACTATACACACCGTGGGCGTTAATAACCCGAAATATTTAAACGAACGGTTTTAGAGCGTAATTAGAGTATAAAAATTTATATAACATATAGTCCAAAAACCCGTAATTTAAGAGATACTAATTATTTAAAACAAATTACAAGTTAAAATATTTCAATTCTAACACACCCTAAAGGCGTGACGTAGCCATCTACTATTTTTACACGCAGACGCACTAAGTGCATGGTTATTAGCCAGTTGCACTTAATTAATTTTGATATTTATCCTACAAAAAGGTTTCACTACCGAAAAATTTTCGTCGTGATAAAAAGCATATGACTTGCAACTAAAATACAGTGTTAAATTATGATATCTTTATCTAACATAATTTAATCACATGTAGCTTTCCTCTTTCTCTTATAGCTAAGACAAGACTTTAGTTTTGTTCTGTTCTCAATAGCGAGAGTGCAAATTATTTACCTTCACTGATAACTGGCTGATAGTTTGAATGTGATGTAACTAAAATTACATATTTCTAATTATTACTGATTGTCACGCAAGATAAAATCACTCTCTGAAGTAAAAGTTTGTTCACAAAGAAGCGGTCAATTAATTTTAATTTAATTGACCGAGTGAAACGAAGGTCTTTGCTTCAGCTTCGACAAAAATGCTTTCGTATGTGCGGATTTCCGTTTATTCTCGTCTACAGGTCGCGATTCTCAACCGATTCTCGTGAAATTTCTTGAGCAGTTTCGATAGTTATAGAATTTTTTTGTCGAGACGCTTTTTAGAAATTTCCAAAAACAATTTTTTATCAATGTATTTGTAAATTTCTGCGGGCGAATTTCGGTTTGTTCTCCTCTACAGGTCGCATTTCTCAACCGATTCTCGTGAAATTTTGTGAGCAGGTTGGATAAATATACTTATTTTTTTTGTCGAATAAGTTTTGGGAAATTAAAAAAGTATTTGTTCAACGGTTTGTTCTCCTCTACAGGTCGCATTTCGCAAACGATTCTCGTGAAATTTTGTGAGCAGGTCCGGTAATTATATAAATTTTTTGTCGAGTCAGTTTTTGGAAATATTCAAAAAAAATTTTATTTCAAAGATTTTGTAAGTTGTGTGCCCGAATTTCGGTTGGTTGTCCTCTACAGGTCGCATTTTTCAACCGCTTCTCGCGAAATTTTGTTAGCAATTTCGATATTAATAATTGATCTCTTTTATAATATCAGATTTTGGAATGATAAAAAAACTCACTCACAAGGTTTACAGGTCACAGAGCCACTAGTTTGTACTGAAATAGTAATTTAATTAAGACACATAATTAGACCCATGTTGATATAGCTTGTACTATCGTCAAAAATGAGTGGTTTAAATCTTTCGGGTTATTAAGGGCCATGGCGTATATAGTCACGAGGAGCGTTTCATTAGGCCTGACAATGAAAAAAGTTACGTCCTTGACTCACTGAGATAATTAAGCTCTTAAGGCGCCTATACCCGCGAACGACCTTGCGCGTTGGGGCGTGGCGTAGCCTTTCCCGCCGCACTACCCGCGCCCCCTCGCTGTAAGAGGTTTTTTGTATGTGTGTATGTATTTTGTATATTATTATTTTCTAAATACGTAGGAATGTTTGAAGTAATTAAATATATAAAATAGTTAAGTAGGTATATTGTCTCAGAATCGAACTCTTATATTTTAGCGTCGCGCGCAAAGCGACACAGCCTTTCCGTCCGAAAGCCGGTGACAGACTGCCGCCCGTCGCCCGCGCACGTATCCGCCCCAACTTTGATGACGGTGTGGTAGTTATTCCAGGTTTTTGACAAAAGTAATGATTATTTTACAATATCCGTTGCTCAGATTATGAAAAACTGAATTAAGTTTTATTTTCTGAATATCCCGTGTAAAAAACATGTCTAGATAGTGAGCAGTAGCGATTTAAAAGGTTGAAAAATGCCTTATTTGATTTTTTTTTTGTTAGGACAATCTAGGCGTGTTGCAATTTCCGTTGCTCAGATTGAAGAGGACATATCAATTCTTCAAGTATATTTTTTCGAGACCTATATTTCGGGCCAGTTTTGAGTTTTAGGCCTCTGAACGCGACCAAAATGTGGTATTTCACTCTATTACGCGCCTTAACTATGTCTATATTATGTGAAATTTATCTTCCGTTCATTATTGATAAAAAATTGCCCGCTTGGTAATAAAAAAAAGTTTTGATAAGAAGACATTCCAGACGCATCTTTAGCGTAATTTATCACGACTTCATTATTAATAAGCAACTGTATGACAGCTAAATGTTGTACCGGTTTTTGAACGCAACTTTTCTTTGGGCTGTCGTCGTAACGTCATTGAGCTGTCAGTTGAATGAAAAAAATACAGCACAGACTACTTAGGAGATTGAAATACAGTTAATGTTGGGGTTTTCTGCAAGCCACGCGTAGACAGAGTGCGTGTATGATGGCTTGATTTTGTGTAGATATTTGATTAGAATTTGCCGCATGACTTGGTAGAATAACCAACGCGATGAATAATTAGTGGTAACGTAATTATTAAGTTCAGGGATAACGATAATACTCTTCATGCGTGATTTTAATTTCTTAATTGATATTACGTATAAATTATCAAGCTCATTAACTCTAGGGTTGATTCAATTAATACGTAATAAATGATTTAAAGTTGCACGATTTTTATATATTATTATAATCAAATGGAACTTAATACTATAAAATTGAATTTATTAATCTTTTTTTAGATGACTGCCTAAAAAAGGAGTGTAATGTTTTAGGGTTCATGTATGAATGTATTTATGTATGTTAAAAATAGACAATGTATATACATACTTAAAATATGATTTTACGATATAAGATACAAAATGAAAATGTAAAATACCGAAATAAAATAATAATTAAAAATTTAAAACATGATTGCACTGGAAAAAAGCTAACTAAAATGATAAAAACAAGTTTTAAAATGAAGAACTTATATGGAAATTAAAGTAATTAAGTTTTAAAATGAAAAACGACAAACTTATGATTAGGATTATTGCACGATTAACACGTCACGTACTTATGCAAAAAAATCTACATATTTATATTTCGACCGATACATGCGTTATAGAGTAAAATTTAACACAGTCATCAAAATCTCATACTACATTTTTCAATGTTCATGCTATTACAAAACCAGTATTCAATTAGAAAAACCAATCCAGTGAACAACAGTGAACATGCAAAGGGTGGAATTCGAGAATGTATTTTCCAACTGGATTCGATTACGTGCAATGGATCGCTCGGATTGCATTCGAAAAATGTTCTTTCTACTGCACCTATCCACCATTATTTACAATGAGAGTACAGTGCAATTACGTAGAGTATGTACTGATGCTTGAGTTTAACGTTTTCAATGAGAATGAAAAAAAATGTATCAGATAAAGGTTGTCTGATACAATAAAACCCACAAAGCAAATTGGGACTGCTGCAATTTAAAAAAAAAGTTAAGTGCAAGTCTTATCGCACGCCGAGGGTTCCTTACAATTTTTTTTTTATTTATTTACAACTATTCAAAATTTGAAATCGTTAGAATTTAAGTAGTATTCAGTTGCATTAGTTGTGACACAGCCACCATAAGGGTTTCCTTATCACGGTTTTGGTACGGAAACAAAACAAGCAACTAATTGATTAATACAGTTATGGGTTATTTTGCGGAATTCAATGATAAGATACTAGAAACATAATCTCTTGCTATTCCGCTAATAAAGAGTATAGGGATTGGTACTTAACAATATCATTATTTAACGGAATAGCAAAAACATATTGTCTAGTGACTAAACAATCAACAAAGCTTGCTCATATTTTAGGGGTGACATATCAGATTTATACGCGAAGCATTAACAATGCACATTACAATTTTTGGTGGAGCTAAAATGCCTCGTTGGCAATATTAATTTACATTTTCAAGCACGTACAAATTGGCACCAATTTAAAGAGACCACTGGTGACCAGAGGGCTGGCCAATATTTCGGACAAAGAATAAGCATTGCCATACAGCGTGGCAATGCAGCCAGCCTTCTGGGCACCCTACCCGCTGACGGCGACTTGGGACAAATTTTTTATCTTTAAGTTTTACTATTTACTATTGCCTAGGTTAGATTTTTATTTTATTGTTTCTTCATATATTGTATATTGTTATTTTAAAAAAACATTTAAATGAACAACGCAAAAAAAAAAAAATTAAAGGCAAATAAAAAAACCTAACAACCTAAAACTGCTTATTTGCACAGCTCAAATACTAGTTTCACAGTAAAACGACGTTTTTCTTTGAAATTAAGTTTTTATGTGCAGTTAAATAAATATCCCTATAGATTGAATGCATATATCTCGTCTAATATCATTCGGCAACCATACACTAAATGGTCGCTTCCATATTACAAAATTCTGTATAATCGTTTGTCGGTCGGATGAATGCGGAAAATAGTGTCATTTAAGTTTAACGACAGTCATTTTCGTATTCATTTGCTTCCGGTAAGGTAAAAATGATAAGTCACGTTTTTATTACCGTCAAGAACATTTGCGTGTTAACAAATGGCCAGAAAATATTATCTCTTATTTTCTGTAAACAAAGTAGCCAAAGTAGGTATCATTTGTGTAGGTGGCATAGATTTTCAACATTTGTATATAGGTATATATTGATTGTTGAGCTAAATACTACCTTGTTTTTCTAAGGCTGTCCTCTAACCCTAACCTCCCCTAACCTACTTTATTACTAATTTGGAAATAAGTAGCGCTCAAAATAAATGGGTAAATATAATTTTCTATGTTGTTATTCTGTACCGAAAGCGAGGGCGAGGATAATAATAATAATAAAATCTTTAAATTGGATAAATGAAATAAATGAACTTTATTCTGCAAGTAGGCCGCAAAGGCACTTTTACAAGTCAAAAACTACTAGCGTTTCTCATGAGACCACTGCCGAGAAGAAACGCCAAAAGAAACTCGATAGTCAGTCATTTTCTCCAAAATATGCTTATTACAATGATACTACTTAACCTACTTAAGTAAATGTAAGTGGTAAAAAACAAAAGAGAATTTAAAGAAAAACGAGGAAAAAATAACAATAGGTATTTACAATGTGTAGTTACACAAGAAAACAAAACATGTCGAATCGTTTGATATGCTTTCCTGCAAGAACTGTGTCAACTAGATACAATGAAAATATTAGACTCTTTACGCTATTTTTTGACGATTTTTTGACGACCGCTTTAGCCTAGTTGGTAGTGGTATGCCTTCGAAGCTGGAGGTCCCGGGTTCGAATCCCGGTCAGGGCATGTATTTGTGTGATGAACACGAATATTTGTTCTTGAGTCTTGGATGTTTTCTATGTATTTAAGTATCTATTTATCTATATAAGTACGTATATCGTCACTTGGTACCCATAGTACAAGCTTTGCTTAGTTTGGGACTAGGTTGATTTGTGTAAGATTGTCCAAAGATATTTATTTATTTATTATTTAGGTATTTCGTTTGGGCCATGCATTTTTGTCTGTTAGATAGTTACTTTATTCAGATAACTCGGATCCGTTGGTTAGAAATACATCTAACTAAAACTAGTGTTAGTGATTGAAATGACTTAGAACTACTTGACAATACTTCCAGTCAACAATTCAATGATTAGCAATCAGTTTTGATTGCCAATCATCAAATTACACACACCCCGAACAGAAAACCGACACCGGGAACAGTAACCGAGTTTCTTAGAAAAATGTTCATAATATGAACTTCAAGCACGCTCAAGAGATGACTCATGTCGAAATGGATTTATGCTCATCCTAAAACTCATGTTTGGTAGATTTAGGCTCGGTTTTATAAAGATCCGTTAGGCCTTATGTCGATTTGTTATGTCAAAAAATGTACTGAGTTACTGAGATTTGATCTGACATTTGGTCTAACGGATCTTTATAAAACCCGGCCTTAAACCCCTATAAAATCACAGTTTTAAAGAGTGACTCAGGATATGTAACCATGGTAAAGAGCAACAAAGAATAGTTGATTCACCAATATTATAATACAAATAAATCCTGCATATTAACAGTAGTTTGACGGATATGCTTCATTTACAACAAACTAGCTTTGCACATGGCATTCATTTTCTGCGAGAGTAGGTGACATTTGTCGTTTTAATATATTGTAGCCGATTTCACACAAAATCTTAGTGAATTAAATTATATCCATAAATTTCTCTCATGAAACACTCCGTCTTGCTGAAAACTGTATGAAATTGCGTTTGGTAAATCTTGACCTTAATGTTTATAATTATGTACCGTACCGCTGAAGCCTTTCTCCCAAAATAAAATTAAGCTGACTAAATATCTATTAAGAACAATGCTTGGTGCTTATTAAGACCAATTCAAAACAGAAGAGGCAAGATGGTCGGGCACGTGATATGACACGACAGCTTCTTTTTAATAATCCTGGAGGGAAAAATAGATGGCAAAAGCGGTAGAGGAAGGCTTAGATTGACTTACCTGGGTCAAATGAAGGAGAATGAGTGACTGCCGCGTCTTATGAGTGTATCAGGAGGCTGGCAGTTAACAGAGAAGAGTGGCGATTACTTCACTAATAAGAGCCTAGCTCTTAAATGATGATGATGATGAAATGTCTAGAAACCCAAACAGTCAACCAATGGTAGCTAAGCTATCAGCACCGCTAAGCTAGCAGCAACAGAAAATATTGTTTTAAGCCTGAGAAGTTTACAGGTAAATGTGAGGAAGTCGGGTATACAATGATGTTGATGACTCACAGTACACTGGGCCGAATCCCGAGAATCAAAACTGCGTTATTTTTCTAAGCAGTGAAATATGTAATTGTGAATACTTCACTTGGTACATTGCAAAATAACGATGGTTTTATAATAATAATAATAAATCTAAAACAATAACAAAGAAGAGATTGCTACAAAAATACCTTATAAGGTAAATGTTCCAGTGCTGGACACCTTAACGCCTCTGTCGTGATGACATAAGATTGAAAGTGTCATGTATTGGGTCAGTGCCGAGCACAGGGACGTTTGCCTTACGAATAATTAATGTTGTCCATAGAACCACCTTATGTAAACGAATTACATAGCTTTAATATACTACACTCCAGAACTATTTATAATCGTAATCTAATGTTTTATCAACTACAAATTTTACGATCAAATCTATGTATGTATATTTTGTTTTCTTTTGTGAGTACGTTCATTGGCCATTGTATTATGCCAAAATAGTCAAAAGAGCATAACTTTATACAATATTATTACGCATTAAGTCTGTTATAACTGCTTTGCATAAGGAAGAACAGTATACTTTAATAGAAAAATCGAGTTGCTTACGCTCCTTTGTGTATAAAGTGTACAGAATTGTACAATGGCCAGTAAGACGACGCAGAGGACGATTGTTGAATCGAAACGAGTTCATATTTTTTTGGTACTCATCTAAGATACCTCACCGTTCCTTACGACAGTTAGATATTTACTGTTCGGATGCTTTAGTAATTCTGTTGATTTTAACAGGTATGATACTCTAGGTGTCAACGGAATTTTTACTACGACTTAAAATTCATCCTATAGGATTCAAGTTTGTTTCTAGACTATACACTTAATAAATTACTTTATTATGTTTGATAGATGATTTAGAATTTATAGACTCATTCAACGTTACAGAATCCAAATTTATCATTTCTGCGGAACAGTCTCAAACTGTTTGAGATCAAATAAAATAATTTTAATTCCAATATATTTTATTTGTAGGTCAGTAATTAAAATCAATATTAATTTATTAAGTACTTTGAAGTTTGTGCGGTGATTACGAATAATTGAATATTTTCCAATCATACAAATAATAAGTAGACGCGGCATTATTTTTGTGTCACGTCAAATATAAGCAAATATCGTTTGATGATTAGACGTACTTGACATTAAAAAACCGGTCAAGTGCGGGTTAGACTCGCGTGACGACGGTTCCGTGATAACTCAGAATGTAAAAGATTTCTGATGATGTAAAATAATCTAGATAGACATATAGTTATAATTTTCTTGTAATATTCCCAATAATATCAATGAAATATAACAATTTCAAAATTTTCGTTTGATAATGACTTTTCCAACATTTTTCTTGATAAAAAAATGTTCAGAATCCGCAACTCAAACACTATCATAATGATACCACACTTGACATAGTAAGAAAACATTGGAATTACCTACATGTTTAATAAATTTACAATGTTCATTAAACTTGGGTTGGTCTCGTCTTGTTCACAAATTTTATTCCAAGTTTCAAATTAATAACATAAGTAGTTGCATAGTTAGTTACGAACTTAAGATACAAAGTTGTGACAGACGGGCAGCCGAAGTCGCACCATAAGTTCCTATTTTACCTTTTTGGTACGGCGCCTTAAAAATGCACCTTGGTAAACCGGTGCATTGAGAAACCTAACTATTGCTTAAGAAATAGAGCCATGTTGCAAACCTGTCCTATAGGTATCGTTACATATCGTTCAAGATTAAACTTAAACCCTATCTCATCAAAGATGCTTTTGTAACGTCATGATTGAATTAGATACGTGCTTGCGAAGCGTATTATGTTTGTTAACGTATTCACGAGATCCAACTGTCAATTGTATGATTTTTATGCAGTGAGCGGCAATGGCTTGAGTGAGGTAGCCGTACGGACACAAAAAAGATATATTTACTAAGTAACGTTAAGTTTTCGTCCGTCACAATAGCATTTCATTTAATTCAATTAAGTACTATAGAACCATTAGCTACGTTATCAGCGTGTTTAATTGATTTACGTTGTGATTTTTGTGACTTAAAAAAATAAGCTTTGTTAATATAAAAAAGTGTCTATCACAACACCAGTTTACCTGTGACTCTTAATTACTTGTGCAAACACTAAAAGTGAAAATGATATCGATATATTTTAAATGTAATAAAACCTAAACTTAAAATGTGAAAGAGACCAATTCATTACGAAAGTTTATTAGAAGTGCATCGTTTCGAAAATAATCCTCTCAAAAAATATTATCTAAAGTAGTCGTGGTCACGAGGATATCCTTTAGATAATAGCAAGGACGGGGGCAGAGGAAAATTTAATATATCAAGTGAATCAGGTCATAGCCTTATAAAGATTTGCGGAGACCAAAGATGACTAAAATACAGGAGAAAGCAGTACACTTAGATGATATCCTACTTCAGTTCGGTGTGTGGGGACGTTACCATACTGTCGGGACAATATGCCTGACACTAATTAACGTGTTCAACTCCATAGCCTACTGCAATTATATATTTATCACCGAGGAAGTGAAGTACAGGTAACTTTTTACCTATCAGGAGAATGCAAATGAGTACCCACGCCACTGATGCTTTGATGTACTCTTTTCTTTTTCTGTTTTTTCTTTACTCTTTGTCTTGACATTTCGATTTACCCGTGAGGTGCCGGGTTAGAATAGCACTTATCCCCCTTTCTTCCCGTGGGTATCGTAAGCGCCGAATATGGGAACCGGGTTGTAGTGTGTTGTGGGCGATAGGCTAGCAACCTATCACTGTAATATCACATTTTCCCCTTCTTTAAACCTACAATTTCAAAATGTGGCACTGTAATTAAATTTCATGTGCTCCTCCTACTTCTTTTGGGAATACAGGCGTGATTTTATGTATTATTTATAATTTTACTGACATTTGGAGACTACACAGCTCTGTTTTTAAGGATTTGGAGACACTTTAAATCTTTCGTTTCGTGTGTGCCCAGGTAGTGTCTTGTTTATCACTGTTGTCATATCACAAAATGCCAATATTGTATGAACAGCTACATACATAATAGTGTATGGTCTGTGAAAGCACTCAGCACTTCATCCGCCACACCTTGAAGCTAATGGAACATTATCGCTTACAAAGGATTTATAAATAGGTGTTAGACTGGCCAAAGAACTTGATATATGGATTACTTGGGTAAATCAAGCACTTCAAAGACCATAAAATACATAAAAAGCGTACAAATGGAAAGGCTTCGTTCACAAATTATATCTGTGTCTTATCTTTTAGGCCTTTGTTCACCGTTTTTCTTTTTGAGGTGTATAGTGAGCGGTGTTTATTTATGAAATAGGTGTCAAGTGGATAAAGACTGACCTTAACGATGTTATTATCCATTTAATTAAATGATAACTAAGCATTGCGAAATAATAACAACTTAATATAATAGGTGCGGCACATACTAACAAGATGTGAAGGCGTAAAGGTCATACGCTCTCTTTCCCACATGAAGGACCTCACTATTCAGATTTTGGTTCGAGTGTTTCCTTATTGCCATTGCGAATATTAAGATATATACAAATTGTGCTAGGTAGTAATGTCAAGTCTTTGGAATCTTCGTATCTAAGTCTCGACTTGTTTGCATTAGATGTTATTCAATTAATCGAAACTTGAGTCTTAACGGGGAAGTGTTCTGCACAGACTCTAGTTGTATATAAAGATTCCAGTTTTTGTTTATACTTAAAGCATTTTGCAAAACTGTAGAATAATGAGAACTCAACTGTACTTGAACAAACACTTAGGTACGTTTTGCGATTAACTCATTAAAGTACTGTAGCAATCAACACATTTATCTTTACTTAACTCTTGTGGGTTTATTTAAATAAATAAATAAATATTTGTGGAAAATCTTACACAAATCGACCTAGTCCCAAACTAAGAAAAGCTTCTACTATAGGTACTAGGCGACGATTTTCATACTTGTATTTATATAGATAAATAGATACTTAAATACACACATTTGTTTCTTTTGTCCTTAATTTATTACTATCCAGAAATTCGTCTAAATTTTAAGAACTCGACTCGTACTGACGACAGGTCGCCGAGATTAAGTTTGGACTACAGGACTTGATAAGACTCGACTCAAGACTCAAAAGACTCGGAAGTATTTTAAGCTCTGAGTCCCGTAGTGTTGTGTTCCTGGAGGTGAGCAAGGTTGCCAGAGCTCCCGAGGATGCACTGTGTTGAGAGCGAGGGACCTAAATTTGTCCCTTCTGTTGTCAACACAGTCCATTCTCAAATTTTATAAAGGGTCGGCAACGCGTACGTGACTCCTTTGGAGTTGCGGGCGTCTATAGGCTCCGGTAGCCGCTTACCATCAGGTGGACCGTAAGCTTGCTTGCCACCGGTGTTGTATAAAACAAAATGAGTCGAATTCTTAGAATCTAGACTCTAAAGACTAGAGTCTTTAATAACACTAGATATGAAACCAAGTTTTGATGTAAGGCCGCATAAATGGTGTCTTCTCCTCTCTCATTTGATGTGATAACAACATGTTTGTATATTCCCATAAGTCTCTAACTTTTGATCACAGGTATGACCCGAGGTGGATACGACACATTTCAACTATTTCCTTGAAGTCGACTTATTGTAGGCTTTTTATTTTACACCGAGAGATTTTCTTAAGTGACGGTATACTGCCGGTATAGTAAGGCCCGCGCCCACTTAGCTTCTTTCGAGCGTCGTCGTCTAGTGAACACCCGCGCAGCGCCGACGCAACGTTTACGTTACGGCGCCGCAACGTCAGTGGCGTCTTTCGAACGTCAGCGTCTCGTTAACGCCTGCGCAGCGTCGACGCGGCGTCGCTGGCGTTTGTCGAACGTCGGCGCCTTGCCAGCGCTCGCACAACGTCACTGCAACGTAACGTAATCCACCACATTTCAACAGCTTCAGTTGAATCATAAGAGTCAAAGACAATAACATTTTGAATTCGGTCAACGTGAAAATGGATTGTGACGAAGAACACTTTTGTTAATGTTACTATTGAAAAGGAATTTACTTAAGAATAAAAAACATCATCGTCGATATTGGGAAGATCCTCTTTGGAATAATCGAATGCGTGAAAGCGACTATTTCGTGTTTTAATATAAAAGTATTAAAAAAATTAAATACACTTTAACGAATACTTAAGAATGTCAACAACATCATTTAAGGAACTTTTACAATTAATTCAAGATGAGATGAGATGGGAGGGGCGCTGCGCAGGCGCTGGCTAGACGCCGGCATCTGACAGTCAACACCTGACGTCGAGGCAGCGCTGTGCGGACGCCGCGTCGACGCTGCGCAGGCGTTAACGAGACGCTGACGTTCGAAAGACGCCACTGACGTTGCGGCGCCGTAACGTAAACGTTGCGTCGGCGCTGCGCGGGCGTTCACTAGACGACGACGCTCGAAAGACGCTAAGTGGGCGCGGGCCCTAATTGGTCAGTAGTACGAGTATAGCCCGAGATCGGGACGCGGCGCGCGGGGCGGTGCGCATGCAGTACTGTATCGCAACGTACATTCGTCAGTGTTCAAAGATAAAAAATATCTTAAGGGAAAGCCTCGATTCGGTCAGCCACGCCCCCCGTGAAAGAGACGCGCTTATGTCTTTCGCGCACGACAATACGGGATGCAACATTCTTCGGGAATGGCTTTTTTATACAAATATATAATTGTGTGCAGTTTTATTAAATTTCCTCTTGACAGAGTTTAGATGAGGTAAAATACCATCATTTTAACTTAACTGTGTCGTTTAATTATACGATGTTTTAGTAGGCTGAGGTAAAAAAGGAAAACAAAGACAACTTCGGATTTCTCTTCTATCGAGAAAATTTTAAGCAATCATGTTTCGGCTATTGTCACAAATACAGTCATGTAATCAATAATCACGTATCTGAAAATCAATCCCTTAATCAATCACGGCCTTAAGCTAATAAAGAGCTGGCAACTCGCTTGTGATTCTTTTGGTGTTACTGCTTACCATCAGGCAGGCCGTAAGCATGTTTTGCCACCGTCGTTGTATAAAAAAAGGTATTAACAGTTGTTTTTGTACATTGTAGATGCAAAGATGGTTCTGACAATTGGATAAACACAAGCCAACTCAACAGCTCTGAGTTTGGGAATTGTCACAAGGTCAATTCATCATGTACCGAGTGGGTGTATGATGACCCTCATAGCTTCGTGGCAGAGGTAAATTGAAATATGAAGATGTTGTGGACTAGCTCATACATTGATAGAATTTTACAAGATACAAAGGCCGTGGTTGCCACAAGTTTAATAAAACTTAATAATAATAATAATAAATGTGTATCCCTTGCATTTCATTAAAGTGTCAAAAGGGCCTCTACGTGTTGGCTATGTGGTACTCGTTTGGTACTTCGGTGCCTCAGTACTTCGGCTCCACGCACGCCTCCCAAAGGTCCGGGATACAATAGTCCCGTGAACGGGAAAGACATACAAATAATAATAATAAGTAATAACTTGTTGTAAGAATAATTTGTTGCAAGTGCGGGTGACGGCGTGTTAGAATTAAATCCCTACATTTTTTTTAGGGTTCCGTACCCGAAGGGTCCCTATTGTTCATCCTTCCGTCCGTCCATCGTCTGTCACACAGGTTTTACAGCCAAACAGAGCTACAGTCTTCAAATTTTCGCAGTATAAGGCATCTTGTTGACCTAAAAGCCATACAAATAGTCAAAATTTATTTTAATATTTTTTAAGGGTGGCTCTCATACAGCTAAAGTAGAGCGCGAAAATTTTTTTGACATACTCCATAAAGTGTGGTATCGTTGTTTAGAGCTTCTTGAGTAGATAAATACCATATTTTTTGTTTTTAAAATTATTATAAAACAAAGGAATGATAAGCCAATGTCAGCCTTTTTTACAAAACTTTGTTCCGAATATGTTTTTTACTTGCCATTAACCCATAAACTTGAAATGGTAATGTTTGTTATTCCGTATATTTTACTAACAAATACTAATATGTTGATATATTAGATTTTTCATTCAAATTTCCTTTTTTTTCGTATTCAAACCAACTTAATTCGGTTCGTTTGTAACCCTAAATACGCGGAGTCCGACTCGCAATTGATCCGGTTTTTTTTTACATTGGGAAAATACATTTACGTATCCCACCCGGTGAAAGACCTGGGTGGGTATGACGGACTATCCGGTTAGACGTACTACCGTCTAAAAACCCAACGATTACCGGGTCCGACACTAATCTACATTCTACTGCGACAATAGCACTATCACCTGGGCGATGGCCTACTATGCAGATTTTCTCCATTTTTAGAGTACCGTACGAAAAAGGCAAAAAGGGAACCATTATGCCGCGAGTTTGTCTATCCTTCTGTCTGTTACATCGCTAAATATCTCAAGAACTACTTATGCTATCGATTTTGGAATAGTAGTAAACAAGGAAAAAAAGAAGTCAAGATTATTTGAAACTAATAATTGAAAAATATTGAAACAAATAAATAAATACACTTTACTTTATAAGTGTTAAAAAATTAATATAACCAACACAATTGCAAATAACCTCAATGACAACAAAACGTCTAAGAGATATATAGATTACAGCGCCATCTAGGAACGAGTAGTTACGAGGGTCGTTACCTCTTACTTAATTGTAACTTAACATACGGCTACACACCGCTGAGCGACCTGACTGATCAAAAAAGAAATATTGAAAACATGGAAGAGAAGATTACTACTAAAATCAAACAAAATAATGACGAATAATTCAAACGTCTGGAACTAAACACTTCTGACTTGAGCAAGAAAATAATATTTAAAATATAGAAAAACAAACGAGAAAAAAAACATTACACTATTCGGAGTCGAAGAAACTGAACATAGCCACTGGAACCTACAAAATCTAGTTAGGAATATATTCAATAACACAATGGAAATCGGATGCCAACAGGGCGAAATAGAGCATGTTAGAAGGATGGGAAAGAAAAGCAGCAAAACAGACCTATTGTGGTGACGCTAACGGCAATGGGCCGGAAAATTTAAATAATGAAAAAAGAAAAGATTACTTTAAGATATAAACATTTATATTAAAGAGGTAATTACACTCAAAAGGTTCTACAAAAGCGCAAAGAACTGCAAGAGGATCTAGAAAGACGACGAGAGCAGGGGAAAAGAGTGACACTCCGATACGATAAAATTGTGACCCTGAAACCAAACAACAACTACAGAAATAGGAAGTTAACTAAAATAACTCTATGAAAATCCCCGGAAAATGCCAGAAAAAGCCCGTCAAGAGACACTAATAACAATCAATTAACAAAGAAAAACAAGAGGTACGATATTACTTCCTACATGCAAAAACCCTCTACATTGGACTCTACATCCGAGAAAGAAAAAATACAATTTGAAATCCAACAGACTCACACTGGTAATGATAATGACTCTGAATAGCAATCAAGAAGCTTCCCTCAAAACCCTCCAAGCTGGCTGGTCACCGTGGAGGAGTCTGACCATTGCCCCCTAAAATCAGAATATTACGAGTAACAAAGATAAATCACATGAACTTTAAGTAACAAGTATCAACGTAACGACATTATTATCAAATAGCAGAATTACAGAACTAAAGTATGCTGTTAAATCATTAAAATGGGGCATAATAGAATTATATGAGACCAGGAGAAGTAAGGAAGCAATTGAAAAGTACTCCTATTTTATTTTATTCCACACGTCAGGAACAAATGGAAGGAACGGAGTGAGATTTGTAATAAGGAAACACCTGAAAAATAAAATACTGAGTTTAAGAATCATCTCTGATGACGTGGTTACGCTGGAGATACAAATGTCACAAAAGTGTATTTGGTCATTTGTACAAGTCGATGTTCCCACGGAATCCTACACAAAGGATGAGGTAGATACATTTTATCAGACTGTACAATGTGCCTTAGATTTTGTTCATACAAAAAACATTACGTTACTCGGAGATTTCAATGCCAAAATAAGCAAGGGCCAATAAAGTGAAGGAAAAACATAGGAAAATATGCGCATGGGAAAAGAAGCCCACACGGACAACGATTAGTTGAATTTGCACTTGAACATAACTGTTATATTTTAAAAAGTTTATTTCCATGCAAACTACATAAAAAATGCACTTCGCGATCACCAAATAGGAAACATACTAACAAATCAACTCACCTATATCAACAGTTTCAACATAATATAAAAACTAAATTTCGACACCGATCACAGGATGATAAGATGCGTGAGACCTTAGATTCAAAGCCAGGAAGAAGGAAAATAAAACCTACTGATTACACCAGGGATCTACCTACTCTCTCAGCTGAAAGTGGTACATACTGGGAAAATAAATTTGTAGAGTCTATTAATTCATCTACAGAAATACAACAACAGTACAACAAATTCGAAACTAAAATAAAAGGACTCTAAGTCAGTTACCAAGAAAATAAAAACGTATTAATAAAAGTATTAACGAAACAACCTCAAATCATACAGATAGGTAAGGCAATTAATGGAAACATAAAGAAGAAATTAGACAGAAAACCTTCGAAACATTTATGAGCAAAACAGGAGCTCTACGTAAAGCATATAAAGGGCTGAGCGACAAGTCAGATTGGAGAGAAAACGTGAAAAACAAGCGAAGAATTATTCACTCAAGACGCCCCGACATTTTAAATGAAGCAACACAATTCTATAAAAAAGTCTACTGTAATGAAGGCAAGACAGGTCCTAATCTTTGCGAAAAAACGAACTCTATCAGAAAATCAACGAATACAGAAACCGACTCGCCACCGGGCATTCTCAAATCAGAAATAGAAAATGCAATAAAATCCCAAAAAAATGGCAATACTCCAGGAAGCGACCATATTGTCAACGAAGTACTGAATTCGTTTTCAACCGCTCTATTAAAACCTCTACAGTTACTCTTTAGCAAAATCCTAAGAACCGAAACTACACCAGAAAAGTGGTCTATGTCAACAATTATATTACTATAAAAAAAGGTGAAAGAAGTGACCTAGGAAACTACAGACCAATTCACCTCACGACAAACATATACAAGATTTTATCTAAGATCACACTGAACCGAGTAACTTCCAGCTTAGACGAAAACCCACCACGCGAACAAACAGGTTTTCGAAAAAGTTACTCCACTGTAGACCACATTCAAGTTATAACACAATTAACACGTCGTCTTCCGGTCCCTGGGATCCCCGGTCTCATTACAAAAGAATGATATTGTTATTTATAGAAAAGGTAAATTAATATAGGCAAATTCTATATATATGCTTTATAGATTATTAGCTTTCGACTGCCTCCATTCTGAAGCTATATGGGCATCGCTAGAACAACAAGGCGTTTTCCCGAAATACATAAACTTATTAATTAGTACATACTCAAGATGTCACGCAAATGTAAGGCTAGAACGAGAAGGTCCAAGGTTCCCTAGACAAAAATAAGTGAGACAGGGAGACCCACTGTCGCCCAAAATCTTTTCAGCGGTACTCGAATCCATCTTCAGATGCCTTGACTGGGAAACGAAAGGAGTGCATATTTATGGAGAACAACTGACCCACCTACGCTTTGCGAACGACATTATGGTATTTGCACAGAGCGCAAGTGAACTAGGAAGCATGGTTAACGAACTAGCCTTAGAAAGTCAGAAAGTAGAGTTGTCAATGAACTTATCCAAAACAGAGATCCTAACAAATGCAAACCCCAAGACGTTATGATTGTTAATGAAAGAATTGATTACATAGAAGAATACATACATCTTGGACTCGTATCGTTTGAAAATAGCACGGATAAAGAGATACAAAGAAGAATAAATCTAACATGGAAAAAACTGGGGATTGGGAAAAATTATGAAAAACAACTCTATATCAATACATATAAAGAAAAAGGTATACGAAGTAGCAATCTTACTCTGTTTAACATATGGCTGTCAGACGTGATCATTGTGGAAAGTCTCTTTGAAGTGCCAAAAGGCACGTCAAAGAGATTCATGGAAATGTTTAGTGGAGGCCTATGCCGCAGAGGCGACAACTACTAGTAATAAGTAAAATTAAAATAAATACTTATAGTTTAGATACAGTTATATTAAAGCCTCCGGAGTCCTAGATTCCTATATAAACAAAGAATAAAATGGTTTAATTGAATTTTAAACAAATTCTAATGAAAGAGAGGCATTTGTTTTGTACCATTCAATTTTATTGTTTTTCTGTTGACTCACGAGGTCTGTCGTAAATAAAAAAAAATAAGGCAGTATTGTAAGTAGTAGAAATAAAGGCTATTTTTATTATTTTATCTGTTTTGTTTTAATTGAAACAAATGTTGAAACAAGTAATTTTATTTTGACTAGTTTTTTGTTTCAGTTCAACTTGGCGTGTCAAGAATGGAAGAGGACTCTAGTGGGTACCATGCATAGCTTTGGATACATGGTCGGGCTACTCATTGTTGGACCTCTGTCAGATAGGTAAAGACTAATCCCCTTACTCATAAACGTTCAACAAATGTATTCTAACTAAAATAACGTTAAATTTTTTTTTGTTTTTATTTTTCGAAAGGTATATGAAATATATTTTAGTTAACAGAGATAAGAGTTAATGTAGTTAAAACGAAGTGATTTTTGCCTGTTAAATAATAAACCTATGGAACTCAAAAAATAGCAATTAAGTACGTGGAAATAAGTAGTAACCAGTGTAAAAATTACCAGACTTTTCCGAACTATTCATTCATAATCTGGTGATTTATAACTATAAGTTGTAATTGAATTATATACAATTTACCTATGATTGTTGTTAGTGTAAAATGCATATTTCATTCTTATCTGTGCACGATTACGATGCAATAAAACAGATCGTGAAAATCGCGTTTATATGCACTGTTTTCCTTACAAATGTTTATTGTTACGCTTTGTAACACGATTTATAAACAACATTATTTCTATTAATACTCTAATGACAATACTTCCTTTGAAATTTTTTTGTAATATCATTAGGGTTCCGTACCCCAAAAGGAAAAAAAACGGAACCCTTATAGGATCACTTTGTTGTCCGTCTGTCTGTCACGACCGTTTATCTCGGGAAGGCGTGGAGGTATCGAGTTGAAATTAAAACTGTATACAAAAATCTACAGTGCCTTGAAGCTGTGAAAAAATCATACTTCTAAGTTAACGTAAAAGAAAGATATTGGCGTTTATGTCGCAAAAAAAAACGTATATTTCGACACTCTCAAGGGAATCAAAATTTATAGCGTACTTCCCGTTGACCTAAAAATATGATATGTGGCAAGTAATATACTGCAAGTACAGGGAAAAGTCTAAAAACTGTATATTTGTAATGAAATAATATAAAATATCCTACTTAATATTATACATACGAAAGTTAGGATGTTTGAATATTTGGATGTTTGTTACTCAATCACGAAAAAACGGCTCAACGGATTATGATGAAACTTTGTATGTATATAGAATTTTTAACCTGGATTAACACGAATGAAACTTTTTGTCCCTTAAATCATCCCTCAAATTGATGAATTTAGGGGTGCGACTTAAACTTATGAATGAAACCAGTCATGTAGATATTTACAATGCCTGCTGACGTACGGAAAATTCGATTCAGAAGAACCAGTATAAAGCTGACCTCCGAATATCCACGTATTTGTCACGAATCTTAGGGTCAAGATATAATAAGGACGTATGGTGAGGCGACTTTATAGACAGTTGTCAATATCACGACATTTGACAACGTCATTGGCATAGACGTTTCATTTTATACCGATGACATTAGGTGAAGTTGAAGCTAATATTAATGAACATATTTTACACAATGAATTGAAGATAATTTTATACTTTGATTCTTATCGTGGCTAAAATAAAGCAGGTTTTCGCATTAGTTAGTTTTTATTTTTACTATCGTAGTTACAAATAGAGTATTACACTTCTACTTGATTATTATGAGCTATTATTTTGACAGTTTTAGTTCGTATATATGGGACTCTGATATTATAAGAGCTAAATGATCTCCAAACCAAAACGACTTATGTCAATTTAAATCAACGCATTTCAGCCCCGAAAATTCTAGCAATTACATGCATAATCACGTGAAAAACAATAGATTAGAGTGACTTAAAACACTGACCCATAGCCTCTAAAGCGCTGGCGATATAAATATAAGCCAAAAAATGCTGACCCATCGAGTCGTAATAATTTTAATGTTTAATATAAGAGATTAAATAAATTGCGCTTTGATATCTGCCTACCGTAGTTGGTAAGAACCTATGGGTCAACTAAAATTTATGGAGTTGTTAGTGCTTGGTTAAAAGTCACAACAATGACTTGTGACGCTGTACCCACGGCATTCAATTCGTAAAAATTGCATTAGTACGAGTATGTACACAGCTTGAAACTAAAATGCTGGCGATCTGTCTGGCGTTAATTGTTACTTGAAATAATTAATCATTAATTATAGCGTCATAAAAATCCTCTTACGTGTATTTCTAGTCACAATCATCATCATCATTGCCCTTTAACATCTATAAAATATTAAAATAAACAGCGTCCATTGAATTACGGCACTTGCGTACGGACGTGGCTTGTAAGGCCAATACGAGAGCGACAGTTACGTCCGCACATATGGCAAATAAATGCCTTATACGACGCTATATGAGTCTCAGCAGCGCGCTGGTATCTCAGTTCTCGTTTGTGGGACAAGAGGTCGAACCAAGCGTTATCGTGTTGGTATCGCACCTTCACCCAAAGTATTCCTCCAAAGGTCTGAGTCTCCAGCATGCTTTCCCAATTTTTGGGATCACAATGTGTTACCAATAAAAGCCGTAAATTGATCGCCACTATTTTTTAATACATTCTGAATAGCTAATGGTGCACCACTCATGCTTATATCGCTAATTCAGCTGTAGTATTAAACCGAGGTCATCAGAAGCCATGCTTCACTAGTTATGCGGCTGTTTAATTACCCTCACGACCAAGATGCCCGATGAAGTCATTAAAAACATCACGTGAATCCGTACACCAAGGGTTCTATCGCTGCTCGTGTTAGTGTTATCTCTGAATGAACTTTACTTCGTTACGGTTAGCTGTTTATATTGACGACTAGTTCATTATCAACTTATTTAGGTACTTCCCATTGCTGGGCACAGGCCTTTTCTCGTATGAGAGGGTACGGGCAGTATTCCTTATACCCAGTGGAGGCGTAAGGGAGGGGGGGGGGCGGTCCGCCCCGGGTACCACGCACCAAGGGGTGACAAACGACGGAAGGAACATTTTATTAATGAAGGAATTGAATTGGTACAAATCAGCTATAAAAAGCGGAGCGGTTTAGCGGGAGAGAGACTTAGAGTTAGGGGTCCGTTGCACTCATACGTCTTGCTTATGAAAGAGGGAGGGGGTGAGTAACTGATAGATCTCTTTGGGCCTTCGGTCCCCAGGGTTGCTTGTGAGACACTCGGGGAAAGGGAGAGTCTAGAGTGCGCTTTTCGGGCCTTCGGTCTTCTATCGCTAACGTTGAATATCAAATGATATTCCGTACATAAGTTCGAAAAACTCATTGGTCGAGCTGGGATTCGGGTTCACGATTGCCTCTTGGCAACCGCATGCTGCAACATCTGGGCAACCGTTGCTTGTTTTTACCAGTAATAATTATTTTCGACCGTAGCCGAATAGTAGCCTTCTTTGAAAGGAAGGTTGTGGGCTCCAATCCAAGCTCGTATAAGTTTTTACTGGAGCTAAGTAAATACGAAGCGAAACCCCTATCCCATTACTTTTTTCGCCAATTGTAGAAACCAACCAACGCCAGAGATCTGTAGGTACCTAAGGTGTAGGCATGTGTACTTGTGTAGTCACCAACCTGTTCTAACCAGCGTGGTGGGCGAAGCATGTGCCCCGCAGCAATAAGGCTGATGCTAGCTATAGGTTAGCTGCTGATAATGATTTGATACTTAATAATGATTGTTTTCGAAAAACGTCTAAGATCTTCAGCTATACATTGGCCGGAAACCCTTTGAACTTACTCCTTCATGAAGTTCATGGAATAAAGCAACTAACGTAGGTACTTACTTTCAGGTTAGGGAGGAAAACCCTGACAGTGATTACGTGTATAATGGGCAGTTTACTTGGTCTGGCGAGGAGCTTCACCACTAACTACTGGCTTTATATAACCCTCGAGTTTCTAGAGGCAGTGGTTGGAGACCCTTGTTCTTCATCATTCATGATGTGTATGTACACCCTAAACTTATACCTACGGCTACAGCATTCACGTATAGACTACATGCCACGCTTCATGTCGCGCAACGTCATAGATGGCTGATTCAGCTTTTACATTATACTATCTTACAGTTTTATCCTCGTTGTTTATTTTATATAAGTTTCAATATTTACTAGTTTCAATTTAATTAAGAATTAAATTCTTTATATCTCATCTTCTTTTCAGCTATAGAAATGGTCGCCACCGAAAAACGCGTCTTGTATACTACCATTAGCGGCTTTGGTTACACAATCGGAGGAGTTCTTTACCCCTTAATATACTGGCTAGTTCCCTACTGGAGGCACTTCCTTCAAGTAGTGTACACGCCAGGTCTACTCTTTGTTTCCTATATATACTTAATAGATGAAAGCCCCCGATGGCTGCTAACCAAAGGAAAGAAAGACGAAGCAGTCACCATCATAGACGCAGCTGCTAAGATGAACAAGTTGCAATTAGAAATGGATTTAAGCAAGATTTCATATCAAGAAGAAAAAGGAGCGAATTTTTCAAGAGTTTTGCTAGAAACTTTCAAATCTAAATCGATGTTAAAGAGGTTTTTCGTTTGTTCTGTCTGGTGGATAGCTTCCACCTTTGTGAACCATGGATTAACAATAAACTCAATCTCTTTGCAAGGGAACAAGTACGTCAATTATGCACTGACGTCCATTGTAGATATCCCTGGAAATTTGGCTGTCGTCTACATATTAAACAAATTTAAGAGGAAGGTGCCGTTGATATTTACTTTCGTGGCATGCGCTGTTCTATGCGTTGCTCAGCCGTTTGTTCCAAGTGGTAAGAATAACCTTAGTCTTCAAACATAATCCATAGAAACTTTTTTGCTTTCACGTCTACTTATGTTTTGTAGTATTTACTGGAAGTTATAATTGATGATTTTTATATACTACAAAAATACGTACCTACCTATTTAGGTATATAAGAAATTGGTGAAAAATACATTGTCATGACCTGTCATATTACCCTAGTCTTTTTCGTCACTATTTTAGACGGTTCTTTTTTACCTACACAGTTTTCTTTTACAGCACTGCCATGGCTCTCCATAACCTTGTACATGTCGGGCAAGCTGATGTCGTCATTTTACTTCTCCATCACATACATCTTCACATCGGAGCTGTTCCCCACATACACTAGGAACTCCATGCACGCTCTGTGCTCGTCTGTGGGCAGAATTGGGTCCATTATCGCTCCACAGATGCCTTTATTGGTATGGATGAGATCTAATTAAAATACTACCATAAAAACGTACACATTTAAATCTGAATTCAATTTTTAGCTATGAGTTCATTTTTCTGAGGTGTTATGCTGTATTTATAAAGTATGTTAATGGATTACGTACACTATTGGACGAGCCATATACGTAATCCAGGGTAACTTCCATTGAAACCCTAATTAATAAATCGTTTTACGACTTTAGCCGTAAAACTATCAAATAATCGAAATTAATAGCATTGTAACCAAACATGCTTACTGCATGCTTGTAAGTCGTTATTAAGTATAGATAAGGACCGATAGTGGTTCTTTACAATTCGCTACAAAGAAACACAGCGTTTTACTATACTGCTTATATACTAGTTTATTATCAAATATCACTGGCTGTTAAAAAACGTTTAAATATTACCTGAAGAATGCGGCATATTCTACATTATCGGGAACTACAACGCAAAAAAAAGCTGTGAATTTAGAGTAAAATTACGTGAAAGACCCGAAAATTTATATCAGCAGAGCTCAGAAACGCATATTTTAGCACGCAACATATTTAATGGTCATACAATTAAAATAAATAAATATTTGTGTACAATTTTACACAAATTGACCTAGTCCCAAACTAAGCAAAGCTATGAGTACTAGGCGACAATTACATACTTATATATAGATAAATAGCTAGATACTTAAATATATAGAAAACACTCAAGACTCAGGAACAAATATTCGTGCTCATCATACAAACATCTGCCCTGACTGGTATTCGAACCCGGGACTTCCAGCTTCGTAGGCAGGGTCACTATCAACTAGGCGAAGGCGGTCGTGAAAGCACTTGTCAATCATCACCTGGTGCTCTAGTTGCTTGATATAATCTATACGTATGGAATATCACTTGGCTTACTATTAGCTTAGTATGAAGGAAACCTCGTCGAATCATCGTTAGGAAACTTGCATACATCTGTAAAGAAATTCAAAAGCGTATGGCGTCCCCAACACGAATGAACGATTCCTTCATATCCATAAGAGTATCCATATGCTGATAATGATGATGAACATTTCTTTTACGCATCAAAAAAAACTCAAAACTCAAAATATTCTTTATTCAAATAGGCCTAGCAACAAGCACTTTTGAATCGTCAGTTATATATTACATAAATTGAATCTAATTATTCAGAGCAATTTATTGATGCATATGAAAATTAAAAAAAAAGAAATGAATTATATATATATAGAGTATAATAAATTCACAAAAAGGTCGTCAATAGAAATAGAAATAGAAATATTTATTTATCCAAAGAAACAAATTTACACAGGATACAAGTTTTTTGGGTCCTGAACTAGGAATCCCTGTGTTACAGGACCCAGTAGAATAATAAACTTACATTTTTAAAAATGTGGAACGCTTCACGATTTTGCGTGTTATCCTTGCGCAGTAAAATATAAACAAAAATAATAACATGTAAAATAAAAACATAAAAAATTGTATAATCTAGACAGTTTCTAGAATAAAATCTGAATGTCAAGAGGAAAATTTAATGTCAACATCTAATGTCATAGTTATGAAAATAGTCATTAAGATGTAATGTCACAATTATTAAAATATAATTCGTATTTCAACCACAATTATACCCATGGTGTTTTATCATTCATGTAGTCTTTTGTGCTATAATATGCTTTCGATATGGGTTTACGCTTTACATAAGTCATGAATTATTAATAGATAAATTAGTCACGTTTGTTGGTAGTTTATTATAAAATTTTACACAATTAATGATTTTCTTGTTTTTTGGAGCCGAGTGGAAGGTACCGCAGGCTTATATTTGTTTCTAGTGTTAATATTATGTATGTCACAGTTCTGCCTAAAGTTTACAATATTTTTATGTATATAGACAATATTATCATAGATACAATATTGACAATGCATTTTCATTATATTAATGTCCTTGAACTTATTTCTAAGTGAGTCTCTATGTTTGCTTGTTGTGCTATTGCAATCTACCTCTTTTTGCAGATGGTGTACTGGTCCGGCCTTCCGTCTGTAATCTTTGGCCTCGTGTCTCTGATGGCAGGCCTGCTCACGTTGTTAGTGCCCGATACGGCAGAAGATGCGCTCCCGGACACTATATACCAGGCAGAAGCGATAGGAAAACTTCAGGAAAACAAGATCAGAGATAGGAAAGGCTCTATTTGACAGTCTGGCGTATGCTGCTTAGATCGGTTACACACTGCTACTTACTACTGCGATACAAACCGATATTTCATTAAATTGATCAGCAAATACTTTCATTATTTTTCATACCTAACTCGATAAACCGTATTTTGCAACTTCAAATAACTCTCAAACATTCAGTTTGCTATTACATAAAACCATGAATATAGTGAAATATTTTGCTGTATTTTATAATTTCAATACTAACACGCGCAGCCACACAAACCATTCCCTCATTAAATGCAACAGTTTCACTCGCAGGTTATAATTTGCAGCATTGGAACGCTGCTCGCTGAGAGTCTATTAACTACAGATGGACTGGATACTACGGCCGCTTGTGAAGGACCCTTCACTATGGAGGAGTTGAAATATAACTTCATTATATTTACAAAAATATCAGTTGAATTTGCCGGTGGGCTTTATTGAAATCAGTTGTTTGGATTGTTAATGCCTTAAATTATAATAACTTGCTGGCAACGTTGGCATTAACTGGACATGGCGTTATTCAGGCATCATGCATTTGTATTGCTATGGGCTAGGGGAAATTCAATCTTATTTCAATGTATTCTGGCTGTCTTTAGACTGTTGAGAAAAACTTTCTCAATTATCTGTATACACAGGTGTGGTCACAGGCATAGAGATCCGTACAAAGATCTTAACCACCTAGTATATACTATTTACTAAGCTTTATAAAAGAGTCAACATCGAAGAAATCGACGTACTACGTATATACGCACTTAGTAAAAAATATATTATATTTATGACTTTGACTGTATAAGTGTATACCTAGTCCATAATTTGAGATGGATTCGTAACAACAAGTTTAGACAACTAGATGTAAGTGCCTACTGATTTGTGCTGTGCTATTCATATGCTCAACCATATTATTGCATGTATGTAATTTACAACCTGTCTCGAATCACCGCTCTACATTGTGTTATCTTGCGCCCGAAATTCGTAATAACTACGCGTAATTAGAGGTCCGGCTTACACTGGTTCTCATGGGCAGTGTAAATAATTACCATCATGAATGCCCAGCTTTGGAAGTGACGGTGTAATTCGGTTTGCGCATTGGCCGAAGGTATTAGCACAAGGATCAATGGAGCGAAGTGCTCTACAGTGGAAGAGACGTAGCCCAATATGACTATAATTTTAACATCTAGACTTCAGGAAATTCAACTTTTTTCATGAAACTTCATTCAGAGTAAGACTATTTTTAAACTTCAGTGTAAGCTAGGCATTACACAGAAACTCAGACAACATGGCATCAACATGGTTTTAACCTAACTCAACTTGCTACCAACATCACGCTGCTCGGCGCTACTTAGAATTTAGAAAGGAGAATAAATTATCGCGTGGCGATGGCGGTGCAGTCTCAGTTGTGCTAGCTTTTCCCTCTTCTTCTTTGTCATTCCTTCATGACTGCAGATCATGTCCATTACCATGTCCTTTTATACGACGCGGTCAAGGACCATTATGTGAGCTGCTTTGTACATGGAACCATAAGCCTTCTTGGTGGTGTCAGACCACCTTGTTGTTATCCAACCTCTTGTGCGATTGCCCTGGATTTGTGTGATAAATGTGCTAGCTACTTTTTTATCAATAGTGACAAATAAATGTTGTTTTGATTGATTGATATGTATAAAAATCTGATTGATTGATATAATATCATTTATCAGTATGAAACATTACATTTATATCAACTTTACGTTCATTTGGAAACGTAACGTGATCACCCTGCAGGTACAGGAACTACAAAATAAAATTATTCTCTGACAGCTTGAAGCAAAATTACATCAAACTTCCTTTATGAAACGAGAATATCAATTTTGTTTTGAGTCGGTGACGGCCCAATATTCTACATGCAGCAGCGTCGATTTTAAAATCCATTTTCCCTTGAACACGAAGTGTCACCCTATAACCTAGTTACCCTATCCATTCTCTTTATCACACACTGCGTAATTGAATCCATGGGCAATGCATCGCTTCAGCCTTGAAATTGCTTGCACTTACCAGAACAGGCATTCACAATGCTTAGACTCACCAAAGCCGAATAGGTTTATTTGTTAATAATATTTCTAGTGCGAAGAAGAAACTCTTAGGACAAGGAAGCAGCTTTATTGACATCTCAGATATATATCATGTAACAAATGTCTAATAATCATTCAATACTTATTAACAGCAGAATAACATAATAATAACAGACTCCAATTCGTCTTGGAAAATTGCGTACGTTATTAAGAAAGTAAAAATATTTTCGTATTATTGATGCTGTATTCAGTCGGTCACGTTAAGAGTACCGTGAATAATAGTGCATTATTATTGAAATATGTTTTTGCAATTGCGCTGTGAATGAGAATATAATTTGTAGTTTCTGCAAGGTAGATGAAGTCGATGACAGGCTCCTTAGAAACTGTCTTCTTGGAATTTTGTGGTTCAATTCAACACGGCACAATTCACCGTTGTATCTGGGGAAGCAGCACTCTCTGCATATCACGGATACGTATCGTCTGTGATACGTTACGGCGTAATCGTGTGGGGAAATTCTGTCGATATGCAGAGAGTGTATATTGCCCAAAAAATGCATCCGAGCTGAAAGTTCTCCCTTTACCATGCTTATAATATTTGAGGTAGCTAAATTTGTACGAAAGTAACCTCAATGACACTATCCTAAATAAAACCAATGGTAAATTTCGGCACAAGCTGTATGTTCCAAGACAAAAAGTGAACATTTTTAGTAAGAACATATGTATAATGGCAATTAAAATGTATAATAAAATTCCTAATATCATAAAATCGATACCAAACAATCAATTTGAAAAAAAGTAGTTATCTTCTTGATAGGTGTTTTTACTCTGTAAATGAATTTTTATGTCATTAAATATACCTTCTCAAATTAATAGTAATAATTATTGTAATGGTAATGCTAAATATATTACTAAAGGTAAATTATGTTGATGTGAACTTGTAATTATATTGTTTAAATAATGTACTCTTAATATTGAAATAATGTTAATTTAATTTGATTTAAGTATTGCATTCAATTACCAAATGTACATATATTAATATTTCTACGCCGTTGTCGGCAGGATACGGTACAATTGTTGTTATTAAAATCAATTGCGTTTCACAAAACTACACTATAATATGGTACAATTGTTTGGTAAAAACAATTGTACCATATTCATAGAAATAAATAATTCTATTCTAGTCTAACACACTAAAAGCTGGTATCGGTTTCCGGTAAGGCAGTGCTCTGTGTTTTGTATAGTACCTATTGGCAGTGGTCTCATATCGCCCTTCAATTAGATATTGCGCATGGACAGGGTCGGAGGTTCAATAGCAGGTATCTATTTGTTAGAGCGTGACATGTCTGAAACGCATAAATATTATAGTAGAAGAGCCGACGACACTGAACCTAGCTGGGTTTTCCTAACAGTGGAGAAAGTGGTTTTTCTTACACAGAAATTGATAATCTGTCAGATGACCCTTGGTTTATTGAGGAGACCGTTCATACTAGATACCTAAGAACGGGCGTCGCTTATCATGCTGCTGCCACTGATAAGGCCAGTCAGGGGGGCCTGCAGCACTGCATTATCGTATAATCCTACGCCTCCCCTATATCGAGGAACAAACGACACTTCGGAGACTTATCATACTAGAAACCGGATTTTTGTTTTTAAAAATGGTTTTTACTGGCGCCACCGGGTTTTTTGCATTTTGTGTTCCCCGTGAATGACGTGTATTACTATATATATATCATCTGGGAGTCTTATCGAACTAGGTTCAGTGTTGCCGGCTCTTAAACTATTATAATATTCATATTTTATTTATGAATAATATTAGTATTATTGATAGTTTTATTTAGTAAACTCCAGTAACTTTACGTACATTTGAAAACGGTTCTGACGGTTAGTTTTTATATAGACAGAATAATACTGTAGCAGACAAATTTTTGACCGAGTGAAACGAAGGTCTCTGCTTCAGCTTCGACAAAAATGCTTTCGTATGTCCGGATTTCCGGATTTTCGTTTGTTCTCGTCTACAGGTCGCAATTCTCAACCGATTCTCGTGAAATTTCGTGAGCAGGTACGATAGTTATATAGAATTTTTTGTCGAAACGGTTTTTGGAAATTTCAACACAACAATGTCCAAAAAAACTTTTTTTATGTTACACTACGAGTAAGTTGAGTAGCTCGTTTACACGGGGCGTGTAAACGAGAGTGGGTGTAAATTACACTCACCCGTGGTCCTTGTCCATTCGACGCGCAACGCAGTCAGGCGAATATAAAAACTCACGCCTGTGCCATGTTAGGTAGGCCATGTTGTTTATACAAATTTGCACGTAGATCCTGACGGTCGCGGTGTTAAAAAGCGGGACGCGTGCTAACAAGCGATTATAAAACGCTTACGCCTGTACAGTCGTCATCAGATATATTACGTAACTAATAGCTAATCGCTTACTCTTTGGCATTAGTACAGTTCCTTCGCATTTATAGGTAACTGAAGCACTCATAAATCTTAATGAATGTAAGGAACAAACCCAAAGTATCAGTATACATATAACTCGAATAACAAAGCGCCCCTATTCTCAATGTCATTCGCGGTTTCGTAAACGACATTATCAGGGCTTCAACATCACGCAAGACGTAATCGCAATAAAAGAAGTGACATGACCCAGGATGTCAAACTCGTGTGACACCCCCACAGATGCTTCCCCTCCGCGGGAATACTGCCGCGTACTTAAACAAAAAAGACTACCTTCATAAAAAAATCAGGGCTGTTAAGACTATGTAGAACAAGTAAATGGGGGGACTATTAACGGAATCGTGCGATAATTTCTGAGTGAATTTGTGTTGGTGATAAATATTGTAATCGCAGTGAGCGAATGCCATTTTTGATCGATGTGGGTTTAGTGTGTTATTGCGGCTATTTTCAATGAATGGGCAAATTGTTCCGTGGGCAAATAGTTCTCGCTTAGTACCTCTTTAGTCCGAAAATTGATGTATAACAAATTAACAATATCGTTTGTATAAGCATGGCTAATAAATGGTTAATAGGCAACTAATAGTTTAATTAGCTGGTGACTTCCTCAGCATTGCGATACAGAATGAAATGCCGCCAGCATCCTCGGTACAATGCCCCAAGAGCCTGTTTTAGATTTAAGTTAGTTTTAATATTATTTAAGTTATTGCTATTTAACTATTATTACCGCTCATAGCTTAATTTACTATTTGTCTTTGATAAAAGCATACAGCTAGTGTACGACCTGAGTGCATACTCGGAGCGAAGCGTGCATATAACGAATATAAATGATCGTTTTAGCGTGCACTCAGGCTTACTTACAAATAAACACGACCCGACCGATTTATTGCCGCTTTTATTTTTATTCATTTCATTAAACCCTTTCCTGATTTATATTCGACAAGCAGAGATCAGAATTTTTGCGGAAATACATAAGTGTGCCGCAATCTAACTACTAAATATTATACCTAGAAGACTCCCTGATTTGGCGGGGGTGGTATCAGTTTGTGGTACTTTGGTTTTTGAGGTCATAAATTAAAAAAAATTGCAAAGAAAATTGAGGCAGTCGTATATTTTACATCGAAAATTCTGATCTTTAATAACAAGATCATAATTAAGGCTAACATGATGACAGAGTTGATTAACACCTGTTAATCAACTCTGTCATCATGATCATGACATAAATTGAAAGTAGGTATTGGGTCACTGTCTAGCAAAAGGACGTTTACCGCATACAAAATTGATTAAAATTAATTTATTTGAGTTTTCATCGGTTTCAAATTAATATATAGATTTGAAGATAGTCGCCCGCTGTCTCTTCTACCTTACATCATTGTGAGTAGCATTGGATACCCCGTGGCCCGTGGGGCCTCATTACGAATTTCCTTCGACAAATAAAGCGAATTTAAAAGATTTCCACAATATCGACACGCCCTTATCGTGAAGTGATGAAATGGTTTGAATCATGGGTGGGTCTATTCAACTTAAAACTTTTTGAAATGTAATCAGTTTTATACTATGTTTCGCGAGCTCAAAATTTGAGCGATAAATTTAATTCCGAATCCGGGGGATTGTAATTTAGATCACATTGGAACTTAATTCTTATACCTCCATGATAATAACGAAATGCGAAATGCTCTACTGTTCAATTATATTTTTAGGTTTTAATGTATTTTCGAACTGGTCCTTTTTCGACTACCGTATTTTATCTCTCATATAGTATTAATTGGTTTTAATTAATTATCATTTAACATCGACAGCAAAAACCAAATGTTTATATTTAGGCCGGGTTTTATAAAGATCCGTTAAACCAAATGTTAGATCAAATTTCAGTAACTCAGTACATTTTTAGACATAAGAAACCGACATAAGGTCTAACGGATCTTTATAAAACCGAGCCTTAGAATATCAATAAATGAGTCTTATTTGATTCGAAACACTGAAAACCAACCATATTACCAATTAGATACAATTATAAATTTAATCTAAAAGGTTTACTGGCATTTACGCGGATTTAACATGTATCCACGTTGATTTATTAGGCATATAATTATTTTTATTATGAAATCATTTTTTTTTCTGAAACCGTGAATCTTAAGGTTTTGATTTTTAGTCCTTTAATTGAGGTGTCCTATAAAGATTACTTGTATTGTATCTTTCACAATGGGTATAAAACCAATTGGATACGACGTACTATGGATACGACGATGATTTAACAATACCTGCAAAGTTAACAGATTCATCTTTTGAAAAATGAAAATAATGCTTTAAAAATTTTTCGCCCAATATGAATGGTACCAGTTAAATAAAATGGACTGGGCAATTAGGCCATATTTACGTGCTTACAGAGTACATTCTGCGGTACGGTCGACATCACAAGGGGCTTAAGGCTGTGGAACGAGAAGTATCGCGTTCTTTGAAACGCTGTTCTGCTCAGACGAGGAAACAAGGATTGATTTTCAGATATATGATTCTTGACTAATATGACTGTGATACTGGCAACGGCCGAAATATGAATGCTTAAAATTTTCTCGATAGAAAAAAAAACCAAAGTTGAGTCTTTTTTTTAACCTGACTGTGGCTTATAAGCCGGCCCCAATAAAGCGATAGGAGTACGCGGTTGGAGAGTAGCCTGGGGAAAATCCAGGGGAAATCCTCCGACACGACCACACGTGTAGTTTGGAATACTGTAATACTCTAAGAGCTTGCGCTCCAGTGAGGCTGATTGAGCGGTTTCAACCAAATCTGAGGTGTGAGTGAAATCGAGCTACTGGGAGTTTTGTCGCTAGTTCAATAAACCTAGCCTGTTGAGTTTACTAAAACAACGCATTATTAACGACACAATTAAGTTAAAATGATGGTATTTTTTTTACCACATCTAAACTCTGTTAAGATGAAAATTAATAAAACTGCACACAGTCAGATATTTATCGAGATTTGTCTAAAAAAGCCATTCCCGATGAGTTTTGCATCCCGTAGACATAAGCGTGTCTCGTTCACGAGGGGTGTGACTGACCGATTTGAGGCATCCCCTTCAGCGCAGAATACCTCCCTGTACGGCCTTAGCTATTTGATTTATTGTTGAAAAGTTAAAAAAAAACACCAAAATTACCGATTCAGTAAGGATAGTAAGTCAAGAACTTTTAAAATTGGTTCACACACGAGCCATTGTATAACAAACACCACCTACACTAAAAAGTGCAGTCAAATTGAGAACTTCATTAAAAATCAGTTTCACAGCTCTAAAACATCCCAACAACCATAACAATCTCGCACCTATAGAAATTACCACATATCTACGGGTAAATGGAAACACAATTTCTATTCAGCAAGCGTTCCAGTTTTCTTGCCGCTTTTGTCTGTTCTACACAGCTGTACGGAACCCAATCAGAGATCTGTCCAAACGTCTGCCAATGGGCAATCTACGTAGGCAACTTTTTCTTTTTCACGTCAATCGTTCTTTCTGGCTGGTGGTGGACTGGAAATTAACGCTAGATGAAAAGATGTAGAACGTATACTGCTAATACTAGTACCTAATATGGGATTTTTGTACGTATCCTCCTTTTTTCGTCGTATTTCGTCGATGCTGAGGGTCGTGACCTTTTGTCCTGTCTTCGGCAGCATGAATGGCATCACAGGTATCCAGGGTGGAAATCTGATCTGACCAACGTATTGGGCTTTGTGCATATAACATACAATAAATTCAAGACCGTTTTAATAAAAGGTATATCCCATTTTCGTGACACCCAGTGCACGCTGTCCGGCTACTATGAAAACGCTATTAATACAGTTACGTAACATAATACATATACAGGGCGTCCCACGGCTATGCCACATGGAGGGAAAGTACCTTAAACATTGTAAATTGCATTCACAGATATTTAAATATTTTTATGGTTGAACCGGAAATCGAACCCGTTACACGTGATAAATTGATTAATTTGTATTAAAATTTTTAAAATTCATGGTCTTCCTTTTATTTCTGATACTATGTTATTTAGCAAAAAATAATCCATATGATGAAGCCTTTCGATTGGTATGATAAAGCTACAGGGTAATTATTTTTCTTGTGTAACGGGTTCGATTCCCGGTTCACGATTTAATTATTATTTAAATATCTGTGAATGCAGTTTAAATTGTTTTTAAAATTAAAATAATGTCTTTTTTCAGTAAAATTTTCCATCTACAATATTTAAGGTACTTTCCCTCCATGTGGCATAGCCGTGGGACACCCTGTATATTATTCCAATACGTTTGAAAAAATGCGCACGGCAGCATGTCGCCTATACGTAAACGTTACCTGATGTCCCATAAAGTATATCATTGCGGTGACATAGTTTATTCCAAGATTAGTTCATACATTTTTGACGTACAGTATCAGATGCAGTCCCTTATAATCTAGTTGTCACTTATCGTAACACTTCGAAATTGCATATCACATTGCAACCCGGTACCACGTAGTGAGGAACGTCAAATCTAAATTTCAAAGACTTGCCATTTGGTTACACACTAGTCACATAGTCACGGTTACGTCAGTAAGGCATTATTTCTTTAATGACGCAATTAGATTATCGTTCTTATTGGTATCCACAACCTTTTGGTTGAACAATGATGACCCATTTTCACTTACAACCGTTGGGTGAACTTGAAAAGAATGCCCTAAATCCGATGACAATCCAATAATAAACTTAAGTACTAAACAAAAGGCAGGTTTAAACATTTTATTTATCCCAACATAACCCGAAACTGGTACGGTCACCAACATTAATATGTACTGTCGGCCTCACAAGGGGCTTAATACCCTTGTACCTTTGTCGCTTTAACGTTACTGTCATACTACATTTTCAACGGGATGAAAGCGGCAAAATACCAAAGTGTCTCAGCTATTTATGAGGCCGACTGTACGATAGCAAAATGCGCATAATTATTTCAATAACACGACTGTAGAGTGTAGGACCGTTAGGGCGTATCAAATATTTGTGCCCGCTTGGTTATGGCATATTCATGCAGGTGACTGTACATATTATATACCCTACTATTTTCGTACCTACTTCACCTACAGTAGGTACCCCGAATTCTGTCAAATTCATGAGTGGCATTCCACGTTCAGATTTAACTTGATAATATTTCAATCGTCCCTTCTATCCTCGGTAGTCTACAAACTCTGAAATCAACGGTAAAATCGGTTTTGACTGCAGGAGAATTGATTAAGGAGGCCTTATTCAAATGCATCTATGGATGTGGCGTGAGACGTGCAACTATCGTACTATTTTAATGGAATGGCGGACTGTAGCTCTTGCAATTCACAAAAGCGAGTAGAGTGGTGATTTTATAACGATTAAAGTCAAATTTCATCAAATCCACTTATCTTCGTCACTCGCAAGAGCTATAACAAGGTTTATCGGCGTGCAAAAATCGAGTTTTCACTTGCGCTGGTAATGTATAAAACGAGATGATAGTTTCCAACACTTAAATAAGTGGTTGGTCACGTATCTATAATTTGAATAGCGTATTATAATTGTGGTAAGGTGTCTTCGGATAATACCGAGTGCCGAGTAATTCCGAAAATAACCAATTCTAGTCTAACTAAGCGGTTTCGTTGCACTACCAAACATCAACAAAATCTTTAACATTTCTTTTTGATGGTGATGATGATGAGATGCAATAAAATAGCTTAGTTATACTGAAATTTGCTATTTTCGGAATTACCCGACATTCGGAATTATACATATTTGTATAATAAAATTAATTAATTATCGCTTTTATAGTTTAAATTAATAAATGAGTAGTAGATGGCTGACGTTGGAGATTAATAGTACATTATGCAACTGGTGTAATATAAGAACGGTATAAAAAGACGAGTGGTGTGGGTTGCAATGTGAGCCTTGGCGAACATCGCAAGTAATGACACCACCAGCCTTTTTATACCAGTTATACTCGTACACCGTTGCATACAATACTTTTTCTACGACTCATTTCAAATAAAAAGTAAGTATTTTTCAGACTTTTCATGCGCCATATTTTCCCTTAGTAATTGTGCAACTTACCTACGCAATTTCTACAGTAATGCTATATAAATAACTTCTTCATGGATTTTTAAAAGAATCAACGTAACTACATTTTCTTCATGAACACAAAAAAATCGTTTTATTTAAGTAATATAATCATTTATCAGCTTGAATGTTTTCATTTTCAATTAAGAATTTGGTGGGAAATCAAAAATATGACACTTTGTTTATGCTTTGTTTTTTTTTAATTTGCTAGATTTGGCATCCGACCTAAACTGAATTCAAATCCGGATCGAATCTTAACTGTTTCGTTTTCATAAATATATCCAAAAATAGATAAAACTTGTTAAACAACACAAAAAGATGATAAATGTATTCATACTAGTAAATAATATATTATGCATTAATTAATTCATAAAAATTATAGCAAAGTTGCGTTAACTTGGCAGCACTGATTTTAATCATAAAAGGTTTTTAGGCAATAGACTAGTCTAGTCTAGACTAGTTGCGTAGGTAAGTTGCACAATTACTAAGGGAAAATATGGCGCATGAAAAGTCTGAAAAATACTTACTTTTTATTTGAAACGAGTCGTTGAAAAAGTATTGTATGCAACGGTGTATAACTGGTATAAAAAGACTCGTGGTGTCTTTACTTGCGATGTTCGCCAAGGCTCACATCGCAACCCACACCACTCGCCTCTTTATACCCTTCTTATACACCAGTTGCATAATATACTAAAATAAAGTATGTATTTATATTAGAGTTCATGATTGCGTAAGTAGCGAAAAAAAGTACAGGAGTAGAAAAAATACTTATTTAAATTTAGACCACGTTATTCCACTTTGACGTACCTAGCAGCATATTGGCCACTGATCACTAGGAGTGGTCCATATAAAAAATATGTATTTGTTGATGTTAGAAAACATGCAAATGTAGGGTAGTCCGCGCAAGATTAAAACAAAATAAGGACCACTCTATTGATCACGAATAGCAAAATATATAGAGAAAACAAAGTCTACCACAACTACAACAATTCATAGTTATTCGTCAAAAATGCGTACTTGCGGCGTTTAGACATTAGGTCTTGGTCTGCAGGTGTCCCAGGTTTCCGAGCCAACCCTGCAACGTGGGACGGAGCTAGCAAAATTGTTTTCAATTGTATATCAGACACCTATAGAAATGAGTTCTTGGTCCAGTTACGTCCGACTGTGTAATCATAGTTGATTTATTTGTTTTGTACAGATGTTGAATGGTCACTATTTTCATATCACGCTGTGTTTCAATTAAGTAAAACATCTATCTTACTCTCGCAATAGATGCTTCGACATGAACAATAAGTTGTTCATGTCGACATGTCCAGACGGTGACAGCAATTTGCGGCCAGGGCACACTACGTCACGTCTTCTTTTAAATCTTCTGAAACCACATGTCTAAAATAAAAACAAAGTCGAAGACGATTCAGATTAAAGGGATAGAGGTAACTACCCCACTGTCATAAAATATGAAAAATACTTTTAGAATAGTCATTAGATCACACATCTAATAATAAAAAATAAAAATACTTTTAGAATTTAGTCATTACATCACAATATGTGAATAGTTGTGCTCGCAAAATCTTCACAGTACATGGCACTTGCGGAACGCATATAACCGCGTTAAACTGCGCAAAGAATTTTCAATACTTTTGTGAACAGAGCTACATAGAAACTGAATATTACTTTGGTAGCGTTCTCCAGCTAAGCGAAAAACGAAATAAGTATCAGTGGAATTCATATGTTCATATGACGCTTTTCTCTTGAGAACAGTTAGCAGCAGCCAGGCAAATAACTCCAACATTTTATGCCTTCCGCAGCGCGTTATTTTCAATTCTCGATATCAATATGCACAATTTTATGGCTTCGTATGCTTATCGAGCAGTTTTTTTATCTAGTTTGCGTGTGAAAACTTTCACCTACAGCCAGTTGGTAAAATGATAATAGATCTTCATTCCTAATCGTATCATATTGCTATTAGATATAGGAAGGCGTTGCTGTCGGTGGCCATGATAATTTTATGTCGAGGCATAAAAATGTTGTTTTTTACTATGCCTATAAGACACCTTTATTACAACTTGTTATCTGAAATTTAAATAAAGAATAACAGAGGTGTTTGACAGAGACCCGATTACGTAACGATTTCGAGCATGCATCAAAACAATCGAAACCAATCAATGCAAGTTGATCGAAATGTCATTTTCCATACCAAACTGCTCGATCTACTCAAAGTGCTTTAATTTGACATGTTACGTAATCAAACCAGTGTACGTATAGGGCATCAACGTTTACGATTGTGAGGTTTATCTTTCATTAGATGCCCGCGCAGCTATGCCGCCGTATTACGAATAACACAGGCGGAGCCGCGGGATAATTTATAGCATATCCTACCTACTCCGAAGTTAGTTAGGTGGTTTATGTATCGGTGAAAGATGACTGGTTCCGGAGATAACCTCCATACCAATACAAAGCTACACCCTCGCATATAATAGCTTTCTAATAAATATTTTATTCTATCGTTCTGTCGGCGGGATTAATACGTCTGTACGAGTATACCCATGCCAAATTACAGCTTTCTAGTTCTAACGGTTCCTGAGCTAAGCTGCGAACGGACGGACGGACATGCCTAACAAATTAATTACATAGAATTCTATTCCCTTCACATCCATCTTTAATTAATAGTCCCAGAATCTTTTGAACGAGGATACAATGACCACTCGTTATCGCGAGCCCATTGTCCCCCGTCTGTCCAGGACTTACCCCGGTAATTAATTAATAATGAAGGGCTATTATCCTTTAATTTTCGGCCTTCATTTCTTAAATGCGTACGCATTGTGCTCACGATGTGTGAAGTACAGAGGTTGAAAACATGTTTCGACCTGATTAAGGAGAGATGGATAATTTAACAAATTATATGTAATGATAACTAAAGAAGCTTTGTATTCAGTATTTTTTTATAAAAAAATTAAGTCCAATAAATAGTTTTGGAGACAATTATCAATTATCGCCTATTTTCTTTTCAAAATATTATTATTTAAAAACATTTAAAATTTTAAGATTCCACAATAAGCCCTTCATTTGTTATGTATGGCATAATGCCCCTTGTTTAAATTTCAGTCTGTCTTTGGGTCACCGACTCACATAATGTGTTTTACAAATTTTAACTCAATCAGTTCAGTAGTCTGGTTCTGGTCCCTGAACTTATATAAGTAATAAATATGCCGCCCAAACATTTAAGTACTCGTACACACAAAAATAGGAAGTAAAATAAAAGCTTGTTAAAAGAGCTGTAACTATAACTAGGACTCTACTAACAGCAAACTACGGAGTTGTAAATACAGGTGCGAATTACAAAAAATATACGGAGACCCGCATCTCTTGGGTGCCATTTGAATTGAACCGAAATAAATGTTTCGTTTACCCTAATAAATCAGTATAAAGGCTGGATTAGATGATATTGTGAGTTGCTGCCTTAGTAGTGGATAACTCGGGGTCGATCCTAGATAACAAAAAACATGCAAAAACACTATCTAGGTAAAAATAATACAAATGAGGATAATTGAGAAAAAAAATGCTCTGATCAGTATGAACAATCACCATAAAAGTACTGCGTTGAAGGAAATGTGATCCCTGATTGAGTTGTATTAATAATAATAAAGTTAAAATACGAATACAATCAGCTTGAAATTTCATCTTTATTGATATTCTTGAACCTTATGATCATTCTGACAAAATAATCAATTCAGGCAATGTTTGAATGTACTTGAGCATACCTATTATAAAATGCCGCGGGGGACTTCACGGTAATTCAAGATTTAAGGAATAAAATAAGTTTAAAATCTACGTTGACATTGACAAAATTATTGATAACAAATGATAGTCTCAAGAACTTACCTATTTCGGGCGTACAATAGTAATAAGATAATTTTTAAATGCAACAGTTCTTGTAGTTCGATTTGTATGATATATTTTTATTGCCTTGTATTATTGTTAGATGCATATGTATTTTTGTTCTACTACATTTCCACTTTCGAATTCTCTGGTACGTTTGTTTTTTGTTTTGTCCAAAGGTATTGTCAAATCATAGACTAGCCTATACATGTCGATGAACGATTTACAGGCTAAATCAGTCATTTGATATATATCCGAGAAGGTAACTGGAGATATATATTTAATGAAAATGTCCAGATATTTGTCGTTTTCTCTAGAATGTACATACCAGAACTTTTCTCTAAAGCTGTTTATTGGGATGTTTATAATTTGAGGAATGTGGTTAGAAATCTCCAGATTTAAGACATGTGATGTGTATTTATTTACCTATATTGATTATGATGTTGTCAATACACGTTTGGGATTTGTTTGTTGTTCTGGTGGGCTCATTCATCGTCGCGTGTAAATTATATTTTCTCAATAGAAATCGTTTTAACTTTAGAATAGCAGCGTGAGAATTTCTTAACTTTTAATAAGTGCCCGCTTCAGGTAGTAACTTTGTGCACCATGTTTAGTTAAGTTTTAACATTTTGCTTTTATCTTAATATCATGCACCTTATATAGAAAAGTTCTTAGTTGCTTTTGACGTGAAGTTTCTTTAAATTCTCCATCTTAAATTAATTTTCATCTAAACGAATTCGCCCTATAGTATTCTATTTATTCATTAAATAAATAAAAAATACTATCGAATAAAAACTTTTTGGAATAGAAATCCCGTCAATTATTTGGAGTGACATTTAAATACATCCACAGAGGGTCTAAGACTTAGAGCATTTAAGACTGGAAACAACATTGATATACTTTTACCCCTTTTAACGATTTTGAGACAAACGTATAATCGATTAATGAAGTAGTAGTACTACTACTACTACGATTTCGAGATTAACGTATATTTGATTAATGAAATAGTACTACTTCATT
The DNA here is from genome assembly GCA_963556455.1 of Epiblema foenella. Taxonomy (NCBI): domain Eukaryota; kingdom Metazoa; phylum Arthropoda; class Insecta; order Lepidoptera; family Tortricidae; genus Epiblema; species Epiblema foenella. The sequence continues at coordinate 19,870,933 of OY747099.1, read as the reverse complement.
AATCGATTATTACGTTACTCTCGAAATAAATAAATAGATATTAAATATTAGAGGACAAATTTACACAAATCGAACTAGCCCCACAGTAAGCTCAAGAAGGCTTGTGTTATGGGTACTAGACGACGATATATTTAATAGATATAAATACTTAAATACATAGAAAACATCCAAGACTCAGAAACAAATATTCATGCTCATCACACAAATATTTGCCCTGACCGGGATTCGAACCCAGGACCGTCAGCTTCACAGGCAGGTGCACTACCCACTAGGCTAAACCGGTCGTCAATTAATCGTTCCCGGCATGCGAAGAGCTCCGTCAAAATACCATTATGTGCTGTCTTCGAGTACAAAACACATTTTCATTTATCAAATTTACAAAAAGCTGTTTTATTATTTCACTTGCACGTATGTTTTTGCTTTAATTATAATGTTCTGCACTATTAAAGTTCATATTAAAATCGTAAATCAAGCATCGATTACAAAGTCGATTTAAAAACATTCATACTTGGCCATCACGCTTGGCCGCTCTTTTGACATCAAACTTTACCATATATCGGACCTACAAGAACTTTCAATAAGAACTTCTCTGAAATGTGATCCTTAGTGAAATTGGTCAATTAAGTCATGCGATAATTGACCTAGTATAAACGCTTATAAGGTCGAATTTTATTGCTCAAATTTAGTGTTTTGAGAGTGTGAGCGTGATTATTTTACTGTAGGTGCGTAGTAATGGGAGAACTTTTGCGTAGTTTCTTTATATGTACGTTACCTTGTTCCTCGCAATTTTTGGCAGAATATTTTGTTCGGAAAAATGCATTGAAGGCGTCTCCTGTCTAAAATGCTCTGAGGTCTAAGATGATCGCTTATATGTCGGACATACGGCATTCGTCCCTTACTGTCAAGTATGTAGGCAGACAACATACCCCTGGAACCATCTGAAACCTTCTAGTTTTATCATATGTCATATAAATACATAGAAACCCCGATCCGTAGTATCGCGGTGACACCTCCTCGCATACTACTGCTGTATACGGTCAGCTACGAACTCGCATCTTTACTTGGATGCAAATGCATATAAAAACAAAAATAAAATCACATTTAATGTCGACGCGTCTCCCGAGAATTGAACTAGACGCTTCTCAGTAACGGTTGGATTTTCATCATCCGCATTTTCTTAGCTAACAAGCAACCTGATACAAGATGGAGCACTTCCATTACTTCAAAGAGACTGCATTAAGCAAATGCAAAGTTATAGTATAGTAGCCTGCCCTGATAAAAAATTTTGATTCTTCAATGACAGGACAGTCTAACCCATTTTTGGCAGAAAGATGTAATGAATGCTAAAATCGGCAAATATAGCGGTCTCGGCGCCGAATACTTGTTCACGCTTTTCGGCGTCGAGACACTCGGTCCGTGGGGTCCTGGCGCTCTAAGCCTCTTCAAGGGACTATCGAAGAGGCTTATTGATGCCACAGGTGACCGAAGAGCTGGCAGCTACCTCGGCCAACGAATAAGTTTGGCTATTCAAAGAGGAAATGCTGCCAGTATCTTCGGCACCATGCCGCGGGGGCCATTTTTAGATTTAATTTAGTTTTATATTTAGGTTTTAATTTAGTTGTAATTAGATTTATTTTTGTTGGTTAATATGTTTATGTTTATAAAAGTAATATGTCATTGTATAAAGTAGTTTATTAAATAAAGTATTATGAATGAAATTGTTTTACATCTATATCATATCTATATTGTAGCTACAGTACTTTCACGAACACGGGTGATCCATAGTTGAGTGTTGAGATATGACATGCACAATTGTATATGTGTTCGTTTGTGTCGTAACTACAACTATGGTTATCCCATGTTCGTAAGATAAGTACAAGAGTTTAGTGAGGAGACATCGATTTAGTAATTCACTCCACAGGCTTTTTATTGCATGTTCAAAGTTCTGCCTTTAAACCTTATTCATAGGTCTCCAGCATTTTTTTGCTCAACATGACAATGAAAAATAACCACATAAATTAATTCTCCCCACAATGCAATACATTCAAGTTAAAGCTCATGGATAGCTGAAATGTTATTAAAAGTACTTTATTAAGATATAAGTTAATACATATGTGAATTAATATTTAAAAAACAAAAAACAAAAAAGTGAATTAAAGAATAAGCTTGTAGGTACTTCCTAAGCTTATTGATGAATATTGCTAGGTATGCGGTATATTTAAAAAAATACACTGTGAAATTACTGAAAAAAAATTAACTATGTCAGTAGCTTAACTTGAAAATATATCATTATATATTTCGTTATTACTGGTACTAATCCATAAGGTTTAGTAGAGCGGGGGGGCTGGACATAGGTCCAATTTAATTATTTGCTTGTATTGAATTTACACTCTATATGGCAGAGCTGCTAGTTACCGTATCTACGCGACTGACTAAATCGCCAAATTACCAAACTTGGCAGGGTACTGCATGGCCTAACTTAGTATTATACTAAGTGAAATTGAACTAAACCTTAAGAGGTCCTATAAATTTTTAAATGTTTTAAACTCAAATTATTACAACAGTATTAATTAAGTATTCCAACAAACTGATTAAAATGAGACGCCACATGTATTTCAATTTCATATATTACAGGATATTGCTTTAATATTTTAGCTTGAAATTATATCGATTTATAGAAATGTATTCAAATTCAAATTTCAAAATCTTTATTTGGTAGGATACAATTTGTTATAATATAAGGCGATGGAGCCATCCGGTAAGCAAAAAAGCCTGTGTTGGATGGCGCCGCTCTTCCTTAGGTTATAAAAAGTATTATGCTACGTAGTGTTTAACTAAATTAAATCTAAAGTTATGTTAATTTAAGTAACATTTCATTATTCTATGGTTACAGCTCTAATTTCATGGTGAAGCTTGCAAAAATAAATATGTGTTATGATTAATTGGATGTATGGAACGATATTAATTAAAAATCTGTGATATTAGGCCGCAATAGTCCTGTACTAGAATAGAAAATGTCAAGATACGTATGAATTCACACATAAAAGACGCCTGAGGAAGATGAGCGTTTTCAAACTGATAAGAGCTCTTAAGCGAGTTAAAGTAATTAACCCCCTTAACCGGGATCGAAGAATTATCGAGGTGCTCGTTTTCAACGGTCGGAGCCAACTCGCCGGATTTGACTAATTTCATTCCACTCGGCAACCCGCCAGGGCGTTGTTGCAGCTTTTTGCACATTGTCCGCTTTGAAACAAGAACTAACTATACTCTGTTATTATATTTATCGGTATAAGTAGTACTAAGTTTAAATACAACTATGTGTTTTAAGTCTATACTTCGAATCTTTGGCTTTCGCTCTCTCTCGATCCCTGATGTCACCTCTGAGCTTGTCTGAAAACCCTCGTAAGGTCGTGACGGTCGAGAATAGTCGAGGGCATAAATATGTATATTTGGACCGTATTACAATGGAATAAGGTGAAAAAATGTTTGCTAAACCCACACATTGCAAGTTCAAAAAATATTAATTGTTATATTGAAATCGTTAGTGAAGTGATGTGATAATGTAGTGAAAGAGATGTTTTGGGAGGATTTTGATACGGTAATGATGGATATTCCAGAAAACGAAGAAATATATGTGGGTGGAGATTTTAATGGGCATGTGGGACGAAGTAATGTGGGATATGAAAGAGTGCATAGGGGTTGGCGGTATGGGAATCATAATAAGACCCGAGAGAGACTTTATTACAAGCTACTTCCGCGTTTGACTTGGCAATAACAAACACTTGGTTCAGTTAAAGAGAAGAACATCCTATAAGTTATAAAAGTGACCACTATGAGATGCAGATTGATTACTTTCTCGTTAGAAGGAAGAAAATCGATAGTGTCAAATATTGTAAGATCATACCGGGGGAAAATTTAGTTTCTCAGCACAGATTACTACGAGTAGTATCAATAACTACTCGTAGTAATCAACATAAAAGTCCGGTCACAATTTCGAAAAGAAATCCCTCCTCCCAAAACAAAATGGCACATGCTAGAAAGGAGAGAGTATGCAAGTAAATTTAGGTTGACAAAACGATTGATATGAATGATATGGAAGAAATGGCCAAAGAAATGGTGAATGGATTATGTGAGAGATGATATCATGGTCTAAGAAAACAAGGTCTGACAATAAGGATCGTGACACGAGGTCGAGTTGCCACTTTATAGTAACAAAAAGGATAATTAAGGAAAAAAAATCTGCCGTTATCATGCAAAATAAATTGTTTACGCATTAAAATTGGCATTTACTTGTTTAAGCACACAAATTAGGTCAAGTTGAACATGAATGTACTTAGTAATTTAATAAAATACTCACAGAATACATGGAAGTCAGGGAGTATCATAATACACTACTGGCAACACTGCTTACTCACACATACGAGCGTCATGTCAGTCGCTTTGACGTTAACCGCGATCTCGCTCGGATATACTGAATTGCATATATCGCTCTTTGTCGGTGTCAGTTTAAGCAGTAATTGCCAAACTTTTTTGCGGTGCTGTTGATAATAAGAGTTGATGTAGGCCAGATTTTAAAATGGTAGGCTGTTCTATTCCGAACTGTAAGAGTAGAAGTGTTAAAGGCTGGACCTTATTATTTTTTTCACTTCCACAAAACGAGTCAGTAGCCAACGAATGGCTTCGCTATTGTGGATCGAAAACAAGGAAAAAAATGGTACACCGTACTACGTAAAATTCTTTGTTTTCTTAATTTGTGCATTTTAATGTTGTTGAGGTCCCTTTTATTCAGTCAAAATATAATTTTGGCACTAAATGATAAAAATAATGATGTGGCTAAGCCAATACTTAACAATTGGAATATCAACCGATTATTTGCAAAAAACCGCAATCGTTGTGTTATGTTGTTATACTGATTGAATATAGCTGGGTCTATACTTTGGTATAGATGATTAGAATTCTTATTATTTTGCAGAGAGAGTATGTTCAAAGCATTTTACTGTACCTTCTGACTATTACAAGCCACTGCTGCAAATTCTCCTTAATCACAATGGACGACATGCAAGACAATTAAGATAAAGGCCAAATGCAATACCTTTTTTGTCATTGTTATAATTTTGTTTTTTATATGGTCTTTTAATATAATTTATATCCTATTTTTTAAGTAAGACAACTATTTTCCCCAAAATACAAAGTTTGAGAACCATCGATAGCAGGGTAGCCGAAGGTCGTGTCACTCACACTACTAACTGATGTTTCCGTTTCCCATACCTGGCGAAGTATATTATTGTACCATGGATGATATGAATAAGATGGATGTGATGTGAAGAGATGACGAATGACACAGATGTATGGAAGAAAAATACATGCTGCCCCGACCCCAAATAAATGGGGAAAAAGCAAGCGAATGATGATTGAAATCGTTAGTGAAGGCAAAAAATATAAGTTCCCTGTACCTGTAATCTTAATCCGCAGCAATAATAATGTTCTTTAGCGATAAGATCGCCTGTTGTTTAGGTACCCCTGGATTTAAGTTTTTATATTCTTTATTTGTTTTATTTATTGAGAAGTGCCATAAAGAGTGTTTCTATTGTAAAAATGACAAGCAGGGTATAAATTATTTAATTTCATCACCATCCTCCTTGCGTTTTCCTGGTTGCATTCTGAAGGAGCCCAGGACAAGTATGAGCATTTGCACCTAACCCTAAAATTTGGCGTACGCACTTGTTTTACTAAAGCGATTTGCCGTCTGAACTTCTAACAGAGAGGGAAAACTAGACCGGTTTTTTTCCGACAAATTGTTACTGCTAAATATCAAAATTGTAAGTACTTACCATAGGTAAGGTCTTTGAAAACCCGTGATAGAAAGTCGGGATGCACTTGCTACGTTGACAGGGTGAAAAGTACCTAAGGAATAACATCCCGGTACTTCACATTGGCCCAAAACTTGACACTTTAAATCTTATATCTTTATAACAGAGGAAAAAAATAGGTGTCAACTACGAGTATTTGCGTATTAAGAAGACAAACATTGGGACAGCGAACACTTCACATGCTTGTGTAATTATAGGTTTATGTTTTAATTCAAAATTTATGAGTTGTCATAAATAAGACAAATAAGTATGCAATTAAATCAAAAATACAATGTGTATTTAAAGTTAGTTCTTTCCCAACAGATAAACGCCAAAACGCATTTTATGTATATTTTCATTAATCTCCAGCCATTTCATTAGCCGAGCAAGTCTAAAGTGAATTTTAATGCATCTTCGTTGTTCGAAACCTTCCGCTTTGTTGTTGCAAGAAAAAAGTTTAGAAAAGTTTTCGCTTTTTGTTTCAGTTCAGCTGCTAGCTTGGAATGGTAGATGAGCAAGCCATGGACCACTTTGTTGCAACGTGCCTTACAGCATTTGTGATTGAATATGATATTTGCATATTTAAGGCAGCCATAATTAAGAAGTTTATTAATTGGAGTGTCATTGTTATCAGAATGTGATTTCAGCTTTCTTTGCCCCTACTGACAAAATGTCTAATATATATATGTATATAATTATTATGTTACAAGGGGCAAACAAGCAAATGGATCGCCTGATGGTAAGCGATTACCATCCACTACCAGAGGACACCAGAGGAGTGCATTGGCGGCCTTTGAGAAGGACCTAAGCTCTTTTCTTGTAGGATTGAAGGTCACGTCGGTCCGGAAATACCGCAATCGACAATTCATTCCATAGTTTGGTTGCGCAGTATACTGCAGTTAATATGCATACCTAGTAGATAGAGAATGCATTTCCGCTAAATTAACTCTGACTAACGAAATTTAATTAATTTGAATTAAATAAATTTCGAGGAAACAGGTTGCAAATTTTACTGAATTATTTAAGCCGTCGTCTCCCGGCGAAAGAAATAAACAACAGCATTCTTTTGTTATGATCCCCGGTAACCCCGGGGACCGGTAGACGACGGGACACTTGGATGACTTAATTAGACTCTAGTGTAGCATGCCGCCCTGGTAGTACGGATCAGGTGAAATGTTTAATTTTGTCAATTAGTTACTCATTACACACACTAAACCTTACACACGCCTACATACTTATTGGATACACCAATTATCTTTACACACACAATCATTATTACCCAAAAAATTAGTTTTATGCGAATTTAACCTTTTCACTAAACCACTTACTACTGATCTTATTATACAGCCCTGCGGGGTAATCACGTAACTTATTTACTACCGTTAGGCAGATTTTAATGTCAAATTTTAATTGTCAGCGGGGTAATCACGTAACTTTTTTACTACCGTTAGGTAGATTTTAATGTCAAATTCTAATTGTCAGCGCATACATTTATACTTCAAAATTGACAGTAAAATCTATCTACCGTTAGTACATAAAGTTACGTGATTCGCCTGCAGCTCATACATTTATACTTCAAAATTGTCATTAAAATCTATCTAACGGTAGTACATAAAGTTACGTGATTCGCCTGCTGGTAGCGTTTACTGGGTTCTACGCCTCTACTCATACTTTATCCACACATACACATCTTCGGAACACAACAACAATTTGAAAATACATAAGCGGTTATTCTTTCCCAAAATAACACGTATACCTTCTCAAACTACAAATATATCATACACATATTAAATACACAACACAAAAATATATTCAAATTAAATATACGGATATAAGGTATGAAAATTACAAAACAAATACCCCTTATTACGTGTCATTCCTCACTGTCTTCAACCATTTATCTTCAAATTACACATACATTTTACAGGATACCCCTGCATTAATTTTCTTCACTATACTATAAATGAAACTGACGAAACAGAGATTTCATATTCAGTCAGATGTGATGTTCAGCATCTTAATAATGTCATATGTCTAATTTCGAGAATAAGTTAACTATAATCTCACAAAATATCAGAAGCATCCACTGTAATTTTAATAACTTTCTTATAACTCTCTCGCAATTCGATTGTCACATTGACGTTATAGTATTAACAGAATGCAGATTAAACGACTTAAAACCTATTCCTTATTTACCTAACTATACATCTTTATCTACTCTTAATAACATGAGTCAGAATGATGGTATGGTAGTGTATGTAAATAAAATCTTAAGAGCCGATATTGAGGAGATTAAGATTGATCACGCTTCGAGCATACAAATTAAAGTTGAATATATCGTTCCCCGTCCAACTTCAATGCGTCAACCTTTATAAATCCCCTTAGTTGTCACTTGGATAACATAAAATCCTATAATAATATAATAGTAACAGGTGACTTAAACATAAACCTTATCTCACGTCAGCAAGAATCATCCTATGAGTGCTCAAATAGACACCAATACCTAAATATGCTCTCCATTTATGGCTTGTTCCCTGCCCACACGTCCACAAGGAATAACAGCTGTTTGGACCACATATGCTAAAAATAGAGAATAATAAACTATCGGCCTTTGCAGCTGTTCTCAACACATCCGTGACGGACCATTACACCATCTTCCTGGCATTACCAGGTTTTAAAAACACTATAAATAAACCTAAAATATGCGAAATCTTTAAAATTATGATAAAGCCGTTACGAACCTACAACATAAAAACATAGCATCCCTCATATCTTGCGGTAATGCAGAATTCGTAGAATGACTAATTAATAATCTTCAGGTATCACTACTTGAATGTGTTCCTTCTGCTGTCAACACAGTGTATCCTCAAATCTTATAAAGGGTCGCCAACGCGCACGTGACTCCTTTGGAGTTGCGGGCGACTATAGGCTGCGGTGGCCGCTTACCATCAGGTGGACCGTACGCTTGATTGCCACCGGCGTTGTATAAAAAAAAAACTTGAAACTAAAATCATAAAGCCCATACCAAGCAGCCGCAGATTAATAAAGCCATGGATTATTCCTGGAATCGGAACAGTTATCCAATTCATAAAAAAATGTAAAGCTCTCTGGAATTCTATTAAATCTATTACTCATTATAAAACTCAAAATTCTTTTAACACCGAATTGTTAAATTGCAAAACTTCTCCGTATGAGTCAGTCAATTTTGTTAATAACTTTTTTGCGCATGTAAAAAATTAGCTGAAGATGTTCTTGCCGGGTGCTGTCATTCTACTTTAGACACCCAGCCACTAAAACCAAATGCCACATCATTTGTACTTATGGAAACTGATCCTCAAGAAGTGGATAAAATACTTATGGGCTTAAAAACTGATAGTGCCCCAGGACTTGATCGCATTCCCATCAAATTTCTTAAACTTGCTAGACCTTTTGTTGTACCTGTAATTAGCCACTTGGCAAATCTATGTTTTAAAAATGGGGTTTTCCCCTCAGCCCTTAAACAACAACTACTAGCCTATTTCCGTTCTCTCGGCAATTTCAAAATATTAGAAAAACTTACAATTACCAGATTGATTTCATTTCTAAATAAAATTAAGATCCTCTCTGATTCACAGTTTGACTTCAGGCAGGGAAGGTCCACAGAAGATACTATACTGGCACTTACCTCCATGATAACCGAATAGGTTGATAGGGGTAACAAATTTACAGCGGTCTTCTTGGACCATAAGAAAGCTTTTGATACCGTCTCTCTTCCCATTCTTGTTCAGAAATTGGAACGCATCGGAATTAGGGGCATACCGCTGGCTTTGCTATGTGACTACCTGCATGGTCGAGGGCAACGAGTTAGGATAGGCGATTATATAAGCGAGGGCTCAGAAATATCTTATGGCGTACCTCAGGGGAGCGTGCTTGGCCCCACGCTTTTCTCAATTTATATTAATGACTTGACCCATATGAACATTGAGAATGGGCGAGTCCTGTCATATGCAGATGATACAGTCATTGTGTTTAATGGAAAGTCTTGGAATGCTGTACAAAACAGTGCTGATATAGGCCTACGTAAAGTAAGTCACTGGCTTAAGTCTAATCTTCTGACACTTAACATTACAAAAACCAACTACATTTGCTTTACCAAAAATGTAAGCATTCTACCAATTACAATACAATTTCGAGCATAATCAGGACGCCTATAAAATAAGATTATTACCCTGTAAAAAATCCTTAACAACGTGGTTGAAAACACTGAGTTATGAGGATGTTTAAGGATTCTTTATGTTAGAATACCATATTACGTATCTATGTGAATCAAGTAATCACACACACACACACACACACACACACGCACGCACGCACGCACGCACGCACGCACGCACGCACGCACGCACGCACGAACGCAAGAACACACGCACACACACAAACATGCGCTCGCACGCACGCACGAACGCACACACACACACACAACACAATGTAACAGAAGAAGAGCAGCAGAATGGAAGAGCGGAATTTCCTGCCACAGGTGTCCACTCACTTACTAGGAAATTTCAACCTTGGCTACGAATGTACTTGCTTTGTTACCTGAATAAAATATTTTGATTTGATATTGATTTTTTTTTGACACTTATATTCTTTGTTTAACTAGATACGTATATTTCATGGGATATATTATGTTTAAGTTTCTCATGTGTAAGTCAAATTGTTTGGGGTGTCTATTGTTTGCCCGAAATTCATATGGAATCATTCCAATTGCTCGATATTGCATTACATTTGCCCGAATTGTTCATTTACTAGAAAAATCGTTTCATATACTCTTGTATTTCCGAATATTACATGGCAGAATGATACGCATGCCATGCGTATTGTTATCCATATCATTAAGTGCAATAATATTATTTAATAGAATAAGTATTTAAACGCCATACTAAATACAGTTTCTCATGCTAATACATGCGCAATTGTGCGAATTTGGCCGCGTTCGTGGATGACACGCACTATAGTATCGATCGCCTAACCGTCTCAACGGCAAGCAAGCACGAATGCATCATGCATGCATGCAAACAAGCAAGCATGCATGATTTATCAAGGCGCATAAAAAAAATCTAACACCAGAACCTAACCTAACAGAGTCGGTTTTGTTCCGGAAGGTATTGCTCGCTGGCTTCGCTCGATCGCCCGTTAGCCAAATTTGATTCTTGTGTAAAAGCGATGCAAATGTATAAACGATCTAACGAATTTCAATAAATGATTCCTAAGTGGTAAAAAATGCTGTGAATTGTGTTAAGGGAAACAATAATCAAAGAAACGATTTTCATTAAAATTATGGATTCTCATTCTCAGCTATTCGATTCCAACAGTTGAGAATATATGGAAAATAAAAGTATGGCATGTGATAATTATGTATCACAATGATTACGGAACATGAGATTTTTGGAATTGATATTATGGAAAATAAAGATTGTGGCTTGATTAATATGGTAAACAATGAGTATGACGTACGAAATTATAAGAAACAACATTATGGTTAGTTGAACAGTATGACAGTTAAAATTCGGGCAAATGAAATTCTGGCAAGTAAGGATTTCCCAATTGTTTGATCCCTATCATAATGTTTAGTAGTTTACAATATTTTTTGTATTCATATTAAAATAGTCAAATAATAAGCCAGTCTCCAGCTCTGAGACATTAACTTTACTAAAAAAAATCAGTTTTGATTTCAACATACGCAACATAAATTTTGCGTAGTTATTTAAAATATATAGATTTTATTACGGAGTCCTGCAAAGTTTAGCAACGTTGCCTCACGGTCCATTGTAACGAATGCAAGAATTATAAGTCCTGTGCATGTGTGAGGATTTCAAAAACGAAAAATCTACTTCCGACTCCGTAGGCTTTGCTCAAACAGAAATCGAGCTAGTCGCGTCGTCAGCTCTCGGCTCCATTGCGACAAACACCCGCCACGCACGAAGCCTCTCGATTCAATTTTAGCCTGAGTCAGTTCTCAAACTGCTCAAGTAAGGATATCGCCAATAAATACTATGTTGGAGCACGTTTCTAGAACGTTCGAGACTAAATAAACACTCAGCATTAACCTGCTGCTTCATTTTACCCTTGGCAAAGATATTAGTGTGGGTTGTGAAAATGAAGGGCCGAATAAGTGTCAGTAGGAGTACAATTCCTTTGAATTATAGGTTTAACTAGGGGACAAATGAAGGAAAATACTTAACAATCGGGTTTATCGCCCACCAGCTCGATCGTCTGACGACGTTTATTTAAAGATACAAATCACCTTGGGCCTTTGACGAGTAACGTACTCGAAGACATAAGTATGTAGTTGTTCATAACAAACTGAAAATAATGATGATGATTGTCTAGCCGAAGTATTACACAGTGTAAACTGATTTATGAGAAAATAAAACGGATAAGCTGTGTATAAATGTATTTAAAAATCTGTAGGTACCCATTCTTCATTGATCGTACGAGTATGTTGTAAATTTCAACTAAAAACCAAATGAACGGTAAATAAAGACGAATTAAAAAGCAATAGTTCCTCAAAAGTAAGTGCCTATTAATTATTCCATATTCATTTATTCAACAATCTTCATTTGAATGATAACAATTCTAAAACCTCAAAATAAATTTAGGTATATCCAAAAAACATCTATAATTGTTCACTCAAATGCACTTTTTTTATCAGAAACAAATAAATTTCCAAGATCAAAATTGAATACAATGCAATCGGGCCACCAAATATCAAGGGAGCAATATTGGAAAAGACGATATCGGAATAATCGAATTCGGCTAAACTTTTGGGCAAAATGTTTCGGCAAAATATAAAAACACGGTCCGATAACAAATGCAATCTGAACCCTTCGCCAAATCAAAGTGTACATAAAAAAGTTAATACAGAAGATATAGAAGGAATTTATTTTTTATTGTGTCGGAGACGTTTTGTATTCTTCCGAGCTCCGGCTTTGTTGAGGTTTATTTTAGGAATCGATTGTATCAGATTGATCGGAATTTTTCTTTGTTATCTTAATTTGTTGACCTCGATACGATACCAAACTATAGAAAATTCGATCTTTCCAATATTTTAATTAATGTAATGTGTTTCTAATACCTGGTACATATAACGTTCCTTTAATTAAAGGTACTAGAGATGTATTAAATAAAATGTGTTTCTATTCCAATCAAGTGGCACCTAGTAGAGCTGTCAAGTATGCGAAGTAAAGTTGGTCCCATAATTACCTGGACACTTTGGTGCTTGGTCGCCTTCACCTGTTGGAAATTTAGTATGACAGTCTAAAAATGACATTAAAGCGTTAGGGTATATAGGCGTTAAGCGCCTTTTGAGGCCGACTCTACCATTTTTATATGAAAGCTTAGGACATCTCTAATGACTACTCAAACTACGGATTTTATGAATGTTTGTATGTAAGCATTTTATTTTATTTTTCAAACAAAAGCTTTTATTAATGTAAATACATTTACAAAAAAACAAATTAAATAAAAAATAGCTTAACATATACCCAAGTAAAAATGAGCATTTTATTGTACACAATTAAAGTTTGAATCGTATACACGTCACAAAAGGTTAAATTACAAAGGCGAGTTTATCCCTGTAAAGAATCTCTTTCTACGAAGCTTTGATCAAGTGAGTGGAAGGTGAATTAAAGTATTTTTTTCCGTTCCACCTAAAAGAAAAGCAAACAACAACAGGAATGGCCCGTTTTGGGTACCGGAAGATAATTAGTTTTAATTAACCAGTGGACACAGGTGGCAAAAAAGTAACGAACTCTTGTAGGTATAGTTGAGATCTTTTATGTTTTAATATAATTAGTACCGTTCGCCATTTTTGTTGGTTTCGGTAATGGTGCACACGGGACCGCATATTAACAGAAGTGGGCTCATAGATAATAGTTTATTCACATTCAAAACAAATAATAAAATTCAAGGTACATAGAACATCTTTTTTTTACTGTGAGATATATAAAGAGACATACAAAAATATGTCAAGTGGATTGTCATATATGAAAGGTATTGAGCTTGCATATTTTGGATCATTTTTTTTACGTTGAGCCTTTTCGATTTATGAGACCAAATGTTTAACCCCCCCCCCCCCCCCCACTTATCTCCGAACTTTACCAAGGAAAAAATATGAAATTATTACATTGATATCAATGTATATTTTGCACTTACGACCTTTTGTTTGGGCCAGACAGTTTTTAAGTGAAAACTCAAAAACCGTAAAACCTATATTGTTCAAACCAAAATTCGTTGAAAGTATTTACTAATACACACCACCTCAATTTTTTTCAGAATTTTATACTTTATAGTTTGGAAATTAGAGGGGGGGGACCTTCTATGACTTTGACAGCCAATATCTCACCAACTATGTCACGATGCGAATCGTGATAGTAATTTGTAGCTAGGTTGAGTAGATATTAGTTCAGAACGCTGCCGATAGATGGCGTTCTTTTACTCAACATTATTTAATTTATGTAATTAAGTTTATTTAACTATGGGGTTTTGTTAATAAATATTAGTTGTGTTATTAGATTATTTTATTAATATTTAATTAATTATTTATCTTGGTATTATACCATAGATCAAGACTTAATTGAAGCCGGAAGAAATCTTTAATCTGTGGTTAACTCAATGTTAACAGTCGTTATTATCCTGAGTTCAAAATCAGTATAAAAGCTCCAATAGGGGTGATTTTGGTCTTTTCCTGTTTCTTTATCTCAGACCACACACACGCTTGTGTAATGTTTCATATTTAAATTTGTGCCCGAATTTGGTGAGTCTTGCAATTATATCTAATTAGTCCTAACCTCAAAAGTGTATTTGCTTTTCAGTTTTAAATTATAAATTTACTTTCCTGCAGTTTCTACGGCTGTGAGGAATCACATTTCCACATTTCTAATTTATATAGGGTTCCGTTGGTAACGGTTTTTATTTGAATTTTCCTTTGCTTAGTAATGTAATTTTTAAAGTCATGGCCGTTACCTAGTTAACTATTCCTTATTCCGTTTTTGTAAATCTCTGTGCGATAGTAGCCTGTGCCGGCCAGCACTGTAACATTATAAGCCGGGTTCGACTCCCGAAGGGTATTCACCGGACTGGCCTGGCACAGCTACAGGATTTGGGCAGTGTCTCAAAAGCTGGTTGGGAATTGCAGGGCACCTCCGTACGGCTTGAGAAGCCGGATTTTTTTTACTACCTCGTCCGCTGGGACGAGGGCTGGCGAGGGCGACGTCCGCTGGGACAGGAGGCCGAGGCAGCCTCAGCAGTCGCGCCGGCGAGAGCAACACATCACCCTCACGAGCTCCGAACAGCCACCCTGAACAGGCCTGCCATCCTCGCAGTCTGCAGCCAGCAACGAGCCTCAGGGGAGTCCCGGCCACTCGTTTCCATTCAACCAACCAACGATTCACGACCCTATATATTTTCTACGATCAGTGCGGGTTCCGAAACTATTCTAATATAAACCTAGTCTTGAATACGTTTTTAATTTATTACCCAGCTTAGGGACCAGCCTGACAACGGTTGACTTAAATGGACAAGTTTTTTAGAAACCTCCATATCATTTTTAAAGGCCTATCCACGTGCGTTGAAATTTTTTTTTCATCCACCGGTTACATGTGTGGAGTGCCCCACCTAATTTAATATTTTTTTTGTAATTACACATCACTTTTATGTAGCGGTTCATAGAATACACCTTCCTACCAAATTTCATAATTGTAGTGCTTATAGTCTCCGAGTAAATCGGCTGTGACATACAGACGGACGGACGGACGGACGGACAGACATGACGAATCTATAAGGGTTCCGTTTTTGCCATTTTGGCTACGGAACCCTAAAAACGGAACTTACACACAACATAAAGTAGCGTAAAGAAATTGCGCATTTACCTATTACGATTTATAAATAGCGCACCTGTTTGGGAATATCTTGTCCGTGGGTGGGAAGGACATTCAAAACCATCTCGAATCTGTCTTTATGCTCCCTGTATTGACCTTTCAATGTGTTTTGATAAGCTATCGCCTTAACGACCCTTAAGTAAACATGTTGCTACCTATACATAATTTCACAACTTGAGAAGTAAGTATGTCAATTTCTTTGTACCATTATATCAATTCAATAAAGGCTATCTATTCTTAATGAAGGAGCCGAAATGATTTAGTGGACTTATCCCAATAGAATTGATCCCACCCTAATCACTGAACGAGAGGATAAATTAAGGTAGAGCTTCTCTAATGAATCGGCTGAGCCTGGATTTACAGTTTATTGAATAATTGACCGTTTAGTGTCTCCATTCAGTCTTGCTTGGGAATTAAAAGACTACGAAGAAGACTGCTTGTAATTATGAAGTAAATTTCTTTCATCGTTGATATATATTTAGCAAAATCTGGAGAAGATCAGCATGCATTATTAATTTCAGTTTCTAGTTTTGACTTGTAACTATGGTGTTATCAATAAATTATTGTATTGTATTGTATTGTGTTGTATTGTAATGAAACGCTTATTGTATGCAGTCCGTAACGTACAGTAAACGTACTCTCATGCTGAATATAGGTACTAAAGTCGCTTGCAGATTAACTCATTGTACATACATAAATATAAACATAAACTCACGCCTGTTTTTCCAAAAGGGGTGGACAGAGCACAATTCCAGTGCCACATTTAACGATTGTAGGTTTAAAGATGGAGGAATGTGATATTGCAGTGATAGGTTGCTAGCCCATCGCCCACAACACACTACAACCTGGTTCCCATAGTTGGCTCTTATTCACCACGCAGGGACCACTCATTGTAGTTCACTTCATTATCTAGTATGTAATTTTGTAATCAATGGATAACTATTATTGGCCTCCTGTTATGTAAGCATACTCCTATAAAATGCATATTTACGACTATTGTTGTCCTGAATTAAAAATAATAATAATAAAGAAAACGGAAATATGTATTTATTTATTACAAGCTTTAAGAGGCCTTCTCGCTGGTTCACTAAACCTAGCCTAGCTGAGAAGAGTCCAGTAAGAAATTCAGCTAGACCCGACCTGGGTCAGACTGACTACCCGATATGCGGCGGTACCGGGACGAATAGGGACTATATGTGCCTGTGTTGTGACAATATCACGATTAAACTCTTGGATTCTGTCAGCTTTATTTCAGTATTTGTTATGAACTGTACGGGCGTGTTTTTGAGACGAACATGGAGATTTCAAATACTAATGGCCACTTTATACGATTTACACGCTGAATCCAGGAGGCTGCCGTTTTACATAACCCAGTATATAACATTTTTTTACTATCTTAACTGCATAATTTATTATTATATTATCGATTAATATCTCCTTCAACCGTGGTGAATAGGCACGACTTTGAATGATAGTTTAACATCATCAACGCTGAACGCAAGCATTCTTCATGTTGCGTGCATTTAGACTGAACTTTCCCTATCCAGCGTTTGCCAAGTAATCCTCTTTAGGTAGTCAATTCAGCGCAGCACAAGACGTACTACTAAGCTGTGCCTGGCAAAACGTGGTCCCACTGCAGATTTTTTACCCCAACGGCTGTCATCATCATCATCATCATCATATCAGCCGAAAGACATTCACTGCTGGACATAGGCCTCCAAAACAAAAGAGACAAAGAGTGCCATAATGACCGGTCCGGCGCCACCCGCATCCAGCGACCGCGACCTTTACCAGGTCATCAGTCCAGCTTGTAGGGGGCCTACCCACGTTGCGCCTTCCGGTCCGTGGTCGCCACTCGAGAACCTTCTGGCCCCAACGGCCATCGATTCTACGTGCTATGTGCCCCGCCCACTGCCACTTAAGTTTAGCGATTCGAAAGGCTATATCGGTTACTTTGGTTCTGCTAAGGATGGCCTCATTTCTGATGCGATCACGCAGAGAAACTCCCAGCATAGCCCTCTCCATTGCCCTCTGAATAACTTTCAGCCTTCTTATGAGGCCCATGGTGAGCGACCACGTTTCCGCGTCTTGAGACACTGCGGAATATTTTACGAAAATATATGCCGTAGCTTCCCGAACGCTGCCCAGCCGAGTCGGATACGAAGATTGACCAGTTTCTAAAAGTTGGACCTACCTAACTGGCCAGTCTGTCCTAGGTATACAGTATAATCGTCTGCAAATTCGAGCGTAAAGCGTCCGACCGACATGATCGTCGTCTTATCCATGTTCATCCTTAAACATCGCAAACGTGTCCGACCCAGTGTAGCAATACGTCGAAACTAAAACAAAAAAAAAGTTGTACCCTATTTCAATGAACAGATCAATTTCAATGAAGCCTTGTCAGAACAGACAGGAAAAAGTCCTTAGTAGCGTGATGACTTTGGGCAGTCCTCGAAAGTTGGCACGTGGCGCTGCCAAATAAAGATACTCGAATTCAATTATCTTTGCAATATATTTGCACTCCGTGTTTGCTCTATGCTAATCCTTGTTTTCGCGTAACTATTAACGACTAATCAATTATTGGAATTGGATTACAGGAAATATTTAATACAGGTTAAGTTTACGTGCCACCAAAGTTAGTGACTTGCAGTTTTTTGTCTTGCAAATAAATTATAGCAGGTAGCGATCAACGTTTAGGCAGCTGTCATCCCGTAGAAACTTGTCAAATTTTCCATACAAACAGATTTTAACGAACACCGCTTACCATTACAGACTTTTTGGTGGAACGCACCGTAAGTGAACGCATTGCCAATAAAACCTTTCAAGTGCGAGTCCGAGTCGCGCACCAATAGCTCTGTACACAGATTTGTACCAGTTCCAACCCTATTAATTCAGGAAAAGCTCAACAACATGGTGTAGAAATTGTTACAAATTTGAGAGACTGAATAACTTAGTATATATGGTGGTTTTTCAAGGATAATTCTTTATCACGTAAACCGATTTCATTTTTTTTTTCTTTATTTTAAAAAGGTACTACTTATCACCATCAATCACGTTGGAATTTATAAAACAGAATTACATGCAAAGGTGATTAAATTTCAAACTTAGTATAAAAATGTTTCTTGATGATAAAAAAAAGAAAAACTAGATAGAGGTAGATATTTTTCCCGTAAAATATATTTCATATCAATGTTATCTAATAATTTCATATTTTTTCCTTGGTAAACTTTGGATATAAGGGGGGAACGGTACTCTTTTGCATTTTCCCCCATAAATCGAAAATGACTTAAAGTAAAAAAAAAAAGTTTCAGAATCTGCAACTCTAGCCCTTTCATATGACACCCCACTTGATATATTCACTAGACTTACAAATTTTGAACCAATTCAATAATTTGTAAAATGTTGTCAAGTTATCAAAAAAGGTACATGATCGCTAATATTATACCGCACCAGACCGTCATCATAGCATTTTGAATACGTCAAATAGAGTGGCCCCCTTTAAAATAAAACTGCTAATGAAATTCTAACAATCACGGCCAACTACCCGCATAATAAGCTCTTCAAATCGCATTCCATTACCATTCCTATCTTTAAAATCATCAACCAGCAGTCGACGATCTCAGCCAATAGAATGAAGTGAAAATGAGCTGTGAGCGCAATTAGCTAAATGGACTAAATCCTGGGAAAAATCCCGCGAATCCCGAATCCCGGTCGTCCTTTATCGCACCCACATTGGTAGACAATTTGCGAGAATGACCGGACTGCGGGTTTCGGCATTATTGTAGTTCAAAGCGAACAGATCTTACACTTTTTCCCTGATTAGGTATATATCTTGTTGACTAGGTATATATCTCGTCAAATAAAACAACAAATTATCCACAACCATACTCCGTGTCATTATTATCAGTAAACGGGACTTCATCGTGTACAATTACATTTTTATTCACTTTTTAAAGGTTCACCCGATGTTTTGGTTGTGTCAAAACATCTTTGGTTGCGAGCTGATTGGAATAAAAGGGTATTCAGTAGATCTATCGATCGAGGGTATCATAGAAAACTTACGATCGTGGGTGAGCGATGTTTGTTAAAACCCGACGAGAAATAATTTCTTACACTGGCAATAATTTTTATTATAGGTTTTCAGACTTTTCAGTGCCACAGATGCGGTTTATTTCAATAACAGTAACGTTGAAAAGTAAACGATAAATAAAAAAAATGCCAGAACGTTTCCTAGTCAAGAGCAGAAGCGGAACATTATTGATAATATATGTAAGTAATAAGCTGCTGAAAAAAATGCTTGTGAAACGAAACTATATCGCTGAAAAATATTTCATAACTAGTGACCCGCCCCGGCTTCGCACGGGTACAATGCTGATGCATGTATTATACATATAAACCTTCCTCTAGAGTCACTCTATCTATTAAAAAAAACCGCATCAAAATCCGTTGCGTAGTTTTAAAGATTTAAGCATACATAGGGATATAGGGACATAGGGACAGAGAAAGCGACTTTGTTTTATACTATATAGTGATTAACATTAGACCGGACAGTTAAACAAGTCAAGTTGTCATGTAGTCTGTTGCCATATACATCGATATAATAGCGCCCTCTTGACAATGGCCATATATATCTGGTAGGGCTTTACTTGACTTGTAGAACTACATTGTCTATGTGTGTGTCAGCGTAAGCACATTGACTATGTCCAATATCATGTTTATGAAATGTCAATAGTTAATATGACTGAAAGTGTGACGAACGGAATGAATTTTCTAAAATTCATTCATTCAAACAATTGAATTTCGTTCAACTCTAATCATTCTCTTCTCAACCAACTTCATAACTCGCTGTATTTCTTATTCAATTAATTCGATTTAAAGTAATAAAAATGTTGTTTATGATAAATTGTATTTTATTTATGTTCATCCCAAACATGAATTGGTGCCGAAACCCGGGAACGTGGGAATAAGATTAAAATTTTGTAACATTAGAAGATGTTGTACGAAGTTGTTGTATGAAGACGATGTACGCACGGATTTTTCGAACTACAACTACTAACTTGTACTTGTACACAGTGGGCACTAAAGCCGGACTCTATTGATATAAAGTAGAACAATTTTCACACATTATAATTAGTGAATGGAACCTAATATTGGTCTGCAGAAGCATTCGCTCCTAGCACCAACGCCACGCCGTCACAATCATAATGTATATTCATTCATATATTTCTACGCCACATTACTTTAAAGGACTAAATTGTTTGATAATTACTTGAACAGTTGGTATTTATCTGTCCCCTGAAACAGTCGGCATGTCCACCGTAGAATTATTCATGCAAATTCCCTCCAATGATAGGGACATTGCACTTTAGTTTGAAATAACGATTGGCAGCCAAAAATTAAATTTCGAATGCACAGTCAAAATGCAATGGAATTCCATTTCCATTTATAATATTAAAATTAAAGTTTTCACGATCGAAGCCATGTAACGGACATTTACGTACACGAGTGACTGAATACTGAAAAAGATATAATTTTTTTTTAAATATGGACGATAGCTTCGAGCGTGCGCTCGTACGTATGTCGATGATGCCTTCCCCCATTTTAGTACTTTTAATTCCGTTTCAATGCTCTTGAATTGAATGGAATAAAAAAATCTTATTTAATTTGGGGCACCTGTAATTCCTTAACCATGCTTTGCTGGAAGCCTTGTATTTTACTTGTTCTGTGCTTGTAGCTAGATTTCGTCGGACCCGAAATCCTATAGCCGCACTAGTTAGATATAAAACGCCACTTTCTTATTAGTGCTAAAAACTCTTCTGTCCCCCTTTTTTTTATTATCAACATAATATTATGCTTAAGTATTTGACTAAACAAAACTTTAAAATTTCTGACCCCTGTATGGAAGACCAATTTAGCTTGGTAGATAGCCTGCTGACTAGGAGCGCTCGTTGCCCAGCGGCGCCCGCGTCCCGCGTGCGGTTTGCAAAGTTAATCAATGTGAGCCAGGGTCAGTTTTTGGATAGGTGACCGCTTTTAGTGGTTAGTAACTGTACGCTCCCGTGCTTTGGAAGGCACGTTAAGTCGTTGATCCCAGCTGCTGTCTAAGATAGCAGTCGTTAAGCCAAGTTAAAGGCCTTCGGGCGGCTTGAAAACGTCTGACAGTCAAGTTGCCCACTCACTTGACAAAGCCTAATTCCAATAAGTTCAGATGGCAGTCATTTCCGTAGAAACTAGTGCCTAGGCGAAATTTTGGGTTTAGAGGATGAGGTAGTGACCTTGCCTACAAAACTGATGTGTGACGACCTTAAATGTTTGTTTCTGAGTCGTAGATATATTCTATGAAAGAATTCATTCATTTTTATGAAAAATATCATCGTCTAGTATGCATAATAATATTCGCAATCGGATTAGAATGTTCAACCATCTACAACGTTACAGTAAAAACAAAGTCAAAACAGTTGAGCTTAAGCGGCGGTTAGAACAATAAACAGCTCTCGGGCAGAAATCTCTTACAAATTCCAGCTACATTAGTATAATGACATGTGCAAAATGCATGAAAACCAAGGCGAGGCGTAACCACATGCCACAGTGTCCGTCTGATCGCCGTACGCGTGGAGCGAATAGTCAGAGTTGAATCTCTATAATACGATTACTAGTTAAACTGACATATAATATAAATTAAAAATATACAATTTTTACACACAATTTATACACCTTTTTTTACCTGTCTGTGGCTTTATAGGCCGGGCCCAATAAAGCGACACTACACAAATCGACCTAGTCCCAAACTAAGCAAAGCTTGTACTATGGTTACTAGGCGACGATATACGAATACATACTCATGTACATAAATATGTAGATGAATACATAGAAAACATCCAAGACTCAGGAACAAATATTCGTGCTCATCCCACAAATAAATGCCCTGACCGGGATTCGAACCCGGGACTTCCAGCTTCGTAGGCAGAGTCACTACCAACTAGGCTAAAGCAATCGTCAAGACCGTCTGACACATGTTCTTATTTCAATGGATATTCCACTTTAACGCTAATGAAATAGAGTTTCTATTACAAACATAATATTTTTAAACAGTGTGTAACTAATAGAAAGCATTACATTATTTTTAAAATAGAATATTCAATGGATTTAGCATGTGTCAGTTTCATATCTAAAGTATTTTACCTGTACGCTACGTTAAGTCACCTAGTGGTTCAAGCACGCGGCTGCCAAGCGGCGGTGGTGGTTTCGAATCCCTGATCATAGTACGATCTCATTTGATATTTATCTGTGAAGAAATTCAGGTACAGCGGGGTAATATAGACTGCGGGAAATTAAAACTAATCAAAAATATCTTCCGTGTTTTCCTCATTTGCGAGGGGACTACTGCCCATTCACTTTCACCTATGAATGGTGGCCTATATCGAGCAGGACAAATAGACTTATCAAACGTAAACAAATAGCCAAATCAAGTTAGAAGCCCAACGCGTTCTTATTAAAAGTTACGCTATTATCCTATTAGTTTGTAAGTACGAGTATCAACCCTTTAACCGCCGAATGACAAAAAAAATTTTCTACTCTGTTATAAATTAAAAAGCTTTCATTTACACGGTCACTTTTTCTGATATATAACACGGTGGCGGTAAAAGGGTTAATAATTATTGCAATATAGCAGGGCTCGGAACCGGTTTTTCATATTTTTGAATTATTTTCTAAAGTATTTCTCATGTTTCCATTTTTATTTTAAGATTTGTTTTTGTCAGCCTTCATCTATGAAAAGAATATCGTAGAACGAAATTTTTTAACCGGTCAATTGTATGAAGACGAAAGCGGTTTCCGAGACGTACAATATAGTATGATAGTCATAGTTGGTGTTTATCATGTGAGGTGAGGTCGTCTTTCAATGTTCTTATTTATAATCGTCATCCAAACCTATTTGAATTAAAATGCCCGTAAAAGGTGTTTTGTGTAACATTTTGTCGCATTAACAATTGTGTATGTGACCAAGGGACAACACATTGTATTAGTTAATGGAGCATTATGAATAACGGGGTACCTAAGTGTTTACTGTCGCTCTTCTAAACAATGTGTAACAGAAAAACAGGCCGCTTGCATTCACGGGAACATAAAATATGAGATACAAAACGCATGGAACTGCACTACTTGGAAAAGAACAAAGTACGGGTCATAAACAGCCGCTGCGCTGTTGACATCCTGACCTGACTGACCTGAATGTTTATACAAGGTGACATATAAGTCATGATACAAAATATAAAAATATGATTCTCTCCCTGATTCTGAAGAACGAACCTTGTACGGGCGAAAACAAACTGCTGCTTCATAGGAAATGATCTTCAATCGACTAATCGAAATGTATGAAGAAGCAGACTTTTTTTGGCACGGACATAGTTGGTCCCATAGTAAAACGGTTTCGTAATCATGGATAGAATCGGATTTTTTTAAAAATTGTATCATGACTTATGTGTCACCTGGTATAAGTTTATTAGGTTTTAAAAAAGTTAGCTCAAGTAGGTTAAATGATACTGTGCTTTTTTATTGTGATTTTTGCAGGGGCTGATAATAGGGTGGGTCGAAATTCACGAATTTTGGAGTATTGTAATGTAATAGGGCTCAAAACTTTCTGTGTATTCTGTAGATTACAGGAAAAAAATCTAGATTTAGACTTTTAACCCCCGCACAACCACCAAAGACCGATGTTAAGGCCTAGATTATATAAGTACTTAAATAAAGTACGTGACAATTATGTCAATAATTTATCACTTAATAAAGTAAATTAAACTTTTTTGTTATTTTCAAAATAATCGACATTGCAACGACATTTTTAAAGTTTGATAACTTAAAATATTATGGCATAAATAAAGCAAAATGCGATATCTATATAAATTTTTGCTACTATTTTTTAAATACAAGCTTGAATGTAAGAGCTAATCTAAATATTACAGGAAAGATGTGTTTTCTTCAAAAACATACGGTATTTATATGTTTTTAATGGTACCCAATAGTACCAAATAGCCTTAAAATTGTGTTTTTCGAGTATTGTTCCTGGCCTCGTGTTGCTTTAATCGATATATTTTTTGTTTCTGCTGTTTGTGTTTAGACCACTGATGATCCGGTAACAGCTTTAAATCATAATTTTGCCGGTGTAAGCACATCAAAATGCATTTTACATAACAGGCCAATTCTCTAGTTTGGCTACATGATGACAAATTATGATACATGGATAAAATATAATAAAAAATAAATAATTTTGAAATAAAACAGTGTTATTTAATGATTTAAATAGTTTGTATTTGTATATTTAATATGGTGTGAAAATAAAAAATATATTTAATTTTTATACTTAACAGCCGTGTCAGCCGTTAAAAGTCTAAATCTAGATTTTTTTAAATTACTTTTCTTGTAATCTACAGAATACACAGCAACTTTTGAGCCCTATTACATTACGATACTCCAAAATTCGTGAATTTCGACCCACCCTAGCTGATAATCAAAGCCAATACTTATATTACTTACAATATTCCGTTTGTTAATCGTAAGCTGTGTGCATTAAAATCTGATTGTATGGAAAGTTTGACAAGTTTCAATGAGATGACAGCTGCTGGCGCCATATTTAACGTTGATCGGCTTGTTATCGTTAGTTGGTGCAACCCTTCTGAAAGTGGTAATCCTACAGAGGCGGTTTAGATTTGTGGAATTGGAACGTGTTTATATTATTATAAACTCAATAATGAACTTGGTGATTTGCTTTTGTAAAGAAATTGTTTTTTTCAGAAATTGGCAATATTATAAAAACGCTACCGGATAAACCCTAGTAAGGTAAATGTCAATCATCGACAACTTAATGCCCAATATTTGACACCTATTATTCACCTCTATTATTATGACATAAGATTGAAAATGACAAGTATTAGGTCAAATCGAGAATTTTGACGTTACTTATCCATACTAATATTATAAATATAAAAGTGTGTCTGTCTGTATGTTACCTCTTCACGCTTAATCCGCTGAACCGATTTAAATGAAATGTGGTATGGAGATAGTTTGAATCCCGGACAAGGACATAGGATACTTTTTTCCTGGAAATCACACCTTATGGGGGTGGAAGTTTGTATGGAAGAGTGATGACTATGTTGCCACAGTGTTGTTCATAACGAAATTATTTAAGGCCTTACTACTAATTTATCGGGTACTCCTAGGTGATTGCCGAATCGAAATTAGTAGTATTTCTCTCAGTCTAATATGCACCGAAAGGACTAAACTTCCTATTTAAATATTAATTTTGTCCCGCTTAATGAGCCTACTGGCTGGAATGTTGAAAGTTCATAGATTAGTAATCGACATTTTTTAATCGATATATACCGTCACTATTCTTTTTTTTCTACTCCTGACAACATCTTATCTGTTAGTTTACTTCGCCAAATTGTGGACTTTAGTTTAGATAAGCGCCTGATATAAAAAAAAAACAATTAAATTCTACCGCGATGAACAAGCTCTACGCCTACGAAGTCGCGGGCAAATGCTAGTTATTCATAATTTATTCCCTTATTAACGTCAACATTAAACATTAAAATCCGACAAAGAACGCCTCAGCGAACACACGGGGTGCATATGAACCGGCGTAATGGGCTCAGCAATTAGACGAATCAGAGTCTCATTAGTCTCGAGCCATCAGCAGCCATTAGGAGGTTTAAATGCATTAGCGATCTATGAGTAGCCAAATGACAGCGTTCCAGTGCGATCAACTAATCAGCACGGATGCTTTAAATTGAAATCGAGTAATTCCAATTTCAGTAACTAATTCATCTTAGATAAACTCAGCGTACAAAATTGTACCTACTGAAGTTCTTGTACATTCCTGTAAATCGGCGTATCTCCTGAACTATTTCTGTTTGAGTTATTTAAGCCTTCATGAACTTAGTACAGTTGAGTTGGAAAATATGTGTGGACTGCGGACAAAGTGTACAAATATGTGAACATGAATTTGTTGTTAAGAGCAGAAGACTGCTCAGATATTTTTAAAACTTTGGGGATTGGGGAACTTTGTATTTATGAACTCGATTGTACCAATCCCCAGTGTGACTAACCCTTTCCCGCCATCAGATACATCTGTACACTTCAGAGTGTTCAAATATATCTGAGCAGGCACGCTGTTCAGATGGTTGTGAGCATCCTGTTCGCTCCATTATTATTATGTGATGGCGCGACTGTACAATTTTGACGTCCTTATTTGGTTACATCCATCAATTTCAATTTCAATCATTTAGGTATTCATATAATGTTACTTTTTACATCACAAAGGTGGTGAATATACATCATTATCCAGACATAAATAATTTATAATAGCCTATTTTTGTACTAGTACATTGGGTGACGGTGGGAGGAGTTAAACATCCAAATAAATTCGCATAAATTCTCACTTCATTAACGCAATTACAAAAACTTCAACGTACAAACGAGCGCAGATCAACAACTGTAAACGACTGGTATAATTGCCGGCATTATGCCGCGCGGAATGGCCCCGCCATGTAAATGAGAACGATCATCACAACACGTTTAATAATATGCAAGTCTGTCGGTGACAGTGAAATTTTGTAAGCTGTGAAATATTTTGGTTAGCTTGCACAAGACAGGAGATAAGAAAAACAGTTAAATCTTTAATTTTCTCTTACAAAACATTATAGTTGATAGGTCGTAACAAGCGTGCCGAAGGTTACGAAATAAGTACCTACCTAAGTACTTAAAGCTAGTTTTATGAGCAAACAACTAAAGTATATTGATGTAATTTTTCACAATTTTCTCACATTATTTTTAGTAATGCTTTACATATAACTGGAATCCACGAATATCAAATTGGAATTAAGTACAGTGTTTTTTAAAATTATTTCAACAGCTTCGCATACTTTTCTACAGACTGGAATAAACTCAAAATGAATGTTACTTATACGCGCTCAAGTTCCGTTTATTAATAATAATAATGAATATGTAAATAGTCTGTAGATAGTTTTGTGTACAAATTGAAAAGTCGACAGCACCATAGGAGTACTCGCATCGGACTCGCTGTCGCACCGATGCAAACAGTGCATAAAAGTAAATCATACATACGAGCGTATCGAATATTTAAAAAAATGTATTTAATATTGCCGCGTGGCATGCGTGGAGTTCGTAAATTATTACTCAACACGGTCAGCAGAAATAGAATTTTATACAATCGTAACATAATTACAGCTATTGAAGTATAGTAACGCGAAAGTTAAAAAAAAAAATATAAAAATTGGAAAAGTAATAAGCACTAGTGCGAGAAATCCAACTTTGCGCACCATATACCGCTACATAAAGTACCATTTTTTCAGTAACTGTAGTAAAAATATTTTGTCGCCTACCCAATTAGGTATAAAAATAATAATAAACAATCGCAAACTAAGTACCCAGGCTCAGCTATCGGGAGACGATATGTTTTGCTATTTATTTGTACCAGTAGGAGTTTCTCCTGATTATGAGATATTATAGAGCCAATGAAGGAACATAAACAAATATACTTAAATGTAAACATTTCATAGATTTTTGCCGAACTAATCTATTTACGTTCTAGCATGAATACATAGGGCCGCAATACACTACACTATTTAAGGTGTTGCACACATGTTCTTCGACAGTATCCACAAAAAACTCTGCGCCCTCACGCGGAGACCTCCTGTAGGTATCTCAAACTGTCGCACAAGAGCCCCCTCACGCCTCGCTGATAACTACCTATTTGTTACTTCGCACTTAGTAAGCTAAAGTTCATCAGGTCTGGTTTGATAAATAAATCAAAAATTGATAAATAAATTTATAAACCTAGGCTGTTGCCTGCTATTCGCGGAGATAGCAGAAGTATCTGCGAACAACGACTTGTTGTGAATTGTAAAGGCGTCGCCAGTTAAGTAGCGAACACGGAAATCTCAGCGGCTCATTAGGGATGCAAATTAAAGTCCCGCAGACTTTAACTAGCGAGACGGTGGCGAACGCTTTTGTCAGGCTTGTGGACAGGCCTGACTTATGGCTCATATAGCCATGCGACACCGCCAGCCAACTAGTAGTTGTGAAATGGATACTTTAATCATTTTAACTTGTAGTGTGTGTAGTAAGTATCTTAGTTTGTTTAGGTCAAATCTTGTAAATAATACCGATTTCCCGAAGATCTTTCGAGAAATTTTTACACTTATGGAAGTCAGATGACTGCAATATTTTTGTGAAAAATCTTGTCTATTTATGGAGTCAGAAGGTAACGGTGTCGACTCCTCTCAATGAGTAGTTTGATTATAAAAGCTCGTACAAAATAATAGTACATTCAACAGTACAGTAAGGGATCCCCGAGGCGGTGATTGGCTGGGTGACCAACAGACACATCAGTCAGCTGTGAACTTTTAGGCTGGCCGATATTTTATAAGTTATTGGACTTGAAATCTTCTAGCATGTAAAATTAAGTGGTTTTTTGTGCGATTACATTAACCTTTTCGACGCATATATATCCGTCACGGTATCCAATTGGATGCCATGACGGATATATATACATTTCTATAGGATGCAACTTCGCGTTTGACATTCCCATGCTTAGAACATTTAAGACAGGAGACGCCTTCAGCGCATCTTTCCCAACAAAATATTTCGCCATATTTTGAGGGGGACGAGGTAACACACATAAAGGAACTACGCACGCTTGCAAAACTTCCTCCCATTACTACACTAAAACAATAAATTTGAGTAATAAAATTCGACCTTACAAGCGTTTATACTAGGTCAATTATCGCATGGTTAAATTGACGAATTTCACTAAGGACCACATTTCAGAAAAGTTCTTACAGAAAGTAGTCCTTGTAGGTCGGATATATGGTGAAGTTTGATGTCAAAATAGAATAATTTTTAAATCGACTTTGTAAACGATGCTCGATTTACGATTTTAATAAAAACTTTAATAGTGCAAAAAATTATAATTAAAGCGAAAACATACGTGCAAGTGGAATGATAATTTATCTTTTCGTAAATTTGATAAATTTAGGCTCGGTTTTATAAAAATCCGTTAGACCTTACGTTGGTTTGTTCTGTCAAAAAATGTACTGAGTTACTGAAATTTGATCTGATATTTGGTCTAACGCATCTTTATAAAACCCAGCCTAAAATGTTTTTTGCACCAGAAACAGCACATAAAGGTATTTTGACGGAGCTCTTCATACTCCGGGAACGATTTCGAGACTGATGTATAATTGATTAATGAAGTACTTTTTAATAACGTGGCAAATAATATAACCTTAAGTATGTATAGTCTGTTCTAAAATGTGTTCTCAAACGATACGCGAAAGTAAAACAAAGATATTGCAAACATATTATTACCTACATTCTGTAAATTATACACACTGACTGTTTTAAAGTACTTGCTCATTTACGTATAAATTAATGAAATAACACTTTTTTACTTGTTTAATTATTTTTCTTTTTGTCATTCGGACACGAAAAGAATATGTATAAAAACGCGCGCGCACACTGAAAAATGTGTGGTTTGAGAGTTGCGGTGTGTCTTTCAGGATTTTTTAAAGTTTAACCCTTCGTTAAATAATTAGTTCTGGTGGAATAATTGTTTTAATTATACTGCTACGTAAGGAAGATCTTTTTTTTCGTCGTATAATACTTGGGCACTCGTGTAGTAATTTTCCAAACGAAATATACTGTGTGAGAAATTAAATTTTAAACAGAAACTAGAAGCTAACTAATCTAAAATAGGTTTTGGGTTAGGTCTTCATTTAAATGATTTCTAATTCGTTTATATGGAGCACGGCATTACTAGGCACGTGTGACTGTAACTTGCAAAGTGAAATAATTATATTTGTTTGTATGATATATACTTTCACGCTATAACGTACTGCATAGAAATCATACATGGGTGACCAAATATGTCATATTCGCGCTCATTTCGCTTCAGCTACGCGATTCACGAGGCACCTTTCTCACCAGTCCACCCCGTTTTTATACGTTTTCTTTTCCCCCGTGGGTGGAAGAAATCCTCATTGGATACTGCCGGCCCCGTCCCGACCGCATGCCCGACTCAACTGGGAATTGGCCCAGTTGCCTACGGACTAAAACCTCCACCCGGTGCAGTGTAAGATGTTGCCGGAGACGCAGCGCCAACGGTATACGCCTTGTTTGCGGGTGTTTGTGTGTATGTTGTTTTATGTGATCCGGGAGTGGTGTATATTGGTATTGTGTGGGTGTGTAATTGAACTGTGTTATTAGAGTGTACGAGATGTACCTAGCTGGTGGGAAGGGAGACTGTAGCATCGGCGCAGGTGTAAAAAGAATGAGATATGATTGAATGGTTTGGCATTAGGTGCCATTGAATTATTTTAAGTTAAGAACTAAATGTTTTAAGAATGAATGGAAGCTAGTGCTGGTCGTCTCTTTAGTTGGAAAAAATTGTTGGGTCAATGTAAAATCTCAAATCTAACGAAATTCGTCACTTTATGACAGTTTCCATAATATAAAACGGGTGAGGGGTGAGGTGACAGGTAAGGACGAGTACGTTTGTGAATAATAGGAGCCCAGATCTAATTTGTCAGAGAAAGTGCGAAATAAATGGCAATGTCAAGTCAAATTTTCCTATTCAGTTATACCACAAGCGGACACTATCAATTCTCATATTATTCAAAAACTCTCCGGAATTGAACCACAAATGGACTTTATTTGAAAGTTTTGAATTATCCAATTAACCAAATAATTAAATATATATATTGTAACGTTGCACGTTCATGTTTACATAATTATATATAAATGGTTTCTTAAAATTAAATAAACTACTATTAAACAACATAAAATAACCTTATAATTAACCAAATAGTAAAAACAAATCAAACAATCAAATTATAATTTAATATTCGGACAAACACTCTGACACTTCATTACTCTATGCTCTTAGCAACTCTCGCGTCAGCAGTTTTGCCCGGCCGGTATTGTTCCCACAGCTTATATATATATTAAAGTTCAACGTTTTGTTAATAATAATCGGAAAATATATATAATATTTTGTATGCTTCTCTCAAAAAACTCCAAAATAATCATTTGTTTTAACGATACCAATTTTGACTTCAATTTCGCAAGTCGATCCATGCTCCGGTGAAGAGTACGGCATATCGATCTATCACTATCGAGTGAACAAGACAAAATTCAATATCTCCACGGGCCTTACTGCGGTCATGATTAGCCGTCACAGATTCCTGCCGCGTTTCGATAATCAAGAAAGTTGCGACGACGTGATACCCATCCAGCTAACCAATTCACAATCTGGCTCTTTCTTACTTTTGAAAATTTCTAGCGTATCTTATCTTGAGCCGGGATATGTAACAACTATGAGATAATGGAGATCAGAAGTATACCTACCTTGTACCCCAAGGTCTAGGGTGTGAGTTGTCGGTAAGTGTTGTGATTATCAGTAGAATTGATCAGGTGATAATGAACAAGCAACATGAACAACCATGAAACTTAAATCAGAAGTTGGGGCAACGTTTGCGGGAGAGAGGCTATGATACCAGGTCCAGCTCGTACCTGGTCCAGCAAATATCGTTGGCGGTGCAGCAGGATAATGCTGCTAGTATATTGGGCACATTTGCGCCAGGTACTAGACGTCCCAGGGAGGGAACATGCGTTGACTTAAATAGGTGTATTTTGACAAAGCATGTCGTTGTTTATTTTTTGACATATTTGTTAACGATGCCTGTTGCTGATTATTAAACGATAGTATGGATTTTTAGACGAAGTGTGTTGCGGATGCGTAATGTATAATTTTGGACAAAACCTGCGTTGTGGATTTGGCTCTGTGAGTGTGTGTATTGATTTCAATAATTTCTTGTTGATGAATAAATAAATTAAACTTTACTTATACCTAGATATACTTATATATTTATCTATTAATATCGCATTCTGTCAATAGGATGAACGTCACAATGTTTGACATCCTATTGTTCGCCTCTAAATCGAATCGAACCAAGCAAAATGTGTTAAAGAAAACTGTAGTTCTTTTATTATGTAAATTGAGAGTGTAAATTGTAAATAATAGGTAGATAGGTATCGTTATGGGAATAACTTGCATTCCAGATAATGCATCATAATTTGCGATTTTGTCAAATATCGTCTTCGTGCCAAATAATATAACAAAAAAATAGTAACTTTCTTTTTATTTGTTAATGCATTTTCCTTTTTTTATATAAATATAATATATGTTTCCGTGGAGCAAAATGAGCCAGGCCTCCAGGGTCCATATATTTTCCATCCCGTAGATTGTGTAGTTGTATAGAGCTTGAAGCATGAATTTCTAAACCTTCATTTCACTACAACAATAGGATTATTGAAGAAATTTTAGAATCTGACGCGTGAATGGAATAGCACACAATGTCGGATTACGTGTGTTTCGCTCATCCGTTCAAACAATGAGAGAGGCAACCGACGACGGTGCGCCGCCGGTGACTCTTAAAGGCGATGTGAGAGCCTATTGTCTGCATGTTAGGTATTTGGGACAATACTAAGAATACTAGGAAGTAAAAATACTTCAGAATTCATTAATTTTAGTTTTTGTTTAGGATTGAAAATAAAACACAGAACATAAATAATATATTATAAGTATTGTATGCATAGTTTATTGTATTATGTAATATTAATTACTCCAATAATTTGTCAACTTTTCGACAATTCTTTGTTTATTAATGTTTCACACCTACTATGAACCAGTCAACCTTCAGGCCAAACAGGTGGAAAATACCTTATGGTATTAAGTTCACCTTTTATATGTTACTGTGCAATAAAGTTTAAATAAATAAGAAAGTTACTCGATTGCGATACCTACTAATGGGGGTAGTTCTGGCTACTGCTGTGGCATGTGGTCAACTGCTGATTCACTTATTGTATACAATGTTCCTCATAATTATTCTAAAAAAATAAAAACAGAGTGAAAGTTTTTAATCTCACGTAGAAATGTGGTCCGATTCATCATTTAAATTGTAATGTCCCCAGCATACCTTAGCTATAATATCCCCACTTTTATTGCGATGTCGCTCCCGTCTCAGTATTACACGTAACATATGTTCCAAATACTTGCCTAGCAAAGTATTTTACCTAGTATTCTTCCAGACAGTTTCATCGTCTTTCCAATGAATGGCCGCACGAATTAAGTCCAGCCTGTACGGCCGGCTTGTCTGAATTGGCCATAATTGGCACACATTTACATGATAGTAGGCGAGCGCCTACTGCGTGGCGTGGTTTCATGCAAGCGCATGAAATCCGCCTGTTTGCTGGCCATACTGACTAAATTGGCAGCTTTGGACTTTGCTCAATGTAAGATATTTAGGATAATAGTGATTTGATTCCATAATAGACGGCGTGTAGCGCTAATACGGCAAGACTCCAATATTAGCATTTCTTATTCAATTAGAAGCTTTGCAACCCACGCGTATTCATAATAACATACATAAAATCACGCTTGCCTGTATTTTTAAAAGAAGTAAGCAGAACATGACATATAATTTTCAGTGCCACTTTGAAATGCCACAGCTGGAGAAAATATGATAACACGGGGCAATAGTTCCATAATTGCTCAGTGCCAACCTGTGCCTTTACCATGAGTTTACATGACCGTACTCGTTAGCGACTGCGTAAATATTTTTATTGGCAAAGGTACAGCGCCTCTGGCGGTTACGCAATAAAACCAAGAAAGAATCGGCATACTAAATCGTTTACGCGGTCGCTAGCGAGTACGGTCATGCAAACACATGGTAAAGGCACAGGTTACTCTGGTACTTATGCAGATACGTAATTAAGTAATGTGTTCCTAGTAATATAATGTACCTACAATTAATTTATAGCAAACAAAATTCATAAAGTATAAAGCATGACTAAGTCACTATACAATTCAGAATAAAACATTACGTAAGACACAAACAATAGGTAAAATTAACATTATTTACATGCAGAAACATATCTTAATAGTTATGGGTAATTAAATTTCAGCCATCTCTTCACATTATTTAAGACAAGCACGACGTATAGACAGTATGTGTAGAAACTCGCCTGTTTCTGTGAGCCACACACAGTGACAGTAATTGGGACCGCTAGGAGGTTGTGATTCCTCGATAATGTCTACAACTTTGCGATTGTGTTTTGTTATTTTATTTATACGAAATTTTCTTCGCGCTGCCGCTTTTATAAATTTACTTGATAATGGCGATTTCTGATAGTGCCCGTAAAATAGTATTTTAGTACATACACACAAATGGTGCCACTTACGCAGGTGTTGAACAATTTTTCACTATAATTTAACCGTAAAGGCCCCTTCAGTATAAAGTTCAAGCTGTTCAACCCCAAGATACGCATTACGCATAGCCTACAACGTGCCTACAACCATGGTGGACGCTAAGGCGCAAATTCACAAAACACACGAGGCGTTTCAGCACCGTGCCCTGCCTTGTCTGCCCTGCGTTGCGGCTGCGCGAATCGTGTGAAACGGGGTAGAACGGGCACCGCAAAGTGTTAGGCGGTCGCACATTTTTTTCCACGAGGCAGCTACAGGTTTACATGACCAATGTCCTCTTACTCCAGACAATTATATCCTGAAGTAACGCTTGATTCCATTGAATTTTCACTCATACAAGAGACAGCATTATTTTGCGTAATTCCATGATAAATTTCTAGAACAATCAATTACTTAGTTGTAAAGTTATTTTTTAGCGGAACAGCAAAGTAACATTGTTCTAGAGATTTTTATGTTGAGGTGTTGAACATAGGTAGTCTCTTACGCACGAAGAAAAAAACATTACACATCAAGGAAAAACAACCGCCTGCAAACTATGAAGCAGTATATAGATAACACCCATCATACGCATTTCGCTGTTGGTCACACGCAAAATCATCGGTCAATATGCAAAAATATATTATTTTCAGTGACTTACTCTCAAAAAAAAAGACTGTATTAAAAATAAATATCAGCATAGTTTTAAACACTCGTAGAGGCGAACGCAATGCGGCGTTGCTCGGTACCGAAACGCCTAGTGTGTTACGTTAAAGTATCTACGTTTCATTCCAGTCACGCCCAAAGTGGAGATCAAACGCCTGATTCCGCCCTCACCATCATTGCGAAGGCGAGGAATTTATTTTGTACTAAGTCAATCAGTTTAACCCGTAATAATACGCGAGGTCGGATTTGGGGACACCATCTGACATCTTACTACAGAAAATTGCCGCTGACACGGTTACTTAACGATGGGCCTTGCTGAAAACATTCATTTTGTACTACAAGACTCAGCTATCGGCGCGGCCACATCACTACTACATACTACAATCTAATGTAGTTTTTTTAGCCGTCCAATAACATTTAGTTTTTTTTTCGCAACGCAGTGACGTGGCCGCACCCTTTGGAAAATTCGGCACATTATTTGGCACAACTGACTGGTCTAAGTACATCTTCTAACAGTTCTTAACTGTGTCGGGTTATAATGTCACGCACGTCAAAGTCAAAGTAATTTTTTGTCAAATTAGGCATATTAATGCACCTATGTATGCAAAGTACGGACTACTCGCCACAAGCGCCGTGCCACGCTTCGCCAGTCGAGCAACAAGGGATGTCGATGTCAGGGGAGTTTAGCTGTTTGTCGTTTCTATTATTTTAATTCTATTTTGATAACGTCCGCATTCCGACCCAGTTCATCAATATTCCCCCGCTCACCCGCATCTAGTCGAATTCCCCTTGTTCCAAGATAACCTTTTTTGATCCCCACTGCCTGGCTTCTGTATATCTGGAAACGTACAACCTCGATTTCTTCAAGATACGAGTGAACAGGCATTTTCTGGGTGAGCGTGTTTCATGTTAAACCTTTTCATGACGTCAGCTTAGACGAACATCAAACAAAATCCAATTTTTAATTTAAAAAATGCACTAACTTTAAAACATAACAAAAAAATCCATCAGTACCAAAAGCACAATAAACCTTTTCACGACTATCCAAAATCGCCGAAAACTTTTTAAAAATACAACACCGGGTGACAATAGGCGAGTGAGGAACGGGATACATCCGGACAGTCCGCCAGATGTGAGGCAACTTCCGTTTGGTCACCGGTCGCCATTCACTCGGTCACTTTCGATATACGTTTCCCAAAAATTGTGGATCTGGATTTTGTAAACTTTTCGGGCGTATTTATATTGAAAGGAGTCCTCTTATGAATGGACAAGCGTGCTTGTGAGAATGGATTTTATTCTGGTTTTATAAAAATAGCTACCAAATACTGTAGAAAACAATCGAACAGAGAATTTTATGCGACTTCTTTACTTGGTAGGGCGGGATCAGTGTGTGTTTTATTATTTTGCTGTGAGCTTGCTGATGTCGCACAGGGTCTACTTATTTGCCGGGATACTGTCAATCTTACAAACGCAATAGAAATACAATGTGCAGTACTGCGTTCGTATTGCTCCGCTTCCGCGCATCTCACTCCAGTCAGGAAGCACTCATTTCAATAATGTAGGCGCGCAGTAAAGAAGCGGTACTGAGTAGACTGACCGTTGTCACTGACACAGACAGCTGCTTGCTTTCTAATTCACATTAGCGATATGATAGATGGACAGACGAACAGAGGCACGCCATAAGGGTTCCGTTTGTACCTTTTTAGTTCCGTACCAAACAGCTACAAAAGCAACTCGAAAATTGAGAATATGTGATATAGCATTGATATGTTGCCAAACAACTTCAAATCCATTCTCATAATAGAGAAGAGACTGGGTAGCGCAAATCTAGCCCTATATCAAACGGGTCCAATGATATACAAATAATAATAATAAAACCTTAATAATTGTTTACTTCATCCTACTTATATTATAAATGCGAAAGTTCAGATGTTTGCATGTTTAGATGTTTGAATGTTTGTTACTCAAAACTACTGAACGGATTATGATGAAACTTGGTAAACAACGAGTTTACAGCCTGGATTAATATATAGGATACTTTTTATCCCGATAGTCATACCTCGAAGGGATGAAATAGGTAGTGGACGTTTACGCGGACGAAGTCGCGGGAAAAAGCAAAATAAATAATAATTTTAAAGATCAATTTGAGAAGGCATGCTTTTGACAGAAGAAAATTAGCAAATTTCTGTCAAAGTAATCATTCCAAACTCAAGACACGAGAGTATAAAATAGGTCGATGATATTTGAAAGGTACCCCTACACTTTGCCATTTACATTTTTCTGTCATTGAACTACGTAAATACTATCGTTTCACCACAAATTGAACAGTCTTTAAGGTTTTATACTTTATTGACTGAATGAAACGAAAGCTTCAGCTTCGACAAAAATGCTTTCGTATGTCTAATAGATGTCCGGATTTCCGTTTGTTCTCCCCTACAGGTTGCATTTCTCAACCGATTCTAGTGAAATTGTGTGAGAAGGTTCGACAATTATACAAAATTTTGTGGTCGAGTCACTTTTCGAGATTAAAAAAAATCTGTCATTTTGTAAGTTACTTCGGGTGAATTTCGATCAGTCGAGTGAGTTTTTATATTTAAAAAAAAGTTCTCCTCTACAGGTCGCATTTCTCAACCGATTCTCGTCATTTTGTGAGCACGTTAGAGTTTTTGAAAATTTATATAAAAAACACTCGCGAGATCTACATCTCACAGAGCCACTAGTACCTAATTATTTGTATGTTTCTTTATGTTTAAAATGTTAACATGGTTTAAATTTATAAATATGTATTCCCAAACATACGCTCAAAAAGCGTAGATGAACACGTGGTATAACATAAAACAATTCTGTCCATATCGGATGGATAGTTGGTAGTACTAGTACACTTTTTACTTTAAGCGTTGTAAAAAATAATTGATTACTGTATTAGAACAATGTCAATGCTGCTCAATAGCCCATTTATCTAGTGAAATAACATTACCAAGCAATGGCGGTTTTCCTAAAACGTGAAAATTGTACGCAAGCACCCCACACTACTATTTTTATTGCCGTACTAGTCTTTCTCGCCAGTGGTACGTACATTTGTCACATTATCTTGTAATATGTAATAATATAGTGACGAATAGGATCCCTAAATCGAGGTGGGAAGCATTCGTAATTGTACGAAGGTACCCCATTTAAAACAAAAAATAATGAAATTTAAAATAACTGATTAGGCAATTTTGAAACAAAAATGTACATAATATTTTTCAACAACTCGTGAATTATAATTAATTCATTGTACAAATTGATAAAACTTATTATCAGACATAAATGTAATCAATGTGTGGGTAGAAAATTACCTTGGTGTGCCAAAAACACATTTCATTGATTTTCTAAGAAGCCAGCAGTCCCACTGTTTTTCCTCTCCGCGAGTAGCTCCTACATATGGGTGGGAGTTAGGCATATAAATACGGACGCATCAACGCATTAGTGGAGATATGGCCACTTTATGTATGAATCCCGCTATACGAATCCCACCCACTTTCCCCTACAATTCCCCGTTACAAATTGTACTTCACTATAAACCCAAACCAATATAATATTCTTCTCCTTTCCAACGGCTTGCCGCTTAACAAACTTTAAGAAGAAAATCCTAACGTAAACATTCTAAATCTGCGGACATAACGTATTCTGGACAGCGTCTCGTCTCGTGATCTCGAGGTAGATTATTTAAATCCACGAGATTATCGTTTTCCCCCATTTATTATGCGATGCTTATCCTATCTTTGGGATCAATATTGGGGTCCGTAGTTGAGTCCTCTTTTGAGATAAAAGGTATTAAATGATGGCAATATTTTCGATCGTTGAGAATAAGATTTGTTTCTAAAGCGATTTATGGAGTTTGTTTTTGTTTCGGGTATGGTTTTATAAACATTTGTTAAACCGTTTGACGATAAGTAACGTAAAATATTTAATGATTTACTTTTGTAAATCTTAATGTTGTTTTTTGGGATTAGTACTTTTCAATGGCTGTGTCTGGTACTGGCTGTTAGTACATAGCAGGTATTACTTAGGTAAGTATCCTGTTAGGTGATGAATATAGTACTATTTATTTGATAAATGACGCATTATTGAAGATTATTTTGTTTACTTTAATGTGGATTCAGGAACAATAATATATATATATAAGTGTGTGTATAAATCCACACAAACCTAGATTGTGCTACGACGTAGGAACAAAATGGCAGCAATGTAAGCAATTATCATTTTGAACCAGGTCTGTGATTAGACTTGGTATACTAATAACCTTAATTGCACATAGCAAATTTTCCAAATTACCAGTATTTAGTTTTACTTCGCAACCACTCTTGGTAGTTATCATAATCCAATGTGATGAAAGACAAAGATGAGCTTTTAAGATTTCTTTTTTTTTTCATTTGTTGTAGCTACGTAACTTTATAAATCACTCAACTCTGAATAAACTACTCGATATATTCAATATGGCCGCCTGACCCAATGGTTTCATGAACTTTTTCGGCCAGAGCTGATGACCTTTAAAGGCAGCCTTTCCACTGAGGCAGAGCGGAGCAGACACCTGCAAAATTGACCAATTAAATTAGCTTCTTTGCTGCGCTCCTCTCCGCTTCGATTTAATGGATTATCTTGATTAGAAAGAAAAGAAAGAGATAAAGAAATATTTATTTGGTACAAATTGTTTATACATACTAGGAAATTATAAATAGGTACCTACCTATTTAGTACCAAAATGGGTGCCGCTCAGCATAGTGTCATGAAAATCATGTCAATCAAAAATGATTAGTCAATTTGCACGTCTTTGATTTTTTTTGTATATTACAATGAACGCGGGCGGAGCCACGGGATACAGTCTATCCCGAAGGTCAATAGTCGAGTAGGAATCATCCCTTAAGTACATATAGACATCATTTCGAAATACTTAGTTTACTTCCACCTTTCCAAGAAAAAATATATTATTTGAGCAGTAATTAAGCCTTCGGCTGTTACGACTAGGTTCCATCGGTGGTAGCAAATGCGCCGATTGGAACTGTGTCGAAGCGAGCAATTTTCAATTTGGCGCCACCTGCGGGATGCGGTTGCAATATTAATCCCGGGCGCCAAGCGCTATGGAGTAGTTCGAGAGCTGGAGGTATATTTTTGTCGTCACTTTGCATCGTATTATCTATGCGATACGAGAATGATCGTAAACAAGAGTGTATTTTTAACATAACAGGAAACTCTAGGGGTACCTGTAAGCTTAATAAATATGTTTTATACAAAAGTTTTTTTTTCCTTGGAAAGTAATTGTTTTCGCAATGTATCACTAAATGATCACTGCTTACTTAAACTCTTCTGAATCCATTTTTCCCATGTTTCCGGCGTTTTGGTTGCCACACGTCGGGATGTCAAGTAGAAACTGTAATATGTATACACCAGTAGATCCGCGAAATCGATTGAACTGTTCAAAAAAAATTCTACTTAAATGCAGGTAAACAGACGAAATTAAAGTAACTAGTGTTAATTATTTAGGCGTAACATAAAAACTGACCCTACTACTGATACGTTCATAATAACAGACAAAAGTTATCTATGCACTTGTTTTTCATATACAAGCAGCCAAAAATGCAGCAGGTCAAAAATATCTACCTAAAGATTTTTCAATTTCATATAGATAGCAAATAGAAACAAATATCAAATCAATTTTTTCGTAAATATCTAGGCAAATTACAAAGACAATTATACCTGCATAAGAAGCGGGCAAAAATATGTAAACATGCAAAGCTCATAAATATCCGCACTGTAAACAAACCAATATTTATTGTAATTTCAAAATTTGACGTTCATCGAGAAGAGATCGGAAATGTCAAGCGATACATCCGCCCCTTTCATTTTGGCCCTTCATTTGGTTATTAAAATCGCCTATGATTTTCACAGTATTTACTATATTGTACCAACTGTAGAGTAAGTTACAGATAGTTCAATGAAGCAACCAAGTTTACTTTTTCTTTTAAGAAATTAACAAGTGACGCGGGATATCGGTGCCTGGGGACATATATTTACACTTATACAGCCAGATCGATAGTCGAAATAAACGCAACCCCTTTTGTACTTAA
Source organism: Epiblema foenella (assembly GCA_963556455.1). Classification (NCBI taxonomy): domain Eukaryota; kingdom Metazoa; phylum Arthropoda; class Insecta; order Lepidoptera; family Tortricidae; genus Epiblema; species Epiblema foenella. The sequence continues at coordinate 19,829,076 of OY747099.1, read as the reverse complement.
GTATATATTTATCTATATACTCGTAAGTGTGGAAAATCGTCCTCGGGTACCAGAGGAGAGAGAAAATAGAAGCTTTGCTTAATTTGGGACTAGGTCGATTTGTGTATGATCATCCCCACATTATTTATCTTTTATTCATTTTTCTATTATTATATCTTTATTCATTTGAAAACTAAGCTACGTTTTTCTTACTATGTAATACTTGCAAATGTCAATCTGCTTAGCCTCAACGTACTGCAACTGTTGCTGCAGGTCCTGGATGCGTTACAACGCCTGCTCGTGTACCTCCTGGCACTGCTGGAACTGGTCCACCGAGAGTTGGAGTTCATCCCGCTGGCTCAACAGGTCCTCATACTCAGCTTCTTGTTTAGCGAGTTTAGTTTTGAGGGTTGTGTTCATCCTGACAACTCGCTCGAACTTCTCCTCACCCTCATTCCGTTCCTGCAGGAGCTTGTAATTTAGCTCTGTCGCCCCTTTGTGGTCTGTTTGTGTTTATTGCAGTTTACTAATCAAATCATCGTGTAATCAAAGGCCGGTTTGGTGATTGGCGCTGAAAACATATCGAAAATGTAAACGAGCTGGAACTAAACCTGTGTGTGGGCTTATAATAAAAATACAGTTGTTATAATGATAAAAATAATAACTTTGACTAAAAATTTAACAGATTTGTACATTTTATTGAACTATAAGCAAAATAAACGCAATAAATTACACTTATTTTCTCTTAAGCAAATTATTATGCACTAATTTGGGCTAGTTTCACTTTGTAAGATATAGTATATACTAGACTTTCTAGAATTGCTACAAAAATTTGCAAAAGGGCCATATTGTGTACTCACATGTTCACTTAGACCAAACTTAAGGTAATAATTATACAAAACAATACTCCCCTAGTTTTAAATTCCTTCGAAATGCTTCACAATACACTCACATTTTTTCTAAATCTGAACGTTGACTGGCGGTTAGCTGTCATTTCTTGATTTGGCTATTTGTGGCCTCGATACTTAATAAAATTCCCGGATAACATTTACACAGCTAAATTATACACTCTAGATTAGGTTTATGAATAGTTTTAAACAAACATTAGACATTAATTACAAAATTTTTAAATATGCTACTCATTTCTGACGTTTAGTTCCAAGTGCGTTCGGATACTATCAGGTTACACTTAGCGTAGGTATGCTAAAAAAGAGCATCTCAAATAAAACAAAATTAAATACCTGACTCTCAGACTATGTGACGCGTGCGTGGAATTCTAGGAACAAACTGCACGAACCACCTTCAAATCATTTTTAACCGCTCGATTCGGCTTCGATTACCCGAGCGAACAAATTCAGAAGTCATAACACGACGGCTGCACGCAATGCGCAAATTCCCGGACGAGACAGAAGCAGTACCTACTACCACACTATTAGACATTCAATTATTTGATGCAAAGAACAAATACAAGGAAAAAATTAACCGTGATCTCGCACGCAGCCTAAGATGGAAATCGAACCCGCCCCTCTAGTTTGCCGGGCTAGAGCCCTGCCACTAGGCTACCCAGACTACTAGTACCGTATTGTATTCATCATCATTCGCTTGCCCTTTTCCTATTTATTTGGGGTCGACGCAGCATACTGTATATTTCTTCCATACATCTCTGTCATTCGTCATCTCTTTATTCACTTCCTTCTTATTCATATTGTCTCTCACACAATCCATCCACCTTTTCTTTGGCCCACCTCGTTTCCTGCATCCATCCACATTCATATCTAATCTAATACTCTTCTTGTTACATGGCTTTCATCCCTCCTCATTAAGTACATGCCCGTACCACGCAAGGCGATTAGCTTTTAGTTTTTCGGCAATGGGTGTTACTTTCATGCTTCCCCTTATATACTCATTCCTTATCCGGTCCATTCTCGTCACACCACACACACATCCTTCTCAACATCCTCGTTTCTGTAACATACATTCTCATTCATGCGTCATCTTTGCGGCCCAACATTCCGACCCATACATGACGACGGGTCTTATTACGGTCTTACATATAGATTTTACTCTTCAATTTAAGGGGCATTCGGGCATCACAAATTGTCCCGAGACCAGTCGCCATTCCATCCACCTAGCGCTAACTCGGTTTGTCACGTTACGGTCGACATCGCCATCAGACTACTACCGAACCAAAGTACTTAAAGTTGGAGCAGACCGGGAGCGTAACGCCGTCCAGTTTTATGGACGTAAAACTGGAGAGACCGCCGAAATCTCAGAACAGATGCTCCGTATTTGTATTATTTCTCTATATTCAATTAGTAAAAATTTGATCGTGGTAACATCCACGTTACATTAACGTTAATCAGATTTTTTAAACCGACTTTAAAAATAAGGAGGAGGTTCTCAATTCGCTCGTATGTATTTTTTGTATGTTTGTTACGCGATTGCTCCGCCATTTACGAAATGATTTTTAAAATGATTTCTTTGTTTGAAAGCATATGCTGCCAGATTGGTCCCGTTGTTAATTATTAAAGTAAACTTCTGATGATGGGCACCATGAGTAATTGAGGGAACTCCTCAAAAATTGAAGGGAAACATATAGCGATTATAGTATTTTATAGATTTTCGGTGTTATTAAATTGAAGTCGGTTTTTTTTTCAAGTGAAAGAGATTATTTAAATAAAATAATTCGTGAAGTTTAATCTCTCACATGTTTGTAATTCCATAAGGAAAGTACCACAAAGTGTTATGAAAGTTAATTTTGGCTGCATCATTGTGCTAATCAGTAAATACACAACAATGATGACAAAGAACGTATTTTTTAAACCTTGACAGATTAAGTCACCTAGCTAATTGACAGACAGTCTGATAGTAGTAAAATATATGTTTATACTATTTCAACAATAGATCTAGCTATCTAGTTTGTTGCCGTTTTTATAAATTATGGTACGGAACCTTCCGTGCGCGAGTCCGAATCGCATGTGGCCGGTTTTTTAATCATCAATATATAAGTTATTTAAATATATTTTTGTTTTGTAAACTGCCACGAGATTATGCTGAAAGTACCTTCTTTCAAATGAAAAAAAAGATGTAGAAATCGGTTCACGTGAGAATTGTCCTTGAAAAACCAAATATACATACAGTGAAACCTGGTTAAGTGAGACATCAAGGGACCTGTAAATTTGTCTCACTTATAGAGGTATTCCACTTACCCAGTGTCTCAGATATCCAGGTATAAATAAATATCTGTCTCATTTACAGAGGGTTCCATTAATAGAGGTCAGGATACAGGTAATTTCAGTTATAGAGGTGCGATTTTTAAATAAAATAACGTATGTATTATGTAAACATTATAAATAGTACGTGAGTTTTAATCTTTATTGCGAACCAAAGAAAGATTATTACATTAAATTTCAACACAGACTTCCATAAACGGATAATAACTTCAGTTTGTCACGTATTGATAACTATTTCAGCCTTCGTTTCGGCATTTTTCAAATAAAATTCCGTATGATAATAAAGCAAAACTAAAACTGAATGTCATTGAGGCTTAAAATTTATTAAGTGCGGAATTGGCGAGTAGAATATGCCGATAGATGGCGCTGCATCCATAGTGTCTAATTTTTTGATACATAATTTACCACTTTCATATATTAACCACTGAAATTAAAATTGTTTCAAAATCAGCAGCAGCAGCCTTTGCTACCTTTTTGGTACGAATCCCAGGCTGAGTCCTGCCTACCTATTATGTATAAAATAACTTAAATAAATCACTACCTATACCTAATAGCAACTTGGCAACCGCAACAAAACGAATCGATTTTTGCTAGAAATTTGAACAATCCACAAACATTCCACCAGAAAATACTTTCCTACCTCAAAGAGTTAGTAATACTCGATATACCATCAAAATTATTTTAATAACGCCTGTGAAAGTATGCTCGCTACGTACCAAAACTTTGAACTTCCCAATAATTGTTGAAATATCTGAAACGAAATATTCTCCATTATACCCTATTAATTAATTTTGAGGTGATGAGGGCATTTTTAGCGGAATTTAATAAAACGGCCTTTATTCAGGTGAATTTAATAGAAGGTTGGTATTTTTATTAGGGTTGAGCTTTCATTAGGGCTTAGGATGATTTTTTGAAATTTCGTTAGATTGACCCTAACCGATTACCTAATTTGTGACTGCCAGTGCCACGCTACGCTATAGTGACAGATTAAATTACGCATGAATATTTTTTTTATCTTAATACTCATGCTCGGCCAGTTTTAATAGTAGTAGTGGACTCTTTATTTATTGTTTTCTAAGTATTTATTAGTACATACTTATCTATATAAGTACCTACGTATATCTTTCCTTAGTACCCATAGAGCAAGCTTCGCGTAGTTTGGGACTAGGTGGATTTGTGTAATATGGGGAAGGGCTATATCCGCGCCTTAAATAACACACACGCGCATTTACATGGCCAGTGGGCAATTGGAAATATGTATGGTTTTTTCAGTAATTAGGAGGGCTCACAGTACCTAGTCAGCCCGCCTCCAGACACTCGCACACGCCTACTTTGCGTATAGTCTCCATTTGTATGATAATAAATAGTCACCACAAAAGGCCACTACAGGCGCGGTTCACTTTGCGATACAGATTGAGACTAAAAGAAAACGCGCCAGGTGGACCGACGACCTGCTTTGCGATTCACTAGACTAAGCACCGTTCTGACATGTCACCTCACAGCTCACCCGTTTTTATATGGACACTCAAATGTCATTTGTCACTTTTTGGCGGTTTTCATATAAAAGCGGGTGAAGAGTGAGGTGACAGGTGAGGACGAGTCAGTTTGTGAATAGCAGCCCTGAAGAGAGTGGCGTAAAGCGGTTGGATGCGGAAAGCTGACCGGGTGTGGTGGCGTGAATTAGGAAAGGCCTATGTCCAGCAGTGGACGACTGCAGGCTGAGGATGATGATGAACCACCTTTGACCGCTATCAGCACATAATATCTTTCTCTACACTCTACTTTTATACATCATAGGTACGGGTTTTATACGATCCTCCATGAAAGCGTGTTTAATTTAAGAATGCCCGCAGTTTCAAGAACATTTTGCAGAACAATAAAAGGCCTAGTCATTTGAAAAACGCCCCTGCCCACGGTTTACATTAAGATAACGTCTAAGTATAATTTTGCAGCGAACATGCCTTTTTTGGGAGCAGATAACCTCCGCAATGACCTGTCAGGAACTGCTTTCACGTCAGCGACATGAAAAAACGTGTCAGTAACAGGAAATGCACGATTGTTACTGAATGGTACAAAAAGAAAAATGAGTTTTATATTTTTAATTCAGTTTTATTAATCTACGGTTTAAATTAAAGAACTCATTTAGTATGGTGTACTTGATAATGTATATCTCCAATAAGGTCTAGGTCACCTCTCGCGTGCTACAGGCTTGGTGTAAGTAAATATACAGACTGAATCATCAACAGTAAGGAAAAATTTCCTCCTAGCGTTTTACGTGTTGTACCCTAAGTACTTTGAAACCTCAAGATTTAGCGGAACTCGTCTTACGAAAGCGACTGCCATTCTAACCTGCCAGCCTGTTAGCAGCAGTGTCATCATCATCATCATCATTTCAGCCGAAAGACGTCCACTGCTGAACATAGGCCTCCCCCAAGGCTCGCCATTTAGACCGGTCCTGTGCCGTTCGTTTCCACCGGATTCCCGCGACCTTCACCAGGTCATCACTCCACCTTGTCGGAGGCCTACCGACAGCTCGTCTTCCGGTGCGTGGACGCCACTCAAGCAGTTTCTGACCCCATCGACCGTCAGTTCTGCGAGCAATGTGCCCTGCCCACTGCCACTTAAGTCTCTGTAGCATAACGCCCCCCCTGCACTAATATTTATACTAATTTACCCCTCCCCGTAAGTATAAAAATAAAGAATAAACATATTTATGAAGTTTTATTTGAAGTTTTATTTGTGACGTAACTAATGGCCAGAACGTGATCGCTAGTGGTAGGACCCCCTTATTGTCGTGAACCGTAAGAACCCAAAGCTCTATGATAGTCGACGGAACCCTGAATCTCTCATCCCTTGGTACACAATAAATATTTGCACTAATGTCCCTAAGACGAACTTTAAGTTTGAAGTAATAATAGTAATAAGAGGATTTTATTGAGATAGGTTAATGAGTTTTAAATAAGTTTTAGGCCTAAGTATGTATGTCAAGCTCAACGCGCCTATGTCTTAAACCTAGTATACAGAGTTGTGCTAACCCTATCAAATTAGGATTTTTAGCAGGGTTTGTAGAGATTAAGAAATATTTTGTTATTGGTTTTTAGGCCGGGCCCCTCCAAACCGCCCGAGAGATTGCTATCTCTCTCTGTTATTAAACAGAAACCAGTGGCTCTCGACCCAGACTGGACAAGCCCCCTCCAATATTTTCTAACACTATTCGGAGTGTAAAATCAATGTCATAAATTAATAACACTATGGGAGAGTTATGCTGGGATTATTCAACCGCATTGTCTCAGGACGCAACGATCAAATACCCCTTTGTAACTCTCGGGATTAGAATTTGTTCTAGAAGAAGGTGATCAGACAATTATAACAATTGAGTCTACTAGTATTTCGAAATCCGCGCCAATAGATAAGGAGAAATACTGCAAGACCTCATCTATGGTGTCAGGCGAAATCCTAGCGTTACTACGCCGGAATCTGGCCCTAAATAAAACCCCTGCCAAATATCCTACCCCGGAAATATGTACTACCAATCTCCTAACTACTATCTAAGATTAGTAAGAAAATAGCTATTAAGCTAGATCGCTAGCTTGCCTGAATCTAGATTACCTACGTGGTTGTTTGAAGATTGGAATACCTATCATTTGGAGTCTATATTTGCCTATGATGAATATTCCCGATTCATTATATTACCGTATGAATTTCTCGCGACCTATAATGTAATTCCTATCTTAAACCAACCCAACGCGTACGGATCTAATTTTCCTACTTCCCTCAAAATTGTGTGTGAATTTACCCTAATTCTAACCCCATTTAGAACTAAACTGTTGAAACTAATATCCCTTACCTAGGATTTAGTTTCAATGAATGCGTATTCCCTAAACTAAGCTCTAAAGAGTTCAGTCGGCTAAACTGAGGATTGCAATACTATCAGCCTGTGTAGGTTGTCCCCCCCCTTACGCCCGAGGGCATGGAGGCAAGAATAGGACGCCCTATTGTGTATATAAAGATAATATATAAATATATTTAACAAGTCCGTTCTCCAAATACTGCACAATTTCAACGAGCGAGGATCACCCTCTATGCTGACCCAAACTATGGCAGCCTCGTTTACGTTGCCAGCTGGACATTGTGAGAACGTGAAGGATAGATCATCTCCTGTGTTGGTATAAAGGAGATGTCAGGCCACCTTCAGACCTGATAACTACTAAGACTCTGAATCATGCCCATTGGCACCAGTTAGGCGGGCATGATTCCTCAGGTATACTGTAACCCTGGACAAAGTTCTGGCTTTTAAACGTATTGAAAATATCCAAAAACCCATTAATTTTACTAGTTATAATGCCAAAAGTGATCCCTCATGATGGGGAGAAAATCCCTCATAATGACGAACCACTCTTATGCCAATAAATTCACCCACCAAGAGATTTTACTAAGCAAGCCAGAGACCCTGACAGTCTGAGTGACGAATTCTAAGTGAAGTCAACTGCTCCGACTCGGTCTATTTATACCCCTCAAAACCGCGGACAATCTGGACAATCCGGATAGTGCAGATAACACAGATAACGCGGTTAACGCAGACATCCCGGACACACTTTGTGAGGTTCAACTACCAGGCTATCATAAAATTTAAAGAGGTTGCAGTTAATAGACTAAACTATCCAAGTGATGTCATCAACCAATCATAACCTTAATGGGCGCGGCTAATACCCATTAGTCCACGATTGGCTATGTCATTCCAACATATTATCGTATATCATTTATATACATCTCTCCGCCATCTTGCGAACGAACGAAAACCACTCCTACCGACAAGAAAAATCTTACAATATTCACTTGGACTAACTTTATCCCGTTGTCAATAAGACCGAACCTAGCTAATCAGCTAGCAAATACTTTATAGATTAGATCGCTAAGAATGCGCACTCATCCCACGCACGTTATGTCGCCCTAGTAAAATTAAAGAAGATCTTGTTTCCAATGTAGTCTTAATAATCACTACGTCAGCCGGTATATAGGTATTTAGGAAAGATTGCTAGACTTTCGTTTCACGTACTAATGTATTCCCAAAACATTTTAATAATTTATATCCCCATAATGAATCATTTCCTCATATTATTTAATTATAAAGGCATCTCATTTTTGGTAAAAATAAGGTTTAATTAGCCCCCATAATCTAAGTCTATTACATCTCGCCCCCATGAAGCTTTCACAATGAAATACTTATAATATTTCATGAAGAAACTTCATCCTAGGTCCTTGACTTGTTGGAAATTCCCCATCCCCGTTTAATCGCGTGGTGTGTATATCCAATACTAAGCGATCACCAATGTCCAAAACACCTGATGTAACCTTATGAATTCCAGTCATGAATCATGATAGTCTTTTCCCCAAGTTTTTCCGTCTTGTCAGAGATACCGGGTTGTGAGGCCGATAGGTTCTAATAACCCGAATTCGCAGTATCATGTTGGATGTCTAGATCTGGCCGGGCATCTATCGATCCATGTCCACATTGCCCGGACGCATGATACCCCAAAAGCTCCCCATACAAAAACAAAAAAATGTTTGGAATAGGTACTGAGGCTCTCAGACTTCATTACTCAATTCTGGCCACATTCAGGTTGTTTTGTCCACCCATAATCACCGGTTCTTGGTGAATGTTTCATGTTTGCAAAGTAAGTCAAATTTTATAATAATGTTGTAATGATAATACCTTTTTGTGTTTTGAATTATATACCTGTTAACCCATACCTTGTGTAAAAATTATTCAACCAATCCATAATTCAACTTACTTCACAAAACATGAGGTGTGTAGAAACCATCGAATGTGTTCAGTATTAGTCACCAAAATCTACCCGTTTACAATGGGTCGAACTGTTCATGACAGTTTTAACCTACTAATAAAACTTTAGTGACCAATTGTGTCTCGTTCCCCCACAAATTCCAACAATCCAAGTTTGGATTATATTCCAACTATTGTCAGTCTGTATCAGTCCATTTTCACAAAATAAAATAACATTTCTTCTCACTTCAAAACGTCCCTTCACGCTGTACCTTATTTTCGCTTTACATTAGTACTGTCCATCACTATCGTTCACATTCCTTCCTCATTCGCCTGATCGCTCGACCTTTACAGACCGCCAAAGTTTCCGTAATACAATCCTTACGAAAATAATTTGACTGACCGCATTATTTACCTTGCAATGCAATAAACCCCCATTTGTCTTTAAATCGTATCCAAAAGTAACACAACTCCCGCATAGCGCCGTCACATCAATATACCGCAACCGAAAGCAACTTATGAAACAATGAATAAGAAAGCTTTTACCTTAAGGCTGGGGCCCCGCTTTGGTAATCCAATATTAAACACACTAATCTATCACTTTTTGCAACGATTACACGCACTGTTACGAATATTATATTGATTCACTCCTGGATCTCGGCCCCTCATTACTACAATTATATTATTTCCTATTTGAATTACACTATTATAATATGTAAGTCTCCCAAACTTCCGAATAACTAGTTAAAATAACACCCGCCTTTATCCAATGTCAAAACGTCAACTAATAGTCAGTGTTGCCAGGGCCGTTGGGACGAAAATTACGTTTCTCTTCCTGAAAAGTTACATTTTTAATGCAACAGTTAAATTTTATATATTTTTCATAATTACTTGTCAAAACATTCGGTTCTAAGAACGAGTCGCCATATACAGCTACAATTCGGCGAGTTCGGCGATAGAATTACGCCGAGCTGATGGGCGGTGTCTTAAATGTATACAAAGTTGCAAGAGACGGATACACAGAGTCGTACTATGTAGGTTATTTTGTCACCTGAATGGAAGCCTATAAATTGTCCCGCTTGATCCTGGTCAGATATAATTACCTTTCTTTGTAAATACAGTCTCATTATTCTCAAAAGTTACGAAAATTTCCTTTACAACAGAAGTTACTTACATGTTACGCGAGCCGGTCGAAAAGTTACGAAAAATGTAAGAAATGTAACCATCCGGCAACACTGCTAAGAGTGCCGAGGTTGCGTTCCGTTCACAATCCATTCTGAAGTACCCCTACATACAGTAGTGATAAAATTATCGCGATATTTCTAAGCCATATGGACTTTTACTTCAGTACTCAACGATACCCACGATACACACATTGTTATTGCGAAACAAGCTATAACGTCAAGGCTGACTATGTTTTGATAAAAAGAGACAGCTATATTGCACTTGTTATAAGGGAGAATAGAGAGGCAAAATGTTTCGTCCTTATCTCTTTTTACTTGGCCGTTTATAGATTCTTGTACCCAAATAGTGAAGCAAAACTATTAGTGTGTAAACCGGTCGAATCGCGCAGTTCAAATTTTATTTGAATATTTTTCTATTTTTTTTTTTTTTTCCCACTCCGCAATTTGTCGATGCCTCCAAAGCTACTCGTATATTCTGTGACAACCTTTATTGTCTATGATTCTCCTTTTTTTCTAGCTTTCTAAAGATGTAATCCCTCCTTTATGTAATTTAATGCGCGTCCATTGGAAGAGAAAGATAACAATACTTCTATCCCCCTCTATCTATTAATTGAATTTACTCAAGACGCGACAAGCAAATAATAACACCACAACCGAGCGAGACAGTCACATACATTTTCGTATAAGAACGACAGAGAGCTACAGACCACCTGCTGTCCCTATCACAGCCTCATCTCTTTTTCCCGAGTACAACTTTTTATATGATACCTGTGCCCAAATACGTCACACAAGCAATTTCCCGTCAGAGTTAAAGAATTAGATATGATAACCCGACAGCCATATTAAACCAATTCTCAACCTATCTACATAAGATCCGTTCAGACACTCTTGGTGGCCCGTGTATAGTATTTATACTCTAAGAATTTAATATTGCTTTAGTTACTCATAACGCCATCTATCATTGTCTGTGGAACCTCCCGTTCCTAAAAGAGGGAAAACTACTTTGTGTTTTAATGATTATTTGTAAAAATATAATGGAAAACGTCTCTCTTTTTCATGATAAAACCGTAATTATATTTTTTTAATAATCCTATTGTACGTTATTATTTATTTACGCTCAATTTTATCCCCGATTGCTATAATGCCATCTCGCGTCGAGTAGCATATAAAATAGGAAAGTGTGTGAGATCCTACCGATAACTTAACCATTTTTCTAGAACATTCTATCATAATTCTTGAATGCATTACTACGCTATCGATATTTGTTGTTGAATAGGTTAGCGAGAGAGAGAGTGAACGAAAACATATCTCTTGTCTTCTTCTGATCCTGATATACTCTTTCACTTTTAATGCAACCTAGAACTAAGTTGTTGCGACACCTGTTGCTGTGTAGCTACATGATTATCCATACCATACACGACTACCGCGATTCCTGTTGTTGAGTAGAGTAACTATACGCTAACCATAGATAATCGATCTAATTCGTTCGTATATAATACACTTAAATACTTTCCCTCGTATTCATAAAACTTAACAAACCTCTGCTAACCAAAATGTCTGTTGTCACTGTCTCACAAGCACATGCGTCAACGCGACAGATAAGGACAAACGAACTTCAGCGGCTAGTCAACTAATATAGGTTTAATAGACGTTCATGAATAAGGGGTTTGTTATTATTATTTGACAATACTATTTTCTTATTTTTTAAATATGTTTTTTGAATATATCTACAATAATTTATTTAGCTAAAATCGACCATAGCGCATGTTTTTTTTTCATTTGACATTTGACATTAGTGGTTTCGTTTTCTACCGCGAAACTTAATAAAACCGTCTGCCCTGCCGTCCCGTTGTTGATTTGATACCAAAAATAATTAGTTTCTTTGTGTCGGCAATAGTTTGAACTGAATAATGGAATGCCTAAGTTTAAGAAAATTGCCACGCCTATACTAATCAAGACGCATAATGAAATGAAATGAAACTACTTCGTGTTTTAAAACAAAGTTCATGGTACTACTGTGTTGAAGTTATCCAATAACTGGTAAGTCAGTTTCGTTTTACTATTACGCCTATCTATTGATTAAAATAATTTACGCATATCCACTTTGCTGAATAATTACCGTACTTACTTGCTTACTTGAAAAACGTCAAACTTTTGTTTAGAACAAAGTACTTATTCATCATAATAACAAAACACTTAATTCGAAACTAATAGTTCACTGCTATATAACTTACTAGGTTCTTAGTCGTAAAACGGTCGAAAATGCTGTGAAACAGCTTTCTGTTCGAAATGCAGTTTTTTATTTTTTTCCTCAGAAAAGTAGATTTTAACGAGTGCTTTTTACGAGTTAAAAGTTCTTATTTACAAGTAATCGTGTATGATCATATTGATGATGATGAGATTTCGACCGACTTCTGTCTCAGTGATAAACTACAATTGACTATACCGTTTATAAGTGAATATATGTTTCCCAGTCCGTCAAAATGTATGAGACCTGATCACTAATGGGATTTTCGCTAACCTACTGCCTATCTTGTCTCCAAGTTGACTAGTTTTTGTTATAATTACATACTATAACTACTCCAAAATTTTACATAACTTGGATACTCCATTCATCAAAATAAATAAATGTTCTTTTATTATAATATATTACTATATTACCCTTTTTTTTTCAGTTCAATGATGATTAAGCCCACATCTAGCAATGATCTATTCATTGAGTTGACAACTTGATGAGCTACAAACAACACAGTCATTTTGTGGAAATTTGTTCCGGCCCGCTAACTCCAAAAATACTACTGCCCCTTCTTCTACCAAAATATATGGATGACTTGAAACGTAAGTACATGTAATTAAACAATCTATTGACTATAAACAAATTTGAAGAATACCCAGTACAACCCTAATGTACCTAGTCAAATTTTATATTTCAAGTTTCACTGTGGTGCTCTGCGCAGACCCCCAGTCCATTCAAAGATTTTGCAAAAAAGCTCAAATTATACTCCCAGTGTCTAAAATATTTTGTATAAGTAGTAATTTTATTTATTCCCAATGTCTAAAAGTACATATATTAATGATACTCTCATTTAATGCTAATTTTTATACTTTTTCATTTTCAGTTGTGAATGTTCAATAGTGACTTGCTGGTTGATTGACAAGCTACTTATTTCCTAACTACTGCAGTACCCCGAAGGTAATTATGTCATTTATTCTGTATGTAGTGGTAATACATTTTTGTTTAAAGACAAAACTAGTGCCTACGCCAAGTCACGGGATCAGACAACGGACTCTCGATATGCGACTTTACTGGTATAATTAAGATATTGATGATATCCATATAACTTCGAAAACATAAAACTAGTGCCTACGCCAAATCATACGATCAGATAATGAACCCCGGCGATCTCCCAACATAAAAGTGCACTGTACAACTAAGATATTGATGATGATGAAATTTGCACAAAAGATCCCATTGGTTCGAAGTGCATTCTTAAGGGCCCTCACCTATATAAGATAAGATAAGATGAGATGATGATGAACTTATGTAAGTTATAACTAACGCCCCCAATATACTAAACTCTTATTTTTCCTAACTTCTAATTAATGAATACTTGTCGGCCCAGTTGGTATCGACCCCGCCCACAAAGCCAGAGGTCCCGGATTCGAATCCCGGTAGGAGCATCTGTTTACATAGCAAAACAAATCCACCGATATTTATTGTTATTTACTATAAACTAGTCAAAACCATAATAATGTTCGCGTCTATTCTCATAAGTGTAAAACATTTTGTTAAGAGGCCTTACAAATTTTTAAATGACTTGATTTCAAATTGACAAAAGTATTATCAGTAACAATAAAGTGATTAACGAATACGATGATTTTATTAGTTTTAGATAGTAACACAGCCATTTTCCGATTCTACTACGCATATTTGAATTTAAAAGGAAAAACACAGTTTTTAGCTTAAAATTCGTAGATTTGGAGTGATGTTCGATACGATATTTCTTAATGGAAAATCCATAAAAATACATTTAATAGTTATGACACTGATCGAAATAGTCCCGGTTCTAGACAACAACATTGAGAAAACCTCAAGACACGCGTCAACTCAATCTGAAAACCGCCCAAACAGACGACCGTTTTCAACCGATAAGGACTCTTAAATTCAAACGATGAACTCTTAAACTAAACTAACAATATGTTAACTTGTTACTAACGCCGATATATTTTCGTGTTTTCCGCGACCATATACTTATTTATTTCTATTGCGTCTAACAGTACCTCGTCTGTTCCCTAGTTTCCGCAGGTCTACCCGTTTTAGTAATAAAAAAAATGACTTAATTTTTTCGCCCCCAGTTTTTATTTTCTTATTATTTAATAATAGTAAACGTTTCATTATTTTCAGATACGGATTCTAACAACTAGCTGCACGAGTCCCTAGCAAGATTAATGGATGAGAGAACCAGACCCCGTCAAAATCACATCGCTTGCACTGCAACAAACTGTAGCCTCCAAAGAGACTACTGAACTTAAAACTAATACTTCGCTTGCTGAACCGGAGCCCTAGGGCTTCGGAACATCGTGGTCACGGCTTCACCAAACTGTAGCATAACGCCCCCCCTGCACTAATATTTATACTAATTTACCCCTCCCCGTAAGTATAAAAATAAAGAATAAACATATTTATGAAGTTTTATTTGAAGTTTTATTTGTGACGTAACTAATGGCCAGAACGTGATCGCTAGTGGTAGGACCCCCTTATTGTCGTGAACCGTAAGAACCCAAAGCTCTATGATAGTCGACGGAACCCTGAATCTCTCATCCCTTGGTACACAATAAATATTTGCACTAATGTCCCTAAGACGAACTTTAAGTTTGAAGTAATAATAGTAATAAGAGGATTTTATTGAGATAGGTTAATGAGTTTTAAATAAGTTTTAGGCCTAAGTATGTATGTCAAGCTCAACGCGCCTATGTCTTAAACCTAGTATACAGAGTTGTGCTAACCCTATCAAATTAGGATTTTTAGCAGGGTTTGTAGAGATTAAGAAATATTTTGTTATTGGTTTTTAGGCCGGGCCCCTCCAAACCGCCCGAGAGATTGCTATCTCTCTCTGTTATTAAACAGAAACCAGTGGCTCTCGACCCAGACTGGACAAGCCCCCTCCAATATTTTCTAACACTATTCGGAGTGTAAAATCAATGTCATAAATTAATAACACTATGGGAGAGTTATGCTGGGATTATTCAACCGCATTGTCTCAGGACGCAACGATCAAATACCCCTTTGTAACTCTCGGGATTAGAATTTGTTCTAGAAGAAGGTGATCAGACAATTATAACAATTGAGTCTACTAGTATTTCGAAATCCGCGCCAATAGATAAGGAGAAATACTGCAAGACCTCATCTATGGTGTCAGGCGAAATCCTAGCGTTACTACGCCGGAATCTGGCCCTAAATAAAACCCCTGCCAAATATCCTACCCCGGAAATATGTACTACCAATCTCCTAACTACTATCTAAGATTAGTAAGAAAATAGCTATTAAGCTAGATCGCTAGCTTGCCTGAATCTAGATTACCTACGTGGTTGTTTGAAGATTGGAATACCTATCATTTGGAGTCTATATTTGCCTATGATGAATATTCCCGATTCATTATATTACCGTATGAATTTCTCGCGACCTATAATGTAATTCCTATCTTAAACCAACCCAACGCGTACGGATCTAATTTTCCTACTTCCCTCAAAATTGTGTGTGAATTTACCCTAATTCTAACCCCATTTAGAACTAAACTGTTGAAACTAATATCCCTTACCTAGGATTTAGTTTCAATGAATGCGTATTCCCTAAACTAAGCTCTAAAGAGTTCAGTCGGCTAAACTGAGGATTGCAATACTATCAGCCTGTGTAGGTTGTCCCCCCCCTTGCGCCCGAGGGCATGGAGGCAAGAATAGGACGCCCTATTGTGTATATAAAGATAATATATAAATATATTTAACAAGTCCGTTCTCCAAATACTGCACAATTTCAACGAGCGAGGATCACCCTCTATGCTGACCCAAACTATGGCAGCCTCGTTTACGTTGCCAGCTGGACATTGTGAGAACGTGAAGGATAGATCATCTCCTGTGTTGGTATAAAGGAGATGTCAGGCCACCTTCAGACCTGATAACTACTAAGACTCTGAATCATGCCCATTGGCACCAGTTAGGCGGGCATGATTCCTCAGGTATACTGTAACCCTGGACAAAGTTCTGGCTTTTAAACGTATTGAAAATATCCAAAAACCCATTAATTTTACTAGTTATAATGCCAAAAGTGATCCCTCATGATGGGGAGAAAATCCCTCATAATGACGAACCACTCTTATGCCAATAAATTCACCCACCAAGAGATTTTACTAAGCAAGCCAGAGACCCTGACAGTCTGAGTGACGAATTCTAAGTGAAGTCAACTGCTCCGACTCGGTCTATTTATACCCCTCAAAACCGCGGACAATCTGGACAATCCGGATAGTGCAGATAACACAGATAACGCGGTTAACGCAGACATCCCGGACACACTTTGTGAGGTTCAACTACCAGGCTATCATAAAATTTAAAGAGGTTGCAGTTAATAGACTAAACTATCCAAGTGATGTCATCAACCAATCATAACCTTAATGGGCGCGGCTAATACCCATTAGTCCACGATTGGCTATGTCATTCCAACATATTATCGTATATCATTTATATACATCTCTCCGCCATCTTGCGAACGAACGAAAACCACTCCTACCGACAAGAAAAATCTTACAATATTCACTTGGACTAACTTTATCCCGTTGTCAATAAGACCGAACCTAGCTAATCAGCTAGCAAATACTTTATAGATTAGATCGCTAAGAATGCGCACTCATCCCACGCACGTTATGTCGCCCTAGTAAAATTAAAGAAGATCTTGTTTCCAATGTAGTCTTAATGATCACTACGTCAGCCGGTATATAGGTATTTAGGAAAGATTGCTAGACTTTCGTTTCACGTACTAATGTATTCCCAAAACATTTTAATAATTTATATCCCCATAATGAATCATTTCCTCATATTATTTAATTATAAAGGCATCTCATTTTTGGTAAAAATAAGGTTTAATTAGCCCCCATAATCTAAGTCTATTACATCTCGCAATTTTGAAGGCTATGTCGGTGACCCCAGTTCTACTACGGATAACTTCATTCCTAATTCTATCACGCAGAGAAACCCCGAGCATAGCTCTTTCCATTGCTCTTTGGGTGACCTTGGACCTTGAGCTTTCTTATGAGGCCCATCGTTAGCGCCCATGTCTCGGATCCATATGTCATCACTGGCAACACACACTGGTCGAAGACTTTTGACTTGAGGCACTGCGGTAAACTGGACGAGAATACACTGCGAAGCTTCCCGAACGCTGCCCAGCCGAGTCGGATTCGACGAGTGATCTCTTTCTCGAAGTTGGACCTACCTAACTGGACTGTTTGTCCCAGGTATACGTACTCGTCAACAACTTCGAGCGCCGAGCCGCCGATTATTACGGCAGTGTATTGAATTAGAAATAAAAATAGATTTGACGACTACGAACATGTTAAAGAATAACACTGAGGGGCTACTCCGAAATTCGAAATCCGAACTTCGTACCGTGCCGTCCCTTTCACTCATAGAGTGTATAACACAAGAGTAAAAGGGACGGTACGGTTCAGATTTTGAAGTTCGGAGTACAGGCCCTGTTCACATCATTCGAATCCCTCCTGGCGCGACTAACTTACGTAACTTCATTATGCTAGTTCCCGTGACAGATCACATGCTAGCCGGCACGTCTCGAGTATGAATCAGTTATTAAGCAATTTAGCTTGAACTAACTTTACAATTGAATTAGATCCGTATGTAGTGAGTTCTGCATGGTACTATTGCAAAGACTGCACCCAAATAATGAAATTATGCCAATGTTGCCGTCAATAATTGTTTTCAATCATCACTAACTTGTACTGGAAGCAAATCAATAACAGCTCAGTTAGCTTTGCATGAAGTACAATTTGAAATAAAAGAACATATCTACTTAGGATATCGCTTTTTAGGGTTCCGTACCAGAAAGGTAAAAAAACTGTCACATCGCTAAATATCTTAAGAAGTACTTATGCTATCGATTTGAAATTTGGAAAAGTTATAATCATTGTCAAGTGGGGTGTCTGTCATATGAAACAGCTTGATTGAAAATTCTGAAACAGTTTTTTATTTGCAGTGGATACATTTTGATTTTTGAAATTTACCAGGAAAAAAATAATAATTAGTACATAACGTTAATATCAATATAAATATTACAGGAAAAATATAACTATAGAGTCTGGCTAATGAAAGCTGAGACTAATATTTATTAAAAACTTTTTAAATGGCAACTACAATATCTACGTCAAATGTGTCAAGTCAAACGTCACTTAATTGTTGAGTCACAGGAGACAAATATTGCATGATCCTTTACGGGTGAAAAACTTTACTACACCCTCACAGTAAAGTCACATCATAGTACCTACCTAGGGTATGCAATATCGGAGCGTTTTTTCAAATTCCGGAATTGTTTTCAATATTGGCCTCCAATTCCGGAATTCCGGAACAGGTTTTATAAAGATCCTTTAGACCAAATGTCAGATCAAATTTCAGTAAGTTAGTACATTTTTTGACATAACAAACTGACATAAGGTCTAACGGATCTTTATAAAACCGAGCCTTAATACTTTACTTCTATTTTTTAATAAACTTTTTATTCAGGCGGATGCAAACACTCACTGTTGCTTCTCTTCTGGTACGTCAAAATGAGTGCCAAACCCTCATCAATCTCAACTGAAAGCTACTGGAAGAAGCTGACACTATCCAATGCACGTGCCGAACCTGACTCAAGCAAATACATATTCCCAAAAGCAAAAAAACCAAAACTGACGCCTAAAGATCCTGCCATAGTTTATATTAAGTAACACAGATGGAAGCTGTATAATGGTGTAGTTAATTTGTATTAAAAAGCTTGTTTTGAGTAACCGCTTTTATTTCGTCTTCAAATCACATAAGGTTTCACATTTTATCAATTATTCAGCTACTATACATATAAAAGTATTTTCTGGGTTCTTCATAGAGCTTAAATCATTATTTCTCAAATAAAGGCTTAACAGAATTATGTGTGTAATAGCTACGTAGAGAGCCTTTATCCAGTTTATAATGAATCACCATTAAAACTTGTTTTTAAGTAAACTACTGAATCACTAAAGAATCAATTGTTTTATCAACTATGAGATCAATCATCCACATACTATATTATTTATGTAACTCTAAATACATTTTTGGTTTCTTAAAAATTCTAAGTTCAAGTTTCTTCGGTCGAATTCTTTCTGATGCATTTTTAATCTGATTCTGGTGTCAAACTAGCCAAAGATGGAGAAGCTAACACTGATGTTGAATATCCGTGTTCCAATGAATGTACTTTGAGTACTGCTGTAGAACCGAGCTTGCTTGCCTCAAATCTCTTGTTTGTGAATTTGTCCACCATTATAACAGTAGCCTGAACTGCAGCTTGTACCTAAAAAATAGAAACGTAACCTGTTTTTATCTCATAGACAGTCATACACAATATACTATAAAGAATATATTTTATTGTGAGATTACGGTTCAACAAAATAACGATTTCTATATACAAAATTAGCCGATGCTATGTGGTTGTTAGTGGTCCTCTGGCGCTGCCCATGAAGCGAGTCGGAGCAAATATTTTATATTTGATTGATAAGCAAGACTATTTTATTTATGTCTCAAGTATTTTGTAGCTTATAACATCATTTAGATAGTTTATGTAACTGTCCCGATACAATTTACATTCAAGAGCCAAAATAACGAATAAACTTTTGTATCGTCTTATTCATTTTATTATTTGTACTCACGTCGAAGAAATCCTCGCAGTAGTATTGTGTATAAAACTGGAAATACTCCATCCGCATTGACTTCACGACACCACGTTTTTTTCCCAGATTTTAACTATTGGTTTAGAGCTATTTTTGAATCATTTTTACACGTAGAAATACAACAACTAAACAAATCGAAAACACCGGTATAACCTAACACAAACTCTTATCTAGGAACCTAACATTAATTTACGTCAGTGAAGGAAGTGACAGTGACGGTACCACAGATCAAAATGACCGTAGATTTTACGTATTCAGCCAATGAAAATTTGAAGAAGGTCAAGTAAAGGTCACATGAATATGTACTGAAATATCTCTAATCGTTGATTATTATACCGAAGCAATTGCCTGAAATGGGTTGAAAATCTTATATCTCGGAATGGATTTCGAATTAGCACTTTTGAAAAAATATGAACAATCAATTATTATTATTGTTTTTACCACATTATACACAATGTTGCATCACGAAGATCAAGTTTTAGAATTTCCACTATTTTCTAGTTTCCACTTTCGTTAGAAAGACTATCTCTATTTAGATTATTTTTCTTTAAATCATCAGAATACATTTATTTACTAAGTTTGTAATTTTTTCACCTTTGCATATATTTTAGTTTCGTAAACTCCTACCAGATTCTAAAAGTACCTTCTTTAAAAAAAAATGATATCGCATCATGTGATAAAGAGTTTATCCTAAAAAAACAACATATGTACGTTACTCAATCGCTCAAATTAGTAACAAAATTCGCCAATGGCACTGACCCATGGCGTTCAATTTATTCGCGTTCTTAATATTGTTCCTACATGAATGGGGTCTGGTCAGCATACACGATTTTGTGCGAACTCGCAAGTGCGATCAAGTGATCGGATTTTTTTTGTTGAAATTATAATAACCGAATGAAATAAATGCGAAATCCTAGCGATATTTCTTCTGTCAATTAAGACAAAAAGAATCGCGACCGCATTTCTTTAAAATCCTCAGTGTCTCAGACAAGAGGTATGCTCCGCATTTTCGGGTATTCATTAAATGTACCTATTCAAAAAAAGACGATTTTCCAATTGCATAATTATGTCCTTAGTGCCGACGAAGTAGTGGAACCTAAGTTAACCTCGTACGTGCTGTTTAAAAGTCCAGCTGGACGACTGTTTAGGCGATCCTTCGAAAAACGAAATCAAAAATCAAAATACACCAAGCGCCAAATCCACCATCAGCTTCCAGGATCGTCCATTAGTCGATCTCATCAAGTGTTGACTGAGGACTTGAGACAGCATGTGGCAGTTAACTTGTTCGTACTGGAGTTGGCATTTGCATTTTGGTCTCATCAAGTGTTTGAAGACACGTCACTGGTCTCAGCGGTCGCTCATCAGCGCAAGTAGAACTAATCGAATTTTGCAAGGCAGCACATTCTGTCCTAACTCCGCTAATCTGGTTTACACGTGCTATTGGAGGGATTAAACGATATGATAAAGCGATTTTGTTACGGATGTTTATGGGGTGATAGGATGCAAAGCACAAAAATATTTATTTACTATCAGTCGAATTGCGTGATGTGGCAATTGTGTGATGTGTCCTCTGATAATCCGGTTTACGCGCGTTATCAATAAGCGTAACCGATAAGTTTTAAACGATGGTTAACGGGATACTACTAGATAATTACAAGTTATCAGACGTCATAAAACCTTACTTTTAGATACTTTTAGAGTGGATAAAAATCCTAAGAAGAATTTATATCTAACGGGATTAAAACAATGGTTTCATCTATTTTTATTATTTATTGACTATTATGATAAATCATTATTATGCAGAAATCTTCGTTTTGTCTTCAACTCGCCGGTTCCCATACTTTGTACCACGAGCGACAAAGACGTTAAAGTTTAGACAATCTTGCTTACTTGACCGTGCGATGTAGCAACAAAAATTGAATCAACGTATCAATAGCAACTTCAACTAACACGGAATATATATGTAATACAAAAATAGGGACCACTGCTTTAAAAAAAGAAAATATATAACGTTCAATCAATGAAGAATCGCCTCACAAGTCTAACAAGTAATCTATTCTACATCTACTAAGCATCATTCCTAGTTGTAGTCCCGTAACCATAACTTCGTTTTTCTGTACCTGCTTTTACCCCTCCAGAACTCAAGCATAGTTAAATGATGTTCCATGAGGTGTAGGCAATGTCTATTACCTAATGACGACGGTTAGTTAGAGACGATATTACAATACACGGCGCGAGTTCAGTGTGCTTGTGATTTCAAATTTTAGCAATCATCACCACAGCATTACATAACAATTAACACAAAAAAATCTGAGCACTGTGTGTACACCTACTTATTTACAACACAACCTACAGAAATAAGTACCGAACATTGTCAAATTACCAATATTACTATGAATTATTATTATGTATAAACAATAATAGACTCCTTAACACAAAAATCTCTTTAATTTAAAATTAGTTGTTAAGAATGAAATGTAATTGAATATATTTTTACTGAAATAAACAGTACAATTTTTTTTAATTACTGGGACAGACTGGGCTGGGAAAAGTATGGGCTCCAGTGCACAGCTTAAACCAGCCGCTACACACTCGACCTAAGGAAGGACTCCTGACAAACCCGCCGAAGCATGTGACCAGTAGTAGCAGACATATGAGTATGACCAGAGGCCGTACCCGAACCACAAACGAAGTTTTCCCTCTATGCCGGACTTAGGTATAGATTTGCAAATGCGACAGAGGGGAAAACGCAGCGAGTCGCCATTGCTATACAGGGTGTCCCACGGCTATGCCACATGGAGGAAAAGTATCTTGAATATTGTAGATGGAACATTTTACTGAAAGAAGACATTATTTTAATTTAAAATACAATTTAAACTGCATTCACAGATATTTAAATAATTTTATGGTTTAACCGGGGAATCGAACCCGTCGCGTTGTCGACCCTTTAAAAATTTAGTACTTATATTAAATGTTCTTACTAACAATCGACAATATAAACCTTTTGCCTGATAAAGTCAAGAATTATTATCAACTGCGGCCCGCGATAATTTCGTTAGCAACTATGTGGCCCTTGGCTGATAAAAGGTTGCCGACCCCTGCTTATAAGGGTTCCGTTTTTGCCTTTTAAGGTACGGAACCCTAAATGTTTATATTTTTAAGAGGCATTCAGGGTTTTTAAAAATAAGTAACCATTTTGAAACGTAACGTCAATTCATCGGAAAATGCTGAGATGGAACCGTTCCATGACATTGATGTAGGTACCTAAGTACCTATTGATTTTTATATGATGCATATTTGTACTTTTTTTGTTATAGTCACGAATAAAGTGCATATTTGCCCCTCTAGTGCCCTATAATAAAGGTACCCAAGTGACTTGCGGGAGCGATTCTTTTAATTAGTGCTTGTAATTTGAAGAGCCCCAACGGTTCATTATGAGGCAAGTTTGAAGAGACTCCGAAGTTCCGAGTGTCCGCTGGAAAGTGCTGAAACGCTTGAAGAGACGGCCTCAATTCCAGTTGTGAGGATTCTAGCTAATTTTGCGGGGTTATACGGAATTCATAGAGATAATTATGATCTTGTATTTGGGTAGTAGATACACACTTAAAGATGATGAAAATGGATTGGTCGCATATATTAAATGATTCTAGTCCCAATACCAACTGCCTACGACAGAAAAATTACTAAACACAACTTTATATTAAGAACACGTGACAAATATTTAATATCACGAGTTTGGTCGTATCTTATAATAATGTCGGTATCTTTTTTAGGGTTCCGTACCCAAAGGGTAAAACGGGACCCTATTACTAAGACTCCGCTGTCCGCCCGTCCGTCTGTCACCAGGCTGTATCTCATGAACCATGATGGTTAGACAGTTGAAATTTTCACAGATGATATATTTCTGTTGACGCTATAACAACAAATATTAAAAACAAAATAAAATAAATATTTAAGGGGGCTCCCATACAACAAACGTGATTGATCCCATACAATAAACGTTTTTTTAGATAATGGTATGGAACCCTTCGTGCGCGATTCCGACTCGTACTTGGCCGGTTTTTTTGTTGTTTATCTTTAGTAAGAAAGAAAGAAAGAAACATTTATTCACAGATACAGAATAATAACAAACCACACAACATGGGTGTCCCTGCGGCAGTAAAACGGACACTGGCTCAGCATTATGCTGAGGTGTCAGACACCTACAGTGCTATTTTCAACCAGCACTGTCGATGTCGGTGACTCACGGACCGCCCTTCACTAAATAATAGTAAAAAAAAATTGAAATATGACTGCAATAGAAAAAATAATACATAAGACAAAATAATAATAATACTATCCACTTACTACTTACATACAGATTATTTGGGGTACAAAAACAAGAGAACTAATCATTTTGAAATAGATTTTAACCGGTTGGTATATTTGTTGCTGCTATAGTGCTGGATTAGGATTGGGATTTTTGGAGTGCCAACAAATAGCCTTTAAGCTTACGCTTAAAGGTATACTTGCTAGGCGCCCCTTGGATAGGAGATGGGAGGTCATTCCAGCACTTAGTCGCCGCAAACCTGAAACTGCCTCGGAAAGCCGCGGTCCTGTGCATAGGCACGATAGCCAATGCCTTGAATCTGCACGCACTCTTAGACCATTGTACCTTTTTAAAAAGGTACGATGGCATCTCAAGGTGTACCACCCCAAAGACAAGAGTCGCGAGGTGCAGGCGTCGGCGCGCGGACATGCTAAGAAGGTTGGCAGCGTTCAAGTACGAATTGATATGGGGGCGGGGAGGAACTCGGAAACAGAAACGAGCGCATTGGTTTTGCACTCGTTGTATAAGCCTTTTAGAACGACCAACAATAAATCCGTCATAGATGAAGTCACAATAGTTTAATCTAGATAATATAAGCGATTCACAAAGCTCCACACGCAAATCGACACTAAGGTAATCACGTATATTTTATATAACTTTAAGGCGATAGAAGCAGTTGCGCAGATTCCCCTCCATGAGTAAGTCGAAGTTATTAGCATCTACCACTTCATTAATGATGGATACATTACCGGAAGTAAGGGCGAGGAGAGTATTACGGGTTTGATGCTTAGATCCAAAAACTACATATTTCGACTTACACAGTATACAGCATCCAGGTAGACGCTCTGCCTCTACCTCTGTCCCTTTCACGTAACCGACCATTATATTTTTTTCTAAACTAATTATTAATTGACCTAAAGTTAAAGCCCGACCAGAAATATATGACCGTGCACCATGTTGCGGAATTTTATTGGAATTAATTTCTTACATTGGCAATCATTTTTATGAAAGGTTATTGTGGTTCACCGTTATTTTTCGATCACCGTTACTGTCGTTCCCGTTCCAATAAAATCACAGTGAAAAGTCACCGTTACTTTGTCATTCGGTTATATCATATCATGACATTTACTTTTCGGCCATTCCCGGCACTGTTACTGATATTTCTGTTACTGATGTTACTCTGTGACTGCTACTTCTACCCATAACTTCACAATATTCATTCCGGGCATAGGGTTGAGTCAACTACATCGTTTTAGTGTTTAATTAATATTCAAATGCTCATACAGTCTACACAAAACAAAAAAATACATATATTATTTTAAAAATTATCTATGATTAAAACTTACTCACTGCGCTGTGGCATCAGTCATAATGAATTTATTTATACTTACCTATATCAGTCAATGTTTAAAAATAAATTTCTCAAGTTAATCACATTTTTTTGTTGGGTTATTCAATATTTAAACAGTTAGCTTGATCGGATATTTACCGACGTTCAGCGCCACTCTTGCTCGCACTTAGTGTATTTTTCATAAAACGCGGTTCCACCGTTGCAGTGATAACGAAACGCTAAAAAATATCTATGTTATTTTCTACTCCGTTGTTACTTCGTGACAAGTATTCACAGTTCACAGTCACAGTAACAGCGGTCACGGGCGGTGCGAGGCGCTAAGCGGTTCCTTAGATACCGACCGGTTCCACTGTTCCAGTGGTCACGAAACGCTAAGAAATACCTATCTTATTTTGTAACGTTGTTACTTCGTGACAAGTTACAGTGTTTCTTTTTAACGGAAGATCATCGTGATTTATTCATCGTGAAATTCGTGAAGTTATTTAGCTCTCATCTCTATTGTCAGATTTGTCAGGTCAGTGTCACAGTTGCGCTTTATATATTTCAATAATAGTAGTGTTGAAAATTAAATGATAAATAACAAAAAATGACCAAATTGATCCCTTGTCAAGTCTATAATAAACTGCTGAAACAAAAAAACGCTTGGGAAATGAAACTATTTCGCTGCAAAACATTTCATAATTAACATCAGAGCTGACAGGTAAACAAGTCAAAATGTCATTTAGTTTGTTTCCGTATAAATTAGAATAATGGCGCCCTCTTGACAAGGCTCATATATTTCTGGTCGGGTTTTATATGCTAGCGATTTTTGTTGGTCAAACTTCGTCGCGTGGGGTTTCAGACTTCGTTTAATACGCAGCTTACTACTACGTGCTCTAAACAGCTCCAAGGAGCTTTCATTTGAGCTTAACACTCTAAGAGCTTAAAGTGTAGTAGCGTGGAAAAGCTTTCTTGAATAGTCCAAAGCTCCCACGCATTCAACGTGTGAGCGAATCAATTAGTGTTCGGTCATCCAATTACTTTATACCTGGCAGGATGAAAATTAAATCATACTCGTAGTTACCGGGTTATTTCAAAGAGATATCATGTATTTCTACACCATTATTGATCCCAACGACAATTTGGCAGCACAAATGGATAATACCAGCACCAGAACCAGAGGATTTTACTCCAACTATCACATTTCTTTTTAAACTCTCGACATTTTGATACTTTATGCAATTAAACTACCGAAAATTTTATTAATTGATTGATTAGATTTTGCTAATTTTCCGTTGTAATTTCTTGTATAGTTAACCAGATAAGTACAATGAATTGCAAATTCATTAAGTCTAATGGGTTCATGGCGCAGTAGCCCTTATTGGTTTTAGAACGTTTGCTTTTCTAGCTTAGGTGATGTTCTTAATTTATCTACCTTCTCCCTTAAAACTGTCAGATGCGCAGATTTTTGAGTAGATTTTTATTATTGCGGAATACCGCTTGCAACTCTACTCCTAATAATTATATATCTAGTATAAGTACAAACCACCATGCTGTATAAACTAGAGATGCCACGAATAGTGAATTGGCCGAATACCGAATACCGAATATTCGGCAACGCTGTCGGCCGAAGCGCCGAATATTCGGCCGCCGAATGCTTGGTGGGGGCGCGTTAGCTGGAATAAGACAAGTCACAACCTGTTTTTCTCGTTGCGTTCCCGCGGCAGGCGATGACGGCTGAAAAGCTCGTTTTTATCCATCACAACTTACCACTGATTAATTTTAAGTACTAAAATGTTGTAATTTGGTAATAAATACATAATTTTGAGTAAAATAACGTGTCTTCTTTTACATGATTTACTATTCGGTATTCGGCCGAATAGTACGCACTATTCGGCCGAATACCGAATAGCAAAAAAGTGGCCGAATAGGCCGAATACCGAATAGTTGCCGAATATTCGTGGCATCTCTAGTACCTAATACTTTTATGCCCACTTCAATTTATTCTTGATATCGCTCTTTCTGTCTTTCTCTTTCTCTCTCTCTCTCTCTCAGTTGTTTCACGATAATTGCTTATTTGAATAGTTGAGTTGATTAGGTTACTCATGTTAATCATGTTATTTTGTCATTAATTCATGCCATTTTAGTCTATGCAGATATATATGATTCTTCTTGACAGTGGTTCCTTCCCGAGAAAAAAAAATATCAATTCCTTTTTAACTGTGCTTTGGTTAATAACATAAACTGTTAGAAAAAGCACACTGAAAAAATCTGTAGGCTGTGCTCAATTCTTTTTTATCAAGAATAATGTAAACACTGTTCCGTTTCAACTTTAAACCAGTGACTGCTTTGTATGTGGTCCATTTCAAAGCAGTCTTATAACTCAGCGCCGACGTTCACAACCACGTAGGCAATACCGCGTCAAAATATCAATTTATTCGCTCAAACGTTGCAAGACTTTGATATATCAGCGCCCACCACAGCCGCGATGGTATTCCTCGCACGTTTGATTCCGCAGTCGGCACCGATATTGAATCGAGTTCGACTCGGCCGATTCGAATAGATTGCGCTGAGCATTTATAACGGATATATTTCTCGAGTGAATTGCGTATAGTTGGATTTTTGATTTCTGACCAACAGTTTTAAAGGATGCTTAGAAATGCATTTTTATTTGAGCTTGGTTGGCGAATACTATTTGTAGAAGGTAATCGCCAACTACGCAAAGAGAGACCTAAGCTCTCATAAACATACGCATATGACTCAGCAGGGTAGAATTACTGTTAAGAATGTCTTAGGGTTTTTAAGACCAAATTTGGCCTAGCAAGCCATAGCTCACAGAAGAAAAAATCCCTAGTGGCTAGAGTCGCTGTCATCGAAACCAATCGTAACTTTCACAGCCACTATAGAATCTAAAGGTCGCGGACATTCGTACAAATAACGGGCTGTAGTACAATAGCAAATGTGCATTGTGTATATACCCCTAAAATCCCGCGTCAGCCGCACACGGAACCGACATGTTTGATCAAAAAATATTTTATTCAGGCTAATGTATTCCCACATTATTTACCCTGCCAGCCGCAAACAGCGAGTGGTACACCGATATTGAATTTCAAATTTCATTTTTGCATATGGATGTAAAAAGTATTCCAAGTAATTATGTAGGCAGAGCTACCTGTTGGAAATGTAGGAGATTTATGAAGATTAGTGAAGTGTGGAAAAGATGAACGTGATTTAAATCAACAAGTATGTTTTTATAAAAACCAGAACAAGTTTTCTTCAGCTAAAGTAAAGGCAATTCAAATTCAATTCGAATGAAAGATTTTTAGGGTTACGTACCAAAACGGTAAAAAGGAACCGTTATGGTTTCACTTTGTCTGTCTATCTGTTTGTCTGTCTATCACATCGACATAAATATCTCAAGAACTACTTTTTTTAATTTGGAATAGTTAGAAGGTTAACCTAGATGATAACAAAATTAACAGATAAAAGGTGGTTCAAAATTTCAAAGTCTAGTGAATATGTCAAGAGGTACACATCTGTGTACGAAACCCTCATTGCGCGAGTCGGACTCGCACTTGGCCGGTTATTTTTGTTTATTTATACATATACACACTTATAGGCAAATTAGGGATATTCACCAATGCAGCTTTCATGCTTTTGCTTACAAATATATAATAACAATTCAATTTTTAAAAATGCTTCATAAAACGAATTAGTGAGAAAAGAGGATGATGTAATAATATGGATGAAAATAATAGCTATATTATGCAATATACTGAAAAGAAATATAAAAACTACAGACGTTAAATTGCCGCATTTATCTCTATCTACCATGATTGTACACGTATGTAAACGCGACATGGACGGATTTTTTAAATTGGCGATAAACGATACCATGGAATTGCTATTGGCAGAAATATTGATACGGAGAGGTCAGATAAATACGACAATCCTAGGATTTGCATAAAAAGGCCTGCCACTAAAGATATCGAGCTTACACAATATTTATTACAATGCAACATTTGTACTTCAACTTCAAATTGGCGTACGTGCCATGAGTTTTGTGCCTTATTAAGTCATTTTTATTACAACAGACGGCATAATGCTTACGTTAACTATGTGATTTGGGGTGCATACGGTTTTTATGGAATCATTGTTACCCATTGTGGCGATAAAGCCAATCTATGAATATTCAATTGTTTAAAAAGCAAAGCACACAAAGTATACAAAATACGGCATCCGTATTATTTACCGAAGTTTTCAAAATAAATAGGGAAATAGGTATTCAATTGTAGACGAATAAAAGTCCGACAATTTTTTATCTTTTTGAAATCTTTCGACGAAATTCCTATGGTATAAAAAATAAAACCGTACAAGTGTGATTCGGACTCGCCCACCGAGGGTTCCGTAACTTCCGTGTTGCAGGTATTGATAACGTACTTTAAATAAAGACTATATTTTAAATGATCTAATTACTAATGAATAGTTTTCTGATTTTTCCATGTACTTGTAGTACCTATAAGACGATATTACTTGCCAAATTTCATAGTTCTAGGTCAATGAAAAGTACCCTATAAATTTTGATTTCCTTGAAAGTGCCGAAATATATAAATAATATAGTGGTATAAACAACCGTATCTTTTTTTTACCTTAATTTAGAAGTTTATTTTTCACAGCTTCAAAGTACATAGTTTTAATCTTAACTCGACACCACCCGTTCCCGAGATGAAAGGTCTCAAAAGAAAAACAGACAAACAGACAGGCGAACAACAAAGTGAAGAAAAAAACGGAACCTTTACCACCACACCATAGTTCTCAATTTGAGCACAAAACCGCAATTGAGCGTTGTTGCAGTAAAAAAGTTCCAGAGAACTTGCTCGTCAAGTTGTCAACGATGTTACGTTCCTAGCCTCGACACTTGCAAAATGTAATTGTACTCGATTGAATGCCACGTTAGGAGGCAGCCGCTCGCCGCGACGCACGTAAAAGTAAACGAGGTGGTTTACTCTATTTCGGTATCGACACTTGAGCCTACCATGCGGACGACCGAACCATGGATGCGGTAGTCGGTAGTCTACAGGCACGACATGTCCAATGTCTTTTGCTTAGTCGATGCAATTGGTAAGGATGGACAATTAGAATCAGAATATTTATAGAAGTATAAATATAATGATTCAATAATAGAATATATAGCATAAGCATGGACTTCAACAAGCGGTCAACAAATGCGTATGACTTGCACACCGAGGGTTCCGTACAAATTTTGTTAGTAAAAGTTTTATGATGATTTTAGAAAAAGTAACCTTGGTAGGGATATATTTGTTTTCCTATACTAAATAGTTTTAACATAGCATAACCAGTTCCTGAAGCGATGTGAAAGACAGACAGAGTTGCGCCCGCGCCATAAGGGTTCCCCTCATACCTTTTTGGCACGGAACCCTTAAAAAACACTTTTCCTTACTTTTCAATACACCTGCTACTGTAATTTTTAGTATCGAAGAACACATCTTCCATACTAAAAGTTACAGTAGCGCACGCTCATAATTACCACTTTCGTACTAAAAACGGAAGCTCGAACTAGAGCCGGATACCTTGATTTAAATTTTTTAGCTGTTAAACATTGGTGTTGTTAGACGGAGAACCTTCTGCACATTGTTGTTGTTGCTGCTGTCCTTAAGCACTATAGAAGGCCAAAGGGCCTTCATTAAATTAAATTCCGCCTTGCCGTCCTCACTTCTGTTAAGGCCAAAATGTTATAATGAGAATAGATATTTGTATTCTGCGTGCAGCCGGCTTTTCGCCAATCTTGTGATTAGCGAAACACAGCAGCATGTATTAGTGTCCGAGGCCAAGATACACTTCGGGTCACTGAACCAACGTAGTAAGTAAGTAGTTATTACATACATCGATGTATGGTAGCCACAATACAGACCTTATTCAAACTAGAGACATTATAAAATATAAGATACTGTAAAAATTCAAAGTCTTTAAAACTATTAAACTTAATCTTTAGACTACTAATTTGTGTTGAATGTGTCGAGCACCTTTGCGTACCAATTTTCTTGCTCCCAGTTCAGATCCTGTAGCCAATCAGGGCGAATGTTCTACGCCGCAGTTTTGAGCCCCGAGCGGCTTCTTATATTTTCCGCTGGCCCTACCACAAGACGAGTGGATTACAATACTTCAACTGACTTTAGAAAAAGGGTAGCATACTTTGTATTTACAAAAAATTCCGTTTGGTGCAGGTGGCGGTACTGTGTTTCTCTTCGATTAGCTATTCTTTCTTTATTATCCATATAAGGCTTATAATACACTGTAACAAGAAACATTGTTGTCAAGCACGAAAATTGTAATTTCTTACATTTCTCAGGCTACGGGACGCATTAAAACGCGTCTACCATTAACTGATTCAGTTTATGACCTGTTTATTTTTATAGCGTTTATTGCGATTTTCAGTTAATTTAATTGTTTGACGTGTTTATTTACATAAAATTGTCATTGTAACGTTAATTGTTAAAAGCGTTTTAGGGCGACTTTATAATTACTTTTGAGTCAAAATAGGTAGCTGGTATTTATATAAATTTGAAATTGAAAAATTAGAACTAGTTATTCTGGAACGACGGGATGGATGGATATAAAAGACGTACATCGCTGGCAAAGGATAGTTTTCGTCTAGACTTCAAAGAATCATTACGAAATTGGTCTGTGCGGGGCCAAGGCAGACCCCGCACTTCAAGAAGACCTCACGTGAAATAACTTCGGGGCATAAACCACCTTTACGCTGCTCCGAGGCCTTGAGCCGCCTCTCCTACGCTGCTCCGCGGCCCTGAGCGGCGTATTAACATGTGGGTTGCTTGGTATTTACCTATGTGTGTGTTCAGAAAAGTCTCATTGTTACCAGTTATTTGAACATATTTATTTTTAGTCAATTTTACACGTGCAAAACACGAGAAATATCAGAGATTTTGCGTTTGCCTAATGAAACCGAAATAAATTACGTGCTGTTTGCTGCTGCGTGCTGGGTTGTTCGTAATGCTCCGTCTACCTTTTTTCTTGGTCAGAATGTATTTTCAGTGTAAGGTTTTGAGTAGGACTGAGAGTTAACCACGTCCAATATGCCAACCAAAAATGGGGTTAATGTGGAGCAACTGCTGCTCAAGATGAATTAATTCGATTCCACCGTTTCCCTACATCCGGAACAATCAATAAGTATTTTAAGGTAAGATACTTTTCATATTTTATTCGGTAACAAGTATCTAAAGCCGGGTACTCGATCGGCATTAGTAACACCTACATGGTTCGGGAACGGCTCGCAACGAGTCTATGAATAGCACTCTCATATACGTACAGACTAGAACTAATTACAGAATCCGTTCGGTCACGGTTACAGGTTGCTAATGAGTAACATGAATTAGCTTAAGAAAGCTGTGTGTCTGTTCCTGGCTGAAAAAGATCATCATAAATCATAATCATCAACATATCAATAACATCCCATCAGCTAACTAAAAGAACTGTACGATGGTAGGAAACAAAGAGAGAGATTTTATGTATGAATATTGTTTACAGGGCAACAGCACAGGCTACATCTACATATTGTTGGCCTAATCAAGACTGGTGGACCCTACAGAAAAGTAAGTACCTTAAGTGGCACACATTTTCAAGATTCCTGTTGTTATTTTTAATACTCAATCATTTATTGCACAGAATTTTAGTACTTATTAAGAATAAAATTGTATTATAGATTGTATGTGATTAATATAATAATTGTCAGCCATTCTTTGCCTCAACCTTAAACACAGGGTTTCCTAGCTCAGGCACGTGTTATTTTTTATCATCTAATTGTAAGCTCCTAGCCTATAGTTATTAGTAATGTACAACATGTTTTATCAATAAAATATTATTTATATTTCTTAATATTCTCTTAATTTTATTCCTCTTAGGGTAGTTTTAAAAAAGCATTATTAAACAAAAAATAGATTATGTAGTAGGTGGTGTAAAAATATTATGAACCAAATACAAAAATTATTTCGACAGCTGTCTGTAAGTATTAGTAAGAAGAATACTAACACCACAATGAAACAATAG
This sequence comes from Epiblema foenella, assembly GCA_963556455.1. Classification (NCBI taxonomy): domain Eukaryota; kingdom Metazoa; phylum Arthropoda; class Insecta; order Lepidoptera; family Tortricidae; genus Epiblema; species Epiblema foenella. The sequence continues at coordinate 19,795,218 of OY747099.1, read as the reverse complement.
GTACCCTTAGTAGGAGCTCGCGAGCCTACGCGCATCATCCCTAGCCAGTAACAGCGGACTCATCTCCAATGAGCCCCCTATCTGGAATTGAATCGTTGGCGCTCGGACACCGCTTCCCGATCTACATACGTCTTGAATTCTTGATCCGAAATGGTTAAAATTGCCCACGGTTCCCTGATTTTTTTTCTTATATCTATTCTTTTCTTCGCACAGTTGTCCTTGCAGTTCATAAGCCAAGCGAAAGTAGATGTATATACTTACTATTTGGTCGCGTATTTTGACTTATGCGTAAAAGTGTTCCTCAGTGTGTAACTTCTGAGTTTTTATTTCATTCTCATCCTTGAAAAATAACATGTAACTTATACTTGTACATGTTATAACATGTATACTTATACATGTACCTATGTTATTTTTCAAAGATGACATTATTCAACCAAATAATGAATCATGTATTTTTTGGCGTCTTAGCTTATATTTTAAAAAATTCTTTATGTACATGAGGGCACAACAACATTGATTGCACATGACAACACAAATTACAAGACCAGTTTACATATATGTTACAAAGGCGAGATTATCCCTGTAAGTCCTTAATTGACAATGTCCATTGGTTCTCAATTAGACGAAAGGTCACGCACAAAACTTCACTATTTTGTGACATTTTCATAATCACAAAGCAGTGAACATGAATAAAGTGCCCCAGCCATTTCAGTACCTTTCAGTTACAGTCTTTCCGGCGTAAAAAATATTTTCGCCCAAAATCAAAGTGCAAAGGAACAAGTTCACATGAATGTCACGAAGTCGTAAAGAGCGTTATAGGCATCGTTCAAAGGGCAACGTTAAAATATACAAAAGGTGTATAAAACTGTATAACTCTATTCCCTCATTGCTCAACGTCGTAAAAAGCAGCTTTAAAACCCACAGTAAAATGAAGGTAAATATATAGAGTTTTTATTTTATTAGATCAAACATATTTCTGTTTCCACATTGCCTAGTTTACACAAAAGTATCTAGAAAACAGATAATCTTAGTACACTTTGATCAAGACAATGATGTACATCTTAGAGTATTGAATAAGGTACCGTAATGTTCCAATATCCATCTCATTATCATTTATTTTAAAAATTAGTACTTCAGAAACGAGTTCATCTCAGCATGCACTAGCGTAATAAAAATTAATCATTGCATTTGCCATGTACAAATGGAAAGCTATTTTTACTGGTGCCATAACATCTGAAGAAAACAGTACCCAATTTAAGTTATAAAAACTTTAGATGATAAACAATTTAATGCCAGAGGGCTCTTAGGTCAGCTGGCGTTCCATCTGTGCTGGAACCGCAGGGCCTCTGCCGCTCGGATGGCAAACGGCCCGATGGCTTGACGTTGGTGCCGTGGGAAAGGGGGCGGTGTTTGGTGTGGGACGCTACGTGTGTAAGCACCTTCGATGCCACCCATATCGGCCGCACTACACGCGCGGCAGGCGCGGCGGCCGAATCTCAGGCGGAGATAAAGAGGCGGAAGTATGCTCCCCTGGGATCGGGCTACATTTTCGTCCCCTTGGCGGTGGAAACGGCTGGTTGCTGGGGGAAGGACGCAAAGGAGTTTGTTCGAGAGATAGGCCGTCGACTTAGGCAAAGAGGAGAGGACTCCCGCTCCGAATCGTTTCTGGTGCAAAGACTTTCTGTCGCTATTCAGCGCGGAAATGCTGCTAGCGTTATGGGCACTTTTGCACCGGGACGATGAGGGGCGGGTTATATGACTAAATTGTTATTGAGATGTAATGACTGTAAATATTTACAAAATATATTGCCAAGATTTAATGCCTATCATTAAAGTCTGCGGCGCAGTGAAAGTCGATATTATCAGTGATTGATCTATTCAGAAACTTTCATTTCGAGTTGTCGAATACCGACCACTTGCTCACTAGACGGCAAAGATCGTTTAAGGGCATCAATGCTGCTTGTCTATTCATTGTTAGATACAAATACAAAGTGTCGTTTTAATCTATTCGATTTTCAAACATGAGAACAATTAAATATCACAGGTACTCGATAGTAATACGCCGACGGAAAATAAAATAAGTACTTCACTATTACACTTTGAGAAAAACATATTAACAATACATAGATATATCTATTAATATCGGAGTTGAAATGCAACCGCAAAAAATAACTAGGCGACATTACACAAACAAATCCAGCAAGTAGCCCAGTCGATTCTGTAAAATAATGTAAAAAGTGACTAAATTGAGCTCTCAGTTTGGTTTTAGGGTTCCGTACCAAAATGGTAAAAAGGAACCCTTATGGTTTCACTTCGTCTGTCTGTCACATCGCTAAATATCTCAAAAACTACTTATGCTATCGATTTGAAAGGAACAGTTATAAAGAAAAGAACCTAACCTAACCTAGACGCATTTTTTTTATTTTCTATGAAAAATGAGAGATAATAGGTGGTTCAAAATTTGAAAGTCTAGTGAATATGGGTTGAGTTGCACATTCTGAAACATTTTTTTATTTTTTTTACGTTGAGTTATTTTCAATTTATGAGAGAAAATGCAAAAAAAATACCATTCCTTCCTTATCTTCGAGGTTTACCAAGGAAAAATATGAAAATATAGTTTTTCTTTTTTATCATTAAAAACATTTCTATACTAAGTTTGTAATCACCTTAGCAAGTATTTTTCTTTTATAAATACCTGGAAGTACCTTCTTTCAAATAAAAAAAAATGAAATTGGTTCACGTTATAAAGAATTATCCTTGAAACATCATACATACTAAGTTATTCAGTAGCTCAAATTTGTAACAATATAAGTTAATATTCTATAGATGGCGCTGTACTCATGGCGCTCAATATCTACACCATGTTGTTGACGTTTTACTGAACTAATAGGGTTAGAACCGGTACACATGTACGGAACCCTCGGTGCGCCAGTCGGACTCGCACTTGACCGGTTTTATTAATTGTATGGTAACTACCCAACAATAGTATTAACAATGCTAGTCACAGGATTTGAAGCTACGGATAAATATTAAACTATATTAGGGAGTGATACGTTAAATATAGAAGTAGTTGACAGAGGCTCGGCTGTGTAAGATGATCGTCATCCATAAATGATTCCAATTACTATTAATCGTTTATTAAGGCAATAATAATAGATAAATAAACATTTTGTAGACTTTTTTGTTATTTCAATGTCCGTAGGTAAATTGATATTGTACCTTAATTGAAGTTTATTGAAATCACATATGCTATTACCATCCAGCAGGGGTAAACCCATACAGGTTTAAACTTTGTAGACTACAAAATTTTCGCGACCTCTAGCCTGGGCAAAAGATACGACTGGGACAATTTCAACAGTGCACGTTTTTTGTATTATTCCGGTGTTATTCTTTGTTTGGGGGTTTTTCTTGATTTTTTTTAATGACAAAAAGTTCTAAAAGAGATTTTGATATCTTAAATAGTTTTTGAGATAACGGGGAGTGAAAATTAAACTCACAACAGAATGATAAATATACACTGGGATGATAATAACAGTCCACATGAATGACAATAAAAGAACGCGAAATCATAATTACGGACCAGAATGATAAAAACAGTTGGCGGTAATGACATATTGTCCACGTAGAATTAAAAAAAAGGCTTCAGAATTATAAACTGCATACTAAATTTGTCATCATTCCAGTGTAATTTTCATTCGTAAAAAAAAAGATCACAACATTTTATATATCGCTTATTCCATGAGACGACTTACGCGATTACCACCTCTGCAGGAGTCCAATCATCGTGACATGCGATATCATACGCGACTTGTCTATTATCTTATGAAATGGACCTGACTAGGTAATCGTGGCAATGGAAATTCGTGAGTATACCTACGTTCTCTATTCGATTCATCTATTCCACATCCCCATTTCATTTCAGTATGATTACTGCGGGCGTTCTGTTCGCTAAATCCCAATGTATGCATTGAAGTCTGATTGAGATTTGAAGCAGCAATCTCTTGCTATACTTCGTTTTTTTTTTCAGATAAAAAAAAAATTGTGATTGTCGTCATGTGACTTGAAAGCAAACAATCTTGAAACGGGGAAATATGCGGCGTGATAAGCTACTGAAATAAGTGAAAACAGCACAATATTATCCTCTGATGACCGTTAAAATTCTAACCTTAAAAAACGGGGTATTTTTGATTACACAAAGTTTCAAAAAGTACGTTATATCTAACTGACATTCTCTCACACAAAAAATGAAGTTTCTACTATAAAATACAATACAAATATTCTTTATTGTTCACCAGAAAATACATTGAAAAGATTAAAATTAAAAATGTTCTACCTTACGTCATTTTGATTCCTTACGTAATTACTCCTCTGTTATCTAGAAATACCTACTGTATTGAAAAAAATATAGATGTTAAACTTATTTTGATGTGAATAATCACAACAATTGAAAGCAGCACTGGTATAGACGTCACATATATGGAACGACGCGATCTTGTTTCTGCCTCATTCTATCGTCGCTACATCGCAACCTCATCTAGACATCAGATAACAGTTGACAGTCTTTTATGTACTCGTTGGCTCTGTTGCATGTTTCAACCGTTTTTCGAAGCACAGGTATGTGTCCTACATAATATTTTCTTAGATTTCGTACTGCCTTTACAAACCCTTTCTTATTGTTATTATAAAGAGGAAGGGATTTTTTTTCTCAAGATTCTACGTACATGTTAAGGTATACCTTACCTACATGATTAAAAAATAAAAAACAAACACTTGAAGGTATCAGATGTCAAAGATAATTTAAAAAAACTGTCTTTGATAATCTCTTCATACAATTCATGTTTAGTCATATAGATATCTATAGAGATAATCTCCCAAGTAGACACTCGGCGCCACTCGGGTAAATGCGCAACCTTAAACTTGCATTGGCAATGAACATACCGCCCGAAACTTTGGACGGAACGGTGGACAGTAAAGTGGGCTAAGCCGTCGTCACCCGCCGAAAAAAATAAAAAATAGCATTCTTTTGTTATGATCCCGGGGATCCTAGGGACCGGTAGACGACGGGTTTTCGCGCATTAAATGGAGACTATTCCATGTTCCGATATGGCAAAGTCGACGAAAACAACGTGTTTGGTATAAGTAAGGTGTAATAAGTACCTAATTTTAACCAACTTAAGAGAGTGCTTAAGTGTTACATAGAAATATTAGCTTATAACGGATTAAGGTGCAAAAAGATGAATTAACATTTAACGTTGACAATTATTGTACCAATAGTATCAATGATTTTTTATCACGCTATTGACGTACGTCACATCTATCGGGGTTTCAATTTTTTTTGTTTGTGAGATTACCTTTAGGTACAGTGGTTACATATTTATTTTGTGGAGATGATTATAATGACAGGAAACATTGGGAACTGATGGCTTTTCCGAAATATTATTAGCAAAGGTACAGATTTAGAAGTTTTAGAAGCAATATTTTAGTCAATAAAAAATCTTGTTACGATTGTAATTAAAATAAATACTGTCAAACACATGACATTATATACTCATAGCAAACATTCAGTACTTATCACTTCCTGCTACTTTCGAATTTTATGCCTGATACTTCAGAAACCAATAGATTTTAAGTAAACAAAACTCAAACTCAAACTCAAAATATTCTTTATTCAAATAGGCCTAGCAACAAGCACTTTTGAATGGAGGCCAGGAGGCCATCTGCGTTTCGAACCACGCACCATGAAGGGTTTCGTGCCTACTACTACTAGTCCACATTTAAATCCTCTATATCCTATGCTATTAATTTATAAACAAGTTTTTTAGAAAGCCGTATGTCATTTTTAGGGTTCCGTACCAAAATGGTAGTAAAGAAACCTTTAGGGTTTCAGTTTGTCTGTCTGTCTGTCTGTCACATCGCTAAATATCTCAAGACCTACTAATGCTATCGATTTGAAATTTGGAATAGTTATAAAGAACGCTAACCTAGATCATTTTTAAAACTTGACCGGTTTTTTCATACAAGTTCTCATACGTTGGAGAAAGAAATTTTCACGATGGAAGTATTGAAGCATTTGCTTATTTTTGCATGTATTTTTCTGCATGAGAAAATAAGCAAGTGGATGCATTTCATTACCTATCAGTGTTATACCTACATGTTCTTTTAGCGGAATAGGAATAACGATCCGGTGAAACTAATTGAAATGTGAAAAATGTGCTAAAACGATGAACCGATTTGGCCCGCAATCCTATTTCATTAAAGATATTTACATGTCACAATTTTACAAGTCTACACTAACAATACTAAGGCGTAACACTGTGACCAGAAGGTATGGTCTTGTTGTTGACATTAGACTTGTACTATTATAGGTACCACCTCATACCATTATGAACTGGACCCGGATGTTTCCCGAAGTAACGCATTTCGGCCAGTAACAAAATGTCGTTTTGAAATTTTAAGACTTACCTTAATCTCTGCTCGCACCAACTAAGACCCAATGTTTTCCAAGACTTTATAAAATACTCTCGAAATCTGATTAAAGTTTACAACGTGAACCTGGAAGTATTATCTAGATAAGTTTTTAAACGGCGATTCATAAAAGCAGGTACAAGAAAGAGCGAAAATATTAATTAAAGCCTTGTTAGGGAAGTTCAAGTTGTAATTAGTGAAATTCCTTCACGTTTACGTGGTACTTTGGTTCTTGATTCAGCTGAAATGTTTGGGTAAGTAAATGAACACCGCTAGCGTAGGCTGCTACACTAACAGAGGTAAGGGAGCCAGAGTGAATATATTGATTTTTATAGTTGAGTATGTAGACCGACATATGGGCAAAAAATGGGTGGATACAAAATACATACCTATTATGTATTTCCTAACCAGGGTTAGAAAGGGTATAACATAGCCACGTACTGATAGTCACAAACAACTATGTCGTAAACTGGCACTTTCGAGAAGCTCTATAGAATATTCCTCATATTTTAAAATGTTCTGAGGCTGAGGCCGAAGTTTTATCCTTCTCCGTCCATTGTATATGCGCATATTTAAAAGAGAGAGCTGCGTGATTGTGCAGAATCTCCCGTCATGAGTTGACGAGTTGGCGATTGCATACGACAGGTAATTTTCCTCTCTCCGCCCGCTGAACAACGGATATGGAATGCACGGTATAGACATGTACATATCCTCAGAGACCAGTTAATTACAAAGCCTGCCAATGACGTTTTCGCTAGATAGTGTTGTTATATTACCGAAATTTTATCACCAAATAAATTAAATGTAACTTAATTATTACCTTGTGGTGTCAGAAATGAAGTCTCATTTTGAGTCGGTTATCCATTAAATTTATTTATTTAATCGTATGACAACACATATTTATAGAGCGCAATCAGAGCACAGCTTTAAGGTTGTTAAGCCAGGCAGTTATGTCAGGTGACAAGATGAAAAGGTGATCAAGGTCCATCCATTGTAATTAGTTTCAGTTAGTTATTACTACGCTATGGCAAAAACATCTTCCATAATACGGAACGTTAGTGCAAGGAAAATAGGAAATATTGAAAGAAAGACTAAGATAAAGTTTGAAGCAACTGTCTTTTTACAAATATTACAGCCTTTGTCCTCTGCCACGGTTGCGACTAAAGGTGGTTTGCACCAACTTATCATTATAAAACGAGAAAGGTAAAATATGGCACCGGCAGGATAATGATTTCAAGTTTACCTTTATAACGCTTTAGTACATTGTAAACTAAGGAGATAAAGCACTGTTTTATGTCACGGGCGCGATATTGAATCCTGAACGTAACGAAGGACTTCGTATTTTACTCCCGAGCGCAGCAAGGTTGTTATGAGTTCTATGTATAGTGAAGGTATTTAAACACGCCCAAGACAAAAATAGCTTGACCTCCGAGGATTATACTCTTTTTTTCTCACCTCTTATGATACAATAAAAAAAGCCAAGGCTATATGCTAGAAACAGAATCACAGAACATCAAAGAAACTAGAAAATTAGAAAAAAGCTCCAAAATGAAATTTTAAGGATTCAGTAATAACTAAAAACACAACACTTGCCGGGTAGACATTAAGGACTTAACAATAAGAACTATAAAAAAACACAGTTGTACTGAACTTAGTTAACCAGCGGGTTATAATTAAGTTCAGTAAAAGATTACAACCCGGCTAAAGCCAAGACATTTAATGATTTGCTTTCGGAAAGATTTGCAAGATATATAATTTGGAATTGTCGAGCAAGTGTGAAAAACATATCGCTTATTTGCTTATTAACCCTTCGATGCGAAGTGTCGTGAATTCGAGATCCGCGTGTTTTTACAAAACATACCTTGGCTCGGAACAAGGATTTCCTGCCTCACATTGCTGGCATAATCGACAGACAATCCCTTCCTTACCACCTTTTAATTCCCAATTTTTATCAGTCGAGACACTCGCTAAACGTTACCATCAATCATCGGCAATTACTTAGTTTCCGAATATGTATCGTAAATAATTACTATTTTCAACGATTTTGGGATACATAATGCCACATTTTTTTTGTCACGTTTAGAATCGGTATTTCTTATATTTTTTTAAGATTACGATAATGTAAGATTCAATTTTATATTAAATTTCCTTCTCCTTCGAACTCCAAAGAGCCTTCTTTCGCAATTTAATCATATTAGTGATTTTTGAGGATCATGGAAAATGGAATTGACAGATTTTTATATCACACTTAAGAACAGTTTTTCGCAATAAGCCCTCGACAGGATAATTTGCTGAGATAAAAATTATTAAATAAACCACAAGGTTATATAAAAATACTTAGGCCGGGTTTTAAAAAGATCCGTTAGACCAAATATCAGATCAAATTTCAGTAACTCTGTATATTTTAGATTTTTTTGTCGTCAGTTTATGGAATTTTTATAAACTTTTTTTTTTCAATGGCTTGTGTTCCTGCGGGTCGCATTATCTCTCAACGCATTCTCGGAAATGTTGTGAACAGGTTCGATAATCATATAAAAAAATGAGTCGGTTTTTAGAAATTTTAAAAAGTGTTTTTTAAAGATTTCGTATGTTTCTGCGGGGCGGGTTTTGGTTTGTTCTCCTCTACAGATCGCATTTCCCAACCGAGTCTCGTGAAATTTGTGAGTAGTTTTAATAATGATATAGATTTTTTCGTCGAGTCAGATTTTGAAAATTAAAACAAACGCGAGATCTACAGCTTAAGAAGCCACTAGTCTGTAGAATATAGTTTTATGTTTTCTTACTTGTTACACACATATCTTTTATCAACCTCGGAACATCCACCACCAACACTGCTCGGAACATACCCGTCAAGTTTATACGAAAAACAATTAAATCGGGCGACGTAAAAACTAATTTCCAGCTGTCAATATCGATACGTGTGACATTTTGACACTTAACAACGTCGGATAAGATCAAAGAAAATAAGGAAATTCTAAAATGAGGACAAGAGGAAATTAAAATGATGTTACAGCAGCGAACGTAAATAAATATTTTGTCGTTCGCTGCGTTATAGTACTTTTAGCTCACGATCGCGAGTTAGACATAATTGTGGTTGTGACACATAAACACATCGATAATGCGAACCCGCATTCGTGAGATAAACGTACAATATAATACAATGAGTACGTATGTGACGTGTACGTACGTGAGTAGTATGATACGATGAGAGAGGCAAACAACAGGCGGTCTTATCGCTAAAGAGCGATTTCTTCCAGACAAGCGTAGCGGAAAAGAAAACTAATCATAACGATTGATCATAGGTGGTGCTGAGTTAATACATATGAAACCTACTAATAATTACAACAATAATATTTTTCACTTCTCATGCTCGAAAAGTGTGTCATATTAGACTTGTTAAGCGGGGCTAAAGTAGTACATTTAACCCCTAGGGAAAATATGAATACATATTTATGATTTACAAAACATTTGAATTTGACCAATAAAAATACTTCACCTATTAAATCTACCAATCACAGAACACTAATTTAACCCTTAAAAAAATTTTTGGTATTGGGTATTAACCAACCAGAATACAGCTTTACTAAAATCGACCAATCTGGAAACATAATTATTTTTTCTAAAGAGTCTAAAGATTAAGTTTGTAGTAGTCCCTATTTCACAATAATTAAAAAAAGTGGTTAAATCGTTCGAGCAACACTTTGAAGCGCTCAATGGAAGGTCAGTTTAGCTTTTTTCGCGCGTTAATGTTGCGCGCGAACCGCATTGTCTATGTTTTGTGTGTCAAAGGAGTATAGAAAAAAAAACATGCTGCAAAAGTATCTTCGCCGTGGAATTTATTGTTAATTTTGGGTGGGTTAACCTTTGTTTATTTATTTTCTCGCTATCGAAGTGAAAAGTAGAGTGTATAACTCTGGTCTAAAAGCCATATTACCCCTCGAACTATTTTCCCTCACTTCGTTCGGGAAAATAACTATCTCGTGGTAATATGGCTCATTTTAGACCCTTGTCATACAATCTACTATTTCACTTCTCATGCTCGAAAAGTGTGTCATATTAGACTTGTCAAGCGGGGCTAAAGTAGTACATTTAACCCCTAGGGAAAATATGAATACATATTTATGATTTACAAAACATTTGAATTTGACCAATCAAAATACTTCACCTATTAAATTCACCAATCACAGAACACTAATTTAACTCTTAAAAAAATATTTGGTATTGGGTATTAACCAACCAGAATACAGCTTTACTAAAATCGACCAATCTGGAAACATAATTAATTTTTCTAAAGAGTCTAAAGGTTAAGTTTGTAGTAGTCCCTATTTCACAATAATTAAAAAAGTGGTTAAATCATTCGAGCAACACTTTGAAGCGCTCAATGGAAGGTCAGTTTAGCTTTTTTCGCGCGTGAATGTTGCGCGCGAACCGCAGTGTCTATGTTTTGTGTGTCAAAGGAGTATAGAAAAAAAAACATGCTGCAAAAGTATATATCTTCGCCGTGGAATTTATTGTTAATTTTGGGTGGGTTAACCTTTGTTTATTTATTTTCTCGCAATCGAAGTGAAAAGTAGAGTGTATAACTCTGGTCTAAAAGCCATATTACCCCTCGAACTATTTTCCCTCACTTCGTTCGGGAAAATAACTATCTCGTGGTGATATGGCTCATTTTAGACCCTTGTCATACAATCTACTATTATTAAGAATAATATACATACATAAATATAGTATACATATACACATATATAGTCAGTCACATAGTTTAAAGGAGCTAAGTCTTAAATACGTCATGAGAGAGACAAAAAGTAATCTAAACGTACCTACTGTCCTACTCTTATCTCAGGAACCCGGGTGAGCAATGGTTGTATATTGACATATAATACCACATTGCTGTCTATGTGTTCGTATGTGTCACAAGTCACAACTACAAGTATGGCTTACCCGCACTCGTGAGAATAAAGTACTGTACGAAATGAACTTGTCAGAAGCAAAATTTACACATAAAAAGACCCAAAGATTGTTATTTATTATACTCGTATACATTTTCGTCCGTTGACTACCAAAACTCACTTTGTAACAAAGATGTACTTCAAATAAAGCTTGTAACTCAGCATTTTTTAGTACTGAGATACGAGGTTTCTCAGAGTAAAGACGGATTTGCCAGTGGGTTCGGGTTATCATCTGCCTAACGGACTGTTTTATTTAGACCATAAAATATAAAGCCTCTTATTGCGCGCTAGTTTGTTTTGTACGGGTACAATTTTGTCAGTCATTTCCCCTCGGCTGATAATTACGGCTGCTTCTGTTCAACCACCCATGGAACCGCAGCTGACGTTCTCGGAGCTTCACGGGACAGCTCTCTGAAGCATTTTGTAAGTCGTCCGAAAGAAACTTAGTCACGAAGTTTTCGTGCTGTTGTCTGTTGCTGGCTCTCGAACTAAAAAAAGTGCGTTTTTTAAAGGATTGACAACAATAAAAGTAAAGTTTAAAACAACGAAAATGTAACATCCATAATGAAACCATTACGCATATGCAAATGTGTCAAACATCGAAATATAATAAGTATAGAAGCATAACGCCTAACAAACCTGACATTTACGACGTCTTTGAAACCAAAATGTCTTATAAGTCGTTATCCAATCAACATTCACTTGAAGTTTGAGTAGACCTAATTTTCGCAAAGGTTTTATACCATTTCACCTAAGTTCACAAATAAGAAAAATTGTATGTATTGTGACTGGTTAGAATCTATTTGACACGAGTTGCTGATTTGTCAATAGTTTGACATGTTCGTTCGAGTTGAACTTGATTTAAGTACGCCTCACTTTCAACGCGGATGGTTTTATTTTATAACAATTCAATTGCGTAATCAACAATCAATACATGAAAATTTCTAAAAATATTTATTTAATAAAATGAAATACCTATGTAGTTATTAAACGTTTCTTGAAATCGCTTTTTACAAATCACATAGTACACATTCGCCTCGCTTTTTCAAAAATAACGAATAATATCAAAAATATGTGGTACTTACTACTACTGTGAACTATATACAATTGGTTTACCAGTTTACTATTTACCTCCAATTCACTTTTTTAACAATATGATGTATAATTGTATTTACTCCGTTTTGGATACATTAAGCATTCTATCATACGTTATTGTAAATACATGAATGAAGATCCCTATTATAAGTACTTAGGTATATTACTCGTATCATTACGAGTATCATGAGGTAAAGTTTCTTGTATGGGAGACCCCTTAAATATTTATTTTATTCTGTTTTGTAGTATCCAGTTTTTAACTAAGTACTTAACAAAAAAAACAACTGAAGCGAGTAGGTATATCACAAAGTAACCTCTTTGTTTTTGGTCCGTAGTAGATATACTCAATTTTCATAAACTTATATTGCATAACATCAACCACGGCAGTAAAGTATGACAATATATTAATTGGTTTTACTTACTAATGAAATGTCATCCCTTTTTCCATATGTGTGACTTCTACACCAATTTACGGTGCAGGCCGGTATTAATATCGTAATATTTTTAACCACTTACCGTTTTATTTTAATTTGTTCTTTTGACAAATTGTCAACCGATTGAGTCAATGTGGGATAGCCGACTGAGAAGCGATCCGGCACTGAAACGTCACTGAAAGTATAAGCTCCGCCTTCGGCACTAGATATGGTGGCACCAGTTTTGAGCGACAGTTATGCTTCCATACTTATTAAATTTCGATGGTGTCAAATACATACTGACAGGAACGGTATTAAAATAGTGTGAAGTACCTGTTTTTTATTCACAAAATCTAGCTTAAGCTACATTTAATACGTTGAAGACATAGATGAATAATAAAATAGTAAATTTTAGATCGCATAGAGCGTATCTTATCAGTGCATGTGAAATTTTTAACAGGCGAGAGGCTCGTAAATTATATTAACATGCATACGGCCAGTGCCATAAATGTCAGCAGCTGCAAACGGCGCGCCAGGGACCTGGTGTCAGCTGCCGTGCCGTATGTGGCACAAGTTACGAGTATAAGAAGCAGGTAATGAAATTAAATAAATATAAATGTGTCTTTCCCTGGAAAATATGGTTGCGTTGTGTTGCGAGTCAGGCCAACATTTACCTATAGCGTAGCTGTCAAATAAATAAAACGAGTTCTCAAATCATGAAGGGTTGGCAAAGCGTTGACGCCTCTTCTAGAATAGTAGAGCAATTCTCCATATTTGTTATTTAATACAGAATACTAAGACGTTTCACGCCACCCGTTCTTTAGTAGAAAAGTTAATTACCTACCTAAATATGAAACGAAACATGATTACAATATTAACGGGCTTATAATGTATGTATAAAAAATAGGCAAACGAAGGTTTTATCTTGTTTTGTTAAATAACAATAAAAATATAAATTTATATATTTTTCACAATTTTATCTCCAAAACTAAAATCCGCCATAAGCTCATGTAATGAAGTTTCATAGATAGGTAGGTTTTTTTTAATAACCTGACTGTGGCTTTATATGCCGGGCCCAATAAAGCGATAGGAGTACGCGGTTGGAGAGTGGCCTGGTGAAAATCCAGGAGAAACCTCCCACACGACCACGCAAGCAGTTTGAACACTGAAATACTCTAAAAGTTTGCGCTCCAACGAGATTGGAGCTCCTGGGAGTTTTTTCGCTAGTTCACTAAAGTTAGCCTAGCTCAGAAGAGTCCAGCAAGAAAGTCAGCTAAGCCCGACCTGAGTCGGACCGACTCTACCCGGTCGGACTGACTCCAGGGCCGTAGCCAGAGTTAGATTTAAGATAGGGCAGCGGTAATCACAGGTAGGGCGCAACTGGCTGGCTCAAGACAGAATTTAACTCAAAATTAACTTGATCACTTGATCGGATCTGGTGAATCGATTTTCGTCGAATGTACATGTTATATCAAACTTCCTCGTTATATCAAAGGCAGAATTCAAGTATTTGAGACAAGAAATGACGAGACCGCTTAATAGCATCCAGTAACCAACCTTCGTCTTTTTTCTTTACTTACCCACATGCTAAATCAGATATATTAAATATTCTTTGAGGTTGCTTTTGTGTACAATATGTTAAGGTACATGTCGCTACGCTGCCTACGCTAATAGTTTTTATACTTATGTCAAACTATAAACAAACATTTTACTAGTATATATTATCATAGACGATGGGTTAAGGTAGGGCAATAGTATTCTAAGGTAGGGCATTGCCCCATAATGCCCCCTCCTAGCTACGGCCCTGACTGACTCTTCCACGGTGTACCCTGCTTCCACGAAGGTAGGTAGGTAAATGAGGTAGTAGGAAGCAAATGGCCACTTTTTAAATGTCAATAAGGACGATTTCTCATTACTGCGTTAACACGGTATTAACACCTTCAAAAGGTATGGTACCTTTGCTTGAGAATTCCGCTAAATGCTACGAAACGCACCCGCTTCAAAATTGCACCATGCCTGAATTGTGCACTATCGAAAATTCGATTCATTAAAAATGTATGGAAAATATCGACGCCACTGGACGTGTTGCCCCGCGGCTGCCCAAGCAGGCCAGAAACCGGTAATTGTCCTAGCATATAAAGTAGACATAATTCGTCCTTACAGATCGTTCACAAAAATCATCATTTCTGACTAAAACGCTTATTCCAACCTCTCATAATTTAGGACCCTAAATAGGGGAGAAGAGAATTGAAGCATCCAACTCTTGTTGTCGCCCAGGTTATTTCGGGTGTCGAGACCATCACGTCCATCAATTGGCGGTACTGGCAACACTGACGGTATCAATCCAGTCTCACCGGTGACGTCACAAAGCAGAGTTGATAAATACCCAGGCACCTTCCACGGAGCTCTCTCTTGCTCGGCGGCCGTGAAGGTGACAAGAAGTGGATAGTGTCAACCTGAGTATCTTACTTTAATAAATATGTATTGTTATTAATTATGATTGTTAAATATTAACAATCATTATTAATAATGCGAATTGGCTTATATTGTAACTTTGCTTAGATAAGTATGATTGGCGATATCTAAATATGTATTTGGTAGATTTACTATCGATGAGTGTATATTATGTAAAATGTGCATATCTATATACTAGGTACTATGGTTTAACTAATAAAGTATGTGCAACAGTAATCCTGTGTTTGCTATCACTCTAACGTAATGCTACGCCCCACTTTAAAGATTTTAAACCCTGGAAGTTGTAACGACTCCTTAACCACTTTTTTAAACCTGAGTGTGACTTTAAAGGCTGGATCCAAGAAAGCGATAGAAGTGCGCTCTTGGAGAGTATATTAGGTATATGTAGCCTTGGTAAAATCCAAAGGAAACCCATACGACACGGCCACGCCGGCGGGTTAAACACTGGAATACTCTAAAAGTTCGCGCTCTAGTGAGATTGGTTGAGCGGCTTCAATCGAACCTGAAGGTGTTTACGCATACGTGTGTACGCGTCCTTAGGTATGTGTGAACGCGTCCTTAGCATGTTTTTACTTTTCAATCAGATACATTTTTATTTTAAATTCTAAAAACAGTTTTCCATGCGTATTGCAAAACGCAAATTTTCCTTAGGAGTTACGAAAATATCTACTACCACAATGTGTCAACTGCCACGCGGCATCAAGTTGCCACCCACCTGGTTAAATATATTTGGTGGATTACATTAAAAGTTACAATTTAATAAAGTATGGTGCAGGGACTGCATAACCGGAAAATAAAGGTACCCTTTTAAAACAGTATGACGTCATACCGTTTAGTTTCGGTTAGGTTTCGATACCGCAAAAGATTTTTTTCGGTAGCGGAATATAACGGTACCGCTATTTTTTTCGATACCTGAACCGTTTTCATTAAAGTATCGTTTAGGCTTTACGAGTGTGCCGCCAACGACGCCAACCAATCAGCGCTAGTTATTGGGTGTATGCCTAAAATACCCATTTTTATTAAATATCGTTCGGCGCGATAGATTACTGACGTAGTCGCTGTTCACTGTTGGTCGCGTTTACGTACCCATCGTAAGAGTTACGACCGAATTTTTTCGGTACCGAAATAATACCGGTTGGCTACCGTTATAATAAATGTTTGAATATACCTATGAACAATAGCGATATCTTTACTTTATACCGTACCGAAAACGGTCTCTGGTATGCTGGCACCACATTTCCACACTTTGTCTTATAAAAAAACATGCTTGTATTGTGTTACTTTACCCTGTGCCGCTTAGACGCCATATGAATAGTTTATCAAGTTTGGTATCCCTGGTTAAATTCTGGTGCTCACTTCGTATGTGGCTGCAAGCATCCTACAGATGAACGATGGAATCGCGCGTTAACTCCATGTGGCACAGAAACAGCTCACGCATCCGTGCGGTTAGGCTGCGGCCACTATTGTAGCGACCATGAAAATTCAGGCGCACAGGGGTATTGAATTGCCAATCTAATAACAAAAAAATACGTAGGTACGTACGACGTACCTATAACATTATAACTGGCCCTGTTATGTTCTTTCCATCTCAATAACAGCCAGTGATAGATCACCTCAGTAGCCCGCAGCCCCGCAATGTAATGAAAATTGAAAGTTCTTGCACCGTATAAATCGGCCTTAAAGGTCCGCATTTGCTCTCTGCTGTAAAAATGTTGTCGTGTAGGTATCAATTATATGGCCTGTATATGGTATCGTATCTCCGTAAACGGATAAACCAATTTGAGTGCGGTTTACTGAACAGAATGCTTTATCTGAGTATGAAGTTTGGCACTTAACTCATTCAATTCCAGACCGCGCCCCCTAGGAAGAAAATTGTATGGACGTGAACGCATATACGTTGCCGGCAGTCAATGTCTTAATATTGCAATTCCCGCTGCCTGATTGTCTCCATCTTGGCATCAGAGCACGAGCTCACTATCAGTCCCCCGGCGCGGGCTTTGTTTGCGCGTTTGATTAATAACAGATAAATATGTTGCACGTACCGCGGGTCATAAATGTCCCATGAAAATGACAAATTTTACGCTAACTATGTGTCATTTAGTTTCGAGCCGGTGGCGTTGTGTTGATAAGGTTTACCACTACCATTCACACTGATACGTTCAAAATCATTACACAATGGCAGCCCTGTTAGGTAGATTAAAATCATTGGTATTTATATCTAACTGTCAATCCAACGAAACTTATATAAACAAGTTAATTAAATTATCATAAAAAAAAACGATACATTTAATGAACTATCTCCACCATCTAGACTTTCGATAAAAAAACCGCACTCAATTGTTTTCATCCTTTACGAAGCCACTTACGATGCCACAGACAGACACATATATATACACAGATACACATTAAAATTATAACATACTTCTTTTGCGTTGCGTTTAAAAAACGGTCGGCAGTACGCTTATGAATGTTTTGCAGTCGCGAAGCGTCCCTAGGCTACGCCAGTGACTGTTTTCCATCAGACAGGTCGTACATGTTTGTTTGCCAACGTCCGAGTGTAACATTTGGTGTCATGTGTCCTTAAAAAAATATCTGAAAGGCACATTAAGCTCCCACACCTGCAGCAGTTGGGTTAGACATTGGAAAGGTAACCTATCGCAACCACTATTTTTTTTTACCGAATTTCATTTGTCCGATAAGTTTTAGGTTTTGTGATACTTCTCCGAATATACAACTCGTCAGTTTTTTCGTTTGCCATTTGATATTATCCAAATAAATCATTTGTCCGAACAACTTTTACCACTACGATCATTTGACTTTTCACTGCTTTCGTCTTTTTTTCACAATCCATTTTTCACTTCTCCGGCACTACTTTTCGCATTCTACACGTTTGGTAAATTTTCATTTTCTACACATGCCTAGGTAAAGTTGGCTACCGGGCGAGCGAGGGTAATCTTTTAGCGCAAAACCGACTCTAATGTTGTTAGGTTCAGAAGACTAGGGCGGGAGCGAAACGAAGCGGAACGGTTAAAAAATATAAAAAAACCGGCCAAGTGCGTGTCGGGCCACGCACAGTGTAGGGTTCCGTAGTTGCCCGTCCATCATGTCACCGGTCATATGCGGAATTACGGACCCGTATAAGGGTTTTTACTGATGTTAGTACTGATGATGTACTTTTTTGAGATGTTGTGTTGTATACATATTTTTGCCCTTTACGGTAATGTCTACTTAGCTGTGATAGTTTTCCTTTTAAATTCATCGTATATACTACTACCGTGATTTTTTTCACATGCCTAGTAGCCACCGTTTAGCTGGCAGGGGGGGGGGGACACTTAATATCACGCCAACCGATTCTTGAATCAAAAAATGCTTTTAGAAACCTTATAATATTTTTGAAAGAGCTATCCAACGATATCCCACACGATGGGGTTTGGAAGAAAACAAAATTGCACCACCACTTTACATGTAGGGTGTTGCATGTTACCCTAAAAAAAATTTTTTTATGATTTTATTCTACCATTTTGTCAACGTCATTGATATGTATACTCATGCCAAATTACAGCTTTCTAGTACTAACGGTTACTGCGAAAAGCGGGGGATGGACGGACGGACATGGCGAAACAATAAGGGTTTCTTGTTTAATACGGAACCCTAAAAAGAACATACAACGTAATTAGGAACCTACTCCTTTTTTATACCTAGTACTGGCCACAATATAAATCTCTTTTTCTCATAAATGGTATGAAATGTTCTCATAACATCTGTGAAGATAGTATCCGAAAGTGACTCATCCTGGACAATTACCAGAAGTATCCGGGAAACAGCACCTAGGAAGTATGTAAATTGCATACTTAAATTTAGAATTGTTTTATCAAAGAAGCTAAAGTTAGCAGTAATAGACATTTTAAAAAAGTAGGTAACTGTGGGTACGGCAGCGGGGGCACTGCCGTAGTCGAGCAAAACAAAGAGGCACAACTGTACCATCCTTTTCTCCATTCGCGATTCAGGCCATTTTCAATATCCTGTAATTTTGTGCTGGCTAAAGCTAAAACCCTGAATTTTCAGTAACATGTAGGCCATAATATGACTTAGATACGTTCTCAATATTATTCAATTTAAACTTATAGATAACAAACTGCCCGTCTAAGTCCCTTATTTTTGTCACTGACACACTGACCGATCATCATAATTCTAAGGTAATACTAGTAGACCCCATCGTAATATAACAAGTAAAACGCCTAACAAACCTGACGTTAAATTTTGATCCATTTACGACGTCTTTGAAACCAAAATGTCTTATAAGTCGTTATCCAATCAACATTCACTTGAAGTTTGAGTAGACCTAATTTTCGCAAAGGTTTTATACCATTTCACCTAAGTTCACAAATAAGAAAAGTTTTATGTATTGTGACTGGTTAGGATCTATTTGACACGAGTTGCTGATTTGTCAATAGTTTGACATACCTATTCGTTCAAGTTGAACTTGATTTAATTACGCCCCACTTTCAACATGGATGGTTTTATTCCATAACATTTCAATTGCGTAATCAACAATTAATACAAGGAAATATCTAACAATACTTATTTAGTAAAATGAAAGATACCTATGTAGTTACTAAACGTTTATTGAAATCGCTTTTTACAAATAAATAGGTACACATTCGCGTCGCTTTTTCAAAAATAACGAATAATATCAACATTTTGTGGTACTACTACTGTGAACTATGTACAATTGGTTTACCAGTTTACTATTTACCTCCAACTCACTTGAAAAAAACTGAAGCAAGTAGGTATATCACAAAGTAACCTCATTGTTTTTGGTTATATACTCAATTTTCAAAAACTTATATTGCATAACATCAACCACGGCAGTAAAGTATGGCAATATATTAATTGGTTTTACTTACTAATGAAAAGAAATGTCATCCCTTTTTCCATCTGTGTGGCTTCTACACCAATTTACGGTGCAGGCCGGTATTATTAACGTAATATTTTTAACCACTAACCATTTTATTTTAATTATTTTCTTTTGACAAATTGTCCGCCTTCGGCACTAGATTTGGTGGCACCAGTTTTGAGCGACAGTTATGCTTCCATACTTATTATATTTCGATGGTAGACCCGTAAGCTTTAATTTTAAACATAATTAGTTTTTAGCTTGTCAATTCATAAAAAACCTAAATATATTGCAGTTTCAGTTACGTTTCAGAGATATACAGACTGCTCTGCATGTATAGATCTGGTAACTAATTTAAAAATAAAATCGTTAAAAAGGAATTGGTATTAGGTATGTTCATTGATTTAAGGAAGGGCTTCTATACGATAAGTCACAGATTACTTCTTAAAAAACGCCATGGGAATTAAGGAAATGCGGCTAAAATACTTTCTAGTCTTACCTTACAAACCGTCATCAAATTGTAAAAATCAGTAATAGTCAGAGCAACTCCGAAAAAATAACTTACGATACCCTCAAGGCTCTATACTGGGCCCTCTACTATTTATAACATTCATTAATGATATATGTGATCTAAATCTGAGTGGTTCTATTTCTTTATGTGCGGATGACACAAGCCTCTTTTACTTTGGGAGTGAAATAACGGACATAATGAACCAGGCTCAAAACAACCTAAATACCCTGCATGAATGGTCCAGAAAAAATGTAGTGACTATAAATATAACTAAGACGAACTTCATTATTTTCTGCGCGAAGAATAAGAAATTTACCGATCCTCAGCCTCTGACCAAAAATAATAAACTTCTAATTAAAGTAGAATCGAAAAAATATCTGGATCTAATATCAGACAGTCGCCTATCTTGGAAGCCCCACATTGAGAAACTCCCGTCCAAGTTGTCTTCCCTAATATGTAGATGGTTCGATGTTTTCCAAGATCGGTTTGATACGTTATTTACAACTTGCTGGTAAAATCACATATAGAGTACTTCATCGAACTATGAGGATATGCAGCCAAGGTAAATTTAACTCCATTAAATTATAAAACTTCTCTTTCTAACCAAAACTAAAAAACGTATGTAAAGAAACCCAACTAATGAACCTATCTCAGCTTTATAAGTATAATACATGTATACTGATTCGGAAAATTCTGGGCAGAAAGATACACACCTCGTTCACCATAAAATCCCAGATTGCCAAACGTTCGGCAAGACGTCCAAATGACATGTCTCCGACCTCCGGGAACAAAACGTTATGGGAAGAGAAATCTAATGTACGAGGGTGCACAACTATATAATCACCAACCAATTAAAAGACACCAAATCTCTGTAATTATACAAAAATACCCTTAAAAACACATTCTTAGCGATTTCTCGGAGTTTCTATAACCCTTTTTTTTACAAAGTAAAGTGACTAATAATATTGCATATATATATATTATAGATACCTGATACATAAATTCAAACATTGCCATTAAAATTATTAGTAATAGTTGTGTCCAAAATAACAAACCATGACGAAGATTATTTTGTCTCAACACTATGAGGTGGGCACCCACCGGTGTTTTCATAAATTTTACACCTCGCATGCTTGACAGCTAGGTTTAATACCTATAGGTATTAAATTGCAAAAACACATGTTCGAATATCTCTGGTGGATGTTCACTCTGATAGGTACTGGGCATTATTCATCAATTTATCATTCATAGTAGGTACTTACCCTACTCTATCGTATTCTATCCCAAGACAGCAGCAGCCAATAAGGCGAATTTAGTTCGCATACTTTCACAACTTACCAAATTCCGACGAGTTATGAATGAAGCTAATTAAATTCTGCAGTAGGAAATCGAATCAATAGAATATATCGACGGTCCCAATTAAAAGAGTCGGATCTGCAAAATTGGCATTTTCGTTTTATTGCGTCATTGTCATTAAAAATCGCTATATTTTATTACTATATTCTCAGTTTTTCAGTTTACCTATTATTTTCCGAGATTTTCACGTAAAAAATGTTGGATCTTCTACAGCGTCCGCTTAATATCGTCGGATGATACGTTGCGACTTTGTTAAAGGGGCGAGGAGAGGGACACCGCGGTCGTAAGTGCCAGTACCCACCATATTGCACGGACTTCGTGCGCACCTCATTTTGTTTAGAAAACAAAATAGATTAGGTACATAATATTTACTTAGGTCTAGTTTTCTGAACAATCAGTCACAAGATTTGTATGTTTCTTCAAATAATGTCGGATGTCGTAGTTCTGACATTTTTATACGGATATACCTTCAGTGACATTGTCATAAGTACCACATCCGACATTTTTTACGGTTATAAAATTTCTGCTCATGTCGTAAGTAACACATCCGACTTTTTTTACGGTTATAAAATTTCTGGTCATGTCGTAAGTAACACATCCGACATTTTTTTACGGCTATAAAATATCTGCTCATGTCGTAAGTAACATTTTTATATGGAAAGCAAAAAACTGCAGATGTCTTAAGTAACACTACCGACAGTTTTGTTTGAACGTTGTAAAAATTTTTTTGTTCTAAATGACATTACCGACAGTTTTAACGGGACTAGGTAGTATTCATTGCTGTTGAAAGTGTACATATTGGGACAATTTCATTGTAAAAACTGCATATTTGTTTTAAATTAGTAGGTATTTATATCAGAGATGTTTTTTAAGGTGCATATGAATCGCCGATACCAAAACTCTTCGAGGATGTACATAAAGATAACGTAAACTCACGCCTGTATTGCCAAAAGGGGTAGGCAGAGGACATGAAATTTAATTCGAGTGCCACATTTAGCAATTGAAGGTTTAAATGTAAAAAAGTGATATTGTAGTGATAGGCGAGGATGTATTTAAAAGATTTTTTCAAACGGGTCTAACTCAATTATTTAGGTATTTACCTTTGTTACCAACGTTTCAACATGGGTTGCAACGGTAATGTTCGTGGCAGAACTGACCATGATATTCTGCGCCAGGTATGGCAATCCGGTACATCGGTTAGTAGTAATGTGAGTGACACGACCTACGGCATCAGCCTGTCGATGGGATGCAGACGTAAGTGTGAGTGTGGCGTTGACAATGATTTTACTGGTGCCACTATCCAGATTTTCAGACCTTGTTTTCTTAGACCATGGAACTGACGTCTCAGCAAGTTGTCAACGGGGATGTGGGTAAATAACATTTGACTACCCCAGAAAAGTTGATAAAAATGTTGAAAAGGTTCTACCCGTCCACTATGTTTCTAATTGTTTAGGGCACTGCACACAACGCTCACAGTATCCGCGCAGAGATTCAAAGATTTTTTTGTATCACTGGTCCTCCAGTTTCCAACAGATTTAAATCGTCCTCCCTATTGAGATTATTAGATGTTTTTAATGATGAAAATGAATATTATATGTTACGTAACTGATAAACAGCTGCGTAAGATACTCTCTGTCCTCTTTACAAACTCTTGAATATAGTGCCCTGTATAAAAATATACAAGTTTCTGCAAAATGCACTCAGTAACAGACCATTCCAAGTCCACTTGGGTGGGACCTGTAGTTCCGCCAGAGTCCTCAACAACGGTCTTCTCCAAGGATAGGTGAACCATAGGTGAACAGGAGCAGTGCTAGTGCACCCGTTTGACCTATATATCCACGACCTACCTACCCTGCTTAACACCAATTCGCGGAACTTTGCGTATGCTATTGTCTTGGCACTTGTGACGCAATTTGACAGTATGCAAGTTGCTGAAGCTATGCTGGAGTCGGACCTGGAACTACTAGATGACTCTTTTTCCGCTGGCATCCATGCCTTAGCTCTTCAAAGACCGAGGTGTCCTGCTTTCACCTGTGCAACCAAGTAGCCAAAAAGGAGCTAAGAGTCAAATTCAGGAACAAGGTTCTTCGTCACAAATTCTTTCCTAAATATCTGGGAATCACCTTAGATCTCTGATGATGGTATCAACTTTAAAAAACACCTGAACAATGTGTCCCCAAAATTGAAAACTTGATACAGCATTATTAAGAAGCTCACTGGAACAACCTGGGGCACCAATGTCACTGTATTCCGAACTACTGGACTCTCCCTGGTTTATTCTTCTGCTGAATACTACTAGCAGTGTGGCTAAATAGGGCCCATACCCCTACGGTCAATTTTTAGTTGAACCACACGCTGCGCCTTATAGCGGCTGTTTGAAAAACATACTGGGGTGGCTACCGGCGCTGAATCACATCGTACCACCAAACTTCCGACGGGACTGCCTTAACTACAAAATCGCGAAGATCCGGGAGAACCATAACGCGCTTAAAGTTCTCAGACTCAAGTCCCGAACCTGGAACCATTAGAAAACCTGCTTTGAAGCCAGGTCACCCCCTAGAGACCTGTTTGAGGTTACCGCTTGGGACATGTCGATGAGCCTGGTGCCTGCTAAACCGAATCAGGACAGGGGTCGGAAAATGTGCTGCTCTGTGGTGCAGATGGGGATGAATTAGCGGAATGCCACCACCACATCTTCTTCGAGTGCCCAATCACCAAATTTAGAGGAAATACGGTGTAATTTTATTACCACTGACACGCCAACTATACCAACTTTATTTATGTTTTACCAAATTGACAGATTTGATTTGATTTGACTTCAAGACTCTTTCGAAGGATGCAAATCTAATAATTTAATAAATTAAGTATTTAGGGAAAAATGTATGCCATATGATAAATAAAAACAATTAAATGTTTACCTTTGTCACTTTTTAATACTTCTCATAAGTAACAAGTATTAAGTTTTTTTATGTTAAAATATTAACAACGTGAAGTTGCTTTGCGTTAAATGCTCTTGGATAAAGTGGTTTTGTTTGTGAATGCAATTTACTTAAAACTTCTCAATTTTTTTTTCATGTCGTTTTTATGTTACCTACTTTTAATAATAAAGAGTACCTACTTAACGAAGAAGAACTTAACTTTTTAGTTATAAAAGCTATTTAATTATCACAGTTATCTCATCACAAGATTGTACCTGATCCAAAAATACATAAAAATTACACTTACGACAGACATACGTAATAAAAATGTCAAATTAAATAAGTCATTGGTGACACATACGACATGCCAAAGAAACTCATGTCCAGACCAAAAAGTCGCATGTGGCACTTCCGACAAACAAAAGTGCCTCATATCCAGGTAAAAAAGTTGCATGTGGTACTTCCCACACACGAGTGTGATACATGTCCAGACAAAAAAGTCTTATGTGACACTTCCGACAAATTATATCTTAAGACTTCGGTTAAAAAGGTATCAACTCTCATTTTCCCTATTTCTAGTGATTTTTTTGTAGTTTCGTGTATACACAATTTAAGGATACTTAATAATAACATATGACTCCAAATTTCATAACAATATTCTAAATATTGTCAAAATTATACGCAAAAACTTCTTTTGCAAACTTTGATCGCCTCTCCTGTAAAGTAGGCATTTTGCAGATCCGACTCTTTTAATTGGGACCGTCGACTATGAGCGATCACTTTTTAATACTATTGGGTTCATGAACAACGAGAAAAAGTAAATAAATCACTGCAGATCGTTCAACCTATGCGCCCCCCGAAGGACGCGCTATGCGCCCCACTCATCATTGCCTACCTACTACTTAAGAGGCCTTATAAGTTTTGAAATGTTTAGATTTCAAATTATGACAAGACCCATAAAGTGATTAAAGGATACGATGAATTTATAGTGACATAGCCATGTCTTGATTTTATTATCCGTAGTAGAATTTAAGCGAAAAAAGCCGTTTTTGTTTGAAAATGATCGTTTTGGAGTGATGTTTGAAACGATATTTCATAATGAAAAATCGTAATAGTACATTTAAAAGTTACGACATTAGGTCGCGAATAGTCCTGTTCTCTATAGTAACACTGAGAAAATGTCAAGATACGTGTAAATTCAAACAGAAAAAGGCCTAAACAAATGAGCGTTTTTTAACTCATAAGTGCTCTTACGCTGTATTAAAGTTATTTACCCTGATATTAGTAAAGTCTATTTAAAGGGAATGGCTTTTATATAATTAAATAATAGTGCAAAGACCAGTAATTAATGATAGCACTTTATGGTCGAAGTATGTATAATAGTGCTTTTCTCAAAAATAAAACAAATTATATGAACAAAAGTCCTAATACATTCTGGTCAACTTGTAGTTTAATATTCCGTTTTTCATTTGAGAAAATTTTCATAATTTATCAAATATCTCTGTTTGGATTCGGGTGAAAGTAATTTTGTCAGTAGTGCGATTTATGTAGCAAACTGATTAATCAGAACTAATAGTTAGCAATTTTAGTTCTTACTTAAATATTTTATTTCAATGTAGTCAATCCCGCCAAAATACGAGTGCAGATTTTTTTATTGCTTGATGTTTTTTAAGATACTGATATTATGCCACAAACCTTCCACAACCCCAATAGAACAAAATACATAAAAATAAATGATGTTAATTTTATGTCTATTATGAATAATTTATTTTATTTAATTCAATATTTTTCTTTCAGGTGAAAATTAGGTTTAATAACAATAAATAATTACATAAATGAAAGAACAGAACTATAAACTACACTTATGTACTACCTATATATAAAATAGCCCACCCAGATCGCCCGCTTGTGGCATGGTGCCTAGGACGCTAGCGGCATTCTCTCTTTGCATCGCAAAACTTAGACGCTGTACAAAGGAGCCAGCCCTGTGGTCGCCTGAGACGCCTATTAAACGTCCAGACGTCCTTAACGAATTTCTTTGTGTTGGACGATGATTGCCAAGTCACAAAATTTTATTTAGTAAGTAAATAAAGATTACCTAATAACAATCCTGATTTGGTTCTACGTTGTACGGTGAAAAAGTTTCAAGACTGGGTTTATTTTTAAATGGAATGTTTTTTTAAAGAGATCTTACTTCTTTTTGTACAATACAAATTTATGGATGCATCTAGAACTAAAAACTTTGGAACTAAAAAAGTATATGTCGCATTGCATAGGATTACAATAGTACATTATACAACTGGTGTATAAGAAGGGTATAAAAAGGCGAGTGGTGTGGGTTGCGATATGAGCCTTAAAAAAAATAACAACGATTCATAGCTTTTACGTTATTTTCGAGACCTATTTTTTCGAAGGTTGATTAGGTCTCACACGCACTGAACTAAAGCTTAGTTACGAGTTTTTATAGTTCTCAAATGCAGTGGCTAAGAGTTCATTTAAAATTACCCACCAGCAGTGAACGTGTTAAAGAGCGAAATTTATATATAGACAGAAAATCTTCGGTTTAAGTTTAGATCGCATTAGATTTCACGTTACTTGCGGTCTATGGTGCTAAAAATGGCAAAAGGTCTTCCGATTCAGGTAAAAAAATGACTTCTATGTATTTGTCGCTGTATTTTATTGTGCGCAGTCAAAAGCACTTTCATAACCAGTTTTTTTATTTGATAGTTAATTCTCGGGACCTAGGTATTTCCATTTGGTATCGGCGTAATTAATACCGCGCAAACATTTGCTGAGCTCTCAGAGACAAATGAAACCCTCTTTGTCGCAGCCGGATCAGATTGGGTTGTGGAAACACAGATTCACTTTGAGACAATTGTCAATTTTGGAATAGTTACACCAAATTTAGTAACGAAATGGTGTAAAATTTCCTTAATGCACAACATAATAAATCGAAAAGTGGTAGATTACTTTCTTGGCTGACTTTATTACTTATTTATATACTTACTGAGTGAGGAACAAATGAACTAATGATCTCGCATAGGGCAAAAATACAATTATACTAGATGAAAACCCAGCTACGCTCGGATAAAATAAATAGTATTCATTTTGAATAAAAAGTAATTATTTTCTTTTAGACAACTCTTACTAAAATTCCGTTTAGGTGTGTATTTTTTTGGTGTAATCAGTATTATTTTTAGTAAGCGATTAATCTTTTCCCCTTTTTATAATAAGGTATCTCCCCGCCAAACTATTCGGTGGGGTCCTGTTGATAATTTTCTTCTCCAATTAATGGACCCTGCCCTGAACAAAAATATGTTTAGACATTAAATCTAAGCACATTTTTTGTTACTTATCCTAAGAAACTTAGTGAAAATATATGTCAAATATTTAATTATATTTATTAAAATAAAACGCTAAACTTTTTACATATGAACGACGAACGGACGGCGAACGGCATGAGCAGTACCAAGTTATAAGATAAAGCGAGATAGGGATATGATTTTGCAGGACGCGCCGTGCTTCCGGCACCTGTCGACATGGACCGAAATCACCAACCAACCCCTCGGTATTTTATGTTTTGAAAAAAAAAAAACACACACCCAGCCGTAACATGCCTTTAACATTCATTCATTAGCATTCATATTACACGGTGATTATTAGCACGCAATATAGAGAGAATAAGACTGGAGCCGGCCATACACACGTACAAAGAAGTGTGAAAGAGATGTAAGCATAGACAATAACACATGTGGGAGCAAGATGAACTGACAAATCTCCTGTCCCTCATCGTGTATAAGGCCGTAATATTTGTCACCGTCACCGAAACGTCATCGATAAATGGCATTGCTGTCACCACATATAACACGACTAAGAATGGGATGCCACGATCGTGCTAAAGGATGTATCAGTCTTCTGATACATTTTAATTTAGTCAGGTTACCATACCCTTTGGGTCATACGCTAATCCTCTTTGTACGTCACCGTTTAACTGAAGGCCTACTCTGAACTTCGTATCGTGCCGTCTCTTTCTCTCATATAGTGTATAACATGAGAGTGAAAGGGACGGCACGATACGAAGTTCGTGCCGTCCCTTTCACTCTCGTGTTATTCAGTCTGGTTCTCTCATATAGTGTATAACATGAGAGTGAAAGGGATGGCACGATACGAAGTTCGTGCCGTCCCTTTCACTTATTCAGTAAATGAGTGAGAGTGACGGCACGATACGAAGTTCGGAGTAGCCCCTCTGATACCTTTGAGATGTTTTTTCGCATTCACAGTTTCTGAACGCACTCGTCGTCTATGTCAAACAAACAAAATCACTTGTAGTCACAGCACTGTGGTCACAAAAAAAAAGTTCCTGAACGCATCCTTCAATCAGTCAATGGCAATTAATAAATATGGCAGATCGTTTTTGTCATTATTTTCCCATATTAAAACACAAAATACGCGACAATCCGAATTTTGCCGATATATGTTGTCGATTAAAAACTCTTATTTTTTTACGCTTTATAATTTGAGATAGGTTTCGTTCGGGTCTACCGTACCCCTCGACGGAATTATTAATATAGATTTTGGTAATTGGTATTTAGGTATTTCCAATCTGATGGTAAAACTCCTAGGTCTCACCACTTTCAAGCAACATAATGTATGGTCCACCAACTGAACCAATTCTCAAGTAAAGTAAACATCAGTCATGATCATAAGAGTATCCACTTGATTCTGACCCCGTGATAAGGTGCTAGTCCATATTTCAATGTTGACTACACCTCCCATTATATTAAATTACCTAGAGCTGAATATAAAAATAAACATTATTACAATGATAACATATATAATTTGATGACCGCTTTAGCCTAGTTGGTAGTGAACCTGCCTTCGAAGCTGGAGGTCCCGGCTTCGAATCCCGGTCAGGGCATTTATTTGTGTGATGAACACGAATATTTGTTCCTGAGTCTTGGATGTTTTCTATGTATATAATTTATCTGTATACGTATGTATATCGTCGCCTAGTACCCATAGTACAAGCTTTGCTTAGTTTGAGACTAGGTTAATTTGTGTAAGATTGTCCACAAATTATTATTTTTTTTATATTAATCCCATACGCTGATAATTTTGTAAAACAACAGACACATTAGGTACTTGTATTATCTTGATAATGTTTTAAAATATTATATAACTTTCCATCATCATTCTAATTAAGTAAATGGAATTGCGAATTGTCACCAAAGCAGAATGAATTTTATGCCACACCTGGCCATAAAGTAGCAATCACCGCACGCTCCGCGCGCGGAAAATCCCACTTCCTGGCCAGGGGGTGTTTTATACTTTGTACTTACCACGGACGGTAAACAAGAAAGCCTCAGATCGTATATTTATTGCTCTTGTCTTCGGCTCGGGCGTCAAATACCTGCGATCTGAGACATTCTTTGTTTTACCGCCCTTGGTAAGTAATGTATTATAATCTAATCACTTCAGATATTTGAAATGAAATGAAATATTTTTATTACATATACAGACATTCAAAAACAAAATAGCAATGGTCCCGCACTAGGCTATGCTGTCCCGTGGAAACCAAAACCGATACAGAGTAACAGTCCATGCGGCTAGAAATGAAGGCAACACAAAGTAAAATAAAATAATACAGATACATAATGAACTTGAAGCATGCAATGGTGTGTGTGACGTAATACAAATATAACACATTTGAGCTACTTGCTTGAGTTTACCGTTAATAGAATGATGTGTAAAATATTTTTTCTCAGTGTAGTTTTAGTCATTGACTGCGATGCAGCTACTTCAAGAGTATTTCCTTATGAGTCGCTCCCTGTAGTGCACAGCCCAGTGGGCTTAATACGGGGCCTGCGGGCCGAAGACGGAAATTATTCTATGTTCATGGGTATTCCGTACGCTCAAGTCGATCCTGACAATCCGTTTGGTGTAAGTATAATGTGAATGCGTGCGAGTTTTGAACATGACGACCATGTAACTATATATTGTAAAAATTAACCATGTAACTATTAACCGAGGGGGGATTTAATTACAAATGTTCTCAGATTTTTACCTGTATCTTCTACTTATACATATAAAAGAAGAAGTCCTGACTGACAGTGACTGACTGACTGACTCATCAACGCGCAGTTTCGGCTGTGCGTGTGCCTCGGGCTGCCGATTACGAAAATGACATTCATTTGCAAATCCGAGATATCTGATAATTATTTTTCTTAAAAATCAATATGGGTGTCATTTTCGAGGTTCCTCGGGGTGCCGATTACGAAAATGACATCCATACATACCTACACAAGTAGGTACGTACAAACACATGTGTCAAATTGTATTCTATATGTTTTATTCATTCAGGATCACGAGTAAAGTACTCACACATCCGAACAATTTTAATGACTGAATTGGCAGTAATGACATGTGGTAAATCCATACTAACATTGTAAATGCGAAAGTGCAGTACAGTCTGTTACCTCTTCACACTTAAACCGCTGAACGGATTTAGATGAAATTTGGTATAGAAATAGTTTGGGCAATTTTTTATCCCGGAAATCGTCCCTTAAGGGGGTGAACATTTGTATGGAAGAGCATGAATAGGTAAGTGCCTAATATAAAAAAATGCAATAAAATTCTATCGCGATGAACAAGTTCTACACAGACGAAGTCGCGGACAAAAGCTAGTTTTCTATATAAGCCTTACCTGACATGTCATCACATCAACAATTCTCTTGAATCTGTTTTGAAGCTTAAATCAAGGCTATTTGTTCATGTTAAGTTAATTCCATCGTAATTGGATATTAATCTCCAATCTTGTTATGCTTAAAAGGTCTTACTTAACTACGAGTACACTTAGCGGCGGCAACAATAACACAGAATATTTAATAGTACGTACTCACCTGTCTAACAAAACTGACGTTTAAGAGGGGGCACCACGCAACATAATTACATGATAACTCAAGGAATTTAAGGAAAGGGAACGAAAAGTATTATTATTGTTCAAAGAGTTGAAATAGAGAAAAACTACTAGCCAAACCAAAAGGGACAGCACATCACTTGGGATACCTTGCTTAGTTATCACTAAGCAGTATGTTTGCAGTATTTTTTATTAGAATGAGAGTTTTTGGAATGGTCACCCATAATTTCGCAATGAATATAGTTATTAGTAGTAATTTTAGTAGTAATATTCTGCACACACGATAATTCCATAAGAATAGATGGAACCACTTCACTATCACTACTCACTACATGTATAAAACAAAGTCGCTTTCTCTGTCCCTATGTCCCTATATCCCTATGTATGCTTAAATCTTTAAAACTACGCAACGGATTTTGATGCGGTTTTTTTTAATAGATAGAGTGACTCAAGGGAAAGGTTTATATGTATAATACATGCATCAGCATTGCACCCGTGCGAAGCCGGGGCGGGTCGCTAGTGTACAATATTACAGGATCAATGCGTCGGTTTAAATATAACGTCGGTTTATATATAATGTATACCTGAGTCTGCCCTAAATAGTTTCAAGAACACTCAACTTATACCAAATAGACAAATTTGTATTAACCAATGTACCGGGCTCTTTTTAACTGCCGAGAACCGTTCCGATATCTCGACTTGTGCCCAATGGTGTGTAAAATTAATGCTCTCCAGTTTTTGGCAGCTATTAGCCGTGGAAATTAATATTCCCGAGGGCAGAAGTATCATTGAACTCTAAGCAATTATGGAGCTTTAAAATTAAAATGTATACGATTTTTACTTGTAAAGGAATCTCATTTATCCGACTATGTAATCCCAGAAAAAAATATAGAAGCCATTTTCTGCTTGAGGCGATGTATGCCCCGAATGGTAATAGTATAAGGTGTGATCATTTATTAATAGACTACTAGTAGTTTTGTTATTCCGGGTCCTTGACTATGATCGAAAACACTAGTAGTCATCATTTTGAATTTACTAACCGACGTAGAAGGAAGGAAATTCTCAGTTCGGCATCGTTTTTAGGCTCGCAGGCTAGCGAGCAAGGTGTCAAATGTATGGAAACACATACTCGCACAGCTCTGATGGAAACGCAGCCTTAGAGTTCCGTTATCAAATTGGCAAAAATAGAACCCTTTAGTTTTGTCGTTACCATCTGTCCGGCAATGCCAATGTCAATACGGCCAGAAACCCAAAAACCATAGGGTGGATTACAATAATATAAACAACTTTCGCAATGATTGGAATTTGGAAATGATTTAGGAAACCTGTTTTGTCAAATTTATTTCATGTTTTTTCATTGAAAAAATGGTACCTTTATATAAATTAAGTTTGAATGTAGTTTTATATTTTTTGACATACTAGACAAGAAAAATAAAAAGTTCCATTACGTTACTAGGTCCTTGGTTATATTTTTTTATTTATTAACTGCATTTTTCAATGAGTTACCTAGTGAATGCATAAGTACTGGTGGTGACTGAAAAGCATCAAATAGAATGTCCACCTGGGCGTATGTTTTAACAACCGCCGATGCTCTGGCGCTGGGAGGTGGCGAAGGCCGCTTGCTTTAACGTCATATATTTTTGCTTTTAAGAAAAATACAGTAAAAAAGGAAATAGAGATACCTGCTATACCAAAACTTATAAATATTTGATATAAGTTGTCTGGTGTGTTGCTTCTAAGTGTCGGCGAATATAATATAATCTGACTTAGCATTACTCTAACAAATTTATACTTTTGTTTTTTTTTTAATCCGCAGAGATTTCGAATAAAACGTATGTACTTATTGCATAAAATGAAACGGAAGACTAAAGAGAATCCCCCATTTGAAGTTTTGATACAAATGTGTACCTGCGCACCTTATTAGGTAATGCCTCGTTTAGTTTAATACCTCATATTTAATAGTAAATTTTCCAAGCTGTTCTTGTGACTCCCGGTCCACAGTTCTTAGGTGGCGATCCGGTAGCATTTCCTACAGCTCATGTAATATTAATAGCGCGCCTGAACTAGCAATATATATTTAAAACCTCTCACAGAGGAAAACCACTCAAATGCTTTTTGAATTCAACGTGTAATTGTAAATTCTGAAACACGATGCAACTACAAAGTACTTGAATGACTTTGATGGTCTTTCGGGACTTCACGTGAATTCTAGGCAAGGCAAAGGCAAGGAGGAAGTAAATAAAAACAAAAAAGAGTTTGCCTATATTTTCTTTTGATATATGTTTAAGCCCTCTACTATTCTAAAGTTTTTTTAAGGTTAAGTACCCTAAGGTTAAAACGGGACCCTATTACTAAAACTCTGCTGTCGGTCCATCCGGCTGTCTGTTCGTTTTTCACTAGGCTGTATCTCATGAACCATGATAGTTATAGACAGTTTCACAGATGATATATTTCTGTTGCCGTTATAAAAACGAAATAATGGACCGCGGGTCACTCGCAAATTTAGGATTCTGAACCAATCACAAACTTAATTTGGTTATAATATGTAAAATAAGGAAATATCAATGAAAATGTCGGATTTATCAACATATTAAATTTTACTTCAAGTTTCGTATATTAGTATTTGTTGGTAAAATATACCAAATAATAAACATTACCACTAAATTTCAAGTTTATGGGTTAATGGGAAAGCTGACTTTGTTGGCTTCTCATTCCTTTGTATTACAATATTTAAAAATAACCACCGCACCGGATCACGATCCGACACGCCAGGGTCTTGGTTTTTTTATTGTGCGTGCATATGAAGGGTTCTGTACCGAAAGCTACGAGTCTAAATGTGGACTAGAAGCCACTATCCAATGTCCAATACAATGAGTCTAAAAAGGTGGTATCTTCATAAGATTTTTACGAAACTTACGACCTTTTGTTTGAGCAAGACAATTTTGCGGCGAAAACTCAAAAACCGTACAACCTATCTTGTTCAAACCAAGAATCGTTGAAAGTTTTTATTTTAATGCACACCACCTCAAGGCTCAAAGACCTATCCATGGATACCCTACACGAATATGTGGCTAGAACTTTTTTTTCCATCCACCGGTTACATATATGGAGTTACATATTGGCTATAAAAACCTGTGTAACAGACGGCGGACAGACGCGTGAGTGACAACAATAGGGTTCGGTTTGAACCCTTCGGGTACGGAACCTTAAAAACAGAATAAAATAAATATTTAAGGGGGCTCCCCTACAACAAACGTGATTTTTCTACCGTTTTTATCCATTATGGTACGGCCAACCCTTCATGCGCGAATCCGACTCGCACTTGCCCGGTTTTGTTTACTCAAACATGCTGAAATATTGTTAAATTTTTTGAGCACAAAAAATCTAAAAAGAAACGCTTTTTTATGTAATATGTCAAAGTGAAGAACTAAATGACTTACAAACACTATTTATTCGCAAAAGCAATACATTATGTAATTGTTACAAAAAAAAACTATCGAAAATTGTTAAAAAAAAATTATGAATTGCGTATTGCGTTTTCGACCGGGTTTTTAATCATACTGTATTTATAATGTTTTTTTTAAGTTTTTTAATTTATTTTTTTGTATTTAAATATTGCATTAATGTACGTAATTTGACTCTGGAACGAATAAATCCATCTCTAGCTTTTTCACCAGCCACGGCGAGCGACGCTTAACTCACCATTTTAACACAACGTTCAACTGCTTGAGTGTGGCAAGGATAAAAGGATAAGCCGGAAACTCAGTAATATCTTGCTAATTGAAAAAAGCGTTTTAATTCCTCGACGATAAAGCTCTTTAGCATCGAAGGACGCGAGGGTAACTTGTGATTTATCCCATATAATCATGTCGGTATAGTTTAGTCGGTAAAGTCGGGACTTTGAATATTCTCACTTACGGCTTGTGATGATTTCGAGCAGGGATTCTTCATTCTAGGCCGATTTCATTTGTATTTGGTCTTTCATCGATTAACATGGATAATAACAGAATATCAGAATACGAAAAAATATGAGTTTCTTTGATTCAAATGTGTTTTACCTTAACAAAAATGCCCACTAACTGCTGCCCAAGACTTTGTTTACGTGGACACGTTTTCCCATGAGAATCAGGTGGGAATAGTCTATTTTCCAATTCGATTCCAGATTATATGTACCTATTTTATTTTTATACCAAAATTTGTATCTGTTTAGCCATTAAAACGTGAAAGAATAATCATCCAAACTGGCGCCTTTACAATAAGTTATAGTAGGTACTCGTATAATAAGTTCGACTATCACCGGTCACCTAGACAATTTTCTCTTGCATTTATAAAACAAAAAGGAAACATAAATCGTTTTTGTTTGATAAATTATCATAGGTACCCTATTAGTATGAAGTATGATGTCAGTACTGATATCACAGTGTACCTAACTACTCATTTTATGCAAATAAGATATATTTATATGTATCTACTAGCTTTTACCCGCGGCTTCGCCCGCTTAATAAAAGTAATTTTTAACCGTCTACAAAAAAGGAGGTTCTCAGTTTGACCTGCATGCAGATATGTATTGGATGTCATTTTCGTAATCGGCACCCCGAGGAACCACAAAGATGAAACCCATATCGATTTTTATGAAACATAAATGTCTGCCATCTTTGATTTGAAACTGGATGTCATTTTCGTAATCGGCACCCAGAGCAACCTTGAAGATGACACCCAAATTGATAATTAAGAAAAATAAATCTCCGCCATCTTTGATTTGAAAATGCATGCCATTTTCGTAATCGGCACCACGAGGAACCTCGAAGACGACACCCATATCGATTTTTAAGAAAAATAAATGTCCGCCATCTTGGACTTGAAAATGGATGTCATTTTTGTAATTTGCACCCCAAGGAACCTCGAAGATGACACCCATATTGATTTTTAAGAAAAATAAATGTCCGCCATCTTTAATTTGAAAATGAATGTCATTTTCGTAATCGGCACCCCGAGGAATCTCGAAAATGACAATGATTTTTATGAAAAGGAAAAATTTGCTCCCCGCTCAAACTTGAAACCCTCTTTTCACCCCTTAAAGGGAGCAATTCCGAAAAACGCTGAAATATGTTTTGTTGTATTTAAACAAAGAGTCTATATACAAAGTTTAAATCTCTCACTTCAAAAAAGATTTGCTCTCCGTACAAACTTGGAACCCCCTTTTGAACCCTTTAGGGGAATAATTTCAAAAAACGCTTAAATAAGTTTTGTTGTATTTAAACATAGAGTCTATGTACGAAGTTTTAAATCTCTCACTTCAAAAAAGATTTGCTCTCCATACAAACTTGGAATCCCCTTTTGAACCCTTTAGGGGAGCAATTTCGAAAAACGCTTAAATATGTTTTGTTGTATTTAAACATAGAGTCTATGTACGAAGTTTTAAATCTCTCACTTCAAAAAAGATTTGCTCCCCGTACATACTTGAAACCCCCTTTACACCCTTTTAGGGGAGCAATTTCGAAAGACGCTTATATATGTTTTATTGTATTTAAATAGAGAGTCTATATACGAAGTTTCAAATATCTCACTTTAAAAAAGATTTTCTCCCCGTACAAACTTTGAACCCCCTTTTCACCCCTTCAGTGGAGCAAATTAGAAAAACGCTGAAATACGCCATTAATATATTTAAACACAGACTCTATATACAAAATTTCATGTCTCTCACTTTAATAAATACGGTTTTTCATACAAACTTTGGACCCCCGTTTCACCCCTTTAGGGGGTGAATTTTGAAAAATCCTTTCTTAGTGCACCCCTAGACCATATAAAGAACCTACGTGCCAAATTTGGAATATCTAGAACCAGCGGTTTGGGCTGTGCGTTGATATGTCAGTCAGTTTCTTCTTTTATATTTTTAGATTATACCTTTTTACTCGAAAATTAACTAATTGCTATATAATACAGTTCCTTGTTGCTCTGGCTCATTATACATCACACGCTGTTTTATGCTAACTACGCAAATCCATATAATCAAACGTAATCCTAACTTTAACTTGCTAGAACCACTGTGCACAGATCTTGTGTAAATACACGTATCGGTCTCGATGAACGGTTGCGGCGCAAAGCGACGTGCTCCCAATTCGGAAGTGCGTGGCCGACTGAACGCCGCGTTCGCTCGCACTCGATTTGTAGGGAGCGCGCCGTTTCATAGTAATTTGTATGGAGATTTCGGGCGAAAAATTGGGCAAGTTTGTGATTTTTTTACACAAAATAAGAATACATTTGTTAGAAAATTATTATTGGAGGTAATTCTTTATTGTTTTAAGTTTATTATTTAATAAAATTCATTGCATAATTCCTAATATTTACGGCTCAGTTGTTACAATACGGGAGGGCGATTTGCACGTTTTCAGTGATTTTCCGGTTTTTTTTAACACTTGTCCATAAGCATTATCTTAAATTCGACTTTTCTAAGTATGAGTGTCATTCATTGGCTAGCTATGTGATTTTTTTAAGGTTGTGAAGTATCGTTTTCTATATAATTCTATTACATTCTCGACCATCGATTGCCGAAGACTGTCCTTAAACGAGTTTTCTTTTTTTATGCTGAACCTAACCGGAGCATCACTATCACTACATAGTATAAAACAAAGTCGCTTTCTCTGTCCCTATATCCTTATGTATCCTTAAATCTTTAAAACTACGCAACGGATTTTGATGCGGTTTTTTTAAATAGATAGAGTGATTGAAGAGGAAGGTTTATATGTATAATAACATCCATTGAATAGTGCACCCGTGCGAAGCCGGGGCGGGTCGCTAGTACAACATAAATCTTTATCAAGTGTGTTGAAATATTAGGTGATTTATATCTATGAAATAAATGAATCTGAATCTGAATCTATCGTTGACTAAGAGCATACACAATTTTGGATTCCTTGGCTGACATTCAAAAATAATGAGCTGCAAAAATATCTGATCATGAGTTGAAGCTATAGTTATATGATGATACATAGCCGGTAAAAATATCTGATGATTAATAGCCGGCATAATTATCATTTGCCTGTAACAGCATAAGTATCGGATCGGATCGAGTAAAAGTACTTATCTGATACTCTAGGAAATCGAAATTATGTGACATGTCACCAGCATAAATATCTATCCACTGTGAAAGCATTACTATCGGATCACATATATACTTAAATATCTCAACATTGTGCAAGAATGAACTTTATGTGCTTTACGTAGAGTCGTAATTTGAATAAAGTTGTGTGACGTTTCTTGAAAACAGTATTAACCTGTCATTGGATATCGCTGTCTCACGTTTTATAATGTCAGATTGATAGATTCGATATAAGTCAAATAATTGCCAGAGCAGTCTAGGAGCTCTGTGAATTTCTCCCCTGCTGTACTTAAACTTAAACCCGAAATTTGTAACAACTAAATCCGAGGTTAGACCTAAGACCCGACTGTGTAGCGAACTTGCACTGTCAGCATGTCAAATAATAAACCTACATTTATGACGGTGTGTAATAAAAAACGGTTGATATGAATCCAATCTATAAAATTTATTATAACCAACTTCAAAACCATAAAACAAAATAATTTCTTGTAAACTTATCTTATCATCCATCACTAATGCTACATCTTTAAAATTTCTATTTAAAGGTTTTATTGATATTTAAAGTAACCACCCTGGGTGTTTATAACGTCGTTGAGCCTATTTTGCATTGACATAACCATGTTGTAACAATGGTCCAATCCCCGCATGGAATCCCAGATGTCGAAGCAATGCTGGATCAGTGTTGCCTTTGTTCTGGCTTGAGTTGGGTCCCATTGTTGCGTCATCAACCCCCACAAGTTTTCAATGGGATTGAGGTCAGGGCTCTTGGGCGGGAAGTCGTCCAGTAGCTCAATTTTCTCTTGCTGGTCTACCCAATGCCGCACAACCCGGCTGTTGTGGAAAGAACAGTTATCCTGTACTATATATACATGATTAATGTCTGGATAATATACTTGTAACGATGGCAACAGGACGTCATTCAGAATTTCTATGTAGTCTCTGCTATTTAACTGCCCAGTAACCTGACAGAGCTCTCCCGGCCCCGCAGACGACATCCAGCCCCATACTCCACATGAAATTCGGCCTGATCTTCTATTGGGGATCACGTTATTTTCATTATAACGGGTCTTATTAATTCTTCATAAGGAGACTCGACCATCCTTGCTTGACTGGAAAACCTTTTCGTCAAGAAACGCAGTGTTTCTAAAATCAAAATTTATGTATTGTTCGGCAAACGCCAAACGCAGATCCCTGTGTCGTTGTTTCAGCACTGGTTTTCGAG
Organism: Epiblema foenella; assembly: GCA_963556455.1. Classification (NCBI taxonomy): domain Eukaryota; kingdom Metazoa; phylum Arthropoda; class Insecta; order Lepidoptera; family Tortricidae; genus Epiblema; species Epiblema foenella. Next base: position 19,754,902 of record OY747099.1, on the reverse strand, counting down.
CTGGCACTCTATTTCTGAAGCCAGCATCCTTGAGCCGACGACGTACACTATTTCGTGAAATCCCATTATCATTTGCGACTGTCATGGTGGAAGTTGTGGGATTTTCATGGTACAAGTTAACAATGTTTTGATCTTGAAGGGCTGTCGTTTTTCGTGGGCAGCCTAAACTTTTATGATGATCGACATTGCCTTCTTCTTCCCAACGTTTAATCTATAATGTAACGGTATTTCTCTGAGATTAAAACGAGTAGATACCATTAATATTAAGAGTAGGTATATGAAATAAATAAATATTATGAAACTTTCATAGAAACTTACAGTAACACCCAATACATCCATAATTTCTTGAACGGATTTATTGTCTTCGTGCATTGATACAATTCTATGCCTTAAGTGGACATCGATTCAATAAGCCGCCATGGAGTCAGTCAACCGCTAAATATTAGAAATCAACCAATAGTTATATTAACAATAGTTATTTCTTTTTTCGTAATAGTAACGACATATATTTAATCTCCTTGCTAAAAACTCTCGAAACAAATTGTTCTTGTTTGAAAAGCTAAGATCAACAGTGCTCTTTCGTAATGATAATCTAACAAAGTCATATCATAAAACATGAGACAGCGATATCCAATGACAGGTTAATACTATTTTCAAGAGCGTCACACAACTTTATTCAAATTACGACTCTACGTAAAGCACATAAAGTTCATTCTTGCACAATGTTGAGATAGTTTTACTGTCAACTGTGTCAGATATTTATGCAGTATATATGTGATCCGATAGTAATGCTTTCACAGTGGATAGATATTTATGCTGGTGACATGTCACATAATTTCGATTTCCTAGAGTATCAGATACTTTTACTCGATCCGATCCAATACTTATGCTGTTACAGGCAAATGATAATTATGCCGGCTATTAATCATTAGATATTTTTACCGGCTATGTATCATCATATAATTATAACTTCAGTTGATGGTCAGATATTTTTGCAGCCCTGCCCATAGTCATATATTTATGCTGGTGACTGTACGTTTGTTGTCAATATCAAAGAAGGATTTATTATTTTTCACGCAAATGGTTGACCAAATATGCATACACTTTTACTCCATTTCAAGGCAGGCAATGGCAGCCCCCTACGGATTTTTTTGGGCTTGTAAATATACCTCACAACGAGTTAACCGTATTAAAAAAAAATATTTATCTCTTTGTAATTATTTCCTATAGAGTCGGGGATATTCAAATAAATTATATAAGTATTTTTCAATTGAACACATCCCCGTACGGAGTATTTTCAAAATTTTTAATTTTACCTTTTATTTTTGTACATCTGGCAGCCTAAAACGGTTATGAGCAGAATTTCCAAAAAAAAACTTGCTCCACCCTAACGCACACGAAAATCATTCAAAATAGCGAACCCTTAATAACCACCGAGCATTATAACTGTCACCGAAGATTAAGATAATTATTATAAAATATTAAATCTAATCTTCGACATAATTGTGAATCACATTTTGCTTTGTCGCTTAATTGAAAGGACGGCATGATGAAGTGGTCATTCTTAATTTTAAGATTAGTTTTATATGCGATTGACTGTGGTGTAGTGGCTCAAATAGAGCTAGATTCTAAACCAGTTGTGAAAACCCCTGTGGGCTCCATACGCGGACTGCGGGCCGAGAATGGAAACTACTCCATGTATATGGGTATTCCATATGCTCAAGTCGATCCCGATAACCCGTTTGGTGTAAGTAACCTAAAAACATAATTACCGTAGTACCTCTTCTTTGTAGGATTACAGATGAACATCAACGGTGTTTATCGGTTATTCAAAGTAAAGTCGTTTAGTACTAATCACTAAATCCAAAGATTTTTGATGAGACGAAGAAGATATTATTGAATTGTCTGCTAACATAATAGGCAGCGGTCGGTATTTAAGGCCGCAGGAAAAGGACCTATTGAAAATGTATCGAGCAGAGCAGCGTTTTACCTCGCCATTGACTCACCCATCAATTTCGAAATCTCTCGAAATTGTAAAAACAGGGTCTTCGTTATGAAACTACTAACTTTTGCCCGCGAATTCGTCCGCGTACTCTTCCACTATCTATTCCATTCCTTATTGAGATTATTTTCGGGATAAAAAGTATTATATATGTGAATCCAGGTTATAGGCTCATTGTATACCAAGTTTCATTATAATCCGTTCTGTCGTTTTCACGTCATTGAGTAATAAACATCCAAACTAGTAGGATTATGCTATCCTGATTTAAGCATTAGACGCAATGACATATTGGAGCAAGATCCCTCAACTCCCTACGGATCCTAAATTTAGGGTACGAGTGTAAACGCAACATTTATATCCCTAAAAATTGAATTCAGTAAAATCATCGAGCAACAACTCAAGTGTAAAGTGTAACTGTAGATGTAATGTAGACTTGTAGAGCATGTTCTATACCCTGATTTTTAATTCAATTCCAAAAAGTTTACCAAATAAACCTCAATTCTAAAATAACAAGCGTCATTGTCAATTTCATATATATCATCATCAGATATCATCAACTTTTTTTTGATTTTAAATGTAATAAAAATGTTACTTCAGAATCGAGTGTTTAAGCTCAATTCACAACCTCAGTGTTCTCGGTATAAAATTGATAAAATTAAATTGTACTATACGAGACCGCAAAGGCTCCAAAGTGTGGGGATGAAGTCACTGCCTATGGCGAAAGGAGTGATGATGAAAGGTAGCCGTGGCCATCATGTCAAACAGTTCTTCACAGCGCATCCCTTTTATAAAGGCGGCCATTATTTATAGTTTTCTTAAACGGCTGACGGTTTACCTTCAATAATCTTTTTAACAAGGGTCGGTACTAAATAATCATTTCTTTGCCTCAAAGTCATATCAAATAGTTTGAAGGAAAAGTGACACAATGAGTAAGTCAAGAAATAATATCTCATTCTGTCGCATTTATTCAAATTTGTACACGACCATCACGCTCGGTAGTGACATTATTATTTTATCTCTTATTATTAATTACCTGAGAATCTCTAAAAGGAAATGATGGGCAGCTGATGAAAACGCTCTAAAACGGGTTCTCAATGACTTTGATTTGTATTATATTAAAACCTAAACGTATAAAAAGCAAGCAGGCAACCACCTTCGTGCAGCATCTTGAATTGTACTTATTACGGATACAGGAAGTTTCCCGATGACTACTCCACCTGTCCCGCCGCGCCGCCCGCACTCGCCTAGGTACCGATTGACGACAATCAAGATGACACCAAATACAAATTTAAAACTATTAGGATAACGCGGGTCTCTTTCCATACCTCAAAAGTTAGTCCGTCTGTTACAACCGATTTTCTCCGAAACTATATACTGAACCGATTAAATTGCAACTTGGCACACATACTTTCAAGAATGTTCATGTCCACAGTATTATTATATTTCAAAATCGATATTGATAAATATAGGTGTCGTTTTTATAGTTAGTTACGAGAATAGCATTGATTTTGAAATTCTATCACATCGCATCCAAATCCAAACAGGGAAGATGGTATTTCACGTCCGCCACGTTGATTTCAAAATCATTGTGTTTTTTGTAATCAACGACCCGATAAACCATGGAAACAATACCCGTGTTGACATTCAGACTTTGTCATCACATTTCCCCCTTTTAGAGGTTGAATTCTAAAAAAACATAAATTCTAAAAATAGTCTAATTAATCTTGTTTTCCCATAAAACCTTTGGCGCCCGTTTTACCTACATGCCAAATTTGGAATCTCTAGAACCAGTGGTTTGAGCTGTACGGTGATATGTCAGGCAGTCAGCCAGTTTCTTTGTTTATATATTTAAAAAAACATCATAAACATTATTAAATAGCTAACGTCTTTTCTCCAGAATGCAAAACCCTATCCGAACTTTGAAGGCATATTTGACGCTTTTGACGATTCAGCGATCTGCCCGCAAGTGGAAGAGTTCAACCATACTATCGTCGGGACACTCGACTGCCTTCAAATCAACGTCTACGTGCCAGACTCAGCCAGCAAGAATAACCGCTTGCCTGTTTTTGTTTGGATATTTGGTGGAGGATTTACCTTGGGCTTTCCCGGTAGATTCCTTTACGGACCGAGTTTCTTAGTCAGACATGATATCATCTTTGTAACTTTGAACTACCGGTTGGGACCTTACGGTTTCATGTGCTTGAATATTCCTGAAGTGCCTGGCAATCAAGGATTAAAAGATCAAGAAATGGCATTGAAATGGATCAGAGATAATATAGGAGCTTTTGGTGGTGACAATAGTAAGATAACTATTGGAGGAAATAGTGCCGGAGCAATGTCTGTAGATTTTCATTTGCACTATGGCCAAGAAGCCAATCTTTACCAAAAAATTATTCCTCAAAGTGGAGTCGCTCTGGTTCCTAATACGATCGGTAATCCAGCTCCTGGCGTACCAATTGAACTAGCAAAGTTTCTTAATTACACTCCAAGTGACCTTAAAGATGCATTGTCTTTCCTTTCTACAGTGGATCCACATCAACTGATTGCCGCCACGCGTGAATTAGAAATTAGTTTCTTTCCGTGCATAGAAGAAGAATTTGAGAACGTTCAAAGATTTATAACAGGACAACCAGTAAATATGAATGTACCAAGAGTAAAAGATGTTGAAGTTTTGATTGGCTTTAACAACGATGAGTTGTACAGTCTTTATGCTCTAATGCCCGATACTGCCTTTCAGTTTACAGATTTTGTGGACACTTGGCTAACTTATGCCTTTGATTTTCAAACTGAATATGAATATTATGCTGAATTGCATAAAATTGTAACTCACTTCTATTTTGGTGACGAAGAAATAAATGCAGATTTAAAACAACAAGTTACAGATTTAGCGTCTGACTTTATATTCTACCATCCCATTCTTAGAACTATAAAGAAATATTTGGATAACGGAGTACAAATTATGTATTTGTATATGTTTTCTTACGCGGGTGGGAGAAATTTTGTTAAAAATAGGGAGAACATCACTGGTGGAGGAGCAACTCACGCTGATGAACTGGGATACCTGTTTGACATTTCATATATGGATAAACCCTTAGATCCTAAAGACCAACTAATTGTGGACAGGATAACTGAGTTGTGGGCCAATTTTATCAAATATGGGTACGTATTGGAAGTAATTGATTTTTTGCATTCCTTTTTCGTCCAATAATGCATCCGAGTGATTGTGTGTTGATTCGCCTTCAGTTGCAAAGAGAACATTGCAACTGAGGGCGAAAAATTAAATGATAAGTACGTAGCCGAAGAGCTGGTAGCTACCTCGCACGAAGAATAAGCCTAGCTGTTCGAGGAATTGTTACTAGCGTCTCCGCACAGTACGAAGTGTCTTTTGACCTTTTTACTTCTTTTGACGTACATATATTATCGGCACTTTTTCTTAAAATGTATGAACTTTGGAGTACTTTACCCCCATTTCATATTTCTGCATTAATAATAATAATACACTTTATTGTGCACTATACAAAATGCAAATGTTATAAACTAACTTTAACACTGATAATAAAATTGTGACTGAAAGAGAAAAAAATGATGATAATTACTGTAACCAGCTTGTTAAGTAAATATCTAGGTGTTTTTACCTCTCATCATCCTAATCATCCACCTAGCGTGATCCCAGTACAGTTGCATCCTGAAGGACGCCCGGAATCCGCTACCTAGATTTGGCGTATGCACTAGTTTTATGGAAGCGAACGACAACCATCTGACCTTCCTTTCCAACCCAAGGGGAAACTAGACCTTATTGAGATTAGGCTTGTCAACTGAGCGGGCAACTTGACTGTTAGAAGTTCTCAAGCTACCAGAAGGCCTCTAGGTAACTTGGCGTTCATTTTAAAATGATTTTACCTCTAAAGTACCCTTATTGTACAGTACTATTTCGAAATACATTTTTTGTACGCAAATTCAATAAGTAGGTACCATACCTTATTTTCCCAATAGTAAACTGGTTACGAAAACTTAGAATGACCCAATTACAATTTTTCTCCAGGAACCCTACGCCAGAACCAACCGAGTTGATTCCAGTCCTTTGGCAGCCGGTGACTCCAGACAAATGGCACTACCTTGAGTTAGACACAGAAGTCCGCGTCTCTAGTAGGCCTCTGCATGCTCGCATGGCATTCCTCGACCTCTTGTATAAAATGAACTACACATATCAGCGAGGCTACGAAAGAGAGAAAATTCAAAGCCGTCTTTCGGGAGGAACCCTGTCTAAGATTTAAGATTATGTATAATGTTAGTATCAATTTTGACCTGTACCGGACTTTCGACTGGTGCGACGCAAGAATATACCTACTTCTGCCTGGTGCATGATTTTTCAAATGACTTCCCTATGTTTTCTTACCCAGTATATAATTGATATTTGTCGTTTTGAATTCTTACTTTATTAATTATTGTACAGGTCTTATCTGACCTGTTCGCACTAAAGTTACATGCAGTGCGACACACGACACCTACGACCTCCTAGGCACACACTTACGGACCCGGAAGACGTAATCACAGCGTCTATCGAAAGATGGAACGCTGCGCTTGCGGCGTCCAACTCTGACACGACGCGTACACTTAGGCATTCCCGCCGGCGGGGACGTCCACCGCGCGATCGCGACAACAGTGACACATATAGTCCCTATTCGTCCCGGTACCGCCGCACGCCGGGTAGAGTCAGTCCGACCCAGGTCGGGCCTAGCTGAGTTTCTTGCTGGACTCTTCTCAGCTAGGCTAGGTTTAGTGAACCAGCGACAAAACTCCCAGTAGCTCGATTCCACTCACACCTCAGATTCGGTTGAAACCGCTCAACCAATCTCACTGGAGCGCAAACTCTTAGAGTATTCCAGTGTTCCAAACCACACGCGTGGTCGTGCCGGAGGTTTTCCCCTGGATTTTCCCCAGGCTACTCTCCAACCGCGCACTCCTATCGCTTTATTGGGCCCGGCCTATAAAGCCACAGTCAGGTTCAAAAAAAAAAAAAAACCTACGACCTGTATACTACCGCGCAGTATAGCACTGCGGATGAGTACAGAATGAACTACTGCTGTTATCTTTTTTTTTAAACGATTATTGGATGTCATTTTATTCTACAATTAGTTTCAACAGCTTGCCCATTTCTGACGTACAATTGACGTTAAAATAATAATAGAGTATTAATGGTTTATACAAAAATATTCATTTAAATTATTAAAAAAAAAACATTTCAATAATAGCCATTCTCAAAGTTTCTTTTCGAATTTGGGACCCTCTAGTAATTTAATGCATTCTGGTAAATGGTTGTATATCTTTATTCCAGTGACAAAAGTGCTCTTATTAAGTACATAGCTAATCGGCCGAACTGTACATAAATCATACTTGTGATGTGGTCGTAGATTTTTTATAGACACTTTTTTTGGTGAAGTATTCATGGTGTTCCTTAACAAATCTCTCTCTCTCTCTCAGTGACCGGACACAGACTGTAAAGGTGGGAGATTACGTGAGTGATGAGGAGTCTCTCTCTCTTTTGGAGTACCACAAGGCAGTGTATTGGGCCCAACATTATTTCTTATTCTCATTGACGAACTATGTCGCCTCCAACTCCATAAATCAGATGTTCGCAGATGACACTGTATTTTCATGGTACCACATGGGATGAGGTCAAAACCAATAGTGAACTGGGTCTGGCTGAGGTTATGAAGTGGCTCAAATCTAATATCCTCACACTCAAAGTTAATAAAACCAAATACATATATCACTTTTAGTATAAGAAGTTCCACTCAACCACAACCTCATTTCGGTATACAGGCACACTCTTGCGCTGATTACCTCTTCCCATCTTCGTGTAGTTGCTTTACACTTGAACTTACGAATGTAACCAAATATCTAGGAATTTTTATCGACCAAAATCTAAACTGGATATACCACATTAACTCGCTATCTTCTCGTATCACTAAGCTGATTTACATTTTTAAAAACATTAGACATTTAGGCTATCCGTTGATAAAAAGTGTGTACTTTGCATTGTGCCAATCAATAATCTCACATGGAATTGAAGCTTGGGGAGGAGCTAGCAAGTCGCACATGATTACTTAAAGTTGAACGTGCCCAGAGAGCGGTCATCAAGGTCATAACTTCCAAATCACTAAGTTATCCTATATATAGTTTATATAAGGAATTTCATGTTTTAACTGTTAGGCAGCTTTTCATAGTGTTTGTTACCACTAGGCAACACACATATGCTCCTTCTATACAAGCTCAGCAAAGAAGGCGGGACAGGGTATTTACTGTACCGCCCTGTAAGACCAAATTTGCTCACAAATTTGGTCCCAACCTTACCTATACAACCGCCTTTTAAGGCATAACGACTTACAACAGTTAACCGTCAAGGGATGTAAATTAGCTGTAACGAAGTGGTTGAAGAACCTGAATTATGACAGTACTGAATCCCTACTGTGTATTGTATCATGATAGTTCTTACTATGCACGATTTGTCCCTGAGACACTGTATCTGGTGTCCTGCACTGGTGCGGCTGACTTATGCTTTGTTCCTTCGTTCCCACTCTTTGTGCATGCTGTTGTTGCTAACACAAACATCATTTAATTTCAAATCACTTCACAATTAAACCAACGAATACTCACACTGACACACCGACCCACACATGCTCCTCATAATTATATAAAACTAAAACAAACAGATATGTTGTATAATGTATTCTCAAGCCAGTATGTATTAACTAAGTACCTAGGTATCAATTTATTGTCTTTGCATTTGTAGACGCTGTGAAATATATTACTATATACCGTCCATAATGAGCTAGCGATTAAACGCGGGGAAAGGGGGAAGGGGATACCTTGCCGTAATACAGTGTAAACTAGTACGGAGGGTAGCTTACTTTTGCCTCTCAGTGCATACCAACCTGTACAATTTAAAAGATTTCTATATGTTTTGTTCTATATGTATTTTTTTTGTATGTATTAACTTTCAACAGTCTGTTGTTAATGATTACTCCTACCAATCTATCAATGTACCACAGGTAACATGTAACTATTAGCTACAAATAAAAAAATAAAATACAGAAATGTCTAATAAGTATATGCATATCAATATCAATGTTAGATTTTTTTTTTATTAATACTGCTCTTAAATAATCAATATTATTATTAAGCCTATATATGGTTCTCAAACATTTTTTTGGAGAACGAAATTGGATTGTACATTTACTGAATTTCCCCAAAATATTACTCCATACGAAAGTAGGAGAAATATGTAACCGTAATATGCTTTTAAAGCGACCCCTGTTGAGGTAGTGTTGGTCAATATGAAAATAGCATAGCAGCCTTTGGATTTTTTTTGTTCAGTGCTTCAATGTGCAATTTCCAGTTCAGGTTTCTATCTATGTTAACACCTAAGAAGTTAGTGTTGACTTCACTCTAACTAGGCTTATCGACTGCTATCGTAGACAGCAGTCGGGATCAACGGCTTAACGTGCCTTCCAAAGCGAGGGAGCGTTCAGTTGATAACCACTCAAAGCGGTCACCCATCCAATAACTGACCTAGGCCGAGGTTGCTTAACCTCGCATACCGCATGTGGTACGCGGCCCCGCTGGGCCACGAGCGCTCCCCACTTTAGGGAAGCAATTTTGAAAAACCCTGAAATACGTGTTGTTGTATTTAAACGTCTGAGTCTATTTACGAAGTTTCAAATCTCTCACTTCAAAAAAGATTCGCTGCCCGTACAAACTTTGAACCCCCTTTTCACCCTTTTCGGGGATTAATTTAGAAAATTGCTAAAACACGCCATTAATACATTTAATCAGAAAGTCTATATACAAAGTTTCAAATCTCACTTCAATAAATACGTGTTTTGATAATAAAATGAAATGAAATAAAATGAAATAATTTATTCTTCAATTTAGGCATGTTATATGCACTTATGAATGTCAAAAAACTACCACCGGTTCATCTTACAATATGCTTTTGAAATAAGTGTTTGTTTCACGACAGATTTAAATTTAGAATCCGTTAGTTCAGCAATGTGTCTTGGAATTTTATTGTAGAATTTTATACAATTTCACAAGAACAACTTTTCGCCTTCACTAGTCTGTAAGAAGTTATTTTGTGTTTCCGAGTGTTTCTTGTAGTTATTAACTTATCAGTATTCGTTGGGAAATTATATAAATTCTTCCTAACTAACATACATGATTATTTCAAATATGTACAGCGACGGCAGGGTTATGAATATCTATTTCCTTAAAGATTTCTAATCAATCCTCAATGCCTCACGCGACCCCATGTTATAAATTGCTCGTATAGCCCTTTTTTGCAATATAAATACAGTTTTGATATCTGCAGCTAATTCCCATAAGATAAGACCGTAACTAATTATACTATTAAAATAAGCGAAATAAACTAACCTAGCCGTTGCCACATTGGTAAGCTGCCTTATTTTCCTGACTGCAAAAGCAGCAGAGCTCAACCTACTTCCTATAGCGGTTATGTGGGAACCCCACTGCAATTTTGAGTCCAGTGTAATACCTAAGAACAGTTACAGTACAGTTACAATACAGGTACAATACAGTTGTCTTAGCAAATTCTAAAGTTTCACTATTAAGTTTTATATTTGAATCTATATTGATATTTGAAGATGAGTTTGCTAGTGAGAATTTTATACTGGGTCTTGGATGTTTTCGTTTTTTTCGGATTCAACACTAAGTTATTGGCAGCAAGTCAGTCACATACCATGGAGAGGGTATTATTTGGTTCAACGAGTTCAGTATCTTTCCTATTAACCTTGAACAGTAATGATGTGTCAACTGCGAACATTACAATGCCTGATCTTCGACTTACCATATATGGCCAAGAAGGCTCGATACTTATTGCTTACAGCAATACCAAAACAGCCCGGCTTTCATTATCTGCACTAAAGAATCACGTCAAATTTTATCAAGATACTCATTAAAGTCTGCTTTTTATTGCTAGAATAAAAAGCCCCTAACTCTTTCTGTTTAATTTTCTTAAGACATCCCGTTCATATTTATTTAACTTCCAACGAAGCAAGACGCGAACCCATTAATTTTAAATTACTCTATCTCTCTCCATCAAAATGGAAGGACACGGTACAAAATAATTAATTATTACCAGGGAAATAACAATTTCAGTTTACATTTTATCTCTCGAAGAGGCTTTCGTTTATCGCGTCAAATGAAACAGTTACGCTGTTGAGTCACTGGCATTAAAAAGTACTCTACTTTTTTTACGTCATTATATTATCATCCGCAACCATCTGCGAATAATAACAACTCATGCGTAACAATAAAGAATATATATATAATAAGATGATACTACATGAATAGTAAACCATCAAATTATGCCAGAAAATTTATTTGTAAGTAGGTTTTTCTTTAGTTTAGTATGTTCTTGTTTTTTATATTCATTGTTCTTTCAATAAATTCAGTGCCAGAAAATAATAAATTTATAAAGTATGCTCAAAATCTTAAAAAGAAAAATTTTCGAAAAATTGTGTAATTTATTTTTATTGACTAAAGGTAAATTAAAAACCTAAACGCAATATTTCTAGACCAAAACAGTAAATTACTCGTTTTTCCATACAATGGTAGTACGAGCGCATAGTATATGACATCACATACTATGTTCAAGTGGTACGGGAATTTTGAGGGCGTTTTGAACGCTTGGAAATTATGCTGTACTTTGAAATTCATTATTGTTCTCTTTTGTGTTGTTCTAATTGTACTTGATCCATACACATTTGTTTCTTTCTAAAAAGTGGTTCGAATGACATTATGAAAAAAATGATGCATATTCTCTATTCGTCATGCGTCACAGAAAACAAGGCAGGGTGATAGGTATCCCTTCCATGATATTTTCAAGAAAGAACATAACCCTAACCCATTAATGTGTCTTGAACATAACAGGAAGTGGAGACATTTCCCCTTCTGTCAAATACCGCCTGTATTAAAACCAATGCCCCAAGGGCCTGTTTTAGATTTAAGATAGTTGTAATATTATTTTAGTTATTGTTATTTAACTATGTATTATTACCGCTTGTCATCTTAGATATTTACGCGTATATGACAGTTATGTCAATTTTGCAACAGTAAAATTTATTTAGGTAAGTAGTAACTTACATTTCATCGATATTTCAAGTAATCTGTAATGCACAAACTACTATTTTTATTTGCGAATTACCTATTACGGTTCGTTCCATAGCTATATTACTATATAGTTATTACTTTATTCATGGTGTAAGTGTAAGAAGTATCGCCTAGCCATCTGCTTCAGGTCAAATACTAAAATTATACATACTAGGGTAAGCAAAATTCAATTAATAATAATCATAAGCTAGCACTAAATCTCCACTACTAAATTTAAATTTAAGCCAAATGCTGGCTCGCCGTGACACTCCAGGTACCTTATAATAGAACTATTAGGTGCGATTCCTAGAGTCTGACAGAAGTTTTTTTAATTTGACGACCGCTTTAGCCTAGTTGGTAGTGACCGTGCCTTCGAAGCTGGAGGGTTCGAATCCCGGTCAGGGCATTTATTTGTGTGATGAACACGAATATTTGTTCCTGGGTCTTGGATGTTTTCTATGTATTTAAGTATCTATTTATTGATATAAGTATGTATATCGTCAGATCATCACTTAGTACCCATAGTACAAGCTTTGCTTAGTTTGGGACTAGGTTAATTTGTGTAAGATTGTACGCAAATATTATTATAAAATATTATTATTTTGACCAGCATACAATCATATTTAGCATCAGTGAGCGCGGCAACTAAAGCGGTGTATCATTGGCCCCAACTTACTACAGCTTCAACATTGCCGTCATACAGCATGGGGAATGAGTGTCGTAATTCTACCTCTTCATTAATGAACTCGTCTTAACGCAACTTTTTACGTCATCATCAATCATCACCATCTCCCTATGTCAGTCCACTGCAGGACATAGGCCTCTCCCATGGCAAGCCACTGAGCTCGGTTTTCAGCTCTTCTCCTCTAGTCCCTGCCCAGCACTTCCTTACAAATATCGTCGTCCCCTAGTTACAGGGCGCCCTACACTACATTTGTCGACACGTGGTCTCCACTCAAGAACCAGTCTGCCCCAACGGCCATCGGTGGTGCGGCTATGTGACCTGCCCACTGCCACTTCAGCTTACTTATTCGCTGATCTGTCGGTGACCTTGATTCTCTAACGAATAACTTCGTTCCGGATACGATCCCTAAGAGAAACTCTGAGTATAACTCTCTTCATAGCTCGCTGAGCGACCTTAAATTGCTTGACAAGACGCACAGTTAGTAGCCATGTTTCGGCTCCGTATGTCATTACAGGCAGGATGCACTGATTAAAAACTTTCGTTTTTAGACTCTGTAGTATCGGCGATGAAAAGACTTGACGAAGTTTATCAAACGCTGCCCAGCCTAGCTGTATCGGTCTCCTAACTTCTTGTCGAAGTTGTTCCTACTTAGTTGGAGCAACTGCCCCTAGTACATGTACTCAGGAACAACTTTTTACATGGTAATTTGTATTTTCAGACTACGAAAATAAGGAACTGAAAAGTATGGGAAGTCCCTTAACAATTGGTACCCACAACTTTCAATGACGATCATTATATACCTAATGAGTGTACAAGAAAGCTAAACAGCATTAAATGGAATCAACAAAGGTAAGGGCAAACAAATAAGTAGGTACAGTCGGCCCACGAAAATGTTGAGCAATTTAGTACTGTGGTGTATGTCATGTATCATGCTATAATGAGTTAGTCTGTAAGAAGAGTTTGACGAGTAAACATGTAATCATCAATCGTATTTTATTATAAAACCACCGATCCCTACATGGCGATCCCGCCAGTCGCCGCGCGCCGCGTGTGTTTACCATAACGACGGTGTAAAGGAATAACCCTTTAAGCGACATTTTGGTCAAAATCGAGTTATATATATCGTTGGAATCAGCGTTTTTTTCTGCGTCGTTTGAGCCGGGTTTCACATCGATCCGATGACTTATATGTCGCTTAAGGGGTTACAGAAATAAGGCTCAAATTTAAAAATCGTTACCTGATGCGACACATAATTTGAGTAAAATCTTACCTGAGTCACTTAACCATATATACAGGCATAATCATAGTCGCATAAGTGATTTTTAAAAATAGGTCATTTTCTATGTGATGTCACTTACATGTTTATTCCAAGTACATTTTACATAGGTTACGGCGCTTAAGTGGTTCTTCAAAAGTGTTAAAATTAACTGTTGTCGCTTAAGTGAATGTTACAAAAATGTACCTAATATTTCATTACTTTAAGCGACATGCTTGGCCGTGGCCGAAATTGTCGCTTCAAGTATTTTTTAAAAATAGCAATACGTTGATTAAATGAAAATTGCAAGAGGTGTGATGGCGTTTGAAGTATCGCCCAAATTTATAGTATGGCGTTTAAGTGTATAATTTTTTGTATGAATTGCGCGCGAAAGGGACTCTTATAAACGCAGTGTAACGCCGTCGGTCGCTTCAGTCACCGACAAACACTAGGAGGGGGTGGTTGTTTTGCCGTTCGCTGACGGAATTAACTAGGTACGTATGCTAATTCATGTTCAAATAGTGAAATTTTTAATGTTTTAGATGTTAATATGTGTGAATAGTGATATTTAGTATATATATAGTGTTAATAATAGTGATAAACTATTTATTTCGGCACTTGTATGCCGTTTGTAAAGGTATTACTTAAACGGCTTACCTGTGCCCAAAATTATTTAGGTTATCACTTAATAATACTAAAATTAAAGTATTTACCTAATCTAATACTACTTATTACATTTCTTTAGAATATTGGTTATTCTTTATGTAGGTGTGTGTGGTATGTGTCTTAATGTATGTAACTGATTCATTTGTGTGTGGTGTTGGATAAAGAGTATTTGTATTGCATTGTAATAAATAAGCTTGAATTAAACGATACCAAATAACCTGATTTTTATACTACGTTATTTAATAAGTTGAACTCTATTGTGATAATGAGTGAACTTGTCTATCTTGATGTTATGGCTTAAGCCAACCAATAAAACAACAATTTGATTTTTCCTATTGTGTTTCCTTTATAAGTGTACGTATTTTCTTCTATTATACTTAAATAAAAATTCCAATACTTTCGAATAAAATAAACAACAATAAATTCATCACATCCCTTGCTTATTTACAACGACGGACAATTTATTTTTATTTATGCAAATACACTACTGTCGCTTAAATTAATTCCCGAGATCAAATTAGATATATTGGTGTAGTTTCATTGGATTTTTTAGGGCCCTGGTTATAACACGAAGGTGTCGCTTCAATGGTTCTTCCGGGATCGTTTCGGGGGCCTATTCACTTAAGCGACACTTATTTCAGAATCCTGTAAGATTTCAAGTTTGATAATATTTTTAAAATATAGCTATTAAAATTTGAGAAAACTTGTGTATAGAACTCAACTTTCTAAAATCAATAGTAAAAGAGATAAAAAATTTTTTGTCAAAAAATACACTTTAATAGGCTCTCCTGTAAAATTCAAAAAATGTCGCTTCAAGGGTTATTCCTTTATACCGTCGATAAAAGACTGTGATAGACCAAATATGTGCGCCACGAGTGATTGGAAATTTAGACAATTCGCGACCTCACTAGAACATTTTGCATACTGGCTGTTACTGAATGTATTATTGATATTAGTTTTAGCAGTGACTCTTTACAAACTTCATTTACGTTGGTGTCGCAAATAAGAAAGCAGCACACAGTTCGAGATGGGCTCTTCACCTTCCACCGAAAAAATAGAAGAAGTGATAATAGCCCAAAACGCGGCAGGAGGCAGTAATAACGCCGAGTTGGAACAACTCAAGTTCCATGCATCAACGATGAACATAATATTAGCACACCCTACAGTACTTTGTCAAATCAAAGCAGAATAAGGTACAGAGACGCGCGTGATAATTATGTTGGCAACCATTTAAATTTAGAACAGATTGCCTGTCATTACATATCTCTGTCTCTGTTGCGCGATTTTGACAGATTTATCTTAACTAAATAAGGGGTAAACGCTCAGACCAATTAAAAAATATAGACGGAGCATGTTAAACAACCTACTGAAGCCATCAAAAACCAAGCCCAATAAGTAAACACACGGACACTCACACATATACAAACCAAAACCAAGCCCCAGAGCTCTTCAGTATGTGATGAGACGCTGTCAGTTACGTACGGTGAAGTACAAAAAATGACATCGTCATGACACTACGTCAAAAAATTACATAAAACATTAAATCGCTTATGTGGGAGCATAAATAAAACATAATTTTGCTACATAAATAAAATATTATCTTGACAAGTCAAGCTATTCCGAAAGTGTCGACTCTAGCAATTTTCCATAACTATACCTACATACGACGATTTTATTTATTTAGATGTAGTCTCCCACGGTGGCCAAGGCCGACTCGCACTTGTCATGTCCGTTTTTTTTTGATTATTCAATATCATGAATAATTTGGAAAATTAACCTGACATGTGTCTAAAACCATTACATTTTTAATTATTCTCAAAAATATCCTACTCTACTTTAAATTACTCACAATTAAAACGAATCCTACACAACAATAAATTATCATTACGCACAAACGAAATTGTAAATTTAAGACCTAATAAGAAGTAAACAAAAAGTGAAGTCCGTCATAAATTATTAGGACAATAAGCTCAAGATCCCTCGTAATAGATCGTTGTTCGAGAAAGTTTTGCTTGTTTGAACACCTGTACTTGGCCAGTGCTTTAAAGACCATAGCTCAATGAAGACTGCCGTACAATACATTAACGTAATCTTCCCAATTTCGATACCTTAATACCCAACAGTTGACACCTATTGGCTACCTCTATGATTGTAACATAAATATTTGCAAGTGCCAAGCACTATCTTTTCTCTTCTCTGGACGAAAAAAGCATGAACTCTAAGTCAAATTTAACTGAAATGAACTGAGTTATTGAATTATGCTAGGCTTTAGGTACATAAAAAATGATTTCACTTCTAATAATAATATAATACTTATTTATGATTTACAAAACATTCTAATTTGACCAATCAAAATACTTCACCATATTAAACCACCAATCAGAAACACATCGACAGCCATTCGACAGCCAATCGGAACCTTGGATTCTTTTGGTACATACTTTGTTCAACCATTAAAAACATTAAGTCTCTTGTCTACCCTATTTCAACCACTATGTACCTATCTGAGGCAAAACAGTTTTAAAAAAGTTGCCTCCATATTTCAGTGTATTTTATTATTAATTGTGGGTGGATAATCTTTGTCTATTTATTTTCTCGCAATGGAAGTGAAAAACTTCGTTCAGGAAAATAACCATCTCGTGGTATTATGGTTTATTTTAGACCATTGTCATACAGTCTACTATTCTTCCTATTCGCAATTGTCATAACAGACAGCATTTCACCACAGTTGTAATTCTTTCAATACTAATTTCTACACAGAAACATTTATCCCTCTTTTCAATTATGTACAAACGCAACGTTATAGGAAATTATAATCTATACTTAACTTTAAATAGGTAATACCTTTTGTACGGAAGCCTGTTTATGGGTCGACTTCCGTGCAAGTTAAATTGCAATGCAATATTAGCTGCAGATCGTAATTTCGCCCGGAGGGAAGGATTAAAACTGTCAAATATAATATTAAAAGGTATTAAAAACAAGAAACTTTAACCGTACCTAGGTAAAAATAACTCCTCTCCTTTTTTATTTCTTTTTTGGTCCAACGGGCAACAGACCAGCAAATGGTGTTAAAAGCAATTTGCATGCCCATAGTACAAGCTTTGCTTAGTTTGGGGCTAGGTTGATTCGTGTAAGATTGTCCAAAGATATTTATTTATTTATTTATTTTATTTTTATTTATTTAACACCATTTGCAGGATTTTACTGATTTTCGGGGTGTACCGCTAAGACTAAAATCAGCTTAGTAGGTGCATGTACTATTTGGATAGATTAAATACGATTTGATAAACACAAAGCAATTATAATATACTAGCGGCCGCCCGCGACTTCGTGAGGTCTATTTTTTTCCGTCAGTTGTCTGATGTTGTTAGTCTTTTGTGTTGTTTTGAGTAATCAAAAGAAAAAATAAATGTTCGCCATCTTGGATCTGAGAATGGATGTCATTTTCGTAATTGGCACCCCGAGGAACCACAAAGATGACACCCATATCGATTTAAAAAAAATAAAACTCCGCCATGTTAGACTTTAAATGCAAGTTATTTTCATAATCGGCACCCCGAGGATCTTCGACGATGACACCCGTGTGTCCAGGTAAAAATAATTATCTTTCGTAACTTATTTTACAGCGACGTGCTTCCTCATAAGCTTAAGCCCATTTTTACACTGCGTCATCTGTCAATTCGTTTGCCATCCCAAAACAATTCAAACTACATTTGCTCGTTCCTTATTCATCATCTAAAAGTTATCGCCGCGCACAACCATCAAAAAGTACCAATCCCACATGTATGTACACATAAACAATAGTCGAATAAAATAGCGAGTTGGGTTTTATCCCGGGCCCCTGTAACTTGTCAACAAACAGACTTTTATGAGTTCATGTATTCATTCAATTGTTTTATATAAGATTTGTTAAACATTTTATGCCATAGTTACCTCCTTCGTCACACAATAAGAGGCAAATTCCGGAAGTCAGATTCTTTTTTTATTGTATTGATACTTTTGCCTGTGCATAGCTCGACTCATAGGAACTTTGCCAGTTTCGTATTCGTACCAATTACGAGTACCACCTGTTAAACATGATGATTGTCCTCCCAGACGTATCCATCGACGGTGAAATCCTGACTAATTGTAGGTATTTTATGAGATATTATTTACGTGCAAGTGCATGTTCGCATGAGTGACATGTAAATCCAAACTTCTTAAACATGTTTACGTACATTTTATCTTGAATATCATGTCATACCTATCTTGAACCCCCTTATTTTATATCATTGCCCAGATAAGGAAAAGATACATAGGGCAATAACAACTGCATTGTTACTTAGTATTAAAGTGTTAGGTACTTGAGAAAAATGCTGTCACTAATATTTGTTACGGCAGTTTTTTTATTTGAAAAGGTTATCAGTGATTTAAGAATTGATCCCTTAGTGCAAACGAATTTAGGATTGATAAAAGGATTGAAGGCAGCAGATGGGGACTATTCTATGTTCTTGGGTATTCCTTATGCCACTGTTGATAAGGAAAATCCATTCGGAGTAAGTAGTCATGAACAGTTTTAGGCTTCCATACCAGAATGGTAAAAAAGGAACTCTTATTGTTTCACTTGTCTGTCTGTCTGTCACATTCCGACACAAGAACTACTTATTATGCGATTTGAAAATTGGAAAACGTCCGTTTTGGACTGATGTTTGAAACGATATTTCTTAATGAAAAATACATTTAAAATTTATGACATAAGGTCGCAATGGTCCTGTCCTAGATAGTAACATTGAGAAAATGTCAAGATACGTGTCAATTCTATCAGAAAATGGCCTAAATAAATGATCGTTTTTTAACTCATAAGGGCTCTTAAAAAAGCATGTTCTATGTATGTAGGTAACCCTTCTTTAAAAGCCCCCCCCCCCCCCCCTTCTTCTTTTTTCCAAGTTTCAAATCGATAGCATAAGTAGTTCTTGAGATATTTAGCGATGTGACAGACAGACAGACAAAGTGAAACCATAAGGATTCCTTTTTTTACCATTTTGGTACAGAACCCTAACAAGTTCAACAAAAAAATAATCAAATCAATCACGGGGTACTTTGCGTCAAATCCGGTAGTTCTTATTTTTTGTAGACTTGTTTATAATGTTGTCCCATTGAATAATCCATTGTGAGCTCGAGCGCAGAACATAGGTATGAAAAAAATCTAAAACCCAATATTAGCTTTGAATTTGACATTTAACTATATTTGAATTTTTATTTCTTACAAGCTTTTTAAATTATTAGTGTAATTGGATATTTGTTTTCTTGTTACTGCATTATTTTTAATGTTATTGTTTTGCTCATTTTCCCTAATGTTTTATTTTTTAACTGTGACTTTTAAATTTATAAATTAATTTAGTAACAAATAAATTTTTAAATGTCCTATTCTATAAGGTATAGCATAGGCGTATTGTATTTCAAATGTAAAACTTACATTACATTCATTTTTTAATTCATAGGTACCTATGTTGACGACATAAATGAATTTGTATTTGAATAACCCTAAAGGACTACTCGTAGTTGCTGATTGTACCTTCTCAATACGTGTTTAAAGTAGACTAAATTTGCTATCATATGTATATATATATATATATCTACGCTACCTTTAAGCCTAATTTACTGTGAGGTGTGCAATAAAGAGTATTTGTATTGTATTGTATTGTATGTGAAACTATAATAGTCTATGTTGACCCAATGGTTTCCGCGATGAAACCTTTCAAAGTTTGCGAGGTTCGAAAAATCATAAACTTTGAAAGATTTTATCTACGGAGACTATACTAGTCTCGTATTGAAGCAAATTAAGGAAGTAATAACAATTGAATAATAATAATAATAATAATTAATTAATTACTACTTTAAAGGAGGTACTATCAGCAAGTAGTCCTTCAGGGTTATTTTTCGATTTTTGATAAAACTGCGTTAGGCACTTGAGGTGACAAACTTGGATTATTCATTGGGCCAACATCATAAACATGTCTATGAAATATAAAGTTACTGGATTAGTAGGAAAAACAAACCAAGGATTAGTAGGAAAATAACCAATAAACTGTGCCAGGCATCCCCCCGCCCTGCACGTGCATCACATTATGAGATCACGCACAACTTTACGTCGTGTGCTTAGAAGTTTTGACACGACTATCGTATTAAATAATTCAATTATTAAAATGCTTACTATCAAGATTATGATATTTACTTAACCACTATACTTTTTTTTTAACTTGGTTTATTTAACATGGTTTTTATTTATATACCTCTGCAAATGAGGGTATATATTCATAATCATATAGTATATTAATGATTACATATATGCTTAACTTTTCATCTGTTCGATTTCGTTACATAATAATATAAAAACAAACCATTAATATTTGAATGAAAAATATGTAAAAACCTAATAACGTTTCAGGCTTCTTTACCTCACCCGACATTTGAAAACGCCTTTGAGGCCTACAACGACTCAGCCCGCTGTCCGCAGTGGGACGGGGACACTAACACATTAACTGGAACTTTGGATTGTCTTCACCTCAACGTGTTTACACCAAACTCCGCAAATTCCCAGAATGTTCTCCCAGTCTTGGTTTTCATTCATGGAGGTTACTTCCAACATGGGACATTTGGAAGATATATTTACGGGCCGAAATTCCTAGTCCGACACGATATCGTATTAGTAACGATCAATTATAGATTAGGACCTTACGGTTTTATGTGCCTAAACACTCCGGAGATTCCAGGAAATCAGGGGTTGAAAGACCAATTAAAAGCGTTGAGATGGATCAAAGATAATATTGTGGCCTTTGGAGGTAATCCGGATCAAATAACTTTATCTGGACAGAGTGCAGGTGGAGCAGCTGTGGACTTTCATTTATTGTATCCAGGAGAAAGATTGTTTAACCAAGTTATACTGCAGAGTGGAGTAGCATTAACTCCTGCAAGACTCATTGAACCTGACGACGTTAAGCCGTTGATACTCGCTGAACATTTTGGATTAAAAACTAATGATTTGCATGAAGCTCTGTCATTTTTGGCTTCGATTGATACATATTTAATAGTAGAAGCAACTATGGGACTAGGTATTGATTTCAAAGCATGCGTAGAAAAATATTTCGACGGCGTTGAAATAATCATCCCACAGCACCCAGCAAATTCAGAACGATCTCATGTGAACAATATTCCAGTATTAATAGGATCAGTTGATAACGAATTTTTATACAAATATTTCGATAAAGACTCAGAGTTTTTTCAAAATCTCACTGTATTCAAAGATTCATTAAAAGAGATATTTGACTTTGGAGAGAGTTTGGAGTCAGTTCATCAAAATTTACGAAATTTTTATGTGGGTGATCATGTGATGACAGAGGATGATAAATATAAAGTGATAAATTTCCAGTCTGATTTTACGTATGTCCATCCTATTCAACGAGCTATGAGGAAATATATGAAGATTGGGGCTAGCAACATGTACTTTTACTTGTTTGAGTATGATGGTGGTAGAAACATGGTGAAGTACCGGGATAATGTAAATGGGCCCGGAGCCACGCATGCAGATGAATTGGGATATTTATTTGATGTCTCTTTCATTACCGAAGAACCCTCAATTAAGGATCAGGCTATGATAGACAGGATGACAACAATGTGGACTAACTTCGTCAAATACGGGTACATCTTATTATTTATTTCCCTATACTGCTTTTTATACGACAAAATCATGGTCAATATTTATTTATTTATTCATTTATTTATCTCAATAATTACATATATTTTATTTATTTGGACTTTCAACAATAAGTACACTGATACAGTAACAGTTAAGCACAAAGACAAATCACATCAATTAAGTTGTTTCAAAATATTTTCTTACAGTCGACTTACATAGGGTTGTATAATACACCATGAAAGATAATACGAACATTTGCATATGCGCTAATTAACGCAATCCGTGGTTGTAACAAGACACTAGCAGGCCGGTTCCTCTTACCACTTCGGCTAAACTAGATTCTCACACACCACCGGGGTGTTAATTCACTCGAACGTAGCTGACATCGCCGGCCAGTGGCAGCATCTTTACTTGTGTAGGTGATGGGCTGATGGCCTAACTAGATAACAGACGCATACAGAGCACGTGCTATGCAGTAGAACGAGATAGCATGTTTCGGTGCTTTGTAGCTATCAAATATCGGTCTTTTTCTATAGAAAACCTTGATCAGTCTCGTTAAATTGTAGAAAACGTAAGTACTATTGATTACTCTTTGGCAATAGGTACGCTGAAAATTAACAAACTAACTGTCAGAACTGTGCTGGTACCCTGTAGCGAAGTATTAATTTGTGTTATTTTCTCTTCAGTAACCCCACTCCGGCAACATCGGAGCTGATTCCCCTCACGTGGTCTCCGATCACGCCCAATAAGTGGTACTGCCTCAGGATTGGCAAGAATCTGACCCTCGAAGGCAGACCTTTTCACGATCGGATGGCTTACTGGGACTTGTTCTTCAGCATGTATGGACATTTGGAGAAAGGAGTGGACGATGGTGGAAGTAAACTAGATTAAAAGCATTACACGTTACACGTAGTACATTGAAAATATGGAAAATAAACTAAACCCATAAAAACAGTAACTTGAATAGGAATCAACTTTTTAATTCCTCTCTTTTTCTGACGTATTTTAAGTGACGTGAAGTTTACAATTAACGTTTTAAAAAAAAATTACATTTCGAATATCGATATAAAAAAGCTAATACATTAAAGTATGTTTGTTGGTTGACAACATGGCCCCTAGCGGTATGGAATGCCAATTAACAATTTAGAAGTACCAACTTGTTCTAATTTTTTGCAGACTTGTTTATGATGTTAGCCCAATGAATAATCCAAGTTTGTGACCTCGAGCGTTGAACGCAACATTGTCAAAAATGTAAAAACCGATTATAACCCTAAAGGACTAGTTGTTGATAGTACCTTCTCAGGACGTTTTTAAAGTAGACTTAATTTGATATAATAAGTAGCTGAAATTGTCTTTGTGGGCCCAATAGTTTCCGCGATGAAGCCTTTCAAAGTTTGCGAAAATCGAAAAAATTATAAACTTTGAAAGACTTTATCTCGGAAACTATTTAGTCTACAGAGACAATTCTAGTCATGTACATTTAGTCTACTTTGAAAAGTAAACGAAATGTGCTAGTCGTTCAGAGTTATCAGTAGTTTAGTTTTTTCAAAAAAAATATTCTGCCAATGTTTGAGCTCTTCGCCAGTCTGCGCGTCTTGAAAGATCAACTTCGTCAACTTCTCGAAGACTGGTCATCGCTTGAGGTGCCAATCAGGAAGTTGAAGGAAGTCAGTGTTGTTGATTGTCTTCGTCCACGGACACGTGGGTAATTGACAATGGTTTCTATTTCTGCAATCAATGTGTTCAGGACCCCAACTCGGGGTGATCGATCTGTTAGCGTGATCTTGAGTGCAATTTTCACGCTGCGTATCAGACACTTTCAACAGCCACCCATAAAAGTCACCGACGGTGCGATAGATTTCCACTGCATTCCTCTATTTGTCGAGAATTCATACAGCTCGTGTAGCATATTCGAGACACCAACAACAGCCGTTCCGTTGTCAGAGTAGATGCATGTGGGACAACCACGTCGTGCTCTGAATCATCGTAGAGCTAACAAGGCTGAGTCTGTTGATAGCCATTCCTCTATTTCGATGTGGATAGCTCTGACCGCCAGGCAGGTGAATAGTGTTGATGTGACGGTCAACGCGCCAAAATAGTCGACAGCGACGAAAGTGAAGGGACGAACGTGATGAGCCATCATGGCTTCAGGTAAGTCTCCAATCGGTGGTACCTGTGGCTTAGCCTTCATGTTCCGGCAGAGCTGACTATGTTTCCCCACAGATGGTCTCACCCCAATGTGTGTAGAAACGTTTTCGAAATTCGATCACCACAAGTTCGTTGTTGCCATCGACAAATTTGACGTGGTAGAGCGGATTCGTAGGCGAGTGAGCGGGTGGTTTCCATCTAAAACAGCTGGCCGTAAATCAATGCCAGTGGACGCTACCGTGCGGCCGGATAACCATAATAGCCTATCATCTCCTATTATCAACGACAAGTTTTTAAATCTACTCTCTTTAGAAACGGGGCGTGCAGCATCAATCGTAATATGTCTAATTGTATACGCAAAAAGGTATGACGTTCCGCCAAAGAGATAAACCACAATTACCAAACCACATTGCGAAAACGTAGGATTTCGAGATAAGTGTTGAAATTTCGAGGCACAATGGCGAGCTCGCGCGGTAGCACGTATAAACCGTAGCCACACACTAAAGCGGCTGTAGTCAGCAATCGCAGGTGATGGTAAGTCACGTGACTGAGTCAATGTTAAACCCACCAAGTCTTTTCTGATTCTTTTTAGGGTTCCGTACCTCAAAAGGACAAAAACAGAACCCTTATAGAATCACTTTGTCTGTCTATCAAGACCCTTTATGTCGGATCCCGAGGAGGTATCGAGTTGAAATTAAAACCTTATAATATATTCTACCTATTTAAGTCTACGGTCCTGAAATCGTGTAATACATCCTGGAATCGGGTAAATTTGTTAGGAAACATAAACATCTATTTATGCATGTAACAGGAAATAAAAGGAACGATCGACGCTGAAATGAACTCAAACTACCACTCTCCACATTAAAAATAATAACATCAAGCCCCCATTTCATGACAATCCAAATATATAGGTAATCACATTCCGAACTCTATAAAAAACATTGGAAAAAAATACGCATTTCAACAAATAATTAAAAAGATACCTTATTGACAGATGTTTCTATAGTTTAACCGAATTCTTTTTTTTTATCTTTATTTATTTCAAAGCTTTCGTCAAGATGACGATGTCAGCTCCAGCAAGTCTCTATCTACAGTACAACTTCTTAGATGTAATTAAAAAAACTAATAAAAACCACAAAATTTGTATACTTATTTCCAAAAAAACCGTATACAAACCTTGCAGCCATTGACAAAGGATCCGCTAAAATGGACTGAAAAACCTCAACATGCAAAAGGGAGAAGCCTCAAATTCTGTTCAACTTCTCCCTTTTCTCTCGAGTTCGAACACACTCCACCAACAAGTGTTGCACATCTTCGATGGTTCCGCACTCCTCACAATTGGGCGACTCTGTCTTCCTCATCAGATGTGCAAACCCGTTGAGTGAAGCGTATCCGAACCGGAGCCTGTGCACTCTAACCACGTCCTCTCTACATAGCCCAGCATGGTCGAACTAAGGCACACAAGGAGGCTCGCACTGAATGGTCCTGTACCAGATGCCTTTGTCCCGCGAACGCAAATCGAAATACTCCTTCCAGCGGGAATACGCCTTAATTTTATATCGAGCGACCACCTTCGAGAGGTCTAGAACAATAACCGTCTCAGCACCCTCAGGCGCAGCCACAACGGCCAAACGATCAACCTGCTCGTTATCAGCTAAGCCAAATGAGACGGAACCCATTGTATTTTAAGACAGCTTCCAGAAGTTTGAATAAGTCGAATCTGCCTCAAAATTTTATACGCTAGCGAAAAGCATCGTTCGCCCGAGGCACACCGAGTTAAATGCTGAATGGCGCTTTTGCTATTCGTAAAAACAACAACACTAGTATAATTTAGATTTTCTAGGTATAATAAGGCCTGATAAATCGCATACAATTCCGCGGACATTATAGATAATCCAGACGAAATCTTAAACTGTGCCTTCCTATCATTGAATGGGTCAAAAAAAGCTGCCCCAATTTTATCACCACACTTTGACCCATCAGTAAATAACTTATAGAAATGTGAATATTTTCTTTCTACCTCAAGAATCACCTCTAACGAAGAACGTTAGGATGGTAAATGCGTTTTGCACTAGCCATACATTCTAAACTAGCAAGCAGAACGTCATGTAGCTCGAATTTTGACATCCATGTGTCTAATTGGAACATTGGAAGTGGCCACGACGAATCAACGTGTTCCTTAGAGACTTCCTCAATGACTTCAGCTAACAATGGTCTCTTCCTCTTGCTCCAATAGCCTCTCTGCGAAAAGGCTGCCAATTCCTGAATAATATCAACAGTAGGACTACTAGAACAACACAGGGATTTCAAATAAAACTTTGTGGCAAGGAACAATCTCCGAATGTGCAGCGGTATAATACACAATGACATGAATAGGTGTAGACCTAATAAAACCTCCGACTACTCTTAGAGCTAGGTTTTGAATTTTTTCCAGCTTATAGATGTGAGTTTTAGCACTATTGTTATATAAAACACATGCATAGTCCAACCTACTTCGTATTAGTGAAATATACAACCTACGCAGGTGCTTAGGGTGAACTCCCCACGCAGTACCAGCCAAAATTTTCAAAATGCTAAGAAATCTTTGTGTTTTTTCTACCACATAATTAATATGCCTTCCCCAGCGTAACGATTTGTCTAACCAAACACCCAATTATTTCATAGTATCGCCAGAACATAACTGCTGACCCCGTATACACAGATTCACTTGTTGCCTTTTATTGCCTCTACTGAATGTGCAAAATTTTGTCTTACTGGCTAAAATATCTAAACCTAAACAATCCAGTTCTATTAACAATATATCTAAACTGTCCTGCATACGAGAAACACTGTCCTGTAAACAATTCCTATTGACATACAACACAAAATCATCTGCGTATTGAGAGATTAAAACACTATTAATACTATGACAAATTTGGAAGGTAACAATATTAAACAAAAGAGGGGAAAGTGGACCACCCTGCGCGAGCCCCTTATCAGGCCATCGCACCATAGAAAAGCCACTATCTAGATCTCGTAAAATAAGATGTCTTTCATTCAAAAATGACCACAAATATTTACAGAACTTGGCTCCTACTCCCAAATTATCTAAGGTATTGACAAACTTTTTCAACCAACACATTGTTATATGCACCCTCTATATCCAAAAAGCATGCCAAGGTACAGACATTTTTAGAAAACCCTACTTGATCGTACAACACTAAACGAGCTAAACAATCCATACAGGATTGGCCTCTCCTAAAGCCCACCGTGCTACGAGAAAACAACTCATTCTTCTCTACGAACCATTCCAAACGTCGAGCTAACATTGTATGAAATAGTTTGCAAACACAAGACATCAAGGAAATAGGTCTATGCTTCGATAACTCCTCGTGCGCTTGACCTGACTTAGGGATAAGAACAACTTGAATATCTCGCCACTGCTTAGGCACAATACCTGAATTGAATACCAAATTATATAACTTTAACAAAACAGCTTAGCAACGGCTGGCATATTATGAATTACTGCATACGTTATCCTGTCAATACCTGGAGCAGACTGTTTCTTTTTAAAACATCTAGTTAATTCTTCCAAAGAGAAATCTACCTCCAGATGAGAATTCACAGATATAAATGAAGGTGTAACAAGACACACAAAATCGGGCGTTAGAGAGTGCAACAGCTCCACCTTCTTCTCATTAGACGCAACCACTTTAGAACGCTGACGGCGCTTCATCCACCTCATACGATTCCACATGTCAGATACAGATGTAGCCTCATCAATACTTTGACAAAACTCCTGCCAACCTAAAGATCTTGCATTTCGAATAAGGCGCTGTGCCTCTGCAACCTTTTCCTGTAGCAACCTAAGATTATAAGGGGTAAGATTTCGTCTGAATTGCACCAGAGCAAGCCGCCTTTGAGCAACAACCTTAGACAACGAGGGACTCCAATAGTTTTTGGGTCTATTATTCTGCACGGTATCGGTACAAACTTTTAAAATTGGAGCATGCACTGCTAAAGCCTTATTAATACCAGCCTCGAAAAAGCCCTACAGAACTTGCACATCGCATTGAGCAATGACTGACTCATTAGCAAAATATTCTCGTAGAAAGTTACGAAAACCAGGCCAATCCGCCTTTTTAAAGTTTAACTTTAGTATAAAATGTTGCCTACCCCAATAATCTAACTTATCCTAACAATGAGATGATCGCTACCCAAGTTTTCAATCGTAACCTCCCACGTGAAATCTACGGCAATGTCAGAGGAACAAAAGGTGACATCAGGAGAACTTTCTTGAAGCGATCCATTTACAACCTTAACCCTCGTCGCTTGTCCATTATTAATGGATACAAAGCAAGAGCCGAGTCAAATAACTGGGTTCCTCTTGCATCATTCTTGTATGACCAATTGGTATTATGGACATTGAAGTCACCTGCCACTATGGCTTTAGCTGAAAACAAAGCAAAAATAGAGTCCCAATCTGATTGTGTCGTCCGCACTGAAGACGGACAGTATAACGAAACAATGTAATTTAAGGAGGCACAATTTAAGATTTTTACACAAATAATTTTAACACCAGAGTTATTCAAAGTAATGTGAAATGCTTGAGCCCTAATAGAATTATGTATAAAAATAGCGACATCTCCATATGAATCCGATCTATCTTTTCTAAAAAGATTATACGATTTTAAATTAAGTACGTAACTACTATCTAACCATGTCTCACTAACAAGTGCTATGTGAATTTTTTCTCTGTTCATCAATAGTTCAAACTCGACTAGCTTTATCCTAACACTTTGTTATTTCCACTGTACTAAATTCAGCCTACTAGATTTAAAGTTGGATATAGCCATTTACGTAAGAAAAAAAATTAAAAATATCTTTTTCTTTAAAAAAAGACTTAAACTACTCCAAACATTCTTCCGCAATTAACTTGAATATGAGACCTAACTTCTCAGCCCAATTCGCACTTGAAAGAAGAATGCTCTTGACCTTCTCAATAACCTTTTGGATTCCTACACTTCTCTTCTTGTTCTTCTTACGTAGACGTTCCTCAGTGCATACATTATTACTCGTCTGGACAACCACTGGGCTGCAGCTGTTTTCTTCTAGAGTAGGTACTCGCTTCGCCTTCTTTCTCTTTCGAACCTCCTGCTCCATCTTGCTCTCTTGGTTAGCCTGGATGCGAGGCGATTGACTCACTTGCTGACTAACACACTCGGACTCCTTACTCAAGTCTACACTGGATAAGACAGCACCCCAGTACTTGTTACTTATAGTGACAACTGCCCTGGAAGACGAAGGTTCTTCCTGGATCCAGAAATCAAGCACTGGCCTCTTCCTGCCTTGAAGGTATACCCACAAGGCTTTATTGTAAATGCAACCTTCGGCCGCCATAATTCGACGTATCTCCTTCTCTTTTAAGATAGCAGGACAGGACTTATTCAAAGCCATGTGGGCCGCTTTACAATTTAAACATTTAAAAACCGTTGTTTGACAGTTATCGTGCTCGCCTCCACATTTTGGACATAGAATTTTTCTACTTGGACAGAATCTACCTAAATGTCCAAACTTCCAGCACCTAGAGCATTGGTTAACCGGGAAATTATAGGGGATAACCTTAAACCGACATCCGTAAGCATAAATGTAAGAAGGCAGTGTTGGCCCTTTAAAGCACAAACGGATCTCTTCGGATTTAACCCAATGACCTTCATCATCTAAGCGGTTCAACCTGCGTACTGCAAGAATGTCTTGCGGAACTTCGACGTTTTTCTGAAACTCATGTTCATCCATCTCCAATTCTACTCCTCTCACAATACCATATGAACAACAAGCTAAGTTAGACCAATAAGAACGCCTATCTTCGTTATTAAATTCTTTATCAGCAAGAAGTTTCTCCGCCTCATCTCTTGAATTGAACTGTATAAGCACCTTGCATGGACCCATGTACTTAATCCTCATTATATTCCTTATTCTCTTCTGCTGCAGTAGTTTGGCCAATCCAAACTGTTTTGGCATCTCTGTTTTTGAAACTAGATACACCTTGAATGACGTATCAGAAACCTCATTCATCCTACTTCACTTCAGGAACTGTCACAACCCGTAAAGAATCGTAACAATATTTTCTTTTAGGGTTGTTAGTTTGTTATAGTTTATTTGGAAGTTTGTAAGTTTGCTCTGCTTTGTTGGATTGAGCTATGTTTGACCGAGCCACTTAACAACGAGCATATTCATGGAAGTCATTGAGCGGAACCAGCCTACCTGATCTACACTTCGGCTCCAGCTACTAGCTGAGACTGTCCGCCCGCCTCTGTTCTTACTGCGGAGCGAGTAGCTGCGTTGGAGGTATACTGTGATGGAGGTTTGAGTTGCCTCACCTATCGGGTATTTATCCTTTTATCTCATTGTGTCTAGATAACCTTAGTAACTCGCTCAAATCTTTAGTCCTCATAATTCAAACCATAGTTATACTTTATTTTGCATAATACTCTAAACCTATGCCTATTTTGCACTGTATTGGTCTACCGATCTAGCGGGAAAACCAAACCCTATCGAAGTGTTTACTCTTAAGTTTACTCTCTCAAGAACAAACAAAATCTAGGTCTTAGTAGGGTAGACCGGGGACAATTGAAACAATTTGCCTTTAACCGCCTGTGACCGTTATATTTTTATGAGTAAAAAGATGTACGCTCATAATATTTCAAGGTTAGTTATCTGGTTCCTAAATAAAATGTATTTGGATGGTCTATAATCCATAGTTTTTTGCCAATAATGTAATAAAAAGAATGAGGCAGCATGGTTCAATTGACCCCACATGACTCTCAATTGAAACAATATGTGAGGTCAATTGAAACTCGCAAGCATAACATAAACGTTTTTCAATTTATGAGCATCTAAACATCTCGATAAAAAACTTGGGGAAAAAAAAAGATTATACGACTTTTAGTTTCCTTTGTCGCTGCTACCTTATTCATTTACACTAACCAAAGTAGTTTTAATGCAATTATAAGATATAATGATACAGAATCGCAGAAAACAAGCATAGGTAATTATGTTTCATACAAAACTGTTTGTTTCAACTATAACAATATTTCAATCATAACCATTCCCACACACCCTGTGACAACGAGTATTGCAGACTTCGGGGTGTAAAATTAAATAATAGACGGAATAAAGTAATCATTTATATGATTTTATCTCAGTTTCATTCTTTTTTTTTATTGGTTTTTTCTTTCGTCATCAGCTTATCGTCACAATCACTAAATGATTTTTTCGAGAGCAGCTGCATGAGTTACTTCCCATTTGTTGTATTGCATACCTACAAACATACAGATCAAACGAAGATCCTCCTTTTTTTTAAATCTGTTAATAACCGTTTGTTAAATACACAAAACTTTCTCCAGAATGTGAGAAATACTTTTCTAAAAACCGCATCAAAATCGGTTTAGCCGAACGCGAGATAATCGTGGACAAACAAACATAAATACAAACATACAGGTTAAACTGAGATCTTCCTTTTTTATGAAGTCGATTAAAAAGAAATGTTCACATAATCTCGAATAAAAAACACTGCAAATTTTTAAAAAAATCCGTATATCCATAATTCATCAACTAGGTCAAAAACTACTCAAATAAATGTGAACATTAATAGAACAAACATGTACATCGAATACAGAACCTTATATTTTGAAGTCGGTTACTTTTGGGGACGATTAAAACGCAAGGACGATTGAAACGTTTCAATCGTCCACAGGCAAGTTGTGTCTATCGTCCACACACTACCGTATCCGGTCAAGCTAACTGTTTAAATATTTAAAAAACCCAACAAAATAATGTGATTAAATATAGAAATGATTTTTTAAACATTTTATGATTTAGATGATTTTTTATAAGAAAATTATTATATTATTTACAATCAATCATTATGACTGATGCCACAGCGTATCTAGTAAAAAAATCGTATTAATCAAAGCTAATATGTAAAATAAATAAAATATTGTATATATTTTGTTTTGTGTGTGTATGAGCATTTGAATATTAATTAAATACTAAATACGATGTGATATAATGGTCCTATCGACGCCGATGGACTATCGTGGCCATCATCGTGGGGTTGCTGTGTGATGTGGTACTGTATTTTAAATAGCAATAATTAAGGCTACTCCTTAAAACCGAACACCTCGATCAAACAAAATCAACAATGTATGTATTCATATTATTTTTCCAAATTTCCTCTATCGTCAAAGCGTTAGAGGTGGCGTTCACTTGATCGCTAATTCGCGGTTGTTGTAACGCCCGGAATGTACATAGAGAAGTTAGGAGCAGAAGTAGCAGTCACTCTAGTCACAGAATAACATCAATAACAGCGCCGGGAACGGTCGAAACGTAAATGTCGTGATACGGAATAACTGGAGTGACAAAGTCACGGTGACTTTTCACTGTAATTTTTTTGGAACATAAACGACAATAAACTGACAACCTTTCATGAAAAATATTGCCAGTGTAAAAGCCAGTGAAATTCCGCCACGTGGCGCACGGTCATAATATATTTCTGATTGGGCTTAATGTGACATGCAAAATATCCACTGTCTAATTTACCTCTTCATGACTGTTATAAATTTGTCACAGAAAAATGGAATGCCATTTCAGTTATCATCACTGTTCCAGGCTTTAATAAAATTAAGACACAATTAGCACCATTATGCACATAATGCATTTTTGGCACAGAGCCAGCAGAGTGGAGAATAATTCTTAATAGATAAGTTATTGTAAAATTGTATGAGCAGAATAAGTTTCATTTTAAATAGCCCTTGTTTATATTGCCAAGCTGTGTTTACTTGTAAGTAGTTATAGATGAAGCATA
Organism: Epiblema foenella; assembly: GCA_963556455.1. Taxonomy (NCBI): domain Eukaryota; kingdom Metazoa; phylum Arthropoda; class Insecta; order Lepidoptera; family Tortricidae; genus Epiblema; species Epiblema foenella. The sequence goes on along the minus strand of OY747099.1, from coordinate 19,721,453 downwards.
AGACGCATTGCTTAATAACTATTTGTATATAGGTATTGATGTATTAACTGTTGGTAAACCTCCAATAAAAGTACCAAAATTAAATTTTATTACCAAAAAGTGACTTTCAATCAGGTCTCGGGTTGAAACCCTACTCGTACCTCTGGGTTAAAAAATATATGTATGAAATATAATTTGACATTTAACAGCTTTTGGTAAAGGAAAACATCGCTTGGAAACTGGTCCAATCCCAAAATGGTCTATTTTTCCATCTGGGTTGGAAGGTCAGATGACAGTCGCTTTCATAAAACTAATGCCTACGCCAAATCTTGGGATAAGGTGTCAAAGCGGCACCCGGGCACAACCGGGAGAAAAGCTAGGAGGCTGAATATATGGGCTTATTTCGTTACAAACAAAACGTGCTCAGGATTTTCATAAAACCTATTCATGCTGGTCTGGTGTCTGTCATTTTGAGCAACTTGCTGACACCTCAAATATCACCAAAACGTAGATTTACATTTTTATTTTTGGATTTTACAATCATGAGATGTCGACGCTCTTCCATACAAATTGAAAATGTGATATCTTAGAGCATATTCAATGTACTTATCATTATTTGACTTAGTCTGAGAAGCGGTTTATTACATTTACAACTTAATTATGTATTAAAAAAACCGGTCAAGTGCGAGCTGGAGTCGCGCACCGAGGGTTCCGTATACAGATGTGTACCGGTTCCAACCCTATTAAATCAGGAAAATCTCAACAACATAGTGTGGAAATTGGACGCCATGGGTATGGCGCCATCTATCGGCGATTTTTGTTACAAATTTGAGCGACTGAATAACTTTGTATGTATGGTAGTTTTTCAAGGATAATTCTTTATCTCGTAAACCGATTTCAATATTTTTTTCTTTACTTGAAAGAAGGTACTTTCAGCATAATCTCGTAGGAATTTATAAAACAAAAATACATGCAAAGGTGATTAAATTACAAACTTAGTATAGAAATGTTTTTTCACGATAAAAAATGAAAAACTAGATAGAGCTACAGTTATATTTTTCATGTAAAATATACATTGATATCAATGTTATTTTTTTTTAAGCAGGTGTGTACACTTGGCTTCGCTGCAACCACTAACCAACATTACATGAGACTTAGGATTTCCAGACAAAGATCTACGTTTCTACCATTGCCATGACAAAAAATATATGGACTCAAAAGCTATATTTTTTTATTCCAAATAGCCTCGTAGGTCTTAATCCAAGCCCCATTTTACGTTGCTACATATTTTGTCACTTCACGCGGTTGAACAGATTTTTCGTGTCACAATCAAATTAGTAGTGTCCCCTTTTCACGCTATTTTCGCAGAATGCATTAATAAAGTTTTTTCTAGTGGATCCAGTTACCTGCTGGAAAGCTTTTATAAAAGCTTTAGCAGTAGCTGTCATTTAATTGGCTTTTATACAGTCCTCTTAGGTATTTAATTTATCACAGCTGCGATTAACGTCGAGTTAAAATAGCTAGAGGTATAGTTGTAGCACTAGGGTTAGTCCGGGGTAGTTGGCCATAGTTTTTATTGAACACTGTAAAAAAATAATCTTACACATTATTATAAAAATCTGTATTTGTAATTAAACGTTCAACATTAAACTTTGACATTTTAAATAAAAAATTAGATCAACCTTAAAATAATTGTTTTCGAAAATTCACAATTGGCAATCTCTCCCTGGGGATCTGGATGTGATGGCCAAGTCGTTAGAGGAAAGATGGCCATAGGTTAATTCTAGCTGTAGCATAGTTATTTGTTAGGTTTTAATGCGCATATTGCTAGTTACTGGCTATGTGGCTGTCTAGCTTAGATTTAAAATACAGAGGAAAGGAACTTTAGAATAGTTGTCTGATTTGACACTGTTATTTTTGTGTTGACAAAAATGTTCTGAATAAAATTTCTATTATGAAACTTTAATTCTCATATCATTTGAATATACAATACAAGCTTGCAAGCGTGTTCTGCAGCCAGGCACGCTCACATTATTTGGTCTGATTTCCTATTTATTAAAGCATTTTCGTACATCTAGTTCAGATTTGGAACATATTTATTTATTTATTTATTTATTTATTATGGTTCACCAACAATTGTTTACACAAAGTTTACAATGATCCAAAGTGTATTAGCAACTTGCTATGTGTAACAATCACTTACAGGTAAACACCGCATGCATAATATAGAAGAAACGTCTTAGTATTAACTAATTATTACTAGGTATACAACTAAATAATTGAATTTATTTTTTGTAACTATATTGTGTTCGTCACTTTCCTTATTAATTTAAAATAGATACCACTTGGTTCACAAAGCCAAGCAGTTATCAGAAAGTGTTTTAAATTTTATGAATGAGTCAGAGAAAATATCAGACAAGTGACTGCAGCTGTTGGTCGCTTTACATAACCTTGAGATGGGCGAGCTGCTGCCGAGAACAGTCCTTCTGAGCGGGGGGCAGAGTGGCGTGATAGGCTTGCGAGGAGTTCGGGAAGGAGCTCGAAAAGACAGGAGGGCTAATAGTTGCGGACAATTTATATGATTATTAATGAGCTTATATGAAAAAATTGCGTCCGCAACTTTCATCCGCGTTTCTAGTGATCTTAACCCAAACCTCTTTAGACTTTGTGTGTAAGAATATGATTTTTTAAATTTGGTAGCAGAAAAACTCAAATGCCTGACAAACCTTTTCTGCACACGCTCTAATCGTAGTGAGTGAGTGGCATAGTGCGGCCGCCAGACCACACTGCAATACTCCAGAATACTCCTAACAAGACTGTTGTACAATAAAGTTTTTGTTATACTACTTTTAAATATTTTTACGTTCCGTATAACGAAGCCCAACATTCTAGATGCTCTTTTAACTATATTTTCAATGTGCGGAATAAATGTGAGCTTTTGATCAAAGATTACACCTAAATCTCGAACTGTATTTACTTCTTGTATAATTTCGTCACCAATGAGATAAGAAGATTTTACAATATTGTGCTTTCTTGATATCTTGATATGTACGCATTTTTTGGCATTCAAGACCATCTGGTTATCCGTACACCAGTCAACAAGCCTACCCAAATCGCTTTGCAACAGGTCAACATCACTAACACAATCAATGATGCGAGCAAGCTTCAAGTCATCAGCATACATGAATATTTTCGAGTGTATAAAGCAGTCAGGAATATCATTTATGAAAATGTTAAACAACACTGGTCCCAAGTGAGAACCTTGCGGTACCCCGGATGATATGGTATGTGGTAGAGATCGATACCCATTAACTACAGCAAAAAAGGACCTATTTTCTAAATACGACTCCAACCAATTCAAAATGGCCCCGAACCCATAAGCAGACAGCTTCTGCAGCAAGATTTTATGGCTAACTTTATCAAAGGCCTTGCTAAAATCTACAAGTTCAATGTAATTTTCAGCGACCAAAATTGCCACACTGTGCACTAAAGCCAGTATTTCAAAGAAGAGTAGAGATGCAAGTGTTTCGTAATAATATTCGCCATATCCGCGGCGTATCCTTTTCGTTTGTGATTATTTTCTGATTTTTACATGACAATACTATTAATGGGACATCGGCGCTACTTTCAAGTAGCTTTTCTTATAAACGGACTTCAACTGGCTCCTAAAAAAAAGGAGAGACCACACCTAAAAAAAAATTGAAAGCACGACCCGTTTGATTTTGAGGATAGAACAATGCGTTACTAATATGCTTAGCAATAAATACAATAATAATCATTATAAATCAAATCTAACTTCATATCCACATGAAACAAGAACTCCTTAGAAAATATTTACACTAGGTAAAACAATTCACAAGCATTTTCCTTACTTTTCGATTTTATTTCACTAAAATTTTCGTCGTACCATAGCTCCCACCTGCGACGCGAAGCGAACCGAACAGTAACTAGCAACGTCTAGTCAAATCTTCTATGAAATATTTCGATGGGCCATCTCTACCTTACGGCCAACTACCGGAATTACCCTAATTGTATTCTACAGCTTTAAAATAAATTCCGTCATAACCTAACCGTAGGTACTAATCATTATTATAATCCAGAAATAACTCTGTCTGTCGGACTGTTAAATTTTCACGATAAAATCGCGCAACAGATTTGGATCAAATTTTATACGGATAAAATTGACATCCCCGGAAAGTCATGAGATATGTTTTATCCCGTAAAAGATCATTCTTTAACTGTTATAGAAATACTTTAAACTGGCCAATTAGCTGTGTATTGGTTTCCCGAAAATTCAGGGTTGTTTTGGAAGCCTATTATATCAAAATTTTGTTAATTTGAAGCGGACGTTATTGCTCATATACCGCTGATTTACGGCTTGTTGTTGCGTAATTACTATGATTAACGCACTAAGCTTATTAAATTCCATGATAGCATGCCTTTGATGCAGTAATTGCCATACAAATCATCAGTATCCCGTGACATCAACCATTTGATAGTGGTAAAAGTTATAGTAGTTCATGATAATTTCTTTTAATTAATAAGTTTAATCATTAAATTGTAATAGTGGTCATTCACGATTTTAAGTTTATTATAGTGTATCTGAAGTTGATCGGGATCTCATGTTACAAGTATTTTATTTTATTTTATTTATTTATTGCATCCATGGTATTACAGATCTTATACATAATATTTTCAGTCTCACATGGGCCCTGTTAGGGCATAGCATTAGGTAATATTATTAACTAAGGTCATTATTAATACATAATATATTAATCTATTATTAATTATGATTATACTTTACATTATTTTATTTTATTACTTAACTAATAGAATGTAAATGTTAACGGAGGTATCATTGAAAAATATAGTTATTTGTTATATAAGGGTGCAAAGTTTTATTTTAACAGCGAGTGTGGAATTGAAACACGAGCTAGCGAATTGCTTCTACGTTTAAACTACGAGCCAGCTAATTGATTCTATGGTTGAACCACGAGCGAAACGAGTGGTTCAAAAATATAACCCTGAGCGAAGCGAGTGGTTCAAAAATATAATCCTGAGCGTAGCGAGTATTGCAACACACGAGACGTAAAACAACTTTGTAGCCGTATGTACCACAAATCTTTTCACCTAACTAAAGCGAAGAAAATACTAAGTAAGGAAAACAACTGAAATATGTAAAATCAGCCTTTAAATATTTTAACTAGTACTCAAATAACAAGGGTAGCAAAAAAAACACGAATTGGCACGAAATCTTATGTACAGTCAGCAAAACTATTAGCTGATGATTAGATGGGCAAAAAATATCCTGTCTTGACTGGCCTTTACCAATTTTTATTATGTTGAAGTAATAACTAATAATTCCTTCGGATTTCAAATATTCTTTGCACTCTTCTTGTAACAGAAATTATATGTACTTGTATTGTAATTAACTTACTTATTACTTAACGCATTAGTAATGAAATTCAATTCAATTCAATTCAATTTTTCCTTTATTCTAAACTAGCGGCCCGCCCCGGCTTCGCACGGGTGCACTATTTAATGGATGTTATTATACATATGAACCTTCCTCTTCAATCACTCTATCTATTAAAAAAAACCGCATCAAAATCCGTTGCGTAGTTTTAAAGATTTAAGCATACATAGGGAATAGGGACAGAGAAAGCGACTTTGTTTTATACTATGTAGTGATTTGTAGTTTACATTAGCAGCGATACTGCTTAATAATAAATTGAAATGAAATTATTTATTCTTCAATTTAGGCATATTACATGCACTTGTGAATGTCAAAAACATGCTTTTGAAATAATTGTTTGTTTCAAGACAGATATTAGATCCGTAAGTTCAGTAATGCATATGGCGGAGGTGGTAGCTACTTGTAGCTAAGGTACCTACTATAGGTAATCGTTTTAGCCAATTTGTAGTCGCCATGACGAATGATGGATTCTTTGCGACTGTTATGTACATGCTTAAACAAAACACAATCGTAGGCAAAATGCGTCTTATCAATTTTGCGTTTCGGGCATTTTGCGTTCTAGTCCGTATGAGATCTAGTCATGTTACACGGTAGTCATAGTGATTTGTAGACAAAAATCAAACTAGGCATTTTGCGTTCTAGACTGTCGGAGACCAACCCGTATCTGGGTGTCTCTAACTTTATTTTTGACAGCTCGTGTCACGCATCGCAAATATTATGACATCGTGACATGCGTGTGGAAGACAGCGCGCAAAACACATTCATCAAGTAGGAAGGCGAAACGTAGAACACTGATCGACCCCCGACCACACCACAAAAGCATATTGCCGCGTCCCGTAAACGTGCGCGACGTCCCGTGTGCTGGTCAGTATGTATGCCAAATTCATAGATTGACAAGTGCGCATGGCGTGACGCGCAGCATGTCTAAGATTCCTAATGCAGGCACGACAGGTCACGCGGGGCTACTCATGTACCTATATTACGACTCTCACGCTATACGTATGGTGCGCGTTCCATCGTGTGCTTTGCTCCGCCCAACGCCACGCTTAACGGGGTCTATCTAGTTGAAAACCTAATCCTCAAATTCCATAACTAAAACAATAACAGCCCGGTTTCTTTATAAAGCAGTGCCAATTCTTAAAGTCGTGATCCCGGTAATAACAGTAAATCGTAATTTTATCGCCGCCCGCGCGCCCTAAGTATTACACATCTCATGAAACAAATATATTGCAATACAAAAGGAGAGAACTAATGCGGGCGGTGCGAGGCGCATATTCTGGTGGCGATGGACAATCTAGAGTCTCCATCTTGTTGAATGTATTTGTCATCCGATGAGAAATGAGGTCATCCAGAGCAGAACTATAGTATATATAACCTCTGAATCGCTAACTTAAGTGGCATTCCCGTAGAACCGATGGCCGCCGGGGTGAAAGGTTCTCGAACGGCGACCACATACTGTAAGGCGCAGCGTGGGTCGGCCACAAGGTGGATTGATGACCTGGTAAAAATCGCGGGAAGCCGCTGGATGCGGGTTGCGCAGGGCGGTCACGTGGCACGATTTGGCCTAAGAGCAATGGGTCTTTCATAGCAGGTTTTAGATATACAACGTTATACAAGAAACTTTAATGACTTATTTACTTGTACCTAACTTAGTCCACGAAACCGGTGGAACAACAACAGTATTATCTATTTATCGTATGGCAATTATTTCAAACCGTGAGATCTTTGAGAAGACAGTACGGTTGCCAGTTTTTGTTGCAGTTTTAGGACCACCCAGCGGTCATGTTTAGGGTAGCGGTGGATCACCGGTGAGTACTTCCTACGGACGTGGTGCAACTTCGACCCCCATTGTCAAGTGAGTGGGCAACTTGACTGTTAGACGTTCTCAAGCCGCCCGGAGGCCTTTAACACGGCTTAAAGACTTGTATCATAGACAGCAGCCAGGATCAACGGCTTAACGTGCCTTCCAAAGCACACGAGCGCTCAAATAGTAACCACTGAAAGCGGTCACCCATCCAAGAACTGACCTGGCCCGACGTTGCTTAACCTCGCATACCGCACGCGGTACACGGGCGCCGCTGGGCCACGAGCGCTCCAAAACAGTACAAAATCAGTAGGTATAAAAACAATGAATGCCCAAAGTAGTAGTAGTAGTAAATACTTTATTACGCAAATCGAGTACATAGTAGAAAAGAAACTTAATAATAGATATAGACAAGGCAGATAGCAATAAATCGTTAAGGGTCAGAAATAGGTACAGTTCCCTCCACTTATAAACTTCGACGCAATAATATTGTGGAATAAAATTGTCTATAGTTCCAAAATAGTCCCCTGAAACTCCTGGGAGCGATCGTCGTGCTCTGTTTTACTGGTACCACTACTGCGCCCACTAGGGCCATTCGCATTCGGCCTATCCCAAAAACTGGCAGGTAACAAAACAAAAGACTGCAAGAAAGTGCGATAACACGTCGTCATGTAGCGTTTTTCTTCTAGGAATGCGAGGACAGATGAATGCCCGATTATACGGAAGCAATCCTATGGATTAGGGTTATGTACTCTAGAAAATGGTCTTAGGGTTTCGTGGATGAAATTTGAAGTTTAGGTTAAGAAAGGTTAACGTGAAAAAGTATTACGATTGAAAAGATTCACCACTATTCCACGTTCTTTTTACATCATTAAGTCCAACATTTTTATCAACCGACTTCAAAATAGGAGGTCCTCAATTCGATTGCAGGTATGTTCTTTTTTCGGCAACTGTACTTACTTTTAAGCTGATTTTAGTTATCCTTGGTTTTGATGGCTCGAGTTTGCAGTTTCTTCATCGTTCCTGTTATAGGTACTCGATATTCCTCACAGCATTTTTTAATAATTTTAATAGATACTTCTTCTTCTCAAATGGTGGTGGATCGTTAGAAGTTTATAAAATCCGAATCGGTGTTGTGGCACAAAAATAATACACATTATTTAACCGAAAGTTGCTACTTACAAATTATTTCAATTATACCTTGGACGATCGTAATGTTTCTTTAATCCACGAAGACTATATTTCGTTCCAGGTAACATTAAGGCTCGGCTGAACTCATTGTGCAAACTATGTTGATTCTGATATAAAAAATGTCTAAATTGAAGGTTTCCACTATGTGACGGTCTATACAAAATGCATGAAAAAAACGCCACATGATAACCCAACAAAATGCACGGCCATCATTGTACAGAGCCCCCCTCAACTCTCAAAGTTAGATAAAGGATTTTTGCACGGATCATGTTTGATGGCTCTGTTATCCCAATCTAGAGTCAAGTGATGCTGATTATAGATTTCATTACCTATTAACAAGCATTTCTCATGGGACTGGCGACTCTCTACGGTCAGCTGATAGGTAAATTTAACCGACTGCGACACAGTCATTATAACTACTGCAGTTATTTACGTACATTTACTTTAATGTACCTACCTACTTTTAGGCTCGGTTTTATAAAGATCCGTTAGACCTTATGTCGGTTTGTAGTGTCAAAAAATGTACCGAGTTACTGAAAATTGATCTGATTATAAGGCGCTAGTGATACTTCTTATTGTAAGGGAGTTTCAGGAAATATACAAATATTTCCCGAAACTCCCTTAACAAACTCGTTTACTTAATAGTGGCATTAGGTTTATCTTCCGCGCGATTGCGCAAATACGCCATATCTGTTGTTATCGCCGCCAGCTACGAGTACATTGGCTCCCTATTCGTCAACGCCGCTCTCTTCGAATTATTTGTTTCCTGTTTGAGCCGTCTGCTCCAGGATATCTCAAATATAAATTTAACTTCGATACGCATCGTCCAGGCTGTTACGTTTTTCCCGATCCAGTCAAACTCTCCGTTCTTCTATACCATAGTGGTTTTCTTTCATCTTCCTACGCTGTTCAAGCTGTCTCCGGAATACGCTTCCCTGACAATAAGACAAGCCTCAAGCAAGTTGGCTTTCAAACATATGATCTACAAGCACCTGCTAGAACAAGTCTAGCGGAAAGTATTCAGTTAGTATCCCTAGCACTTATGTAGTAGTATAAACATATGCTTTTATATATGGTAAATAAATGTATGTTAATTATGAATATACGTATGTTTATTCTTTTGATGATTTAGCTTTTCATAATAAATTTCTTTTCACTGCACCCACATTTGCAAGTTTCTGTTTGGCCCTATGGTTGACTGGTAGAGAATGCCTCATGGCGTTAATTCCGCCTTTATACTTTACATTGTTTGTGCAATAAAGTTTAAATAAATAAATAAAATAATCGTCAAATATCGCTTTTTCCTTACCAGAAGTAAGAAAGGGCCCTTCTCAATCAAATACTCTAACAACTGAAGTTACTCTGTCCAAATAAGATAAGGTATAAAAGCAATATAGAATATATATTTATGTAAATAGCACGGCACAGTGTTATCGAGCTACGAGTAAACATTTTGGGAGCACCACGGGCCTTACTATTTCTTTACATAGACATCAAGACTCGAGTCTTTTGCTAACGAACGGACTAACGTGCGAAATTGGAATAAGCATTCATCATATAGTCAAACCTGCCAACGACAAGTACTCTGTACCAACGACCAAGCGTAAACGTGGAAGGCTCCCAGCCACCTGGTTGACTACGATCGAAAAGGACCTAGAAAATATAAATATAGACAGAGAACAAACCAAGAATCATGCTACTCCTACTTTACCAAACACCAAGCGTTCACGTTTTAGATAAATGAATAACTTACTAATATATTAACTAACCATAGTGGAATACCAGACTCTCTCTTTTTAGATAATGTTATAGGCTACAACGGTCAACATATTTCGGACTTATTTAATATATTTTTTCAGTCGGTTTTTGTAAAAGATGTAAATGTTACTCTCAATACATCAAAAAATCCATCCAATAATATTATAAGCCATGTTAAGATTACGTCAACCATAGTCGAAACGTATTTAAAATCATTACAAGTTTCTAAAGGAAGTGGACCAGATGGAATCCATCCAGTTTTTCTTCATAGATGTCGCACAACTTTAGCTCCGCCAATTAGCTATTTATTCAATCTGTCTTTGAAAACCGGAGTAATGCCAGAAACATGGAAAAAGTCGATTGTTGTTCCTATTTTCAAAAGCGGGGACAAACGAAATATAAAAAATTATCGCGGGATCTCAAAACTATCAGTAATACCCAAGCTTTTTGAAAAAAATATATTTGATACGCTATATCATGCAATTAGACCAATGCTTGCTCCTCAACAACATGGATTTATTAACAGAAGATCCACAGAGTCCAACCTTTGCGAATTACTTGATTACACTCTTGTAGCAATGGACAAAGGCTTTCAGGTGGACGCTATTTATACAGATTTTTCTAAAGCGTTCGATAAAATCTCCCACTCCATACTTATAGATAAATTAGAAACATTTGGAATTCACGGCAACCTTTTGAGATGGCTTACATCATATCTCCGTAACAGAACCCAAGCGGTGACAGTCAAGGGTTATACCTCTAGCTTTGTGCCTATTTCGTCGGGGGTCCCCCAGGGCTCCCATCTTGGTCCGTTGTTATTTAACGTATTTATTAACGACGTCATTGAATGTTTTCAGCATTCTCAAGTATTATTATATGCTGACGATATGAAAATATTCAGTGTTATTACATCACAAAATAACTGTCTCAATCTACAACACGACCTCGACAGACTAAATAACTATTGCCGGAACAATAACCTTTGCCTGAATACAGAAAAATGTTGCTCTATTACATTCTCGCGTAAACGTAATCCTATAGTTTATCACTACTCCATAAATGACAGACAACTCAAAAAGGTGAAAGAAATAAAAGATCTTGGCGTAAATCTTGACCATGAATTGCAGTTAACCACCCATGTTGACAATATTGTTCGGAAGGCCTATAGTATGCTCGGGTTTATATTTCGACAGGGTAGAGACTTTAAAAATTCAAACACATTGATTATTTTATATAATGCTTACGTAAGATCTCGCTTGGAATATGCCTCTACAGTATGGACTCCTCATTTTTCTATTCATATTAATTTAATTGAAAAAATCCAAAATAAATTTATCAGGTGGATGAAATATAAATTCAAAGAATTTAACAGTAATAATATAATATCACTTCAAGTTAGACGCGAAATCAGAGATCAAATTCTATTATATAAAATCATAAACGGGCTGGTGGACTCCCCTGCACTGCTCGCGCGTACCTTCCTCCGCTGCGTGGACCAGCGTACGCGCTCTACCAAATTATTCGCCGTCCCTTCCCATCGAACTGCTTACGCAAGGAACAGATTTATTGCGAGAGCGTGTAAAAATTATAACGAGAAATATTCTCATATTGACTTGTTTTTCATTCCTTCAGTAAAGAAATTTGTTTCTGCAATTAATCAATCAATCAATTAATAATAAATGTAATAAAAGTTAATTAATTTATATGTTAACACAATACTAATAGAATAGTGATACCTACTTCATAGAAATTACTATAGTTTTGTAAGGTCAATTTTGTGCATGGTACTTTATATTCTACTTAAATCAACTATTTTTTAATTGAATTGTATAAACAAGTCTTGCCTGAGCAACCATAATGATATAAGCTCATTAGTGGAAACTGGTTTGGCTTTTGTATAATTTTAAATGTAAGTATTTGCATGAATTATTTTACGCTGTTTGTTTCCCATTATCAATAAATAAAAAAAATAAAAATATTTTAGTGTACCGTGAACTGAACATAGATATATTTTTAAGTAGAAAATGATCTTATTTCAAGATTATTTAACATACCTATAGTACTTTTAATGATTTACAAGATATTCAAACCTTCGGAATATTATGACAAATTTTAATATAGGTATATTTTTTTTAAATAATTTTATAGCTTGTAAGTGCCTTAGCGTTTCAAAACAGAACATTTGGTATTACTACTACTCTTAAGCAGTGGGTAGGTAGGTTGATAATTCTGTCCCCCCGTGTGTTTAGTACTCGACAACCCAAACATTACCTGAACCATAAATAATTGGAATGGAACCGTCGCCGTCACGTGGCCACGGGTGAAGATAACGTCTCCACCTGTCCCGGTTTTGGGTTTGACAGCTTTTTTATTGGATGCTCCATTTCTTATTGAATAATTTTGGGTGTTCGCTAACTGGGCCGTGAAATACATGTGACTGTAGAGGTCTGACTCGATGTACAGCCACATATATATATATACATGTATATGTATAACACCGGTCAAGTGCGAGGCCGATTCGCGCACCGAGTGTTCCTTACACAGATGTGTAGCGGTTCCTCCCCTATTAATTCAGAAAAATATCAACAACATGGTGGAGAAATTGAACATTATTAATACAAAATAAAAAATTACTAAATATAAAAAAATCGTTTCAGAATGTGCAGCTCAAGCCCTTTCATATGTCATCCCATTTGATATATCCAATAGATTTTTAAATTTTGACCCACCAAATTTTATTATCTGTCAGTTTTCACAGAAAATAAAAAAATATTTAAAAAAAGTTCTATGCTTCTTTATAACTGTTCCAAATTCAAATCGATAGCATTAGTCGTTCCTGAGATATTTAGCGATGTGACAGACAGACAGACAGACAAACAGACAAAGTGAAACCATAATATTTACCATTTTTGTACAGAACCCTAAAAAGAAGAAGTGCTGACTGACTGACTCATCAACGCATAGCCGAAACTGCTAATCCTAGGGAGTTGATTTTTGCACAGTCGATTACATTTATAATGTAGGCTAGGGATAAGAAAAGATTTTTCAAAATTCAGCCTCTAAGGGGTGAAACAAGGGATGAAAGTGGGTATGAAAACACGTATTTATTGAAGTGAGATATTTGAAACTTTGTATGTAGACTCCCTGTTTAAATACATTAGTGACATATTTCAGCGTATTTCAAAATATCTTCCCTGAAGGGGTGGAAAAGGATTCAAAGTTTGTACGGGGAGCAAAACTTAAGTGAGAGATTTGAAACGTCGTAAATAAACTCTATTTAAATACAACAACAGTACATTTTGATGCAAGTGCGGAAGATATGTCATTTTGCACGAGCCCCGAGTCGTGAGGCGAGGGACAAAACTCGGGACCAGTGAAATTGACACTTCCGCACGTATATCAAACGACGTTTTTTAATACAGTTGCGAAAAAATAGAACAATAACTAAAAGAAACAAAACACAATTCGTTTACTTGCCATTGTGGGCTTTATACCTAGCATACTTTTCATACATTTTATGTTAACAATCGTATAAATTGCGCATATCACATAAATACTATTAAAACAGTACAAGTAATTACAAAGTAAATCTTGAATTTATGAATGAAAGAGGCGGGAATTAAAAAGTCGGTTTACTTAACTTTTAATGATAGATTTTTTTTCAAGATGCCGTGATTGTCAGCATTCATTCAGCCATATCAAAAACTATTTTGGAAGAGGTTTTATATGTCACATGGTAGTTTAATCACATTGAAACATTAAACAATTATCATTTTTAATTTCATAATTAATTTATATTTGATTTATTTGTAAATAAATGTATTTTTCGACGGATAAAAACAAGCGTTTATTCATCCCGCGCGACAGTCTTGCATAATAGTCGTTGGTCTACTCAATCAGTCAACTTTTAAAAATATTTTAGATTTTTAAATATTTGATAACTCTATAAGTAATTTGTCTAATATGCAATTTTAATGTTTTAAATATAATAGAGATGTACAGTTTTTGGATGTATGTATGGCTTGGATCATCAGCAAATCAAGGTAAAGTCAAGTGCTAGTCGGACTCGCTCACCGAGGGTTCCGTATACAGATGTGTACTGGTTCCAACCCTATTATTAAAGTTGTTGAGATTTTCCTGATTCAATATCAGGAAAATCGCAACAACATGATGTAGAAATTGAACGCCATGGGTACGGCGACTTTTCTTGCAAATTTGAGCGACTGAATAACTCAGTAGGTATATATGTAAGGTGGTTTTTCAAGGATAATTATTTATCACGTTAACCGATTTCAATTTTTTTTCTTTATTTGAAAGAAGGTACTTTCAGCATAATCTCGTAGGAATTTATATAAAAAAACTACATGTAAAGGTGATTAAATTACAAACTTAGTATAGAAATGTTTTTCGACGATAAAATAAAAGAAAAGCTAGATAGAGCTATAGTTATATTTTTCCGGTATAATATACATTGATATCAATATTATGTAATAATTTCATATTTTTTCCTTAGTAAACTTCGGAGATAAGTGGGGGAACGGCATTTTTTTTTTTACTTTTTCCCTCATAAAACAAAAATGACGCATCGTAGAAAAAAATTAAAAATTGTTTCAGAATGTGCAACCCAAGCCCGTTCATATGACACCCCACTCGACATATTCACTAGACTTTTAAATTTTGAACCACCTATTCTCACAGATCCGTCATTTTTCACAGAAAATAAAAAATATATTTAAAAAAGTCATGTTCTATGTAGCGATGTGACAGACAAACAGACAGACAAACTGAAACCATAAGTGTTCCTTTTTTACCATTTTGTTACGGAACCCTATAAATTGGAAAAGTAAAAAGCACTAGTGCGAGAAATCCAACTTTGCGCACGGTATACAGCTACATAGTACCACTTTTTGAGCAACTGTATTAAAAAACAGTTTTCAGTATTTTTCTAAATTCCTCCCCTAAAGGCTTTAAAAGTTTGTTGAGGGAGAAAATTTATTTTGAAGTGAGGGATTTGAAACTTACCTGTCGTAAGGTAGGCTTCGTTAACCGTACCGTCAAGATTTTCATGATCCGGGTGCCATAAAAATCCTGTACAATGCTACAGTGAGTTGGATGCATCCGCGAATCTAAGTAGATCTCCATACAAATTGAGTTTTTGGTCCGAAGCCTAGACGCGACGACCGCTCACACCCGCATGCGTGGCGTAAGGCACTGGACGTATACATTCCTACCTCGGCAAAGAGATGCCGCTTTAGGAAAAAAATATCCGGACCACGTTAAATATGCTGGAACGATATTTCGATCAAATGTTCGGCCATTTGGGGGTGTTCATCTTTTGATGCTTCTACCCTAGTATGGGGATGGTCTTATTCGATGCAGAGCAAAAATTACATAGAAAATGACACGCCTTGTAAGGCGAACATTTCCGAGGATACTTGAGAAAAACAATATAGCGTATTGATTTACTGGTAGCTTTTATTTTTCCTTTACATTATTTATTGATAATAATAAAATCAAAAGAATGTACCTATCGCTAGACTTAGATAATAACAATATTCTTAAATTAATAATCAATTCAAGCACGGAGAAAAAGCTTTAAAGGAAATTTCAGATCTCTTATATGCTATTGTGGTACCTATATAGTGTTACAAAAACATCGCTCTATGGCACATTGATCGGAAACGACGACAAATAATAGTTAGGCAAGGCCCAAAAATTGGCCTTATTGACATAAAAGTAGTAACATAATTTTATGTAACATAGTATTATAAAAGTAAGGTAAAGGCCAATACTATATAATAAACAAAGTGAAACAAATATACGAGTATATATTTTTATCAATTAGAAATATTACAAGTGAAATATGACTAAGTATGTAATAGTTGATAATGCTACAAGGTCGGTAAAACTATTTAGATATTAATTATTTGTTTGCTTATGCTCATGCTCATGGAGTTTTTATTTAATATGCATTGTATGTAAGTGTATTTATAGTCTCCTAGCCGCAATAAGCCAGCGAGTCCGTTCCCTCTCATCCATGAGCTTGTGTCGAGCAGTGGGATGTATATAGGTCGCTGACGATATATATATATTTTTTTAATCTTGGTTGTCAAATGTGAAAATTGGCCTTACATCACTAATATGTAACATGACATCAGAAATATTAGGTAAGTTACATAAAATTGTTAAATTGTTACATATGATCGAGCCAAACGTGCTTATAACGGATATTAAATTTAAAGACAAATACAACGAAGATACAACTACGCACTGAGCTTTTAACTGCCATGCCATCTTGATTTATATACAAAACAATGCAAACTTAGCTTTATAAACATCCAAAACCGCATTACCTATAGGATGACAAAACGACGTCAACTTACTTTGACGGTCCACACAAGACTGAATAATAATTGGTACTTATATTTTAATGAAAAGAAATGGCAGCAAAAGTTGTGTTCCATAAAAGCGCAGATTCAATCACGCGAAGTTTTTTGATGTAGTAAGTAGTTTTTTTTATGCTTAATTAAGTTGTAAACGTAATAAACCGTTTTTCAGACTAAGTAAAACGAGAGTCCCGTGGCGGGGTCCCGACGCCGCTAAAATACGGAAATTCCGATAGTTATTCAGAAAAGGAAGAACTATAGGTATAGATAGCTTTCTGCCTCTTTTAAGAACACCAAAAATATTTGAAAAAAGGGTCTTAAAAATCGACAGTTCCTTTTCAGTGTCATATTATGCCGGATCAAAGCCAAGCCTAAATTAGACTGCTAGCTAAGTTATCCGGACCGCGTGGATGCGGCACATCGTCATCATCAGTCGTTCCCTCGACGCTGAGGACATAATGTCCAATTATTACTGAACAGACTCCTATCACCCACCTTACGGATGGCCTCGTGTAGATATAGTTGCAGGGCACCAGTGATTGCTGTGTGCTCTATCTAGCGGGTAGTCTGCCCCGGGACCTGTGGCCTTCAACTTTTCCCGTCATAATATTTTTCTACTGGCTATCCGAAGAACATCGTGAGAACTCCCCTTTCTTCATAGTACCCGCTCCACGATGCGCCTCAGGTAAGGAGGGACTCCATGATATTGGAGTGACATTGGGGCCCGCATTTTCTAATTACTTCCTGATCCGGGAAGCGAGGATTCTTTCCAACATATTCCCGGTCTCGTCCAGCAATACAATGGGCCTCCACCCGGAAGGGGAGTCCGCTGGGCGATTTGCCATCCCCAGAATAGAAAAGTCTTCTAAAGGCTAAATCGCCAATAGGAATTGTACTCTTATAGGCGCGCAAGGCACTATTAAGGTCAACAAAGATGCCAACAGACTATAACAGAGATGGACGTCCACGACAATGCATGGCTTAAAGCTAAAGAGGTTTTCTCTCAAAATTTTGAATATGCGAAGAATTTATATAATTATAATTTTTAATGAAGTAAAAAGGTCATGACAATTTAATACTGATATAGAAGAAAAAAAATTAAATGTTGACTTTGAATTAAATGACGATATAATACGTCTGTCATTCATGTAAACATTGTAAAAGATGGTATATTTTGTTAATTTTCTTGGAGTTGTGGATATATGTCGACGACTCAAAACGTATATTATCTGAAGAACTTACTACAGGTTTGAGTTCAGTTATTGTTTATTTTATTAATGTGTTATGTCAATTCAAAACAGGAGCCACGTCGCGTGACGTCACGCGGCCAAAATCACGTGGTCAGCGCACAGTAGTTTTTTAATAGTCCTTTTTCTTAAAAAATATGAAAAAATAAGTTTCATGCAACTCTCCGGCATGAGACGAATCTTATGACATATCATTTATTAAAATCGGACCATAACTGTAGATCTGATGGGGTGTACAAAAATCGGCCCCGCGTAATATATATATATAGATAGATAGTGAAGTACATTGAGTATGCTAAATTAAAGGGATCATCAAAAAATATTAAATGAATACTGAATGTAATGTAAGTCCTAGTCCGAACTCTAGCTGTAAATAAGCCATTCATGGCTTTAGCAGTTAAGCAATTTCAAACTCTGCGTTAAATTATTTGGAACTTTAATAATAAAAAAAAAAATTTTTTTATTTCGAGTCCACGAAATCACATTTTTATATTGTACGGAAGAGCGTCGACATCTTACGATTGTAAAATCCAAAAAAAGTAAATCTACGTTTTATTTGAGGTATCAAAAAGTTGCTCAAAATAGTATTTTATGAGATAGTTTCTCTGAAAACACTGAGCACGTTCAACGAAATAAGGTCGATTTTTGGGCCTAACAGTTACGAAATGCAAATGGCGCATTAACCTATTATTAAACAAAATAACAAACATCGCATTCAACAGTCTTCATTTGAAAATTACATAACCTACATATATTATGAAAGCTACTGTTTTTTTAACTGACAATACAACGGGTCAATGGTGATCTTTAGACCGCCGCATACGACTGAACTGAACAAACTTGTCGACCGCAGCAGTGTAGTCATCCTCAGAAGGCCGTCTCCGTTTGCGGCATATAAGTATAGGTACCTATAGTCAGCCGAGAAGTGGCTTCTCATTTTGCGACTGTATTATTTATACATTATGGTTAAAAATTGGTAGACCACTTTCTTAACTTACTGATAGATAGTGTACGATCAACAAAATTGAATCATGATCCACCATAAGATAATTTTACTAAGTCATCTAAAAATTAGTAGGTTGAAATTCGCCTGAACATACATTTCTATGGTAACGAACTTGCTATATTTGTTGATCAGAAAAGAGAAATACTATTACTATCTCTTCACAGTAATACATCCTTCACTGAGCACTATAATCCGAGCTCTTTGTTCTGCCAAATGCGAAATGTGGATGGTGGAAATGTCATTGATTGACCACTTGACATCTGACAAGCAATTGATTTTTGAACTTGAAATAAATTATATTGTGATGAAAAGAGTTTTATAGGTTTTTTTTTTTATAAATGACAGCATATTCGAGATTCTAAACATAACTTTTTAAAAATATATCTATTGCAGTGATAATAAAGGTTAAAATTGCATAAATCACCAAACCCGTATTGACGCAATGTATTAGTATTTAAAACGACCTAAGTGCTACATAGTGCGAGACATGAAAACCCTATTGTTTTGACGGTTCCAAGCCATTTGTAGGCCAAGTAGGTCATGAATCAGTTGGTTCGACGTGTAGGTACGTCGTTCGCGGTATCGGCTCATTAAGTGATCGTAATATTTTTAATACGGAAAATGTATAAACTATGAACACGTCGTAAAGGTGGATTAAACAAATTTCACCTTAATTCTACAAAAATGCATTGATAAGCGTCCGGATTGAAACAGTAAAACGGCGCTCACATCACCACATAATAGAATCTGCTTCGTGCTTGTACAGGTAGTCTGAGAACCTCTCCAGTTTCCTCTCTAAAGCATTAATCTCCGCAGCTAATTCTCATACCATCTCATTGGGCTTACTGTGAAAAATCCTAGGGTTTCGCACGCGCGGGCTGTAGAAGTTATTCGGCTGTATGTACTTCGCCATAATCGGCTCGTCGTGCATCGAGCCGATCTTCGTCTCGTAAATATTCTCATTAGTCTTGTTATCGATGGATTTGATGATGAACGAGCTCATCTCTTGTCTATGCTTCCGGAGACGTATGCACGAGAATATGGTGACCAATAGGATGGCGAGCTTCAGGAGAGCTACGACGAAGAGGCTCAGCATAAATATCATGAATTGCTGCTGATACCAGTCTTCTATTTTGCTCAAGCATCCCTGGAATTAAAAACGATTAATGAATGGTAACGCTAACGCATGCCATGCGGCGGTAACACTAAAGGTAGTACCTATAGTTTCAACTGCTATCGAATTTTCAAACCAACCGTTCGAAAGTACACTAGAGCTAGCAGAGTACGTACCGGCACATGTCTGAACTCGGCGTTGGGCTGCACTTCCTGGCATCGCGAGGCGTTGCGAGGCGAGGGGTTGAGGTGAGAGACGGGCGGGTCTTGCACGCAGCAGCTCGGAGGCACGGCCATGCCGCGAGGACCCAGCCGCCGCAGCTGCCACAGCGACAGGTCGTAGTTCCGTGCATCGGTCATTCCGCAACACTTCAGCTGTGGATCAAACAAGCCCAATGGGTTTCGTGGTCTATACGAATTATCATTTATCATTAGGTAATACAGTCGTCTACTATAAGAAGTTTCTTTTTCTCACTTTATTACCACGTAACAAGACAAAAAAATGGATCGACATCTGTTTGTAGTGGACTGTACGTGACATATTAAAAAGCACAGATTTGGAGTGCTCATTTTGTTTGTCGTGACGACAACAAACAAGCGTACGACCTACCTCATGGTCATACCATAACCTATAGAAACTTGCGTACAGTGAGGACTGCCACCGTTCGCACAGTGCCACCCCAGCAGCGCAGTATAATCGTGCCACCACGCTACACACACGCATTAACCAGCATGACCTACCTCAGTCTGTGCTAAGTCAAGTGCAGCTGTGAAGTGCTCATAATCGGGTACAGCATAGTAGGTCTGCAGCGCGCCCACAGCTCCGCCGCGTGCGCTCTGGAGCCCCGCGCAGCGCGGCCACGCTGCCGCCGCCACGCCGCCGACGCACGCGCATGCCAGCAACGCGAGCACCATCAGAAAATACTGCGCACACAAAAAACCATGGGGGTAAGTTCCGATTACCAAATCTTACTTTATCATTTGGGATTATTCAAAGATTGAAGAGCACACTGGCCAGCCGACAGCAGTGTGCTGAATTATTTAGCAATCATGCATTATAAGAGGAGTCAGGGATATTTATAAGTAGGTATATATATTGTATTCATGCCATCTACTGGCAATTTGTGGAACCTCGTAAAGAACTGAGCTACCCATTATCACGGCCAACAATAAGCTACTTAGATCGCATCCTATAGTACGCGAACAGTGAAATACAGCCACTTGTCACTAGAGGGCGCTGACATCAGTATTTAAAGTAAACATTATAGGCCATAGCAAACTTTGGGACTACGAGAATAAAAATAAACAAAAATGGAAGAAGTAGCAAAAATACTAAAACAAATTCAAGAGGATATGGCTGAGCAAAAAAGAGAAAGAAATGAAATGAAAGAAAGCATAATAAACACAATTACTGAAAACATAAACGAAAAGTTCGACTATATAGAGTCTAAATATAAGATTTTAGAAGAAAAGGTAGAAAAACATGAACGTACTATTTCATATTTAGAGAGAGAGTGCAGAAAGAAGAATTTACTGTTTTTTGGGATAGAGGAAAATGTAAATAGTTATGAAACTTTAGAAAAACAAATTTTAGACATAATTAACATAAGGATGAATGTGCAGTGCAACAGCGAAAATATAGACAATTTAAGAAGACTGGGCAAGAGATCTGAAAAATGCAGACCTGTCGTCGTTGCCTTCACGACAATGAAAAAGAAGATAGAGCTCCTTAAACGGAAAAAAGCGCTGGCGGGTACCGCGTACTATATTAATGAAGATTTCCCTCAGCAGGTATTAAAAAAACGTAAAGAATTACAAAAAAAGATAGAAGAAGAAAGGAAGAAAGGAAACTTTGCGATACTAAAATACGATAAAATGGTAATTATACCGAATACTAGCAATAGTAAAATGTACACTCCGAACCCAAGAAATAAAAGAACTCTATCCAACTCACCAGACATCACACCAACCCCAGAAAATACAGAGAGTATGGGAGGACCGACCACTCAACAAATTTCGAAAAAGAACAAGTACGATATAAAACGTTTTCTACACGACAGCACACCTAACAAAGATCTATAGCAATCAACAGCCTCCCCATCTCTCCCAACACAACAGAACTATAAACAAGAACCTTTAATATCTCCCAATACGGGTGGTCACCGCGGGAGTATTAGACCGAAACCCTCCGTCAAAGTAAAAATATATATTAACACGCTCAACGTAAGATCTCTGGTTGGTACAGGCCGCCAAGAGGAATTGGAACATTCCTTAAAAAATATAAAATGGGACATATTAGGCATCCGAAATTAAAAAAGAAGGCACTACCATTTCTGAACACGAAAAATACATAATGATGTACACTGGTAAAAAAAATGGAAGAAATGGAGTGGGTTTCATAGTAAAAAGAGAGTTGAAACCTAACATAACTAATTTTAAACCAATATCCGACAGAGTTGCCAGACTTGATCTCTATCTAGAAAATAAAACTCTTAACATAATTCAGACCTACGCACCAACTGAAAAGGCCCCCGAGGAAGAAGTGGATTCCTTTTATAACGATATACGCTCGGCTTTAGAAAATACGAGCTCTAACGTAATCCTAATGGGCGACTTCAATGCCAAAATTGGACACCCTACACCAGACGACACATCAGTCATTGGTCCCTGGGGGTATGGTAAAAGGAACGAAAGAGGCAAAACTCTAATTAACTTTTGCTTAGAACACGAACTCTACATACTCAACACTCACTTTAAGAAGAAGTCCAAGCAGAAATGGACGTGGAAATCGCCAGACGGAAAAACATTCAACGAAATAGACTTCATATTAACCAAAAGAAATAGAGCAACTCATATTGAAAATATAGAAGTCTTACGCACTACACACCCCACGGACCATCGAATGGTGCGAGCGACTTACACACTGCAAACTCATAACAAGAAGCCTAGAAAAACTTTCAACAATAAAAGGAAACAGGGCTTCAACCCCGCCGAACAAGAATCTCTCAAAAATATTTTTACGGAAGAGTTTTCACCTCCTGAACACTCTACTGTACAAGAAACTTACTCCAACATAACAGAAACAATTAAAAAATGCGTAAATAAACTGCCAAGCTTACAACAAACATATAAAATGGACCCAATAATAACCGACGACATTAAAGATTTAATTCTGGAACGAACTGCTTTAAAAGACAAGAGGACACTTAGAACTAAAAAAGAAAGAAAGAGACTGAAATCGCTCTACCCAAAAATCAAGAAAAAAATTAAAAGAAATAAATTACACCATAGAATGAACATCATCAAAGAAGAACTAGAAAAAAGAAGTTCCGCAAAACGAGCAAACAAAAGACTTAAACAACTTAAACTTTGGATACCATCTCTGAAAAATGAAACTGAACAAACCCATACAAATCGCAGGGACATTTTAAAAATAGCAACAAACTTTTATCGAAAGCTCTACCAGTCTCAATCAAGTACCGAGATTAGAACACGTACTGTGACTACAGGTAAAGTACCATCTCTGCTTCAGAGCGAAACACGCTATGCTATCAACTCCTTAAAATCAATGAAAAGCCCAGGCCAAGACGGCATAACTAATGATCTCCTCAAAGCTATACAAGAACCATTAACGCCGATACTAACAGAACTTTTCAATAGAATTATCTACGAAGAAACTATTCCACAGGACTGGGAAACTTCACTGATTACACTTTTATATAAAAAAGGCGATCCGCTGAACATTAATAACTACCGCCCGATAAGTCTGCTACAGTCAACTTATAAGCTATTTACAAATATTATACTGAACAGAATAAAACAAACCCTAGACTTTGAGCAGCCAATCGAACAAGCAGGTTTTAGACGGGGCTACTCGACGGTGGACCATATATTCACATTACAACAAGTAATTGAAAAATGCAAAGAGTATGGAAAAAATATCTATTTAGCATTTGTAGACTACTCTAAAGCCTTCGATTCAATCTCGCATCAGACTTTATGGAAAGCGTTGAAAGAGCAGGGTATTCATGTAAATTACATAAATATATTACAAGAAATATATAGGAAAAGCAAGGCAGTAGTGAAGCTAGAAAGGAATGGAGATAAGTTCGAGATCAAACGAGGGGTAAAACAAGGAGACCCGATTTCACCAAACCTGTTCACTGCCCTGCTGGAATATATCTTTAGAAGGCTAAACTGGGATCAGTGCGGCATTAGAATAAACGGTAAACTGTTAAGCCATTTACGCTTTGCCGACGACATTGTTCTGATGACAGAGAGTCACCTAGAGCTTCAATTCATGCTGCAAACTTTGGATCACCTAAGTAGAGAATGCGGATTAGACATGAACCCCGATAAAACCTGTGTAATGACAAATAGCGATCCAATACCGGTCGCTATACAGTCAAAAACTATCGCCTATGCTGAAGACTATTTATACCTCGGCCAGAATATATCGTTCAGCAAACATAAATTGGACGAAGTTGAAAAACGTATAAAGAAAGCATGGAGCGCTTACTGGTCATTGAAACACATATTCAAGTCAAAATTGGATAATAAACTTAAAAAGAAAGCGATGGATTCAGTCATCACTCCAACTCTTATCTACGGATGCCAGACCTGGCCCATAACTAAGGAGTTAATAAGTAAAATACAGGTATTCCAGAGAGCCGCAGAACGCAGCATGCTTGGCATTAAATTATTAGATAAAATAAAGAACGTCGACATCCGTAAAAAGACCAAAATTATTGATGCCGCCGAACTAATCTGCCGACTGAAATGGAGATGGGCCGGGCACACAGCGCGAACAAAAGACGGCCGTTGGAGCGAACAAATGTTGCATTGGTACCCGCGCGACGGGCAGAGGGCACGGGGCCGCCCTCGCCGACGCTGGCGGGACGACATCGTAGCCGTGGCTGGCGTCGCCTGGACGAGACTAGCCACGGATAGACATGCATGGCATATGATGGAGGAGGCCTATGTCCACAAATGGACATCCCAATAAATATAGATAATTGTGATATATAAATAATAAAAACAAACAAATATTAATAAATAAATTAATCAAATCAAACTTATAAATTAAACTAATGTAAATAAAATAATGAACTTACCGTAATTGGAATTAGAACTTATTATATAATTTGTATAAATAATAATGTTAAATCAGCAAATAATGCATGTTTTGTTAAGCAAAGTAATGTAATATTTAAATGTTTTGTATGTAAAGCAATGTTTATTGGAATAAATGGCTATATTATTATTATTATTATTATATATATTGTATATATATTGTTCAACGATGCCAGCGAATGGATAATCCTGACATTGTATTATCCTTGCAATCATTACATCTGGATGACGGTCGAATTAGACCGGATTGACAGGCCTACCTTTCCATGAGGCGCCTTGTACCTTGAATTGCACTAACTTATTTATTTTATTTATGTGCGCGTGACACACGTCACCCAAAACTACGGCCGTTGTCTATACGGCGCGCGAGCTATAAACAAAGTATATTTCAAGGAAAATCAACATGTAAAGCGCCAAGTGGAACCAGGCTGATTATAATTATGACGTTGAGTGACAACCACCTGAATTCTCCTCATCTTATAGCATCAACCTAAGTGTACTCTAAAGGACCGCGTTATACTTACAAAATTACCTATAACATAAGACGGCATATACGTCGCCCAGCAGCCAAGCGCAGCGGCGGCGCAGACAGCCATCCCGGCCGCCAGTAGCGCTAGCGCCGCGTAGTGCAGCGGCGCTTGTGCCAGCGGCCCGTCCGGCGCCGCCAGCAGCCGAGACAGCAGCACTCACCGCGAGTCGCAGAGTAGAAAGAACTCACTGACTACTTTCACGAAACCACCTCAGTTCAGGCTCTAACCCTGATTTTATACTTACAAAAGTGAGTATAGCATAAGACGGTATATACCTACGTCGCCCAGCAGCAGCCGAGCGCAGCGGCGGCGCAGACAGCCAGCACGGCCACCAGTAGCCCCAGCGCCGGGTAGTGCAGCGGCGCTTGTGCCAGCGGCCCGTCCGGCGCCGCTAGCAGCCGAGACAGCAGCACTCGCCGCGAGTCACAGAGTAGAAAGAACTCGCTGACTACTTTCACGAAACCACCTCAGTTCAGGCTCCAACCCTGATTTTATACTTACAAAAGTGAGTATAACATAAGACGGCATATACGTCGCCCAGCAGCCGAGCGCAGCGGCGGCGCAGACAGCCAGCCCGGCCACCAGTAGCCCTAGCGCCGCGTAGTGCAGCGGCGCTTCTGCCAGCGGCCCGTCCGGCGCCGCCAGCAGCCGAGACAGCAGCACTCGCCGCGAGTCGCAGAGTAGAAGGAACCCGCTCACGACTTTTATGAAACCGCATGCCTGTGTGCCAACCCAACCCAGCATTTTAGTTTGTTGATCCTGAAGGTACGCTCATTCATCACTTCAACTCAAGGAGCTCCTTCGTAGTTAGAATTATGACTTCGTGGATACTATAATATTATACGACAGGTACAGTCACCATTAATGTATAAGTACCTACAGTTTTCAACCTTATCTTTGGACAATAATGTATACATGTTTATGATGCTGACTGTACCTACAATCAAGGAAACTGAATGTTTGTCATGGACTCTATTTAGATAGAAAGTTACCAACAGTCGAGGTTATAGTAATATAACGTTGCATAGAGCAGGGATTGTAAAACCGGTTTTATTTAATAGCTGTATAGAAATTGGCAAACTATTACCGCTAATAAAAGAATACATATATTCTAATTAGAGGTATTGTTGTCATTCCGCTTTTATCTATAGCACTATGTAAAGACTATTTACGATATTAAATACCTGTATTCAATACCGCTATTCATTGCACTTGAAAGGTAAGATGTCTATTAAACATTATACTCTTAAAACGCAACAAATAGGTGTAAATACCTACTTTTTACAATACGCCAGCTAGCAGAAACAAATAAATAAAATAATCGAGTATATTAACACTGACAGCTATTACCGGTAATGGGTTTTACGGGTAAAGTGTCAAAAAGAGAGGTCTATTCTAATACCGGTTTTGATTATACTGCTAATCGGAGCTTTAGCGATATAAATAGCGAAATGCAATTATAAGCGGTTATACCTTATTTAAAACCGGTAGTAAGAATACCGGTAACGATCCCTGGCATAGAGTAGAGGTAGCTACATTACTAAACTTTTTTTACCGTGGCGTGGGTGGTGTATAAACGTAGGTAGGTACTACGAATATATGAAAAAACATCCCTACAATAGTGACTTGTTTTCATAAGTTCCTCTGCGGGGCATAGTATGCCCCGTCCCCCTGTGTGAGTACCCCTCATACCCCTTCCTCATCATCAATCAATTGAACACATTTTACTACGCACTGTCATCAACCGCCTGCCGTAAACAATACGTGTCGTAATACGCGGTCAAACAATCACAGCAATCCAGCATTGAATTGCTTCAATTGTTTATTCGCGCGCTCAGGTACGCCATGTACCTACAGTTACACAAGTAAAGCTGCAAAAATATATACACTATTACCTAGTCCGCTCAAAGATATCTTCGCTAAACTCTACAGTTGAGAGATGTTTTTGATCGAACTAATCGTGTACTTATATATTTTTGCAACGGACCCTCATCATCCTCCTAGCGTTGTCCCGGTACAGTTGCATCCTGAAGGATGCCCGGGGTCCGCTTCCTAATCCCAAGATGCAGCGGACCCTATACATATAAAAAATTGTAGATAGGTACTTAAGTCGATTCCACGCAGACGCGCCACACTTATACGTTATGTACAAAACACACAACTGGTTGCGTAGGAGTAGAAATCAATCATCCTTGTGCATTGGATGCTCTAGGAAAAGAAATACCTTACATTTTTGAATACGTCTTTTTCAAAAGTTCTCAAGTCTTCGTTTTATGGAAAGATCACAAGACATGTGTAAGGTACAATACCAGGAGTAATTAGTGATGTAACGCTTATGGCTTCATTTAAGGAAATTTAAGGTTTATACTCACGAAAAATACAGTATTGAAACACCCGAAGAGAACTTTCGCACTTGCCACTTTTTTGCATTTCATTTTCGTTTAATTTATAAAATTTCGATGTCCATTCAAAATACTATGTCAGTATAAGGACGCGGAAAGCCGACGAGCCGGCGAGCATGCGAACAAACAATAATACAGTGAATAGATTCGCCGGTTTTAGGGAGATACGCTCTGCTGGGCAGGTGGGGTGACTAATAATTAAGCCAGTTTTGTTTAAAGTTAATGCATGAGTTCCTCTCGTATGTGTGAATGTGGTGGCTCAATTTCATTGCATTTGATGTCCTAAGTCTAATATGTACTATAGCTAACATACAAACCTACAAACAAAACGGACTTATATCCCGTAAGCTTCATTTACGTAACATGGTAATTAGGTTTGGCATGTTTTCAAGATAAAAAACGTTTATTGAAGACATAAAAAATATACTTATTCAATCATAATAACAGGTTCTCTTATTTAAATTCAAAACTCAATATCTTTTTTCTTAAATCCTCCACAAGCAATCTGAGGATTTGCGGTAATATCATCCTGTTCTCTTTCACTGGTTTCTTCCAGTTCTGTAAACAAAAATATGAGATGTGATGATAATTCATTAATAATAATTTTAAATGTAAATCTTACGAAACAGAAGCTTCTGCTAAAGTATTTATAATTCTTGCCCAGTTTGAAGCATTTAACTTTATTATTTATTATGCACGGAATGCGAACGTTAGGTACTTATAGTACTCGTGGATTCAAAACCCGTTCGAAAAATGTTATGAAAATGAATGAAGCAAAAGAAATCAAATGAAACAGGCGTTATTATTTACCTACACAACTACATATCTAGTATTACAATAAATCATTCACTACAACATAATGTGAAGAACATACCTGGCGGTAAATGCAATTTCTCGATGTTAAACTTCTTTCTTCTCAATTTGAATGCCAAATCCAAGCTTGGAGGCACAAATGGCGTAATTGAATGCACTGAACTCAGTTTCGTCAAGTGAAACAAGCCCTGGTAATCTTTATAAACGGGGTTGGTCTCCTTGGTAGAGCCAGCAAATGATTCAATTCTAACTGCATTGTCTACTGAGTAGAGCAGCCTTCTTGTCAGAGCTTCATTCTGAAAAAGATTACATTATTAGATGTTACAATTAGCTAAACCGTCGTCTCCCGGCGAAAAAAAATAAACAATAGCATTATTTTGTAATGAGCCCTGGAATCCCTGGTGGACGACGGGTAAATTACCTGCTCCCATTAACTCTCTGGTTATTGTTACTTTTCATGTTTTTTTTTTCATTGTTATAAGATAAAAAACTTATGATACATTTACAGATGAAATAGTAGACTAATATTCTACTAAATGATTGTCTACAAAACAAAAAGACCTTTGCATCATCATACTGTTACAATCTTGTGAACGGAAAGAGTGACTTCCTTTTATAAGACTTCCTTTTGTAGATAGATATACTACAAAATTATATTATTTTATTAATGATGGTTACTATATTAAGTAACTTACATCAAACAGATGTGCTGGGATACTAATGAAGGCAACAGCTGTGGTACCTCTAAGCAGCACTCTGAGGCAGTACACAAACTTTAGGAGATCTTGTCCAAATGTATGTTGGTCTTCCTCTTCACAATCCAAGGCCATCCAAGGAGGCGAGCCCAGAGACTGTATGTTGATTCTTAAAACATTCTTCTCTTTATTTGATACTTTGTAGGCTTCTTTTGATAAAAGCTCCTTTATATTGCATAGAAGTTTGAAGTACATGTCATTTTTAAAACCTGCAATAAATGCCAATTTTGTTGCACATTCCATTCAGTCATCCTGATCTGTCTACTGCATCCCACTGTTGGGCATGTGGAGGAAAGGGAATACTTCATATACATTTTTGAATTTCTTTAGGTACAGATATGACCTGACAAAGTTGTTTCTGTGTTGCTGATATGTAGACTGCTGGGAGTATGATGTTTGTGATACCGAATTGTATAATTGGCGGCAGGTACCAACATTATACTTTCCCGACTGTTTAGGTGACATATTTGTATGTATGTAATAAGTAAAAATAAATAAATTTATTAAACAATGTTTACCTAAATATTTGTGTTATTAGTAGTCCTGTGTTATCATACTATAAGTAGGTAATACTCTCAAGATAATTTATTAGGAGTATTATGTAAAATTAATCATTTAATCGTTATCCGTTTAATCAAAAAAAAATGTTAGGCGACTCCTCTGTGAAATTTGCTACCGAAACTCCGAACACTACTGATAACTACATATTGATAGGGGCAACCTAAAGAAAATTTAGGTTTAATTTAGTAGACCATAGATAACTATACTGTTAAGTCGTCTCCCAGTAAAAAAATAGTAGAAATAGCAATAGCTTTTGTAATGAGTCCTAGGACCCCAGGGACTGGTAGATGACAGGTTAATAACATGCCTGATGTGATTGAAGTTTATGACTGACTTGGTATATTACCTTTTACCGCATCACTTCTGTTCCTAATATTCCAGTAAGTTATATTACTTTTCTTAACAGTTTCAGCATCCAGGTGTCTACTCAGATCAAAGTGATGTCCAAAGTTAGTGTTGCCACCAAAAGATGATTCCACTTCTTTCAGACCCTCATACCGCCAAGCTATCTTCATTTTATTGACATCACTTGATACTGCACTTGCTTCATCCTCGGGAGGAGCTGCACACGGTTGTGGTAATCCCGTCACCTGGAATGTGATGTTCAAATTTTTGGTCATAATCAAAATTAGTTCAATTCAATTTTTTCATTATTATTGTATGTTCTTTTATAAAGTTTCAAATTTCATTACTACAATAGCCAATCTTACCACTAGCCCATTAAGGACCATATTTAAATAAAATAGTGTAACAAAGTGCTAACCCGTCAAATAATCACCAGATGTGACTAGGGTGCTCAAGGAGAACATTTAAATAAAGATATAATTCATTTTCTTGTCATCATTTGTTTACATTTTAATTATTCAACCAATAAGAAGTTTGCCACTCTTTCTCATTGCACTTGTGTTTCGGCCAAAGGATGGATTGTCGAGTCTAAAACATTATGTAGTAGAAAATATACTAAATTCTATAGGTACTGTAGAGCATACTGATTGAAACTGAGTTTCTGAGACATTATACTCACGAATTCTCGAGGGTCATCATCAGCAGACGCAATGAACAGATCATGCTTGCACACAACTCCTTCCGACAGAAAATATTTGCTAAGGACTCTACTGTAGTTACCCAGCACATCTTCTTCTGGAAAAAGAGAGAAAATGCAAATGTAGTTTTGAATTACCTTGGTTCATATGGACTCACCTGACATTACTTAACTACAATATCGAATACATACCAACAACAAAAACTCCTCCGATTGGTAAACCGCCACCTGAAAATTAAATATCATTATAAAGAGTATTTCAAGAATCAGCGCACTTATCAATGGGTATTAAAAGAATATTCGTGTAAATTATAATTCAATGAATTACTATTATTTTCAAATCCAAAAAAAAATTACTTACCTATAACATGGTCCAAAGAAGGGATTCCAGATGATACATGAGGGACATTATTTTTCAATTTTGTTCCATTTATACTGGAGCGCGTTTCGACTGATTTGTAGAAACTAGCCATAGTTAAATTTTACTTTAAAAATAAAATATTTGCAAAATACGAAGTCATCAGAAGTTAAGAAAAATACCACCAAAACAAACAAATTTGAGGTTAAATTAAACATGAATTAAACCGCAAGAGGTTGGCTGTCAAATGTGTCATACACCGTTTGACAGTAGACAATCGTATTTTAATATAATAAACAGGGGCTACCGCGAACCGAAAACGAACGAAGTTCGAATATCTCCCTCTCTGTCACACGAATTAGCAAGTGCGACAGAGAGAGAGATATTCGAACTTCGTTCGTTTTCAGTTCGCGGTAGCCCCTCAGAGAAAGAGGAACATAAGGCCTACCCACAGACTTACCGCATTGCGCTCGTGCCACGCA
Source organism: Epiblema foenella (assembly GCA_963556455.1). NCBI lineage: Eukaryota > Metazoa > Arthropoda > Insecta > Lepidoptera > Tortricidae > Epiblema > Epiblema foenella. Next base: position 19,689,417 of record OY747099.1, on the reverse strand, counting down.
AAGAGAATGTAACCACTACGTTCTACAGAGTATTTTTCTATGTGCCACGCCACGAGTAGTATTTTCTGTGGAGCTCATTGGACGTAGTGGTATAAACGTCGTACAAATCTTATAGCAACGATAACTTCCCCTTTATTTGAGATGACGTTTTCGATCTTTCTGCGGTACACGGTTTTTGACGTACGTTTGTATCTTCTTGATGCACATGTATTTTCACATAATTTGTATAAATAAGAAAAGTGTTCTGTTTAAAATTGATTAGCACCGACTTCAAATTCACTCAAGATGCAGGGGCCCGCTGTGTTTATGGAAATATCTCTAGAAGATCAGGTTAGTTTATAACATAACCTAAGCCAACTCAGCTAAATAGTGAAACTATGTGAATGCATCGGAAACCTTGGTATTATTTTCAGGCTCAGGAACTTCGTAAATACTTCAAAAGCCTCGGTGCTGAGATTTCGGAAGAGAAGTCTCCTAAGGGCATAGAAGATGACTTACACAAAATCGTCGGAGTTTGCGATGTTTGCTTCAAGGAACCCAACGAAGCCGATATCGAAGCAATCCTAAACAGTATTGTCTCTATTATGGTGTCTGTGAGTAATAATTTGTTCTACTTATATAATAGTATTTAACATATAAAAATGATGTGGTTTGTAAGTAAGATAGCTCTAGTTATTGTTTTCTATTGAAAGACATACAAAACATTTATAATATATAGGTTATGCAAGCAACTAATTTCTACCAAACTAAACATAAGTCTAATATGGTTCAAATGATAAATCTAATATGGTTCTGAGCCAGCCAGAATTCCAAAAAAGTCTATGGTGAACAACACTCATGAACTGTGAAATAGACTAGCTCTGTATAAACTCTGATATATACTTCTTTTTATAGATCCCATTGGAGAGGGGTGAAAACCTCATTCTGGCATTCAGTCAAAGACTCACAAAAGCACCTGGGCCTAAGTTAGGAATGGTGGCTCTACAATCGTGAGTATATTTTAATTAATATATAGTAAGAAGTAAAATTGAATCAGCCTCAATAATCCAAATGAGAAATCATGTATCCTTATTTTAGAGAAAGTGCAGAAAGCTTTTCTCTGCTTTCTCTAAAAAAATGTATGGTTTCTACCCCTATCTCTATCCTACCAAATATTTACTTGGAATGTTAGATTTCAATTCCCTGGAGGTCCAGCGCAATATCAAACTTTTGACCACTGTTTGACGGCTTTTGCAAGGAGAGTCGGATTGCTCCGACTTGGTCTCAAGAACATGCTGTATGTTTGTTCCCGACAAATACTTTTGCGGTCACAGACAGGGTACACCAATAGTCAGCGCACAACTGCTTCTTAACAAACTACCTTCTACTTCTTTTCTTTTTTTTTTCTTTTTCCAATTGGTTATGCACCAGATTGCGATTTGTTTGTCTACAAGTGACGCTAACTTCTTATCATTAAGAAATTTTGTGAAAGACATTTTTAGTTGATATTTAGTTGTTCTTTTGCTTATAGTTTTTATGTTTGCTTTGTATAGTTTCTATATTTACATAAATAGTTTAAGTTTAGCAGCACCTTGGCATATGCTGTAATGCTGATAAATGTATTTTTGTAAATAAATTAATTAATATAAATCAGCTTCGTCTGACGTCACCATTAATGGGAAATCATTGGATGAGGGTGGCACAAGACGGTCATTGTGACGGAAACCCTTAGAGGGTGCCCTTGTGTAGCAGTAGACATCTGCCGGCTGATATGATGACCATGATAAATTAGTTTTGATGCCACTAAACCTATTTTTTTTTTTAATGAATGACTTAACAGTGATTGGCCTTAGTCTCGCCTGATGGAAGGCGATGAAACGGCCTAAGATATAGCTCGCTAGTTTAGTAATAGACTAACAAAAATCATGATATTTATGCTCTGATATATCTGTTGAAATGTAATATTCCACTAATTGATAATTATTTAAACAATCCAGATCTTGTCAGCTTGATATTTTTGTCATTGTGGCTGATATTTGTTTCAAAAGCCATTAAAGTTATTTACTCAGAAATTTTCATATTATTATTTCCTAGTATGTCATAACAAACAAAAAAAAATGTATTGTACACAGTAATAGGAAACGCATCTCCACACACAAATATTTACTAGTGTTCATACTTTGAACAGTTTATTTTATAGACAATTCTCCTGTCATCGACCAATACCAGAGAAGTTCCTCCACTTAGTTTTTTCATGGTATATGACGTTTTAGACTGGGTCGTGCATAGAAATAAATACAATGGTTTAAGGGATACCGCATAGCGACGCTGACGTCCGCGGCAAATTTATCGTAAATTCGTGCACGCGACCAAGTCAGCGTAGCAGGAAATCCAGCCTGAGTTAATCAATGCAAATTACAGCCTCTGGCGGTTATACAACAACCTGGAGGCGAACTCCCCGCTGCGCTACCACGTGTACTACCACGTGATCGAGCTGGCGGCGCGCGTGGGCTCGGTGCAGGACGTGTTCACGGGCGTGGAACAGCTCCGCAAGGAGTTCGCCACTAGCCCGCCCTCTAACGAGCAGATGCAGAAGCTGTATCGGCTGTTGCACTCTGTGCTGAAGGACAGCAACAGGTAATTTTATTTTTTTATTTATCATATGGCAAGGAGCGTTCGTGGCGCAGCGGCGCCCGCGTACTGCGTGCGGTATGCAAGGTTAAGCAATGTCGGCCGGGGTTACCTCTTGCATGGGTGAGCAAGTGGTTACTAACTGAGCGCTCCCGACAAATTAATTAAAATCACAAAAAGGTATTGGGACTTTAAAGAGTCACAAAATGTTGTATACTGGCCCAATGTAAATATTTACCGCACGCGGTACGCGGCCGCCGCGGGGGCACGAGGCTCCCACAGGTGATTGATTTCCTTTTTTTACAACAAACTGTGTCGACGAACTCCCCTCTGCGCTACCACATAATCGAGGTACTGGTGATGGAAGAGCTTTATGAATTATTGTCATGCGCTACCACATATAAAAAAAAACTATACTACTTATACATAACCAAACTATACTGGTGATGGAAGAACTTTATGAATTATTGACACTCACTGATGATTTAGCTGTATTCAATGATCAGGTGCAATTTTGTACCAGAGGAGTTGACCACCTTGTTTCCACTTGCCCTTTTCAAGCTGTGAGTAGCAGATGTGAATCTTGTGTAATAGTTTTTAACAACTGTTAGTGTCTACATTATATATTTTAGGTTTAAATTAGCAATGACTTAAATATTTCATATTTGAAAATAATTAAAATGTATTGGTCACATTACTGAGCCTAGAGACTAGTACTTCTGAACAAGACTAACACATAATTTATGAGTATGATGAAGATTATGCGATGATATTCAATAATTTATTTATTTTTAATTGAGCAACATTAAGATGTATTACTCGATCCAGTAAAAATCTCACTGTCCAATCCAATCCAATAAATAATCATTGGCTTTATCATTTCAGCGAGCTGGCCTCAAAAGTGATGATCGAGCTCCTCGGCACATACACAGACGAGAACGCGTCGTACGCGCGCGAGGACGCGATCAAGTGCATCGCCACGGCCCTGGCCGACCCTAACACCTTCCTTCTGGACCCACTTCTGGCGCTCAAGCCTGTCCGCTTCCTCGAGGGAGAGCTCATTCACGACCTGCTCACCATCTTCGTGTCAGAGAAGCTGGCCAGCTACCAGGCCTTTTATAAAAACCACAAGGAGTTTGTGCAGTCACAGGGTCAGTAGCAATAGAGACTATTATATGCCTTCATAAACCACCTCTCGCCCTCAAAACTGTTCGCTTCATAAAGACGAACCTATTCGCGATCTGCTCACCATCTTCGTTTCTCAGAAGCTGGCCAGCTATCAGACCTTCTATAAAAATCACAAGGAGTTTGTGCAGTCACAGGGTCAGTAGCAATAGAGACTATTTTATGCCTTCATAAACCACCTCTCGCCCTCAAGACTGTTCGCTTCATAAAGACGAACCTATTCACGATCCGCTCACCATCTTCGTGTCTGAGAAGCTGGCCAGCTATCAGACCTATAAAAACCACAAGGAGTTTGTGCAGTCACAGGGTCAGTAGCAATAGAGACTATTTTATGCCTTCATAAACCACCTCTCGCCCTCAAGACTGTTCGCTTCATAAAGACGAACCTATTCGCGATCTGCTCACCATCTTCGTGTCTCAGAAGCTGGCCAGCTATCAGACCTTCTATAAAAATCACAAGGAGTTTGTGCATTTCTGTTCCTTCTTAACCCAGTTCTTGTGTTCAAGACTGAATGCTTCTTCAAGGGCGAACCCATATACGTCCTGCTCATCATATCAGTGTCTGATAAGTTAACCAGCTACCAGGCCCCTATCCTACAAAACTTTACAAGTCTACAATTTGACGAAATTGTACAATTTGTCATAGAACAAGTTGTAGAATTTCTCAAATTGTACGCTTGTGAAGTTTTGTGGTATAGGTCTTCTATAACAACGACATTGAGTTTGTGCAGTCACAGGTTCAGTAATCATAGAAACTATTTACCCAACCCACTTCTCGCGCTGAAGCCTCTAACACGAATTCAGCTGATAGCTGGCATGAAACTTGGCCGCTACCAGGCAACATGACAGTAACCATAGCTACAACTCTTATGCTAACACCAGTCTGTTTAGCTCACAACCCATGAGCTGCCTCGAAGACGTAAGAAGTATTATAAAAATCGAGATTATTCCTAATTTTCTTACGCCAAGACTAATCCGGGTAATAACCTTACAGGTATTACCCGCATTAGTCTTGGCTTCCTAACATATGAATTTACAACAGCATTACAAAGATTCTTTAGATTACTTATTTCAATTATCACTACATAATATAAAACAAAGTCGCTTTCTCTGGCCCTATATCCCTATGTATGCTTAAATCTTTAAAACTACTCAACAGATTTTGATGCGGTTTTTTTGAATAGACAGACTGATTGAAGAGGAAGGTTTATATGTATAATAACATCCATTAAATAGTGCACCCGTGCGAAGCCGGGGCGGGTCACTAGTGCTTCATAAAATTAAAAGAGGAAAACGTTTTATATACAATAAAAAAAAATTTCAGGACTAAACCATGAGCAAAACATCAAGAAGATGCGGATATTGTCGTTCATGCAGATGGCCGAGACCAACCCCGAGATCACGTTTGATGAGATCACCACAGAGCTCCAGATTGAGGAGAAAGATGTTGAAACTTTCATAATTGAAGGTTTGTTTAATGTTTCTACAGACAAATGGAAAAAAAAACCCTAGTCTTCAAAACATTGACATAGTGTTTTTCACCTAACCTGTGGAAAATATAATTTCACTACTACACCTAATATTTTGATGTGATGGAACCCTGGAGGGACCATTACTAGTATATCAGCTTATTTATTGAGCTTTTTGAGCCGCCATAGACGGACTGCGCGGTGCCATCAATACTGTTGCTGTTAAAAATCCATGTTCCCAATACACGAGCTTCAAAAGTTAGCATCCCCAGCCATACAGACTGCGTGCAGTCGTGTTTCATTATTCTTTATAAATCATTATGCAGTGGAGCTAGCACAACTGCCGCTGCGACGCGACGCGAGTAGAGAAAAATCTACCCTCTTTCTAATTCGCACAGTCCGAGCGAGACAGGAATCGCTGAGTCGCGCGAGATACGACTTGGCAGCAAGTTGTGCTAGCCCACCGGGCAGCATAAAGCTCTACGTCCTTGCTATGCAAACTCTTCAGATGCCGAATTGCTTTCTTTCTGCGCGTCCTGGTAGTGCTATGCGCCCATTTCTCACTTTACAACCGCTATACACGGCCTGCTTGGAGCAGTATGCCCCACTCTACTGACGCAACTGCGCAATAGGGTAGATGACTCATGTTACAATTTATAACATATTGTGACTATATGGATAGAAAACCATCAAATTTCCACAATAAATATTTTTTTTTTTAAATATTTTTGGATAATCTTACACAAATCAACCTAATCCCAAACTAAGCAAAGCTTGTACTATGTGGTACCAAGTGACGATGTACATACTTATATAGATAAATAGATACTTAAATACATAGAAAACATCCAAGACTCAAGAACAAATATTCGTGTCCATCACACAAATACATGCCCTGACCGGGATTCGAACCCGGGACCTACAGCTTCGAAGGCAGGGTCACTACTAACTAGTCTAAAGCGGTCGTCAATTAAACAAATTAAAATCATAAAACTGTAAAGGTTCGCAATAAAGTTGTTTTTTGTTTATAGGCCAAATGTAAATTGAAAGTTACCAATAGAATTTTCATGTTTCAGTAAAAAAAAATTGTATTGCAACTATATTTATTAACTCAATATATCACGACAAAAACGGCAAATATCCCTTTTTTCCATACAACGGTAGTACGGGGCTACGAAGGCGTGACGTCACACCTAGCTGTAAATCAGTATGGTGCGTTTTCAGTGCTCGTTAGCTATGCTGTACTTTGCCGGTCATTTTCGTCTTTTCTGTTGTTCTAATTGTAATCGGTCCTGTACAAACATTTGATCGTTTCTAAAAACTGGTTGGAATAGCATGATTTTTTTGTCATCTAGCCTATTGGTGTACTGTCTGCTCTAACCAGATCGTTTATGGTAGCCAGTTGATACATAATATAACTCCTGTTGTCCAGTGTTGAAGACCAAGCTGGTCCGGGCGCGTATGGACCAGGCGGCGCGCGCAGTGCGCGTGTCCTCCACCATGCACCGCACGTTCGGGCCCGCGCAGTGGCAGCAGCTGCGCGCCGTGCTCGCCGCGTGGCGCGCCAACGTGCAGGCCGCGCACGAGTCCATGAAGAGCGTCGCCACTGCGCAGCTCGAGCTCGCGCAGCAGCAGCAGCAGAAGCAGAAGGTTTAACTGGCCGTATTTATACAGGAATAAGAGAGGGGTGATCTGATCGAGGCCACAAAATAAACTTGTAACCGCCGTCAATTGTTTTATTTCTGACTAGCGACATCTAGCGTGGTGGCAGGTAGTTTTTGTATCGTCTGTCATTTCCATACATTTTATAACCTATCAGTTGCACACCATTGTAGTAATGTACTTAAAAAACTGCCCTACCCGTGCAAAGTCGTGGCAAACCACAAATGTTAAAGTATGTCTGTCTGTCTGTTACCACTTACTTTTGAACCACTGAACACAACCGATTTAGATGAAATTTGGTATGGATATAGTTTGAGTCCCAGGGATGGACATAGGATACTTTTTATCCCGGAAATCATCTCTTAAGGGGGAGGAACTTTGTATGGAATAAAGGTAACTAGGTATAAGCGCCTGACATACAATAATAGCAATAACATTCTAACGCAATGACCGAGTTCTACGCAGACGAAGTCGCGGGCAAAAGCTTATCCTAATATATACAGACGGGACTATTAAACAGAAACATCAGGAATATTCGGTTCTGCTGGCGAAAAACTTACGAAGAATATACAGCATAGAATGAGGTTAGAATCTATTCGTCACTAGATGTCGTAACCCGTACCTACTAATTGGTCGTTAGCGCGTTTTATTTATATTACGATATTTTTTTTAAAAAAGCTTTAATTTTTTTCTGATATGGCGACTGTTTGTTTAAATAGTTATTAGTTAAAATGTAATTCAGTATTTTTTAATTCGTCTCTATACAGCGTTAGAATAAATACGTGAGACTTAAGCATCGATTCATCACTAGATGGCGTAAGCTGTACCTACTTGATGATTATTTCTTGGGATGTAGAAATTGTTGGTTTATTGTATTTAATGGACGTGCACGTTCACGCTAAATTCTATGGTTTCATTCATAAATAGACCATACTGTATTATACAACTATACTATAGACTTGAGACTAATTATGGATGAAACCATGCAGTATAAAAAGAAAAGTATAACATAGAAAGTATCAAAGGGACCAATACCCGTTTACTCATTTTAACAATAATGAAACATGTTTTTACGTAGCCCTGCAAATACAAATATCAGTCACTTCGAGCTCGCTGCGTGATCGGTACAAAACTCGCTCGCAAGTCGGAGCGCCTCATTAAGACCCTTCGTTTAAATATAATAATAATAAATAGGTGTTTTTTTTAATTAGCCTCTGAACAGCTTTAGATGAGACTTGAGAAATTGAATAAGCTTCCATTTATCACTAGATAGGGCAAGCTACTTCGTTTTTCTCTTTTGGTGTGTAGGACTTGTTGTTGGTTTATTGTATTATACCTGAATGTTTAACGGTATATGTTGTCTATCTTAAATAAGTATAATGTGCATTGTTGCCGTGACAACAACCAAAACTAATTAAATGCATGTAGGTGTAATATCATTATTCTCATGGCAGTGATTGTATACTTACCTTACGTGAGAATAAAAAGTCTATAAATCTTAAACATTATGCCTGTTACTCATTTTAATTAATGAATCATGTTTTTATTACTAGACAAAGACTGACTGAAAATTCCTATTATCATAGTAGTGTTTTGAAAGAAAAATTAACCCCCTTATTCATAAAACTTAACAAACCTCTGCTAACTAAATGTTTTTGTCCCTTTCTCACAAACGTAAATGTCAAAGTGACAGATAAGGACAAACGAACTTTAGTGGCCTGTTAACTAATACAGGTTTGATGGACGTTTATGAAATTTTTTTAATAGTTTATATATGATTTATTCAAATATTTATTTCGTTACTTTGATAAATTAGCTAAGTAGGTATTTAAAATAATTCCAGCGTATGGGACGGCACCCCGGATAGCACCAATATATTTTATAGAAGTAAGTAGGTACCTACGTCCCAAACTGTAAAAGCAAAAGCTGTCAAGATACGCAAGCAAACATTTACCTTACTTACTCTTAGAATTTCTGACAAACTATACCTTTTCATGGCAACAAACGTATAAGTTATTAAAGCAACAAAAGCTTAACCGTAAAATACATGTTATTTCATCTTCTTTACACACATCTTTACTACTTACTCTGAAACTCTATACGTACAGGAGTTCCATGCGGACGAAGTCGCGGGCAAAAGCAAGTACAAATAAAGTGAGAAAAGCTATTCCCTGACAGTTTTTAAGACATAATTTAAGATTTAATTTCACTTGGCTTGTAGAAGATACAGCTACATTTAATGGTAACTAGATTAAAAATGTATAACGCAACGCAGCGCCATCTAGTTTATTTATTTATTTTATTTAATTATGTAGTGTATATCTACTTTGGTCTAGTTCAGTTGTTATGAGATAAGTAAGTACTAACGCCATCTTACGGTTATAGTTCTAATCAGATTGCTGCAGAGTACAATACTAATACCCAGTAAAATGCAACTCCGTCGGTTTGAAAAGCAGAACCTTTGGAATTAAAATAAATCCAACATTATTATTCAACATTTCATGTTGGATTGGATGTATAGCATTTGCTTATAGGAATGAGGAAAGACGGGGCTTTTCTTATTAGACTTATCGGAAAAACAACGCTGTGCAGTGATAAAGACAAAGAAATACGAGCCAATAAACACAACAAACATAGTCTATCACGATTTTTGTTTAGCTGACTGAGAAAACTTTTATATTTAAGAATATTACCATCTGTCGTCAATTTTCCGTACCTAATTTACTAATATTCGGACAAGTTCGGACAATTTGACATAGAGGGCGTTGCTAATAGTACTTATAGTTTAAAGTTTACACATGTGATTGACAGATGGAGTCATACACACTCTTATCTAGGCTTATCTCCGACGAATACTATTGCCTCACAGAGTATTTTTGAATAACTTTAACGGCTAATATAGGTAGGAGATGACTGTGGCCGGTGTGGCCACGCACGTAGGGTCGGTAGGTGGGTTTATGGCCTGTTAATTTGATGTGCCAGTTTGTGGCCACTTGGATGAGTTGATGAACTGAAAGGATATTTTCTTACTTTTTTTAATATACCTATTCCCATTCAATAGCTTCTGATTAAAACGCACTCACTATTTCTTTAGGGCATGTCAAAAATTAGATTGGCTGGTATCCAAATTAACTTGGGTGACAGTCATTTTCTGGTCATTGGCGTCTACATTCCCGTCGACAACGAGGACAATCTGCCCGAGTTTACGGATGTCCTCGCGGAACTCAGTGCAACTATAGAGGAAGGGATGTAGCTGCAATGTACATACTGGGTGACCTTAACTCACATCCGGAGTCAAGATTTAGTAAGGAGCTTCAATCTTTTTGCGATGAGCAGTTGTGGGTTTGGAGTGACCTTAACATGCTTAGGAATGATACCTACTTATACCTTCTACAGTGAAGCGCACGCAACGGGGAGATGGTTAGACCACTGTATAACTACTAGCGCTGCTCATAACACAAACCAGCATGAGTGTTATGTATGACCCGAACTGGTCTGATCACTTCCCTCTTGTGGTAAACTGTAACATTGCTATTACGGGGTTATTGAGCCAGCTGCCCTCTGTGCTTCATGAAAATAACAAAATAAAGTGGGGCCATAGAAACATGCACCAGATTTATAAATATGGTTTGTTTTGTCACTCCAAATTAGCGATAATGGATTATTCTAATCATTGTGAATGTAATGAGTCCTCCCAATGTGATAAGAATGTTATTTTAAGGTATATTAATAGTTTTTATGACAACATTATAACTGTTTTACAAAATGGTGCCAAACATAGTGCTGATTCGGGTGCCGATGTACAGAGAACCAAAAAGCCAATAACTGGTTGGAACCACCACGTCAGGAGTAGCCATGAAGTGGCCAAAATAGAGTTTCAAAACTGGGTATTAAATGGGAGGCCGAGTAGTGGACGTCTTTTTGAAAAGATGCGTAATGCCAGGAAATGTTTTAAAAACAAGTTAAGCTGGTGTCAAAATAACCAAGAAACTATAAAAATGAACATTTTGGCCTTAAATAATAATAATCATAATTTTGGTAAATTCTGGAAGGCAACCAAAAATATTAATTCTAAGTCTAAACTACCCACTAGTGTTAATAGTGTATACACGATACCAAAGAAATAGCTGAATTATTCGCTTGCCATTTCAAGGTTACTCCTCAACACTTGGATAGTGTTGTGGATACTGAGCCCCAATCAGCACCGCAAGACACCAGCTGGACGATAACCCCGGAGGTAGTAGCTCGAGTAGTGAAATCTATGAGACGTGGGAAATCTCCAGGCCACGACGGGCTATCTACGTCGGAAACCTATCTACGTTGTTTAATCTTTGCCTCAAGCACAGCTGTCTTCCTGCTAGGTTAATGAAAACGGTGGTGATTCCTATACCTAAGAATCGAACGGGTGACCTATCTAATCTGAATAATTACAGGACTATATCACTAGGTACTGTAATTAGTAAAATTTTGGAAAGGCTTTTACAACCCGAACTGATGAGAAATGTCATCATTAGCGACGCACAGTTTGGTTTCCGCCAAGGTGAGACCGACTCTGCCATACTGTCTTAAGAACACGGTGAACTATTGCGTTCAAAGAGAAACTTCCGTCTACGCCTGCTTTCTTGACCTGAGCCGAGCCTTTGACCTTGTCAGTTATAAAGTGCTACGGAAGGCAGGTGTGCCATACAGTATGGTGGAGTTGCTCAAGTTTTGGTACGGAGGCCAAACGAACGGTGTAAGATGGGGCGACTCACAGTCTAGTGAATATAGACTAGAGTGTGGAGTCCGTCAAGGAGGGCTGACCTCTCCGGACCTATTCAATATATATGTCAATGGCCTGATTGAGGAGCTGAAGAGAACTCGTGTCGGTTGCCATATTGATGGCATCTGTTATAATAACTTAAGTTATGCGGATGATATGGTTCTCCTCAGCCCCTCGATTAGCGCCTTGCGTGAGCTCTTGGCGGTTTGTGAGGACTGCCTTAAAAAATGGCATGAAGTACAATACCGCTAAGACTTTAAGTATGGTAAGGGTCCGGAGAGGGTGCCGCCGGTGTTTCTTAACAGTGAGCCGGTTCGGGTTGTGAACCAATTTAAATACTTAGGTCACATTCTGTGAGAATTTGCAAGATGATCCGGACATCGAGCGTGAACGAAGGGCCCTGGCCATACGCAGCAATATGCTGGCACGCCGATTTGCTAAGTGCACTGGGGATGTTAAGCTGGTTCTGTTTCGGGTATACTGTCAAAGTTTTTATACCTGTCAACTTTGGACGAAGTATACTCGGAAAGCCTATAGCACCCTTAGAGTACAGTACAATGACGCTTTACGCATTATCACCAAACAGCCTCGATTTTGTAGTGCATCGGCTATGTTTGCTAACGCCAGGGTACCCGACTTTTTTGCCATTATTAGAAATAGAACAGCGTCGTTTTGGCACAGAGTACGGTCTTCTAATAATGTAGGTACTTATTAAGACGGTTGACAAAAACATATACCGCAATCTTATTTGTTTACATTGGTTGTCTGTACATCGGCAACCGAATCGCAAATAATTTGTATTATACATATGTTTATTTCTATGGTTTGTATTGTACCTATATTATTGTATACACTGTTTTATTTAATTTTTGTGTAATGGGTCTATTGCCTGGAAATAAAAATTATTCATTCATTCAAAAATGTAAATATCTTTAATTGAAATAAATCGTTTTTCAGAAGGCCTCAAACTGACGCAGGCCCCTAGATAAGAGTGTGTTGCGCAGGCCGCGTAACTGGCCTAGCGACCCTACTATAGACTATAATAAATACTTTTTACTTTTTTACTTTACTAGGTACAATGGGAATCCAACTTCCCCTTTCTACGTGGGAGGTCCCAAGGCGTGAATCCTGTCTAATTTTCTGTCAGATTGACAAAATCATTCAAGTGTCATTGATAAAACATATCAAAGAATAATATAGTCTTCCCGATCCTGCGGTTACAATTTCTTCCTTATCTACCTAACATTTAGTCTTTTATTTCCAAGTAGGAATGAATAATAATTATGATCGTCACAGAGAAGGTCCGTTTGAACAAGGGGCCGTGTTCCGAACATTCGTGTGCGTGTGTCTGTCGATACTGCTTGGGCTCCACGTGTATGCTTACTGGTGGGAGCCGCAGGAGATGTCCGACAGCTTTTCTGACATGAAACATGTGGTAATGCAGCTCACCAGTGGACTCTCACAGGTTTGTAGTATTGGGACTTTAATCAGGACCAGAAAGGTTTCTAGTTGAAATGGAATCTGCTTGTTATTAGCGCGCACTTTCGGCTTCACAGTTTGAGGAACGACAAATATAAAATCTATTCCAAGTCAATACTTTTCTGGATGATTTGCCTAGTTATGACAACGATCATAGAAATCACACAAAATATACTTTATTGCGCTAATGCACCTATCTAAACATGATTGTACCTATTGGTGATAAGAATTTTACTATCACCTTTCGGTATCCAGCTCCAGCTTATTAGTTGCATGAAAGTAACAATATTTAGGTAGAAAGTTTTAAGGTTTCTGGCTTGTCAAGCATATGCTATAAGCATAATCGAAATATTTTCTCGGCTTAAAAGGGACTTCATAAGATGTGCCTTTTAAAGGTTCATCGCAAGCATCAGCGCTTGCAGGCAGAGGTGGAGCGCGTGTCAGCGGCGCTGCCGGCAGTGGCGGCGGCGGCGGCCCGCGCCGAACAAGCAATTGATCCAGCACTGGCTGATAGCCTGGCCGATTACGACCGACAGGTGAAATTCTCAGGCAGCGATAATCAGCAGCGCTGCCGACGGTAGTAGCATGATCTGAACAGGTGATTAACCCGGTGCTGACTGATAGCCTGGCCGATACGACCGCCAGGTGAGCACTCACAGACCGCGCGAAGCAGCAATGCTGTCAGCCGTGGCGGCGCAGTGTACTTCCTGCTTATGAGTCATTACACTTTTTTTTTCTACTTCGATACAAAGAGTTATATAAATTCAGAACATCATCAATTCATCATGCTCCTAGTTTCTCTAATCCCAAGGTTAGGAGTTTTACGAAAGAGACTGCCATTTGACCTTACAAACCAGAGGGCAAACTAATCTTTAATCCCAGAAAACCGTTTTCATCACGACGATAGTTTTCCGTTACCGAAACGCCTACATATCAAATGGTAAGTATTTTGAACTATAGTAAACGGGTCACTCACATGTTTAAGACTAATATGTGACCCTTAATCATGAGAACTAACGGTATTTTGTAGGTATATGTTTCTTTAGAAAACCCCAAGAAGTGACTAAACATACTTATATTTTAGATGGGTGATTTCGCGCTGGAGTCTGCGGGCGGGCGCGTGTTGGACACAGGAGACACCGTGGGACACTTCACCTTCGAGGGACCCGTCAGCTGGACGTTGCGCATGCTCACCACCTGGGCATGCCACGAGTGTCAGGTGGGTTCCATTCCTCAATTCCTGAACATAACTAGGCGGTTACACTCTGAATATTGTGCTCTGGACACCTACAAGGGACCGTCTTGTAGGTATACGGACGGCCTGGGCGTGTCACGTTCCTTTTCACACTTGACCATAATCCGCTATGTAACCCAAATGTAGGTAGGTATCTACCAGCAAATGTACAGATCCGGAGGTTCCGAATTCCGATCCATGATCACTTTAGCTTAACGCACATACATACGGACTATATCGAAGTTGCATTATTTCGAAGACTTTTTGATGAAGCTCTCTTTCAAATAATAGATTATGCTCACAGTTATAGCCATTCCCGTAATTTATATTTTAAAAAAACCTGTCTTACCATGAGTGTCCATGTTCCAAAATTTGACTCATCATAAACTCTTTACACAATGTTGAACTCTTAATAGTTGCACCTGCGGTTACTCAACTGGGTATAATAGAAAAAGGCACATTTTTAAGGCTATTTATTTTACTTGCTTATATGGTTTGTAATTAGTAAGATCCTCCTAAAAAGTTACATGGTAGTACTGCCTAGACTATACTAATGGATTAATGTCCACAAACGGAGAATACGTAAGTTTCAATAAACAGGTTTTATTAATAGGGATGTTCACTCAAAATTTATTGGTATCCAAATTAGTATCCAAAAGAGAGAAGACATAAAACTATGCCAAATGGTGAAAACCCCATTAAAATATCTCAAAAATTACCAAGCTACAACCGTTAGAATGTTGTTAATAAGAGCGAGAAAGCGCTACAAATCACTGACCTAAAGCGCCATAGTAAATGAAGATCGTTCAATACAGGCAGAGGTGCGTTATGCGGCAACGGGACAGAACATGCTCCCACTTAAAACTGTGAAGACTTGTAATTATGAAATTTTAAATAGTTGATTTTCTTATTTAGCGTCAACACCCCTGTTTTAATCCCTACTTACCTACGGTTCAGGCGGCACGTGCTGTCATTCAGCCGGGCGTGTTGCCTGGCGAGTGCTGGGCCTTCAAGGGCGAGCGAGGCGAAGCCGTCATCAGACTGCTCGGCACCGTCCACATCACAGGCCTGTCCCTGGAGCACATTCCTCCGCACATTGACCCTACTAGGTAAGTCATCCAGCCGGGCGTGTTGTCCGGCGAGTGCGGATGACATAAAATCCAATTTCTGGATTTCAACCGGCGACTTTATGCTTAATAGGCGGGGCAATCATTATGATTGATGACCAACTGACCTATCGAGGTTTTAGTAGGTTAGGCAAGTCAACGATTTTTAAAATACCATGCGGGACATCTGTTGCAAATCTAAAAGGCATTAAAAGGGTCAATACTTAAACTAAAAAACAATTTACTTGAGAACTCGGCTATTCAAATCCTACCAGGTTTTAGGTAGGACGGCAGTCGCTTAGACAATAAAGTAGGATCAGCGTTTGTCGTGGTTAAGCCAAACCAAAGTCCTATTGTTAAAAAACTGAAATGACACAACTGCTGCTCCGTATACCAAGCAGAACTGCTGGCCTTATCCGACTGCCTGCCGGGCTGCGATTTGGACTCGAGGGACCAGCACGCCCACACAAAATTCTTGTATTCAGCGATTGCAAGTCGGCATTCACTGAAGTGGCTAACCCGAACAGCTACAACTTCTTTGCTAACCAGATCCACAAACTTTTGTTCAAGTACATACCCTCAACAGAAGTAATATTTTACTAGACTAAATCTCATTGCGGTATCCAGGGCAATAAGCTCGCGGATTCCGCAGCAAAAGCCGCCACTAAGCTGCACAAGGCAGCTGATTATGAAAACATCCCAATAAGTTAGATTAAGTATTAACTGAAAACTACACTCAAAGAAGAAGAGGAAATCTTTATGACCACCCCAATATTTTTTTGTATACAAAAAGTCTCCTTTACACGAACAACGATCTTTTAAACTACCTTGGCAGCCACAAACTTTCTTTCTCCGCGACACAATTTTAGTAACCATGGTTATCACAAAGCCTACTTGGGACGCTTTAAAATAGAAAGAAAGAAAGAAGAAAGAAAGAAATATTTATTTGGTGTTAAATCATTACACAATACACAAAAATGAAATAAGATGAAATAAACACTAAATTAAACACCAAAAAGGATACCACTCAGCATATGCCAATAGCAATATATGCTAAGGCGCTGGTTTTCAGGGCACCCTAAGAGAGATACAAAGATAAACTTAACTAATAACACATCTTACCTAAACTACCCAGCTTAACTTAATATTTGAAAATTAGCTACAATAACCACTGTCTTTGAATGAAAATAACTAACAATAACCACTGTCCTTGTGACCCCGGATCCAGCATCCCTCAGACGTTCTCCCACTTAATCAACAGTTGCCCACGATTTTTTTTCAGACGATTAAACCATTCCCTTATCTGCGAGAACCTAAACATTGACCCAACATTTTTTTCCGACGTAATAACTAAAGAGACGACCAGCACTAGCTTTCAATCATTCTTAAAACATATAGTTCTTAACTTAAAATCATTCAATGGCACCTAATGCCAAACCATTCAATCATATCTCATTATTTTTACACCTGCGCCGATGCTACAGTCTCCCTTCCCACCAGCTAAGTACATCTCGTACACACTAATAACACTGTTCAATTAATCACCCACACAATTCTAATACACACCACTCCGGGATCACACAAAACAACATACACATACACCCGGAAACAAAGCGTATACCTTTGGCGCTGCGTCTCCGACAACATCTTACACTGCACCGGGTGGAGGTTTTAGTTCGTAGGCAACTGGGCCAATTTCCAGTTGAGTCGGGCATGCGGTCGGGGCCGGGCCGGCAGTATCCAATGAGGATTTCCTCCACCCACGGGAAAAAAAAACCCCAAACGCCTCAAATAAATACACAATCCCTTGCGGCGCTTGAGATCTTCGTCGTTATAGTACCTAGATACTACCAGCCAGGTTCAAATTGAATTCACGCGCTCGTAGTTTCGTATCACCACACATTATCTACTTACAGCCAATTTTGCTTTGTACCGCAGAAAAAATCTATCAGCACCTCGCGAGTTCCAACTAGAAGGGCTAAGGTCCCGTGATGACGCGTCGCCTCACAATTTCGGCATATTCGAATACAACAAGAACGGCAGTCCTATCCAGTATTTCGACGTGACATGGCCAGCGCAGCAAGGGTATAATATAGTTAGGTTTAAGGTGCTCTCCAACTGGGGGCATCCGGTGTACACGTGTGTGTACCGCGTCAGGATACACGGCGATCTCGTGCCAGGACAAGCACCGGCCAGCCGACCGTCTATTGAGGACTAGGTTATCAATAAGGAATAGGAAGAATGTAGTCTACAGTTAGCATCAAAAATATTTATACTATACGTGACAAAATATGAGAACATGTTTTTAATATCGAGGGCGTGAGAGCGTACAGATAATATTGCCACTTTGGGAACGTAGATCTATCTATGTTATGACTTTGACTCTACACTGCAAACCACGCGCTTATTTATAGCAACATCTTTGCGTTAAGTGTACTTAGGTAGGTACACTTTGAGAGATATCATCGAGGTAGATAAGCTAATGCAACAGAAGGTCAACCTGACACTAACATTTCGCATTATAATTTGATATCAGTTTGTTGCACATACTCGTTCTGATATTAGCATGCACGCAACGCTTTCATATCATATCATATTATAATGCGAAATGTGTTAAATTGACATTCTGTCGCGCTTATAGGGGCTTATTTATTGACATGCCCACTATTACGCACGGCGTATTCGCGCGTAGGATAGCTCTTGCAATTCACGAAGGCGAGTGGAGTGGTTCGTATTACTATGACTTAAAGTCAAATTTCGTCGAATCCACTCATCTTCGTGAATTGCAGGAGCTGTTTATATTAAGAACGTTTATATTATCGTTGTTATGCAATTTGTCGTGTCGCGTCGGCAATTTATTTTAAGGTAGGTAAATAAGAAATTAAATATCTATTGGTCAAGTGATTTATACCTCATACTTATTATACAAGTGTAGATATAGGTACACATATTATATTATGTTTAAGGTGGCCTTTGTTTCGTTTTAAGTTTTATTACCTACTAAAATTACCTACGTGAATAAATCATCATATACCTACGATATTTTATGTTCTCCATTCACGTCCAAGTCGTTTTGTGATTATTTTTTATAGCCAAAGTTTTTCTAACCTTACGATACGAGTTACTTTAATGTTCTTGCCTAACTCTTTTATTACAAGCTTAAACCAGCTCCTTTCAGTTTGACTTTAACTTATTGGTGTTTCTGCAAAATCCATTACTTTTGCGCCATTAATGCCAGGTGCCGGTCAGGGCTATTGTGTCCTTGCACAAAACGGGAGAAAGCCAAAACCAAACAGTAGATGTTAATCTGGGTGTCCGGCAGCCGAGGGTTATAAAAATGCGTGTATTGTGCTTGGATAATGCGACAAAGGACATAAATTAACATGAGCAAAGTGATCATGAGCCCCCGCGGCGCGGGCGCACTAATGGGTTGACCAGCCCTGCCGCCCGCTGCTTCATGCCAGCCCTGCCTTTACCGTATTTACGACACCAACACTTATTGACCTCAACATATACCTAACCACGCATCTCTGGACTTGGAGTGGTATATAGGTAGGTAAAGGTGAGTCGAGCGAGCGAGGTCGTGAATCGCTAAACAACTATTTAGTGATATTCACCGTCATAAATAAAAGGATTCACAAATTCAACGATAACATTTTAAATTTTTGAGTAAACTACTCCACTTGTAGGTACTTACTTATATATTTTATTCAGACCAGAAAAAAACAGTTGCCTACCACTTAACTAACTTATTGTCACGTTTTCGTTATTTGCAGGAGCCAATTCAGCATTTCACGGCTAATTATGAGAAAATCGTGTTTTACCCAAAACATCAAATTGTATACATGCAATGTATCTATAACAAATTCCTATCTGTCCTACCTCTCAAATCTGAAATGTATTCACACAGTAAGTACGAAGTTCTTACTACGAACCCTGTTCTCCATTTCTAATGTACTGAAATATGGACATTAAAACAACACTGGATTTAGTGTCAGTTACAAAAATAAAAACCATTCTACGCCGAATACCTAACTAATTATATCCATAACGACGTAATATCCTACTTGGAAGATATGAGGTACCTATTTGTATGAGTAAATAGCACATGTAGGTATAGGTATGTGCCCAATGATATCGCTTGGTGACACTGTTATTTGTGGCATAGCTTTGGAATTCCAATAGTACGCAATAAATCTTAGAATACCTATATGGGAAAATAAGAAGTAGTTTTGCGTTGCGGACAACATTTATATGTAATGTATTGTGGATGTAAGTATTAGTTCGTCTGGTTGAAAGAGCTAGCTCTAATTATAGGTAACTAACTAACTAAATCTTTAAAATTTTCACCGATGCTCATGTTTTGATTGAAAAGAAGTAGGCAAGTAATAGATAACAGCCAAGGATAGGTAAAAAGGATAGGTTTGTTGAAATTACATTTTGTTTAAAAAAAAATACATGTGCCACGATTGTTTGGCTGTGCGGACCACAGAGTGCTGACTGGGCGATTAGTGACGCGACGGCCATTTCAGCACAACTTGGGCTATTTGATATCCTGAGATCGCCGTTGCAACAATTACGACCTAACAGAGTATTCGAGGCCTAAGCAATCCAAATTCTTCTTCTACAACTTAAACTTAGTCCACACTTGTATCTTTTTACCGTATCGTATCTCCCTCGCGTAGCACCGACGCGTAGCATGATCGTTAGTGTGGACGTGAAAACATACGCGATCATGCAACGCGCCGTATCTGATACACCGCGATCCAACCAGCATCGCGTATCTTAAATACTCCGAACACTTGCGTATCGGATACGCGTAGCATGGTCGCTAAGTGTGGACGTGTCGCTAAGTGTGTATCAAGATAGGAAGGTATGATCTGATACGGGATACGCCATGATCCAACTGGAGTAGATTTTTGCCCGATCATCAAGGTCACGATACGATACGCCATCTCGATACGCTGAAACGATACAAGTGTGGACGTGTTTTTTTTAACGACAATGGTAATGTTACGTCATGCCCAAATTGAGCGTCCACACTTAGCATACGCGTGCTCGATACGATACGCGATCCCGATACAAATGTGGACTAAGCTTTAGTAAATCTAAAGTTGTTTTTAAGTTGGTAAGTACGAAATTGTTATTTCAAATATCCCTCAAACATTTATTCAAACAACTTTTGAAAAAGATGTTAGAAAATTGAAAAGCAGTAGGACATGCGGTAAATCTGTGTAACGACGTCGGAGGCATCATTAGCAAAAGTAGGCAGCTACAATTAATATCCAGGCCGGTCCATTCACCGAAACCTTCGACAATAGATAGAAGTCATAAAGGGTGAAAGCACTTCTGTCTCATATTCACAACCTATGACAAAGCGTGCCGACGACGCTCTTGAAGGAAACCAGTAGCAAACTGACTTCAGCTTACGCGCAGTTGTTAGAAGATTGGGGTCATGATATACAAGGAATGACTGGTGAGTTTAGTCGAAACAGGCTGCGAATGGCATGGCTTGAAATTTATCCTTTCGGGGAGCACCGCCTCCGTGCACCTACTCTCGATATTAATGATGTGATCTTAGTTCAAATGTCTCTCGCAGTCTCTTTGGCGTGGATTGATGATCGCATAAAGGTCCGAGCTTTTGGGTCAACCATTTTGTGAATATTTGGATTGCGTTGGTGCATACTAAATTGCATAATATATTTTGTAATAGAGATATCTAAGTAAATTTAGAAATCACTTGTTCATTTTCGAGGGCAAAGCTTTATTTTTTACTAATTAGTTCTGGACACAAGTTTTCTCTTACTACCTACTCGTAAATTAAATAAACCAAAATATATAATATACGTAGTAAGTAACTGCAAAACAATGCAGATAAATCCTATGCCTATACAGTAAAACCACGACTAAAAATGAATACTTCTCTCTGCGTAATCCTTGCAATTGCGGCGAATCTTTGCCAGTATTCAAGCATATCAGGCGTCTAAACATATGGCAATATTTAGTAGGTAGTTCCGGGCGAGTGGTTGCGAAAGGCTTGGTGGCGTGCGGCAAAGGATTACTGGCGTAGTTTCACGGTTGGGAGCGCTGCTGTGCGATTTCCAAGTTTCAAAACCTACCTTGGCTCACCTCTCAAAGTCTAGTATAACTTAAGCCCGACATTCGTAGAAAGTGTACGTAAGTAGCAGTTAGGCTTAAACTGGTTCGCCTGAAACGAGTTGTCGATTAGTGTTGAGAATACCGGTACTGACACGGCAGGAGGGAGTTGGCGGGCTTCCGGGCCTGTGGTACAAGTTTTAAGACATTCGCGTCAAGCGAGTTTTTCTAGGTAAGTACCCTAAGGCTCGGTTTTTAAAGATCCATTAGTCCCAAGTTAGATCCTATGACGGTAGTTACTTAATTAAGGTCAAGAAATGTATTGAACTGGAGCATATACATTTCACGTTCTAATAACATTTCTTTTTTTTTTCGGCGCTTCGTCTAACCTTGCTTTCGGACGCTCCGAAATACCTACTTACATTGAAATTGTGATGACATTGTTGAAGTGAAGCGAGGAAGAAAAATAGACCTCTTGAACAAGATGAGGTAGATTAGATCTTAGTAGCAAACAGTACGCAAAAAGTTAACAGACTCATGAAAACGCTCTATTTGTGGCAGGTGAAATAATAGGATATCTGTCCACAGCTTAATTTAATTCCAAAAATACCTAATGTTTGCAGTCATGTAAATGTCACGAGAAAGGTTAATCTCATTGTTTCTAGCTCGACAAGTTATTTTTACGAGGCGATATTCACTGAGCTTTATATTTACGCCATGCACATTCAGTTCGGACGTAGAGAGGTTTCTCTAAAACTCCAGCTACTGTTGCCAGTTATTGTTTGTCGGTTTTTGTCCCACTCCGTTCGCTCGGCTGACTCCGCTAAATGTCGCCTTCAGGAAATGCGATTTTAACAGCGAAAACATCGGAATTACAAGTCATCACTATTCACTCCGCTGCCTCCAGGCAATAGCGTGTTGTTGTCAAACCCCTTACCCTTTCAGTTATAGGGGATGATAAAAAACGTACACAAAGCCTATTTCGTAGGAATTTTATTGTGATTATATCTAAGTACAGTTTTTTGATCTCAATAGATTTATAAAGGATCAATGACATTTTTTGTAGAACGAGTTGAATCTCTGTAAAGAGCGCAGAATGATTAGGTCCTTCTAAACAGTATAAAATAGGTAGGTGCTTGGAAATAGCATGGTTATAATGTGTGATCTCAATTACTATAATGAAATTTCAATTAAGTATAATGGACATTTGGAAAGGCTGCAAACAAGAGTTATCTCGCAGTGACAGCGAAGGGTTCGCAGCAGGTATGGCCGTATGGCGCGATCAGCCCTTCATAATTTACAAAAAGAGCCATTTATTAAAATAGAGCCCTTAGTAATTACTGGGGCTCCATTCCGACATATTCGCTACCTGCCGACAATTTGCCATTCGGCCCTTTGTCTGGCGGCGTGGCGCCCTAAAGGGTTCTAATTTTAAATGCGGCGTGTAACTATTCGCCCTTTATTCGTAAATTTCTCTTTCGAGGCGGTTAGCCGGCTCGCTGCTCGCTGGACGCAATATGGCGCGGTTTTTTGTCGCAAGCAAGGGTACACATTAATTGGGTACAACATTGGCTTTGTTTAGTTTTTGCGGTTACTGTTCAATACAATTTCGCCGTAGGTATTCAACGATTATATTGGAAGTGGTCAAGATCACGCGCCGCTAGTTAGAATAACGTCTGAAATTATTCCGGAGACATAAACTGTTTGCTTGAGAAGTAAAACATTATCATTTGGCCATTGGGGCATTATAATGTCGTATAATATTACACGGTCGAGCGACCAGGCCGGACAAACAGTGGCGCAGCGGCTATCTACGCAGTTTGTCCGCAAACACGGATCGAATGAATATAGACAAACGTGTGTACACTCGCAGATCGCGTTACAACAACAAATATTCTTGTTTATTTATAGTGCTGTGGCCCAGCGCCGTTCGGGCGGCGACTGCCCGCCTAATGCAATGCAGTCGCCATGGCGACCATGGAGCACCCCACACATGGGAGACCATAAAAAAAAACAAAAAAAGGGAAAACAGAAAACTCACTCGACTTCACCCCGGTTCCTGTCGACGCGAATGTCCGAGAGTTCCCTTCTTTCAAACATAATTTATGGTCTAGAGGAAATAAAACATAAAAAATAGAAAAGGAAAAACGACGGCACGCACGATAAAAAAGCTCGTCGTAAAAGTGAGAGCGGGGTGCCGGGAGCAGGCGCCACCGCCCCGCGGGCGTAACCCTTCCGCGGCCGCCTCCTCGCCCGCCGCCAAAGGGTTAGGGCGACTTACCCTCGCCATAGCCTCCGAACTATGTACCTACTTTCACTACAGCTACAGCTATGTATAGACGTTTGATAGATGGCTGAAAGTGTTCAGTTAAACTACCGCGGATAATATCGCTGCAATATTTATTAGGTTCGTATATTATGGGTAGGTATAGTACGGTAATACAACTTTTATTACGTTGTTAAAATATTACCATGTATACCTACTTACATCTATATTGACACCCTAGTCCTCATAGTACGAGTTTTAGAGTCACAAGTTGACCTTCAGTCCATAGATACCGAGTATTTTTGAAAGCATACAGTTACCTACTCACTCAGTTTTACTACTACATAGCTTACCTATAAAAAACAGTACGTATCTAATCCCAAGAGAGACATCGCATCGGTCCGGACCGATAGTCGAGATGATGGCGCGAGTCCGAGGTAATGAGAGTTTGATGTAAATGTGTCCCGGGGCTGGCGAGTACGACTGCTATTCGTAGCGCTTACTTGCAAGTCACTTCAAAACACCCAATATAAATATGACCTGTAATTTGGCATAGTTGCTAAAATGTCGGGGTCAAGTTGTACTAGACACGAGTGGTGAGGAGAGTCGTGACGGTTTGTGAGGTGCTTGCGGGAGAGAGGTGACGAGGCGCCCTGCGGTCACCCGTGCGGCGTCCATCCGTCTCGGCGAGGCCCTCGCTTCGGGCAGGGTTGACAACACATCGCCTCACGTCTCGGTTAACTGTCTTTATTTTTTATCTTAAAGATTTGCTCCCGTTTGTACAGGTTTATTTGGAGACTTCAAATTTCAGTACTCTATCAGTTAGGTATTCTATAATAATCGAATAGGTATTGATACAAATTCCGAAAGACCACTGAGCAGAGGAAGTTCGCTACAATCACATAAGTATCTTCAGTAGAAATTACACTGATGATTATCACAACACATTTAAGGAAACTTAAAAATAAAAGAACCTATCTCATCCCAAACTATAATAGACCATTTTTAGGTCAAAATAAACACATGTAACGGTCATTTGTATAATGACAATGACGTACATATTTCATTAAAAATAGCTTGTTGTTAGAAAAACATATCGTGCAATAGTTTAATGACTTAGGTATTTAGCTACCTATTTTTATATGAAATGAGCCCCAGATACGTAACTATTTCAGTGTCAATGTTGTATGAAATATCAGTCACTTTTGTCAAAATCCAGAATAGACATATATTGAAATAATAATAAACGGGTCAGTTACGTCTTTAAGGTCGAATATCGCGCGACACGTTTCAGGCCAATACGTGGTCATGACATCGTCATGAGAGCGAGTTGCGACGGCGGCGCGTCTAGCACTGCGTGCTCTGCCCTGCCCGCTCGGCTACGCTCGATGTTGGCGGCGGCGGTGGCCAGGGAGGCGAAAATCTACTCTCATTTTCATCACTATATTTCAATGACGGGTTACACAAAATACTCACAACATTACATACTGAAATCTCGTCCACACGCGTCACAGACGTAGGTAATATACAGAGCAGTTTTCCAGCTGGGCGGTATAATTTAGAAAAAAATATTTTTTTCCAATTTATGAATCAGAGCTAAATTGATTAATTTAGTATTATTTTTAACTAACGCTATGAGTCGGCTGTGGTGTCTATGGTCAAGCGCGCAGCCCTGAGCACGCAACGCACCCTTCGCGCTTAGAAACCACATACAAATACATATATTTAGTTAAGTTTGGACCTCTCGAGAGTGGAGACTTGTCGATAAGTTTTAGAGTAAGGTCTCCATTTATATCGTCACTGTCTCAGAGTTAAACCAATATACGTGTCAATGTTTAGGTATTTGCTGCTCGTTTTTGAGTGACGCAATAAAATTATTTGTAGGTTTTAATAGTAGGTATAATAGTGTGATGCTGTAAGATAGAACTTTGTTACATTACCATTTTTTAAATAATTTCAAATACAATATTTTTGCGATTCTTTAGAATCATGATCGTATGATTAGGTTTCTGCTAATTATCAAAAATAGTAATAAACGTAATACAAAAAATTAAAAAAAGAATTGTAACATAAAGCAATCTAAACCGTACTGAAGAGAAATACAAAATCAGAATAAACGTAATGGCTGACGGTAGGCCTTCGCAAGACGATTTTTTACTTTGTTTCCGCCCACTAGCTGCCCGCCGCCACTGCTTTTTGGGAATCTTATTTATTGGCGATATATTCCCCTCGGAGGAAAACTCGCATCATGTTAATTTCCTGTGCCAGTTCGATCACACGTTTTTTGGGAACGCTGTCCAATAACTGGCTGGTTAATATAAGCACAAATAGTTTAGTCTGGAAGTTTTTTACAAGAGATTTGTGTACCGTTCTATTTGTATAAGTACCTATTAAATAACCTGTACTGAATTGCATAAGGAAATCAATATAGTAAATATCGACCTTACGTACATTTCAGAATAATATCATGTGATGCTACTAAAGATCATGGGATGCTACTAAAAGTGAGATCTTTGTTAGACAAAGTTTTCAGGTCCTATAATCACAATATTAACTAAGTTTTTATAGGTTGCTGTTATTCAGCGTACCTCTGTCTACTATTTATAGAAAATCAATAGATCAAGTAATATGATTTAGCGACGTAGTTTGCTACATTAGGTACAATATAGTAGTCCCAATGTGCTCCTGGCATGAGGGCCAGCACGTATAAATAACGACCGCCCTTATGCGAAGGGCCCCAACGAGCTCCTTCAACTCCACTTATTTAAATTCCCATTTTTGTAACAAATTTACATTAGATTCCATACAAGCTAAGATGTCAAGGTATGTGAGACGTGTCCCTTCGTGTAGTAAATTGGGGGTCACACAAAAACCGTTGGGCCCGAAGCCATAACGTCCAGCCGCTCGCCCGTGACGGTGAAAAACTACAGCTCAACTTTTTTTATCTTTTGATGTCCGTTCGATGCGAATAACAATTCGCAATGTATTTTTTCGACAATGCTTCGATCGTCTAGTAACCGGTGCACTGGATGGTTTAAATTTTTGTAAAAAAAGTGAAATTACGAGGGGACGATTATAAACACATGCGCGAGCGCGTCAAATCTTCAGCCGGCGCGCGCGTCTCTCGCATTATGGGGTTTTTTAAAACGACAGTAGCACGGGGGAATAGTACTTTTTTAAAAATAAATTTGCTTTTTTAGGTTAAAAACATGTCCCCACAGTCGAGTCCAATTGTTGCGTGTCGGATGAGCACGAGTTCAATTTTATGTTCGGAAGGGATTTTTTAGTGCGTATTACGTGGCACGCGGCGCCGAAGGGTGCGGGAGTGTTCACGAGGATCGCGGCAGCACACGCGGACGAACCCTTGCTTTGTTTCTGTCGGCTGCTACTACTACTTGAGATGCCGCGGGCGACAGCGACGACATATCGTTTTTTCCTGCTAGGAAAGGGTTTTACATTTAATAAGATGTCTTAGAAACTTATATTTAGATACAAGCTTAGAAAATAACCATTACTTAATATGAAAGACGATATTTATTTAGGTAGGTAGCGACGTGCGTAAATAGACAGATAATCACTTGCTTTGTTGCATGCAGGTATTAGTTACATAATAGGTAAATTCTTGGGCACTATACCACAGAACATATAAATGTTCTTATGGCCATTTATAATTGCCTTTTGTATAGCTACTGTTAAGTTTTGTTTCCACGAGGTCTTGTCATATCGGCACTGAATAACTGTTACAAATATTATTACAAAAATAGTACGAAACTCAATTTCTATTCAACTTTAATACTACAAGTGATGGACGCTAAATGCCAAAAGAAACGAGATAGAGGAGTGTAGTATAGGTACGAAACATGTACGAAACTAACAAATGCTTCTCATCTAGGTCTCTTTGATCTTAAGACAAGCTTGAACCATGGATACTTTCATTTTTCCCATGTATTATTGCCTAAATATTGAACAATGAAGGTATTGTAATTTTTGTAGTCGGTGCCACTTCGGGCAATTTCTTTGGATGGCACCGACTTCAAATGTTTGCAATACCACCTACACTTACATTGTTCAATAAGGAGCGTACTCATATTGGCCTATTAGAAGATAGGCAATTTTTTTGTGTTTTTTTGGAGTCGGTTTTT
Source organism: Epiblema foenella (assembly GCA_963556455.1). Classification (NCBI taxonomy): domain Eukaryota; kingdom Metazoa; phylum Arthropoda; class Insecta; order Lepidoptera; family Tortricidae; genus Epiblema; species Epiblema foenella. The sequence continues at coordinate 19,661,406 of OY747099.1, read as the reverse complement.
ATTTTTTATTAATTAATTTATTAGTATGAACTTTCAAACCTCTTGAACTCTTGAAATTTTAATTCGTAAGTACAATTTTTTTATTATTCAACCAAAAATCACAGAGCCAAATCCACACCGTAGGTTTCGTCCAAAATGATGTATATTACGCATCCGCAACACACTCCGTCCAAAAATCCATACAAGTTAATAATCAGCAACAGGTATCGTCAACAAAGATATTTAAAAAAATGCAACATGCTTTCAAACTGTTTTTTATTTAATGAATGTCGTAGATTTTTGATTATTGCTATTTTAGATTAGATTAGATTAGATAATTTATTTCATGATAAGGAATTACACTAACTAACTTAGTTAACTTTATTTATTTAATGTTAGATCAGATTTAGATTTAGATTTTTTTATTTCATAATATACTATTACAATACAAATTAAAGCTAGCTTAATCTATACGAATTTATATTATGATCGTCAATAATAAAATAAAATGCTATTCAATTTAATAAAATGTCAAACTAATGATTTTGAAATAATATTAATGTAGTCGAAATTTAATAAATGTCATCTGAGAATTATTTAACAAAAATTACATCACATAAGTTCGTCAAATTAAAAACTAATAACTGTATATAGAAAAACACAAAATAATAATAATTGAAAAGAATAATTAATATTATATAACGGATTTTTCAATAAAAAGATTCTCAATTGGCGTTCAAATGTTTCGTCAGACGGATCAGTTCGCAATTTGGTGGGTAGGCGCTCATAATACGTGGGACCTATAACTCTAGGGTTTTTCTGAAAGTGCCATGCGACGCGGGACCGTCCTGAGTCTCCCAGTAGATCGGAGTTAGTTTGCCCGTGCCCAATTAAGTTATAAATTGATATGATGTAACTCCGCAATATAATGAGTGTATGATTAATACGAATTAAATAAATATACGCAGGTGAGATACCTATTCATATAAATATTTTCGGTCGGTACCTATCCGTTTAAATCTATCAAAAGGAAAGAGAGCTGAATAGACAATAAATAGATTTCAATTTACCTAACATGAAATTTATTTATTTCTTAGGTACTGTTGAAAGCAGTACAAGATTATATATTATGCGCATCGCAATATACTTCCTAATTCTCAACTATAGAAACCATTTGCTTTTGATAGGGACAATATTTATATTAATAGACAATTCCACAAATCTGTCCATTTACATTATACTTACCTCGGGCATTATTGAGGAAAACATTTGAAAGCATAATATTTAAGCCTAAAAGCGTACAAAAGTACCTACGCAATGGAGGCTGGTGGAGGCGACACCGAAAGAGGTGAACAAGTCACAACTACTTTTTACTCCCTACGTCCCTTCGCGGGAGGGTGCCTCCCTCACACACACGTAGGGAGGGTCTCTAGAGATGAAAGTTCCGTGGGGTTAACGCAACTAACACATAGGCACATGTGAGACAAACAAACGTACGCAGTTAGGTAACTAATTCGAACTTTAATTGTGTCTTTTCAATCAATACATTGGAGAAAACTGAAACCGTACCTATGTTACCTATCCTCTGGAAAGCTCAGCTGGTAGAAATTGTAATTAGTTACATTTAATTGCAAAAAATAAATGTTAAAGTTGTACACTTCGATATAGTTACATACAGGGTTGTAAAATAATACCTAATATCCCTTCTGTTTATACATTACGGACTAAATATACCTATCTGCTCGTACCTGTGTGATAAAGTACTAATATATATGTATATTGCTATAAGTAAATAATGGGTTGTTGTAGTAAATAAATTTCACCGTATAATTTAGTAATTTCGGCCTACCCAGTGACCAATAGCGCAATCGAAAGAAAGATAACGCGCAAAATTTTTAATAAAATATTAAAGCTATCAAAACATATTTTTTTATCTAGGGTACATTTGTACCCGTACCTATTCCTTGGTCTGGTAGATAGCATAATCGTTGTGCTAAAGTTATTTTATTATTATAATATGTATTTATAATGTACGTACCTACTGCATCGAATCGCCAAGACCAGCATGCGTGTGATGCACACATCCCTCACCGACCCTTCGCCCCTTCGCAAAAAGCGATGCATGCTTTGCTTTGCATAATCAATAGCAACCACCATTGTAAAGGGCTGTTATTCTTGGGGTGAAATAAATAAGGAGGCACATGATATAGTCGCCACATAACCGTTTGTCCGACTTAGTAGTCTCGGTAACCGCTTACGATTATTATTCGAGATGGGGTTTCTAGGCATTGTGATTGCTAGCACACATGTGCGATATTTTCCTTTTATACCAAGTTGTCTAGAATAGGTAAAATATATATAATTTTGCCCCTATAAAAACATTACCTATGCAAAAGCTTAAGGATTATTTTGGTGAATAAATTATTTCTACTTCGTTCTACTTTCGTCTATGAATTATTAAGTGACTATAGAATAAATATTTCGTTAGCACTTCTATGAAATGTTTGTGATCTGAAGCCACGATATCACTTTTTAGATGGCGGAAAGTTTCCTATAGCAAATTGATTTATCTTTTATGAGGAAGGCAATATTTCTAGTGTTAAATGAGATGCCTCCCGAGTTAGCTACTTAATTTCGAATCGAGACAATGCCCTATTAAGGCTTGTTAAGGTTAACATGTTTTTACTAGTTCTGATTGATGTCGGGTAGTTGGGAGACTGTGCTTTTTAGCGATGTTTATGTTAAGCTACATTAATGTTGATTGTAGGTACACTCGGGTTGTAGATCCCATTCTTAGATGACCATTGATAGATGCATCTGGCACTTTTTAATCTCCGTCAATCTAAATTGAATCAATAAAGCTTTGAATTATATTGATGGCGGTGCATCATTTATATGTAAAAACTGTGAAGTAAATTTTAAATTCTTGGAGTTTCCAGAAATACGGAAATCATCGGGCGGAATATTTAGTTTTGTCATCGATTACGCAAACTGTTTCAAGGGTGCGCTACGTCTATTCGTTGTGAAAAAATGTAAGACCGTATATAAAAACTAATGCAGCTGCCGCGAAGCACACATGCGAATTGTAGCGAGAGGCGCCCCGGGTGGAAAGGGCATAAGAGCCTAGAAAAAAACGCGAGATAGTACGTTATTGAGCAACAAAGCGTCGAGCCACATATCGTCGCAGGCTCGTAGGGCGGCGGACCCTCGGCCGCACATAGCCGGGAAGGGTTCGCGATCCGTCAGAAGGGTTTCGCCGGCAAGGGTTCCGCGGCCCGCCGACGCGCGTGCGCACGCGAATTCGCAAAAAACTAACACAATACGCACAACAACGCTGTTTTTGTTGTTAATACAGCAGATTGTTCGTGAATTTTATTTTCTTGATAAAAAATGTAATATCATCAACTCGTTCACGCCCGGCCTTTCAAAGGGAGCTTTTTGAAGAGGTAAACGGGGAAAAATGGTGAAACTGGTAAAAAGTGGGTCAGAAAGGGGTGCTTTTGAAACTAGTAATCACTACTTCGCGTCGATCGATTGCCGTTATTATTGAAAAAAATCCTATTGTGTTATCGACAGTTGCGCATTAGATCTTTTATATTACGGAACAGTTTTTTATGTCAAAATAATAAGAGGATCTAATTGCATCGAATGATTACACACGATTTCGCATTTTAAAGAACAACGGGGATTTTGTTGCCCCTTTTCCATGGGACTCATATGACTAGGTTTTGCTGCACGTGTCTAAAACTTTTACGTTTTTAACCAAATTGACCATGCTATTGTGTTGCCTATTTGGAAACCTACATAGATTAGATTTTGGCGGAAAAGTAGCCAAAATTGACGATAGCAATTTTGGGATTCATTTTCGTTCTTATTTCATTGTAGTAAAAATCAAACCGATTTTTTATGGCTCCCATTTAAAGGCACAAAAAAAACCTAACAACCTAAAACTCCTTACTTGCACAGCTCAAATACTATAATTTCACAGCAAAACGGCGTTTTGTACGTAAGCTGTGCAAATCAGTATATTTACTTTTGACGCGCAGTCTGTATTTTTTGTTGAGCAATTTATCCCATTTTTATACGGTTTAATTTCACATACCTACACATTGCTTTATTAACACATTAATTACACTGCCCTTATTTAAATTATTATTTCAATCTCTTCCATCTGTCTATTTCAAAGGACATTCGTTAAAAAATTACTTGCACAGAAAATATAACCAGTTTTTATACACGATCATTTTTACCCAAAAGTGCAAAAAATGAAATCTCAATCATTTATAAATTAGTTTCGCGGACAGCGCCGTTCATCCCTTTATCGGTATCATCAGCCACAATAAAAGGGTGTATTATATCGACTGTTAATAGGCACACGGTTTTTTTAGATACTTTTTATTTATTGCCTTGTTGACGATATTTTCTGATTCTGTGAAAGCGAGACGTGTGTATAATGAATTGTACTTTAGACAACCGCAAATAATAAAACATTAATTTGATATGAGGAGTAATTTGATAAGAAGAAAATATGTTTATTTTGCACTTTCTTAAACAAAATAACACTTTTAAAACAAACATTTTTTTGTATCTTATTTACAATATTGGCATTATGGCAAATAACAAAATGTCTAATTGATTCGCGCCTAGTTAAATAAATTAGGCACAGCATCGGCGAACCCTTTTACCTGTAATGCGTTATTACACGACAGTTACACGGCTATTATGCCTTTACAACTGTTCCCCAACCCTTCCATTGTAGGTTTTTTATACTCTGCACTTGTACACCGGACGCGACAGTAATTGAGCACGACGATGTGCGATGCACCGACACACATGCCGCGCAGGTAAGGGTTAAGTTTCACTTTTTACACAACTATTTCTTTAGCCAAACTTTTTTACCCAAATACACGCAACCAAAAAAAGGATTATACGAGAATAGATATTAATAACTTTTATGAATATCAAAAGGTATGTTTTTTGGCGAGGGAAAAAATATCAGATACCTGTGACAGTTGAGGTAAACAACTTTCCATGGACACGGCGCGGGTTTTTTTTGAACATCACCTGTTGTTCGAAGGGATTAGCGTACCTATACGATTAATAATACTCGTATTCTATTATTTATATCTATTATTTTGTGATGTAATAATTTTGTTTAATCCATCCCATGTTTAGTCCATCATGCTTTCACACAAAAAAAATTTTTTTTTTCATTTACAAACAATGTAATGTCTTGCCTGCTAGAATTGTCTGAACGGAATTAAATCGTTACCTAAAAAGATTTTTAATTTAGATCGTTCCACGAAAATTTGTACCGTAATCCATTTTTACTGATGCGTTGGCAATATCACAACACAAGTACGTTCATACGCACCTACGTACATATTTGCATATAATTTACCGAAATACTGTCAGTTTTATCTGAAGTGTTAAATTCCTAAGTGGACATATTTTAATCAAAACTGTTCTATTCTGATGATTAATAAAAAATGTTTACCTTAATGAAGTTAACAGCCCTAGGCTATTATTTAATTTTATTAATTCTGATACGGCTACATCATAAAAAAAGATTTTAAAGAGCAGATGTAAAAGTTTATCGATTACCGCAAGCCAATTAATCGATATCGAAACAGTCGGGCTGAGCACTCAAATAGCTCTATCAGCCGCTGTCGGAATATCGTTATACGATAGCCTTTTTTTTCGTGTTTTTCTCGAGGCACGCGACTTCACCCCTTTTTTAATCGGATCTTAAGGCGCGTGTACACTTTTTTTACTATAAAAACCCGAATCCACCTTATTGCAGCCGTTAGGGGCACTGTTTTTTTACAAATTTCCGTCATGCCGCGGTAGGTAAATGTTTTAATTAAACAATTCTCTCGCCGCTTGGAAGTTACAAACACACCGGGTAGAGTCAGTCCGACCCAAGTCGGGCCTAGATGAGTTTCTTGCTGGACTCTTATTAGCTAGGCTAGGTTTAGTGAATCAGCGACAAAACTCCCAGTAGCTCGATTCCACTCACTCCCTCAGATTCGGTTGTAACCGCTCAACCAATCTCACTGGAGCGCAAACTCCTAGAGTATTCCAGTGTTCCAAACCCCACGCGTGGTCGTGTCGGAGGTTTTCCCCAGGCTACTCTCCAACCGCGCACTCCTATCGCTTTATTGGGCCCGGCCTATAGAGCCACATTCAGGTTAAAAAAAAGCGTACTGAAGTTTGTTTCCTAAATTTTTATTAGAAAATCACTTTACTCGGTAAAATAATATATTGACATCATTAAATAAGGGTCTTCATACGACTGGACTATAATTTGCTTAACTTATTTTACTATGATTTGACATTGTTAATATTTAAATGATAGGTACTCACCTGTGGTACCACATTCTTATTTGTATTATTGTTAGTATTAAGATTTGAAATAATTATTATTTAATTAATTGAGAGGAGAGGAGATTCTTTAGTACTGGTTTTATATCATTATTTCTATTTTCTATTATTATTATTCAAATTGGCATTTATATGACTTTTCTTCCCTGTTTATAATTGATATTATTAATTTCATTAACTGTAGCTATATGATTTGTATATGTGCTGCAAATTGTAATTTATTGCCCATTGTTCATTATTATTTTGTTAAACGATCACGATATTATTAGTAGCATAAACAAAGGTGTTGTATTATATGAAACTTGTAAAGTGAGATAAAATAAACTGAACTAAACTAAACTAAGAACATAATGTAACTGAACTACAGGAATCCTTATTGTACGCAGAAGAATTAAGGTGCAATAAATTAGTGTGACGCAAGACGACTGTGTATCATTCGCATCAACGTGTGCGTCACCTAAAGCTTCATTACTTATATTTAATTATTTTATGAATATGTAGATAGCTGAACAATAACCGTATTATTAGATATTGTTAATAATTGACAACTCAGTAGCAAAATTGACACTTGTTTAACGTCGGTAAAATGACTTTAGTGATTCAACGCTGCAAAGTGAGTGGCATTATCTAAGTAAACGCGAAAGTTCACAGTATCAAGTAATTTATTTTCCAAAGTATGGCGCAAGAAGTATTCATCCGGTATGTATATTACTTTATTCAGGAAGTGTTTGTCAACCGCCGAAGGAAAATTTCTTTATAGGACGGATCGGAGGGAAAGCTGCGGAATGTCATTAATATTCAAAACGTAACTAGGAGGGATTATAAAATAATAGGAGTAATTTAGGACGGCCGCCGCCCGCTCGCATTCCTTGCCGAGGTATGCATAGAAATATGTCGGTCTTATTACATTTTTATTAAGTGACTCCGTTTAGGTTTACTTAATTTAATTTTCATATATTCAAGCATTATTTTATTGACAGTATTGTTGTTATTAGTTTTTATATTTTAAAAAATCTTAAAAATATAAAAGGTGTCTAAAACGAAAGTAGGAATGTGTCTTAAAAAAGTTGATTTTTTCGTTGATTCAAATTGTTGTAGTCAAGAAATGTAAGATGCTTGTAAACCCATTTTTTTAACTCACCTGAAGCATATACCTACCTACAGCACTCATCACGTCAAAAGAGCTGTTGATGCAAAAATTGACCAATTTTTTATCACAATTTTCCTGAGAAAAATAAAACATTAAGGACCCAACGATATTTTCATGCCGATTCATTTTTTACTTAGATATTTCTTTGCGTAGAAAGCTACATAAAAAGCAGTATCTTTATACTGCACGGAAAGAATTTTTTACTTGCTTTTACCATATTTCAACAAAATTTTAGGGTTAATATAGCACCTACTCTTGAATATTGTTGAGTCAACAAAAACTGTATTGTTGATTAGATTCGGTAATTTTAATTTATTACAGATTTGTTGATTCAACATTTCTATGTAATGGTAAAATCAACCCTTAAACAAGGGGTTAATACAGCACCTACCCTTCGATTTTAGTTGTTTTTGCAAGTTAAAAAATGGTTAATTTAACCGTCTAGCCAAGCGTTAATTCATTACCTGGGCACACTTTTATCATGTACTACACAGCGCACATATATCTACTATTAGTTCTTTATAATATAATATACCTACCTATACATACATATAGGTGCTAGTCACTGAGTACTAGGTAGTACTGACCATCCTAAATGTTACCTTACGGTATATCATTACTTTAATACTATTACAGAGGCGTATTATACCTATTTCTTTAACTTAGAAAAACCCTCTAAACCCTATCATTATAATTTTAAAAAGTAAGGTTTCGGTGAAAGGATGTCAACTACTGCAATTAGACGGTTAGTAATTATAGCTTGTTAGGGTTCCCTTCTTTTAGTCCATTAAAAACGGGTCCGACGAGTAATGTAAATTAATTTCGGCTCTATTTTTTAATTTGACTTATAGAGTTAATTACACGTTGTATTATTCTTTTTTATCACTGCTTTAAATTTTATAGTATTGGGTTTTCCTGCTACTTATAATTGAATATTCGTTTTGTTTCGACCTATTGAATAATTTATTATCTAAGTTGGAAAAACGTTCAACATTTTTGTGAGCGAGACAATGAAAAGTATCGCAAAACGGTTATGCAAACTGTGCATTACGTTGCTTCTACGAATTTGCATATTGTTCTAAATTCTACAGTTGTGCATAAAAAACAGAACAGAAGGTACAATGCTGGCCAGTTGTAAACGCGCGCGGTATCAACCTTATTGCTACACTTTTCTTAAACGGACACGCTTGCTTTGCCCATAACGCCAATGGGCGCAATTTTTTTCTTATTCTTTTGTGCCAGTAAAATTAGCAAATTATTACAAAGAAGCATTTTTAGCAAATGACGGGTGTGCCAAACAATAGTGTCTTAAAAACGGCAGCTAGAATTTTATGAGAGTTACTTAACCTTTACGTACCTCGAATGGAACAGAAAACTCAAAATTTCTGTAGGATGTTCACAAAAATTGCAGTCAAATTTTGACTTAGGAATTTGCTATCGTAGACTTATTTTTTAGTTGCTGAAAATGTCTAGGGCGAGAGGCACAGAGAGAAAAATTAGAATAGGAGAAGAATAAGTGAAGCGAGTAGAGACATCGGTTATATCGAAATACCTAACTTAAAACTAAAAAAATAAAATACCAACTACTTCAAATGGAACAGAAAACTCAAAATTACTGTAGAATGTTCACAAAAATTGCAGTCAAATTTTGACTTAGGAATTTGCTATCGTAGACTTATTTTTTAGTTGCTGAAAATGTCTAGGGCGAGAGGCACAGAGAGAAAAAATAGAATAGGAGAAAATAAGTGAAGCGAGTATAGCCATCGGTTATATCAAAATACTTAACCTAAAACTAAAAAAATAAAATACCAACTAGGCTAAAGTGGTCGTCAAGTAGCATAAAAAGCTGACCTCTCTGACTGGCAACCTGCACTACTTTTTTGCCTACCTACTGGAAATCAAATTGATTTAATAACATTTTTTTTCTTCCTTGTCTGTTTCATACACATCTCTTAATCATCATCTGGGTAAATGCGCTATGTATTTCGTCGCAAAACGATTATACCTACCTACATGTTAGGTACAGACAACACCAAAAGTTGAGATAGTTGGAATGTCCTTTTTAAAAATATTCGTTTCATAAAAATAAATAATTTTAGCACAGTTTTCAAACTAGATCATGCCGTGACCACGAAGAAATAACAATGGTCGTTGCGGCCGAGACAATTATTTCACAAGCAAAAACCATAGCCAAATTTACCCAAAGTAATTGGCACATAAAATACTGGGAACCGTCTATTTGTGTCGTTTATATTGGTACAATATACGAGTAGAGCAGCGAGGCTTTGTACAATTTTTAAAAGCGGGTAAAAAGTGGTCGCGCGTTCATAAATCAAAGTGAATAATATTTCACAAAGAATTATTTGGACTAAACAAACACTTTGAAAAAGTGGTAAAAGTGATAACTCACTTTTCTAATTGATAATAATTTATCTTTATGTACTTATAGAAGAAATATACGATTGCCACTGTCAGTATTTCATGATCTGTGTTTATGATATTGTACCTCATCATCTTCCTAGCATTTGTGCCTTAAGGAACCCGGTCCGCTTTGACACCGAATCCTAAAATGTTTTATCAGGGTTAGGACAATGTAGTAACCTTGGTCCTCTCCTATTTCTCATTTTAATAAATGACTTGCCAGCATCCATATAATACTCCTCATGCTTAATGTTTGCTGATGATTTATAACTAGTAAAACCCGTAAGAGGCCACATTGATTGTACTAAATTACAACAGGACATTGATAGTGTTTGCGAATGAAAATTACTTACTTGAGAATGTAAAATATACCTATTGTGTTAAACAGGTAAGCATATTTACCTCTAAACCAATCTGTTTGTGTCAAAGTGTGCAATAAACTGTATTGTAATAGTATGAACTGGGTAGAATAGAATGTGAAAATTAATAATAAGATATAGAAGATATAGGTATAATAATAAGAATGTGAAAATTATTGTAAAAATGACATGTAAAATTACTTATAATTTTATGAATAAATATCTCAATCTCAATCTCAATCTCAATCTCAATCGAGTTTGAAAAATAAACTGACTCTCAATGAAGACAAATGCGTAATCATGTCGTGCAACCGTGCTCAAAACAATTTACATTTTGACTATAACATAGAGAACAACTATCTTCAACATACCTCGTCAGTTCGAGATCTCAGCACAAGATTTGATCCAATCTCACTTTTAATTACCATATTGTTACCATTTGCAGTAATGCAAGAAATTGTTAGGGCTTTGTAATCCGCCAATCTAAGCCATGTAATACTCGAAACGGTAGTAACAGTATCAGTAGACAGTGACAGTGAACTTGATATATTACAGTTCTGAACCTAGATTTCTTGCAATCGCAGTCTGTTACAACACCAAGCACCATAATGCAGTTTAAGTACTTACACCTACTTGTCATATTTGTTGTTGTTTCTACTGTTAACACGTGTAGTGTTAATTTTGCGTAGGCAGTTTATGGTATTCTGCCTATTGGCTATATTTAGTTTGTGCAAATATTTGACAACGACCTAATTATAGACGACTTCTCATTAATTACGTCCGGTTATCCTTCCTAATCACTCCCGTTATTAGGCGCACCTATTTTCGGAACAATGTCATTAATAAAACCCAAGCTTTTAAAGAGATTAACATCGCGTTATTGTTTCGCAATAGGGATAAGAGGACAGTAGTGCGCGGTAGGCATCCGGCTGCGGGATAGGCTGATCAATCATGGAGCCTACCCCTTCTAACCCGCCCCGGCCGCGAAAACAAACTGTTGCCAAGCAACGCGCGGGCGGCGGGGCGCCCACGCCGCGCTCCCCACGTCACATATGACACACAACTTTACACTTGTCTTGATATACGGACGAAACTAAACATAATAATAGAGGTTCTTTCGTAAGCAACTTGCTAAGAATATTTTGATGGTGATTTATGAGCGTGTAATCATATGAGTACCTACAGTATGTGAGATTGTATCGGGAAAAGATATGTGGTTACTGGGTAGGTATTACACATAAATGAGCCGTTACTGGCAAGAGAAGTCGTGGTTATCTAGTTTTCGCTTAACTTTAATTATTGATTAAAGTGAGTATTTAGTTATACTACGTTTAAACAAAATTGCAGGAGTCATAAACGTTATTATGGTTTAAAATTGTAGAGTAACATTTTGTTTTATACTTTATTGTTAGCTCAAAAAGCGGGATGTAGCAAATTACAGATTTACTCTACTGTTGTTATAATCTTAAAGATTTTAAAATTCCCAATACGAAAATATTCCACATATATTTGATATTTGGTGGCTTTGTGTGGCTTTCCATATAAGTAATTGTTCATCGATAACTGATACACGTGGGATTTCTTAACCGCGGTGTAGTGCCTACGTGTACCTGCTGAAAATTCGGGAACTTTTCGATATTTTCCATGGCCCCCAATTTAAAACTAACAATGTAATTCTCAGCCTATTTTAACATTATTGATCCGCGATCAGAGACACGTAGCTATGCGCTAAAGCAAGATGCAGCGCATGAACCAAAACGATTCACATCATTGTCCTTCTGGCGATTTCTCCAAAAGGAATACAAAGCTGACCCGGTTTGGTACCTAATCCCTAGTTTTTGCATGGCAAGGCATAGGGTTTTACGAAATCCACTTCCATGTGACCTTCCAACACAGCTGGAAAAGTAGACCTTGTTTGGATTAGACCGATTTCCTCACGAGGCTCCACTGCGACAATTCACATATTATTTTGATATGCCAGAAACGAATTCCGTAATTAATTAAAGGTTATAATTACTAATTGAAAGCTAAATAAGATTGCTTCATTTTACTTGGTTATAACTAAACCACGAGCTCTATCAGTGGGATCTAGTCGGTACGAAGCTGTAGAACTACTCTTATCCTAATAACGCTTTCTGTTTCAAAATGAGTTGTTATGTTTGTAGGTATAATTGGGGAAAGGGAGAGGTCCTGGCGCGCGGCGGTGATCCATCATCCCTCCACTGACCGCTGCCCCCACCCTCCCCCTTTCTTACTTTTCACTTTCTCTACATATTTTAAGGAGAATCAAACTTTCCTTCGCCCACTCACTGTATTTTCCCGTCGGAGTTGTAATAGAGTATCGCGGCTCGACCGCCGCCGCCGAAGCTTCACTTCGCCTCCGCACTGAGGCCGGCCTCTGAGCTCAAAGATTCCACAAATCTTATCTATCTCGTTACTGTTCTCTTCACATCTATCTTGATGTAAAATTCCTTTATGTTAAAGACTTCTAATTCCTTTGGGAACAAACTTTGCGTTACTCGTGTAACCTTTTGTGATGCCTTCGTAGAAAAAAATTGAAGTTCTTTATTTGTATCGATTTTGATACAATTACACTGCTTTTCGAAGCAATTTGCTCGGAAAAGTTAGTGCGAGTTAAGTAATTGATGTATAGCGCGCACGGGCACAGCGGGTTGCACAAAATATGGGTTTATTTTGTCATTCAAAAGTCCGGTTATTGTTTGATCTTAAATATATATCAAACAAAAACGTTAAGACGAACCTTTGTACTATTGATCTATATATAACGAATAACGTGTAGTTGCCTAGTATGGTTTGGGTCCTATTAGAGTTAGATAAATAGTCGTGTTAGAGGAAAAATTGGTCAGAAATTCTATCCACGCTTACGTGAATTATTAAATTGTAATATCTTAGATACGTGATTCTTGTATCTTGCATGCATTATTTCCAATTTGTTTGCTTGTATGGTTAACATTAGGGAATTAATAGCGTCAGGTAGCATATTTTGCAATGTAGAATGAATAAATAAGTAAGTGCAGGTTAGAAAATTGATGTTGTTGGGCTGCAACGCATTGGCATGATTCAGCGAAAACTCAGAGATGAGGGTATTGTACAGCATCGCAGTGTCTATAATAAATGAACGCGAGCGGGGGACGCTGACCAATGGCAGCCCCTCCCTCAATCAATATGATGGACTCGCCCGCGAGGGGACGATCGCTCACTGATTTTTTCCCTCGCTGACAGGGCTCGGGAGGACGCGTTTTTGCGCCCTCCGTGCAGTCCACACGAGAAGGGAGCTAGCAATTAATAAGTGCGCGCGGTGGCCGGTCGCGATGTGTCGCCCCGGCCCGCCGCCGCCGTCCGGCGATATCTCCCACCGAACACTCCTTTTTCTTGTTTACTTGATAAGCTTTTATTGCTTTTGTTGCCCTACGTTGTAAATATCAGACGCTTTATACCGGCAAAATCTTAATTACAGCTTTTATTACTTCGCTAGAATTGATAAACATACATTAAGACGTTCTCTTCGGCTCCGATATTATTCATAAGAAATCTCTCTTTCATCAAAAGTAATTAAAAAGCAATTAGACTTGATTGCTCAAAACTTATACAGTCAAAGAGAATCTCTCGAAAACATCTCGCAGTTTCAAACATCTAAATTAATCTTAATCTAAGTTTAAAAATTTCTCCGAGAATCGGCAAATTTTGCACTAAGTCATTAAAGTATAAAACTTCGGTCATTTCGCTGGCGTTACTTAAAAGCCTTTTTGGGCGCAGAAAAGTAATCTTTCATTAGGGCTGGGTGGAGCTAAAACGGAAGTTCTCTTTGAAAGGAAAATTACACTTCGGATGTGCCAGCGTGCCGTTCAGGGGAGATGGATTTTAATTACGTCAAACAAAGTTGGAAAAGTGGAAGTTTGTTGGATAGGTATCGGAGGGCGCGCTGCCGTTGGCTCATGGAGCTCGTATCAATCAAGCGGGTTCGTTACAACTCGCTAATGACCGCGCACTCCGCGTGTTCATTTGGACGCTTCTCGTTACCGACTTCAACTCCACACCGCCAGCAAACTTGATACTTCGCCGAATTAGCCACCGTAATGTTAACGAGAGATGTGCGAATCGCGAACGCACGAGAACAAGTCAGCCGTAATAATTTATCTTAATTAAGTAGCGTTTTGTAAAAGGTTTGTGGCTCGTTATCGTATCTAGTACTACGTGGCGGCGAATGGGCCCGCGGCGCGATAAATTAGACGCGCCCGGTGCTCGCGGCGCTATGGAAATGGTATTGCTTTCCAGGCGTTAATCAGAGTTCAGTCGCTATTAATTTGATTAGGGTTACTGCTGGGCGTGGGCCTATCAATCCGCGTATTACCATGCTACAAGGGCCATGTAGAGCGATAACAATAATTTAATGCTGGTTTAGTTGTTAAAGCACAATGTTAATAGATGTTAACAGGTATGGCTGCAGATAAAGATAGTGGAGCACGTAAATAGAACATTCTGTGGAGATTAAGGAATAGTTAAATTAAGATTATAAAAGTGGAAATCCTAACCATTTGAGACGTGCAAAACAAACATGTCTATCTTTGCCTGTTTGTCAGCATAATTGGCTATTTGAGTAGATTTTTTATGGTGCCGTGCGAACCTGTTTTTAGAGGCGATCGAATGTTTGTATGGGACCAACTACAATTAGAGCAACACAAACGACGAAAACGAGAGGCCAGGTACAGCATAGCTGACGAACACTGAAAACGCTCTATACTGATAGGCAGTGAAATGTGACGTCATAGTGCCTCGTAATGTCGTTGTATGGAAAAACGAATAAGTAATTTGCCATTTTAGTCGTGAAATATTGCGTTTATGGACATAGTTGCTTTACAATTTCTTTTTTATGGAATCGTGAGAATTCTATTGGTAACTTTCAATTTACATCTGGACTTTACAACATTTTGTGAGTCTTTGTAGTCCTAATATCTTTTTATGACTTGTCTAATTTATGTGGGTAATTTGATGATTTTCTATCAATACCTATAACCACACTATGTTATGGGCACTATGTTATGTTATGGGATTACAAAGACCTTAAAGTGAAGACATGATATTGACTGCCAAGAAGAAGTAACTGCCGTTGATTTTTTCCATCCCAGAAACCTTCCGATGATATTTGAGTAGATAGGTATGTCTACAAGGTACTGTTTTCTGAAGAAAACCTGCATACATATTTACATATTTTATCGACAGTCTTAATCATAAATAAATTTTGTATTAAGCAGTAACGCTGCTAACGCAAATTACAAATTTTAAATTAAAGGGAAAAATTGTAATATTTTGACTAAGAGCAGAGGAGGATTTTTAATATTATTTTACTTTAATTTAAAATTTCCAGCATACAATTAAGTGTAACTAAAAAACTGTTCTGAAACAAATCAAGAAAAGTGTCTTGTTCCTGCACAAAGAGAGTTAGTTTCTTTGGATATATCACACGAATCTGCAGACTACAAACGAACTAGAGGATACTATCAAGAGGGGTGCCAAACGCAGTCTACATCGGGCGGTCGGTACGACGAAGAACTCCATGAAGGGCAATTAGACGTTCGAGGAGAAACAAAAGGTATTGAAAAATGGTCGTGTGACAACCCTGCTTCGCAGCACAGCTCCGACCGATTCGTGCTGAACACTTTTAGGTCAATTAGGCAGCGACGCGGGCTCGTCCGCACTAATCAGGGCCGCGCCAAACTTTATGCCGTGTTAATTTGACTAATGTGCGTAGCGCGCGGATTACAACGCGATCAACCGCTATAACTAGACACTACATACACTGACAATTATTACACAAACAGTGGACATAGCTCCCTACTGGCCTGTTCATCGCTTGAGTATTTTATGAAGGTTCATATAGTGTACCTATGGTAGAACAACTATTCACGCAAGGCTACGCGAAATTGAATTTTATGTCAATGTCACACAGACTTCAATATTTGTATGAAATGTCAATATTATAGTATTTTAACATTACAATTATATGACAATTATAGTTGAGTCACCCCATATCAAAACTGTCTAGATTTTAAACATCGGCTAAAGTAAAACCAGTTTTAAAATGTACGCCTCTCTCCTAGTAAACATAGTTTCAATGTATGAGTTTCTGTTACCTATCTGTAATACCGTGTATAATAATAATAAATCATTTATTTCAGGCAACAAAGGCCCATAAATAAATACCTATAATCTATATATATAAAAGAAGAAGTCCTGACTGACTGACTTATCAACGCACAGCCGAAACTACTAATGCTAGAAAGTTGATTTTTACACAGTCGGTTACATTTATAACGTAGGCTAGGGATAAGAAAGTATTTTTCGAAATTCATCCCCTAAGGAGGTTAAACAAGCGATGAAAGTTTGTATGGGAAACGTATTTTTTTTTGAGTTAGAAACTTGGAATTTCGTATTTAGACTCTCTGTTTAAATATAACAAAACTGAATTCAGCGATTTTCTAAATTCGTCCCCTAAAGGGGTGAAAAGGGGCTTCAAAGTTTGTACGGGGAGCAAATCTTTTTCAAAGTTAGAGATTTGAAACTTCGTAAATAGACTCTGTTTAAATACAACAGAACATATTTCAGCGTTTTTCAAAATTGCTTCCCTAAAGGGTTGAAAGGGGGTTCCAAGTTCGTACGGGGAGCAAATCTTTTTTGAAGTGAGAGATTTATAACGTCGTATATAGATTCTCTGTTTAAATACAACAAAAATTTTTTCAACGTTTCTTGAAATTGCTCCTATAAACGGGTGAAAAGGGGTTCCAACTTTGTACGGGGAGCAAATCTTTTTTGAAGCTAGAGATTTGAAACTTCGTAAATAGACTCTATGTTTAAATACAACAAAACTTATTTCAGCGTTTTTCAAAATTGCTCCCCTAATGGGGTGAAAAGAGGGTTCCAAGTTTGTAAAGGAGCAAATCTTTTTTGAAGCGAGAGATTTAAAACTTCGTATATAGACTCTCTGTTTAAAACAAAACTTATTTCAGCGTTTTTTGAAATTGCTCCTATAAACGGGTGAAAAGGGGTTCCAAGTTTGTACGGAGAGGAAATCTTTTTATAAGTGAGAGATTTATAACGTCGTATATAGACTCTCTGTTTAAATACAACAAAACTTATTTCAGCGTCTTCTGAAATTGCTCCTATAAACGGGTGACCCCTTTTCACCCGTTTCCGTTTCCAACTTTATACGGGGAACAAATCTTTTTTGAAGTTAGAGATTTGAAACTTCGTAAATAGACTCTATGTTTAAATAAAACAAAACTTATTTCAGCGTTTTTCAAAATTGCTCCCCTAATGGGGTGAAAAGAGTATTCCAAGTTTGTAAAGGAGCAAATCTTTTTTGAAGTGAGAGGATTAAAACTTCGTATATAGACTCTCTGTTTAAATACAACAAAACGTATTTCAGCGTTTTTTGAAATTGCTCCTCTAAAGGGGTGAAAAGGGGTTCCAAGTTTGTGCGGGAGCAAATCTTTACTTTTCGTAAAAATCGATATGGGTGTCATCTTCGAGGTTCCTCGGGGTGCCGATTACGAAAATGACATGCATTTGCAAATCCAAGATGGCAGACAATTATTTTTCTTAAAAATCCATATGAGCGTCACCGTCGAGGTTCCTCGGGGTGCGGATTACGAAAATGACATGCATTTTCAAATCCAAGATGGTGGACATTTATTTTTCTTAAAAATCGATATGGGTGTCATTTTTGTGGTTCCTCGGGGTGCCGATTACGATAATGACATCCATTTTCCAATATGGCCGACATTATTTTTTTCTTTTGAGTATTTTTTCACAATAGATTAATAGCATCACACAACGGACAGAAACAAATAAACCTCATTTATATCTTTGTTACCATCTAAAATCTACGCGTACGAAGTCGCGGGCGGCCGTTAGTTGTATATATATTTAGCTATAAATTATAAACTTACTACTAAAACGTTATTTTGGCGACAAGATAGAATGGCTCCCTTTCGTCACCAATTCCGATGTAGGATATGAAGATTCGGCCGAAATACGACACCCTTCGACCAGAAGTCAGCACACGCGATGGCCTCCTGCAGCGGCCGCGGCACGCGCACCACAAACGAGCTGAAGTGCACGTACTTACAGTACATACGAAACTTGAAATGTATAGCGTTTCAAACGCCATGACTTACGACCACCGAAGTCACAGCAGATGAAACGCTCTAAGAAATACCCATATACTTACGTCAGGTAGGCAGATACACACTAGAGGGTCGTTCAATTTAATATGATTTTACTCTAAACTACTTTGAACTTCAACCCTTTTTCACATGATTTTGACATAATTCAAATTAGGTTCACTCATTATGCACGTATTGAACGTAACTACATTAAGTTCTTCCAGTGCAGTGCTTTCTTACTCTTGTGTAACAATTGAGATTAAATCCTAAAGTTAAATGACAGTAAATAAATTTGTAATTCAATTACTGCTAGTACCTATAACACTACTTTACATAAATATTCAGTTGGTACTGAACAGATCTACGGTGTAGGTATTCATTTCAAAACTTATCTTCAAACGCACATTTAAGCGGGCTGCGTGTTTTCGGATAATGTTTTGTAAAGTGATTAAAGTGTAAAATGAATGCAGATGACCCGGCATTAATCCGCGCCAGCACCGTGTCGTGTCCGTAGGCAATTAGGCCGAGCTACTTAACCAATTAGAGGTGAAACAATCGCCCCCATAGCACCCGCTGTGTGAATACGCCCCTATCACGGAACTCGCGCTTTCTCTACTGATACTTTAAAAGGCTCATTACACATTATTTATAAAAAGAAAACTCGTTCTCGTAATACTCATAGGGGACAATTTTATTTCCCATAGTGTCATTGTTGGTAGTTGTGAAGCGGTGCCGTACATAATTCATAGCAGTTGACGTTACCAGGCGTTCGGTAACTATTTTAGTTTATCCAATTTTTGGTACAAATTAAAGTAGTTTTAGGAAATAATACCCCGTTTGCTGGGCTGTCACGTCGATTAGATTTTCGTGGTTAAAAGTTTGTGTATAACTGCTTTGTAATAAGTACGAGTTATGGGTGATTTTTTTTTGATAAGTGAGCAGTTTAATAGTTGTTTTATGAAAGTGAGGTAGTTCAGAATTTATGTCTATTGATTATTCACAAGGTCTGGTTTATGTTTTGTGCTTTTTATTGTTGGGAATTTACATATAATTTATATACTCCTTCACATTATGAGCACCCTCTAGTGTTGTGAATTTAAGCTTCGAGGCGTAAACTACAAGACTCGAGTCGCGACTGCTGAGTCTAGAAGCCTCGAACCTTAAAGCCTCGAGCGTATAAGCCTCAAATTAATAAGTTCGCGTTGCTGTTTACGATCACAGAAACCTCGATTCTTTGGGCCTCAAGCTTTAAAGCCTCCTGAGCTTTGAAGGTTTAAGTCTGTAAGGTTTTTAGCTGTAAAGGTTTGTAGCAAAAAGTACAAGCTTTTAAAATTAGATCAATCTATGCCATAGGGTGAAGTAGGTTTTTGTGAAATATGTAAAAAACGGATTTATCGCATTTTGTTTGTAATTTTATTTTGCAACTTTATATGACATTTTAAATTTTAAATATTGTCAGGAATACTCTATAAATATTGACTGAATATCTTCCAAATATTAAAAAAGAATTTCTGCCTAGAACGCTCATTGTTTGAGTTCTTAACGCTTGTGACAGGCCTTCGAGGTTTGGGGCTGGAG
Organism: Epiblema foenella; assembly: GCA_963556455.1. Lineage (NCBI taxonomy): Eukaryota > Metazoa > Arthropoda > Insecta > Lepidoptera > Tortricidae > Epiblema > Epiblema foenella. The sequence goes on along the minus strand of OY747099.1, from coordinate 19,641,352 downwards.
CTTTCAATAGGCCCGAGTTTTTAAAGCTTGAGCTCTCTATGAGGCCCGAGTCTTAAAGACTTTCTCTTAAGAGCTTATAAAAAGCTTGAGTCTTTAAGGTTCAGAACCGTTTTAGAGCTCAAACGCTTACGCCTTTAAAGTTTCAAGGTTTGCGAGTCTTTTAGGTTCAAAAGTCTTCAAGACTAGTCTTTTAACAACACCGGCTACCCTCTCCTTCTAAGCGCGCTTGAAACTTAATTGAATGTTGTTAAAACCGAACTCAACATGAGTGAGAATAAGGAACCGTTTCAAACCATCACGAGAGTAATCATAATAAAATAACTCTCTGACTGGAACTGAGTGATAATTTGTAAATATATGTTCACAAATTGTTGATACAGTTGTGCACACAAGATGTTTAAGACAATACATTTTCACTGAGTTAATGCGTAGCTTAAAATTAAGAGAAGTTCACTATAGGTACTTAGTGAACTTCACTCACTCATTTATGTTTATATGTTTATGTGGTGTCACTCATTTATGCTTGTGGTTTTAAGAGAAGTTCACTTAGGTAACTAGTGAACTTCACTCACTCATTTATATTTATGTGGTGTCACCCATTTATGCTTGTCGTGTTAAGAGAAGTTCACTAGGTACCTAGTTAACTTCACTCACTCATTTATATTTATGTGGTGTCACTCATTTAACTGTACGTAAATGAGCTAGTTGAAGCACTCAGTAACCGTCACGTTGGTTGTCATATTGATGGGGTCTGCTTCAATAATATTAGTTATGCAGATGACATGGCGTTGCTGAGTGCATCTATTGGGGGTCTCCGTGAACTCATGAGCGTTTGCGAACAGTTTGCATGTAGTCACGGATTGAAATACAATGCTAAAAGGAGCGAGCTCATGGTTTTCAAATCGGGGACCAAGTGCACATCAGATAGTCCACCTGTTTTTCTTAACGGTGAGCCTTTGAAGCGGGTCAACTGCTTTAAGTACTTGGGCCATATGCTGTCCGACGATTTGAAGGACGACGATGATATTGAGAGGGAGCGGAGGGCGTTGTCCGTTAGAGCTAACATGATTGCCCGCAGGTTTGCTCGTTGCTCTCGTGACGTGAAAATCACACTGTTCCGCGCATACTGCACTACTTTTTACACGAGCAGCCTGTGGGTAAATTATACTAAGAAAGCATACAGCGCCCTCCGCGTCCAATATAATGACGCCTTCAGGGTACTGCTGCGGTTGCCGCGTTACTGCAGTGCCTCAGGTATGTTTGCGGAGGCGCGCGTGGATTGTTTTTATACCACCATGCGCAAGAGAGCGGCCTCCGCGGCGCGGCGCACGCGTGCTAGCGGCAACGCCCTGCTGGCGGTCGTCGCAGAACGCCTTGACTGCCCATTTATGAGGCACTGGATGTCATTGCATGCTCCAGTGTCGAATATATGGGCTAAATAATTTCTAACACTAGCAATAAGATAATTAATTGATTACTAACAGCTATTGTACCTATGAGTCTTTGTGATACTCGAAATAAAAGATTATTATTATTATTATTATTTGGCTTGTGGTGTTAAGAGTGAACTTCACTCATTCATTTTTGTTTATGTTATGTAATTTGTTATTAAATTTCATTGCATTTTAGCACTTTAAAAAGATAATTATTTGCCTACACCTTTTGGAAGAGCGCATTAATTACGGGGTATTCAATATATTATGATGACTAAACCTGGTTTTATAAACTTCTATTAGATTATTAGTTAATTATTTATACGGAAAATATTTCCATTAGCTTTAATTTCCCGCGGTATAGATTACCCCGCTGCACCTTATATGTATCATTGATCAATTCTCTATATATACATTTGTTTTTACATTTTACTTCACAACTGTACTAATGAAAACATAGTCAGTTGTCTTCAATTGAGCGAGAGGGCGAGGCATTAATTCGTTTGTGAGCGACTCGATGCGGGAGCATTTTGTGATACCGGCTCGTTTGCATTCAATATCGTCATATTATTTATATCTTACTGCATTGCGACTGCGGGACATCAAACTACTGCTGTATTGATAACAAACAGACCTTCCTTTACTCGTGTCAATCTATTGTCGTATGATTGATGTATGAGAAAAACAAATTCAAGTCAGTTACGATCCCTAATTTAGATTCATGTTTAAAGTCGCATCAAGTTTTAATAAAGGAAGCCCCGCCTCTACGTTTGATTGGCTGGTTAACCCTTCCACCGTGAAAGGGTTATTATTAGATCCCAGCTACGCGCGCGCTCGCGCCGCCTCGCTTGCCGTCTTTTACGTTTTTTATCAGCACCGGTTATGTATTTTTTACTTGCGCGTATTTTGATTGGGTGAAAGGGTTATAAATAAATCTGGCGCTAAAGGTAGGGCCAAATGTCAATGTGAAAGGGTTGAACCGGTTTTATTGTTGCGCTCGCATATAAGGGACCTTTTAATTGGGGTTAAGAGTACATAATACCAACAAACGATGCAATCAGAATTACGTCGGGTTCTGACACATACGATGAAGTTACATAAAATGACGAACGTGTCATGTCTCAATCCTATCGTAATATGCACGCGCGTAGCAAATTTGCGCAGATCGGTTGTGCTCTCAATTTTCTAGGGTTAGCGTTACGTTAGTTGGTGACATTTAAAATTAACTTTTGTTGCTTTAGGTTTATGCGAGTGTCGATAATAAAGCGGGCTGGCAGCGGAGAGCTGACGTGCCGTTCGCAAGTACAAGAGGATTAGGGCGCGACACCTTGCTCGTTAAACCTCCTCCAAATGCCTGTCAACGCGGTTTACTAACGTTCATCTGCACATATCTATTCAAACGGATTAAGCTTGCGTTACTAACGCAATAATGCTTGATAAATAGTCGTTCACACTCTGAGCTTATAGCTCGTGCAGTGAGTACTATCAAAGCGTGCATGTTATTTAACTCGACTGCATTTCGTGAGTTATAGAGGATATTTTTTACGTTCTGGAAAAAGTAATGGCCGCACGTCGCAAACGTTTGGGCGTAATTATCTATCCCAATCTTTGTAAAAGATGAAAGATACCATGTATACCGTCGCTACCTATACAGATAATTGAATGCCCAAACAACCCTAATATTTTAAAGTTAGAAACTGTCTGACATATTCTGCGGCGGCTTCATAAATTATCTATTAGCCGAACATCACTTGACATGGCCACAATGGGCGAATAACTTTTGTGCAAGCGGTGCAACGTCACAAAGAGTCCGAGCTTAGGTAGAACCCTTCCCCACCTGCATTCCCACGATGCAGTAGAAAGTGCAATTCGTGTGTCGAGTATTGAAAAAGTTTGCGCAAATAAAATTTGCTGTCAAACATTTTATAAAGGGTCGAATTTGACTAGCATGTTAATGCGTGCGTGGGAAAGGGCCTGTGTGAGCTTGAAACATTTCTCCGGAGTTTGGGGTTTTTATGGCGAGAATTTGCTAATAATGCAACTTTTTCCACACAAAAGTCGTTAAATAGCTTTCAAGTTAAAATACACTTATATACTTTAAGGAATATTTTATTTATTTTCGCTTGCTTGCCGAAAAAAAGCGATCTCTTAATCATTTGACATTTATCTCACTGTTGCGTTGGTCTGTTTTTGGTCTACTTAAAAACCTATACCGTGCGTCCGTGATGCCATTACCATATTGTATCAACATCATAGTCATATAGTTAGGAACAGCCAGGATAAAACATATCGTAAAACACCCTTAATCCTATATAAATTTAGCTAGATTATTTGATACTAACTATATAATGACTGAATGTATCTGCATCTACGATGCTAGTACCTAAGACACGTTCTCGTATAGTATGACACATTCCAAAAACCTTTTGTACCGAAATTTTGTGATAGATATCATTGAAAATTTGAGTTTAATAAAGAACGCGTTCTAGATTAATCCCTACCCATTGCGTCCATTCACAACATTTACATAGAAATGTCTGAAAGACTGTAATTCGAGTACAATGAGATATCACATGATCTAAAGAAAAAAAAGAAAGGGCCAAGTTCTCACGTGTTACTGCTTAAAATTCGATGCAGAATCGGTGCTTTGGCAATCAGGCGCATCGGATGCACAAAAACGGCTTTGCGATCCACAAGCGGTTCTATCACACACTTCCATTCGCCCATATTACATCTTGATCCCAAGATCCGTAACAACTACACGTAATCAAAACCAGACTTACACTGGTTTGTCAGAAGCGAGTGGTCGGTAAGCATTGTTAATACCAGCTTTGAGGTCAGTGGGAGCGGTGAAACTGGCTCGGATTGCATCGCGACCCTTTCACTCTCGACGCGTACCTGCGCTTTTTACACTCTTCCCGGAATCGCCAGCGCTGCGCCCGGGCAACGCGGTTCTCAAACCCTCGGGCATCAATTTGTATTATTTCTGAAATTTTGTATTATTTCTATAAAATTATAAACGTACTCAAGCCAGATTAACGTTAATTGACAAACGCCGTCAATTTAAGTCGCAGCTGTAAGTAGGCATATCCTTGTACCGAGGATTGTATGTTCGAAATATTCCAAATTAAACAGATTGAGAACCACAAGATGTTGCGCCAAAGCGCTCAATATTTCGCAAATTCTTCTTTTACGAAAGGCCCTTAAAATAAATCAAATGTATATGGAATGGTCACAAAAAAGAGGGTTAATTACTCGGCCTTCGACTGCTTCCATGAAAGGATATTTTTTTTTATAGAGCAACACTTCGCTAAAGATAGAGTGCAATACGATATGCAACTACCTACGTTCAATGTGAAGGTTTATTACCTACCACTTTAATGATTTGGACTCAAAAAATCTCAATTCTATATTTGCAAGCTTGAACTGAAACTCTTAGACATAGAATATCAATATGTAATCATAGTTTTATATGCCGTATGTAAGACAGTGGCAAACAAGCATACGGCCTGCCTGATGGTATGCAGACACCGCAGCTTATGGACGCAAGCGACTGCAGAACAATCCCAAGCGCGCTGCCGACCCTATCTTGATATGAGGTCTTTAAATACAATATCATATATATATATACATTTATATGTGTACATATTAACTTGCTCAAAGAAGAGCTCTTCAAAGAACTCGCTAAAAGGTTAGTGGACACTACTGGTGACCAAAGGGCTTGCAGCTTCGTCGCACAACGCATAAGCATTACTATACAGCGGGGAAATGTCGCCAGCATTTTTGGCACTATGCCGCGGGGGGGTCCCTTATTTTAGAATATTTATTTTTAAGTTTAGTTTGTAGGCCTTTTATTATTTGTTATTATCATCATAACTTAATAATTAATTGCCAATGTTATTCATATTAAATAAATATATATTAACTTGCACAAGTAAGATATCATTCTTGAGCTGAATGAGGCTGAATTTGAAATATGCTTCTCTCATTTATTTTTAAATTGGCTCCACGCCTTCACCACTGTATAGTTATAGCTTTTTTTTATACAACGCCGGTGGCAAACAAGCTTACGGTCCACCTGATGGTAAGCGGCCACCGCAGCCTATAGACGCCCGCAACTCCAAAGGAATCACGTACGCGTTGCCGACCCTTTATAAAATTTGAGGATGCACTGTTTTGACAACAGAAGGGACAAATTTAGGTCCCTCGCTCTCAACACAGTGCGTCCTTAGGAGCTCTGGCAACCTTGCTCACCTCCAGGAACACAACACTACATACTTGTATAGTAGATAATGTTATTATGGCTGTGGTCTTCTGCAAGGCGGAGATACTTCCCCAGTTGGGCTGCTCCAAATTCGAGCAAGATAATATTTATTTGGCATTTAAAAGCCTTTACCTATAGTTTAATAAAAATAACCCAGTTATAAATGTATTCATGATGAAATATATAAGAACAGTTTCTGGCCATTTATATTCTTTATTTTTATTATTTTGTCATTTGATACTTATATGTATAGTATTATGTCGATTTCTATAAGTCTCCTTGATTGGACCATCACCATAAGTTCTAAGTCCATTGATGGCGACTCAGCCGTTTAATCAAAGTGACCCTGGTCCAAAGAACGCAACAGCGCGAAAGACCATTTTCATGTTTTATCAGTTTATTTTTACAATTTATTCAGTTGTATTTATGGTAACGAATAAATATATTTCAGTAGTTATAAATTATCAAACTTGTTATATTTACTTATAATACAGTCATTATATGTAACCAATGCATAGGAAACAAGGTAATAAAGTTTTGAAACTTGTGTGGCATAATACCTTTGGGTTTACTCCAGACTCTTAATACCTCATTCCTGAATTATATAAAAATGATAATAAACTTGACGTAGTGGCTCCAGGCAGGTAGAAATATAGCATGGAGACTGGACCTCAGCAGCTGACCCTCTCTCCCCCTCTTTTTGGTGGGTATCAGTACCAGGCCTGCATGGCTAAAAGGCTTTACCAACTTAGTCTGATCAAAAGAACAATCGTGCCAAGCGGCGTTGCCTGAGACAACAGTGGATGCTCACTGGCACTATTATCCCCCACTATGTAATTTTTTGCATTAGCGTTAATTTGCATTAGCCTCAGTTTTAAAACCCTTACTCTTATCAAAATAAAATATATACCATATTTAGTTTAGAATTCAATGAGCATTATTTTTGCTCTGCACACTTTTTTCATAATAGTTTGCAGGAAGAACTGAAAAAACTGGTAAAAGGTGGCGCATTTTACGATGAGGGGGGTAAAGCGTTAAGAGGAGGGGAGAGGACAGTTCTGAGTATTGAAGACCATACCCAAAGGTATCATGCCATACAGGTTTCAAAACTTTATTATTTAGTTTGTCTGAAAACTAAATGGTCCAATCATAGCGACTTTCCCCTATCCACTTTATTTCCATATGCCATTGTGATAAGGTCCAAAAGTGGACCTATGGACCATATGGACTGTACCACCTCAACCTAGAATTCAGATACTACTTCAAACTCTTTAGTTATACAATTTTTCACCTTTAGAAAATATCCACCTATTTTTAATGATCGAAAAAGATATATGTACCTATACTTTCAAAAGTTTTTTATCGAATTGTGTTGAACAATAATATGAAAATTCTTGTATTATTTAAAGTTTTGTTGATGAACATTACAAATATACTTGAAACAACTGTTATTTTTAATATAATATTTTGAAGTTTTAAGGGCTCATACTTCCACCCGCAAACTCCGCCCGTTCTACAGAACCGTACTGTCTGTAATCAGGTAAATTTAGTTAAAATATTAAATGCTACTTAAATTTGAGGCCGCTAATTACAAAATAAGAGACAGACTTATGCAAATAAGTAATCAGGATTTGGAATAACTTTTTTTTCTTGGAAATAGGTATTTATAATGTTAATTGTTCTGGCGCTTATTATTACCAAAAATACGAAACGGACCTTGACAACTCTAACAAAACCTTAACTTTTACTTTCTTACACAATTCCAAAATTTTTTAGACAAAAATGTTCAAACGTAATTAAGAAAACAATTGAATCAATCCTAAAAATAATTAAGAAGCCTATTCAAATTGCCGTGCCATTAAGCGTATTGTATAAATCGTTAATATTTTTGTTAAAACGAAATAGTTTTTGCAACAAATCTCACTTTTATTCAGGTAGATTTATTTTTTGCTGCGGTTCGGCAAAACGGATAGTAATATTTTTTTAAATTTCCAACTCTATTCAAAAGGCATAAGGTGGAAATATTAAAGTTTATTTTAGTCCCTTATGATGTCAGATATGTTATTGAAAATCGATATCGCAGTTTCGATCATTTATAACCAACATTCGATGGGCAAACAAAACGCTAGGGTAGAAAAAGTGGTGGAATGCGATGCGAAGAGGGAGTGGAAATGAAGTATATTATTGCAACACTTGCACTTTCGATCGCCCTTTGTGAGATCCAATTGCGTCTACTCCGGTTTCAGGACTTACAGCTTTATCTTCTCGGTAATGCGATGGCTTCTTATCTACACATCTTACTCTGATTTTATCGATGACTAATTAAATAAATAACAATAAATAGAAACCCACCGCCACTTAAAATTATTCATCAGAACGGAGCGGCTAACATATAGTTACCTAAACTTCTTTTTATAAACTGATTTTCTTCACACATTCAGCCAAGAGCCAGAGGAGTTAAACTAAATGACTATAAAAAAAAATTTGACCATATCAGGATATTAAATGGGTAATATTTTGCTTACTTATTTAATTATTTGTATTACAAGTACTTTCAAAAATTATTTCCCGTGTCCATCGAGCGGTATAGTTGCAAAAGCTTGCAGAGGGGTTTTTTTGAACAACTCAAAGAATTAGTCAATTATCTTAACAATATTCTTGTTTGTCCGCTATTTAAAACTTGTTTGGGTTAATGTGGGTAAATATACTATTATAGAGTATTTATAGCTGTTTGCAGGCCGTGTGGGCGAATGTTTGTCGGCGCCTTACAAAGACGAACGGGTGATTTCACAGTCGAGTGCAGCCGAGAAGCGAACATGCGTCGGTGCATCTCGAGACCGCACCAAATTGCACCTCTCAGTGTATATTTAAGAATGCATACTACAATACAAATTTCTCATGTAACTATTTGTGATATAAAGATAGAGAGGAATTGATAAATAGTGACTTTATTTGTATTCGAAAAACACAGTCATAAAATAAACAATATGATTATCGGTACTCTTAATTAAGCATATTATATATACTATACATGGGTGTTAATCATATTGTTTATATATATATATATAACAACGAACGAATAGATATGATAACAACGAACTAGTACAAAACAAACATGCACCCAAAAAGCTCTGGAACACAATAAAGCGAATTACTCACAATACTAGCTCAATATCCGCGGCTGATGATCTGCTGAGGACTAAGTCGTCTACTGCAGAATTTCTTAATCATTGTAACGATTTCTTTTCCTCTGTAGAGTCGAGTCTTGCAAATACTATTTTAAACAAAACTAATCAAACTCAGGAAAAACTCGCATCGAAAGTAAGTATCTCTCACTCCAACTCCGTTTCCTTTTTATTGAACCTACTGATAAACACGAAGTGTACAATCTCATTAAGTCACTGGATGTAAATAGCGCCCCGGGGATAGATGGCATTAGTAACAGACTTCTCAAGGAAATTGGCGACATTATATCGGAACCCTAGCTGCACTATTTAATCTTAGTATATCCACGGGTGAGTTCCCACAAAACTGGAAAATTGCCACTGTTGTCCCGATACACAAGAATGGTCCCAAAGAGGTTCCTAGTAATTACCGTCCTATTTCTTTGCTTAAAGCCTACTCCAAGCTCTTGGAACGAATCGTCAATAAACGACTTACCTACAAAATTTATAGAAAAACATAATCTTCTCTCCAATGATCAGTTCGGTTTCCGACAAGGGAAGTCAACAGAAGACGCGGTAATGCGTTTGACGGCAATTGTGGTATCGCATTTGGATGCCGGTCGAAATTGTATTGGCGTCTTTCTGGACCTCGCCAAGGCGTTTGATACGGTTTCGATTCCCATATTGGTTCGCAAGTTAGAATGTTTTGGCATAAGAGGTACCGCCCTAAATTGGTTCATTAGCTACTTGACCAGCAGACATCAATGTGTTAAAATAAATGGGCAACTTAGCAGCACAAAAACTAGCTCATTTGGGAAACACACACACAACACCACACCACAGGGAAGTATTTTGGGCCCCACGCTATTTCTCGTATACTTGAACGATATTATGGCCCTGAAAGACCAGACTAGTGACATTTTGTGTTATGCGGATGACACTGCCATTGTTTTTCATGGTCATTTCTTGCAAAACGTCCAGGATTCATCAAGGGTGGGACTCAGAAGGGTGTCAGCTTGGTTGGACCGGAATATTCTCACATTAAACACAGAGAAAACACAATTCCTGTGCTTTCATAAGACTGCATCGTCTCACCCTCCTTCCTCTATGACAAAGTTAAAAATACATTCGGAGACCTGTCGTTCATTGGATAACAATTGCAATTGTAAAATCATACAGAGAGTCGAATCACTCAAGTATTTGGGGGTGATGGTAGATGAGAACCTTAATTTCAAAAATCATATTTGTCTCTCAGCCGCTAGAGTTCGAAAAGTAATTTATATCATGAAGCTACTGAGAGAAGCTGCTAATGGTCACACTCTAAGAACGGTTTATTTTGCTCTATGCCAGTCAATAATAAATTATTGCATCCTTGCTTGGGGAGGTATTGCAAAGACCACTCTTTTAATACTGGAACGAGCCCAACGAGCAGTCTTAAGAGTGGCCCTGCGCAAATCACGTCGGTACCCCACAGTGGATTTATTTAGAGAGGCCCAAGTCCTCAGCGTACGAAGGTTGTTCATACTGCGTGCTGCCACGAGCATCCATAAGACCACATTAAATCTTCCGTCGTATAAGGATTTGTTAAGGAAGAGAGTTTACAAAGTGCATACTCCTTTCTTTACATCTAAATTTGCATTACGTTATAACATGTTTCTTTTCCCGCACATCTCCCTGACAAAATTTGTTGATCTGAGAGGTTGCACCTGCCTACAGGCAAGAAAGAAAATTCAGGCCCTGCTGTTATCCTGGAACTATCAGCAATCCGAATCGATAATTAATACAATAGCATAACATACATTCACAGACATACACACACACACTTACACACACTCACACCTATACACACGTCACACACACCATTGCATGCTTCAAGTTCATTATATATTTGTATTAGTTTATTTTACTTTGTGTTGCCTTCATTTCTAGCCGCATGGACTGTTACTCTGTATCGGTTTTGGTTTCCACGGGACAGGCCTAGCCTAGTATGGGACCATTGCTATTTTGTTTTTGAATGTCTGTATATGTAATAAAAATATTTCATTTCATTTCATAAAGAGAGAGAAGAGAGGGGTATTTTATTTAACACCACATCACAACATACTTACATAGGTACATAGATAAATTGAAAAGAGAAATTCATTTCTTACCAATGAAGATATCATTGTTTCTCTTTTTCTCTTTTCATCATAGAAAAGAGAAAAAGTTATGACTGTTGTTATTTAGGAAAATAATTCACTTTTGATGAGTATTGGAAAAGTTCTTCGGATCGTTAGATTTACGTTTTGATGATTGTATTTACCTTAACTGATAGTTCAAAGTCAAGTAGCATAACTGCAAGTCGCGTAGGCGCGAGCGGTGCGATGTCGCGCTCGCGTGCACTCGAAAGCAGCACACGTGCAACCCTCAAAGGATTTTTTACAATAAAACATATGCCGCTTTTTGCTTAACCCACTTTAGCTCGATTATAACATTCTTACCTACATTTGCTTCGCTCTTTTGTGCGAATGAAGCCGCCGGAACGTTACATGTGTTTGATACATCGATGAGCGCTTTTCAGACCAGATAAGAATGGTTTTGAATGATCTTGTACAGCACAGTACGGGTACGTACATGGGTATGTATGTATATAAAATTATGGACTAGCTCCATTCGTCTATTAGTAAAATGTATAATAGTTTTGATCTAACGTTTTTGCGGTTATATTATGCAATTAAAGATTGTCGGCTAAAGCGAAGAGGCGCTGAGATTTTGTGTCACGAAATAAAAATACATTGCTGTACTTAGGTACCTATGTATCTCATAAAATTTTATCAACAATATCATATAAACTTACTTTTCTCTTTACATATATTACGCAATTTTATTAAAGTAGACGTAATTGTCATAAAATATATTTAGCAAGTAATTTTGTGAAAATGTTTTTAAGTTTCAACTGTTATTCTTTCCAGAACTTATTATTGTATTCGACCATTTACATGAACCACTGATTTTATTCATTTTTGAGCAGACAAAATGGCAGCATTAGAGTGCCAAAAAAGTCAAGATGGGTGTTAAGTATGTTGGTATTTGCTGGTTTTTGTTTATGATTGGTAACACGAGACGCGACGGCTCGCATATGGGCGACCACAGGAAGAGCGCCAGAGACTTTTTGTCTTACATTTTGTGCAATAATAACAGGGCTGTCACACCTCGCTGCTTGAAAACTAAATATCATTCCAGTACATGATTGAGATTAAAAATGTTAATATTGCGCAGTAATTACAAATACCTACAGTCCCTTGCGTATGTACTTTGAGAATAGTGTTTTATGCGTTGGAAAATATTGGTGAAATGGTACATAATTAGGATCATAAATATGAAACGTAAATTTGCGTTTGCAAATACTTCCAAACACAAGTTTTAACAAAGACCAAGACTTCCCCAAAGACTTTCAAGATCCCTTAAAGGTTAGCTGGAAGAGATTCCTCATAGGGATAAGTTCGCCTTTGTACTCTAATCTTATGTGACATGTATATTGTTTTAACCTGTTATTGTGTACAATAAAGTGCTTACATACATACATACTTAAATTAAATACCTAATAAGTGGCGCTGAAAATTAAATTGCATGTGCTCTGCCTACACTTTGTGGAAATATAGGCGTGGTTATATTTTACACAAGCAGCGATTGGCATTCGAGTGTTAGCCCTGAGCTAGGTTTGCACAAGATCCCACGCCCGTAACCGGAGTCCGCGGCTTCCGTCCGGCTTTTAGCGTCCCATCGGTCACCTCCTCCCCCGAACCTCCTTACCATATCATATTATGTCCATTCAGAGCCCGTGTGTTACCATCGATCTTTTAGAATAGTTCTCTACCAGACACATAAAACTAACAACCTACTCTATGTGTAAGTTAGAGACATATTCTAATACCTACTTCCTTATTAAAGAATACCGTCTTTCTTATCGGAAACTAGAATTACTGAATGAATGAACGGTTTTAAAGAAAATCTCCTAATTAGGTGCAAGGTCTGCATCTGCATAGTTCATAATGTGCGAGACGAGATAAATATAATCGCATGCGAGAGAAAAGGAGTGAGATATTAATAACGGCCTATCAGACAAGGAAGTGTCGTTGGCTTTACTATAGTTCTCTAAACTTTAACATAACATCTTATTAGGTACCTATTATTCACGCACATTTTGAAAAACTTAAGTAGGTATCTCGTCAAAACTGTAAGGTAGGGACGTCCCTTCGCAAGAAACGTCGCCCCTCCCTCGAACTTATGTACCTCCTACATCATACACAGCTCCTTATTGGAAATATAATAATTTAAAGATGAATACATGTAACACTGTTATATGAAATAGCAAAATGTAAAAATGATGATGTCACTGAAAACACAATTTGCTGAAAAGTTAGAAGTACCGAATTAACCGTTCGGTATTCATAACATCGAACTTAGGCGGTGTTTAACAATCAAAGGAAGTTAGCGCAGGAGTGTAGGTGTTAGATAAAAGAAGGATCAGCGGCGCTGGGCTAGTGGCGTCCCGCGGTCATTAATATTAATTAGCCTGCGCGGGTGCGTCTCAATGCGCGCTCTTGCTTCTGACTCGCTGCGAAATTAATTACTCGCAATCTTTATGTTCCAATTATAAAGGCCTTCGCAACAAATTAAATCTGTCCGGAGCAGCCCTCTTTCAAGAGAGGTTTCACTCTCTTTGTGGGCTTGATAAATGTACCCTGCGAAATTTCTTCCAATTCAGCATAATGTAGATTTCTAATTTAATACGTTAAATTATTTGGGAATATTAAAAATTCCATCTCGTAGAAATTACGCAATTTTGAGCGTTAATAAAGCCATAATTACGATCAACTACCGTCGGTTTTCAATTGAAATGTAATTGTACGTTATTCCCGGTATTGTTGAAAAAGCGAAATTGATTCCGAAACCAGCTTTTGCATAGAAGCATGCTACTTCCGCGTTCGGGAAGCAAAAACTAAATCTCAGCGTAAAAACTTGAAGTTTCCCTTTCATCGGGAGGTAAAATATTTTAACGGCCGTAACCGGATCCTTCGGGTGCTGGTGGAAACAAAGCAAAAACCACCAACGTGTTATTACGCGAAACCAACATTTAATAAGCTTTTTTATTTTGTATTGGTTTTGCTTATCCATTAATTCGTTCTGTGCAAAAAAGCACTCGGGTTCGCCAACGCCCGTGGGTACCGCCGTATTTGAATAGTTAGATGGCGGTCATTGTTATGGGAAGATGCGGAAATGGGATATTTTCTTTCGAGAAATATAATATTCCACGCATTATGTTGGGCCGCCGCAAAAAGTTTCGATAGAGTAATATTTAGTTGAACAATTGTCGATACATGTAAATAATTGCACAAATGTTTACTTGTGGTTTCATTTTTAAGTGCTGTGGCGCATTTTGCCTGTATAAATTAAAATGTATAGCCATTATAGTTATAGAACAGCATGTAACCTACATGTTCTAACCCCCTTATTCATAAACGTCTGTCAAACCTATATTAGTTAACTAGCCGCTAAAGTTCGTTTGTCCTTATCTGTCCCTTTGACATTGACGTTTGTGAGAATGGGACAAAGAACTTTTTAGTTAGCAGAGGTTTGTTAAGTTTTATGAATACGGGGGTAGCTGTCCAGCTACCTATTTCAGTTGCTTCATGCGCTCAATGACATTCGCTTCGACCGGTAACTCTTTAATTCTTCGTAATTTTTTGTATATTTTATTATTACATTACGCATTGTACTGACGTCGCTAATTTAGCACTAAATGGCTCTGGACTATATCGAAACTAAAATATTATCAAGCTTTTTTATTATGTACTCTTCAAGGTCCTCAAAAATCAGCAATGCAGTCCACCTTCTTTGCTCCGATATATCTAATGGCCACTGTACTAGGCATAAGGTGCGAGGTTCAGTTGGCGTTACCGACATCCGAATTATTTTTCATATTTTTGCAGTCAATACCAAATTTTCAATTGTTATTTTTTTATTCATCAGCATCACCCGAATGTCCTTTTTGCATCAAGCAAAGGCATTGATAATTCTGAATGACGTACCGCCCACACAATAGCAAATCTGTATTAAATGCTCTTTTTTGGTGTTTTCTATATCTGATTTAAAAACCTTAAGTTTGGACAGGATACGCTGCTATTAAATGTTTGACAGTTCCTAAAGCCCAAAGAACGGGAGACTTGACAAGTCTTATAATAGAGTGAAGCGTGAAATCCAGATTCAAAGCTTTATGGGTTGTACCTACCTACTTATATTCTGCACACACATTATTTTTTAGGATTCCGTAGCTAAACCTCCTAATGGGATCACTCTTGTGTGTGTCTGTTTATCTGTCGTCTCTCCAATGTAATTATTACTTAAAACAGTTAAGTTCAAAATCAAAAAAATCAAAATCAAACATTTATTCTGCAAATAGGCCACAAGGGCACTTTACATGTCAAAATATTAATTTACAATTTAAGAAAGTCTGACTATAATTAGTAATACATTTTTCATGTCAAAATATTAATTTACAGTTCAAGAAGGAATAATAATTTCGAGTTTACAATTATAACAAAATTAGTGTCATACAGTGAAGATAAACTTGCAAAGTTATCTATTACAAATATTACAACATCAGTAAAGTTAGAGATGTATAAGGTCTCAAGATTAAACAAGGAGTATAATGAAATTAATATAATATCCCAGAGATGTACTTGGTCTCTGAGCGTCAAAATTAAAATTAATTTAATATTGTTAGAGATGTATATTGTCTCTAAGTCACTGATAATAAAAACGAATCCACAACAGGATGATGTCTCTCGTCAATCCCCTATAAAAAGACACTAGTATTAACGTAGTCACTATGTCCTAGCAAGCATGAACAGACCGGACTCCACAAACAGCACCCGATCATGAGTATGACGCGTATCAAAAGGACATATAATAATTTAGAATGCCTATGTTGCCTTGGTACCTACTGTAGTTTGAGTAATTTATTGCGCGCTGACTTACGAATTATTTAGGTAACTTTTGGGGGATTACCCCGCACAAACTTCAAACCCCCTTTTCAGCGCTTAAAGAGCGAAATTTAGAGAAACGCTGAAATTCGTTTTGTTATATTTCAACAAAGAGTCTATATACGAAGTTTGAAATCGCTGGCGTTACAAAGGATTTTCTCCCCGAACAAACTTTAAACTTCTTTAGGGGAGAAATTTCGAATATATTTACGTTACATAGAATGTTGATAGTTTTATTATCATTAAGTTTAATGCGAAGAGGATAAAATTATATACTTTATTTATGCCTAGTTAGCATGCTGGTATAAATAGTAACAAGCTAAATGACAAAACCATACCATTGCAAACTATCTAAACATACAAATCTATCCTATATATCCACATATCCACCTTACGAGCAAAAGTATCGAGACAAGCAGGTACGAGACCTGATGAATTATTGCAAAACCATTTAAAAACCGTCGGAGATCAAAATCAATTTCCTGTCAACAACTGACCATGCACAAGTAGCCGCGATCATCGCTTTGTGTGAGCAAGATTAATGAATCTGAATTAGATACGTTTCAATTTAATTGAAATTGGACTTCGGAAGTTTGGAATTGAATGGCGCAATTTGAAAAAAGTCCGGCCGCGAAGTATCCCGCAGCTGTGCTGGTCTGCACTACCCGCTGTTTTGTAATCGGATCAATATTTTTTACTTCCGATGTAATTCGCAAATCGAAAGGTTTTTTTTTGCAAAATATGTCCGTCTAGGCCCACGTGGACTGCGCGATTCGGAAATTTATTTATCACTGTAGGTACTCAGGTGTTAATTAAGGCAACTGACAGACAATATACTGTTATTGCAATCCTCAAACACGTACGTATTACGCAGCCTGTACCTATAGATACCTAATTAAGTTTTTAACCACAACCAAATATCAAAAACTTGTCAGAAACTATTGTTTTTGCCCAATCCATTAAATCAAGACGATCCTAATAAAGACGCTGAGTGACATCGGAATGGGGGCTATCGTTTTTGTGCTCACCAGTTGGCGCCACTGTCGACTAAGGTCCAGCTGTCAAAAATTGTTATTGGTTATTATGGACATAAGAACAAAGTTTACATTTAAATCATATTCAATACCTTAAAACCGTACCGTAAAAATATCGAATATACCGCATTGTAGCGTGGTCCCGTTTTGTTCGGAAAAAAGGAGGAAATAATTTTCCGAAAGACAAATCTGTCTCAAAGCCCTGACAGTCATTGACCCTTAATTCATATATGCCATAATCAAGCTCAGGTATTGCAAAATAGTGACCATATTGTTCCAATTAGAAATTAACCCGCGTAGCGCAACCAAAAGAGTGACATTTGACGTTTCGGAGGACCCCACGCTACACTAGCGCCTCTAGCGGCGAATTCATACGCGATAGCCCCCATTAGAGGGACTCCTCTGTCACTGTTAACTAGTTATCTCCATAATCGTAGACAAAGAATAAAAATAGGGAAACATATAAGTAACGAATGTGAAATGACCTACGGGGTCCCCCAAGGAAGCGTTTTGGGCCCCACACTATTTTTAATATATATAAACCAACTCTGTAATTTACCTATTGAAAACGGATCCATCTTTGCCTACGCTGAAGACACCGCTGTAGTTTTTTATGGAGATAACTGGGAGGAAGTACGTTTATCTGCAGAACTTGGACTGACTAAAATTGCCCGCTGGCTCCAGACTAATTTACTCACCCTGAACCTAGAAAAAACTAACTACATTTGTTTTACCAACTATAACCGGACACAACCAGACCCTACTTTCGAAATTAGAATCCATAACTGTAGAGACCGAAATCAACCGAATTGCTCTTGCACAACCATAAATAAAGTTGAGGCTATTAAATATCTAGGCGTAATTATTGATCAGCGACTCACATGGCATACTCACATCGAGCTGATAATGTCTCGCATTCGAAAACTTATATGGACCTTTAAATCACTAAGACACGTCGTGACTAAAAAACTCCTAAATCAAATTTACGTCTCTATAACACAATCCGTGATTGTTTATTGCATTCCGATCTGGGGAGGTGCCACTAAAACCAAATTCCTTCAGCTAGAGAGAGCTCAACGAGCTCTGCTGAAAGTCATGTACTTCAAACCATACAGGTTCCCAACCTGTGACTTATATCAGTTATGTGATCTGATGACTATAAGGAAACTGTATGTGTTGAATGTAGTACTGCGGAGACACAAATCTACAAAGTTTTGCTCAGATATTACCAAAACTGGAAGGAGGAGGAAACCAAATGTAATCCCCATACCGGTAACTAAATCTGCTTTTGCTAAGAGACAATATATGGCACAATCTGCCAGATTATATAACTTCTTAAATAGAACCATAGATATATATCCCTCCGCCTTTAAAGAGTGCAAAAATAAAATACTAATATGGATCAAAAATAAAAACTATGCCGACCTGGAAAACTTGTTAGTAAATATAATTTAAACTACAACTCTCGGCCATACGCACGCAAGCCTGCACGCTCGTACGCACACACACACACACACACACACACACACACGCGCACGCACACGCACGCACACACACACACGCGCGCACGCACACACACACACACACACACACACACACACACACACACACACACACACACACAAACACACACACACATACACAAACCACTTACAGCTATTTTATATTTGCCTAATTAACCCTTTTCTTTTTCTTGTAAAACTTTTGTTCTTAATTATTTGTCAACAGGAGAAGGTGAGAGCTGAAACATTGTAGGACTAGTAGTCCCAACATCCTGAATTATACTAAACTATATACTCTATCTCCTCCTCCTCTATTAACTTAAGTATCTCAATATCCCACCTATGCTGATATTGTACATTGGTTAAACTCTAAGGAAGAGCGGTGACTCTTGACACAGGCATCTTGATTGCTTAAAAAGAGTCACCAGCCCGAATATTGTAAAGTTTTTAAGCTTACGAATAAATCATTTTTATTTATTTATTTTTTTATCATTAAAACTGCTGGATTTTATTTGTACTAAATAACGCATGAAAAAAACCGGTCAAGTGCGAGTCGGACTCGGACTCGGTGTGTACCGGTTCCAACCCTATTAAATCAGAAAAATCTCAACAACATGGTATGGAAATTGGACGCCATGGGTACAGCGCCATTTATTGGCGACTTTTGTTACATATTTGAGCGACTGAATAACTTTGTACGTATGGTGGTTTTTCAAGGATAATTCTTTATCACATAAACCGATTTCATTTTTTTTATAATCTCATAGGAATATATAAAACAAAAATACATGCAAAGGTGATCTGATTAATAATAATAATTATTATTATTATTATTACTATTTTATTTCGGACAGAATCCATATGAGATTAGTTACAGACTTATACACTAGTGTTAGTTAAGTACCTTACAACAATCTATAATTATTTCATACATGTATGGAGCTTAGTCCATCTATGCATAAGGGGGGAATCCCATCTATCAGCTAACGCTATCAGGATGCTGTTGGCGCTGCCTCGCCAACGGTTTAGTAGTGAGGCACACCGCTTTCGCATGATAGCCGCAAAACCATCAACCTGCGCCTCCGCAAACATCCCCGATGCACTGCAGTGTCGAGGCAGCCCCATAAGCATCCTGAAAGCGTTATTATACTGAACTCGTAGGTCACTGTACGTCCGCTGCGTAAAGTCACTCCACAGGCTGCATGTGTAGAAGGATTGGCAGTAAGCTTTAAAAAGCGTAATTTTTACTGCATTCGTACAACGAGCAAACCTGCGAGTCAACATATTACAGCGGACGGCCAGCGACCTACGCTCCCTTTCAATGTCACAGCTATCGCTAAGGTCTTCCGTAACCCAGTGGCCTAAATATTTGAATTTCGTTGTTCTGCTGATAGGTGACCCATTTAGATAAATATTTGGCAAGTTGGTGTAGGTTTTAGATTTCGGCCGGAAAACCACTAGCTCACTCTTTTTATCATTATATTTAAGACCATGTCTCTCCACATAGCCCTGGCAGATAAAAGTCAACCTCTGCAGCGCCCTGATCGAAGGGCTTAGCAGCACCATGTCGTCAGCGTAGCTTAGGTTATTTATGCACGCTCCTCCCACATGGCATCCGATTCCGGTGCTGCTAAGCTCATCGATCAAGCTATTTATGTAAAGGTTGAAGAGTCTGGGAGAGGTCAGGCCTCCCTGCCTAACCCCACACTCCAGCATGTAGTCCTCAGAGACCGCCCCCCCCCCCACTTTACTTGATTTTTCTGGTTGTTATACCAGTACTCAAATAGTGATATTATTTCCGGTGCCAGATTAGTCTCTTTTCTTAATTTGTCCCACAATAGTTTATACGATACCAGATCAAATGCTTTTGAGAGATCTAAAAAAGCTGCAAACACTGGGGTTTTTCTGGTGGTATAATACTGCACGGTCTGCTTGAGGCAAAGGATAGCACTTTCCGTAGACAAGCCTGGTCTGAAACCGAATTGTGCGTCATTAAGGGACAAGTGATTCTCCAATTGCCGATCAAGCAGGCCGTCCAGAACCTTAGCGATAACGGAAGCCAGCGATATAGGTCTGTAATTGGAGAGATCAGAGGAATCACCAGTTTTATCCTTTATTATCGGCACTACAGCGGTACGCATGAGATCCTCTGGTAAATATGAATGGCTTAGACACAACGAATAAAACATTGCCAGGTACCTCGGCAATTGGTCTCCCGCGTATCTCAGGTGTTCGACGCTAAGATCATCATGCCCTGGAGATTTACCGCCACCCATATTTTTAATCACACTGGCTACATCTTTAGCCGTAAAAGTCACATTAAAACTCTGTATCGCCACCGACTTAGCCTCGGAAACTCGGGGTGCAGGGCCCAATGGAGACTCGAGTCGAAAGTGGTCTCGAAACAGATTACAAATCCCGACCGGGTCATGCACTCCCCCAACGCTCGCGGGGAGACCAGGTCCATGGTTCAACCTATTGGTATTCTTCCAGAAATTCTTAAACTTCTTATTAAAGTGATGCTGCGCAATTATATCTAATTTTATTTGCTCCGCGTTGTCTTGGCACCATTTAAGTTTCGATTTAAATACTTTTCTGGATTCGCACATACAGTCATAAAAAAAACCAGATCTTGGTTTTCCATACTGTACCCAAGTCCGAAACCATAGACGTGCCTCCCCATGGGCGTCCCGCACGTGTTTGTTCCAGCCAGCTATGTGCCTGTTCTTGGAATTATATTTACCAACATGCGTAACTTCAGCGCCTTTAGATAGTGTAAAAACAATTTCTTTATACATATCATCTAGTAGTAAGCGATGATTATTATCATCACACATCCTATCCGCGCAGTTACAAAAACGTAAATTAAAATCCAGCTCTCTTAACCTATTGTTACAATAATCACGGTACCTATCTATCTGACCAGGGTCACGCTCACCCCACCTTACTTTATTACGTATCATATTGTCCGAATTACACATTTGGATTTTAGGTGTTAACATGTCAACATTGCACTCCATCAATATAGGGAAGTGGTCAGACCAATAAGTGCCATACAACACTGATACTCGCACTACCGTCAATTTGGCCGCATTAGTAACTATGCAATGGTCTAGCCATCGGCGACACCCGTGAGCATCGCTTACAAAAGTGAAAGTGTCCGACGGCAAACAATATGTATCAATACATGTCCAAGACTTCAGAAGTCAAGTCAGAAGGCCAGCCGAAGTATCCACTGCGGTTTTGCCGGTAAACGCAAACTTGTTATCAATGCTTCCTAAAAACGGTAAGTCATGCTGAAGGAGCCATGTCTCCTGCAGGGCAACTATATCCGCCGTTTCACACAACTTTCTCACACAATCAACGGATCTTTTTACGCTTTTACAATTAAACGTAACTAGTTTTACCGTTTTATCCATTGCTGTTTTTTGATTAACTTGTCCGTGTCTTCTTTATTCATGAAGTATATGAATTTGCGATAATAAACATCTTTAGGCCAAAAATCATTCTTCATAAATAAATCTAATTTAGAACTAGGCACGAATATCTTAAAAGAATTGTAGGACTTTTCTTCCTTAGTATTCATTTTCACAAGGTTAACTTTCAACTTTGTATTCTCTTCAATGTAGGTTTCGATATCACTTACGGTCGCCTCCTTCTTCAATGAAACAATGTTTTCCGCCGCTTTGAAGTTAGTATGGGGTCCCGAAATTGCTACTCCCTTCTGTCCCACAAAACGATCATTCGCTTTATTCTTCCGTTCTTTCTTCTTTTTCCGCTTTCTGGACTGAGTTTTCCACTCGCCTTCACTAGCGACGTCTGCGTATGAGAGTTCAGTTTGTTTACCGCTCTGAGCGACCGTGTGTATCAGCGTCTTATCGGTCAGCTGCGGCGGTTGCGTCATCTCATTATCCTTTCCGCTAACAATATTCTTGTCATTGTTTTCCGATGTCTGATACTTCATGGTGTCAATTAAAAGCGAACTAGCTACTTTCTTTTGAACTATATTGCAAATAGGACTACCCACATCGGATTTACTAGATTCAGGTACTCGCTGCAAAGGTGTCTCGAATGACGATGATGATGACGGGACACCACAAACCTCACTAGAAACCTCCTCTGTATCTATGAGCTGAAGTCCCTCCGGGCCACTATTGTAGTTAAATGAACTCATTAAACAAGCGCCCCGTTTCAAGTTCACATTACAAGTACCCTCATAATTATTTACTAATGAGGCCTTTTTTAGCATTTCCAAATCTGATTTTACATAGTCTAGTTGCTCCTTTAAAGCATATTGTTCTTTTACAAGTTGTACTTCCTGTTTTAGAAGATTGAAATCTTTCAAGATTCTCGTAACATCGACATGATCAAAGGAAACAGGGGGTAACTTCCCAAGATCTTTTGCCACGAATATAGGAATTTCTTCCTGATCAGCTACTCTTAGTACCGATATTATGTCATCAATTGCTCGAAGTTTCTTTTTGTCCCCCTTCCTTGTTTTGCTTTTCACTCCAGGAAGGGATTCAAACAATAACTTTTTTGCGGTCAGTATGTCCGCGTCAGAAAAAGCAGTTACACAAATCCTGCTGAGACTTTCATCGTTCATCACATGCAATTTATTATCAATAAAGCTTCACTGATCACTATGTTGCACGAGGCACATTTCACTACATTTGAGGACATTGCCCTCTGCTCGCTCAGTACGTACGTCAAAGCACATCGGATGCGCGCGCGCGACTGTAACTGTGATTAAATTACAAACTTAGTACTTATAGAAATGTTTTTCGATAAAAAAAGCAGAACTAGATAAAGCTACAGTTATATTTTTTCCTTTATAAACTTCGGAGATAAGGGGGAACGGTATTTTTTTTACACATTCCCTCATAAAACAAAAATAACTCAACGTAAAAAAAAATTGTTTTAGAATGTACAACCCAAGCCCTTTCATATGACACCCCAATCGACATATTGATTAGACTTTCAAATTTTGAACCACCATCTGTCATTTTTCACAGAAAATAAAGAAAAATATTTTAAAAACATGCTATATATGTAGGTAAGCCAACTTTATAACTATTCCAAATTTCAAATCGATAGCATAAGTAGTTCCTACAGACAGACAGACAAAGTGAAATCATAAGGGTTCCTTTTTTACAATTTTGGTACGGATCCCTAAAAATAAGATATCATTTTGAGTAAATAATTACGTGAGTACCTATACAAGGTCTCAAACAATTACATGGACCAAGGAGAAGGGTCTTGTCTCTGTGATCTAATAAAAACTGATGTAATAACAAGCTGTTACCCCTGATTAGGCTTGAATAAGATTATTACTAGACAACATGTATATATTGTGATCTTGGTCTGTACAATAAAGATGATTTAATTGAGATGTGCAATAAAGAGTATTTGTATTGTATTGTATATAAGTATACCTATAGCTGACATGAAGTTGTAGCGCACATTGGCGGTTACTCGTCGCTCACTACATAGATATTTCACGAACATTTTCACCCTGTTATCCCAACCTGTCCAGTATAGAATATATTTCATAATTGTCTGTTTTGTGCGAGAAATTCGATTTCAAAGAGGGTTTTAGTTGGCGTAAGAGGTTACGCAAGGGCTGCTTCGCAGTTTGCGTCAAAGGTGTTGTCAAAGGCAGAAAGCGAGGTACAAAGGCCGGCCGTCCGCTCCGCCGCCCGCCCTCGTGCCACCACGAGCCTTAGAAAGGATTTTGATACGAAATCTTTACCCAGCGCTCATACTGACGCTCGCAAATTTATTTCTTTTCGTTTTCTAAAAAATAGTTTACAGATTGGCGGTCACCCAGTATCTTTTGTTCCTCACGCACGACAGTCTCGCTGCTAGTGATTAACTTACAATACATGCCCACATTGACGCATGTACTTACCATCACTGAGGATTTACCGTACGCTTGCAGTGAACGATTATACCTAATATAAAATGGCAAAGATATTGAAATATAATAAATTGCGCCATTCAATTCCGTACATCTGAAGTCCAACTTTCTAGACATATTTTAGTTTAGTTTTAATTTAAGATATATTTAATTTTAATTTAGTTTTATCTTTAGTTCAATTAATTATTTTTATTGTATTTATGAAGTAATTTTTGTTATAAACGGGTCACTCACGTGTTTAAGATCGAGTATAGCTAACATAACGACAAACAACCAGGAAAATCATGTCGAGCTATACTCGACCTTAAAGACGTGAGTGACCCGTTTATTATATTTCAATATGTCTGAAACTAGAAATACATTTTGGCCGCACATGGGCAGAATATACTTAAATTAAGTCAGTTTGGATAGATTTGACACAATGTAATATAATTTGGTGACTAGGTACGTTTATTATTTACGGAGGCAAAAATAGATGTTTACCTACCCCTTTCGCCCGGATATTATTTATTTGCTGTGACCGGCCCTTTATCGCCGTGGGACGCAAATTGCTTCCACGGGCTGATCTGTGCCTCGAAGTAGAAAATAAATCCTAGCTTGTATTTTTTATCTGTATCTTGAAAATAAAAATGCCAAGTAAAGTTAGAGCCAACTACTAATTAACTGTTTAGATAATGTAATTTACAGGTAACATTTTATTCCTGTATTTTTAAATATTGTTGACTTTTGTAGGTAGGTAAGTACCTAAATAGTTCTTCTTAATAAACTTAACATCAACGCAGTTCTGATTGATTGTCTGAGTAAATTTTACTGGGTACTAAATGTACAGTTGTGAACCGGGAATGTTTAGCCACTTGCCATTGTCCGTAATTTAGCCGTGTACTGAATTACCGATGTTACACCATGACGTGTCAGAGGCGCTACTATGAACTTCGAAATCCGAACTTCGTATCGTGCCGTCCCTTTCACACATATAATGTATAACACGAGAGTGAAAGGGACGGCACGATACGAAGCTCGGATTTCGAAGTTTTGGAGTACAGGCCCAGTCCCGATTTACGTTACACGTCCAAATTGCGAAGATTGGCAAGTGGCTCAACAATCCCTGTTCGCGAGGGTATGTAGGCTATGAAAATATTTATATTTATCCTTCTGAATTTATTTCACTTGTCAAGATTTATTTCTCACTGCACCCACATTTGCAAGTTTCTTATTTGGTCCTTTGGCTGACTGGCAGACAATACCTCATGGCATTAAGTCCGCCCTTTGTACTTATAACGTCCTATTGCTGAAAATACCTATTACCTATTTTTCGATATGCCGTACCGTTGCAAAGATAGGTCGATGAAGGTAGCTTAATGATCATTTTCTTGCATAATGTACAAGAAGAATGTGCAATGTATACTTAGGATAATACATGATTTTAAGTATAATATCTTCAAGTAAAACATGATAATTATGATTTGTGCAGTAAAGATTACATTAATAAACAAATATGTCAATTTATACTTACATTAAGTACATTACATATACTCGTATCTCGATAAACGGTCATTCTCCAAGGATTTATTCATAAAAATCGATTTCATTGATCTCCGAACCCTTACTTATCTCGTAAAAAGTAACAAAAAACATTTTAATGCCGAAAATTGTATTTATAATATCTACTTATTATGTTAAGTCGCACCTGGACATCGCGCCTGTTGCTGAAGGTCCGCGGGTCAAAAAAAACATTCAATAGGCGATGTTGTCCAACGGATTCCCGTTACCTATATAATCGCTCTCTAGGTCATTTTTTATAGTTTTGTCTTTTATGTAAAAAACAGACGTGTGCGCGCGGAATTATGCATCTCGCTGCACCACAATGGGGACGGTCGCGGCACGAGTGTTTTTTAAAAATCGCAAATTGATGTCAAGTTTACTATTGTGTCGGAAGACATCTTCTCGCCACACGGATTGTACAGTTTAAATAAAAAATGTCGCCATTTTTGCCACGCTTAGATAATAATTGATTTTCTATTACGTGACTTGCATATTATAACTTACATTTATGTAGGTACATAAATAATAGATCTGTTACATTTGGGTCAAGCGCGATGTTTTCTCAAAATCTTGTACCTTTCTTATCAGAATTTAAAAAAATAGGTTTTGCTTTCTCCGAGTAGGTAATACGCAGATGTTATCTTGATAAGACATAAATAAAAAAAAATACTACCTAATATAGCTACAATTACTTACAATGAAAAGAGAATTATACCTATAGTAATGAACTAGCCAGTACATATCGTCAAAAATAACGGCAAATAATATAAGTTTATTTTATATAAGGGTCTCTACCTCTATATATGATTTCATTCATGCATGATCTGACCGGACAGATAAGCAGGAGACATCCCTTGTTTGCATCAAACAAAGGGTCCAGCGCTAAACTTATCTAACGTTTGCACAGGACAGCTTGAAAAAAATGTAAATCTATCTATCGATGTTATTTTTGAATTTGTGCAAGGCGTTTGACAGCGGATAAGACGCGCGTATAACGCAAGTCACAATGGGTGACAGTTTGGCAAGCGGGCAAGGAGTGATACAAAAGCGCGACGTTTGAAAGACATTCGGGGTATGAATGGGGCTGAGAAGGAGTGATCGAGCGGCCGTGCACCTCGCGCCGGCCACCCGCTCTCACACCCCGTTATTAATCCTTCGACGTGGACAGAACATAGCTACGACTTACACTGCGACGTACGCAACCAACGCTTCAAATAATGTGCCGCATCCATCTAGGTACTATTCTTTAGCCTAATCTTAAATGTGCTTACTGCTTACCGCCATCAAATAATGTCATGGTTGCCAGAGCTCCCGAGGATGCACTGTGTTGAGAGCGAGGGACCTAAATGTGTTCCTTCTGCTGTCAACACAGTGCATCCTCAAATCTTATAAAGGGTCGGCAACGCACACGTGACTCCTTTGGAGTTGGGAGCGTCTACAGGCTGCGGTGGCCGCTTACCATCAGGTGGACCGTACACTTGTTTGCCACCGGCCTTGTATAAAAAAAAATATTTCCGATAAAGGTCAAAACCTCACTGAACATTTTATATATAGTCATTTATTATTCTGAACATTTCAATTGGTACTAGGGAATATAACCAATTTATATTACTTAGGAGTATACCTTTAATGTTAATGTTTATGCCTATCTATACAAATCACGCACCTATGTAATATCATCAGCGGATATTATCCAGACAGATATATAATAGCCAATTAGCCAGTTAGTTGATAGCCATGTTAGTAAAACGAGGCGTAAGAATTTATATAATAATGAGATAAAATCCTGTACTCGTAATTCATCTACCATCTACCTACATAGTTACATAAGAACATTACCCGTACTATTACTAAGTTTCCTACAAAATAGACAATGTAAGAGACATGATTTACTTCTCTGTAACCCTATGTGACCGTAGCTATGTGGAAGCCTAACTGGCCGTAATGTTCGCTCGGGAGAAAACATAAATCCAGTTTTACCGTTGAAATAAAAAGAGGAGTTCTGTAAGTGGGATAGTGCAGGATATAATTCACATTTATGCGGAGCGGCCGACGGTGCGTATCGAGTCGCCGGGATAGTTGGCAAGGACAATACTCTCCCGGAGAAAAAGGGAATTATTCATCACACCCGGAAGGGGAGAGCCCGTGACGCAAGCATAGAAATATAAAACAGCGTCGGGCCGGCCGCGTAACCACCCCCACTAGGCGCACGTCAACTTCGCCCCTAATGCCTGCAAAAAGGGCTTACATTTACCTGTTGGAGAATAAATGTAAGATCTTCTCGATGATAACGAGGGTCCAGTTGATTGTTGCCAGTTGCAGAATCAAAAGTTTAAACGGCCGCCGAGAACAAAGGGCGCTCGGACCGGACAGGGCTACGGAGTGAGGGATAAATATTCAATGCGAATCCTTTGGAGGCGATATTTTATACTTTATTCCTGTACGATTGTCACCGCTGTGTCGGCTCTCACCTGCGCGCCGTAGCGGAACGATATGTGCCGAAGAATAAGAAATGTAACGATCAACTCACATCAACCATTCTCGATTCCGATATCTTATTGAAAGCAATTCACTGTATCAAACATGTATACATATCAAATAATAAGCTGGATTTATTTAAAGAAATATCTGTTGATACTTCCTGACGTTTTTAAAATATTATTTAATAGACAATTAAGTTTTAACAAGCCTATATAAAAAGTGTATAATTATTGCAACTGCCGATTTTACTCAATTTTTAACAAAGAAATGTCAATCTAAGCAAACAAGTTTGTAATCAATCACAAGATTGTTACAAATCGGTATTGATTCTTGATCAACCGCCCTTCCGTAATAATAATAGAGAACCAGGTTTTGTGCAAAGCTCACCAAAATTTACATCAAAATCCCATACAAACACAAAAAAACAGGCTGAAACTCGAGTCCATTGTGTACGATTGATTCGTAACGGCCGAGCGCGCAATCATGTGAATGAAATATTCACAATTTTAGTAATTTTAGCGCCGCGCGCGCACATCTGTCGCCGCGCCGCGCCGGCGCAGCGGAGGGACCGCACTGACAATTACTTCAACGACGGAAAAACTTGTTTTCTCATAGTTGCGTCATTAAATTTGCATAGATGGCAAATGTTTCAACCCAATTTCGGAGTAAGCATTTGTTTTATTGCACTTTAGCAAATGTAAACAATATAAGTAATAGAGTCAATGCTAGCTCCCATTGTGAGATAGGATTGTGAGTTATCTCGGCGCTATTGTCACTGTTACGGCAAAATCTTTCGCAAGGATATATCTTTCTTTTGTCGAAGCATGTCTTGTGTTTGGCAAAAAATGGTTGGGTTGTGCTCCAATTTGCGAAACTGGGCTACAATTAGTTTTGTCTTAGATAACAAAACGATTACGGCTTCCCATATAAATTCGTTTTGAGTCGGAACACTTTGAAGTTAGACCCTTTGTGTTAAATTCGCTTAATTTTTTAAATGTGACTTTATCGCTTGGCCTGCAGTTTATCTGTAGTAACTTAAGGAAGCTAGCAAAGTAGCGTCGGTAGTCTTTAAAGATCTTCATAAGCGATGTTGCTAAATTTTGCCCATTTTTTTGTACGTTTTTCATGTCACGTAAGTACTTACTTAAGACAGACAGACCCAAATTACCATCGGCCAATAAAGGTGTTTTAGCGCTCTTGAAAAAAAACTTATACGTTTGGCGTGTGATTTACGGTTTATGTATAAGTATACTACTAACTAGGAAGTAGTTATACCTACTGCTGAGATGAAGACAAAACATATGTATTTATCGCAAATAAAAATATATTATAATTACGTAGGCTACAACATTTTACATCATATTGAATTGTTTCAAGTTTTTGTGACGTAAAACAAAACAAAAACGAGAAAGTGAAAGGGTACCGACACAGGACAACAATAACACGTGGCGTGGACGTCTAAAAGGGTTCCTTTAGACAAAGCGTTTTGCAAATAACATTCGCAATAAAAGGAAGTAAAAGTGTTAGGCGAAATTCACAAATCCCTTTCATTTAGGAGTGATGCGTCCTTGAATTCTCTTCGGTAAGGCTTAATTGTGGTTTCGCGTCTTCAAAGAGTTGGCTCCTTTGAATGGGTGCAGGGGGCCTCCTCGAAACAAAGAATCACTCGTGGCTTTCGCTTTTACTTGGTCGACAAGCTCGATCTTGTATTGTGGAATTTACCTACACTAGGTACTTCAGACCAACAGACGAAAGTATCGTCCTCCATATCATACTATAGGTAAAAACTAATCTTATACATTATATAACGTAATCTTAAAATATAATCAAATCTTATCATGATATTCATTCCTATCAATTTGATTAGAATATGAAAAATAATTGGAGCCTCGTCTGCCAATAAATCACAATGAGGTTTGGCAGATGTATGTAATTTTGCAGAATAAGAAAGTATAAACAATTTATTATATAACATTATTACCATATTTTTCATTGAGATTTTAATGGCTGACTTACAATGTCTCTATAAAGAGTAAAGCAGATGTTAACATATAAAAAAATTAAAAAAAACCTTTGCCGATTATTTTTCTTAATAAGATGCTAACGGTCATTTCAATTATAGTACCCGGATGGGAATACTAACACGACGTTATTTAGTTTACGACAATGGGGTAAAAATCATTAGACCATAGCTGTCCTAAATAAGCCCGGAATAATAATCACCGCCACCGACACCTGCATTTTCGTTTTTGCATTAATTTCGACCTGAAGTTGTTCATTTAACGTAATTAACAAGATAACGACAATGATCATGTTGATTCTAGATTAGATCAGAGGCACCTGCCGACTCGCAAACTAAATTGTTTATCTGCAAATATTTCGAGACAAAGACCTGTTGTCGCCTAATTTATAGATATCTGCGGAACAGCTCTCCGACTCCCGACAAGCGCAAGGTGCGGCGTGTGCGAGATAACAAACCTAAACATCCTCCGACAAGGACAATACACTACGATAGACTGAGACAAAACAAACTTTTTATCTCAAAAAACTGTTGCGCGTTTACTTAACACGAGCCAAAATAAGCCCGAACTAAATTAAGGTAAGGTTTAAATTGCCACGACAGCATAGGGCACGCGACTTCAGCAGGTGGGTGCAGTTTTTAAAAAACTAAGCAGCTTTTTCCATGTGCATTGTGCAAACTCTGTTATTTTTTACTTTAAACAATTTTTATTTGATTTATTTTCAAAGATAACAAGGGCAGTAGCTAATGGCCCACAAGGAGCCGTTTTAACGGCTCAGAAATACTCCGCTGTAAACGTTGTTTAGGATTTATAAGTAGAAACTTTAAAACGATTATCGTATAAAATACGTCTAATTCCGGAACCTGCCAGTTTTATGAGAAACACGGAGTACAATGTCCGTTTCTCCAAAACAAAAACCATATCTCAGTTCTAAAAATAGTAATAGGCGGGTGCGGGATAAAAAGAGAGTTGGGGCGCGTGCTACCACAAATGGTAAAAATAGTAGAATTGGTAGAAATAGCCGTCGCTCGGGCAGGGCCCAATAAAAACGCTTAATTTACGCGATCTGCCGCCGTGTTCCGACACTCACGCTCTTTATGTGTGTTGTCTTTGGGCTAATAATTGCCGGCTGCTGTTTGAAGGCCGGAGAACACGCTCCAACCTACTACCAGTCTGAAAAAGTGATTATTAGGGTAGCATGTCATGTCTGAATCGCAGACGACAAATTTTAATTGCAACCCCAGGAACTAAATGTGACAATAAAGGTGCTGTAAGTTATGACTAGAGCCAATTTATTGGTACCCATTTCCTCGACATTGTTACACTAAACAGAACAAAAAACTAAATTTTACAAATTCTGAGATTAAAGTAAAAAGTACAATATAAAGTGAGAAAAATGGTACTATTATTTTTCAGTCTCCACTAAATATTCATAATATATATTTTTTATTTTAGCTTACTTATGTGGGGGGGTTTTTTGACTAGGCAAATAAATCTTTGGATGTTTGTGACACATTCAAATACGATTAGACGAAATTTACCACAGTAATAGTTAACCCATACGTCCCTATTTTAAATGAATTTTTATCCCGGTATTCATGTAAATTTGTATAGGAGTTCACACGATCGTAGCCACGGGTGAAACTAGTATGATACTAAAACGAGTTTTTTAGATTCCAAAGTACTTGAAGCATAGCACCGACCCGGTCTCCTAATGAATTTAATTACAGCCCACGGGTTTAACCTGCCGACGGCCCGACTATGTATGCAAGTTTGGACGAACTAATTTGACTACCGAATGTTGTATCATTTTAATTATGTAATGTACTTCTCTTTAATTAGGATTTCCTTTGCTAGCCACCACCAGCTTGGTTATCTCAGGTACAAATTATGGGCCGTACAATTAAAAAATTACGAATTTCCGCAATACATTGCTATTTTTCTGTAATAGGGTCGGTTGGTTTACAGCCTGTTAATTTGATGCGCCAGTTTACGGCCACTTGGATGAGTTGATGAACTGGATGGGATTTTTTTTTTAATATTTCCATTCAATAGCTACTAATTAATACGCATACCTCTCAGTATGTCTTTAGGACATGTAAAAATGTAAATATCTTTAATTGAAAAAACTTCGTTCTTCAGAAGGCCGCAAACTGACGCAGGCCGCGTAACTGGCTGGCTACGCTAAGAGATTTTTTTTAGTCAACGTTTTTCAGCTCAAGCAGGTTACAAGCTTTCGGTACGATGATACCTTATACATTACTATCGATTTACAATGCGTGGGTAATGAATTTTTCACCTAACTAGCACGGAAAGCCATTTTTTGTATTATTTAAAAACAGATAGCAAAACTGCATTTTATCCTCAAGAGTGCAAATTTTATAATAATTTAAATCCGAAAGTGTTTCTTATTAGTTAATATTGTAAATATAATGACATGTAAAGGCTAGTCCAGACATGACAGTTTTCGCCCATCTAAGTAATCATATTAGTTTTGCTGTCTTTTTTGTATACTACTTAATTATAAATTAAACTAGTTAATAGCAATACCTAAAGTAAAATTTTACATATTTCACCTATTTTTCTTATGTACATTTTCCTCGCTATAATGAGGTGAAACGATTTGTGTTACACATGGCTGCAAAGTTATTTTACGTCTCATGTGTTGCACCACTCGCTATGCTCAGGATTCAACTTTTGAACCATTCATTATAACTCTTATTTCAATTCCATACTTGCGGTTAAGATACAACTTTGCACCCTTGAATAACAAATAATTATTCATCTGTCATATCTCTACTTAAACTGACAATAGGTAGGTACAGACCGTTGGTGCAACATACTTTTCATACCAGTGACCATCCAGTGACAAAATTCACAGTAGCTCGATTCCAATCACATCTCAGATTCGGTTGAAACCGCTCAACCAATTTCACTATAGCGCAAATTCTTAGAGTATTCCAGTGTTCCAAACTACACGCGTGGTCGTGTCGGAAGTTTTTCCCTGGATTTTCCCCAGCTTACTCTCCAAGCGCGCACTCCTATTGCTTTATTGGGTCCGACATACTTTTCATCTCTCTTGTTCGGAAAGTTCGATATTTATGAGTTGATAGCCGAGTTTAAAGTCGCTTTTCCGACCCTAGAGTGGAATGTAATTCTTTTTAGGGTTCCGTAGTAAACAAGGAACCCTTATATTTCGCCATGTCCGTCCGTCCTTCCCCCGCTTTTCTCAGTAACCGTTAGTACTTAGAAAGCTGTAATTTGGCATGAGTATACATAGCAATGACGCCAACAAAACGGTAGAATAAAATCATAAAAAAAAAATTTTTTTAGGGTACCTCCTTTACATGTAAAGTGGTGGTGCAATTTTTTTTCTTCCAAACCCCTTCGTATTGGATATCTTTGAATAGGTCTTTAAAAAATATTACAAGGTTTCTAAAAGCATTTTTGATTTCAGAATCGGTTGGTGTGATATTAAGCTTTGAAGTGATAATTTTTGCTATGGTCAAGTGTGTGTCCCCCCCCCCCTGCCAGCTAAACGGTGGCTACTAGGCATTTAAAAGAAAAACTATCACAGCTAAGTAGACATTACCGTAAAGGGCAAAAATATGTATACAACACAACATCTCAAAAAAGTACATCATCAGTACTAAGATCAGTATTGAAAACACAGATAAAATTCCAGACAGATAATATTTGTTCCTGAGTCTTGGATGTTTTCTATGTATTTAAGTATTTATATCTATTAAATATATCGTCGTCTAGTACCCATAACACAAGCCTTCTTGAGCTTACTGTGGGGCCAGTTCGATTTGTGTAAGATTGTCCACTAATATTTATATTTACATTTATTTATATTATAAAATGGCACGGAACCCTTCGTGCGCGAGTCCGACTCGCACTTGGCCGCTTTTTTAATATTTCAGTAGGCGGGGGCTCGTCGACCGCGTGCGCGGGCGGCTGGGCGCGGTGGCGCCGGTTGCTGGCTGCTGCGGCGCGTGCGTGTGCTGGATTACTGAACCCTAAGAATATAATTGACTATTCCTCTTATTCATAAAACTTAACAGACCTCTGCTAACTAAAATGTCTGTTGTCACTGTCTCGCAAGCACATATGGCAAAGTGACAGATAAAGACATACGAACTTTAGCGGCTAGTTAACTAATATAGGTTTGACAGACGTTTATGAATAAGGGGGTATTACTTTTATTTCTCATTTATTCGTCGAAATAAAAAATAGAGTATAACTCGGGTGGAAGCACGCATATCACGCTTGCTATTGGAAAATATCTGGGGTGAAATGGGTCACTTTCAACCATTGGTTAAAAATCTACTGTTTACAAGTAAATGAGTTCGAAATCATTTTAATACTAATTTTATGAGTCTCTGTAAATGTGTTTTAGTCTTAGTGATTAGTGCATATAGTGATTGGATGGTGGAACTTTTGATGCTAACATAATTTGTAAATTGTAATCCATTAGTATGCATTACTGTTATATTATTCTGTGCCATTAGATTAATTAAAATAAATACCGGCAAAACCCAACCGATACACTTTTTAATTCGATGTTAATTGTACCCAACTCTAGATATGTATTATAAGTGTAAGTAATTATTTACCCGTTTGAAACCAGATTTATGGAAAATGTGAGAATGATTGTTTTTGGAAGTAATATTTTTAATGACTGCATTAATTTATTCATATAGAAGTTATACAATACAATACAAATATTCTTTATTGCTCACCAAACGAAGTAGTACATTCAAAGAATAACAGAAATTAAAATACATGTAACAGTGGTAGACAACAGGCGGTCTTATCGCTAACAAGCGAAGTTATCCGAGGTTCAAACCGGTATCACAGGCGCCATTAATTACAGAGGACGTATCGTTACAAGTAATTATGACTAATAATAACATTGCAGCAGATGAGCCTAAGAGCGTTTTCAATTAGTTTCAGCAGAAGAAAACACCGCCCCGCACAGGAGCGGGCCGTAACCATAAAAAAGTGCTTATGTGGCACGGCTAAAAAACAACTCCAGGAAGGAACATAATGTAGTAGCGCCCATAAAAAGTGAATGCATTGCGTGCACGTGGAGTGCACCGGGGGCAGGGGCGCGGGGGCGCGTGGGGGGCGCGGGGCGCGGGGGCGGCGCCGGGGCGTGGGGTGTGTTCACAGCAGAGGGGCGGCCGGCCGCTCGCCTCGCCAGTGTTGTGGTAGGTCACACCGAGCGCGCCCGCACGCACCGGCCTCATCATTCACGATCGCGACGCCGCGCCGTGCGAACATGTCATCGCGCCTTACTTGTACTTCCAACGTGAACTGTTAACGTTACGGACTCGAACTTTACCGTGGTGCGAATAAATGCATTCTAGCTGAACTGATGTGAGATGGCCTTATCGCTGCAGTCGACGCAGAATTCGAGAGGTTCGTGGATACATGTTGTGTTGTTGGTTCGCTGAATCTGAAGGAAGTGCATGTGCGGGAAAAGTTTTGAAAGTTAGCGGCGCGCGGCGTGCGTGGGTGCCGCGCCGCGATTGGCCGCGCCGCCTCACACACATACATGTGTTTTGCATTCATGTCGAGCTTTGCAGATTCAGTGAACCGTGGGCGCCTCGCCGCCGAGCGCGTAGCGGGTGCTACGAGCGACTACGAAACTCCGTAGCGCGTAGCACGGGCTACGATTCATTTGTTTCAGTTAATTGCATGCCGTATCTGCTTCGATTTCGGTTGAAACTTGATTGACTGTGATCATGGTCATGGCATCATCTCTTTGTGATACCTACTTTGTTTACGTTCCTTGGGTTATAATTTCCACACAAACGTAAGAAGCGAAAGTTCGCGTTAACTAAATCTAGTAAGTATTCTTAGTACCTATAGAAATTATTGCTTACCTTTATTTACATCACAAAGAAAACTGAGGACGAATAATAACCATAATCATTCAAATCTAGAACTTGTTTGTTCCTGTGATTGTTAGAATATAGATATTTCTGTTAATAATCGTGTATGTTAGAGTTATTCGGTGAAGACTAACCAATCTATCGCTTATTAAATGAGAATGATATGAAATGATTATTATTTAATAGGTATATAGATTCATGTCAGGTTAACTTTTGGAACACCTAGGTTTTTTGAACGTGTAATGTCATTTAAGTTGCTACTAATACGCGTATGACTGTATTATGCATATGTCAAAAATGAATTGCTCATTAAATACGCGGAGAGATTACATCAATAATTTCTTACATTTACTAAAATACAACAGTTTACTTTAAATACCTACTGATCATCCTCCTAGCGTTAACCCAGTACAGTTGCAGACGGACAACAAAGTGAAGGGTATCGTTTTTAGGGTTCCGTAGTAAACAAGGAACCCTTATAGTTTCGACGTGTCCGTCCGTCCGTCCCCCGCTTTACTCAGTAACCGTTAGTACAAGAAAGCTGTAATGTGGCATGAGTATACATATCAATGACGCCGACAAAACGGTAGAAGAAAATCATAAAAAAAATTATGTAAAGTGGTGGTGCATTTTTTTTTCTTCCAAACTCCATCGTGTGGGGTATCGTTGGATAGCTCTTTCATATTATAAGGTATCTAAAAGCATTTTTTGATTCAAGAATCGGTTGGCGTGATATTAAGCTTTGAAGTGATAATTTTGGTACTATGGTCATTATGGTCAAGTCTCCCCCCCCCCTGCCAGTTAAACAGTGGCTACTAAGCATGTGAAAAAAATCATGGTAGTAGTATATACGATGATTTAAAAGGAAAACTATCACAGCTAAGTACACATTACCGTAAAGGGCAAAAATATGTATACAACACAACATCCCAATAAAGTACATCATCAGTACTAAGATCAGTAAAAACCCTTCTACGGGTCTGTAATTTCGCATATGACCGATGACGTGATGGACGGGCAACTACGGAACCATACACTGTGCGTGGCCCGACACGCACTTTGTCGGTTTTTTTCCTTTTGAGGTACGGAACCCTAAAAATAGAGAATATGGATTATAATTGGTATGTTAACGTAAAAATATTTAAATCTGTTTATTATTTGAGTACAAACTTCAGTAATGGCCAAAGAAATTACCTAATGAGGTATTTACGGGTTGCCATAAATGGTTAGAAAATTGGCAATAACTATCTAACTAATTGCTGATTCTGAGTCGACTCTGCGTGAATCATCGGTTAATAACGGTCCCATATCATTAGCTTGATTAAATAAAATATTGATATCAAATACTTATAATATAGGGTACGAATGAGAAATGAAAACAGATACAGTTCCTACAAGATCTCTGTGCCAAACGGGTACATATTTTTATGTGCTCTTGAGTGGATTTATTTACTGGTTACTTACTTACTTTCTTGGCGTAGTGACTCAAAGAGGATCTTGACCTCCGAAACGAGAGCTACCTTTCCTGATTCTGCGCCCATTCCGGGTGCTAACTGCTGGTGACCTGGTTATTTTTCTTCTCCATTAATTGAAGGCAAAAACCGACATACATAATTTCCTCTTAATTACCTGAAAAGTTTCTATACACAAGATCAGGCTCACGTTAGGTATACTTTTCTTTTCAAAACAATCATTGTTGTCATCAAGTACTTATATATACTACTCACTGATTAAATAACTGAATTAACTGTTCACAAATCAAGTATACGAGAATCGATAAGATAGTAGACTACCTTGTCCAGTGCTCCACTGTTGTAATGTCATAGGATGTGTGCGGTAGAACAAATAAATAATCCTAGTCGATGTAAGGAATACATTATTTCATATCAAAATTTCTCAACTTAAAATTGATATCGTTTTGAACAATTACCTCCTTACCATTTTAAACGATGACCATGTGTTGTCGAGTTGAGAACTAAAATGTATTAACACAAAGTTATTGTACAGTCGCCATCAGATATATCGGAGCGAACAAGGTGCTCACAAACATCTGAACACAACTTTATTGTGAAGGCGTTAAAGTGCATGTTCAGATATTTTTGAGCACCCTGAAGAGTACAGATATATTTGATGGTGACTGTACATCAAACGATACAAGAATGGATCTTACCAATAAAGTAATCCAAACATCTTAATTTATACAACGAAAATTTCATTGCAGCGTGATAATAAGGTCTAATTTCAAACAACACGCAATCTCTATCCCTGCTTATTTTTTAAATCCGCAACAAACATGCGTAACAACACGACATATTTGTAAAATATTCGTCGCGTTATCTAACAATGCGAAGCCGGAGCAATTCGGCCCGCGCCGCTCAACCCTAAACCGAAACCTTAGCAACGTAATCTGTGCGTGCCTTAGTTAATCCCATTACGTAGCCGAATTGTGACACCGTTACCCGCACCGCTATCGCTATGCTAAGACGCTAGAGTTAAAATGAGCGCCCCTCCAATAATTAAGCCGTTATTCACTTGAAAGAATACAGCAGTCACTTATATGGTCTTAAAGTAAAGTGTTAAGTCCTTGTATTCAGCATGCAAGCAAGTACTTGATATGAACCAAAAAATATTCATTTCAATTTGGTATAATTAATTAATGGTT
This sequence comes from Epiblema foenella, assembly GCA_963556455.1. Classification (NCBI taxonomy): domain Eukaryota; kingdom Metazoa; phylum Arthropoda; class Insecta; order Lepidoptera; family Tortricidae; genus Epiblema; species Epiblema foenella. Next base: position 19,602,401 of record OY747099.1, on the reverse strand, counting down.
ATAATAATTCGGTCTGTAACTTATTAGCTAGAAATTATACCTCAATCTGGTATCATTGGTAGGTGGTATTATCGGTGGTCGTTTTTTTTACATTCATAGGTGCATGTAATATGCCTACATTGAAGAATAAATAATTTCATTTCATTAGTTAATTATAATAGTTAGCCGATATGAAAGATTTGTTTGTATTCAAAGAGCCATTGATAGTGTAAAAACATTATTTTATTTTTATCCTTTTTAGTAACTATTTCTTCATTAGAATTACGATTTGAAACGGGGTATATACCATGTATATTTGTATTAAACAAATACAAAAAAATTATCGTAAAATAAATAAAAAATAATAAATTAATTAATCGTAATTCTAATGTAAATGACCATGTCAGCTTGAAATCTTATATTTCATACCCAACGTACGCTAAAGGAACCCTAAAGTTTCTTTCTTTCCAATTTTGTCTGTCGGTATATCATCAGCTGTATCTTTTTTCCAGAGCAAATTTAGAATAAAGGAAAAATTTAAAAATTTAGGCACCGAGCAGGATTCGAACCTGCGACCAAAAAATCATACAGAGCAAATTAGCACACGTTTTTCAGTTCGACTTGGACTTCAGAGATAATATTAGCACTAATTTCAGTTTTGTAATTATTTTCTGCGATAAAATTAACAAATCTTTCGTTCATTGTTCTCAAGGAATCGCTAAAATTTATTCTTGTAATCTATCTCTTGAGTCCACAAAATATAAATCTCAATGGAATGGATTACGAACGCTAATTAACACTGAAAATAATGAGCTAATACAGCCAATGTTACATTCAACATAAACTAAATCACACTCGTTCCATATTTCTTTGTTTCTAATATAAAAAATGTATTTGTACACCGAACAGAAGCTTTCGCTGTAATAATGTCATTCACACGGTATTTATCGGAGAGCCCTCGATAATGAGTTACGGCGTAGCTATAGGCCTCATCATAAAAGTATTAAGTACGGGTTATTGACAAATATTTATGGCGTATAAAGAGGGGATAATTACAACTCTTTGGTTCATAAAAAGTGCGGGAAGGGTGCGGTGTTGTAAAAATTTATCACCAGTATTGTCACCCGACGGGTCCGACCGCCAATAACCGCGCTCATATTGCGTTGATCTATTGCCATATCCTGTCATTCATCTGCCATGCGACAATAAAATATTACACATAGTTATACGCTTAAAAAAACCACTACTGATATCTGCGACTAAAACAATATGCCAAAATAATTCCCCGGAAAAATACCTAATGTTACAGTAACTAGATAATTAAATAGGATGAGATAGTAGCGAAGCTATAATTTAGGTACGTTGCTTTAGCTAATGTAGTTTCCATCTGTATTTACTTGGCAAGTCAACTTTTACATTTTGTCCGTATTACAATTCAGCGCACATCACGAGTTCGGTTTGCTGCCCGGCCTCGAAACAGCGAGTAATGTTATTAAAAAGTTATGGGATAAGCCGGCGGTACGTGCCGCGCGCTGCTGCCGCCTAATCACAAACTTTAAAATTATCTCATTACTTTTTACATCATTCGATGGAAGACTACGTAATTAGCTTCACAGAACAATTTTCCAGCAATGTTTTAAGGAGAAACCCGGGATTTTCGTCAGTTATAATTATAATAAATAAAATCACAAAGAGGCGCTACGGCACTCAGCAGCGTCCAATAATTTTATTTTGCCTCCTTCAATTAAGCGCGACAGCTAAGTCCACAGTTCGTCCCGGAATTACTTCCACAGCTAAGTAGATAATGTAAGAAGCTTCCCTCCTCGCCGCCCCTTCACGCCTCGAGGAGAACTTTCAATTATGATTTTGTCTAATTTTAATTAAGTGCTCTCAAAAAGGCTTTTCTCCTTCGAAATTAATATTTGAATATAATTTGGGCGGAGCGGGCGGGTGGAGTTTGCCGCTCAAGGAATAATTAATTCCATTATAAGTGCGCGCGGCGAGGCTCGGGGCCGGGCTGCTGGACACCCTTTCCACGCCGCGGGACTTACTCTATTGAAGAGAGCAACGGAGAATCACTAGCAATTTAACTTAAGTAATTTAAGTTAGTTCCTCAGGATGCAGAGCGGGGCAATGCTTGTTCGCGGTAATTTGCGCAACAGGTCGGGGCGGAAGCGACCTGCAGCGGCATGATTGCGACCAAATGTTTCCTCCGCAGCGTCTGGCAACAGTTTTTGCCGTGTTTTTTGCCCTCTGCTGCTGATAAGTGCGCTATCGATAGGTTCCACGGCGTGTTTGTTTAGGCCGAGTCTAACGAGTGACGGAAGTGATGACGACGATGACAATTTTTGTTTTGGGCTTACATCTAAGGACATAGTTAAAGGAATGACAGGAATTGTATGATACAATTGAAATAAAATCTCATGCCGTCTTCCAAAATATTAATGGCACGCTTTTACCTTTCTTTTATACTTTTAACCGTCATGTCAGCAATTTTTAAGATCTTGTTTTGTCATTGTTACAGGAGTGTCAGTGAGACCGCTATCAACGATGCGTCAAGAATCATTGCCGATGTTAGCGGAGCGGCTGCTGGCAACGCGCGCCGCGGCGCTGGTGGCCGGGCTCCCCGCTGAACTGTACTCGGGTGCGTTGCTGGCGGCATGGCCGCCGTCGCCGCCCGCGCCGTTGCTGCCTCCACCAGAGCTCGACCGCGCGCGCAAGCGTCGCCGTACGCCCAAACTGGATGATACCGTAAACACGTCGCACACCACCGCGCCCCTCTCGCCCCCCTCTTCAGGCTCGTCCCCCGGCGCCGCCGACCCCCCTAGAGACAAACTATTCACCTGCAAGGTCTGCTCCCGCTCGTTTGGCTACAAGCACGTCCTGCAGAACCACGAGCGCACACACACCGGCGAGAAGCCGTTCGAGTGCGGCGAGTGCCACAAGCGCTTCACGCGCGATCACCACCTCAAGACACACCTCCGGCTGCACACGGGCGAGAAGCCGTACAGCTGCCCGCACTGTCCGCGCCACTTCGTGCAAGTGGCCAACCTACGGCGGCACCTGCGCGTGCACACCGGCGAGCGGCCGTACGCGTGCGCGCGCTGCCCGGCGCGCTTCTCTGACTCCAACCAGCTGAAGGCGCATGCGCTGGTGCACGAGGGCGACGCGCCCTTCGCGTGCCGCTGCGGCGCGCGCTTCCGCCGGCGACAGGCGGCCGCGCTACACCGCTGCGCCGGCGCTTGCGAGCCCGACTCGCCGAGCCCGCCCGCCGCCGCCGCCGCCGACTGGCGCTGGGATGAGTGGCCCGAGCAGACGGAGCCCGAGGACCTGTCACTGCCGCGGCGGCCGGCCACGCCGGACTCGCCCACCGACCTGCGCGTGCACTCCGCGTAGTCACTGCGCTCCACGCGCCGCTGAGCCGGTATACGAGTTCCTCCCGCGTAGACCCCGCGTCCTGTTCGGCTGCTTACACGCTGTGCCCGCCCGAAGTAGATCTCATAAACGTCAGTTAGACATGGATATATTTCTCAGAACAAAAATATAAAAATGTCCTAACCGTAAATTTTTTACACGCTTTTGCGTTAAGGACTACTGAGCCAGTCTAGTTAGGTAGTCGCTCATTCGGTTTTTATGATTTTGTATTTGCAGTTTGCAGTTTCTTTTATAAAGACACTTTTTTTATTCGTGTTACAGTTTAAAAAGTTTATTGTCGTACCATTTGCATAATCGCAAGGTGAGGGATGGAAAAAACACGACGGTTTTGTTCCTTTGTTTCGAAATTGGCAAATCTAAGAAAGATTGAACCCATTGCACAAAACTAATTCTTTGATTTATTGTCATTTGCTATTGTTTACATCTCTAGACAAAAAATGTGCGCGTTACGGTCGAGCCGTCCGCCGCTCGAGCGGGAACCGGAATACGCCCGGAGAAGGCCGCGACATTGACTTATTATTTCCCGCGACAAAGACTAGTTCACAATCATTGATTATTAAGTATTGATTTGAAGGGAATTCCTCGTCGCGAACAAAGCGATCACATTGTGCTCGCCCAGATCCTCGCCTTGCGACAACCGGTTTAGTATCACCCTCTTTTGTGCGCGACTCCCAGTTTTTAATCAATAGTCTCGAGCTTGTTTTGTGCTTTTACAAGCATTAATTTAAAATTTCTGACCGATAGTACGTAACCGATACTCGTTTCTTGCTTCAATAAAATTATAGGGGTTGTTTGTTTGGTGAAGCTGTAGCGTAGGTATGTACTTTAGTTAGAGCGGCGGGCGGGCGCCGCCGCGCGCGGCCGGGGCGCATCGCTTCTGTATATAATGCTGTCCCTAAACGAAATTATTTATTATTTATCAATTACTTTGTAGGTATTTTTAAATATTTTTAGCACCATTTCGAATGTAATGAAATTGGTATTGGAAAATAAATGTGGTTTGTAAATATATCTCTATTTATACCAAATAATCGGAATCCGTTGTAGACCATTGGGCAAGATACGTGAATTCTTTACAACCCAATAAAGACGCAATGGATATAAGAAATTGTGACAATGAATGGAAATGTTAATAAAGAACTTTACAGTTTTTGAATGTATTTTGATAGTAAAATCCTGGGCCATGTATGGGTTGCATTGTTATAGAAGATGTTTTCGTATAGTCTTATATAGAGTTACACGCATAAAGACACATTTCTTTTCTGCCATGCGAAACGACACATACGCAAAATGAAACATACGTGAAATGACACAGACGCGAAATGATAGGTAGGTTAGTTGGTAAGGTTGCTTCAGATGCCCGAACAGTCTGGCAAACAGCCCAGAAACAGGAGCCCCGCTTAGCGGGTCTCCATCGTAACTGTTTCGAGATTTTGGAGATAATGGTTGCAACTGGCTTCTTGTAAACAGTTGCATTTCGCGTGTCATATCATATCGCGTTTGTAACATTTTGCGCATGTGGCGTCATTCGTGGATCTGTCATTATGCGTATAATCGTTTTTTAAGATACAATTTAAATATTTAATGTGAAAAATGTACATATTGAGAATAGGTAGAGTAGATGCAACGCACACCTACATGGCCCGGCGGGAGAGGAGCGCGGGCGCCGCTCCGCGCACCGCACCGACGGAGCGTCATTCGCAATTTGTTCTACGGGTATTAGTTTCCTATTAGGTGTATGTAGTGTGTTTATCGTATTCGTTTTGTCTAATTTACCATTGCAGAGTAATCGTTCTGAATGTTTTAGCGCACACGATAAATGTATGTATTTAACAGTGCTAATTGTTGATTATTATTATTTTATTTTCATTACCTAGCGTTAAAGTATCACGGAGTGTAGGGTCTTAGAGTAGATCGAGACGATGTAAGATAAGAGTTTTTTTCCCAAAGAAATTATTGGTACAAAGAGTAATCTGTACAAATTAATTAATACTTTCAATTAGGAGTTGTAATTTCATGTTGCAATGTTGTAATGTAAAATTATGGTAATTAGTGTTATTGCTACGGTGCCATTATCTACCTCATACGATAGAGATACTGCTCCAGGGTATAGAGCCAAAGTTCTTGGAATATTTTTTATTGTCTATGATTATCTCGTCAGCGAGAGCGAGATAGCACACACCGTCACCTGATCCCGCACGGCGGAACCATTTGAGACTGATTTTAATTTATAACGTAACACCTATTTTACCGTGCTATAAGTTGTACTATGTAATCGATTTGTCCCTTGCCGCTCAGCGCGCAGCCACGCGCGTTCGGCGCGACGCGGCGGTCCTCAGTAGACCAAACCCTAATTTGCAATTTACCTGAGTTCCTATTTTTAAATAATCGTTTTTACCTTTATTGTTTTGCTTAAATTTGTTTATGTATTTGTTAGTTAGTCGACGCACTAGCTTTCAGTGCCATGAGACACACCGCATACTATTCCACAAGTAATTTAAGAAGTTAAATAATAAGATATTTATGTGAATTTAGATATTGTCTTAGTTTCTGTAATTCGGCGATACTGCCATTTAACTATCTACCTCATACTCGAACACAGGAAAGTTACTTAACTATTATCACCAAACTGAATTTCAAGTGAATATTGTAATACCTCAGTAAGTGACGTTTGTATACTCGTGACACGATATTGTACATTGAATATAATAGGTACTTTAATTCTTTATCAATGTCCAGTACCAACATAATTATTATAATAAAGAGATGTTTGTTATTTAATCATCTTTTAATTTCTAATTTTCCCTGCATTCACCTAACCTACGAGTACATTTGACACCAAATATATCGGTGCTCAATAATATCTGAACACGCGCTCTAAAAACTTGAAACACTCGTCTTCAGATATTTTTGGGCACCTTCTACGGTCTAACGATGGTTCTAGGTCTCTCTAGTCTGAATATTAGATATATATTAGTGACTTTACTGACATTCTACTCGTACAGTCAGTTGAATTCAGACTAAATCTTTTAAATTTCATTGACAAACAATTATTTTAGCCCGATCTTGTGTCTAACTTCTTTTAGATGAAATATTTTTCCTCTTAGAAACAGCATTTCATGATTTCTAAATTGTTGATGGTAAACAAAAAAAATACGCAATTAGTATAACCTAGACGTACAAAATAATGTGATAGCCACTGACCAACCAAGTAGGTAAGTCTGGGTATGTATATACTGCTTAAAAAGTCAGATCTAAATTAAATAAATGAATATGAATATGAATATGAATATGAAATACGAATTGAATTGGTGTTGCTATTAAACGATTGCCAAGCACAAGTTCGCTCGTGCATGGAGTACTGTTCGCACCTACCGGATGGATCGGCTAAATATCAGCTTGAGGCGTTGGAGGCAATCGAGAAGCGTGCTAAGAGGCTCATAGGAAAGGACTCTCTCTGCAATGCGAGGCTGCAAAGTCTAGAGCATCGCCGTAAAGTTGCCAGTCTTTCAGTTTTTTATCGGTTGCATTTCGGGGAGTGCGCTGAGGAATTACACAACATAATTCCTCCTGCCCCTTTCTACCATCGGACGAGTAGGAATACGGTAAGGCGCCATCGTTTTACGGTGGCTGTTCCGAAAACTCGCACGAAGCGTTTTGCTTCCACCTTTATTGTGAGAACCGCCAAGCTGTGGAACTCCTTGGCCGAATCCTTGTTTCCCGTAAACTACAACCTTTTGGTCTTCAAAGCGAGAGTAAATCGGTTTTTACTAGGTAAGCGCGTTCCATCCTAGACCACAATATTGCTTACCATCAGGTGATTTGTGGTCAAGCGCAAACCTATTTAGAATTAAAAAAAATTGTTGTAGAGACTTTCTCCAGGTCATCTCTAAGGATGTCCGAACGTATTGATATACAAATTGTTTAGTAACAATTTACTTCTAGGGTCTCCATACAGAGCTTGTCTAAAATCCTTAACTAAATAAAATGATGAACTATGGACGCTAGGAGTTAGGAATTTTCTAACAATCTTAAGTCCTAAATTATTACTTACTTAGGTACAATTAATCACGGATTAAAACCACACATTTAAGAAAAGGATAAAACAGGATGATATTTACATATTTTTCTTTCAAGATATGCATCACCATATTTTGCGAATGATTTAGTTTAGATTTTGATTAAGTTCAATTTTACAATTAATATTTTATCAACTAAATTGCCATTTATAGAAGTTTCAAGTAGATCGAAAAGTGCTCACGATACGACACACGACAGCGAAGAAGATAAGGTACTACACTGGATGGTAGGAGCCTGGTATTCACAACGCACGCACAACCATTTCATTAGTCTACCCTCGTAACATCAGCAGTGTTATTCTAGTAGTCTATACAACGCTTCACCTTAGCCTAGGCGAGCCAGTGCGTCAGACCTATGATTGCGTGTTTTTATTACGAATCCCGGGGTCAAGTTGTACTAGTTGACCGTTGTAAATAGCAATGCTAGTTCAAGATACACTACAAGAATGGTGAAAGCCGAGACTGTTAATGAATCGCTTCGCAAGGGTACCACAAAACTTAACGTATTGAAATAGAATCAGTTTGCTATTGTTGTTGTGAGACTTTAGTGTACGGCCTGATTGCCTCCCCGGGGCGAGCGGTGCGAGATCAAATACATTTTTCAATAGGTAGGGATGTTGACTCAAAATTTGAATACTCCAAAAGAAACAAGGCAAAAAAAATATGCCAAATAGTGAAAATCCTATTCAAATCTCAAAAAATAACGAAGCTACAACCGTTTTAATTTTGCTGGTTAGAGAGAGAAAGCGCGAAAGATCAGTAACGTTATTGACCACGAGCGCCATAGTAAATGACGACCGTTCTGATATAAAGGTGAGTTTTACGGAATAGGGCAGATTATACCCCCTCTTAAAACTTTGAATACTTATAATTATGTAATTTTTATTCTTTAAAGTTACTTTTTTCGCCATTTGATTAAGAAATTTATCAGTTTTCGAGAAATTTATTGATTTTCTTATTTGATGTCAACATTCCTATTGTGTTTTGCACGCTGCTCGCATTACTCGCAACAGGACTGGCATGAAAGCTGTAGTCTGAGGCCTGGGCCGCACTAACTGGGCAATTGGCGATGCCACGGCAATTTCAGAACAACTTCGACTATATGTACTGAGACAGCCGTCGCATCGCTAATTACCCTACCAATGCGTGCGGCTTTAGACCACGTTTATTGATATTCCGAGTAGTATTCGGCGTTATCACTCCCAAAGTCTAATGCATAGCCCACGTTAGCTTATCGCATGTAACAAATATCAACTTGATTCCAATTGAATACGGCTAGTGAAATTGATCCCAGGTAAGTAGTGAGCGTAACTCAACAATCGTGGCACGCGAAATAGCTGCGAGGACAAACGCACAGGAATCCAGTTGGTATTTATTAAATTAATCGCCCTCCCACTCTAGTACGTACCTCCACATCGCCAGATTAGTTCAACTTGGCCCAATTGATGAGCACGTAAGTTAAAACTTGATTAATCAACAAAGCAAGTGGCTGCCTTACCTGTGTTTTAAAAAAGACACATTAAGTAATAAAGTTTATAGACCTGTAAAATCTATTATACAGCTATTGATACTGTGATATTCCACTTTAACACTAATGTAATACAAACTGTATTACATATTACATATACATTGTGTAAAAATCGTATATTTGTAATAGAAACTCTTTCACATTACCTAGCATTATATTAGAATATCCAAAGGAACAGATCGTAGTCAGACTCAAAGTAATTGTACTGTAGCAGTTATCAAAATGGTTTGTTAACTGTCGGTTTTTCGTTGTTAGTAATGTAGTACAGACCTATACATATAACAAACAGACGAAACTTAAAATACCTAACTAAGTTACTATTTTTGAATAAAGGGATGTAGTAAGAGAAGAGCCTAACTGCACATTGTTGATAAACTCTACATGAGATAAACGTCACAATGATAGGCACCTAAATACCCGATGGTATACAACTATTGTTCATCTCTATTAAAAATAAAATGAATGCTCCTCTTCTGGTATACCTCGTTTTTATAGTGTGAGTTTCTGTGTATTGCTTACGTCGGATGACGGCTGACAATAGCGGCTTGATTTCTGTGTCGTTAGTTTAATCTTAGTTAGGTACAGTCGCCAACGGGGATTCTTGAGCCCCTTGCCAATGTTCGCAACATACACGTGTGATGCAAATCGGGACTGACACGTCGGGTAACATCGGTCATTCATTACACGGCCAAATTCCGCAATGGCATGGCTCAAGGTAGTGGGAGTGACAGTGAAACAAACAGTCAGTTTAAATCTTTCCCTTTCTAATTTCACTTATTATTTGAAGAACGATAACATACGGGACTGGCCAATAATATATCGCCTTTAAGTCTGAAAAGTCGTGAGAAGTTTATGAAACAACCATTTTTGTGAGCAAATTTTCCTATCGGTCTTATATAATAATAATAATAATAAATAAATAAATAAATATTAGAGGACAATCTTACACAAATCGAACTAGCCCCACAGTAAGCTCAAGAAGGCTTGTGTTATGGGTACTAGACGACGATATATTTAATAGATATAAATACTTAAATACATAGAAAACATCCAAGACTCAGAAACAAATATTCATGCTCGTCACACAAATATTTGCCCTGACCGGGATTCGAACCCAGGACCGTCAGCTTCACAGGCAGGTGCACTACCCACTAGGCTAAACCGGTGGTTATATGGAGTCTAAATTCTTTTCACTAAGAACTACATGAAAGTGATAAATTTATGGCCGGTACTGTACTGTACATCTACAGATAGTATACTTATATATAATAGTAACCTTCCTTACCTTATAAATTTAGTAGTCTTTATAGTCCTCCTCATCGATTTCGATGACGGCGAACCTATCAAATTATGTATTTGCCCTATTGTGAACTCTAATATGGCTGGCTAGGCCAAACTTGCTCTTAAATACTCTAAGGCCAGCTTGGCGGTTTACCATCTTTCATCAAAAACTTTGAAGAGAACCGCTCAATAACGTTGGATCGAAAACGCCAATTAAAAAAAGTGAGGCCTAAACCCTCCTACGTGTATATGTATAGCATGTCTGGCTAACTCTACTGCCAATAATACCAAGTACAAAGACTACGAATCCCTCTAGACTATGCTCTAATCAATGTAAGTGTTTTATTTTCAAAAAAATCTAAATATATTTTATTTTCCATACATATTATTGCAAAACGAAGACTAATAGCAGAGTAATGGGTATTAGCAGTCGCCCGGCAGGTCGGGAGGCGAATTATAATTTATTTGGAGTGGCAAAGACCCCGCGCCCCGCGCCCCGGCCTACCCTTTGCTTTCGCCCTTCGTTACCGGCACACGCGCCGGGCCTTGTAACTCGGAAACTGTTCTCTTTTATTTCGCAATGTTTTTTTTAATTTCTTATTTTTTTGTTTATTAATTGATTATGCCGGTTACAGAGCATGTTTGTAATTATACAATATAAATTATACTAAGTAGACTATATATTAATTTTAAAAAGTATAATGCTTCCCCACAGCTTTCGAATATCATAAACCCGACTGTAAACGTATGATGTATCAGTTTGGCTATTTCCTTTATTTGTTTTGTCAATTGTTATAAAATCAGGTGGTTAATTTTCGAAAAACAGAGCACACTTACTAATAACTGAAATCTCAAGTATAACTGCAGATCTCACGAGAATCCACTGCACTGTGTTGACACGGAGTAGATAATTATTTCGCTTAAAGCAGTAAAATCAGCCCATACAAACATCCGACTTGACGCACGCACACAGGCACACGTCGTTATAATAAACTTTAAGTAGTACTACATAAACTTTAAGTATACTTAGCAAGACTAGGTGGTACATCGTCACGCGTACCGCACATGTGTGCATAGAACTGTTTTTCGATTGATCGCGTTCATAGACTACGGTGTCTGCTCGTTATCGGGCAGGATAAGCTAATCTACCACATATGTATTATAAAATAAAAAAAAACCGGACAAGTGTGTCGGACTCACCCAACGAGGGCGTAATCAATACCTACAAATTTGTAGGTATTGATTACGCACTTAAATAAAAACTATATTTTTTAAGATTTAATGTATAGTTTTCAGATTTTTCATTTACATCTATGTATAAGACGTTATTATTGCCAACTTTCATAGATCAATAAAAAGTACCCTATAAATTTTGATGTCCTTGATAGTGTCGAAATAGACGTTATTTGCGGGATAAACGGCCGTATCCTTTTTTACGTTAACTTAAAAGTTTGATTTTTTGCAGTTTCAAGGGACTGTAGACCTGAGTGTATGGTTTTTATCTCAACTCAGTACCTCCACGCGTCCCGAGATAAGGGTCTTGACAGACGTACAACAAAGTGATCCTATACGTAATGGTTCCGTTTTTTTATTTTGAGGTACGCAACCCCAAAAATGGGTTAACCGATTTAGGAAGCTTACATCTAGCATTTAGATAGCTTATTTTATCTGCGGTTACATAATGATAGGAATTAGAATACACCGACATATTGATTGGGAATATAAATTGCATATACATACATATTCAAATTCATCTTCCTAGCGTAATTCCAGTACAGTTGCATCCTGAAGGATGCCGGGGTCCGAAACTATATTAAATTAATTTCTCCGTATGACAGATACAAAAACTCTAAACACTTCATTTTAAGTCTAAACACACATTGAAATATCCATGTACAATAAACCAACTGAAATAGCTGCACAGTATACATTAAAACATCACTAATTAAGCTGCAACGCTAGGGGTGTGAACTTTATACTTTCTGTTTTTTCTCTAGGTAGGTAGCGTTCAAAGGCGCTGGCGGGGGCCGGAGGGCGGGGGCCGGAATTAAGAGGGAGCCGGGGGAGCCGCCCTGGATACTGAGAGGAGTTTTAACCAATTAATTTTGTTCCTCAACACAAACTCCGCTATATAATAAGGTATACGGTATAAGTAGGCTTTAACCGCGCCGATAGCTGCCCGGGCCGTCTCATAGCCTCTTATAACGATGTTTTAATTCTTGTTAAGCTCTCCGTTTCTCCACTTTTAATATTTAATGGCATTTTCATGGCGCATATTTTATAGCGCACTTACGAATTCCGGGCGCTATTGACGTTGTTTTATCGGCGACATTTGCGAGTCCCGATTTATAATTGCATACCGCGTGCCGCGTGCCTACCCGGGGCTTCGTTATGCAACTATCTGTACTTTAATTTCAGGACGGCTCGATCACACACACATAAACTTGAGTATGAATGCAAAGATTCACATATAATTTTAGGAAGTCACAAATGGGGGCTATCGTTTTTGTGCTCACCAGTTGGCGCCACTGTCGGGTAAGGTCCAACTGTCAAAAATTGTTATTGGCTATTATGGGCATGAGAACGAAGTTTACATTTAAATACCTAATATTTAATACCTTAAAACCGAACTGTAAAAATATCGAACATCCCGCATTGCAGCGCAGTCCCGTTTTGTTCGGAAAAAAGGAGGAAATAAGTTTCAGAAAGACAAAACTGTTTCAAAGCACTGACAGTCATTGACCCGTAACTCATATTTGCCATAATCAAGCTGAGGTATTGCAAAATAGTCACCATATTGTTTCAATTAGATATTAACCCGCGTAGCGCAACCACAAAGAGTGACATTTGACATTTCGGAGACCTCACGCTACACTAGCGCCTCTAGTGGCGAATTGCGTACCTACCGAAGTTATACTCTCTCCACACTGCAAATCGAGGGACTTTTAGATTACCGTTATATGTGAATACATAGCGTGTGTTTTTCATATTTTTACCTAATAATTATTCTGATAATACATAAATACAACACAGAATATGTTTTTTTGAATCATAACAAAATAATAATAATATACCCACTTCCTTTAATACTTACACATTTTGCAACAACGAAAAATATAGCATTATTTTTAGAAACTCATTGATATTAGCCTATTGCGGGGTTTAATTTTAAATATTTAACATAGCATGGAATTTTTAATAGTACCTGTTGATATATTTTATCGAACATTTAACACATTTCCTATAAAAAACGCATATACCTTCTCCGTTCCGTCGTGGGTAATTAATAACTAAATTAGTGTCTGGATTTATTTTGCTTAACAATAATAAATAAATAAGTAATAAATATTTGGGGACAATTTTACTCAAATCTACCTAGTCCTAAACTAAGCAAAGCTTGTACTATGGATACTAGGAGACGATATAAATACTTATATAAATAAATACATACTTAAATACATAGAAAACATACAAGACTCAGGAACAACTATTCGTGCTAATCACACAAATAAATGCCCTGACCGGGATTCGAACCCCAAACGTCCAGCTTCGTAGGCAGGGTCACTACCAACTAGGCTAAGGCGGTCGTCAATAACTAAGTAACAGTTTTAAATATCCTATAAAATGCAAATTTTTGTGAAGTTTTTTTTACGTTTACTACCGTAATTAGTTTTCTAATCGCAGTCTAAAGTACCTACTTCAACAGCTCAGAAACCACCCCAACGCTTATGACGTAAGTAGGTCATAATAATGATCGAGCATAGTCGTGGCTTATGTCGGGAGTGCACTTGCGCGAGCGCTGACAGACGCAGCATCTTGCAATCAGCGGCACACCTGCCTCGTAACATCCACTCTTTGTCTAACCCACCATATGTCGCATCTCGCTCGTGCTCCAACCGGCACACACATAGGTACATAACCTATAAATAAACAATAAAAAACTATTCCCCTTTACCAATCCGTGACTAAACATCCAAAAACTCCCATTTACCCGAACGAAGATTTAAAAATAAGATTCTTTTGAAAAACACTAGCTCGCACCTCGCGCTTTCCAACATGACGCTCTTAAAAACAGTTCTTAACAACGGTATTGTGTTGTTAAAAAACAGGAACGCGCTCGTAAAAACAAACCGCAGAGTATACGGTTAAAAAACAAAATGCAGCACGCGAGCTGGCGAGACACCCTTTCCCTTTTACGCGACGCGCGCTACGTTTTTTCTTTATCTAAGTGAGGGTTGAGTTTTTTACCGCGATGCTTCGTATAAATTAATAACTGAACGTGGTCATAATCTGCTGCTTGGAACACTTTCGGCTTTGTTTTTTTTTATTATAAGTTATCATTCATTTATTTTTGTCCGGAAGGAAGCGGGCCTATTGATTACGAAGTGACAGGTGTCGCTTTGTTTCTGCATTACTGACGCGCTCGCGCAGAATGAACAGTTGCCAACGTAATGATAATGATAGACTTTTAAAAATTCACAATTATTACTGAAATTACAGGGCAACGGCTTTACTTCATTGTATACGAGTGAATCAATAGTAACGTGGCAAAGAGATACCCATTATATGCCCATGAGCTGTAACGACTTACTACTTGCTAGTTCGCACGTAATTCGTACTCTACGTAAATACATCAGGTGGCGCCTACGTGCGAACTAACCTAACCTAACCTAATACTATTGATGTGAGGATTCTTTGTGTTGACATCGTATCTTCGGTAGCTCTGTCGATCTTCATCACAACCAGGAACTACTGCAGATTACAGAGCAGGTACAGAGCAAGTATTACAGTTGTATTTGACGTATAAGGTGGAGGACAACAAACTACCAACGACACCAATCAATTCAACGTCTATATACGCCCCGGTTAATGAATAACTAATTAAATATGGATTGTTCAACCCGTACCTAGTGTTACGTCTTATGTTCTAATTAAATTTGAAGAGTGTTTTTGAGAATACATAGTTAACCGAGTATTTCTGTTGGAATACCTTTATAACAAAAACCCGGAAGGTGCACCAGGAAATGAATGTATTCGGCTAAAACGAGAAGTCTGTTTTTGCCCACATTCTAAACCAACATTTGCCGACGCTTAACCACCGGCGGCAGCTATCATCATTTTTCCATTACTAGAGATTCATAATTTTTAAGTATTTTAGATGACTGTAATTTAAAAGAATTACTTTTTTTTATATATTTGCATTAAAAGCAGCAGGATAGTTTTAATTGCCCGAGTAAAACGAAAATCTCTGCTTCAGCTACTACAAAAATGCTTTTGTATGTCCGGATTTCTGGTTGTTCTCCTCTACAGGTCGCATTTCTCAATCGATTCTCTTGAAAATTTATAAGCCGGGTCGACAATTATATAGAATTTTTGTCAAGTCAGTTTTTGGACAATTTCAAATGTATTTTTTTTCGATGATTTCTTATGTTACTACAGGTCGCATTTCTCAACCGATTCTCGTGAAATTCTGTGAGCAGGTCGATAATTACCTATATAGAATTTTAGTCAAAATAGTTTTTAGCGATTTAAAAAATAAAACTTCGCGGGTTTACAGCTCACAGAGCCACTAGTAGTTCTTAAAGCCATTTGTTGTCGTATTTTTTATTAATTCCTTATAAACTTATTAATTACGAACCTCGAGCACAAGTGATAGTCATTAAGATCGTTATTTGCAATTCTTCAAGTATGAAATTATAAGAGCCATCTTGAATGAAGGTGGAAAAAAAATCTCTTGTGTAATACAATAAATGTCACACAAAAGTTTCTTAGAATAGAGTAATAGCGCAAAGGCTTCGATACGAAGTTATCAATGGCTGTCGATCCTTGCGAGCAAATGAGTGAATACGTTGGGTGTGTGATGTCCAGGTGTAAAAAGACGTATGTCTAGTACAACTGTATTGAGCATAAGTTATTAGTATCTGAGTGATTTCATTGTGAGTCCAGACCTTGCACGTGTGGCCACGTCGGCCAATAGGTTAACTTTTGTCATTGTGAATCAAAAGCATTGCTCCATTTGATTTCAGTATTGCGATTCTACGTCAAAAGTAACTATGTAGTTTCTTTTAGTGGCTGGGGTTGTTACCTCTGTACATCCACAGTAAGTACCTACATTTACTAAATCTGTGATTGTGAGGAAAATAATATTTTTTCTTGTATGAATAGGTTATGTGTATTAACTATATACAATGTGTTACCGGCATGCGGGCTTTTCTTTTAATAGGCTACTTAAGGCCGTGCAACGAGAAATATCGCGTTCTTTGAAACGCTCTTCTGCGCCTACGAGGAAACATTAAGAATTGATTTTCAGACATGATTGACTATATCACGGCGTTTCTGACAATAGCCGAAATATGATTGCTTAAAATTTTCTCGATATATAAAAATCCGAATTTGAGTCTTTATTTTCCTTTTGTAACTCACCCTACTAAAACAACGCATTATTAAACGACACAATTAAGTTAAAATGATGGTAATTTCATCTAAACTCTATCACAAGGAAATTTAATAAAACTGCACACAGTTAGTTATTTAACGAGATCTGTCTAAAAAAGCCATTCCCGAAGAGTGTTATATCCCGTTTTATTGGGCGCGAAAGACACAAGCGGCTGTCTTTCACATGGGGCGTGGCTGACCGAATCGAGGCATCCCCTTAAACGTAGTTCCTTAATCTAACCATGTGCCTAATTTTCATATTTACTAAAATTAGGACTTGCCACCAATGTACCACAAAGTAAATTGACAACACAGTACAAATGACAGCCCTAAATGTTTTGTTTACTATACGACGTTATCTTAAGCAGTGCACCTCGGACATTGAAGGTGCGAAGTTAGGAAATTTAATTTTGCAGTTAATACACATAATTATGATTTGCTAATTTATGGATATAATTGCTAATGGAATATATTATTATCAGTTTCAATAAATGACGCATGCCCGTAACGCACTGTAATAGCTATGGAGTACCTATCTAATGATGCGAGAAGAATTCATAGATTACCGACCTCCTGTCACGCATGATATCAAATCATACAAACGCAGGATACTCAATTGTGGACCTAATCAATAAGTAGGTAATTAATTAAAAATATTATCTGCTGCAAATGTTAACTGATCAATCGCGATTACATTGATGCACGCTATAATCGCTGCATCAGCACATTTCGGCCGCAGAAGTCATTATTTAATGGAGTCCCTCGAGTGTTATCGGCGCGATTCTCCGCCACTCCAGCGCTAACGCAATAAAAAATCCGCCCGCGCTTCGTCACGCAGAAGCCTTTATTTTGATAGTGAATTCGGTTACCCGCCACCCATTGTCCCCGCGACGTTTGATTATTGATTTTTACGCCAAATATTCTTTTTTCAAAAATCCCCATTCAACGAAATTATGATTTCTTTTAACATTTTGATGTATTTAATGCTCCACAAAAGGATGATGCACAATGTCATTAATAACCCGTATGGAACTTGTCGCGATTCACATAAATGTATTATTATTTTCGGATAAATCCTCCTAGGTAAACACTTAGGTATGTGAATCTATCGTTTCGCAAGTCACGCTTACTGTAGCCGAAAAACGTTGCACATTATGCCCGATTACGCACCGGAAACAATCGATGCAACACGTTGCTCTGAATATACCGGTCTTAGGAAAACAACGACGCAATACGCTGCAGTCTCATTCGGTACCTTATAACTACCAAAGGACAACATGATATAGTTGCAGATCTCTGATATGGGGTATTCCGTGAAACCTTGCGGCATCGATGGACAGTGACGCGGCCGCTCTTAATCTCCTCCCAATAGAAGATCAGAAAGGAGTTTCGCGCAAAGTTGTTTACTACAGTACGTCTAATCCTTTAATCCTCCAAGTATCGCTACCGTTCAGACACGGCGTTTTAGCCTACAACAATGCTTAATTGTCACTGAAATAGTATACTTATCCCCTTTATCTTGTGTGTTCGGACTCGCCGCTGCCAAAAGAAACCTCACAAAAGAGTTTGTTTGTGTCCGCTTTGCAACAGTTGTTTGTGGGCACCAGCATCAAACGCGCTACCGCGCGGTGTTTATATTTAATACGTTTCTAATGTCCTTTCTACGATGTTTACATAATACGGACAAAGCGTCCGTGCGCGCTTTTACAAATAAAGTTTACTTGTTGTAGGTATTCAATTAAGTCAAATATATTCCAACCAAAACATGCCCAACGCATATCGTCTCATTGTGTAGTCGACAAAACTAACACTAACGTGAACTATGAGAAAGAACAAAAAGCGAGCGACCCTCAGAAAAAAACTATTCAGTTCGAAACCATCAATTCGAGGAAATTTATTTTATTCTGGCGGCAAACAGGAGGAAATATAATAGGTCTCGTGCTTGTTTTGGTGAAGGTTAATATAATTATTAAAAGAAGTCGTAGAAAAACCGTCTAATGAAACTCTATCTTAGCGAAATCAGATCTCGGCCTGCCCACACCCGGATCACGTAGAAAGCCCAAGTTTATTTGATATCAGTAAAAATAAGGCAAGCGGAGGCGGCGCTCAGCAGCTCATAAGCCTTTATATAAACAAATCATAAATTAAGTTATTGCGGAATAAAACCAAGTTTTTTCTTAAACAATTTGTACCTAAAGCTTTAAATGTCTATAAAATACTCGTATAAATCTTTTTTTAAATTACTATTCGAATTGGTTTTCAACCAAAATTGGCAGGATCTTTATTTCTATTATAATTTATACAGTCAAAGGCACCAATATTCAGGGCGTCCCACGGCTATGCCACACGGAGGGAAAATACTTTTCACCTCAGTGGCTCAAACACGGCGGTTTTGCTGCTTGAAACCAGTGATAAAAAAGGAACATTGAATAAATATTAATATCAGTTATTATTAAAAATAAAAATGAGCAAAGAAATACTTAGAATCTTCGAATCTTTAGTATATTTTTTTGTATGTATTTTTTTATTTTGGGTGAAACCCGTTTTTTTTGTAGAGACATACCTTATTAAGAACTTAATTAGGTCTACATTTTAATTGATACTATTTCATAACGAGAGTTATACACTCTACTTTTCACTTCGATTGCGAGAAAATAAATAAACAAAGGTTAACCCACCCAAAATTAACAATAAATTCCACGGCGAAGATATATACTTTTGCAGCATGTTTTTTTTTCTATACTCCTTTGACACACAAAACATAGACACTGCGGTTCGCGCGCAACATTCACGCGCGAAAAAAGCTAAACTGACTGCGCTTCAAAGTGTTGCTCGAACGATTTAACCACTTTTTTAATTATTGTGAAATAGGGACTACTAGAAACTTAATCTTTAGTCTCTTTAGAAAAATTAATTATCTTTCCAGATTGGTCGATTTTAGTAAAGCTGTATTCTGGTTGGTTAATACCCAATACCAAATATTTTTTTAAGAGTTAAATTAGTGTTCTGTGATTGGTGGATTTAATAGGTGAAGTATTTTGATTGGTTAAATTCAAATGTTTTGTAAATCATAAATATGTATTCATATTTTCCCTAGGGGTTAAATGTACTACTTTAGCCCCGCTTGACAAGTCTAATATGACGCACTTTTCGAGCATGAGAAGTGAAAAATAAATATACTTACACAAAATTTGTCTTTCACCCTTTTATGAGATTCATTTAGTTGTATGAGTATATTTATTAATAATTATTAACCAATTAGATACAAATCGGTGATTTATCATGAACAGATATATTTTTATAGATACATGAATGAATAATTGTAAGCGCAACACAGCAATATCATTTTGGACGTTTATTAGTTTAGTTATATTTAGATTTATATTTTTACCCCTATTATCGATACAGCCAGTAATTTTTAAAAAAAACTCAAAACTCAAAATATTCTTTATTCAAATAGGCCTAGCAACAAGCACTTTTGAATCGTCAGTTATGTATTACATAAATTGAATCTAATTATTCAGAGCAATTTATTGATGCATATGAAATTATAAAAAAGACATGAATTACTATAATGTATGTCAAAAGAGAGTATAATAAATTCACAAAAAGATCGTCAATATGTAAAATAAAAACATAAAAAATTGTATAATCTAGACAGTTTCTAGAATAAAATCTGAATGTCAAGAGGAAAATTTAACGTCAACATCTAATGTCATAGTTATGAAAATAGTCATTAAGATGTAATGTCATAATTATTAAAATATAATTAGTATTTCAACCACAATTATACCCACGGTGTTTTATCATTCATGTAGTCTTTTGTGCTATAATATGCTTTCGATATGAGTTTATGCTTTACATAAGTCTTGAATTTATTAATAGATAAATTAGTCACGTTTGTAGGTAGTTTATTATAAAACTTTACACAATTACACATGAATGATTTTCTTATTTTTTGGAGCCGAGTGGAGGGTACCGCAAGCTTATATTTGTTTCTAGTATTAATATTATGTATGTCACAGTTCTGTCTAAAATTTACAATATTTTTGTGTACATACACAATATTGTCATAGATGTATTGACAATGCATTGTCATTATATTAATGTCCTTGAACTTATCTCTAAGTGAGTCTCTATGTTTCATCTTATATATTGCTCGAATAGCCCTCTTCTGCAGAATAAAGACAGTATTTATCTCTGCAGCACTGCCCCAGAGTAAAATACCATATGACATAATACTATGAAAGTAACTAAAATATACTAATCGAGCTGTCTTCACGTCTGTTAATTGACGGATCTTGCTCACTGCAAATGCTGCAGAACTCAGTCTATTCGAGAGATTAGCAATATGGGGACCCCATTGGAGTTTTGAATCTAATGTCAAACCAAGAAAAACAGCACTATCAACTAGTTCCAATTCCTCATCTTTCACAGTGACACTAGTTTGCGTGTGATTTACGTTACTCGTGACGAACTTAATACATTTAGTTTTTTTCTCATTTAACAATAAATTGTTGAAATTAAACCAATTAACTATTTTATAAATGGCATTAGATACATAATTACAAGCTTGTTGTTGCCGTGTGACTTTGAATATGAGTGAGGTATCGTCAGCAAACAATACTATATCATGGTGGGTCTTTACGAGGTATGGCAAGTCATTTATGTAGATAAGGAATAGGAAAGGTCCCAATATTGATCCCTGCGGTACACCCATAGAGACCAATGAACCCGGCGATCGCTGTCCATTCACGTCGACCCTTTGAATTCTATCATGTAAGTAAGACTTTAGCAAATTCAGTGCCGATCCTCGAACGCCATAGTAGTGTAGTTTCCTGATCAAAGTTTCATGACATACGCAGTCGAAGGCCTTGGACAAATCACAGAAGATACCTAAGGCATCATGTGACTCCTCCCAGGCATCGAATATATGTTTTGTTAGCTCGACAGCAGCGTCAGTTGTCGAGCGACCCCGCGTAAAACCAAACTGCTTATGATGCATTAAATTGTTAGCATTAAAATGTTTTATTAATTGGGATAAAACTAGTTTTTCAAAAATTTTGCTAAATGTAGGTAGCACAGATATTGGTCTAAAATTATTGGGGTCAAAAGTGCTACCAGACTTGAATAAAGGAGTTATTTTACTGTGTTTCATTAGATCAGGAAACTCACCACAATCAACACTGTTATTAAATACAACCACTAAATCAGGCGCTATGACTTCTATTAGAAATTTGACAGAATGGACAGAGACTCCCCAGAGGTCACTAGTTTTTTTGACATTAATTGTTTTAAATGCCTTTACTACGTCTGAGGCATTAACATGTACAAAATGAAAATCTCTACTACATTCTGGGGCGTTGTCTTTTAATAACACAACGGCAGACGAAGGTGATGAATTTAAATACTGTGTTGTGGATACTGGTATCTCACTAAAAAAATTTTCGAATACTGTTGCTACTTCTAAACTTGAATCTATAATTTTGCCATTTATTTTTAATTTAGGGTCATTCATTGTGTGCTTTGATCTGCCAGTTTCCACATTAATGACTTTCCATGTTGTTTTGATAATATCGGAGCTATTTTTTATTTTCTGGCTTAAATAAGTACGCTTAGCTATTCGACAATCTATTTTAAATTTTTTCGAATATTGTTTAACATGTTCTTTAAATTCATCACTCGCATTTAATCGAAAAAGACATATACCTTATTAAGAACTTAATTAGGTCTACATTTTAATTGATACTATTTCATAACGAGAGTTGCCCATATAAATTGTATGAGTAACTTTCGTTACGAAATGGTATGAAAATGAGGACCTAATTGAATCTTTAGTTAACTATGTACCTACTTACACAAAATTTGACTTTCACCCCTTTACGAGATTTATTTAGTTGTGTGAGTATATTTATTAATAATTATTAACCAATTATATACAAATCGGTGATTTATCTTGAACTATCTGATCATCATGAACTATGAACTGAACTGTATTTTTATAGATATATGAATGAATAATTGTAAGCGCAACACAGCAATATCGTTTTGGACGTTTATTAGTTTAGTTATATTTAGATTTATATTTTTACCCCTATTATCGATACAGCCAGTAATTTAATCGAAAAAGACATGTAAATAATATAAGGTAAGTAAGTACATACCAACCTCGCACACGTTGCGTCAACCGACAGATAAAAGGCACTTTTTTGCGCGCTTCAAAGTTTTTGCGCATCAAAAACTGCTTTATAACGGGTTTGCAACCCGATAACGCTAACACCTTGATCAATGTGGGTTACTAGAACCGGGCACCGGTGTATTAAAGTTTTCCAAAGGTTTTTACACTTATTGCCCAAATTGAACGGCTGCATTGGTGTAAGCCGACACCATCCGGAGTTACGTTAACTGTTAAAAAAGAGTGCAAATGATTTATACCTACGCAGCAATTGTCGTAGCGTACTTACTTGCAGTTAAGTCTTTGTTGCAAGTCACTTTGGTGCAGTTAATTTTATACATTACTCTTGTGTATGCCTGCTATGTGTAGGAGGAGGCACAGGCCTCAGGTACACAGACCCACAAGCACAACCTCCGCCCATAGGTGAGAGGAGGCTGTGACCAACTCCAATAGGACGTATATAGAATTATAGACTGGTGATGATGGTGATGTGTATACCTAGATGAAATATAGATGATTGTAGCGTACGTCTGACTTCTACATTTTACTATTAATTACTCTGATAACACCTCGAATAAAATTAGCGTAATCTTATAACATAACATTAATACGTTTTTAATCTTTGTGTTTTACGTGTTGATAACACCGCGACTGTACTGTGACAAGTTATCATAATTCTATAACAATACATCCAATTCATATTTAATATTTTTAAGGCAAGGCCCACTCAGAGACCTGACGAATACTGAAGTTAGAGCTTGATATAGAATTATACTACTCAAAAATATTGTGGACTGAAAAAGAAACAAAGAAATGAAATAATCGAACAAAATAATGATAAATGCCTTGGTAACTGTCAAAAAATCCTAAATATCATCGTAAAAATAAACTTTCATGCTGCAGATTTCCTAATTATCAACGACAAACAGGATAGGTTTTTTGTTTTTTTTATTGTTCTAATGAATTAACCGAACAGATTTTTCATAAGTGATCCAGTGTGAAAATGTTTTAAATATTTACGAAATTACACGCAGAGCTTCCCTCGAGAGCGGGATGGTTAATTGGAAACCCACGTGTGTTAGAGGGGGTCATTTGGACTAGAATGACCTTGTCTTAAGTAAGCATCAGTGCGTACGTTTTGTTTTGTGTCAAAAAATGTTTCGAAAGCAATGATTTCAATATTTACACTGTGTATTCATTCGCAAATACTAGTACAAATTAGGTTTATGTATAAAAAAACATAAAGGTACTTCATTTTACATTTGAGCTGATAAGTACAAGAGAAATACGACTAAAAGTTAATACGTTCAGCTCCAGCAAGGTAATTAACCATACAAAAATTACACGAATTCGTGTTACCGGCACTGGATGCGTTAAACGTGGTACCTCCTGAAATCCCCGGATCTTCCATAAAGGTTTTGCAAACATTGCTCAACAGATTAGAAGTAGAACTGAAAAGTCCGTGCATTGCTCAAGTAACCGCCGCGTATCAATGGGAATCGGGTAGTTGTCAATGACCCCCCAACAGTGCAGTCGATAGTACGACCTTGACAAAAATCAATACACAACCACAAGTGCACCATTATGAACTGATCAGCTGATCTCGTGTGCCGAGTTCAATGCACTTTGCATTGTTCTCGATGTACCCATAAAAAACGCATCTGTATAAAAAGCGTGTCGGCCCTACAGAAAAAACTCAACCCTTTCGCTGCATCGCGTGGCAGGTACCCCTGCAACCCTTTACAAAAACGCTTTCAAAAAACACACGGGGAGGCGAAAGGGTGAAAAGGGTTGTATTACGCATGCGTCCCTGGGGATCACTGCCCTGCAGCCAGTTTTTTACAATGGGTTTTTAATCGATCGCATTACCATTGTTTAAACTAATAATACCTACCTACGCTAGCTTTCTAACAAAATATTGTATTGTTAATTTATTGGAATCAATACGAAAGTTGCTGTGGAAAATAAATAGACTGGGTAAATTATAGGAAGCGAATTTAAATCAGTTCTTTTAACACACATCCTAATATTTTAAGTAGGTACTTACATTTAAAAGAAAGTTGGAGATATTTTATTTAACAAATATGTACCTATGTACCTAGAACAGTAGTAGAAACCAACAACAGCATAACATAAAAGCAGCATGAAACAACTGAAAAAATAAAGCGAAACCTCTGCAACATCTTTATGAAAATAATGAAAAAATTGTAGGTAAATATCGTTTAGCAAAACAAAGATAATCGATAGAGAGAGTAAACGACTGCATTTGAATATCTCGTATTTCAATTAATTGTACCTAAGTAGTAAAAAAACGATTCGTTCCCTTGTTGTTCTCGAATAAAACGCGGATACCAGACGTCATTAATATTCATTTATATGAAAATTGCTATAAAAGCCAACAAGAAATAGGGCGCACCTTCTCAAGTAATTCCTCGGGGCTATAATAAGAACAAATTTAACATTAACGACAAACGCACGTAATTCGATAATAACACAAACAGTTCTAGCAAAAACACGAACAAAGCTACCAAACAGTGGAGCGAAACTATAATTAAGAAAGATAAATATCGTTTATTACAGTTAGGAAAGTCGATTAGAAAAAACTACCCCTTTCACCCCACAATTTGTAACCCGTGCAGTGCCCACGCCGACACGCAGCGTGGCTGTGTGCGTACCCACACGGCAGCGTACCCACACGCCGCTCGCAAATGTGGAGTGCACTTTCTCATTTTAATATTAACACTATCGTGCTGTCTTGTTGTTACCTTCTATGATTAATTATAAATAGGTACTTTCGGCAAAATATCACTATAACAATCTTTTTGCCGTTTTGCTAACAAAATCAATTTGGTGCTATTTAATGACGGGTCACATTCAGCTTTATTATACATACCTTTATCTTGAAGAAACAATAAAGTCAAGTTCTCTGTTGTAAAGAAAAACATTTTACCTGTTACTTCGTTTTACTGTTTTAATTTAACGTGTAATAAGAGTTGTAAACACTAATAAAAACGTATAAATGAAATAAATGAACTTTATTCTGCAAGTAGGCCGCAAAGGCACTTTTACAAGTCAAAAACTACTAGCGTTTCTCAAGAGACCACTGCCGAGAAGAAACGCCGAAAGAAACTCGACAGTCAGTCATTTTCTCCAAAATATACTTATTACAATGATACTACTTAACCTACTTAAGTAAATGTAAATGGTACACAACAAAAGAGAATTGAAAGAAAAACGAGGAAAAAATAACAATAGGTATTTACAATGTGTAGTTACACAAGAAAACAAAACATGTCGAATCGTTTGATATGCTTTCCTGCATGAAATGTGTCAACTAGATACAATGAAAATATTAGACTCTTTACGCTATTTAGGTATTTGGTTTGGGCCATGCATTTCTGTCTGTTAGATAGGCCTCAACCCTGTAATAAGCCTTTAACATCAAAGTTTTTTTTAGGTAATTTTTAAGAGCTGGAAAGGGTAAATTCAAAATTTCATCGGGTAACTTATTATAAAAACGAACACATTGACCTACAAAAGACTTGTAAACTTTACGGACACGAAACTTGTTAGTGGCAATTTTATTTTTATTCCTGGTATTAAAATTATGGATATCAGAATATATAACATATCTTTTACATAAACTAACCAAGTCTACCAAAGCTACCCACATTAATGGGCTAAAAACTCATAACGTGATCGTGGGGCGCCGTTCAGTCACCATAAAAACAAAATGCGTATTTTCAAGTAGCATATGTCCGACTATCATAATAAACGATTATCATAATTACAAAATACATATTTTCATTGGTTATAATGTTTAAATACTATAACACTCACTTATTAGAACCACCTTTTCTATCACCTTTAACTTAACTAATTTATATTTTATATAATACACATTAAGTATAGTAATTATAAAACTGATAACAACATAAAAAACCTTATCTCCCGAGCCAGGATATTCCCGACGACATATCTATTCATAAAAAATGACCGCGGTAGACGACGGCTTACACGAACACCTTTATGTAGAATTTAGATTATGGCTTGTTGAGATACCCCCTAAAATATTTCGGTATTATGTGGTTTGGCTCTCTGTAGTCGTTCCTTCATGACTGACGATCGTGATTATCTGATGTCTTTTTGAACAGTACGACTTTCTTCCACCGGCTTCTATTAGTGCCCATCCGCCCCACATCGTAGAACTTGCTGATGAGACATATAAATGTAGGTATATCATATCTATCATTAAATTGCTTATTTTAATTTATTAATGTGACACTGATATTTTTTAATTAATGTGACACTGATATTTATTTGGCAATGCAGCCAGCCTTCTGAATACCCTACCCACTGATTGCGAATTGGGACAATTTTATATCTTCATGTTTTACTATTTTTGTCTAGATTAAGTTTTTATTTTATCTTTTGTTAATATTACTGTATTGATCTTATTATTGTCATGTATTGATTAAATAAATTAACAAAAAACCTGTGACCAGAACATGAACCTGTTTAATTATAACTTGTTTTTTTTCTGTATTTGTTGACTTATAATGTATCTGGTTCTTTATTAAATAAATGAGTGAGTGAACTCCACTGCTCCTCTTCAACTGGTTAAGACAGAAAATATCCAGAAGCTGCCTCCATACTCCTAACCACGTACAGAAAAAAATGTTACAGTTACATAACGCTTTTCCATAATAATAGAATCATTATCGAAAACAGAAGAGCGGGCAGCTGATTTATTGGACGATAATGGTCGCTGTCATAAATAGCTTTTTTAATGAACTTTTTTTTATTTAGCTCAACCAAGAACACCGGGCTCTGGTTTTTATTAATGCACTGTTTCAAATTATGTATGCATATCCCTTTTTTAACTTTATTCTTTATTAAAAAACGTGTTTAGAAAAACAGCTAGTCACCTTGTGTCGCGTGGGGAGAGGTATGATTAGATTGAAGCTAAGCCCCGTAGGTACGAGTAGTAGCAAGCTAGCGGCGTTTCTAAATCGTATCTGCCTAACTAACAATATAACATTTTGACTCCATGATGTTCATGCAGGGGCCCAATCTGAAACGCATTATTGACGTACCTATCTATTTAAATTATTGGTCCTGGTTTAGACGGCATTTTTTACGTTTTTGTGTCAGCGTGACATGCGATAAATACAATTTTTTTTGTTGATGGCTTTCACTCGGCATGACATTTTTATGTTATCTACCTACCCACATTTTTGTTGAAAAATGGGAACATGATGATGTGCCTAACTATACCTACCATTTTGAACTGTATTTCCTTTAAAAAAGGAGATAACTTGCTCAGGTAAATCCATATTCGTACGTGTGTACATAGATTTAATTAAACGTTGCATTGTATAGGCGAAGACGTCGCAACTTTAATAATCAACAGTATTTTCTGTTCTCATACTCTGAAAGTAGGTCATTGTTCACATAGGTGGCGTGCTGAAAGTGGCACTTTTCGGCTTCAGCTCTAAAAAGAAAAAAGTACGGTGAATCGTAGTTAGATTGGGCAAAGGCAGTAACCAAAACAAACATAACTACGATTAATTGTTAATTTAAAAAAATATAATGAAATGGTCCATACACAAACATTGTTAACGTCACTCACCAACAGTTCCCGCCATTCTTCATATTCGAAATGAAAAGCAGAGTGTTGAAATGGGTGAAATCACCCATTTCAGCCTTAAACTATTGGCGCTCTCACTTCGTTCGAGCGCCTAAATATCTCGTCTTAAATGGGTGGCTTTCAACCCTCGATTAACAATCTACTATCCATTTTACAACTACCTAAATCAACAGTGTAAAACACATCTTAGCTTACGTAAGCCTTATTTTATTTCATACTTGTTACTCTTTGCGAATGTTTGAGTGGAATTAAAAAACGCTAATAAAAAACAAACAATTACATCCAATGATATTCCCGTTATTCCGATGCGAGTCTAACATTATTCTCCTTGGTTCTGTGAAATTATCGTAATACGAAGTAAACTAACAATCGTCCGTAATTCCCGTCACCCACATATGTCGCGACCTTGACAAATGCACGCGTCCGGAATCGCGAATGTGGCATCCGCGATCGTGATTTATAGTTTTAGTCGGCTCCGATATTGGTAGTTGCATTTTGAGCGCACGTGTACGTTTACAAAAATAGACTTTAATGATATGGTCATAAGAGCGGTTCAATGCTAAATACGAAATGTGACAACTATAGACGTAGTGGAGCGCAGTTGAAGTAGTATCACAAGTAATGAGTTCTCGCGAAACATTCTTGTCATTTATACTCTGATAGTGACACAAACTTTTCTGATCATCTCTATCGAGAGCCATGAGGACTGGACTAGTGGCAGAAGGCACTGCGGCAAGCGTACATGAGATCTCAGCACTGGAAGTTTCCAAGACATCATTACTCCGCTCAGCGCCGACTTAAAACGAGTTAAAAATTCACCAATTCCCCGTTGAAAAAAAGAGTTAATATTGATCGTAGATTTCTCGTCGTGGGGTGCAGCGGCCGGCTGAGTCACCCCACGGTTTTTTACTCACCCTAAGTTATATTTTTTGTAGAACCCCCTTCTCCCCCCCGACCCGCTTTAAAGGATGAGTAGTCTCTATGGAAACGGCTCGATCTAATTTATAGGGAGAAAGTACGGATTGCTTAATTATGAATTTAAAATGTGTCTGCTAAGTAATTAATTAAAAATTTTCAGCTCGCATAATTTTAACTTAGTTCAAATGAAAAGATTCTGTAATTTACCTGAAAACGTTTTTCATGGCGTGGGACGTCAATTAACATTTCATTAAGATTTCTTGTAACTGAAACAAAACGTAATTTTAACTTTATATGATTTCGTACATATTCATCATCTAAAATACGGACAGAATAAGGATAGTGATTAAAATTTTTATAGTGTGTGAGAGGTCGTATGAGGGACCGGTTTATGAATACGCAAGGGTTGATAGCGGCGAGGCGAGGGCACGCGCGGGCTAAAAAACTGTGGCCCAGCAAGCGTCAGTTGGCGCGTTTTTGTGGCGCAGAGCGGCCGGGCGCGGCGCCGGCGCCGACGCGGGCACAGGTGAGTCCACTACTTTATACATCGCTGCAATTGTTTCGGATCCGTCACGCTTTTGTAAATTAATTATTAAGCCGGTTACACACGATGACTTTTGTAGCTATACAAACACGAACGTCGCGACGCAATATATGTATGGATACTGTATCGCCTTGTTATATGGAATAATTTACAATTTTGTCGAATTGTAGAGTTGTTTAAAGTTTTATAGTATCCTTTCAAAGGGTCTATTCAACAATGCGTATTGACATGTTATGAATATGGCATATGTTGCACGTCGTTTTGTACCAACGGCATGTTAATATTTAAGGTACGTAGTTGAGTCAGATAGACCTCCCGATTGCATATAATATGACATTAACTTAACGCTCTCTTATTCATAACGCCATTCCCTTACACAATCCTTCCTAATTCCCTCCTCGATTTACGACTCTACGGAAGCACAATAGGTACCTATCGATCTATTACATTTGCGGATCATAATAATTAGATCTTGTGGGTTAGGCGAAAAAAAACAATGGCGACAATGCTGCCTAATGAGCCATAAAGAAGAAAACGATACGTAGAGCAAGGCTAGACAAAAGAGGGCACGGCGGGGGTGGGGACGCGCGAGGGAGGGAGGGAAATGGTGGGAGAGCTAAATTAATTTGCGCGCTCCCGCCAAACAAAGGCACGCTAATGGAACGCGGCGAATGGAAAAAATGCCACCGTCCGCTCTCCGGCGACTTATTTTTTGTAAACACAACCTTTGACTTTCGCAAATGAATAACATTACACCCGGCGCAGTGGCCGCGCTTTGTCCTGCTCTAATGAGGAAGAACGATCGCGAAAACACTAATTGTTCACTCGAAACTTCGTTGCTGATTTAATTACTCCCAACGGAACGCTGTTATGACGATTAATTTTATTATTTGATTTTTCAAACGGAAATGTGAGATTTAGCGGAACTGAAAGCAAAATAAAGTTGGAGGAAAATCAAGTTAACGTTTAATTGAATGAACGAGATCGCGTTATCGGATCAAATGATTAATTTTGCGTGAAGCACTTCGTTAGTGCTATCTTATTACCAGAATTCTGAGCCGAGCCTTTTATTGCTATTATTATAACATTCCTTTGATATGAATTGTTTGTTACTGTGATGTAGATGATTTGTAGCAGCTACGCAGTCACCATCTGGGCCTCTATTCTCGCACCACAAAAATCGAACAAATTATCTGAATTCCCATAAAGGTAGTAAAGTTGGGGCACTTTCATCCAATGAAGGGTAATTTTTGCTCATATGAAAACCACGCAAGTTCTAATAAAAAATATATAAAAACGTCGACGGTTGGGTCAAATCAACTTCATGGTGTATTGTCAAATAATTTTAAATATAATAATAAAGCCTAGACTGAGTCAATCCCAACTGTCAAATTTACCCTCCAGTGCTAAAGTAACCCGACTTAACTGATTAAAGAAAGAAAACATTTATTCAATTTTCAACGACACTTGCGCTCATGGGTGCTTAGACAAGTCTCTTTTACTTAGGTAAAAGAGTAAAAATATAAGGGGTTAATTAATTAATAGAAATCGATATCCTCATATCTCCATTAAATATTATAATTACGTTTACAAGATTGGAATAGAATAGACTAGAATTGCAAGATTGGTCATTCATTATACTTTTTAATTATCAAAAATGACTTGAGTAAATTTTTACTACAAATGCTGATGCTGCCTTGCTACACGAAATGGGTTACTTATCTCAAAAGTTGAATGAATAAAAATGAACAAATCAAATTTCAATGGTTATTATATTAAATCATGGATCGAGATATTTATTGTAGTCGGTTGATGAGCTGATCACAATAAACCACCAGTTGTGATACCTAATAATCAGTTCTGAGAATTGTATTGTGGGTCGACTGGATAAGACTCATTTTCAAAGTATTGTGTTCCTAACCTATCCCGTTTGGATTCTTCAGTTAACCTGACGCACTTTACAAATTAAACTTAGGTACAGGAATAATCAGCTACATTTGTGAATTGACCGGGTCGACTTCAACCAAGCTGGTATCATGCATATAACCAAGCAGGTATATGTATCAGGAGTAGATACTGAGACGGAAACAATGAGCGGCGGCAGTCGCGAGATGTATGTAATTTATGGGCCAACCATTACGCGCACAGATTTATACTCGCCCAATTAAAACTTCCAAGCGCTGAAGACGTGAAATTAGTGGAAGTCGCTCACATTTATCAAGACATCAACGCCGCCGCGCGAAACTTCCAAAATTTAAATTAGAGACGATTTTTACAGCTGCCCCCCGAGGGGGGTGGGCGCTACCCTTTCCTTATAACGAGGAAGGCCTCATGCATTTTTATGTGCTTCTTTTTTCGCCGGCGTTTTAAACAAGGGGGTGAGCGTGGGGTGCGCCGGGGGGTGAACTTTTTTATTCGCGTCTTGATAAGTTAGGGTTGAAATTAGACGTTCGAGTTTCGCCCGCGGAATTCTTAATGACGAAAATTAATAAGTTTTCTTTGGAGGGTGCTTTTAAAAGCCGAGTTGGGTGCATGTATTTATTCGATACGGGTACTACCTGTTCAGGTCCGCGATATTTATTTAAATGAGAAAAACATTCACTCTGTTTCATGAAATAAAACATGACCTGTTAGTGTTGCAAGGAAACAAAAACAGTAGGTAATAGAATCCTATTGTGATAGAATTGTAAAAGAGTTGCCGACCCAGCTGGTAGTTTTAGTTTGTTGATTACTAACGTCTATGCCATTCACATGCCAATTTCTCTTTGTCGGTAGTAATAAAATTAAGTGCCACGCCAAAGGTCAACCTTTTATTGTAGGTAACAATATTTTTTGATTTTTTCACAAATGTGACCAACTGTGGCAAGGACGGGGGAGGGGTCAAAAAATCACAAAATTAGTGTGACATACTTTATGGATGACCCCTAGGTAGTCACACTGTCTTTTGTTTTATTTCTTCTACCTTAATGCAAGTAGGGAATGCAAATCAGTTATAACCAAAACCGAAAAAATTGGTTATTTCAGTCGTATCAATAATTGGTTATTTTAATTGAATATTCGGTTATTTCATTATTTTTTATTTCATTATACAGTGGAATCCGGATAAAGCGACAGTCAAGGGACCGGTGATATTACGTCGCACTAACAGGACTTCGCACAAAACGGACTGATTTACTTTGAAAATGTTTGATATCAAATCTAATTGTGTGGTGATTTCGAAGTCGTTAAAAGCGGTAAAATGTTATAAGCGGAATCGTTATAAGCGGTTTCTACTGTATTCTCATAATTTTCGTAGTATACCAAAACCTAACATAATTATAAACCAAGTAATTTAGGTGGTTACCTATCTGAAACACTAAAAATTTTTGTCCTTTTTTCGTTTCGGCTAAAACTATTCGGCATAAGTTGTTTCATTTTTTTTTCGTTTGTCCGAAAGTTCATTTCGAATGTTGGCGGCTGGTCATTTATGGTTTCGTTTTTTTATTTGTTTGAAACATTCATTATCCCCACTTATTGATTTGCCCGCAATGTCATTACTCCGATGTAACGAATCGGTTTCGCAAGTATTCGTATTTTTATCAATCACACATGCATGCATGCAAGCAAGCAAGCACGCATGATTTTTTAAGGCGCATAAAATAAACCTAACACCAGAAGACTAGGTCTTAGTCTTCTGAACCTAACAACGTTGGAGTCGGTTTTGCTCTGAAAGGTTTCGCTCGCTCGCCCGGTAGCCAACTTTACCCAGGCATGTGTAGAAAATGAAAACTAACCAAACGTGTAGAATGCGAAATGCAGTGATGGAGAAGTGAAAAATGGATTGTGAAAAAAAAGACGAAAGCAGTGAAAAGTCAAATGATCGTAGTGGTAAAAGTTGTTCGGACAAATGATTTACTTGGATAACATCAAAATGCAAATGAAAAAACTGACGAGTTGTATATTCGGAGAAGTATCACAAAACCTAAAAGTTTTCGGACAAATGAAATTCGGTAAAAAAATTTAGTGGTTGCGATAGATTACCAATTTAGGTACTGTACATAAAAAAAGTTACAACTACCGAAACTAGCCAAGTTCCGAGGAAACTCTCGGAACGCGAACATATTAACACATATAGTTTAATTTTTTGATAATTATTACTTTCTTGTATTCGTGTTATTAATTTACTATAGATAATATATCACGGCGCGTTTTTTCATTCTTTGGAGATAAATATAGAAAAAAACACAAATCTATGATGACATGTTAGTGTTAGTCTACCTAATTCATTACGTTATTAATGTGTACACCGTAGGTACAGCATAGTATTTTACGATAGAGATAATTAGGTATGTATCATCCCACCGCGCTAACTGAGCTTAATATTCAAGTAGGTACCCATTTCAAGAATTAACTGCTAGCAGAAATCTAGGAGGCCGTGGTTAGTCTAATTGATGTGTGTAGTTCGGGCGAGACGTGAAGGAGGTACGAGGTGAGCACAAGCACATGGAGACACTTGTTGCTCACATGCGGGCATGCGCCTCGCGCCAGCCGGCCGACACAGCGTGTGAGTAGGTGCACTAGGGCTGTATTCAACGCGTTTACTGACTGCTCGCAACATTGCTGGTTTTTTGTTACGTTTGGAGCGATATCATGAAATTTACCGTAGGCATGTTCAGCAAAATATATTTGTTAGAATAAAATCTGAATAGTTATTTTCCATACGAGTTCTACGTATGTAAACCTCATATGTAAAATACCTACGCAACCAGTTGATTGAACCCATAAACGTAAGTACTTGGCCTACCTACGCCTATGCGTACTTACCTATTAACATACATAACTGTCTACAGTCAACAATAGCTCTTGCTTTATTTTCATAATGAAAATTCTAAATGAATATTTATGAAAGTACATTAACGAGTTCTTTGCCAAATGAGGAATTTAACTCTAAATGAATGACTAGTAATATTTCGTCCAAGTTATAAATTGGACTCGGGTCAGCGGAAGTGGAGTTCCGCAATTACGAATAGAAATAAAAGAAAATGAGCTCAATCAATCGTGGAGATGCCTCTCCGATTACAAATTTATAATTCGCGCCTAATAAGGTCATTAACAACGCGCACTAAAACAAAGCAAGCGGCGAGCGCAGCGGCCGCGGCCGCGGCAGCGGGCAGCGGGCGCCATCCTTCCTCGAATCCGTGTCATTAATTTACGTAATGCGTAGGTACGCGCTATCCCCAAATATTTAAGAAGCCTCCTCCGGGAGCGCCCGCTCCTCCACTATCCCCCGCCCGCCACCCACCTCCCCCCTCCCCGCCTGCCGAGAATTATGGCGGCCGCCTTGTAATTATATTTTTTAATTTATCTTCCTTAGCGAATACAATGGAGGCGCCACCCCGCCACCGGAGCGCTTCCTTCTCATGCTGAATATTGTATCAGGCCGCTGAAAAAAGGAAAGAACGCTTTAATTACAAGCGAGAACGCGGCTAGCATTACGCGCTAAATATTTGATGTTGTCTCTTTCTTGTACTCCCCTGTCGCTCGCTGCTCTCCTCGGGCGACGTCAATAATTAAAGCACCTATTTAACTCATTCCTCGCGGACTGCCTTTGCCAACCACTCTGAATCTCTCAACATGTTTATTCTAACCCAATGAATACGCTCCATAGTTCATACACTCTTCCATCAGATAGTTACAACCTTTTGTTTACAATTTAATACAATACACACCTCATACAAACCAGTTACAAAGAGAAACAAAAACATGACATGGAGGTAAAGGTAATTGCATAATGAATTGTAACTGCTTAATATTACAAGCGAAAGTCTCTTTTCAACCCTTTTCTTTAGAAAGAGATCAAGTCATTATGCAATAATCCCCAGATGGTTTTGAAATAAATCATATGCTAAGTTTAGTGATTCCGTGAGTTTTAGTTTATACTTTTAACTTTCAGTCAGTAACAATGTGGGGTACATGTGTTCCTTGGGGTGGGTTGCACCAAGGTAAGATTACAGGCCGATCAAGTATGGCGCCGGCAGATGTCATTCCATAGTTAGAAACTTGTCAAACATTCCACACAATCAGATTTTAACGAACACCGCTTACGATTACAGTCGGTTTGGTGGAACCCACCCTTAATCTGCCAACACAGACGTTAACGACTCGGCAACGATTGTTTGCCAATATTGGTATTAAAGTTCACATCAGATCTATAACCGAATTATCACGAACAATAGAAGCCAAGCGCATCCCATATAAAGCAAGATAGATAGAATGCGTCCGAACGCCAAAGATGGCCCAAAGGATTTTACATTGTTGTACCATCAATACCGCTAGGTAGCCACGAAAAGTTTCATACGGAATTGATGATTTTCGCATTTCCCCTTTACTCGTGAGAAACCTTAAGGTCTGTTGCAAATGTAAGGTTTCTGGGTCAAAGGGATTACGGGATATGAATTTGGATGTTGGGACCTACCAATCGGGAAATAGGAGGCCTTATTATTACTTTGTTGAGAAATCAGTGTTTGTTTTGTTTTGAGATTTAATTTTAGTGCCGTATGTAAGCTAATTTCCTCGTATTCCACAGACGATATAGGTATACTAATTAATTCATGTTTACTTTCGTTTCATAATTTCAAAAGAGCATCTCGAATGGGTAACAGAAAAGAAGGTACCTACATACATTCGCAACTTATAGACAAACTCAACAGGCGGTCTTATAGCTAAAAAGAGATCTATCAAGTTGTCTAACGTTTGTGTGGCAAAAATGGAGCCTGGAACAAGTTTCATTTCTAGAGAGAGTAAGGTCAAGTGGGCTAGCACAACTCGCTGCCAAATCGCGTCGCGCGCGATTGTGCGGCACCAGTCTCATTCACACTGTAGTTACAAAGTAAAAAGAGAAGAGTTGATTTTCTCGTTTCGCGCCGTGGCGCGGCATCAGTTGTGCTAGGCCCGCTGATAGGTACACCCAACCCAGAAAGTGGTCTACCATTTTTGAACCTTAATGTACAAATAAGAGACTCGAAAAGTGGCAGATCACTTTCTTGGCTACTGTACATAGGTGTAGTATTCACAGCAAGTACAAGCAGACTTCGACGCAGTTAAGTATGTATACGTTGTTTTATTTTTACGATTTAATAAGGAACCCAGTTTTAGTAGCATTTCGTGGAATTCGTAAAGTCGTTTCATATGGCACTTGCATCAATAATTATTACAGAAAAAGATACCTACTGGAACAGAAAAGGCGAGTTGATTTATCGCTAAACAACAATCGCAAATTAAGGCGGATTCCTCGCGCGGACGGCGTGCAGCAGTACTTAGCGGAGACAAAGTATAAAGTAGCGCCCCCATCCACCCACTGAAAAACGTCTCTAATATTCTTTTGGAAACGGTGGCATTTACGGGCTATATTTTATCCCGAATTTGCATACGCTCCTTTTTTTCGTACCCGTCCTCTATTTTATCGGGGTGAGCATTTTTTTTCGTCCGGGGGTTAAGATACAAAAGGGTAAAGCGCGGGAGCCGGCTGGATAATTAAATTGCATCACATCGCAGAGTGCGTGAATAAAGTACATCTGTACGCACGTAGCGGTGCCGTACGTACAGTGGAGATTTTTTACCTCCCGGCAGAGATTGCGTGGCCGTTTGTTATTGTTTCACGATACATTAAATTTGACAATTAAAGCTTAATCTCCTCGTTATTCGGGGCGATGCTTTATCGCCTGCATCTGATTTCTCTGCTCATTGTAGTCTCCTCACTGAATAAAATTGCTTTTGGTATTTACTTTAGCGCTGTAAATAATTGGTTTCTTACACTATCATTTTATTCATTTTGCCCAAATGTGTACACGGTCATGTAACCCCTATAATACTTACCTAATGTAGTTTAGTAGGTATAAGTACTAAAGTTGTTCATGATGACGAAATAAAACACGTGGTATGCTATGTTGCATATTTTGAAAATATTAATCATTGTGCTTTAACTCTGTTTGTTTGTAAACGGTGCTAATGATGATACATGATCACTATATTAAAGTAGTTGGACAAGAGACGCCGACCGCGAGAATGCCAGGCCCCACTGCCAGCGATCGCTTCCGTGGAATGGGCTTACTTTGGCTAGTTTCAAAATTATTAAAAAATATTTATCTCCCCAAACGTGACTTTGAAAATATTAAGAAAAATATGCCAATATCGGTTTTTGTTCCCCTATCGATTTCACCAATAAAAAATATCGTACTTTTAATGCATCTCAAGATTTTTTTTTCATTGATTATCGGACTGATATTGGGGTTACTTTGATACCCCTTCTTTTTTCACGGTGTTCGATAGTAACCCAATAAGGAACAAAACTCCAATACTTCAAAGAATATCCGTTCGTTTTAAGTCACTTTGGGGTTACTTTGTAACGAAAAATGCGGATATTCC
This sequence comes from Epiblema foenella, assembly GCA_963556455.1. Taxonomy (NCBI): domain Eukaryota; kingdom Metazoa; phylum Arthropoda; class Insecta; order Lepidoptera; family Tortricidae; genus Epiblema; species Epiblema foenella. Next base: position 19,563,974 of record OY747099.1, on the reverse strand, counting down.
ATCAGTCAATTTTATATCGGTATAAACTATCAATCAATACGAACAGTATGTAAGTCACAGTCATAAGAGCTTTGTTTATCCAATAGCATTTTGCGAAGACACATAAATTTAGAAGTGATATGGGAAAATCCGCACTTTGCGCTTTTGCTGCCGACTCTGCGTTCTTTTATACGTTCTAATCATTCTCTAAAACAATAAAAACAAAAACAGTCAAAAATCCGACCAAAAAACTATCCACATTATCTAAATACCCTGAAAAATATATATATTCACTGGGTATGTCAGTGATCAAAGTAGACCCTCATAAGTGATCAATAACACCCCATACTACAAATATTAAAGAAAAGCAAATGGCCGCCAATTTTGCTATTTGCAACAAGGATCGATGTTATAGGCCGATATATGCCCGATTCAGTAAATTACATATACTAGTAATTAATGTATTTACTATACTGGAGTGAGAAGTTATAAACACTATAAAAGTACCTACGTAAAATGAGTAATTATATATTTTAAATTTTTTTTCATCGGTCAACGTGCCCGATCCTACGTCTGCTAAATACACACCGACAATGACGGTCAATGCAGCCAATCATAAAAAAACCATAGGATGCGTTCAGAAAACATATAACTAGTTTAAACATGAAGTGAAGTTTTTATCAAAGTAAACCCAGGAATTAAACTACCCCATTCCACTGAACGACAAGCGATACAACAAGGAAGATTTTTTTAAAATTAGGTATTTATTTTAAAAAGTATCTATTAGGCATAAAATAAAGTTTTACATAAATTAATTTTTAGTCTAATTACTTATACGAGCCCCAATGCAAATGAGTACGTCTGGTAGGAAAAAAATGTACTAAACTAACGTTAACCTAAAAATTCTGGGGGACGAAGGTGTTTGGAAGAATTAGCAATATAAAAACAGTATAAGTTATAAATCGTATTTTATTTATTCAATGAAAAAAAAAACGAACTTTCCTTGGTAATAAAAAAAACATTGTTTCACCAATTGTACTAAAATGCAAAAAAGTTCGTCTTTAGTGTTACCGACGCAGATTAGAACGTCTACCACTTGGTGGCGTCTCCTTTTGCATCTAAAACGGCTTTAATTCTGAGCGGCATTGTATCTACCAGCTGTCGACACTCTTCCGGGGTTGTTTCATTCCAAACACAGGTAAGTTTCTCTTTAAGATCAGCTTTTGATCTGGACGGGTCCTTTCGCAACTTCTTCTTCATTTTCCACCACAACGTTTCTATGGGAGACAAGTCCGGGCTGCTGGATGGCCACGACATGGTAGGTATTTTTTTCTTTTTCAGCCACGCCATCGTTGCTTTAGCGGTATGGCATGAGGCACCATCTTGTTGAAAAGTATACGCATTTTTATACTTTAACTTACGTATAGACGGCAGCAAACTCTCTTGTAAGATGCTTTTGTATTTTTCGGCATTGACGGTTCCATCTATAAATTGCAGACAGCCGACACCCTGTGCCGACATGCAGCCCCAAATCATTAAGGAAGCTGGAAACTTTACCTTACGCTTAAGACAATCTTTTTGAAATGCCTCTCCTTTTTCGCGAATGACTTTACTTCGTTCATCGCCTACTGTGACTTCAAATTTAGATTCGTCACTCCATATAATTTTACGCCACTGATCGACGGTCCAATTTCTGTACTTTTTGGCGAATTTCAACCTGTTAGTTTTCTGCCGTTGTGTAAGTAACGGTTTCTCTTTAGCAGTGTAAAAACCGTAGCCCATCCTCTTCATCACTCTCTTGCAAGTATCCACTGAAATGTTTTTTTTAATTGCGTCACGCCATAGTACCGTAAGTTCTCCAGCTCTTGCACGACGATTTTTCTTGATGATCTTCCTCAGAATCCTGTTTTCTGCTTTAGTAGTAATTCGTGGGCGGCCGGATTTCTTTAAACAAGAAATTTTGTCGTGTTTTCGATGATGCTCGATGATAGTTTGGATTGTAGACCTTGGCATAGAAAGGTCCTTGGCAATTTGGTACGTAGATTTGCCTTTATTGTTACTGGAGATTATAATTTTCCGCACTTCTTCAGTCACTGGCTTACCTCGTGCCATCTCGATAGAAAAACGATTTGGAGTAATAAAAAATTAGGCTGAATTTGCCCTTTTATATAGTGGTTTGTCATTTTACATGACAGAGAATATTCCGTATTCAATTTGAAAATAATATTTTATATTACGAACCCTGGTAAACAGGTTTTATTTTAAATAGACGACCTATTTTGCCTTAAATATGAAGCAGACGTAATTATTTGCGTGTGAGATGTAATATTTATAATTAAATTATTTTAAAATAAATAACGAGATGTACACTTTGTACAACTCAAAACTAAGCTAGCTTTAGTGACATTGCGTCTAGTGTATTCCATTAATCATCAAAGTCGATTCGGGTAGAAATACTAGTTTTTGAAAAAAAATACGCATGCAGAATTGCGACTAGACGAGCTATTTTGCATTGGGGCTCGTAGTTAGTAATAAAATAAACAAAATATCGATATGACCAACTCGTAGTGTAATTTAATTACCCAGCTCCCAACAGGATTTTATATTTCCTGGCAGTCGCGATGATTAACTAACAAATTAGGAGAAATCTTACCCTGCTCTAAGTCAAATTACCATAATTGCTAATCAAATGTTGTACGAGTAGCCGCGTCGTTGCTTCGTTCTAATTACAAATTCTAATTCCCTCTCTTGTTTCACGGGCCTTTTGAATTCGTAAATTATTGCCCTTGCTTCAGGCTATCAAATGAATTATATTACATAATCTACTCGTGCTTCAATTTGCCTTTAAAAGCGGGCACTTATTTACATTAATAGGAGCGCTCTGCGTGGACACTCATCGCGAGTAAGTAGGTCTTCTCCGCGAAATATCAGGATATTAATTAGAAAACTTCGAAACGTATATTCTATTTATTGCTCCTCGTGCTCGGTAATGACCGAGAAGCGCTTACTTAAATAGACTCAAAGAAATGAAAAACATCCATTCGGTAGGTACCAGCATGAGATAGACGACGCCGTTAATTTGTTTGAAGTCCAATTCCTCAAAGACAAATTCCTCCAAAGAAATATTTCATGCAAAACTTAATAACATTAAAACATTTTCAGTATTTGAGAGCGACGTAGCGCGCGATTTTAATTCTCTCACAAGTCTACTTACGAATAACACCGGCTCCAATTAAAAGCGCACGACAGCTTTGAAAAGCGGAATGAGGGAAAGTATAAGTAGGTGGGGAAATGTGCTCGTGTTTACGGAAACCTCCTCCGGCAAAATATTATCGCGAGACGAGCGCGATCAAATATTCAGGCGACGCGCGGCGGGCGCGGGACGCGGCCAACCCTCTCTAACTTTCAAGCCCTTCCCTTTGCACGCCCTACACTAATTACGTTTAGAGTTCTTAAGCGAAATTACTTAGGGCCCTCGCCACCCGCGCCTCCCCGCGGCCCTCCCGGAAATGAGGCGCGCTGGAAAACAAGAAAGAGGAAAGCGTTATATAAGAACACCGCTGTCTCTCCGCTCGGTCTAAATCTGGACAATCTAAAAGATGTTGATGTAATGATTTTTCCTTCATTTTCACGAGTTCTCTGTTCATGAGCGGTTGCTAAGTGAAAAGCAATTAAAGCACGGGCCAGTGATCCCACCCACCGCCAGCCTCCTTGCTCGCCGGCCCGGCAAGAAAGGAAAATTATTATAAACACGGCTTATTGTGTATATAACGATAACCGAATGTCACTTATTTCTGCAAGCTCAATTCTAATATTCGAATTTAAATGTTTCTAAATTATATTACAAGTTATACCTATTAAGTTCGTTGTTCGCGAGATTTTTTTTAATCTCCAAAAGTGACTCGACAAAAATTCTACATAATGATCCAACCTGCTCACAAAATTTCACGAGTAGCGGTAGAGAAATGTGACCTGTAGAGGGGAACAAACCGATATCCGCCAACAGAAACATACAAAATCATTGAAAAAAATTTTTTTTTGGAAATTTTCAAAAAGATACTCGACAAAAAACTAGATAATTACCGGACCTGCTCACAAAATTTCGCGAGAGTCAGTTGAGAAATGCGAGTAGAGGAACAACCGGAAATCTGGAAATCCGGACATACGAAAGCATTGTTGTCGAAGCTAAAGCAGAGACCATCGTTTCACTCGGTCAATTAGGGATACACTTAGGAAAATACGACTTCAAGAAACGAAAACCGCAAAAAATTTCAGGGAGTGGCTTTTATAAATGTAGAGTTGTAAACAAGAGATATCTCTTTTTACAATATTACAGTCAACTTCACATAGTTAGTAGCAGCCTAATATACCAAAACACGTCTTTATTATTACCTACAGGAATTTAGGCGAGTTACAATAGGTCTGGCTACTTGGCTGTTACTAAGTATATGATGCTGACTGTACCAAACTGAGTAACATCTCAATTCTTAATTATAGTACGCCAATTCACGGTCCTAACCACTCTACCTATTGGATCTACCTACATGTGCTCCTGTGTACTTGACAACTCATTGATTCTCAATAATTATTATAAAAACTTATTTACAAATTTGAAATAAATTATCAAATAGGAAATTAAGTTGTCTGAAAGAAGATTTGGCGCGAGAGTTCCTTGCTCACTTGAATGTTTGCGTTGACGGTAACTTCCGATTGGATGATCAAAGTCCCCAGCACTGTCTTGTTTCTGAAGAACATTTGAAAATTAGGAAATTAAACTGTGTGCTGGCACATAAAAGGTGCGGAAACGCGGTCGCGGCAGCCGTGAATTCGTTTAATTTGGGTGCCGCTGACGCGAGGTCGTCTTTATGTATGTCAAATACTGGATGAAATGTTAATATTTTCGGGACTCAATTATTCTATGGATTCGGTCGTTGATCGCAATATAAGTAGAAAACTAGGATACCTGGTATCTGTGTTTCTAAATTTTCTTACGATTTTATGAAGCTGTTCATAGCACAGCAAAGCACATTTAGAAGAGATCAAAGTAATGCTTTACAATACAATACAAATATTCTTTATTGTTCACCAGAAAATACATTGAAAACAAGATTAAAAATTAAACATGTTGATGGTAGACAACAGGCGGTCTTATCGCTAAAAAGCAGACAACCTTTGGGGACCCTTTTTTTACTGAGGACCGTAAACCGAAGTCGCTAAGTGGTTATGATTATTCATGTAATTACCCTTTCTAGCTATTCATGTACCCCGCCCGGTCGTATCACCCACTGCTAACAGCAAGTCCTTTTATTTCAGGAAAATTAATTCAGCAAACACTAATCACGTTTCTTCCCTTGCTCAACGGCTTAAATTAGGGGCAGAGAAATTACAAAACAAGAGGGAAACTTGCGGCTGTTTAATGAGATTTAAATAATTAATGAGTGTGCAAAATTGGTTTCTTTTTTTCAGCAGCGGTAGCGACGGCTTCGAGGGTCGCGATGAAAAAACAAGCCATAATTGTGACCCCGTCCAAAACTCCGCGTCTCCGCTTCCCAAATACTTATTACCATCGAGGGAGCGGCTGCTGCCATCATTTATAAAATGCATCCTATTACGACAGCAATTAAACTTTTGCGCTGGTATTTGAGAATATTTTGTTTTCTTACAACAATAATTGGGAGCTTTCCTGGCTTTGCCATCTGCGATTTATTAGACCTTACGCAAGCATTGTCAACAACCGCTATAGCAGTACCTATTTGGCCAGTTATTCTAATCAAATTGTTACATCATATATTCGTATCAACTGCTTTTCAAGTTTTGATCAAGTGTTATGATACCGCGTACATGGGAAGATCGAAGATGCGAAAAGTATGATTATAGTATAGCATAGCAGACTCATTTAAATACATCGCCTCCCTTATTCGTTTTGAAAGAATAACTGTTACGTCAAAATCCTGCTGGTATTGGAATGTTCCACATGATCAACCACGAAATAATTCCGTTAGAAACGTTCACATGAAATCTTGCTTGAAACGATTTTTTACTTAAAATGCAACATTCACTTCGTTGACTTCATTATTCTGAAATTGTATAATCGCAAAATCTTTACGGAATATGGAAATTGAACAATTTTCGTATTCAAATGGTCGTGATTGACATCTCGCCGGGCGGTCGGCGGTCAACCCTCCGCTTTCGCGGCTTTTGTGGACCCTGACGGCCATCCAAACCGATTGTGATCAAACCCAAAGACTATTTCAAAACTTATTAACTTGGGGTAAATTAAAGGAATTCTTTGAGAGTTTCCGTTACGAATTAAGATACCGGTATTGTTATGCGAATTTAATAAAGTTATTTCCGTTGCTGTCACGAAATTTCGGCAGTCCTAACGGACATTGTCCTGTATTATCGTTAACTTAAGATCACTGATAGGCCTTCAGACAAGATGTGGATATGTGTGCAAAAGAAACTTGTAAAAAATAGTAGCAACGAGTAGCTAAATAAAAACTTATCCCCTGTTGGTTAAATATTTATTTACTACATTTCAAGCCAGGTGGATCTTAACTTTTTAGCCGCTAATAATGTTAAGTGAAGTACATTGTAAAAAAATAAATTAAAGGTCCGGTCGAATTAGGTGATAACTGATAAAAGTCATATTAATAGGCTTGGTAAGCATATAGGTTACATTAAATACGGTAGAAGCGGTGGAACACATTTGAATATTTAGTATGTAGTTACATACATTGAAATCGACATAATAGATTAAATAACAATAGAGTTCTATCAATATTAAAGGTCCACGTGTGTCCACGTGTAAAAGACGTTTTTTACACGTCTATGGCAAAAAAGCATACCTACGGTCGCAGACTGTGGACGCTTGCAATAGAGATATGCATAATTATTTTTTTCATGATACCATTCGAACCCGTACCCCGTGTGGTTGCCGGGTGAGAATTGCGCCACCCCATCTCTTCCCGTGGGTTTCGTAGGAGGCGAATAAGGGAAAATCGGAGGGTGGGCAGCAGCATCCTTCGATCATTACCACCATCAAACTGCGGTCGCCAACCCGCTTGCCAAGCGTGGCGACTATGGCAAATCCCCCCCAAAATTGGGGGAGGCCTATGTTCAGCAGTGGACGTCTTTCGGCTGAAATGATGATGATGATGATGACCATTCGAACTAGTTTTTTAGAGACGAATAAATGTGGATTTGGAACAACTACAATTAGAACAACACAAAAGACAAAAATGTGTTTTAAAGCACAGCATAAAAACCGAGCCCTGAAAACAAACGTTCCATACTAATTGTGAGCATAGTGTGTGACGTCACAAACTACGTGTCCCGTACTAACAAATAATTTGCTGTTTTGGTCGTAAAATGTTGCGTTTAGGCAAATTGTTATCATACATTTTTTGTTCATTAAAACATAAGAATCCTGATGGTGGTTTTCAATTTACCTACACTTATACTTAGTAACAATTTTTGGAAACTTTCAAGTGTCATATCTTTATAAGATTTTAAGCATATTTACATATTTAACTTCTTTGTCATAATTTGATGGTTTACTATCCATATAGTGACATCTTATTACTATTTATTTTACATAGTTATTTTAACATCCGTGATCCTATACTCAAGTGTTCCCAAACGTCTCTAACATATCTATTATAAAACACAGAATTTCTACGGTAGCAACAAAGATGTACTTACCTCCTAAAATCTTCTAGGTACCCTGGCAAAAATAGACAGCTGAGTAGAGTTGAGAGACGTCACACAATCGGTTACAATAATAATTGTGGATTCTTGCTTATAAGATGCAGTACTTAAATACAGTGCGTGCGTTGATACAGACCTCTAAACATACACACATGCTTAGTCGCGTGCGCCGTCCCCTACCCTACATCAGGCTGCTCACAAAAAACGCCAGATTGTTTACCTCACTTTTTACCTTTTTTCAACTTTTATTCGTATTTTAGCGCGGCGCACGCGGCGACCGCCTTTATAGAGTCCTCAATGAAGCGTTATGCACTTCCATTGTCAATATCCATGTCGCGGTAATTCATTTTTAATGTTAACTTAAATGTAGATAATCGGCGGACTGTTCGAGCAGCCCTCTTCTTTTTATTTAATTTGTTGACATTGACGGGATCATTTATAAAATGTGGACACATTATTCCACTGAAATCGTTTTTACGGCACTTACTTTCGTCTGCTGCGATCGGGATTGAATAATAAAAAAATATTAGGACAAAGTTTATTTATTAAAAGTATATTTTTTGGAAACAATTATTGATAGGCAATGATTGTAATACTGTTCACAATGCTATTAGCTTTTGTTTATTTCTGTCCAAAACACGTTATTGTAGTTCAAAGGTTAAGCTTAAATAATAATAGGAAAATAATAATTATTAATTATGACACGACACTGTTGAATATAGATTTCCAAGCATTTTACTACTTGTGACAAATCATCTTCAAAGGACCGCAATAAATGCATTCCCGTATAAAAAGCTTACAATGGAATCAAACGTTATTATCAATTTCGTTCCAAAACACGACATCGTATCGTTGCCTTCATTGACTACAAATAATTTATTTACTTAACAATAAACCAAGATTGCCGATACTAAAGACCTACCCAATAAATAAAATGTATCTGAAAATGCAATGTACACAATTAAAATACAGGTTTGTGCACGGACCTTTATGCCGAGGTGGCGATCATTTTAAATTCTGACAGATTCTGTTCGATGAGTGACAAATATATGCAACTCGAGATATAGACAAAATAAGAGGAATTGCTAAATAGTCATTTTCCCTGATTATATTATATTTTCTTTCATTTGTATTGCTGCGAGTGTTTCAAGAAGTTTATATGAATTTTACTGATTACTGATTTTCTAAGAAATGTTTATGTGTAAAAAACAACAAAAACTGTCACACGACGAACGAATCGTAAAATTATCAACTAGAAGTGTGTCGACGATTTCCCAAGTCATCAAAATGTTATAATTTGACTTTTATTTCTATCTGATATAGATTCAGTTCCGACACCATTTTACGAGAATTTAGTAAAGTTTAATGTATTCGCCACAATTCTACATTCAGTAAATGCTAACCGCGTTAGGTGCTACCGTTGAGAGACGCCAAGTACTCGTTATACTTCTTTTCTTGAGCCATTTGTAGCTTCTGCAGCTTCTTCACAAGTCCCTTACTTATTTCCTTGCCCTCGTGGTCGTGCGTCGGGAGACCCTATAATAAGCATTACGAGTTATTTCATATTTCAATAGTTTTTTATATATTTCATACTTTTAATACATATACGTATAATGTCTACCCGTCCCCGTGTGACTTTTCTTCCCCTGGGTGTGGATTATGGGAACAGGGATGAAGTGTGTTGTGGGCGATAAGCTTGCAACCTGTTACTGCATCATCATTTTGAATATTTATATATTTATAACATGTATTTATTATATGTATGTATGGTTGTTATTTATTTAGTTTTGGTTGTAAGTTTGTCTATATCATTCTCCAACTTTCCACTCAGTTCCTCAAAGGTTAGCCGGAAGAGATCTTATATGCCATGAATTATTGTTTTAACCTGTTATTGTGTACAATAAAGTGCTGTCATACATATATACCTTAACACATTATTATCAGCCACTAAAAATACAGGCCTGAGGTTTACTATTCATGGTCATAGCTCATAGGTAGTAGAAAAAACAAAAGCTATTCTATCCTGGGGTCAACAGTTAACGCTATTAACCACAGGAGTGTCTACTTTTTTATGTGCATGTAAGTTACATAACCCATTATAGCCTGACAAGCTTCTATTTGGCCCTGAAATAGTGTCGCTTACATACATATGGCAATAATGTGCTTACGTCATACAACGCACTATAAAATGTCAGTTCCGGTCATGTCAACGTCTAACTTCAAAACATTGTTTATTGCAACGCTACGCAATCCTTCGTCCTTTTTTAATGTAAATATGTATGTATGTATGTAAGCACTTTATTGTACACAATAACAGGTTAAAACAGTATACATGTCACATAAGATTAGAGTACAAAGGCGAACTTATCCCTATGAGGGATCTATGGGGGAATATTGTATTGTATTCAAAATATTTTTTCTTGCATCATTGGAAATCTTTTTTGGCATTTTTGAGGTAAATCGTTTATGATTTCGAAATATTTTCTTCTTGTTTACATCAGTGACATTCGATGACTTTCAACGTCTGTATGTCAAAGAGTACTCTATGCCAGTAAAATAAATTAGTACTATTGCAAATCCGCAATATGGTGAGGGCCAAATAAAATCTTGTAGCTTTATATACCTCGTTTTTTTAAATTAGAATTTCACCGGCACTGTATTGCATAGATAGCATCACAGTTTACTGACCATTCTTGAACCTTATTGCAATGAGATAAGGTCTAACAATTGTCAATTAACTGCGATGCTGATAGTTGCCAGCATCAAAACAAAAGTAACTACGCACGAAGAGTTCAAAAGTTTCTATTGCAATGGAATAAGCTGTTGCTCTTCATTTATGTAGATACTTTTGATGCCGATTGTATAGTTCGTACGAAACTCAAGGCCAAATTCTGTAAAACGAACGCAAGCAAAACGACTAAGGGCTCTTATTATAAAGTAGATTCTTGCTTGCAGTCATGTGACGGAATTTGGCCTTCAGACGTATAATACTGAGCTTTGTTTGGAACCACCAGGCCAACCTACCTTGTCATGGAACTGGGAATACTTGTCGGTCTCCTTGAGGAACAAATCGCCGGGCGGGATCTTCCGCTGCTCCTCCTTCAGCCGCTGCGCTTCAACGAGCTCCTGCTTTTTTTCATGCTGACTGTACTAGGAGCTCTGTTTGGAACCACCAGGCCAACCTACCTTGTCATGGAACTGGGAATACTTGTCGGTGTCCTTGAAGAACATGTCACCGGGCGGGATCTTCCGCTGCTCCTCCTTCAGCCGCTGCGCTTCAACGAGCTCCTGCTTTTTTTCATGCTGACTGTACTAGGAGCTCTGTTTGGAACCACCAGGCCAACCTACGTTGTCATCGAACGGGGAATACTTGTCGCTGTCCTTGAGGAACAAATCGCCGGGCGGGATCTTCCGCTGCTCCTCCTTCAGCCGCTGCGCTTCAACGAGCTCCTGCTTTTTTTTATGCTGACTGTACTAGGAGCTCTGTTTGGAACCACCAGGCCAACCTACGTTGTCATCGAACGGGGAATACTTGTCGCTGTCCTTGAGGAACAAATCGCCGGGCGGGATCTTCCGCTGCTCCTCCTTCAGCCGCTGCGCTTCGACGAGCTCCTGCTTTTTTTGATGCCGAATGTCATGGGAGCTCTGTATGGAACCACCAGGCCAACCTACCTTGTCATCGAACGGGAATACTTGTCGGTCTCCTTGAGGAACATATCGCCGGGCGGGATCTTCCGCTGCTCCTCCTTCAGCCGCTGCGCTTCGACGAGCTCCTGCTTTTTTTGATGCTGACTGCAATAGGAGCTGTTTGAAACCACCAGGCCAACCTACCTTGTCATCGAACTGAGAATACTTGTCGGTCTCCTTGCGGAACATGTCGCCAGGCGGGATCTTCCGCTGCTCCTCCTTCAGCCGCTGCGCTTCCACGAGCTCCTGCTTTTTTTGATGCTGACTGTACTAGGAGCTCTGTTTGGAACCACCAGGCCAACCTACGTTGTCATCGAGCGGGGAATACTTGTCCGTGTCCTTGAGGAACAAATCGCCGGGCGGGATCTTCCGCTGCTCCTCCTTCAGCCGCTACGCTTCGACGAGCTCCTGCTTTTTTTGATGCCGACTGTAATGGGAGCTCTCTATGGAACCACCAGGCCAACCTACCTTGTCATCGAACGGGAATACTTGCCGGTCTCCTTGAGGAACATATCGCCGGGCCGGATCTTCCGCTGCTCCTCCTTCAGCCGCTGCGCTTCGACGAACTTCTGCTTTTTTTGATGCTGACTGTAATAGGAGCTGTTTGGAACCACCAGGCCAACCTACCTTGTCATCGAACTGAGAATACTTGTCGGTCTCCTTGCGGAACATGTCGCCGGGCGGGATCTTCCGCTGCTCCTCCTTCAGCCGCTGCGCTTCGACGAACTTCTGCTTTTTTTGATGCTGACTGTAATAGGAGCTGTTTGAAACCACCAGGCCAACCTACCTTGTCATCGAACTGAGAATACTTGTCGGTCTCCTTGCGGAACATGTCGCCGGGCGGGATCTTCCGCTGCTCCTCCTTCAGCCGCTGCGCTTCGGCGAGCTCCTGCTTCTTCTTTAACTTCTCCGTTTCTATTCGTTTCTTTTCTTCCTTCTCTCGCATTAGCTCTTCTTTGCTCACCAGCTTCACCACTGTGCGGTCTGTTGAGCAAAAAAACATTATTTAGTTTAATAGGGAACTTGCATTATTTGATTGATCTAGTTTATCTTAAGATCACTGCCCGCTGCGTGAGGTAGTGCTCCACGATGCGCCTTAGGTAAGGTAAGGAGGGACTCCATAATATTAGAGTGACATTGGGCCCGCATTTTCTAAATGCTTCCTGATCCGGAAAGAGAGGATTCTTTCGAACATATTCCGGATCTCGTCCAGCAATACAATGGCCCTCCACCCGGAAGGGGAGTCCGCTGGGCGATTTGCCGTCCCGAGGATCTAAATCTGCTAAATCGCCATAGGAATTGGACTCCTATCGGCGCCCAAGGGACTGTCAAGGTCAGCAAAGACGCCAAGAGACTGGCATCCACGACAATGAATGGCTTAAACCTCTTTAATCTCTCAAAATTTTAAATATGCGAAAATGAGTTTGTATATTATTTTTTTGAAGTAAAAAGGTCATGACAATTTAATACTGGCAGAAAAAATAATAATGTTAACGTTGAATTAAATGATGACATTACGTCTGTCATTCATGTAAACATTGTAAAAAGATCGTTTATTTCGTCGATCGTGTATTTTGTGGGGGTTGTTGGGGTTGTGGATATATGTCGCCGACTCAAAACGTATATTTTCTCATGCTGAAGAACTTATTACAGGTTTGAGTTCAGTTATTGTTTTTTTTTATTGTGTTATGTCAATTCAAAACATTAGACACGTCGCGTGACGTCAAGTTACGTGGTCAGCGCACAAAATCCATCTTTTTGTCTTTTTTCAACAAATATTAATAAATAAGAGTTTTATGCAACTCTCCAGCATGAGGCGAATCTCATGACATACCATTTATTAAAATCGGACCATAAATTCAGATCTGATGGGGTGTACAAAAATCGGCCTCGCGTAATATACAGGGTGGAACAGAACGAGGGACTTTTATGCAGACGAGGAATTGTTTAGGCTACGTACTTTCTTTTTCACTTATTAATCACGTTAATATTACTAACCGTTCGTGAGATACAGTTTGTTAAACATTAGTGCAAAAGTCTGTATGTTTCAACCCTAACAAGTAGATCCGATGGCGTCAGCAAGACTTACTTCAAGCTGTAGTTATCTAAGGCCAGATTTTAGAAAGATCCGTTAGGCCAAATGTCATATTAAATTTCAGTAACTCAGTACATTTTTTGACATAACAAACCGACATAAGGTCTAACGGATCTTTATAAAACCGAGCCTAAATAAGAACTTTTTACCGATGTCATGTAGTAAAAAAATTAAATGACAATGACGCATTCATGTCACTGTAAAATTGACTTTTGCTCGAGTCATAGCATAGACATGGTATGCTGAAATTGTAGAGTGTGGAATGGTCAATAAAAAAGTTTAATAATACCAACTAAAATTATTAGTTATCTTTAAGTTCCTAAATATTATTTTTGTTACCACATTTATCTATTTTACAAATTTTTGCACTCTAATTTCTGAATAGTAGGTAAAGTTTCTCGCAAAGAGTAAAAAAAAATAAATACAAAGAAACCTCTTGAAAATGGCCAGCTTTTTGGTTTAATGATTGATTGAGTACTATTAAAAAGGTGACGTGCTTTGACATAATGCCACATATCATGTTTAAAAATGCCACAATTAGATGCTCACGATTATTTGAATTTACTCTTTTTATATGCGGAGTGCAATTATAATGCTGCCGAGGCTTTACGCCAATACCGAAACAGATTCCCACCACCTTATCCAACCGGACATAGGACAATACTTCGAGCTATGGACCGTGTGCCTAACAATCGTCCCATCGTACCACGAACGGGTCAGGACGACCAACGCAGAGGACGCGTTGTTGAACATGCAGTTAGATTTGAGGAGAGAGTGCTACGCTACTTCGACCGAAATCCTAGAGCAAGTTCAAGAAAAGCGGGCCGACATTTTGACACAAATCATACTAAAATATTGAGAATATTGAAAAGTGCTCGCCATCACCCTTTTAAAATTCAAAGAGTTCAAGCTTTGCTACCTAGAGACTGTCCTGTCCGAGCTTATTGCCGGTGACTTTTGCAGAGGGTAGCGGATGATGGCGAGTTCATCAAACGCATTATTTGGAGTGACGAAAGTTTGTTCACGCGAAACGGTATGTGGAACAGGCGTAACGAGCACATCTACGCAGAAGAAAACCCATTCGAATATCGTTACACAGGACACCAACATCGTTGGTCTGTAAACGTTTGGGCGGCAATTCATGAAGACACAATAATAGAACCCGTTTTCCTACCTCCAATCCTAAACAGAGGGGTCTCTATTGTAGTGTCCATAGATATTAAAACAGTTATCGATACGAAACGTCAATTCAGTATGTTTTTTAATATAAACCGCACGACATTTGATCTCGAGTGACATGAGAATAGGGACTTCATTCGTTTGTCTATGATTTAAAAAAAAAATTGTTGACGGAGGTTGGAATTGCCGCCATTACTGTTGTCATTATTGGTTTTTTGCTTTTACGAAAGTAGAATTATGATATGAACGTAGATAAAGTAGTGTATGCAACTGTACATAATTAGGCCTCTCATTATGTATCAGTTGTATAAACTACTATTGTAGGGTTATCTTCGAGCCGCACGCCCAGCTCCGGCAGGTCTGTGTCACGCAACGCGTCGCACAAGGCCATTACATCAGAGGCCTTCACTGTACGCGCCGCGTCACGAACGCGGGCGCGGAACGAAGTCAACGCTTCTAAATATGGAAGTTAGCAAGCAAATATAGACCCTATGTCAAGGCCGCAAGGCTCACCAGGCTTATCTTCGAGCCGCACACCCAGCTCAGGCAAGTCCGTGTCACGCAACGCGTCGCACAACGCCAGTACATCGGAGGCCTTCACTGTACGCGCCGCGTCACGAACGCGGGCGCGGAACGAACTCAGCGCTTCCAAGTAAGGCATCACTACTTCTTCCAGCTGCAATAAAATGTGACAGTATGGTTGAGTGTTTCGGTGAGAGTGGAGCGTCAGAAAAAAGTGGCATCTACAAAAAAAGACTGATGATAACATCGCGTCTGTATGGAATACAAACATATGCAGTAGATATTCTAAAAATACTATAGTGATAAATACTTAAATGTGCCTTGAGACATTAAAGTCCACCATTTGTACACACCAAATGTGTGTACAAATGGTGGACTTTAATGTTAGTGCAATAAGGTTTAAATAAATAAATGGCTCATAGCCGTCAGCTAGTCAAAGAATGTTCACTCGTTCGGTCTCCGACTAATATTCTACTTTAACACTAATTAAATAGAGTTTCCATTACATATCAACTGGATTAACATGTAAGTGTCAAAGTTTAAGTAATCGTACTGTGTGTACATTAGTACTCACGCAAGTTACATAATATTGTCATCGTCTCCGACGGGGAACCAGATGCCGCCCCTCGGTCCCTATAAAAACCCTGTACATTCTGTCAATAAATGTTCAGTGAAACATAAAAAGTTCAACCTGAATTCCTTCGTATCCTTACAACCACTAAAGCCTCACGCTTCATGGCGACATTGCCAGACGGGCGGCTCCAGGTAGCCCTGACATAGTCACCACCCGCGTACCACCATCTGCTTTTATGCAGCCCAGGAATCAGTAACTTCCGAACATCATAGAGAAACTACACGTCCACGGAACTGCTCCTCTCTTGAAGTTTCTGTTCTGTATAACGTCAGCTCTTTAATACTCACGCAAACATTGTCTCCGTCTCCGACGGGGAACCCGATGCCGCCCCTCGGGCCCTCGACGGCGCCGAACACGTGCAGCACGTCGGTGACGTAGCGCGCGGCGGCCGCGAGCAGCGGCGCGGCGCGCGGCGCGGCGCGGCGCAGGAACGCGTGGCTCGCGGCCACCAGCTCGCGGAGCGCGTCCAGCGCGCCTCGCGTGTCGATGTTGTCTGTACGACGGCAGCTCATTAGCGGATTTTTAAATGTTTTTCACTTCTCATGCTCGAAAAGTGTGTCATATTAGACTTGTCAAGCGGGGCTAAAGTAGTAAATTTAACCCCTAGGGAAAATATGAATACATATTTATGATTTACAAACCATTTGAATTTGACCAATCAAAATACTTCACCTATTAAATCCACCAATCACAAAACTCTAATTTAACTCTTTAAAAAATATTTGGTATTGGGTATTAACAAACCAGAATACAGCTTTACTAAAATCGACCAATCAGAAAACAGAATTCATTTCTCTAAAGAGTCTAAAGATTAAGTTTGTAGTAGTCCCTATTTCACAATAATTAAAAAAGTGATAGTTCGTTCGAGCGACGCTTTGAAGCGCTCAATGGAAGGTGAGTTAGCTTTTTTGCGCGTGAATATTGCGCGCGTACCGCGGTGTCTATTTTGTGTGTCAAAGCATGAAAGCAGTTTAGAAAAAAAAACATGCTGCCAAATTACATATAAGTTCGCCGTGGAATTAATTGTTAATTTTGGATGGCTAACCTTTGTTTATTTATTTTCTCGCAATCGAAGTGAAAAGTAGAGTGTATAACTCTGGTCTAAAAGCCATATTACCCCTCGAACTATTTTCCCTCACTTCGTTCGGGAAAATAACTATCTCGTGGTAATATGGCTCATTTTAGACCCTTGTTATACAATCTACTATTATAGCGAAATAGATTCATTTCCGAGCGTTTTTTTTTTCAGAATTGTATTATATACATTGTTAATAATGTTCTGCTCTTATTTATTTATTTGTGACGGTTCATATCAAAAGGGACCTTATGACACATTCCAATTTCGTAGATATCAGCGTTTTAGTAAAATACTTCAAAAATACATATTTTTATCATTTATTGGTGTGAATAGTGACGAGTGATAGATGAATTATCGACCGCGATAAATGATAAATTGGCAGTATCAACAAGCCCCCAGGAACGTTACATCGTTGGGTGAAAACCAAACCTCACTATGAAATCTGCCATAAAGCCTTGTTTATACACGTACAACACTGCGAATCCCGGAGGTATAACTAGTTGAAGCGCTCTATAAAACCGCGCAATGTAGTAAAACTCGCATGCGAGTCTCGTACGTGGTACGTGTGTATTAGGACCTTTACTCTTAGAAACCTCGTATCTCCGTACTGAGACGATACTGAGATACGAGCTTTATTTTAAGTTGTGACAACCCTCACTGTCAACTGATGAACATCATGCTTCCGGTTCTGAAACGTAGGCTAGCTAGGGGTATTAGTAGTGTAGTCAGTTACCGCACAGCGCCGCGTGGACTTGCTCCTTAGCGGCGCGCAACTTGTCAGAGAGCGCGCGCTCCTCCTCGTGCCACGCGCCGCCGCAGCCCTCGTCGTAGCCCGCGCGCATCGCGTCCTTCACCGTCAAGAAGAACTCCTGTCACAAAAATAATATTTAGGATAAGTGTCCCTGAAACTATTTTGGCAGAAATACACTTCGCAGATTTTAATTTTTTTATACCACGTGGCAAACAAGTGCATAGTCCGCCTGATGGTTGAGCGGTCGCCGCAGCGTATGGACGCTTGTAACTTCAGGGGTGTCACATGTACGTTTCCAAACCTTCAAAATTATAAAATTTCCTTCCTTGAAGAACCCCATACTGTAGGCCCTCGGAGAAACACCATAGAAAACATTATTCATCAAAAAGGGTTCAGTTCTAACCTCGTCTAACCTACTTTTCAGCTCAACCTAATTGGTTTCTACCAATGACCTTTCTATCTAAAAAGTTAACAGTTGCGAAAAAAAAGTTTCTGTGGAAAATGTACTTCTGTCTATTATTTGATAAAAGTATGCCAGATAAGAGTAACCCTTTATTTATTACTAGCTTTTGGCCGCGACTTCGTCCGCGTGAACGTCTACTGACTATTCCTTCCCCTTACTACATATATTCTGCAGGTTAGGTTATAAACTACATAACTTTGAGTGAATCACTCAAAATGTACTGAAACCTTTTTACGTCTCAAAGTTACAACCTTACAAATTTTCTTATTCACATAAATATATTAGCAAGTTACATACAACATAACATTAAAAACATATTCATAACATTTCATTCCAGCCCCGAGAACGCCGTCGACTCGATCCCATATATAGCATATTTACGTACAAATATTTTTTATGATTTCTTATACTACGTAACGATCCAATCCATGTAGCATAGTGGTGTCATGGTTCGATGTTGCGTACGTATACACATTCGTTCTTGTTCTATGAAGTTTCCCAATTCCCTACTTTCCGAGCCTTAGTACTGACATGCTAGATGTAGCGACTACAGGGAAAAACATATTATGATTGAATGGAACAAAAACTTCGATGTTTCTGGAATTGCAGCGTGTTAGGAGTCCTACATTAAAAGCCAAGATCTGTAATGACCTACAACAATATCACACGCTCTACTTGCAGTGAACACCTTGGGAACATGTCTCTACGCATTATCCCTCTGTATGAAACTTTATTTAATACTTCTAGTTTACTAAGCTTTTTTTTCATATGTTCTTGTAAGAAACACTTTCCAAAACGTACAATCGAACCGGTGACATCCTGACATACGCAGCCAATCACTTTAAGTAAGCTGTCTGCATGAAAAATCAGTAATCACACTCGGTTACCAAATACCGACTCACTCGACTCGGGATGCGTACTCAGAGTGACATCTACCAAAAAGACTCGCGCTTCCTTAACTTCAACTTGTAATTAAAAACAGTAGTAATATTTTTAACTACCTACGCGCATATTATCGTTTTACAATTATGTATAAACTATTAAGTCAGGTAATCCATGTTTTCATATTACCTACATTGAATTAGTATTTTGGATAAGCTGACCTATAGTAACCAAAAAGATTTGTAACGGTTTCTATGGGTCCTTAGGATAGACACAAAATTACCCTGCCGGCGGGGATGTCCACCGCACGATCGCGATATCGCAGACACATATAGTCTCTATTCGTCCCGATACCGCTGCATACCGGGTAGAGTCAGTCCGATCCAGGTCGGGCCTGGCTGAGTTCCTAGCTGGTCTCTTCTCAGCTAGGCTTGGTTTAGTGAAACAGCGACAAAACTCCCAGTAGTTTGATTCCACCCACACCTCAGATTTGGTTGAGGCCGCTCAACCAATCTCACTGGAGCGCATACTCTTAAAGTATTCCAATTGCAGTGTTTAAACCCCCCGTGTGGTCGCGTTGGAAGTTTCTCCTGGATTTTCCCCAGGCCACTCTCCAAACAAACGCGCACTCACTATGGCTTTATTGGGCCCGGCCTATAAAGCCAGTCAGGTTCAAGAAAAAAAAACCTGTTTTACATTTCTCTACCATCCATTTTCTTTCAAAAAAAAGAATAGAATGGAGTGGAATATCTATAATTTTTATGTAGGCATATATCAAAGCGCTGGCCAGTCAATGCTGACAACAATCGTCTACGTTCAATCTATTTAATCTCCAATTTAATAAACTGTAAAGTTATTTAGGCTCAATGGGTCAGCAAGTTTTGATTTAAAACGCAAGCGCTTTAAAGACTGTAAGTCAGTACCTAAATAATGCAAATCTAAAACATAATAGATTTGCGTTATTTAGGTACTGCTTACAATTATGCATGTAAATAATTAATAGAACTTCAGGTAAGTACTGAAATGCGGTAAATATTCACATTCACATGAGTCGCTTTGGTTTTGAGATAATTAAGCTCTAAGAGTCACAAATATCCGAAATCTTTCATAATAATAGCTCATCATAATCAGTTGATAGCGACATTACTTATTTTATAACTACGATGGTAACAATAAAAACTTTACATGAAAATACCTACTTTATCTTAGCAGCTATAAGACTCAAATTATTTAATTGTGCAATTAGAAAATAATCTACATTAACTTCGATTATATTTTAACGAATGACACGTCTCTGACACGCCAAACGTCAAATATCGTAAATTTACAACTGTCTAGACTCGCTTCACGATACGTCCTTATTGTATCTTGACCCTACGATGCGTGACAACTATGTGCATATTCGGAGCTCAGACTTACACTGGTTCATCTGAGATAAATTTTCGTAAGTCAGCGGGTATTGTAAATATTGTACATGATTCTGGATATCTATGAAATTCAACTTCCACCCCCGAATTTATCTATTTGAGGGATGATGAAGGGATAAAAATTATCCTATATGTTAATCCAGGCTATAGACTCGTTGTGCACCAAGTTTCATCATAATCCGGTCAGCTGTTTTTGCGTGATTGAGTAACAAATATATAAACATCTAAACATCCGAACTTTCACATTTATAATATTAGTGGGAAATATTAGTGGGAATAGTGGGAATTAGTGGTATTTTGTAGGCCCTCAGATGACACCGTTATCACACTCGACCACTCTAACAACGAAGATATATCAGATATAGGTAGACGAAGTTCAAGGCACTGGTTTGACAATGTTGACAACGACTGACTAACATAATTAAGTCTCTCATTTCAAACAGTTACAATGGGTTGAGGGATTTTTGGTTATTTGTCATTAGTCCCCTAAGCATTTTTTTATCCTCCGTTTCACATATTATCGATTTATTATTGTACAATTTTTGAATGGGATTCTTTTTATTTTGCTTCCAATTATATGCTTACCAATTTTCAAGCCTTTAAGTCACGAATTGAAGGACTTCTCATACAAAGTTCAAACCCTCTTTTCACCCCCTTTCATCCCCAACCTGTATGATTTTTATAGCCTATAACCCGTCCGAAGATCAATTAAAAGTATTAGTGAAGGTTGTATTGAAATCTATTGGCTAGTTTTCGCGTGATGGTGAGACAAATAAACAGACAGACAAACAGACACAAATTCTAAAAACCATTGAAATGTGTTCTGTTATCGATTCTAAGACCCCTCCATCGATTTTTTTGCAAATATCTTCTATGTACAGACTTTCGAACCTCTACAGCTTTATTATATGTATAGATACTACGACAGTTGTATACAAGCGTATAGCCTGTCTGATGAAGAATCACACCGTAGCCTACGGACGCTTGCGAATCCATAACAATACCAAGCCCGCTGCTGAAAAAAGTGTCTTTTTCGATATGACGATCCGTTGTATTGAGAACTACATTTGCAAGGCACTCTTATTCAACACAAATGATCATCATCATATCACCCGAAAGACACTGGATACAGACTGGGCTGGAGAAGACTGCTGGATATAGATTTTGCCGACTAGCCGACTAATGAGTGCTGAGGTGGTTGACTATAAAAGTGACCGGACAGTCGGTCTTTCCGATTAGTCGGCGACTAGTAGATCGTCTCTAGTCAAAAAAATCTACTATCGAAAAACTTTACCAGTTCCTTTTTGACACATCACAACACTCATATAATGTAAATCCGCGTTACACATCGAAACCATTAATAAAATCAAGTACTGATATTAGAGCTTCATGAGTAGTTAGGAAGTTGTAATACGCGTTTTAGAGGAGCAATCAAATGAATGTATATTTGTTTCTATCACTGATGCGTAGTCATTTATGATAATAATTCACCATGAAAACAGTTATGTACCATATCTTTTATTTTTTAAATCTCGTGTAATGACTAAATTATTCGTTTCGATTCAGATGATATTTCCGTAAGTTGATGGAAATCGATCAAATGAATGAATGAATGAACCGTAACAAAATACGTGTTATAAAAAAATATACTATTCCAATAAATTGCAAACAAATTAAGTGTGAAATTACCTTTATAGCGGAATTTAGAAATACAGTATCGATTCCTGAACGACACAAAATTGACGTAGGTAGAATAAAAATCATATGACAAAAGTTCTTACTCTAGGTTCGTATCCAGTAATATGGGAAGATTAAAAACAAGTTGTAATAAAATCGATTTGAATAATCTTCACCTTCGCTAATTAAGACAATCTATTCGTCTTACCCTTATCACTACAAACGCTAATTCGTAACTGTCGAAAAGGAACTGGTAAAAATTTTCGACAAAATGTGTTCAGGCAAATCTTTCAATATGAAGGTAGATTGCGATGCCTCGGTGTTCGACAAACAAAAAAGAGTATTCACTTTGGGAGCGGCACTTGCTGAATATCCAATTTAAACTCGGTGAATCTGTGTGATTTTGAGGTTTTATGTGTGTGGACAATTTGCATACTATAGACTCGATACGGACAGCGTGGAATACGGAATTGGCCAGCTTGCAGAAGCAGCAAGGATATCAAAGGTTAGTGGTCTGCTCAATTGGTGGAATGCAATGCCTGTACCTAAAGCTTAGCAACTATTAGAATTCCGGGACCAGCAAAGCTACCGAAGGTTTGTTCTTTACATGAACACTCTGATCAAAATAAAAAGTCCTTATTCCTAAGATGATTATTTACCGCCGTCGTCTCCCAGCGAAAAAAAAACAATAGCATTCTTTTGTAATGAGCCCTGGGATCCCACTGGTAGACGACGGGTTAACCTTACTACTAGATACTTAAAAATATGAAACATGAAGTAAATATTGGTAGTTTTTTTTATTATTTTGCATTAAATCATTAAGTGACGAATAGTCGGTCTGTATGATATCTATCCAAACAATCACCAAAAACTACTCACACAAAGTATCTCTATCTGTATAGAATAATCTAATCTCTTTAACCGCCTAATTTAATTTCGTTGACCTGGTCTGTAGGAACTAGGTTGGATAAAACCCGTGGAATATTATGACGTCAGAGATATGCATTGCGAATGCAATTCCATGTATATGTTTAGGTACAGACTACCAAATTGATTGCTGGGTCACTTCGTACCTTGTCACAGTGAAAATCAATGTAAAAGCTGCTAAAGATCTCACATTAATCACTGTGAGGTATGAAGTGGTCCAGAAATGAAATTGGTTGATCGTAAAATCCGTACATGTCGAGTGCATAAAAAAATAATCTTATCTACTAATTAGGCTAAAGGTCGTTTCACGAGATAAAACAAGACTCACATTGAACTTCGCCGTCTGTATAACCATCTCCACGATATTTCTGGAGTAGTCGAGCGTATCCTTCCATCCGTGCAGCAGGAACGCGAGGCGAAGCTGGCGCGCTGTGTGCCAGCGAAGCGCGTTGCTACTGATATATTATCGACTAAATTAGGCCATAGGGCATTTGACGGGAAGCCAGACTCACATTGAACAACTTCTCCGTCTGTATGGCCATCTCCATGGTGTTGCTGGAGTAGTCGAGCGTATCCTTCCATCCGTGCAGCAGGAACGCGAAGCGAAGCTGGCGCGCCGTGTACCGACGAAGCGCGTCGCTTATGGTCACGAAGTTCTTGAGCGATTTGGACATTTTGCAGCCAGCGATGGTCAGGTGGCCGGTGTGGAGAAAATAGCTCACCCAACCAGGCTTGTCGAAGTATGCCTGGTGGGAATAAGTTTTATGAGCACAATTTTAAGTTGGGACAACGAAGTTCAGAGGAACCTAACTTAAGCTCCAGACCGTTGTAGACTAGACAGAAATACTCGTAGATATGATTCAGATTCAGATTCAGATTTTTTATTATCACAATCTTACAATTCCATCATTATACAATAAATTAGTACACACGATAAAATTTCCAAAATTATGATTCGTCAGCTGTACACATTATTTGATTAGTTTATCAAATTATTACTACAATTGTTAATTACTTAATGTCAATTCAGAATAAATAAAAAAAATTAGTGCTATTAGATATAATAGCGTATAACCAATCATAACAAAACACAACATAAATCACAATTAATTCATATAGCAAGTTACAGCTAATTAACAATATTTTAGTATAATTAATAATAAATTTATGTATACTGATACAAAAATTAGTCATTATTGAGAGTAATGTTCTCATAATCGGTCGAGAAGAATTCTTCTAGGCTATACAGTGTTTTTTCAAGCAATAGTCGTTTTACATGATGGCGAAATGATGAGATGTCCTTAGTGATTGTTTTAAGGCTTGCTGGAAGTTGGTTAAATAATCTTTGACCAATCAATTTCGGCAGTTTTTTTGAGATTTTAAGTCTGGAAGAGGTTATTTTTATGTTATGAACATTTCGCATAGGACAGGGAAGCCTGGCGGTCTTTGCAGTCGAAGGCCAAGATACACTTCGGGTCGTTTCTCCACAAAATATCAACTGCATTTCAAGCATTGCACGTCCTTGTTCCACGCAGCTGAGACAGCTCACCTCGCTCTGAGCCAGCTCGTTATCGTGGTGCGGGAACTTGAGGTCAACGCCCCCGGTGTGTATGTCGAGTTTGTCTCCGAGCACGTCGACCGCCATCGCCGAACACTCGATGTGCCAGCCCGGTCTGCCGGGCCCCCACGGAGAATCCCAGAACGGCTCACCCGCCTTACTACGCTTCCATAGCGCAAAGTCGTTGGCGGAACGCTTCTCTGAGGTGTCGGAGCTGAGGTCCCCTGAAAATCATCATCATAACAAGTTGAGATATAGGTATAGCGAGCCAGGTGAAGGTGAAGTCAGTGAAATCATCGTATACCAATGTCATAAAAACTGACAAGGAATGACTTTTCACACAGTTTTTGTATGTGTAAGTAGTTTAATGAAAATACACGAATTATTTAAATGTGGTGTTCTGTTTCGCCCGCGTTACAAGGAACACAAGCCGCGGAATGAGATATAGAAAATGTCCATAAAAGCTCAATAGGAATGTTGACACCAAATAAGAAAAACAATAAGTTCGAATTTCCTCGAAAAGGGATCAAATTCTTAATCAAATGGCGAAAGAAGTAACTCAAAAGAATAAATAGTTACATAATTATAAGTCTTCAAAGTTTTAAGAGGGGGCATACTCTGTCCCTTTTCTGCAAAACGCACCTTCGAATTGGAACGATCGTCATTTACTATGGCGCTCGTGGTCAATGACGTCACTGATCTGCCCTTTCTCTCTCTAACCAGCAACATTAAAACGGTTGTAGCTTCGTCATTTTTTGAGATATTGAATAAGATTTTCTCCATTTGGCATGTTTTTTGTCGTATTTCTTTTGAAATAGTTTTATGGAGTAGTCAAATACATCCCTATTCTAAACTGTAGAAATTTGATGAGACATTTTGAAGATTACCCCTACATACACACTTACAACGTTAAAACCTCAAAAAAAATACATATTCACTATAATATTAATATAGATTTACCTTCTCCCTCTTGTAATGAGTCGGTGTCTCCATATGCTTCAGGCACTAATCGTGCATAATGATGGTGTTTTTTGCCGTCAAACTCACTGACATTGAAATATACTGAACCATTTGATTCATAAGCCAAACCATTCTCAATGATCTTCTCTATAAACTTAACAATTTGTGGTACATATTCACTAACTCTTGTTAATACATCTGGTGGTAGGACCTGAAAAATAAAATATATGTTCACTATTTATAGATTAACATAGTACCATCGCTTACTTTTTCATTGAGCACACTTTATGGTGATCATGTAATTTTGCTAGTTGGTAACGTTAACTACTCATAGTGCTAAAATATTTACACAATTACTTTGAAGTGAAATACAATATTTCACAAATTGGGCTATGTAAATTTATATTAGTTATATAGATATTTATTTCACTACCAAAGTAACTGGATACACTTAAATGTGAAGACCATCGAACCCTCAGTCTTGTCTCACAAGCATCTAAAATTGTCTTCAAAAAGCTGAAAATCAGCTTGGACAGGATCCATACGCCTTTAGACAAAGTAAAGGGACGAGAAAAGCCATTGTAGCACTTAGATTAATAGATATATGATTAGCCGCCTAGACCCACATTAGAGCACCCACGTACGTCTATTGATCTAGAAAAGGCATTCAACAAAGTAGACGGAAAAAGATCAAGAGTTTCTTAATGAAAGCTGGACTAGATTAGAGATAGGAAAATAATTAACGAACTATATAAGAACCAGGAGACAATCATAGAAATCGCAGAAGAAAAAGGTAAAGCAATGATAAGACAAAGAGTAAGACGGGTCTCATCTCACCACTCATCAATATTTATATCCCTATCGAAGCATTTGCTTAAGAGACTAATCAGTTACATCAACTGCTATCATGCTAAAACGGAATGAAAACATTCAATCAACTAGGCCTGAAAATAAACTGCGGTAAAACAAAAACCATTATTACCATTTCCAAACACAGATCAGTATTAGAGATGGGCCGACTATGGATTTTGCCGACTAGGCGACTAGCCGACTAGTCGCATAGTCGGCTTTCCCAACTAGTCAGCGAATAGTCGGTTCATCTAATATTGGGAGTTTTATTTATTATTTTACAGTAAATCATTATTCATTTATAGTAGAAATGTGACCGGACAGTCGGCTTTCCCGACTAGTCGGTACATCTCTAGTCATTACTTATATAACTCATTCACACTACGTGGAATGCCATTGAACAAAACCAACTCCTGATGTACCACTGATATCAGACAGAGTACTGCAATGGCTAAAAAAGTGTTCTATAACTAAAAACAACTTATCTATCTATCTATATTCTATATATATATATACAAAAGAAGAAGTGATGATCTACCATCAACGCACAGCCGAAACTACTGGAACTAGAAACTTCAAATTTGGTCCAGAGCTTACTTTTATGACGTATGCAAGGGATAAAACGGGATTTTTTGAAATTCCACCCCTAAGGGGATCAAATAGGGGTGCAAAGTTTGTATGAGAGAAAAAATTATTTTGAGCTGAAGACTTAAAAATTCGTAAAAAGGTTACGAACTTAAATCCAAAGAAAGTGTTTTCAGCGTTTTGCAAAATTCTAACCCTAAGAGGGTAAAATAGGGGTGCAATGTTTATATGGGGAGCAAATCTGTTTTGAAGTGAGAGACTTAAAACTTCGTATATAGACTCTCTGTTTAAATACAACAAAACATATTTCAGCGTTTTTTGAAATTGCTCCTCTAAAGGGGTGAAAAGGAGGTTCCAACTTTGTACGGGGAGCAATACTTTTTTTGAAGTTAGATTTAAAACATCTTAAATAGACTCTGTGTCTAAATACAACAAAACTTATTACAGCGTTTTTCAAAATTGCTCCCCTAAAGGGATGAAAAGAGGGTTTCAAGTTTGTAAAGGAGCAAATCGTTTTTGAAGTGAGAGATTTAAAACTTCGTACATAGACTCTCTGTTTAAATACAACAAAATGTATTTCAGCGTTTTTTGAAATTGCTCCCCAAAGGGGTGAAAAGGGGTTTACAAGTTCGTACGCGGAGTAAATCTTTTTTGAAGTGCGGGATTTAAAACTTCGTATATACACTCTCTGTTTAAATACAACAAAACGTGTTCCAGCGTTTTTCTAAATTGTTCCCCTAATGGGGTAAAAAGGGTTCCAAGTTGACAGATGGGGACATTGATTTTTCTTAAAAAAATCGATATGGGTGTCATCGTCGAGGTTCCTCGGGGTGCCGATTAAGAAAATAATATGCATTTTAAAATTCAAGATGGCGGACATTTATTTTTCTTTATAATCGATATGAGGTCATCTTTGTAGCTCCTCGGGGTACCGATTCCGAAAGTTACATCAATTTTCAAATCCAAGATGGCGGACATTAATTTTTTCTTTCGAGTAAGTAATTTTCACAAAAGATTAATAGCATCAGACAACTGACAGAAACAAATAAACCTCATTTATATCTTTGTCACCATCTAAAATCTACGCGGACGAAGTCGCGGGCGGCCGCTAGTCATGCATATATCAAGAAGTAATGAGAATGATAAAGACGAGAATACCTTTTAACTTATTTTATTTTATTTTTCAATATAGTCACCTTTTAAGAGTATACACTTATTAGATCTTTTTTCTAAACTTTAAATTCCCTTTTTAAAGAATCTTCTTCTTGATCCCTTAAAAAGTCCTGTACTACGGCGATCACGGCATCATCTTCAAATTTCTGGCCTCTGAGGTGCTCTTTTAACCGCGTAAATAAATAAAAATAGCTAGGAGCGAGGTCTGCTGAATATGGCGGATGCTCCATCAATTCAAAGCTAGCATCTTTGATGGCTGCCATCGTAACTCTCGACTTATGTGCGGGGGCGTTGTCTTGGTGAAACCAAACACCTTTGGAAAGTTTGCCTCGACGTTCCTCGCGTATAACATCACGCGATTTTTTTATTTGTTCTACATATAAATTCCCCGTAATTGTAGCTCCATGATCAAGGTATTCAATCATAACTACCCCTATCCCAGAAAAGAGAGCCCATGATTTTACCGGCGGATGGAATTGCCTCTTCCAAGTCATGGACTGTTGCTTCGTTTCTGGGTCGTAATGGTAAAGCCGCGTTTCGTCCATAATTACAAAACGAGCCAAAAATCGGTCAGAATCTTGTTGTAACAAGACCAAACACCTTTGTGAAACCCGCTGTCTGGTTTGTTTCCGAGTGTCAGATTCAGATTCAGAGTAATTTATTTCATAGATGTAAATAACAATATAAATTTGCATTCATGTCAAAAGTATACGAATTCATATCATGATCGTCAATTAAGATATAAATAGTAATAATAATGTGGAGGTCGCGACTTTCTAAATGCCAAAGACTTCCACAACCGTGAGGTGTGCAGTCTCAGGGATTATTTCTTTAACAGCGAGTGTGGGATGCATCGGGACGTAGTAGCAGTAGACGCATCTTTCACCCCGCTCTCCATGGCAAACGAGAACTGGCGCAGACTTAAAGTATGGAGCACCGAGGAACGCAAGGCGGTATGGAAGAGTAAGGAGCTACACGGGCGGTTCTACAGGGCCCTCACAGCGCCCGACGTCGAACTGCTCGCGTCGGTGAACTGGCTACGTTTCGGGGATCTCTTCAGGGAAACCGAAGGTTTTGTCTGTGCAATTGCGGACGAAGTTATCATGACGAACAACTACCGGAAATATATCCTGAAGGACGGTAAGTGCATGCCGCCGTCCCAGAGAATCACTCAGGCATATCATTTCCGGTTGTAGTCATCTTGCTAACGGCGAGTACTTGCACAGACATAACTTAGTAGCCAGGATCATTCACCAGCAACTTGCTCTTTTATACGGTCTTGTGGACTTCGAAGTGCCGTAGTATAAGTATACACCTGCACCAGTTCTCGAAAATGGTCGTGCCACGCTCTATTGGGATCGATCTGTCATCACGGACAGGACTATTGTAGCCAATAAAGCTGATATCGTGCTGACAGATCGATCGAAACGCCAGGCAGTGCTCGTTGACATTACCATCCCCCATGACGAGAACTTCGTAAAGGCCGAGAAGGACAACGTCAGCAAGTATCTAGACTTGGCACACGAGGTGACCGCCATGTGGGATGTTGATTCAACGATTATTGTCCCGATAGTCGTTTCTGCGAACGGTCTTATAGCGAAGAGTCTCGACCAACACCTCAAGATACTCTCGCTAGATGGCTGGGTCAAGGGTCAGATACAGAAGGCGGTACTCCTGGACACGGCGTGGATAGTCAGGAGGTTCCTCTCTCTGTCGCCCTAACCACCGGTAGCTTAGGCCCCGCCTCGCTGGCGGCGGCACTCTAGGTTAGGTTTTTATTATGATTTTATGTTTTGTAAACACACCACACCACCGTGCAACGTGTAAATTAAACCTGCTCTGTAGTAAAATTTTTCAAGCAAAGATATTTAACAACCACATGAACTTCAAGTTTCTCCATGTTTGCCATTTAGTCCCGACACAACGAAATTTTACCAGTCATACACACTCTTATCTCTCTTATCTTATCTAGGACGAAATTAATGTGTTCTATTTTTTAAAAAACAAACTGCTGTCTAATTATTATTTTTTATTCATCATAACAATTAAACGGGCTATGCCTGCCAGTACTTTTTTATTTCCTTACTAAAGTGTTTATATATCATTCTCATTACTTAATGAATACCCCTCGTAAGCTTGATTAAAGTGTACATCTGAGGTAGAGAAAGACCAGATGTTGTGCCAGCAAAGGATGGAAAGGATTAGTTGGAGGGAAATAAAGACAAATGAGTAGGTGTTTGCTAAAAATGTATCAAAATAGAAGGAGGTAGAGAGATGTTAGGTCACTTGATATGGCACATATATATGGCTTGATATGGTTTGTATGGCACAGGGCACAACAGCTTCTTTTTAAACATCTTTGAGGGAAAAATAGATGGCAAGAGAAATAGAGGAAGGCTTGGAATGACTTATCTGGATTAAGTAAAGAAAAAAGTGCCTCCCAGTCTTCCAAGGAAGTCAAGAGGCTGACAATGAATAGAGAAGAGTGGTGATTACTCCATAAACAAGAGCCTAGCTCTTAAGTAATGATGATAATAAAATTAATATCATGTGTAATGTGTAAAATAGTTTAACTTTCATTCATGAATTTAATACATTTTTGCAAGCACTGTTTTTATCATACTTACATTTAAAGCTTTCATATCTTTATGAAACTCATTCTCCCAGTATCTTGGCAATGTGATAAATATTGCATTATCCGAGACAGAGCTACCAAACAGACTGTCTAGCCACTCTGATATTGGGTCTTTCGCTGACTTAAGCAATGCAGACTTTGCTTCAGAAATCTTATCATCATTTTTAGATTCTACTGCTAATTTCAGAGCTTGAACTGCATTTGCTACACTGAAAAATTAAATAAAATCTTATCAGTGGAAATAATGTACTATGACTATGAAGGCTAACTGATATTTAAGTTTCTAATAAAACTAAAATGCTGATCTAAATTAAATTAAGCGAGCAAAATTAAAATGCTATAATATACTTACTTGTCTAACATTTTTTGCATAGCAGCTTTTTTATCTGGGTCACCAGTAGTCTTTACAATATTACAATAGTAATGTGCCACTGATGTTGCATCATCTATAATTTTACTCAAATCTTGCTCTTCTTTAAGATATTTTTCATATAAATGATTTTGTCTTGCCCTTTTGATGATTTTGTCATCAATATCTGTTATATTCATCACATATAGAATGTCAAGACCGAAATAATTGGCCATTACTCGTCTTAGAATATCAAAAGATATGTATGACCTGTAAACATGAAGTCCACCATTTGTACAGTCAAGTTCGAAAATATGTTCACAAGCAATGTGATAAAAAATATGTGAAGACAAGTGTATTGTTAAGGACATAAGGATGTATATTTATGAACTTGACTGTTCCTATTTGTTTTTGTGCAATTAAGATGAAATAAAATAAATAATATATAAACAAACACAAAGAACTAGGTATGTAAATGCAATGGGTAATTATTATACCAATATAATATGTAGCATTCCAAAATAATTGGTACTAAGCGATTTATTGCTTTCAGAAATTTCAGCAAACACAATGTTCTGAACTTGAAACAAATTTTTGTTTAATAGTAAATTAATGTGTAATTAAATTACAAGTAATAAGTGATAAGAATGGAATTATTATGATTATGAAACAATGACATGGTAAGGGGTCATATGAAGGCTATTTTGGAATGAATACTATATGATTGCATTGATTGCTGATTAGTTAGGAACCATATGGACTATGTAATTCATTGAAAATATAGGCTGAAATTTAAAGTGTAAATATACCTTGCATGGCCCATGTGGGAGGCATCGTACACAGTGGGCCCACAAGTGTACCAGTTTACCCGGTTGCCATTGGAGCACACAAACTCTTCTTTTTGCCGTGTTAAACTGTTGTACAACCGAAGCACTGGCTTTTGTTCTTTCTTCGTCGGCGGTGACCAACTAGGCTGACTTCTTTTCGACATTTTTCAACCATGAACACATAAAAGCCGCTCTATGGAACACTGTAAATAGTACAAAAATTACTATAAGCACCGTCGGAATTCAAGGTTTAATTTCAAATAATAGTACGATTTAAATTTTGCATTATCTAGCAGTAATAATTAAAATAAGTCCGCCACGAACGCAAACCAACCTCAGCAAAAATAGGAGTCATGCATTTCTTGGTATTTCCACGTCCAGAGGGGCTACTGCGAGCAGAAATTCGAATATCTCTCTCTCTGTCGCACTTGTTAATTAGTGCGACAGAGAGGGAGATATTCGAACTTCGATCGTTTTCAGTTCGCGGTAGCCCCTGAGTCAATCCCCTATTTGACAGCTGTCAATGCGTCAAATACGATTTTTTTTTTTTAATTTATTAGGAGCATTGGCGACTAGGCCATCAGCTCAAACCAAAAAACAAAATACAATGTTAATGAAATGACACTTCAACGTAAACTACATTAAGTATTATTATACATTAAATAATACTAAGAAGAATCAACAACTAAGACTTAAGTTATTTACAGGTTACCTACAGTATTTGAAATAAAATAATAAATGAAAGGATATAATTCCGGAGATTTTAGAAGATCCTGTACAGATTTGGGAATATCCTGCACACCGGCATCTATTAACATAGCAATTAATAATAATCTTTGTAAATTAAATTTACGGCAATGAAAGAAAATATGATCAAGATCACATACACTATGCAAACAATATTTACAAGAAGAAGATTCACTTAGTTTTAGCCTGAAAAGATGTGCAGGGTAACGAGCATGACCAATGCGCAATCTACACAATGTTGAAATGAATGATCGTCCTAAATACTTTTTGCTATATTCGAACCACGTCTTAGTACTAGGAGCCGAGACTATTCCTGCTAACCATTTGCCTTTCACTTCTGTAGATTTATCCCAGGAATTAGTCCAGCGTTTTATCATAAGCTGTTTTACAAATGGTACTAAATCAGAATGAGGAACTTTTAAATCACAAACCTGGACGTCCCTTGCACTTTTGGCAAGCGTGTCAACGAGTTCATTACCAATAATTCCAGAGTGACCCGGAACCCAGCAAAATTCAACAGTCAAATTTCTATTATACAAAGAACTTATACAATGTTTCAACTTATATACTAAGTAATTTACAGATGCGTGTATACGTTTATTTTTAATAGCTTGTAAAGCGCTCATTGAGTCAGACAAAATTAAAAATTTACTGTTACTAATTTGGTTACTAAAGTAATTATCATTGATATGTTCTAAGGCATAAATTATGCCTAAAACCTCAGCCGAAAATACAGAGAAATTGTTATCACATTTGTATACCTTCCCTATATTTATAAATGAATCATAAAATGCAAAACTAGTTCTATCTTTAGTTTTAGAGCCATCAGTATACAATTTAACAAAATCAATCTTATCATCAAGGAATTCCAGAAAGTCAAATTTAGATTCAAATTTAATCAGACCAATATGTACATCTTGCATCAGGTCATGAAAATTATATTCGAAACAAGGGAGTAGAGTAGACCACGACACCGTATCTTGGAATTCAAAGTTCAAATACGCTATAGAACCACTCAAAGAAGAAGATTTTGGTAATGGAATTAAATCGTAATTTGGAATATCAAAGTTTTCAAGATATCTAGATATCACTTCGTTGTCTCGACTAATTAGTTTAAGACAATATTTGTCTGTTATATAGCTTCTTCGTATGAATAAGGGGACAATACCAGCCTCAATTTCCAATGAATTGATTGGAGAGGACATTAAAGCACCAGTGATTATACGTAACGCTCTGTTTTGAATAATATCTAGTTTCCTTAAGAGATAATAATTCGCGTCTGCAAAAAACATACAGCCGTAGGGTCGAGGAACCAATAGATGAACACTTAAGCGACTACCCCAACTTTAGGATTTTTTTTCTGGGTGTTATAACGTAGTATATACAGTTTTTATTTTTTTATATGAATCGGTATATTGTCGAGATTACATTTGACATTTTTAAATCATCCTATTACTTAACAGTATTTTTTTTTAAATGTTTTAAGCAAAAATATGCCAATTTCCCCAGAAGATGAACGGTGTGCCCTAATTCTGAACACTTTGATACCAATAGATGAACGAACATAGCAGCCGTTCAACTTTGCCCATTCTTTAAAACTTTGCCCACCTAGTAAATAATCATATAGAACAATATTACAACTGTTTTAATCATTTGTGTGTGTGTGTGTGTGTATTTTTCTAAAGTGTAAAATATTTTAGAGGGCAAAAAGTTGAAGTTTTAAGGCGTAATTAAATTATTCCTTGATATTGATAAATAGTATTTTTTTAAATCTTTATTTAATAAAAGGGGTTTTATCAAATTTGATTATGTCACCCAAAAATAGTATTAAAACCATACAGTTATCGCAAGGTGAGTACTGATTTATAGATAGCTAATTAGGAAACCCATCTTTTGCGTTAAAGATATAGGCCACAAATAAAACTGAAAAAATGTAATACCAAATCAGTCTTTATTTAGGTAACAGGAACATTTTAGACGTTTACATTATTTGCTAAAACTTTTGTTACCCTGTGTTATTAACTTTGGCACCAAATCATATTTCACCGAAACCTATAATACCTATATGAAAGTCCTATTTGGCGGAAGGCATGCGGCATGAAATTATAATTCTTGGGTGCTAATATAACTCCGGTTTTTGGGCACAACTGTGTGTTTCGTCGAGATTGAAGATTCGCTCTGGACAGTTCAAGATATCTTCATAATTTTGTTCTTTCAGATATAACTGTAAGTCCGAAAACCATTTGCGTATAGAACCTTCGGTGACAGCCGCCCTCGCTTTTGAAATAACCTCAGCATGCCTTTGTGTTATCTCAGGGTGCCTCTTCATGAAGAGATGAAACCATTTTTTGCCAGGTTTTGTGTCTGGTTGGCCTCGTTTTTCGAAAAGCAGGGCTACTGTTTCCTTCAGGTCATCCTGTCCTACCTTAATCATAGTGACAGGGCCTTTTCTACACACCAAAGGCGTTTTGCCATGCAATTTATTATGCAAAGTGCCTTTGGGTATGTGGTAAGTTGAACTCGCTTTGTGTAGGCTTATTTCATTATTGTGTATTCTTTGCACAGCCTCTTCGAGTACATGCTGATCGTACTGCCTCTTTTTTTTGGATGCCATCTAAAAACAAAATCAATTTTTCAATACTAACGTAAAACGTAATTGAAGAAACGAACAGTAAGTGATTATCATCTGGAATTAGTACCGTAAAAACGAATGACTTTGTCCTTTCAACATACCATTGCCCAGTACGTCACATTTTAATAAAAGTGATCACAAAACTAGTTACTTTTTACTCTGCGATTGAAAGATAAACTTAGGTATTGTTGGCAACGTTAAATAAAGATATGCTTTTGGTAGGTACAAAAGTACACAAAAGCTTCAGGGGCGTCTCAAACTGTGAACGGTCTACCTATAGATATATAATTTTAACATTATAATTTGTTATCATATTTTATTTTATTACCTGAATGTCTTAAACTGTGATCGGCACAGCCCGTGCAACACGGTGTTAATGACATCAATCGTTATATTAATTTTTATATATGTAGACAAAAGCTCAATGCTATATCACTGTTGTTTTTGTAATTATGACGATGGGCAAAGTCATGTCATCAATGTCACTTTTAAGTTATGTGAATATTTTTATAATACTGAAACGTATTTACGCAGTAGTTACTGCTAAAAATGCATACACTTTGAATAAATCATTTGAAACTAGTGAGTGGTGTTTCAAAAATATAAAAAAAAATTGTATAAAACGGGCAAAGTTATACGATTTTACGGTAACCGTTTTCTATGGATACACGTTTTAATGAATGTTTTTGACGTGACAACGTCTTATAAATTGGTTTGCCGGGTGACACTTCAAGAAACTGCGTTACGCTCCGCTCACGTTATGCGCTCACAATGAGAGCGAGTGAGAGGCATGGTTAGCCCGCCTAAGAGCGAGAGAGACAGACATGCGGGCGGGATGTCGGTATACGGGCGAGCACTCAAAGTCGTTGTCACGTAAAACTTTCGCCCGTATACCGACTTTACAGGCAACCAATTTTTTTTTTTTATTAATTACTGTTTGGGCAAAGTTGCAACAAAGGCCAAGTTGGCATTTTTGATTAACTATACCGTAAAAAAAGTGACGTGTTAACCCTCGGTTGCAATAAATTTGCTCCATTGATAACGGTGCATGATGAAAGAGATATAAATCAAAATATTAATCAGTGGGCAAAAGTGTGTTTTTTTGTCCGAGTATTTATAACAGTATAAATAATTTACGAACTTACGTATATGTACTATAAACAATATATACCAAAAACAAAATTTTAAAAATTAAAAAAGGGGCGGGCAAAGTTGCCAAGTAGCATTGTTGAAATAAAAACGTTCATTTTACTAACTCATGCCTAGATCATGAACGAGTAAATTTTGTTAGTTCAACTTATGGATACGGTAGCTATAAAATGAACGAACAAAAATTAACAAAGGATTTACATATTGGACTCGTAGCCAATAGATGAACTAGTAAATTTTATTCGTTCATCTTCTGGGCTCAAGTCCTATGTTGAACACTGGCACTTCCCATAGTAAAACAAACTCCAAAATAAACGTCTTGTTAAAAGAAACTTGCGTTCAACTTCTGGTCCAAAAATCAAAGACAAATAGACTATTAATTTAAGCCATAGCACATCTTATTATCTTGTCAATAAGAATTTATATCGATATTTGAAAAAACGACACCTGAGCTAGTAGATGAACGCCGTTCAACTACTAGCTCAGGTACACAAAATTGGAACCATTACTTGAACAGCAAATATCTCCTAAATTAATAAAAAAAAATGCAAGACTAATATACAAAAATGTAAAGCAAATAATCAAAAATCTATTTCACTTCAAACTTGGTAATTAGATTTAATATTCGATTTTATACGAATTTTATTGCTTAAATTTGAGAGCGCTTACCTTAGTAAAATCCCCATACAAACGGTGTTTTTGGCGCGAGGCGTTTACGCGACAGCCGCTCACAGCGGCGTGTGGACGGTGACTGGCTGGGAGTTTAATTGCCAGCCTCCGCAAAGAGTTGCCGCGTTCGGAAAAAAATACCACGAATGGGTAAAATGTGTCACGATTTTTTTATTTCAATTTTTCCGTCGAGTGTTCATCTACTGGGGTGCGTTCATCTTCTGGTTCCTCTACCCTAATCGAAATGACTACGAATTGTCGCAATATATATCGTTTTAAGAACCTTGGGGTCTGCTCCCCATTTAACTCCAGTCAATGACTTCAAAATATTTAGCCCTAATTCAGCTCTTTTACAAATTGTATCTATATGAGTTTTCCAGGAAAGGTCATAATCAAGAAAGATACCAACATATTTAACAAAAGATTGAGCAGGAATAATGTCCGTGTTATATAAAACTTGAGGTTGATGTAAACCATTTTGAGAGAAAAGAATTACAGAACTTTTGGACACATTGACCTCAAGTTTCAATGAAAATATTAGTAAATTGTAAATATTACGCAGACAACAATTCATGATAGATTCACCACTTTTAATATCATTACAGTTCACATATAATACAAGATCATCAGCAAAGAATAAATGCTTAACAGAAGACGGAATCTGTTTCATAAAAGATATCAAACTCAAAACAAATATAAGAGGAGATAAAACCGAACCTTGAGGAGTACCCTTACTTGAAATTTGAAAACCTGTCAACGTGGACCTAGTTTTTAAAGTCAAATACCGATTGTTAAGGAAATTAAACAACCAAAACAATATGTGTCCTGGAAAACCTAAAGAGTTTAAACTTTTGATGAGATATGAATGGTCTATGTTATCAAATGCTCCTTTAATGTCTAAAAAAACAGCTAAAGTGTATTGGTTATTACTAAAATTATTTTTAATGTCTCCGACTAAACAGCTTAAATTATCTATTGTACTTTTACCCTTCCGAAATCCGTACTGAGTAGCTGGAATCATTTTAGAGTTTTCTGTAAACCATTCCAATCTATTTTTCAACATTGTTTCGAATACCTTTGAAAAACACGATGTCAGGGAAATGGGCCTATAAGAGTCAATAGAGTTTGGATCCTTGTAAGGTTTTAAAATAGGGACTACATGTTGCATTTTCCAAATTGGGGGAATACAATTACAATTCCAGAGATCATTAAATATTTTACATAAAATTACCTTGGCAAATCGAGGAAGACTTTTGATTACTTTATAAGTGATTAAATCTGGACCCGGTGAAGTCTCTTTTTTATTCTCTAATGCAGCTTCAAATTCACAAAAAGAAAATTCTTTAACCATCCATTGAGCTTCTGTAATGCCAGGATTGTTAAAAGATTCTTGAAGATCATTACATGATTCTTGATCATTATGAGAAGCTATCTTATCTAAAAAAAGGTCAGCATTAGCTGGATTTTGAAAAAAATTTGGTGTAGAAGAGTTGATATTAAGTTTCGCATGCTTAAATCGGCGTATGTAATCCCAAATTATTTTTGTCGATGTCATGCGGTTGAATGACAAACATAGATTCATCCAACTATCTCGTTTTATTTCGAACAATTTTCTTTTCTTCAATGCGTCTAATTTTTTGTAAATAATGTAATTTTCTATAGATGGGTATTGTTTGTACGATAATAAGGCAATTTTAGATTGCACAACTATTCGATCACATTCATCATTCCACCAAGGAACGGCCTTTAAGGAAATTACTCTACGTTGGTAACATTTTTTCGCAAATGTCATTAAAATGTCATGTAAAATACTCAAAGATAAAAAAGCGCGGGAAACGTGTTACGGTTCGGTTGTGTTTTTGCTGCTTCCAATTTAAAATAGATTTATATCTTAAGAATTAATTGTATAGGATCAGTCTTTGTATATTTTGTATGTAGTTTGTGTTTTTGTATATATTCTTTTGTAGATATTCGTGTAGTTTTGTAAATATTCACTGGTAAGTTGATTTTTATATTTTCCGCCTAACATGGCGGACGAGCCCCCTGACCCGGGGGGTTCTGGGAAGGATCCCCCAGATCGGGTTGCTGAATTTTCATTAGAGATCATGGATGTTGCTCAAGAAGTAACAATAAGTAATAACGATGAATCCATGGACACGGACGTTTCAATTTTATCACAAGGCAAAAGAGTTAAAAGGAAAGTATCTAGACGAATCTGTAAACAATGCAATAAAAAACGACGAAAGCAACGTGATAAAAACGTTCAACTGACTGAATATGACTGTATATGTAGTTTGGCAGAGGAGTTAACAGTGGCTCCAAAAAATAATAGAACTCAGGGTAATGATATTTTATTTCCTGTTAAAGTATCATCGTCTATGCCCCCCCCAAGTCTTCCAACTCAGTCACAAAGTGTTAATATATCTCAACCTGCATCCACATCAAACACTTCCACAACATCTAATCCTTCCTCCTTGAAAGCTCCTATTGGTAGAGCTTCTTATCAATCATCTGATGTAGCTCCATACACAGTACATGTGCAGAAGCAGCAGGTCTCACCTAATGACGGTGTTAGCCTGCACCCAATAACTCTTGGCAGGACCTTAAAAAAAAATAACATTGAAGGAATTGTCAATGGCAGTTTAAAGCGTATTGGTAGAAACAAAGTGTCCCTTTCTTTTCAAAAGTTTGAGCATGCAAACAGTTTTCTAGATAATTCTGAATTTAAGAAACTGAATTTTAAAATGTTCATACCCACTTTCTCTGTGACACGAATGGGTATAGTTCGTGGAGTTCCCAGTGAATGGTCCGAGGAGGACATTCGAGAAAATGTAACATTGCCAATGGGATGTGGTCCTATTCTTAAAGTGAGAAGATTGAATAGAAAAATGATTACTGATGGAGGTCCTCAGTTGAAACCCACTGAATCAGTAGTATTGACATTTGATGGGCAAGTCCTTCCAAAACGAATTTTCTTATGCTATACAGCATTACCAGTAGAGACATACATTTTCCCCACAATTCAATGTTACAGGTGTTGTCGCTATGGTCATGTTAAAGTTAATTGTAGAGCTAGCAGTCCAAGGTGTTATAAATGTGGTCAGTCTGGTCATTCTGGTGACTCATGTTCTGTGGAAGAGGAAAGTATTTCATGTTGTCTTTGTCAAGGAGCACACTTTGCAACAAGTAAATCCTGTCTTGAATTTGGCCGTCAAAAAGCTATTAAGGAATCAATGGCAAAAAGCTGTGTTTCCTACGCAGAAGCTTCCAAACTTCACCCTCCTATTCTTAAAATGTCATATGCTGATGCTCTGTTAACTTCTAATAATATTTCCTCTTCTACAGCAGGCCCTCAACCCGAATATGCTGCTCCTAAGAATCCTCAGGTTACATCTTATAAAAAAACAGTTTTTATAAAATCAAAACCTCCCCCAAAGCTTGACAAGGGTTATGACCGTGTTGCTCACAACTCCATTATAAGCGACTTTAGTATTCCAGAACCCTGTAATGGGTGTATGATTAAGAATATTAGCAACCCATCTAATGAATGTTCTGTAGGAGATGTTATTGCTGCGCTTATAAAAGCATTATCTCAAACAAACTATTTCACACCGTCCAACGCTGCCTCTTTAATTGATGCTGTATCTAAAATACCTTCTAATAATGGACCACTCAACTTTAATTCAGTGGAATTGCCGGAGTGCAATTTCCAAAAAAAGTGACTTAATTTATTTAGTTAATAAGTATAATCCGTTTATTGTTGCCTTACAAGAAACATGGCTGAAACCAGGCTATTCATTTAGGATTTCCGGCTATGCCTGTCTTAGAGAAGATAGGTCTGATGGGTATGGTGGTACAGCCCTACTCATAAAACATCCTTTCTCCTTTACCTATTTTGCTACCCCTCACGTGAACAAAGATTTTTCAATAATAGCTGCTATTGTTAAAAACATCTGTTTTGTTTCTATATATATTCCTCACCCCTCCTCTATTATTTTTAATGAAGTTGACAACATCATCTCCACACTTCCTAAACCATTTATTATTCTTGGTGATTTTAACTCCCAACATCATTCATGGGGTTCTTCTTCAAATCACTATGGTTCCGCTATACTAGACATATTGGATAGTCACAATATCTGCATATTGAATAATGGCAATCCAACCCGACGAAACGGTCCTAATGAGGGAATCAGTGTGCCTGATCTTTCACTTAGCACACCTCGTCTGGCATCTACACTTAATTGGGATACTCTTCCATCAACGTACGGAAGTGACCATTTTCCTATATTAATCACTTTTCCTTTTATTGGTGGCCCTGTGCAAAAGCGCCGTCCTCGATTAAAATACAATTTAAGGAATGCAGATTGGGCATCATTTAGTGAATGCATTGAGGCTAAACTTGCTACCTTTCCTAATGTCAGTTGTGGAACAGAGCCTGTCTGTGCGTCAATTTTAGCCAAGGCGTTTACGGAGGCTGCTGATGAAGTGTTTCCTGAAAAGAAAAAATGCTTAAATTTTATTCCTTCCCCCCCGTGGTGGGATAATGAATGTAGTGAAGCGGTTAAAAATAGGAAATATATAGAATTAAAGTATAATGAGTGTGGCTCTGATGAAAATTTTGACTTATTATCTGCTGCTATTGTGAATACAGGCAAATTATTTAAAAAAAAAAAGTTTGAAAGCTGGAAAAATTTCTGTTTGTCCTTATCTCCCCATGTCTCTCCAACTGAAGTCTGGCGTAACATTCGACGATTTCGTTGTGCTTTCCGTGAATCGTCGACACAACAATTTCCCCCAGCACTAGCTAATAGCTTTTTAAGTAAATTAGCCCCTTTGTCAGCTCCAGAGGATTTACTTTCAACTTACTCTATTCCACCTTGTATTACAAATGATCCTGATGGTCTTAATGATCCATTTTCTATTGATGAACTCAAAGGTGTGTTATCTAATGTCAAGAATAGTGCTCCTGGGTTGGATGGCATTCCGTATTCTTTTCTTTCTCATCTTGGTCCTAACACTCTCTTATATTTTTTGGACCTAATAAATTCTATCTTTATCTCAGGCATTATTCCTACCTCGTGGAGATCTCAAGAGGTTCTTCCCATATTAAAACCTAACAAAATTGGGTCTGATCCATCATCATACCGACCAATAGCTCTTTCTTCAGTTTTAATGAAAATTGCTGAACAACTAGTTAAAAATAGACTAGAATGGTTCATTGAAACCAATAACTGTATAAGTAAAACTCAGTTTGGTTTTAGACGAGGTAAAAGTACTCTTGATAGTTTAAGTATTTTCATAACTGACATAAGATTAGCATTCTCTAATAATCAGTCTGTAGTCGCAGCTTTCCTTGATATAAATTCTGCGTATGATAATGTTGTCTTAAGTATACTGAAGCAAAAACTAAATACATTGAATGTCCC
Organism: Epiblema foenella; assembly: GCA_963556455.1. NCBI lineage: Eukaryota > Metazoa > Arthropoda > Insecta > Lepidoptera > Tortricidae > Epiblema > Epiblema foenella. The sequence continues at coordinate 19,521,401 of OY747099.1, read as the reverse complement.
GACTCTTCTGAGTAAATTCATAATTAACATCCTATCAGAGAGGCGTATCCACTTAATTTTAGATGTTGACAATGAGGAATCAAGATTAGTATGGAAAGGTCTTCCACAAGGATCTGTATTAAGCCCAATCTTATACAACCTGTACACCTATGATCTGGAAACATCAGTAGGTAATAACGTTTGTGTTCTTCAATATGCTGATGATTTGTTGCTGTATTGTACTGACCGATCTATTGAAAATGCCAGTACTTCTCTAACTTCCTCATTAAATCTTTTAAGGAGATGGTTAGAACAAAATGGTCTTGATTTGTCTCCATCCAAAAGCTCCGTTGTGTTATTTTCTAGAATGCGTTTGCCCCCGCCAGTTTCTGTATATTATAATAACTATGAAATTCCTGTAGTCAACCAAACAAAATTTTTAGGTGTTGTTCTTGACTCTAAATTGACTGGTACACCACATTGTGAATATATTTTCGCTAAATGTGAACGTTTGTTAAATATGCTTAGATGTCTCTCTGGTGTTTGGTGGGGCGCTCACCCGTTTTGTATGAAATTAATGTACAATACTCTAATTCGTAGTATCTTAGACTACGGCACCTTCCTTTTACAGCCTGGAAGTGTAGTTGCTTTCAAAAAACTGGATAATATTCAGTCGAAAGCTTTAAGATTGATAGCAGGAGCGATGAAATCTAGCCCTCTTAATGCTTTACAGCTAGAGTGTTGTGAACCTCCATTGCACCTACGTCGTCAATACCTCGCTGATAGATTCCTGTTTCGAGCCCTACAAATTTCTGATCATCCGCTTCATACTAAACTCAAGTTACTTTCTGATCTTATTGATTCTTCCAGTTATTGGTCCCATAAATCTGTTCCATGTCTCATAAATAGCTACCAAAAGTTTACCTCTATACAAGCTCCCACTCACTCTTCTATTTCATATCCTTTATTTTGTGCTTCGTATAAATCTTTAACTTTCACGCCTGACGTAACCTTAAATATAGGTATTTCAAAAAATGGTCCTAATAACAATATCAGTTTTAATCATGTGAAAGATAACTTATGGAAAGACTATCACACAATATACACTGATGCTTCTAAACATTCTTCTTCTGGTCATGTCGGAGTTGGGGTTTATCATTCTCAGTACAAAATATTCCAACAAATAAAACTCCCACCAGAATCATCTGTGTTTACTGGAGAAGTTTTTGGTCTCTTTAAAGCAGTTGAATATATTCGAACGGCAAAACTTACAAAATCAGTAATAGTATCTGATGCAATGAGTGCCTTACAGGCATTAGTCAAATATCCTTTTCAATGTAAAACAATCTTTCCAATAATAATGGACACTCGAATACTATTAAGAGATTGTATGATTCGTGGGCTTTCAGTGTCTTTTGCTTGGGTCCCGGGACATAGTGAAATAAATGGTAATGTTAAAGCAGATCGCCTGGCCAACGAAGCTGTTACGTGTGGGGACAGATTTCCTTATAAAAATTTTAGTCATGACTTGATTGCTTTACCTTCTTCTTATCTCAATGATACCTGGAACCAGTTGTGGGCTGAAACTGCCCAAACAAAGGGAAAATGTTATTACGCAATTCAACCTACAGTTCCCATTAAGCCTTGGTTTGCTAAGCTAAGGCTGGGTAAACGAGCCACTAGCATTATTATACGAATGAGATTGGGTCATGTGTGCACGCCGGCTCATCTCGCCAGACTACATATTGTGGAGTCCAACTTGTGTGAATGTGGACAAATTGGAGACTTAAATCATATTTTTCTTTCATGTTCTTTACTCAACCATGTCTCTTTTTACAATGATCTCTCTTCACTTAAAATTCCTTTTCCTACATCCATCCCTGTCTTACTAGCCTCAAAAGATCCTTATGTATTTAGTTCTATATCCACTTTTATTTTACTTAATGATATCCGTATTTAGATATTTTTTACTAACTTCTATCCTAAACTGATCCTATCTTTCAAAATTCCGTTATCCTTGATTCCTACTTTCCAAACGTTTCCCTGCTTTGTCCGTGGCAATATGCAAACCGCGTTCTGCCAAAACGAAAAAAAAAAAAAAATACTCAAATACTTGTTATAATTTTCGAGAGGGTTATCTACAAATTGAAAGTTCGCAAATTCAACTTCGCATAACTCTTTAAACTTCGCCCAGTCAATCTTTTTAAAATTTACATTAGCTATGGAATTATCATCACGAATATCACCTAAACCACTCTGCAAGTTGTAAGAGCTGTTAACAGGAACGTCAGAAACTGATGAGTCAATAAACACACCAACAAGTAAAGGGAAATGATTACTGCTAAGCAGATCATCGAACACAGAAGCTGTGCAACTAGAACTAAGTGACCGGGACGCAAATGCGAGGTCCAATACGTTACCTTGTTGGCCGAACGGCGCAAAAGTCGTGACAGTGTGGTCATTCAAACACACTAAATTGGAACTCTCCACATAAGCATGAAGAGCATTGCCCCTTCCATCATTAAATCTGGAACTCCAGGAGACGTGATGTGCATTAAAGTCCCCTATTATTAAATAATTATCTGATACAAATTGTGAACATATATCTTTTAATAAATTGATCTTAAATTTGCCATTGGGAGGTGGAGGTATATATACACATAAAACATCGAGAGAAAAATTGTTAACATTAACAGTTATCAAAATATTTTGAAAGTGATATTGAGAGAGAGTGTTGATAACTTGAAACTTATATTTTGAACGAATTGCCATAGCAACGCCCCCATGGGGGCGATCGGAATCTCTTCTTACTATTGTAAATCCAGGTATTCTAAGTGTTTTATTAGGACTCAGCCAAGTTTCATTAAATAAAATCATGTCAACCTGATAGTTAAGACTACTAAGGAAATGCTTAAATTGATCCAACTTAGGTGCTAAACTTCTGGAATTCCAGTGAATAATATTGAATTGATTGGAACATAAATTATGCAAATGACTATATACAGAATTATCCATAATTTAAATTGAAAAGTTTGTCACTAGTAATTGTTTGATGGCTGCTGATGAAATGGGGCCAGAAGGGTTTTTGTTGTCTTTTTTTTTAACAATTTCCACAATGGTTTTAGTTAATGCTTCCAGAACAATATCGGAGTTAATAATGTCCACAATCAAGGCCCTGCCTTGAGGTGTCTTTGCTGGAGGTTTTGAGATTGTGTAATTGACATTGTTACTAGTGTTTTTACCTGAGGGCACTGTCACTGCTGAAGCATATGTAAACTTGCCACTTATCTTGCTCTTAACCTCTGCTACTTTAGCTGCCTTTACAGAGCAAGTATAGGATACTGCCGAGTGAGGTCCACTACAATTGGAGCACTTAAATTCATTTGGATTGGTGCATTCCCGATAAAAATGGCCTGCTGAGCAAATTGAACAAACTTGCGTGCCTTTGCACGCTCCACTTCCATGACCAAACTTATAACACTTGAAGCATTGGAGCACAGGCTTTATGTACTCAAGTACTGGCATCCAAATGTGCTCATATATGACATGATCGGGCCGAACAGATGCTTTAAAAGTAACTAGCACAGTCTGCAGGGGTTTGTATTGACCATTGTCTTGTTTTTTAGAGAATCGCTTAACTCCCAGAATCATACTTGAGGATTTCAGTTCTTCCAGCAAGGTCTCTTCACTTAATTCCACTGGAGCACGAATAATGCCTTGAGATTCAATACTATCATAAGGTATTTTAGATAACCAGCCATTATCATTCATTATTTTTCTATCTAGCAGGAATTTGTTGGCATCGCTGGCACACCCAAAAAACACCTTCACATAGAAGCTACCAGCAGCCTTCACATATTGGACACCTTTCACATTCTTAAGCACTTTGTTAACCTGCAGAATATCCATCGGAACCTTCTGCTGTGCTGTAGTTTGGGCTGATTGTAGGAGAACAGGGTACTCCTTTTTTGTCAAGTCTTCATAAATTGGGTGATGGTCTTTAAAAAGACCACGATTATTGCGTATATAATTCATTTTATGCTTACTTGAGCTTATAGTTTTATCGGGCTCACTGCTTTTCCTTTTATTTGTTTTAGAAACAATTGCGGTATCCATGGGGGTGGAGCCGCCGCCCTCACCCCCGGCTTCTGTACTCATGTGATTGTGATTAAATCGAAACAGCAAATATTTCAGCGTCCAGAATCAGAAAAAGAAGGATGTTATGAGAATAAAAAGGGCTTCAAATAGAATTATTAAAATTAAATTGAAAAATGCCGCCTTTTCACTTCAACTTTCCCGCCCTTTTTTTTCCGTCAAATACGAGATTACGAGCTGTTCAAGTTAATGTGAGAAACGTAGGTTCCTTGCCGTAATATCGTAAGTGGCTTAAAGTGCTTAAACATTTTGATCATTATATAACTTGCCCTTAATAAATGCTATTTCCTTCTAACAACACACTCTCGTATGCAAGAACTGAGACGTATAGATTTTATTAAGCTTTACTTTAAGTAGAACATCCAAAACGTGCCGCGTATATATATCTAGTTAGTTATATTTCAATGGGTGTATATTTGGTATATAAAAATAAAATCAGGTGTGTGAGTAAATTTCTGTTGTGTGCGTGCTATGCTGTATGTATTTCTATCTCTGGACTACTTTGTACAAATTACGACTGTGTATTTTTATACAAATTTGATCATTTACTATCGTCACATTTCAATCATAATGGCTTTCTGTGTTTGTAAATGCTTAAATGTAACATTAGGAAGTGATAAACTAGAAGATAATGTAGATATAAGAAAACTGGAGTTATCACCTACGGAACAAAGGGATATCTTTTTCAGCGAGGTATGTACCGTCGGTAAACATATATTGACCTTGACTTTTATGAAGGGCTATTGTTTTGAATTAAAAGCTAATAGAACAAATATCACAATCTCATGCGGCGAACCTTTTATATCGTAAAAGCTATCAGAATAAGGTTATTTTTTAAGTCGAACTAGAACGTGCTGTTTATCAACTTCACAGGACACTTTCGGAATTCTAAATTAAGGGTTGAAAGTGTAGTGTTTTACTTTTTTGAGAGTAATGGCATGTAATGACCAGTTAGGTCATATTCTATCATTACTGTTGATTTGTTAAGGTTTAACATTTTGTTTTATAGAAATTACTATCAACGCCACTGAGTTCCCTAAAGAGTAAAGTGGTGCAGCCCGCTCTGACGTGCCAGCGCACCGCGGGCCGCTGGACGCTGCACTCCTGCCTGGCGTGTGGGCAGGTCACGCACGCAGTCTCGCAGGACAGGCCCAGCACTGTTCTTATTCCCAAAGTCACACAAGTTAGTGCAAATGCTCTTCTACCCAGTTACTCGTGGCTCCAATGACAATGGCGTTTGATAAATGGGCATGGACAGGAATGGTTTAATTCATGTTCAATGCTAAATAACCCATAAGCCTCTTTAGGAAAGCGTTATTGATACAACTGATTGTGCAAGCATAAAGGCATCAATTTACACTTCTGCCGTTAAGTAACGTGATACTGTATGGATACTGTTAATGCATTTTAATCAAAAAAGGACACTTGTGATACCATTTGACTCTTATGTAGGTAACTTCTCAACTGAAATAGGTAAAAGGACAAAAACTTTGATTGAATACTAAATTTTCAAATTTGAAGGGCATGTTATTTAATTTATGACCACTTGTAACAGTTAATTTTTTCATTACAGGCTAACCCAGAGAAAGTGAATAATCTTAAGAAGTCAAGCAATTTCTCACCAGTTTTCAATTTAATTGTGCCAGAAGTAACTAGTTTAGACATGAAAGAGAATGTGGACACAAACAACATAGTTAATGATAAGAAGGGTTGGCAGCCGGCACAGCAGGCCATCAGCACACTGAGTAAGCAGCTTGAACAGACCCTCCAGTCACAGCTTGGAGCTATTGAGGAAACTGTTAGGCAGTTCCGAGACCAAAAGTTTGCTGAATACGAGGCCTACAAAGACAGAGCACAAAGGGATCACAAGATATTAGCTAGGTACTACACCTATTATGCTAGTTTCTTGTTTCCTAATATACTTTATAATTAAGGTACTGTGCACTTAACATAAACTACTCTCAATGGCATCATGTAAACTAACGGATATATTTGAATTAAACCTCGCAATAATTAGTCCTATGATTGAACTTTCAGTATTGTAAGCAAAACCCAGGACAGCCTGAACAGAGTAGACACCAGCATTGACAATGGACCCCCCTCACCACAGCTACCTCCACTACAGAGAAGAAGACTGTCTTCATTCAAAGATGCCAAGAAAACCTCACAGAATATTGTTAAGGTATGTAACATCAATTTGTATTATGTTACTTGTGTATCAGCATCATTCTTCATAATATCAGTAGTTATGGATGGACAGTTAAAATTACTTATTTCCATTTTTGCTAAAATTGCATTTTATAGGGTTCTATAAATACACTTACGCAATAGTCGATTGTTAACCAAGGGTTGAAAGCGACCCAATTCAGCCGAGATATTCTGGCCCTCGAACGAAGTGAGAGCGCCAATAGTTCAAGGGTGAAATAGGTACTTTCACCTGAGTTAAACACTGTACTTTTCATTTCGACTATGAGGAAAATAAATGACAAATAAATGTGGATTCAGTAATAAAAACTTGCGCTGCAGCAACCAGCAGCCGGCGCCGCCGCGCCACGCGTATCTACTTATGAAAATTGAACTTTCCGAACAGGAGAGATGAAAATGTCCTTTAGTTTGCTTAGATGACATTATTGACACGGAATTTCATATATTGAACATTATTATATTGTAAAACATAATAATTGTTGTATATTGAACAAGCGGTGGCCTATAATGTACGACCTTGATAATGACCAGCCACAAGAATGTCCGGCCCAGTAATCCGCGTCCAATGTACATGGATGACTGGGCTGGACATTACTCGGCCGTGCATTAATATGTCTGAGCAATCTTGGACCAGGGCAGTAATCGGAATCCACGTTTGTTCGGGCTGATAATGCTCGGCCCAGTAATCCGCGTATAAAAAAGTGGACGCGGATTCTCGGGCCGGACATTATGTGGTCGGGCATTATAGGTCTGAGCAATCTTGGTCCGGGGCGAGAATTGGAAGCCACTTTTGTTCGGGCCGATAATGCCCGACCCTGTAATTCGCGTCCAATTTAGTAGTGACGCTTTGACGTTTGCCTAAAGAAAAAATCGGTTTTTCTGTGGTTTTCCTAGTTTGCATCTGCCAGTGAAGCCAATTACACACCTTGCAATTTGTCAACAATTTGCTAACGTTAGAATGAATAGGGTGCAATGCTATCTCATTCTAACTGTAGCAACATGTGGGAAATTTCTAGGTGTTTAATAGGCTTTACTAGAAGTCATTTGCCCCATTCCTAGAACTTCACTCTATGTGTCAAATATTTGTAATGTGTGGTTCACAGCGGAAAGTGGTCGCCGATTCCTGGGCTGGACATTACTGGGTCGGGCATTATAGGTCTGAGCAATCTTGGTCCGGGGCATTAATCCGAAGCCACTTTTGTTCGGGTCGATAATGCCGGCCCGATAATCCGCGTCCAAAATAGTGGTCGCCGATTCCTGGGCTGGACATTACTGGGTCGGGCATTGTAGGTCTGAGCAATCTTGGTCCGGGGCATTAATCTGAAGCCACTTTTGTTCGGGCCAATAATGCTCGCTCGGCCCGAGAATCCGCATCCAAAAAAGTGGACGCGGATTCTCGGGTCGGGCATTATTTGGTCGTGCATTCGTGTCTCCCGAACTAGCTATTATTCTTGTGGCTGGGCATTATCATGGTCGTACATTATAGGCCACCCTATTCGAGCACCATGTTTAACCGCACATAAATATAGTAGGTACCATAGATTTTTTTTTTTTTCGCAAGTATGGTTACAGAGTAGTGGTAGTTGGCAGTATGTAATTTTTCCTTTGTCAAGTTAATGTTAGTAAGCAAATTTAAAAAGGCAATAATGCTGTTAGCGAGATAAACAATTTACTTATAAATAAATGTAATTTTATTGAGTTTATAATTAGAATGTGTTAACCATACAGCAGAACAGAGACCTGCCCCCCGAAGAAGACTCACTGGACGCTGAGGACATTTTCGACATAGAGGGGATGGACTCGCGCAATCATATGTTCTCAGACCAGGATGACTATGACTCCGACCGTGAGTTCAGTAATAATTTTTTTTTTTATTATCAGCCTTCATATTATCATTAATTTCGCATTAGATTCCCTATTAGTCCTTTTGGTATTCTTAAAACTGATGAATATGACACAATATCAGTTTCAAGGCAGGGTATTGCGTACCTCTCCCAACGGATTGCTCTTGCGGTTCAGAGGGGTAACTCTGCCAGCGTTTTGGGGTCCATACCGCAGGCAGAACTTTTAGATGGAGTGTTTTTTGTAATTCGTTTTATTTGGTTTTTGACTGTAGTTGTAGTTTTATTTAAGTTTTTATTTTAGTTGGCCCATATTATATGATTTTAGTTTCTTATAATTAAATAGGCTGGGTATTATATAAAACCTTTTAATTGGTATTTTGATAAACTTTACAAATAATCCTCTTAAGCCTGTATAGGGAGGTTGTCTTCCCTATACTGGACCTTAAGGCCGCGTATAGAACTGTTGTCCCTAAGTTTATCTGTGGATAGTCGCTGTTTTATAACCAAAAGTCCCAGTTTTATTAAAATTTCTGTATTCAAAATTCACAATACTACTAATAATAGACGAAGTGCATAACAGTTGGATTTGTCAAATCATATAGATCAGACAGTCATAGATACAATATTTTACAATATCTCCCCCTTTATGAATAGAAACAAGATAGTTGTTGATTAGACTAACAGGAAAACTTATAAGTAGCACAAATTATTTATTAAAAATAGTTTTTAGAAAGTTTACAATCATATTATGTATGTAGTTACATCTCTTTATTTTCTTTAAGACTTAGGCTAGATTTTATAATAATTATATAAAAAGTAAAATATAAATCAATATTTACAAAACATAAAATCATTATAAAAACCTAACCTAGTGTGCCGCCGGCAGCGAGGTGGGGCCTAAGCTACCGGTGATTAGGGCGACAGAATAGAGGCGCGGATAGAGGAACCTCCTGACTATCCGCGCCGTGTCCAGGAGTACCGCCTTCTGTATCTGACCCTTGACTCAGCCATCTAGCGAGAGTCTCTTGAGGTGTTGGTCGAGACTCTTCGCTATTAGACAGTTCGCAGAGACGACTATCGGGACAATGATCGTTGAATCAACATCCCACATGGCGGTCACCTCGTGTGCCAAGTCTAGGTACTTGCTGACTTTGTCCTTCTCGGCCTTCACGAGGTTCTCGTCATGGGGGATGGTGATGTCAACGAGCACTGCCTGGCGCTTCGATCGATCTGTCAGCACGATATCAGGTTTATTGGCTACAATAGTCCTGTCCGTGATGACAGATCGATCCCAATAGAGCGTGGCACGACCATTTTCGAGAACTGCAGGCGAATCACGTAACTTTATGTACTAACGGTAGATAGATTTTACTGTCAGTTTTGAAGTATAAATGTATGGGCTGACAGTTGATATTTGACACTAAAATCTATCTAACGGTAGTACAAAAGTTACGTGATTACCCCGCTGGTGTAGGTGTATACTTATAGTACGGCACTTAAAAATGTAAAAATAAAGTTAAATTATTATTAATGCAATGTAAGTTTCACAATCAGAGTATTTATCTGGACACTTTATCAATCTACCTGACCATGTTTATTTTTGATTTGGGTCTGGAAATTTTGTGTCTTCGGGGACACATTCTAATGTTGCGTTTGGGTATGATTCTGTTCCTTGAGAAGTTACAATCTCCGGTTCTTGGTCTGCTATTGTTGCTTCTCCAGTCCTTATAAATATTTCATTCCTAGTGTATCTTCTTCCGTCCTCATTCTCCACAATGTAGGATCTGGAATTGATCAGTCCTTTCCACAATTTTTCCTCTTATCCATGTCTTGGCTGTTGGCATTTTCTTAAATATTTGTCCATAGTTGTCTCCCCATCAATATAGCCGCTGGTGAATGTACTTTACCCCTGGGTGTGCTTCGATGGTTCAGCAGAGCCAGTAAAGGGTCTTCATTCCCGTCTTCAGCTTTTCTAAACATTTTTTTAACTGTTTTTACAGCACTTTCAGCTAAACCATTTGATTTTGGATAGTGTGGACTAGACTTTATGTGTGTAAAGCTCCAGTCTTTGTCATTTGCAAAAATCTAAAATTGTTCTGAATCAAAGCAAAGTCCTCCATCAGTATATAATATCAATGGAATTCCATGCCTTACAAATATTGTCTTTAATTTATTAATCACTGTTACACTTCTTAAATTTTTTAAAAGTGTAACAGTGATTAATCAATTAAAGACAATATTTGTTCTTCCAACTTCAATGTAGTTAGACAAAGCGTCAACCGCAACCATATATTGTTTCTGTTTGAATTCAAATATATCACAACCCACTTCTTGCCATGGTAGCATTGGTACTTTATTATATTCCAAAATCAGTTTTTGATTATTGTCCTTTTGTTTCTGACAAATTACACAACTATTCACAAACTTCTTGATATCTTGTGCTATTCTAGGCCAATACATAGTCAGTTCGGCTCTACAAGACATTCTAGAAACACCAGGATGTCCAGAGTGAAGACTTTTTAGCATGTCAGCTTTCAGATTTAGGTATGATAATTTGGTCACCTTTAAACAGTCAATTTTTATTCATAACAATGTCTTCACGATATTGGTGGTAGGCTTTCAATTCATTTTCAATATCTTTATAAAACTTAGGCCAACCCTTCAGGCAGATATCTTTCAGTTTGCTCATTAGTGTGTCTTTATCAGCAGCCTGCGAAATTTTCTCCAAACATTCCGCAGTGACAGGTAAATTTTGTGACAATAAACAAACTTGCAGTTCTGTTTCCTGTTCCAGGTCAGTTTCTATGTCACACCCTTTATTGGAAAAGTGTCTTGATAAAGTGTCTGCAATGTATAAGTACTTTCCTGGGGATATATACTACATTGAATCTAAACGGTTGCAGTCGCATCATCATTTTTTGCAATCTGTTAGGTACTTTACATAATGGCTTATTCATGATTCCTAAAATTGGTTTATGATCTGTTTTCACTTTGACTTTGTCATTGCCAATCAAACATTGTTTAAACTTTTGAACTCCAAAACATACGGCCAAAACTTCTTTCTCGATTTGAGAATATCTAGTTTGAGTCTCTGATAAAGCCTTTGAAGCATAGGCAATGGACATCCATTTTGGAGTAAGACTGCACCCAATCCAACTGAGCTTGCATCCACACTAAGTGTCAATTCCTTCTCAGTGTCATAGAAAGTTAATATTGGTGCATTTGTTATCTGTTTCTTAAGCTGTTCTAAATATTTGTCGTGATTCTTGTCCCAACTATATTCCACATCCGTTTTCAAAAAGTTTCTTAATAGTGCTGTGAGGTCTGAAATAATTAAACATTCCAAGTATCCGTTGCAATGCCTTTTTATCTTTTGGGGTTCCAACTCTGCCACCGCTTTTAGTTTTTCTTGGTCAATACTTATTCCATTCCTACTAATTATATGTCCCAAAAACGTAACTTCCTTTACCAAAAAAATTGCAATTTTTTGGATTCAACTTAATATGATTTTCTTTTGCTTTTTCAAGTACCTTGCCTAAGATTCCTTGGAGTTGTTCTTCTGATTCTGCCCAACACAGCACGTCTTGGAATGTAGCCACATTATCGATGTCCTGGAATGTATCACAGACAACTCTATGTAACATCTCCGCTGCCGGAGATATACCGAAGGGCAGACGCAAAAACCTGAACCTTCCCCAGGCGGTCTGAAAGGTGCATAATCGGGAACTTCCATCATCAAGAGGGCACATCCAAAATGCAGACTGAGCCACAAGTTTAAAATAAAACTTAGCGCCAGCTAGACGTGCAGTTAGGTCTTCATGTGCTCGTTTTTGTGCCTTATTAGAAGGTCTGGGATCTAAACATATCCTGAGAGAGCCATCTTTCTTTTGAACTACAACCATCTGTCTCACCCAATCTGTTGGAGCAATGATGCCTTTTCCACCAAATGCCCCAACTCTTCTTTCACCTTGGGCATTAAACTGTAAGGTAGTCTTCTGGCTGGAGAAACCACTGGTTTCACGTATTTATCCACTTCCAGCTTGACTACACGTGGTACACAGCCTACATTTCCATCAAACAGTTCCTTATATTTTTCTGGAATCATCGACACCTACCCCAAATCGTTAATTTTTCAATACGCTTAATAAACCCGACACTTGATGACACTTTCATTGGTGAAAGAAGTGATTCTTACATTTGTTCGCTTTAGCTCACTTTCACAAACATATAATATCTTAAATTGTTACTCACTAAGAACATTACATTGCACGCTGGAGTCCACCTTCAATTGAAACTCACTATTTTTGAACTCGTCTTCAGGTTTGCAATCAAAGGTTTCGTACACGTCTTGACAATAATCTCCTCCGTGGTGCAAAAGAATGCCGATTTTCTGTTTATCTTCTGCCTTGGAAAAATATGCTTCAATGTACGACAATAGTTTTCTTTTGAAAAGCTCTCAGTTTGTGTGCATATTACCTTTCATCGACAGAGTAACAACTGATTTTTGTTCCATTTTAGTTTTCTGCCGTCACAATATTTTATAATCAAAAGTACCAGAGTTTTATTCAAATTTCTGTATTCAAAATTCACAATAATAATGGACTAAGTGAACAGTTAGTTGGATTTGTCAAATCGCATAGATAAGACAGACAGATACAATATTTTACAACAGTCGCTAAGTAGATTAATCGGGAAACAAAAAAATACCATTAAATATCAAAATACGATTTGGAATGATCGAGAATGATTTGGCACTGAAGGACATTCGCGATTTAGAATGATTCAAAAACGCATTGTAGTCTTGGTTAACAGGTAAACATACACATACATGGCCAAGAACAAAGCCACTCGCAAATTAAAAAATAGCCTATTTTTAAATTATTGTAGTGGACGTAAGCAATGACGAGGGCATCCACGTGTCACGAGCGCGCGGAGCCGCGGCGCTGGAGCTGGCGCGCTCGCTGCCCATCCGCGTGCCCGTGTTTTCCAGCGAGCGCGCCCAGCCCCGGGACTTGGACGACGACGTGAGTACACGACTACACGCTGACACGTATCGCGGCGCTGGCGCTGGCGCTCTCGCTGCCCATCAGCGTAACCTTGCACCCCATCGAGCGCGCCCAGCCCCGGGACTTGGACGACGACGTGGGTACACGCTACACGCTGACACGTGTCGCTGCGCTGGCGCGCTCGCTGCCCGTCAGCGTGCCCTTATGCCCTAGCGAGCGCGCCCAGCCCCGGAACTTGGACGACGACGTGGGTACACGCTACACGCTGACACGTGTCGCTGCGCTGGCGCGCTCGCTGCCCGTCAGCGTGCCCTTATGCCCTAGCGAGCGCGCCCAGCCCCGGGACTTGGACGACGACGTGTGTACACGCTACACGCTGACACGTGTCGCTGCGCTGGCGCGCTCGCTGCCCATCAGCGTGCCCTTGTGCCTCAGCGAGCGCGCCCAGCCCCGGGACTTGGAAGACTTTCTGCGCGCAATCATGGTGATTAAATTATTGAACTTCAAGCTACTTTCGATTTTCGTATTTTGTGATACGATTTAATTATAAAAAATCGAATTTGGTAATATAATTTTGCGCAATCCATTCCACACAGTTTTCCGTAAGATAAAAAATGGAAATGTTTCGTTTACCGCGCCAAACTGATTGGAAATTGCCAAACAGTTCATTCTAATATGAACCTTAAAGCTTATGTTTAAGGTTTTAATTCAAGTTAGACCACCTTCCCAAAACTCTTTGATTAACTGCTTTTACGCGGCCATAGGCGCTGTGTTGCTACGACTCAATTGAGTTTGTGCCTGCAATTTCAATGCTCTTTTTATGAATAAGATGGCTAAGCAGGGTAGGCTATTTTGCGTCGGCTTTTCTTAGCGTCACTTAGCGCGCTCGGCGGCAATGCGTAATGCGGATGCGTAGTGAATTTCTAGATGGGCCTGATTATGAAGTTCCAAATGTAATCATGGGACCCTTGATGTATCGATGGAACTCCTCAAATATTATCGACCTATATCAAACTGGGTGCGACACACGAGTCTCGTGGCTCTCGCATTAGTAGTTTCATATAAAGTGATACATTTATTCCACAGTCAAAGTATTTATAACGTTAACATAAGGTTCAATTTCCCGTGTATTCTGGTTTTTTTTACTGTACCTGTATTAGGGTCCTGACAATATCAGCGATGTGACCTCCTGCCGCATCATTATGCTGAGCCAGCGCCCATTCTCTGCCATGACACATAGCTCACATATTACTTTACTTTACTTTATAGCCTATTGGCTGTCCCACTGCTGGGCAAAGGCCTCTCCCCATGTTTTCCAGGTCTCCCTATTGAGCGCTTCTTCCTCCCAATTCTCGGCAAATGCATCCAGATCATCCCGCCATCTCCGTCTGGGCCTGCCCCGTCCGCGTCGTCCATCATGTGGCACCCACTTGGTGGCTATATTAGCCCACCTATCTGGATGCATGCGACAGACGTGGCCGGCCCAGTCCCACTTGAGCCTGGCAGTTTTTTTACCTACGTCAGCAATGCGTGTTTTAGAGCGCAGTGTAGTGTTTCGGACACGATCCGTCCTTTTGACACCCAAAATGCTGCGCTCCATAGCGCGCTGGCAAACCTTCAATTTGGATTTCTGGATCTCAGTTAACGACCATGTTTGTGCACCGTAGGTTAGGACAGGCAAAATACACATGTCGACGAGTTTTCGCTTCAGTGACATTGGAAGGGTGCCCTTCATTAGCTCCTTCATGGACCAGTAGCTCTTCCAGGCGTTTTCGATACGGCGTTCGACTTCCTTGTCTTGCCTGTTCCTGAAAGAGACTAGCTGGCCCAAGTATATATACTCGTCAACGTAGTGTATGATATGCCCGTCTACCTCGACCCTACGCTTTGTGCTGTTTGTCATCACCTGAGTTTTTAACCGATTGATTGTGAGTCCAATTTGAAGGCTTGCCAAGCTCAGATCTTCGAGCATTAGCTGGAGTTCTGTTGCAGAAGGGGCGAAGAGAACAATGTCGTCAGCGAAACGAAGGTTTGACAACCTCCTTCCACCAAAGACTATTCCCCTCCCCTCCCAGGTAACCGCCAGGCTCTTGAAGACTTCTTCGAGGGTGCTCGTGAACAGTTTTGGAGATAGCGGGTCACCTTGTTTAACCCCTCTTTGTATCGGGAATGGTGGTCCAGAAGACTGAAGCTTAATGTCTGCTGTACTATTGTTGTATATTGTGGTAATTAGTCTAATATAATTTGGATTAATATTTTGGTTTTGAAGTGCGGTAAACGCATATTACTTTTAGTTTAATTTTTTTAATTTGTGTGATGATTATACTTGTTAGTCCTTAAATTTATTTATTTATTGGAAGAACCAACAGCTATCATTACATGAATTTTTGACATATGATACAAAAAGCCAATTACAGGTTCACACCAGTAACAACACAATAGCAAATAACAAATGGTGATTAGCAGTTGCATGTTTCTTTTGTTCATTTTATGCCATGTATATTGTGGGTACTGAATGTGTCTATCTATTGAATCTCTTGTGTTTGTGCAGGAGGAGCCCACAGACATCGCAGCAAGCATCAAGGCGTTAGCGCGCTCCGTGCACGGCGACGTGTTCGAACTACCGCGCCCCCGCTTCAGCACGCAAATCTAGCCGTCGGCTTATCGTCCGCTTATTACCTAGCCGCGATTACAATATGATTAGAGGTGACAGTTTTTCCATATACTTTCGTCAAAGTGTATATGAAATGACAGCTATTCCGATAAACTAATCCCGGTCTTGTAATGCCTACTGAAACAGAAGCAGTATGATACTCCGATTATTTCAGAGAGGAATGGAGCACTGCACAGTTCGGATTCAATCCCCCTCAGTGGAAACGCGCTCTTACTGTTGATAATTGTGTGTACCTAGAAGCGAGTTGCAATTTGATACTACTTTTACTTTATTGCTGTTAAAAGTGTTCGTCGGGCCTACGGTAGCCTTTTGCCTAGATTATGGAGCTAGGATTACTCCTAGCTCCACCGGTTAATAAAAATAGTATCAAACGGTTACCCGTTTGATACTATTTTTATTATGACCAGGGTAACTTATTGGTCCTGGTAATGTTCGTATGACGTTCTGATGATGATCTACGGTGGGCCTGCTATCCCTTTCTCTTGCTTAAATTACGGAGACGCAAGTGGTATATTATTTTAGGCTTATTGTTAGAATTACGATTAGTAAAAGGATATTTACATGTATATTTGTATTTGTTAATTCCCGATATTTCAACACTGTTGCAAGCGACATTATCCAAGATTAACTATCATTATCTGGAACTCGCAAATACAAATATACATGGTATATATCCCGTTACTAATCGTAATTAATGACCATGTGAGCTTGAAACTTATAGAGTTATTGTTACTACTAGTAGTCTGCGACAGGGCTACCTGTAGGCCACCAGACGCCTTGTATCCATGCCGCTGAGCTGCTAGTTTCCTATTATTAGGCTACGCTTGACCCAGTACTAATTACATCAAACTATGAAGTGGTCTACCATAGTGCTTCTCGTATTAGCTTATCCGTAGCTCTTCCCTACGGATAAGCTAATACGACACGCCTTCATGTTTTTTTCAGCCATCATCCGAAGGTTCTAAATGTACCTACTAAACGATTTTGGGGTAAAAATACGAGTAGATTTTGATTAAACTTAGTGGACATCAAAATCAGGCCCAACTTTATTCGATTGCACCTCTTCTGCCTGTCAATTAAAAAAAGCTAACTTCCCGAATGGAAAAGTTCGGTTCATTTAGATGTGAATATGAAGATAAGTGGCGAACTTTTTCATTCCCAATTTTATAAGCGATAGCTGACTGTTTGTTGTATTTTTAAGAGTATTTTTTTCACAAAGTGGTATAGAATTCTGTGTAAAGCTAATTAGCAGAGCTCGGAATAGTTAGTGCCTATTTACCTAAACTTCGCGGGAGGACGTAACTAAGAATGGTTATAACCACCAAAAATAATGACTTCTTTTTATTGAATGTGGGGTTTCCCGGGATTTACTGTATTATTCTAGGGGCTTAATACATTTCTCTTTACTTATTAATCTTGTTATATTGCATATTATTTGTTTAATTACCTTGAAATAACAATCAGTCATTAAAAATATAATATGGATCAAATTGAATCAAAAAGATTCCGAAATTTGATACTTTTTAATTGGCTTAGACAGAATTATACTCCTTTTTTCCATGAGAGGGGACCTGTGTCCAGCATTAGGGCGTATATAGATTGGTGATGAGACAGAACTATGATATCGTATAGAAAATTCTGACATTCATTCCGATGTTTCGAGTCCTTTACAGCACTCGTGGTCACGGAATCTATTTTAAATTAATTATACGCGATATAATCGGTTGAAAAATAGTTTTATTTAATATATAAGTACATGTATACCATCATATCAGAAATAAATTAGAATACATCTGTACGGTATCTTCTATGCCATATCATAGTTCTGTCTCATCACCAATCTATATACGCCCTAATGCTGGACACAGGTCCCCTCTCATGAAAGAAAGGAGTATAATTCTGTCTAAGTCAACTAAAAAGTATCAAATTTCGGAATCCTTGATGTTATTTGAAGGTAATTAAACAAATAATATGCAGTATAACAAGATTTATAAGTAACGCGAAACGTATTAAGCCTCTAGAATAATACAGTAAATCCCGGGAAATCCCGCATTCATTAAAAAGAAATAATTATTTTTGGTGCTTGTAACCACTCTTAGTTACGTCCTCCCGCGAAGTTTAGGTAAATAGGCACTACCTATTCCGAGCTCTGCTAATTAGGTAAGTGAAGTCGAAAACTTAAGTGTATGTTTCTACTGATAGCTAGGGCTTTATAGGACAACATCAATTTTTGTTGAAATCCTGAAACGGTTACATTATTCGCATTTTAAAATATAAAACACATGCTAACAAACGTAAACACAGCTATAAACTAAGTAATATATATACAATTAAACTAGTAGTTACATTACATATTCAAACAATTATAAAATTTCTTTTTGGGGTCCTTATATTTATGAAGTTATTTTCACGTAATCGCTGCAAAAAGAACTTTTATTTAACTAAAACATTTTGACTTTTGCCCGTATTTAATTTTTTTCTATGAAAAGGTGTTATAAATGAGCCAGAAAATGATCGGCCATCCCCAATTTATCCGAAAACGATACCAAACATGCCCTATTCTCTATAAAAAATATAATAGGAGGACCGAAAGAACGCGCGGCGCAACGAAACTTGACCCCCTCCCCTCCCCACCAGCGGGGCGTCCGCGTTTTCAACTCTAGTCCACCTAAGTAACAAGAGTGCCATGGCTCATGCTTTAATGTCAAAAATATTGGTTCCCATACCCATCGACCATCGATGTTCTGATGTCCTATAAAGCCCTGACTATGTTCTGATGTCCTATAAAGCCCTGACTATGAAGTAAATAGTAATGTAAGTAAAGTAATATGAAAAGTGAAGTTTCTCCATCCATTAGATCAGCTGATTGCTGGGTACCCCAAGTTGCAATTTAACAAGTCTAAATTGTCAATAAAATAAACTACTCTTTATTGATCAGACCAACTCCGTGTTGCCAGTTTAAATTATGTAAAGCAATTTTTATGTTTGGCCGCATTCACGTAGAGGCTGAATGCTGCGCTACACGGCGCGTCATCTATCAGGCGACTATATCCGGCGGTGACGGATGCGGGAATCGTCAAATTCGCCTGAAAGGCTGGGGATCGTGTAGTACAACATCCAGCCGGTACTAGAACGGGGTCTAAATAAAATGGACTCCGGGTGTAGATCTAGATACTCTTGATTTTGCCAGAATTTCAGCACTATCTTGTTGCAAACTGGCATGAAAATAATGCTCAGCTAAACAAGAGGCTATACATAATATGTAAAAAAATTAAAATATAAATCATGTATAAGAAACGTATTAGGTATTTCTGTTAAAAGTATCGGATGGCCGTATCAGGTTCAGGTAAGCGGTTATTTCCAAGGGTCCGTTTATGATCCCTTAACTTTTGATTTTTTGACCACTAGACCTGTATTTGACTACTGATGACCACAATTGGTTTGCTACAAGTTTGACCAAATGTTTTCAGTTAACTGCAATGGGTGTCAAAATTAAACACATTACCAACAAAATGTGCAGTTGCACAGCACATGCTGAAATTCGACCGAGGCACGATCCCTGCGCTTACCTTATCTCGGCCTCCGTGTCCTCCGACTCCACTTATTTATTCACTGAAGCTGAAGGATTTGATTATACAATAAGACGCCGGCCAGCTTCCCTTAGTTGTTACTTTCGTATGTACATAAAATTATATGGAGCATAACTATGAATTATTAACATCTAAGTCATATCCCTGTTAATGGAGACGAGAGTTTTTTATTATTTTTATCTGGTGTTATCTTAATGATAAGCGAAATGTACAAAATTGGATATTTGCATTTCTAACTAGTCTTTTAGGGGCATAGATGTAATCGGTAATATACTGCTATTTCTCGGTGGAGCGGTGGGCATCACGTCGCAAGTGTAGTTCTCGGTGTCTTAGAATTGCCTTTTCATAAATATACATATTTACATGTACATAAAAAGAAGTACAAATAGTTCCTCAAAGACACTGTTGCAATAACAGCATAAGGTTTGGTACAAATCATTGGTTCCGCGATATTGAAAGATCAGTATATGTACTAAAATATTGTTATTACTTTGGACGAAGATAATGTTTTAAAATGAAAATGCAGTTATTTTTGTACCTGATGTTTTGAATGGAAGTCGAGTCAGGATTAGATTAGTGGCCGTAGTTTCGCCATCCCATCACTCATTTGCATGTATTTTCTGATGGAGATGAAGTAGTTAGGTAGTTTTAATTTAGTGTATCGAGCTGATCCACGTTTCCGGGTCTTCCATAACATTGTTCTTTCGAAGAATTCTGATAATAACCGGTGATTTTATTGTGATGGCCATTTATTTGTCAGTCATTTGTTTTCAATTATGTTTTAACTAATTATTTTTTTCATTGGTGTGACGACGTTATATTAAGAATGGATCTTGATTGTAACGAATGTAAGTGATCATGTAATAAAATATGACCGTGAAAAATTGTTGTTATTATTTGAACCAACCGATAGAAAGTAAACCGTTTCTGCAGTTTGTTGTGTTGCTAAGGATTAAACTATTGTAGTGCCGATTATGATACCACATAACATGAGACTCTTTAAGGCGAGATATGATTGAATAGAACTCTGCTTTTTGTAATGCCCCTTTCACGGCCTACATGACAGACATTATTTATTGGTAATAACACGTTGAGGTCAAACATTTATGCCTACAACAAATTAATCATTATATAAAATTAACATATTACATTTGAGCTCACGAGACATAGTCAAACGTATTATGTCCACTAAGTTTTATTTAAGAGCTTGTAATGTCCCACTGCTGGGCAAAGCCTCCCTCTTGCTCTTCCATGGATCCTCACCAGTCTTTGTCTAAGACATCGAGTTCATCTCGCCATCGCCGCGATGCCGAATTCGGCGCTGTGGGACCTTATTGGTGGCTGGTTTAGCCCACAAGTCCTCCGGCATGCGGCAGACGTGTCCAGCCCAATCTCATTTAAGCACGGCGGCCGTTTCAGCTACGTCTTGTTATTTTAATTTTGGAGCGTAGTATTGTATTTCTAATGCGATCCTGGAACTTCACGCCCAGGATACCACGCTCCATCGCTCTCTGACCAACCTTGAGGTTAGATTTCTGAACTATGAACCTTACTTGATAGCACGTAGGTCGCCGTTGCCTTTACATCGACTTGAGCTATTCGATATAAAGTCATTGGCGTGTGGGGCCCTAAATGTCCCGACTTTATATCAAGTCAATGGCGGCTAAAAGGTTAAGAATACATTCTTGTTTGAAATTTGACGGCATATTAAGCATTATTGCAAGGTAACAAAACTATCCATGACTTGACATGCGTTACCATAGCTACGGCGTCACAACAGACAACTCATAAATGGGAGTGAATTGGGTTATGCTTTGACCGCCTACACTTGATTGAGGCAATTAAGTGAATTCCTAGTGTTTAATTTCATTGAACAGTACAGGGGACCAATATCAGCAGCTACAAGCATGCTGAGCTCGCGGTACTACAGCGCGTCCCGCGTAGGTACTGACGCGAAACCCCGTACGGCGATGGTTGTGGACGATGACGATGAACTGTACACGGGATTCAACGACGTAGCTCCGGCGTTGGACACGAGGGCGCTGAGAGAGGACACGGCCTTCCAGGAGTCGATGAAAACAGCGGGCATCGGGAGGAAGATACCCAGCAGGCTGGGGACCGGGGTAAGTTTGCACAAGTTTATACAGCAAGTAAGTATCTATTGATAGGTGAACGTGTGATGCGTAAGTTTTGTTGGGGTTCCGTAGCCAAAATTGCAAACATTAACCCTTATATATAATTCGTCGTTTAGGTACGTTACGTTGCCTATTCCTATTGTGCATATCCTATCCATGAGCATAATCGGAAATGTGAACTTCCGTCGCAGAGAAAGTGCGTACTGTTTCGTGTACGTAAAATTTTCACATTATTGTATTGTATTTTTTGTGGGTTTCTTGCCTGACAAATAAAGAATCATTATTATTAACTTGCACCGGACTTTCTAAATAATAAAAAGCATGCTGATGTCTTTCCTATTTAAATTCCTTCGCCTCTCCTAGGCGCCCAATCTTCCCCGTCCTCGACCCAGGAACCCGTCATTTACCGGTACCGGGGATCCCAGGGATCACTACAAAATAATGCTATTGTTTATTTTTTTCGCCGGGAGACTGCGGCTTAATGATTATCTGGTTATTAATAATTAAATTGACCGGCTTTGATCTTCAGGTTAAAAAAGTGCTTTAATCCGTCAACTACCAAGTCCGGTAATTACCGTCCACATGTTATTTTTATGTATTGGTCGTTTTTCCCCAGTAGACGAGAGAAATTTTTTCAATGATTCCATAAACATTGTAGCTGTTTCGTAGATTTTCCGAGTGGGCACAGTGAATGTCCGCGGCGGCAGCTCCCGCGCGGGCACGGCGGCGGCGCGCCCCGTCACCGCCGTCCGCGCCGCCGGGTACACCTCCGCCGCGCGAGACCTGCCTAGCCGAGAAGATCGCAAAGAGGACACGTGAGCTCTTCCCTCTTAACCATTTACTTATTTACTAGCTTTTGCCCGCTAGTCCGTCCGCGTAGAACTCGTTCATCGCGTTAGATTTTTATTGATATTGTTTTATATCAGGCGCTTGCTGGTTATCGCTCTTCCATATAAACTTTCACTCTCTTAAGGGATGATTTCCGAGATAAAAGGTCCTATGTCCTTTCCCGAGACTCAAGCTACCTTCATACCAAATTTCATCACAATCTGTTCAGCGGTTTAAGCGTGAAGGGGTAACAGACAGATAGGCAGACAGACAGTCTCGCATCTATTATATTATAATAGTATGGATTCGATAGGATCGGATGGATCGGATATTATCTTTGCCTTTTGTATATGTCCGTATTGGACATATACAAAAGGCGAACTTAAAGCCATAAGGCAGCAGGCAGCCCGCGAGCCTCCTTATTGACCAACAACATGTGCGGACTGCGACAATTCTGATAGCTTACTATGTGGCTCTTGATTACTAAAAAGTTGCTGACCTCTGCCATTAGGCATTGTCTACCAGTCAACCATAATCGTTCATTGAAACTATTTTTGTTAAAGAACCCCGCACAAAAGTTCGGTAAAATCCGTTCGGTCGATTTGGCTGAAATTTTGTTAAAATACCTGTAGCGTCTAATATTCTGATTAACTGTGTGAAGTTGTAACTTTAATTAATGACTAGATTTTAAAATATAGCTATTTCAAAATATAGTTATTTACGTAGTATTGACTTATGTAACTTACACATTTGCATCATTCTGGTTGTGGCAACGGTTCGAGTGAGGTTGTGGGCAAAACACATTTTAGTTAAGTAGGAGAAGATTATTAAGTTTTATGAATAACGGCTTTGATAGATCACAACCTGGACGCCATCGCGCAGCGGGACAACTAGAGACAGTTCATACATTCGATCGAGCTCAAACTATGAACGCGCGCTCGTAACCCAGCTGTCCGCTGGTATCCAGACCACAGCCTAAGCCACGTCAAACGGCACATTTATTTCCAATATTCACCGTATTATCAGCAAAAATACCCTTTGACTAATTCATAGGCGAATCTTCGTGGAGGTACCTAATGTGTACATGAACCCACCATAAAGCTCACCTTTTTTACACCACATCTGTGGCAAACAAGCGTAAGGCCGGCCGGATTGTGAGCTGTCACAGCAGCTTCTGAACGCCTGCAACTCCAGGCGCACCACACCCGTCCCCGACTCTTTAAAATTGTATACACTCCCTTGAAAAACCCCATACCGTTAGTCCCTCGGAAAAACCTTGTCCATCATTTTGTCTAATAGCTCTCCAAAATCAGTAGCTGTTTCAACTTCCCTCGGTATTAGGAGAACTTAAGCAGAATGACTTGTCACGGTTAAGTTATTTTTTTTTTGCAAACATTCATATATTTGCTTTGTTTCTTGGTTTCACATAAAAGTGGACGAAATCGTAGCCGATTTTGTGTACGACACTTAATGTCAAGATTGTGCCAACTCCCCTCGGTCTCCCCTACCCAATTTGATTTGTATTACAGCATCGAAGATAAGGTGAAGCAGATGGAGGCGCGCATCATGGCACTGGTGGAGGAGTCGTGCATGCTCAGCGCGCAGCCGGATCCTGACCAGGACACGCCCAACGCAGAGCTCGACATGGGCCAAGTATTTCCTTTGTGACTTGCTGTACAAGCATCATCATCCTCCTAGCGATATCCCAGTACAATTGCACCCTGAATGATGCTGCGCCACCTAATCACAAGATTTGGCGTAGGCATCTGATCTTTCAACCCAAGGGGAGACTAGATCTTATTGGGATTAGGCTTGTCAAGTGAGTGGGCAACTTGACTGACACTCAAGCCGCCCGAAGATCTCTAACTTGGCTTAACGACTGCTGTCATAGACATGACTTACTGTACAAGAATGTACCAATAAATAGTTTGATTGGGTACCTTCGGTAGATCATATTATCTGATTACGTAGTTTGATACCGACTGTCCTACAGTCTTAAAGCATTCAGCCTTCACCAATATTCACCGGCAAGTACTTAAGTTGAGAGAAAGTTATATGGGCGATTTTTATGTCTAAAGCAAAATCAAATATTTATTCTGTAAGTAGGATTCTTTTACAAGTCACACAGTAATGTTGAAAATAAATTGCGCTATTGTGGAATTAATCTGCTGATAATGAGACCTAGGTACAAAATCAAAATCAAAATCAAAATCAAAACATTTATTCTGCAAATAGGCCTCAAGGGCACTTTTACAAGTCAAAATCTATTTAGGTACATCAAATAAAAATAATACAATAATCAAAGTATCATTAATTAAATGGAGTGTTACATGTCAAAAATAAGAATAAGAAACTAATAACAATTGAGAGTTGTTAGAGATGTATAAGGTCTCTAAGCGTCAAGATAAAATGTAATAAAGTAAGTACACTAATCATAATAAAATATGTTGAGCTATATCTATAACACGTCAACATGAAAATAATAAAATCTATTAAATAAATATCCTCAGAGATGTATAAGGTCTCTGAGCGTCAGTCTAAAAATAAAATCAAATGAGAACAGAGCGAAGTCTCTCATCATGTCAATTCCACTGAACACTAGTACGAAGTTACTAGTCCTTGCAAACATGAACAGACCAGACCCCACAAACGGCACCCGTTCACGAGTATGACGCGTATCTCAGCCATCGCCTCCCTCGACCATATGTTAGGGAAGGTTGCGACCCGATCAACGACGCCACCGTAAGCAAAGACCTTTAGGCGAGCATGACATGTACCTAAGCGTGACTTCGACAAAAATGCTATAGTCATTTGCATTAGGCGCGCATAAGGTGGGGGCTATAGGGGAAATTGCCCCCCCGAAGCAAACCTTTTTCATATAAAAAGTGCCCAGCTGAAGTGATGGTGCCCCCCCTCGCCTGATAGTGCCAAAAAACCAAATGCTGGATCCGCTCCTGGTTTGCACAGGTACTTAACTTTGGTTTTGGCGTTGCAGGCGCTTGCCAAAGCGCAGGAGGCGTCAACCCTGGAGCGGCAGCTGATCCGCATGCAGGAGCAGGCCAACCTCGGCGACTCGCATAATCTGGACCTCACCTTCGCGGTCAGTATAACTTCTTTTTTTAACAATTACAACGACCGTGGCATACAAGCTTACGGCCTGCCTGATGGTAACCACACCGTAGCTTATGGACATTTTCGACACTAGAAGAACCACAAGTGCGTTGCCGACCCCCCTGACGGCCGGTATCCTACACATGGTACATAGGCACCAATTAAGTATTGACTATTTATTTCAATTTGATAGAGTAAAATTTATTCTGATTAATTTTGATAACCAGTCTTCTGGAGGATTGACTTGATGATTCGTTGTTTGACAGCTAGAGACATACAGGTCACAGCGCATCACACTCACTCTGTCACAGCGACCTTTATACTTACCACCAAGAACGCAGCACCACATACCTAAAGAGAGCAAGTAGTGGTGTAGGTACTTCCCCCAGTTGGGCTGTTCCAAATATGAGTGATACGACTTTGCGCTGTGCCCTACCTCTTTAGAGAGTTCTAACGGCCAAAAAAATAAATGGGTGCGTAGAATCGCCTTCATTGAGCTTCCTTCTGATCGTAAGCGATGTCCGTCAAAATCTGATTGTATAGAGTTTGACTAGTTTATATGGGATGACAGCTGTCGGCGCCATATTTAACGATGATCTGTAATCGTAGGTTGGTGCAACCCGCCCTTAATATTTTAGGTGCGCAACTGAGCACGACCACGTAGTTTCGTAACTTAAGGGGCTCCACGCACTATTTATCGATTTATGAAAAGTTTTGAGTTGATATTGCTCCGTCAAAACTATAGATATATTTATGGCACAAACGGTTATCGGTTCTTCAATCGTTTGTTGATATTTGCAAGAGCCAAATTTTGAAAAACTGACTACTTATTTTTTTATGATTTATTGAAACTTGGTCCAAAAAAGCTCTATCAATTGTGCTATGAACACTGTATGTCTAGTTCTTCCTTTAAAATAATGGCATTTCATATTTTCTTAGGTGTTATGTAATCTAGCCGGGCAGTACGCTGTGAATGAAATGTACACCGAAGCGTTGAATACTTACCAACTGCTCACCCGGAACAAGTTGTTCCCACACGCCAACCGGCTCAAGGTATGTAACCAGTGAGTATATAGTGTGATGTGAACAAGTATTGCCATATAATCTGTCTCTCCGTTCAATCCATGAAGAAGCTATAAGTTATGGACTAAATCGAAGAAGACGCGAGAGTCAGAAATAGGTAGTGCAGTCATACATTTATTACTGGTATAGTCATATAGTAAGGAAACGACAGACCATTGTGATCACATACCATTACTTTTAGATATGGGTTCCCAGCCTATAAAACATGACAGGCATAAGTAGGCTGGGATTAATAAGGACCTCAAAGAAGCCAGTCTCAGACCCCAAACAGCCCAGGATAAAGCCAACTGGTGATGCCACATTACAGATGCACTAATGATAAAGTAATGATTTTTGCAGGTAAACATGGGCAACATTTATTTCAAAATGGGCGAACATCCTAAGGCACTAAAACTGTATAGGATGGCTTTAGATCAAACTCCTACCGCCGAAAAGGATTTAAGGTGCGTATTAATTGGGCCTTGTTGATTCCAATAATAATAAATAAATAAATTCAATTTGAAGTGCCGTGCCGTGAGTACAACACGACACCTGCGACAGGAGCGCTCGTGGCACAGCGGCGCTCGTGTACCGCGAGAGATATGCGAGTTTAAGCAACGTCGGCCCAGGTCAGTGCTTGGATGGGTAACCGCTTTGAGTGTTTATTAACTGAGCGCTTCTATGCTTTGGAAGGCACTTTAAGCTATTGATCCCGGCTGCTGTGTATGATAGCAGTCTTTAAGCCAAATTAGAGGCTTTCGGGCGGCTTGAGAACTTCTAACAGTCAAGTTGCCCAGCACTCACTTGACAATGGGGGTCGAAGTTGCACCACGTCCGTAGGGAGTACCCACCGTCACCCTACACGTGACCCCTGGGCCCCTGGGTGGTGCTAAACAGTGCAATAAAACTGGCAACCCTACTGTCTTCTCGAAGATCTCACGGTTCGAAATAATTGCTATATGATATAGTAGTTTATGCAATCGATATATATATATATACATATATATATAAACTAAAAACTAAAAAAGAAAAAAAAAATATATATTTTTTCTTTTTTAGTTTTTTCAGAGAACAAACAGCCATGTACACAGGAATTCATACAGAAATCGAGGTATTCTTTATATATAATGTATGCTTTTTTTAGGCGAGAACCGCGTTTAGACCACGGGGCTTGCCCATCAGTCTAAGTAAGGTTCGAGACTTAAAAAGCTAATTATAACTATTGCATACATTATTTTTTCTACGAGTCAACGGAAATTGATTAAACAAACCGAAATAAGTAGTCATACTAGACCTGCGGAAATGAAGATACATGGATACATACACAAAGTTCACTAACAGCGATACGTGATTGGCCTATTTCTATTTCACTTGAAGGGAGCACCATAGAGAAAATTATATGCCATAAAAAACATTCAATGTAAAATTAGGCCAAGTCTCGAAACTCTTTCATTGTAAAAAGTTGTGCGATGTTACGTAGAGCCAAGTCAGGCATTGTTATTAATCTTTATTTGCTAACTTAATTAAATTTTGAGACTTGAGAATCACACAAGTTTACCTCAATCATAATTTTTTGGATTCCTACAATACAACAATGTATTATTGTGTGATTGCCAAGTCGCAACATTTTATTAACTTTCACTAGATGGTCAGATACAGAAGGCCTGGACACGGCGCGGATACTCGGGAGGTTCTTCTCTCTGTCGCCCTAACCACCGGTAGCTTATACCTCGTTAACCTTAAGCGACACCCTAGTTTAGGTTTTTTATAATGTGTTTATAATATTTTTGTATTTTTATTTTACGTTTATAATAGGTACATATTGTAATTAAACCAGCCTAGCCTAAGAAAAATAAATAATAATTTGTTTTATAACACCTGTTTTAATAAAGAAAATACATAATGAAAATCTTTTAACTACATAACCATACCGGCCAATTAAACTCCTGTACTTAACCATTACACCTGTAAGCCCACGAAAATAGCAACTGTTTCGTTTGTATTAGTCTTATTTCGCTTTGAGATCAAGATGACATCGCTCTCAATTCATAATACTTGCACGTGTTGCAGTAGGTAAGATATCACTATTGGGATACTCCTGGGCACAGGCCTGATCTCAAGGATGAGATCCATATATGCTGTAGTCAAGATAAGGTCAAGTGAAAATAATTGTAAACAATTTACAACTTTAAAGTACCTAAGAACAACAAGGTTGATATTTCCGTGTGTGCAGGATGAAAGTGATGCACAACATAGGATTGCTGCTGGTGCGCATGGGCAAGTTCCGCGACGCCGTCACCAACTTCCAGCACATCATGCACGAGCAGGGCGACTTTCAGACAGGTTAAAACTGGATACATTTATATTCAATCCTAAAGATATTTTTTTAAATGTTGTTAAGGCAAGCACTTGTCAACTCGAAACTGCCATTGTTTTGTTTTGAAAAACCTGAACCGAACCTGGCTATAACTTAATAGGCCGAGCCCAAATAAAGCGATAGGAGTGCGCGGTTGGAGAGTGGCCTGGGGAAAATCCAGAGAAAACCGACACGACCACATGGGCGGCTTACACACTGGAATACTCTAAAAAGTTGGCGCCCCAGTGAGATTGGTTGAGCGGCTTCAACCGAATTTGAGGGTGTGAGTGGATTTGAGGTACTGGGAGTTTTGTCGCTGGTTCACTAAACCTAGCGTAGCTGAGAACAGTCCAGCAAGAAGCTCAGCTAAGCCCGACCTGAAGCTCTAAACTGTGTAAACCCTTAAACGTGACCAGTGACCACTATCTATGGACTTATTTTATTCTTGATTTGTAACGACAACGATACCTGGTTGGTCTCGGGGCGTTTTGTTACGTGTGCCATAAGTTTCTTACTTATACATAAACTGTAGCCCTCGTTTCTCTCTGACACCGTGAAAGAAATAATATACATTTTTTTTGACAATGATACAAAGATTTCTTACGAATACCATTAATAGTGTTGTATTTACAATTTAATGTCGCGAAATATCTTTTAGGTCTGCACCTAGTTTTGTGCTCGGTAGCTCTAAACGACGCAGAAGGCGGCAAGGCGGCTTTCCACGCGATGTTAGACGTGGAGCCGCCCACCTACCACCAGGATATCACCGTCGATGACGTAAGCATCCCATTTACTACTTGGCCCTTTCAATATCTATCGGCTCGCTCGCACTAAAGTCTGCTTATGAAAAAATGGCCGCCAATTAAAACTTTTTAGTTCCGATTACTTTGCGACATTTACGTTACGAATATAAATCAGCATTCGGAATTAAAATTTGAATTCCACGCGAACATTGTCGTGATAAATACTGGGCCATAAATTTTGAGTTTAAACAGTAATATGTAGTCAAGTGCAAAAATTGGTCAGATATAGGTGCATAAAACTTACTCAAAAACCTGTTCCAAGGCTCTTATGTATACGACCACGTACTTACATGAGAGGATAATTTCGATATATATTTTTACACTTGACTGTACTTACCCTACTTAGGGGAATTCCTCCATTCTATCAACCACGCCCTCCGTGAAAGATACACACTTATGTCTTCTTACACGCACGACATAACGGGAAGCAACACTCTTAGGGAACGGCTTTTTTAGACAAATGTCGATAAAAATCTGACTGTGTGAAGTTAGAAGAATTAAATTTCCTCTTAATAAAATTTAAATGAGGTAAATCACCATCATATTAACTTAATTGTGTCGTTTACTAATGCTTCTTTTTAGTAGGTTGAATAAAAAAGCAAAATTAAGACTCGACTTTGTATTTTTTTCCTATTGAGAAAATTTTAAGTAATCGTGTTTCAGCTATTATCAGAAACAGAATCATATAATAGTCAAGAATCACATATATATCTGCAATTCTTATTGTTTTTTCGTCCGGGCAGAACAGCGTTTCATAGAACGGGATATTTTTGCACGGTCTTAAGACTGAGGCCAGACGAGCGTAATTTTGTCAGTTGTGAGCCGCGTAATTTCAGCTGAGGCCATACACTGAACTTTTCAGTTAATGTCACAAGTATGGCCTCGGTTGAAATTACGCGGCTCACAACTCAAAAAATTACGCTTGCATGGCCTCACCCTAAATGTCGCCAGGAGAACGATTCGTACGAGTGCGTGGTGCGGGACGTGCTTCGTCTGGACCGGTTGTCGCGCTGGTCGCGCCGCGCCGCCGCCGACGCGGAGCGCTGCCTTGCGCTCGCCGCCGCCGCGCTGGTGCGCCCGCCGTCGCGCGACGACGACTCGGGGTGAGTTGGTACTGCTATCAAATATCAGTACAATACGGGGCCAGGAGAACGATTCGTACGAGTGCGTGGTGCGGGACGTGCTTCGTCTGGACCGGTTGTCGCGCTGGTCGCGCCGCGCCGCCGCCGACGCGGAGCGCTGCCTTGCGCTCGCCGCCGCCGCGCTGGTGCGCCCGCCGTCGCGCGACGACGACTCGGGGTGAGTTGGTACTGCTATCAAATATTAGTACAATACGGGGCCAGGAGAACGATTCGTACGAGTGCGTGGTGCGGGACGTGCTTCGTCTGGACCGGTTGTCGCGCTGGTCGCGCCGCGCCGCCGCCGACGCGGAGCGCTGCCTTGCGCTCGCCGCCGCCGCGCTGGTGCGCCCGCCGTCGCGCGACGACGACTCGGGGTGAGTTGGTACTGCTATCAAATATCAGTACAATACGGGGCCAGGAGAACGATTCGTACGAGTGCGTGGTGCGGGACGTGCTTCGTCTGGACCGGTTGTCGCGCTGGTCGCGCCGCGCCGCCGCCGACGCGGAGCGCTGCCTTGCGCTCGCCGCCGCCGCGCTGGTGCGCCCGCCGTCGCGCGACGACGACTCGGGGTGAGTTGATACTGCTATCAAATATCAATATAATACGGGGCCAGGAGAACGATTCGTACGAGTGCGTGGTGCGGGACGTGCTTCGTCTGGACCGATTGTCGCGCTAGTCGCACCGCACAATAGAGAATATGCATATTGAATGAATAATAATAAGATACCATTATATAAATCATATCCCATCAAATTATGACAAAAACAGTAATAAATATACTCGACATCTTAAAACGATATGACACTTGAAAGTTTCGAAAAATTGATGTAATTTTTTTGACAGAAATTTGTATGACAACATTGTACCTAAACGCAATATTTCACGACCAAAATATCAATTATTCGTTTTTCCATACAATAGTAGTACGGGCGCATATAGTATATACCGTCACATAAGTCACGGCTCTCAATTATTATGGGACGTTTTGAGGACTCGGATTTTATGCTGCACTTTGAAATCCATTTTTATGCTTTATGTTTTTCTAATTGTTCCATATACACATTTGTTCCTCTCTAAAAACTGGTTCGAATGGCATCATGAAAAAAATGATGCATAGTCTCTATTGTACTGATTGGACTGTGAACGGGCGCGCCTTCGTGGGTGACATGCACCATACTCATATTTACTTTCAAATAGTATACCTATTCGCTGCAATTCCGGGTGCTCACAATACACTGCAATAGAGTTGTGTTCGGAACATTGCGCCCCACTTAGCTTTAAAGTCTTTTGTAAACCTTTATTTAAATCGGGTGATTTGAATGACCTAACCAACTTTACTTAACGATACTACGTGTGTTAAGTAAGGTTAGAATTACGATTTGAAACGGGATATTTACCATGTATATTTGTATTTTTGAGTTCCCGATATTTCGGCACTGTTGCAAGCGCCATTATCAAGGATTAACTGACGTGCTGCGAGTTTAAGGGTGGGTTGCACCAAACCGTCTGTAATCGTAAGCGGTGTTCGTTAAATCTGATGTATGGTAAGTTTGACAAGTTTCTATGGGATGACAGCTGCCGGCGCCATATTTGACGATGACCGGCCTGTGATCGTATGTTTGTGCAACCGAGCCTTAGTTGTGGTCTACCCACACACCATAGCGATCTACCCTCTTCCTGGTTCGCTTTTTTCCCACAGTGTCACTGTCACTGTGTGTGTCTGTAGTGACAGTGACACTGTGGGAAAAAAGCGAACCAGGAAGAAAGTAGATCGCTGTGTGTGTCTGTAGTGACAGTGACACTGTGGGAAAAAAGCGAACCAGGAAGAGGGTAGATCGCTATGGTGTGTGGGTAGACCACAACTAAAACTCGCAGCACGTCAGTTAATCCTTGATAATGGCGCTTGCAACAGTGCCGAAATATCGGGAACTCAAAAATACAAATAAGTATACATGGTAAATATCCCTTTTCAAATCGTAATTCTAATGTAAATGACCATGTAAGCTTAAAATCTTATTAAGTAAGGTTTTTGAGAAATTAATGTTAAACGATATGCTAATGCACTTCCATAGAATTAAACTGCTTACAAGTAATTAGTTCGGTTTCACAAAAGGGCGCTCCACGACTCACGCCGCATCTGTGCTTATATTAAATAATATATAATTACAATATTTGGGAAAATTCTTGTGATGCGATTGATACTTTAGTATATACATGATAACGATTTTGATAAATAATTGTCGTACAGTTGTTTTGATAACTCTATGTTAATTTACTTATCTGAGATAAAATATTTCATAAGAATATTTTTGTCCTTATCGAGATATCGCACCATCCATCTTGGAAATATTATGACGGATTTACATAATACCGACCTAATTTGCTAACCTATCACGATGTATAAATACAATAATCGTGGCGAATGAAAATCTGTATGGGAGTGTTATAATTGTAACTGATACATCGCCTATGGGAATTTCATAGCAAGCAACGATATTCAGAAGCCGGGCCTAAGCCGGAAATAACTAAGGTAACAAATTACATTACAAATGAAAATTATTTGTTTTTTATTTTTGTCGTAGCGTTTATCGTAACTTTATCTATGCGCTCCCTATCGTGCAGCGCATTGCGAAGGTCTGTGTGTGATCATGATGCACTGATAATTATAGGGCCAACCGCGAACCGAAAACGAAGTATCTCCCTCTTTCTCGCTCGAATTAATACCGAAGTGCGACAGAGAGGGAGATTTGTTTTTGGTTCGCGGTAGGCCCTCTGATATGGAATGGAAAAGCAATTTATTTCTGATAAACACATTTACAAATGAATTAATAATTATGATATCCAAACTGACACCACGTGGTGTGACATAGATAACTGATTTGATATATTAATAAACACGCTGTCACTGATTGATAAACATAATCATGCGAATAACAACGTGTTGTCAAGTTCGCGTCATGTTCTGTGTATAGATAATTCGACTACTCATTATGCCTTTCTTTTACCTAAGCAATGCGGTTTTTTTATTACAAGTTACCGAAAATTTCTCATAAAGTCTCATGAAATATCGTACGCGGCGGGGACGTCCACCGCGCGATCGCTACAACACTGAAACATATAGTCCCTATTCGTCCCGGTACCGCCGCACACCGGGTAGAGTCAGTCCGACCCTGGTCGGGCCTAGCTGAATTTCTTGCTGGACTCTTCTCAGCTAGGCTAGGTTTAGTGAACCAGCGACAAAACTCCCAGTAGCTTGATTCCACTCACACCTCAGATTCGGTTGAAACCGCTCAACCAATCTCACTGGAGCGCAAACTCTTAGAGTATTCCAGTGTTCCAAAGCACACGCGTGGTCGTGTCGGAGGTTTTTCCCTGGATTTTCCCCGGGCTACTCTCCAACCGCGCACTCCTATCGCTTTATTGGGCCCGGCCTATAAAGCCACAGTCAGGATTTAAAAAAAAACTTAGGTACGTAGTATACTTGTGGGATTTTGGTATGTATCTACTCCGAAGTCTGATCAGAAATAAATAAATATTAGTGATTAGATTTCGGAATACATACTAAAATCGACGACGGCAACTTAAAACCTCAGATAAATAAATGTAAATTCTTATATAAATAAATAAATATCTGTGGACAATCTTACACAAATCAACCTAGTCCCAAACTAAGCAAAGCTTGTACTGTGGGTACTAAGTGACGATATACATACTTATATAGATAAATATATACTTAAGGGGATGCCTCGATTCGGTCAGCCACGCCCCCCTTGAAAGAGGCACGCTTATGTCTTTCGCGCACGACAAAAAGTGATGCACCACTCTTCGGGAATGGCCGTTTTAGACAAATCTCGATAAATATCTGTCTGTGTGCAGTTTTATGAAATTTCCTCTTGACTGAGCTTAGATGAGGTAAAATACCATCACTTTAACTTAATTGTATCGTTTAATAAATGCTTTAGTAGGCCGAGTAAAAAAAGGAAAATAAAGACTCAACTTTGGATTTCTCGGCTATTGTCATAAACACAGTCATATAGTCAAGAATCATATATCTGAAAATCAATTCTTATTAATTCCACGCGATATTTCTCGTTGCATGGTCTTAAATACATAGAAAACATCCAAGACTCAGGAACAAATATTCGTGTTCATCACACCTAGATTAGAACTCAGGCCCCACGGCTTCGTAGGAAGGGCCACTAACGAACTGGCCAAAGTGGTCGTTAAATTACCTAATAAAGTAAATACCAGTAGGTTTATGTATATACTTACCAAACAATGTTGTTAATAAATAAATCTACGAACCCGTAGATAATATCCTGAATGTTGCCTTAAAATAATTTGCAAAAAATATATTTGTTCAACGGTTTGTTCTCCTCTACAGATCTCATTTCGCAAACGATTCTCGTGAAATTTTGTGAGCAGGTCCGGTAATTATATAGGTATTTTTTGTCGAGTCAGTTTTTGGAAATTTTCAAATGATTTTGATTTCAATGATTTTGTAAGTTTCTGCGTCCAAATTTCGGTTTGTTGTCCTCAACAGGTCGCATTTCTCAACCGCTTCTCGTGAAATTTGGTAGCATGTTCGATATTCATAATTGATCTCTTTTATAATGTCAGATTTTGGAAATGATAATAAAACTCACTCAGAAGGTCTACAGCTCACAGAGCCACTAGTTTATTTGTATCAGGCAACAAGGCCCATATTCACATATACATTAAAGACTAACATACATATCAATAAATGAAAATAAAAAGAGTTAATTTAGGGTAATGAAACTCGCATGCGAGTCTCGTACGTGTGTAAAGGCTTTAATGTCTCCATGTTGTACAGTGGCATGTCTTGGTGTGTGGAAGCGCTCCGCGGCTACTCTGGCGGCGCCGCGGGCGCTCGCTTGGAGTTAGGCGGGGCGCTGTCCGCGTTACGAGCGCTCGGCCGAGCGCCGCTGTCAGCCGGACAGAAAGCGCTGCAACGGCTGAAGGCGGTCGCTCGCGCGCATCCGAACGACCGCGTGCTGCGCGCCGAAGCTAACGCTGACGCGGCTTTTGTGGCTTATGCGGTAAGATCCTTGGTTCTTGTTGCATGGTCGCACGGCGCTTAGCCCGGCAGAAAGCGCTGCAACGGTTGAAGGCTG
Organism: Epiblema foenella; assembly: GCA_963556455.1. Classification (NCBI taxonomy): domain Eukaryota; kingdom Metazoa; phylum Arthropoda; class Insecta; order Lepidoptera; family Tortricidae; genus Epiblema; species Epiblema foenella. The sequence goes on along the minus strand of OY747099.1, from coordinate 19,485,396 downwards.
TCGCGCACGCGTACCCTTATGTATGCAGTAAGAACTTTTGACGTCACTGTAATAAACTAGAAAATTACAACATATAACTGATATAAATCTTGTAAGAAGATTCCAAAAATTAAATATTTGGTCATATTGTAAGGTTCGTTTGTACAATAGCAATTGAATGGTGAAAATACTGGCAATTCTAACGCAAAAGTACCTACAAGTTTCGCTCTCGAAACATGAACAAAATTTCATTAAATTATTTCCAAGCTGTAGAAACTATATGTTAATACTTGTAAAACATCGAGCTTTCACTATCTTAAATCATATTTAATCTCAGCTCGGAAATTTCTCCGAAGCCCGGTCGTTGAGCGAATCGGCGTCGCGCGATGACCCGTACTCGTGTCCGGCGCGCGTGACCGCCGCGCTGTCCGCCGCGGCCGTGAATGAGGGCGCGGACGGCTGGCGGGAAGCGGCTCAGCAACTCACTGCCGCCAGCCATCTGGACCCCGCCGATCTGATCGCTATGCATGACTTAGGTGAGACTTCAACGTACGCAAAGTATAGAACACGCCCACCGCTCGGGCTATTTCACTAACGAATTAGGTTGAGCAAGTTCTTGAAAGCTGCAATGTCTGCACTCAACGGTGTGCTGTAGTTTGTTATATTTGATTTATTTTATTGGTTGTTTTAGAATTTGTTTTAATATCAGATATTTTTTATGTGTTCTTAATTGTGATTTACAGTAAACGAATTGAATTGAATAGAGTAGGTATATGAGGATTTTAGTGGAGTGCAGCGTGGGAGTTCTTCCTCCTGAGTAACACACCCGCCTCCCACCACATACATCTCACACACTCCTCTATCTTTGTCTATAGGTACCTACATGGTCGCACGATGATCCTAACTCTTAAGCCTGTTGTTGCCTATCTGCTTATTTACATACGTACGAGAGTCGCATGCGAGTTTCATTACATCCGTGGATTACTTAAGTATAATGATTCCAATCTGCTAGATCGATTGGCAATGTTTTTAGTTAGACTCGCGGGCGAGTTTCGTACGTGTGTACAAAGGCCTTAATATTGTTGTTGTCATTAGCCCTGGCGCTGGAGCGCTCTAGCGCGGGCGAGGGCGCCAGCGCGCGCTGGTCGCGCATGCGCAGCGCGGGCGGCGCGGGCGGCACGCTGCGCGCGTTGGCCGCCGCCGGGCTGGCGCGCGCGCAGCCCGCCGCGCTCGACCACTGGTACTGTATACTACACGTAAACCTGTCGGTACTGCAGCAGCGCGGGCGAGGGCGCCAGCGCGCGCTGGTCGCGCATGCGCAGCGCGGGCGGCGCGGGCGGCACGCTGCGCGCGTTGGCCGCCGCCGGGCTGGCGCGCGCGCAGCCCGCCGCGCTCGACCACTGGTACTGTATACTACACGTAAACCTGTCGGTACTGCAGCAGCGCGGGCGAGGGCGCCAGCGCGCGCTGGTCGCGCATGCGCAGCGCGGGCGGCGCGGGCGGCACGCTGCGCGCGTTGGCCGCCGCCGGGCTGGCGCGCGCGCAGCCCGCCGCGCTCGACCACTGGTACTGTATACTACACGTAAACCTGTCGGTACTGCAGCAGCGCGGGCGAGGGCGCCAGCGCGCGCTGGTCGCGTATGCGCAGCGCGGGCGGCACGCTGCGCGCGTTGGCCGCCGCCGGGCTGGCGCGCGCGCAGCCCGCCGCGCTCGACCACTGGTACTGTATACTACACGTAAACCTGTCGGTACTGCAGCAGCGCGGGCGAGGGCGCCAGCGCGCGCTGGTCGCGTATGCGCAGCGCGGGCGGCACGCTGCGCGCGTTGGCCGCCGCCGGGCTGGCGCGCGCGCAGCCCGCCGCGCTCGACCACTGGTACTGTATACTACACGTAAACCTGTCGGTACTGCAGCAGCGCGGGCGAGGGCGCCAGCGCGCGCTGGTCGCGTATGCGCAGCGCGGGCGGCACGCTGCGCGCGTTGGCCGCCGCCGGGCTGGCGCGCGCGCAGCCGGGCGGTGACCACTGAACTTTCTAAAAAACAAGGTACCGGGTCTATACATACACATCACATGTTAGTAGGATATTTATTTATTAGATTTTATTATTTTCATGTTGACGTGTTATAGATATAGCTCAAAACATTTTATTATGATTAGTGTACCTACTTTACCTTTTATCTTGACGCTTAGAGACCTTATACATCTCTAACAAATCTCGATTGTTATTAGTTTCTTAGTCTTATTTTTGACATGTAACACTACATTTAATTAATGATACTTTGATTATTATATTATTTTTATTTGATGTACCTAGATAGATTTTGACTTGTAAAAGTGCCCTTGAGGCCTATTTGCAGAATAAATGTTTTGATTTTGATTTTTGAGTACTGAGTCAGTACTACTGACAGCGTGCTGGTGAATCTAGCGCGTAGAGGCGCAGCCGACTGCGCCCGACCAGTTATACTGTATGCCTACTTTACACATAGGTACCGCTACTGACACAGCGACGTCAGACGAAATCGCGCAACTTCGCTTGACCTCCTTCCGCTATCCGACAACAATTCGGAGACGATATTTCATAGTTCCACATGTCGCGCGACTAGTCATAAGAAGCCATTAAATTTCCATCACTGCGTTTAATTTGTCTTACTCAAATCATCCTACTGTGTAAAACGCCTCTGACTATGTATCTATGGCATAATTAATTAATTTACTGCTATGCGCAAACACAATATGATCATATTTACAATTGTGAAAAGCGGTGTGGTTATCTTTTAAGAAGGTACCAATAATGTTATGTTTTACCTGTTCCCGATTTTATGCAGGTACAACACAGTAGGCAGCTGGGACGCGGGAGTGACCTGTGCCTTGGCACAGTGGTACAACGAGATAGGCGACACACAGACCGCTAAACACCACTACCAGGACGTACGTACCTATATGAGTTTTCTGCGTTTTAAGCGCGTTTTGGAATTATTTTGTATCATTCGAATATGCTGTCCAGTTTTTTATCCTAACGTCTTTGTATAACAATATATTGATCAATAATTTTAAATATAAAAGAGATGTACTATTCCAAGTAGTCTCCCAATCCCGAAGATCTCTTGGCACATAACATAAGAATATTATTGTTTGTTTTTTTTTTGCCGGAAGCCAAAGGGCGTCCTCTACTTCCTTCCCTTCTCAATACCCAGCGGCTACTCAGGGAGTCATAGTCAAAAGAAAATTCTGCCAAATTTTAACATTGCACAAATAAGTTTTGAAACCCAGAGCCACGGTTATCGAAAGGCTAATAAGAATCATTCCACTTACTCCAACCAGAATTTTTTTTTTATTAGCTTCAATTTATTCCATTTTGGTCAGTTCTAACCTAACTGGACTCCACTACCGATAAAAGAATACTGATATAACCAATCGTTTAGCAATTTTAACGTTTCGACGGAGCTTTCAGTTATTCGAAGGGCCTTAGTATTATTTGCTCACTTACTCCTCTGGCTCAGCGACAAGACGTGGATTTTAACCTCTGATACGAATTGGCGCCAGCGCGCCCATTATGTGTGATCTCCTTTCAGTTTTCTCCTTGTCATAGACGGATTAATATATGTAGGTGGAGGCAATCTGGCCGTGCGAAGTGTCTGCGCTGGAGTGGCTGGCGGCAGAGGCGCGAGGCAACGAGCCTGAAATGGCGCTACAGTACTATCGGCGGGCCGCGAGGCTGCAGCCTAATAACGTAAGCACAGAATCATAAATAGTACTTAATTACGTACAGAGGTTTCTCTATAGAACAAAACCGCTGTTAGACAGAACAGACCACTCTTGGTGACCTTTAAGCGGTGAATTGCAATTTTTTGTCCTTATTATTTTATGTTAGGTGCGTAGCAAATAGTACAAAATAGGTGCTAAATATGGGTTAGCTGAAAATTGCAAAAACTAGTATGCTCCAGCAATCCTAACGGTCATCTTCTAGCGCTTAAAAGTTAATGGATTAGACTGCATACCTTAAAATGCTCCAATAGATTAATGATAATAGCAGGACGTATAATCAGATCATATCCGCTTTATCGACCAATATTTCCGGTTTAGAGTCGTAATAGCTTGTTTAAATAGGTCCAATGCTGAAAACCACCAGCAGGAAAGTGATGAATAAAAGCAGACAAAGCTGTTTGTCTTATTTACGTCTTGTCCGTAGCCGCAATGGGGCCTGTTGATGGGAGGCTGCCTGCGCGCCAGCGGTCGGTACCAGGAGGCGCTGTCGCTCTTCAAGAAGATGAACGCGCGCTTTCCCGACAACGTGCAATGTAATGTAGAATCACACCACCGCGCGATCGCGACAACACAGACACATATAGTCCCTATTCGTCCCGGTATCGTCGCACACCGGGTAGAGTCAGTCCGACCCAGGTCGGGCCTAGCTGTTTCTTGCTGGACTCTTCTCAGCTAGGCTAGGTTTATTGAAGTAGTGACAAAACTCTCCGTAGCTTGATTCCACTCACACCTCATATTCGGTTGAAACCGCTCAACCAATCTCACTGGAGCGCAAACTCTTATAGTACTCCAGTGTACAAAACTACCTGCGTGATCGTGCCGGGGGTTCCCTGGATTTTCACCAGGCTGCTCTCCAACCGCGCACTCCTATCGCTTTATTGGGCCCGCACTATAAAGCCACAGTCAGGTTAAAAAAAAGTGGAATCACAACAATAAGTTACAGAGTGGGCATTCTGTAACTTACTGTTGTGATTCCACAGTCTAACCCCCTTATTCATAAAACTTAACAAACCTCTGCTAACTAAAATGTTCTTTGTCCCATTCTCACAAACGTCAATGTCAAAGTGACAGATGAGGACAAACGAACTTTAGCGGCTAGTTAACTAGCATAGGCTTGATAGACGTTTATGAATAAGCGGGTAACAGACTAAGCTTGTGTTTGATAGAAAACAACTATACTCGAAATATGCCCTCTTTATCTTGTAATAAGATACAGCGTGCATAAACTTAAATATAAACCAAGCTCTTTTGTATAAACACGATAACTGTTGGAGTAGGTAACCTCTCGGGCAATATTTCCATGTGATATGAGTAAATTGAAAGGTGATGTTACTTCAATTTGTTCCATACTGTACTTATAGATATGTGATAAGATACAAACCGTAAGGTATGTTTCTAATGTTCTCTCTAGTAAACTGACAGCAACAATGTAAGTATCTATAATGTTAACAGGTTTGAAGGTGATAGTGAAGCTGTGCGGTGATCAGGGCCTCGCGGAAACAAGCGCTTGGACCCGGGAGCTGCAGCGCGCACAAGCCAGGCTTAAGCAGAACGAACGAGGTACGTACACTAACTACCAAATCGTTCAATCCATGACAAAGGACCCCATCCAGTTTGACATTTCACATACAACTTTCAATTTCTGCGCAGATGCACCAATGCAGGTTTCCTCGCAATCCTTTCCTTCACCGAAAAACTAAAGGCACTTAATCATCAAATTATATTCCGTACGTAAGTTTCAAAAAATTGCTACTAGCCGGTACCGAAACCCACGACCGCCGCTTGACAGACGCATGCTTGAACCACTAGGCTACCGTAGCTTACAGTCTTATCCATTGCTCAATTAGAAATGGGACGCTTCTTCATGCATTGAACGATCTATGAGAGGTGGGCAAACTTTTTTTTTAAAGGGGCCAGAGAAATTGAGGCCTTAATGGCCAAATCGCGACCGCGTGCCCTGCAACAATACAAAACACATAGTTTTCTACTTTTGAAGGGACTGTGGCACGCTGGATTAAACCGAAGTTGGCCCGCGGGCCGTACATTGCCCACCCCTGTTCTATACTATGTTCCAAGTTACCATGAGCATTTAAATAGTAAGCTAGATGTAGATGTAGATGTAGTGTAGGGACGCCTGGCCGGAAACAGGCGGGCTGTCGATCTTTGTTCAGGATCATTCAGCCCATTTCCCCAGAGTTTGAGCTCGAAGGTTATTGTCCCGGCGGCGCTCCCACATTTGCTCCTTCCAATCTTCCCGTTCTCCTGCAGAACAGAAGGACATCTTTAAGGTCGACATCCCTCAATTCTCCCTCCTCCAACACATCTCTACCGAATATATTATAACGCGTTGCCGCGTACATACTACACTCTGCTAATAGATGTTTACTAGTTTCTTCCTCCCCACAGTGAGGGCAGGAGGCATCATCTCTTACACCTATAACCGTTAAGTGCCTATTAAGAGTGTTATGACCGGTGATGATTCCGGTCAACAATCTCAGATTGCTCTTACCCAGCTTAAGCAGATACCTTGTTCTCCTGTGATCTATACCTTCTAGCATCATCCTGGCCTGCCTACATGCTGTTTCCTCCTTCCATCCTCTGTCTGCCTCCCTTAGCGCCAATCTCTCTATAACTCCCTTTGTCACCTCTGCTGAGAAGGGAAGGGCCGGTTCAGGACCCATCAGTTCCCGTTCCGCCCCCTCTCGCCAGCTCGTCTGCTCTCTCATTCCCCGTTACTCCTTGATGCCCCGGCACCCATGCCAACGTGACATCCCGCTTTTCCCCTAACTCATTCAGGTCCTTCTTGCATTCCCTTACCAATACGGAGGTTACCGTTGCCCTATTTAGGGCTTTTAGCGCAGCCTGACTGTCCGTGTAAATTACTACTCGTCCTGTCTGCCCTTCAATATCTTTTATAGTCTGTACGCATCTCATTATTGCATATACTTCGGCCTGAAATACACTGGCATATCTGCCCAGTGCACAGATTCTCTTGTACCTAGTTTGGGTATGACTATGCCCGCACCCGCTAGCTTGGTTGATTTCCTCCTTGATCCATCTGTAAAGCAGACGACCATAGGATGCTCGACTTTTATCTTCCAGTTATCTCTTTCCCCTATGTGTATTCTATACTTCTTGTCGAAAATCTCCTGCCTTTTTATTTGATCATTGTTGGCCATGATCATGTCCAACTTTGATAGTCCCTCCTTCTGAATCAGTGCATGTCCCTTGTCCACACAACTTCCTCTCCATTCCTTACATACCTTCATCCTGTACCACTGTTCCGTGGCCCGCTTTTCCACCTCAATCCTGAGGTCCTTCATACCCAGCAATATCTCCATTGCATGCGTCGCGTCGGGGTCGTTCTCATACCTCCTGTCACCATGAGGCATGCCAGTCTCTGCACCTTGCTTAGTTCCTTATGGTAATCTTTAATACGAGCCCTGTGCCACCAGACCACAGCTCCATATAGCACCCTGGGTAGTATCACCGCCTTATAGATCCAGTGGATCATCTCTGGCCTCATTCCCCACTTTCTCCCTACTGCCCTCTTGCATTGGTACAGTGTTCTAATGGCCTTTGCAGATTGCTCCTTTATATGGCTCTTATACCTAAGTGTGCTGTCCAGTGTCACCCCTAGATATTTTATCTCTTTGACCATCTCTATCTCTTTGCCCTGTATTTCTATTGATTTCATCTCTCCTGTCTTCCTCTTGCTGGTAAAGAGCACCAGTTTTGTCTTTGATGGGTTTAAATCCAATCCTTTCTCTCTGCACCACCCCAGCACTTGCTTGAGTCCTCTTTCCATGATGTCTCTCACGATGCTCAGTACTATCCCTCTCACTAGTAGTACCCCGTCGTCAGAGTAGGCCTGCATATACACACCACCCCTGTTGACCTTCTTTACCAGTGAGTCTAGTAGCAGGCACCACATAAGAGGGGATAAACACCCCCCCTGAGGGAATCCTCTTCTTGGACTAATGCTTCTCGACGTCCCCCCAAGTTCAGCTGTAATGGCCCTGTCCTTGAGCATTCTTCCTATCCATCTCGCCACCGCTCGGCTAATGCCTTCTCTGTTTAAGCTGTCCTCCACCGCCGCGAAGGTCGCCTTATCAAAAGCTCCCTCCACGTCGAAGAAGCAGCCTAGCGCGTATTGTTTGGTATCTAACGCTCTCCCCACCCTTACTGTTAGATTGTGTAGGGCGGTATCAGTCGACTTCCCTGCCATGTATGCGTGTTGGTTCCCGTGAAGGGGATTTCCACCGCATTCCAGTTTTTCTCTGATTGATTTGTCAATCATTTTCTCCAGTGTCTTCAGTATAAACGACGATAGGCTTATGCTCCTAAATGATTTCGCCTCCTGGTATGTCTTCTTGCCTGGTTTAGGTAAGAATACCACCCTCACCTCCAAATAGTAAGCTAGTTTAGGCAAGACAATAATAGCCATCATCTATTGGTGTTCGTCCTTGTAGTTCATTTTGATTATATCAATTAGAATGAAATTCCAATGTAACCTACTCACAACAACTTTAGCGCGTAACCAATAACAATATTAATGTTTATAGCATCGGTGCCATCCGCTGGCAGCGCATCATCCGGTACCAGCCAATCTCCAATAGATCAATTACGAGGTGAGATTTTTAGACTTTCTGCTTATTAGGCTGCATTTCTGCTACGAGCTTTACGTCGCCGTTAAAACGAACACAAGTGAAGTCGAACAGTATTCTTCAAACTCTTTAGCAAGAGAAAACGTAAAAAAACTTGTTTACAGTGGAGACCCCTGAATTAGAATCTCCGTAATGTGATTGGTTTTGTTGTTTTCATATTTATATTCAGGGTGCATCCATATTAATTCCCAGCCAGCAAAATGGTCCTATACCTTAAACTTATATTCCAAAGCGCTTGTATAAACACGATTGATGTAAAGTTCCAGATGTTTCACCGGCCCATCCCCTGGGCCAATGAAGTCAAATATCTTGGAGTGACCCTCGACAGAAAACTGACTTTCCGTAACCACATTAGTAGGGTACGCAACCGTGCGTTGTTCGTGCTAGGAAGGCTTGGGCCGATGATTAACAAGTTTAGTAAAATGTCACTTAGAAATACGCTGACACTACAAAACTTGTGTTCGTCCAATCATGTCTTATGTAAGTGTAGCTTTTGCTCACGTGCCTATGACATCGCTCAAGCCGCTTCAGGTCATTCAGAATCGTTTTCTCCGTAGGGCGGTGAACGATTCCGGGACTGGTGATCCGTGGTACCAGTCGAACCTCAGTCTGCACCACGGCATGGGGATTAGCACCATGTATGGTTTCTTTAAGCAGACTGCCAGACGTTATTTTGACAACGCTTCCCATCCCTCCCCCCTCTGTCGTAACTCGGCGATCACTGATTAGGGGTTGCACGGTCCGGCGTCCTAGGCACACACTCACGAACCCGGACGACGTAATCACAGCGTCTATCGAAAGATGGAACGCTGCGCTTACGGCGTCCAACTCTGACACGACGCGTACACTTAGGCATTCCCGCCGGCGGGGACGTCATATAGTCCCTATTCGTCCCGGTACCGCCGCACACCGGGTAGAGTCAGTCCGACCCAGGTCGGGCCTAGCTGAGTTTCTTGCTGGCCTCTTCTCAGCTAGGCTAGGTTTAGTGAACCACCGACAAAACTCCCAGTAGCTCGATTCCACTTACACCTCAGATTCGGTTGAAACCGCTCAACCAATCCCACTGGAGCGCAAACTCTTAGAGTAATCCAGTGTTCCAAACCACACGCGTGGTCGTGTCAGAGGTTTTCCCCTGGATTTTCCCCAGGCTACTCTCCAACCACGCACTCCTATCGCTTTATGGGGCCCGGCCTATAAAATCACAGTCAGGTTCAAAGGTAAAGGTTTACATCACCATTTTATAGAGCTATACCAGTTGTTATACGCTATAGTAGGCTATGACATAAACGGTACAGAGCTATATTGCTTTATAGTGGTGTTTTAAATCGCCATTATGCAACTATTTGGCGCAATAAAGGTATTTTGGAAGCTTCTATAGGCATTGCATTGTAGCTGTGATAAGGATTCAACAATGTGAGGAAATGGTGATATTTTGATTTTACAGATCACCGTTATAGTACTTGAGAAATATAGTGGTCACAACGACACTACTATAGAGCGAATTTGTTGTATAGTAGTTTCGTTTATATCGCTTAACATTGCTTTAACAGTTTTCTAAACTATTTTATAATCTGATCGATGTAGCTGTCACGGAAATTTCTTTACACGGCAAAAGATATTAATCAAATTATTTTAAATCATAAAAAGATATGGGCTTATAAAGATTGACAAAAAAGTTGATTTTTGTTTGGCCAAATGTAAATTGAAAGTTACCGATAGAATTTTCACGTATTAATAAAAAGCAAATTGTATGGCAACTATGTACATAAAAGCAATATTTCACGGCAAAAACGGCAATTTCCCTTTTTTCGGGTACGGTAGTACGAGGCCACGCAGGCGTGACGTCACACCTCCTCGTGAATCATTTTCGTCTTTTGTGTCCCTCTAATTGTAGTTGATCCCATAACAATATTTGATCGTCTATAAAAACTGGTGCGAATGACATGATTTTTTGTCATCATACCCAGTGGAATACAATGTGGGTTAATTTAATATTTATATTATACTTAAATAAAATAATTATTGTCATGTGTTAGATAAATTATAATCAAAGTAATGTAATTGTCACATAGCATGCATACGGTCTAGTTTCTAATTCAAATTAAAAGTTAAGATTTGTAGGACACCTATGTAAATATTGATTAATTTATTATTTACCTATCAAAAATTCTGCTACCTTTCTGTATAAGAATCGCTTTTAACCTTTATTTATTACCAAGGCGCGTAGGCGTAAGCGTCAAAATTTATTAAACAGATGGCGGTTAGTGTTTACAATAATTACTGTCTCGTATATACAAACATGTTAAGATAAGTACAAGTATTTTTAGTTTTATAAAAACGGATTACAAGAGTAATCTTGTTTAGGTCCACATACCGACCTTAAACACTTCTTTTAAGCCTTAAATACATTGTATTTATTCTTCAAGTTCCCCAGAAAATTATACCATACCTCAGAGTAGATGTAACAAATGCATGGTAGGCAGTTAAGACTGATGACTGATTTATTATATTTTTCAGATTATATAGTGCGTACGTGAACTACTTATTTTCTTAGAATTTACTTAATTTCTTATATATAATATCAGTTTGGATTTTCCATGTCAACTATCTAGGTACGTATATGCTTAACCCTAGAAAAATTGTTATTAATCCGTTTCATTAATTTTATGTCCTTTATACGCTATGTTTAAATTAATCGATTTGGTTCTTTATTGAAATATCATATGTGTGTTGTCCGACCGAAACATGTTTTATTGCCGAAACCGAAGGTTCGGCATTGGCTCTAGTTTCGGCCGAAATCGAAACCGAAATCTTTATAGATGTATTAAAATAGTGTCAGCCAAGTTCGAAAACCAAAAAGGCGATACACTAGCCGTGGGTTATTTATATTACAAGAATTTCGGGCCGCTTTTCCCCCCCCAACAACTTAATTTTTTTTGATATACACACCAGCAATTTCGCGATTGCAAAAGAATTTTCTAATTAACGAATCCTTAATTTCATTAATTAACTTCCTAAATTATTTATTTTGTATTAAACGTATTAACGCTGCTAATGCAAATTACAAAAATGGGAAATTTTTTATATTTCGCGAGCAGGATTCGAACCTGCTGCGAAATTCGAATATTCTGGCATTCGCATCGCGGCCAATCGCTCTAGCCACTGAGCTACCGGAGCAACCATGCTCGGCCCCACAAATTCCTCAACCAGTTTCCTCTTACAACGGCTTAGTGAGGTGTACAGCGACATTTACCTAGAAGACTAGCTTCCTTAAAGGCACCATAATACAATAATTAATCTTTTATTTCAAATTTGTAGAAAACCTCTTACCTACTTCTTAAAAGCACTATTTTTTACTGACTGACAGACTTACTCATCAAAATATTTGTCTACTTTCAGGTGACCTAGAATCTTGAAATTTGATATCCAGCGAAGTAATTGTGTATACACAAAGGAAAAAGTAAGAAATGCAAAATTTGTCATTTTTTTATCCAAAATGTATTTATATTCCCATATCGGTAGTATATAATTTGCTCGCCTGTTAAATGAAGCCTTGGTTATAGGTTTCTTTAGCTCACTCTCCGAAAGTAAATCGTTAATTTTGATTACTTAAGTACCTAATTATTTAATAAAAAATAATTATATCCCTTCAAAGAATGCCAAGTTTGAGTGTGTCGAAGTTAAGGTATCTAGTAGAGGGATTTGAAAAACAGAAAACTTTTTCAAGTCACACTATTGAGCCGCAAAGAACATAACAAATCATTTCAAGGAATTTAATAACGTTATCTAATAACTTTAGCAGTGCTCTAAGGAGCTTTGAAAGAACTTGGTTTCCAGTTCGATCTTACCTATTTATTTTATATTTTATTAGCGAAATCGTTTACGAACTTTGCATTTTTCAAATGAAATAAATTACCGACAGCGATCCGGAAGCATACTAATTATGAAAGTTTCGGCGCGGTCGAAAGATTCGGCAGTTTTTTGGCCGAAATCGAACCTTCGGCCGAAACATGATTTTTAGACCGAAACCGAAACCAAAACTTCGGTCGGACACTACATAATACTCGTCGTGTCTCTCTTTATCTTTAGATTGCTATTAGTTAGCCATTATATGATTGTGATTTAATGTATTTAAATTATATCCAGAAAAAATAACAGTAGGTACTATCGCCAGCGAAGAAAACCATTGAGTACTTCGTAGCTTTCGGCAAATCATTTATGTATGTCAGGAATAATAGTGGACACTTCCTTCCAATAAACGTATTTTAAAAGTGTAATGTATTTTCGGTCGTTCGATGTTATTTAAAACTTTGCGCACGAAACAAAGTCTGTTTTTTGAAGCTGGTTTGAGTTTGTCTCAGAAAATTATGTATAAATTGCATCATTGTGGCGTTTAGTAGGTAGGTCGTCTTCGTCTGGGTAAACATTGACGCAATATTTATACAAGTTTCTTGATAGGGGCCCAACTATGTTTAAGAAGGTGGAATTACAATACCAAAAATTAAGTTTTATATGTCTGGAAGTATTAATATTTTAAGTAACCGGTATAATTACCCTTGTATAATATATCTTTGGTTGGTTTCTATGAAAATGTATGACAACGATTTTTTGTCGCCTGAAAATAATGACAAGAAGTAATAAGTCTTCAGAACAAATTTAAATTAAATTCAAAACTTTGTTAGTTTCTACCGCTTCTGTAAAATTACGATAACCCAGGAAAATATGTAAAACGACAATGTAAAAAAAGTAAGATTTTTTCGTTATATTGTCATAATGGAAAAATAAAAATATTAAAAATAAAAAGGCTTTTGAATCTTAGAAACTAAAAGGCATTCTACAGGGTGTTTGGTAGCTAGGTAGGTACCAAAAACGCGTATATATTTTGGATGAAATACGAAAGACTACGAGAAATGACATATCTAGCTCAACTATTAAAAAAAAAAGGAAAATACATAAATATCGCATTAGACCCGTCTAAACAAATCTTTTTGAAAGTTTTCGGGTTGAAACTTGAAAGTCGCGACAATGATCTACGAGTATATTTATAGCTACAGTGCTCTTTTATCTCACGCACGCGGGTGAGCCATGGTTGTGTGTTGGGATATACATGCATGCATCACTCTCTATGTGTGCGTCAGCGTAGGACCTATGAGCGTATGAGTTCACATTGTCTGTGTTCGTATGTGTCACAACTAAGCGCGCTCGTGAGATAAAATAACTGCACCGTGTCATGGATGACGTGAACGGGGTCAGTTACAATGTGATTATTATTACAATACTGGGGTGTCAATATTATCATGGTAACTAGTGTGAATTTTGCTTCAATATTCATGAATACAAGATCAATACATATTGTGATTTGAGTGTATCACGTGATAATAATCACCGTGTAACTGACCTCAACAAGTCTGATCTGGCGCAGGGCGGGTGGAGAGCGCAGGCGCGGTTCCAGCCACACCCGTGCCCGCGTCACGCGCCGGCGACCGCCGCAGCGCCCTCTCGCGGGGACACACGTGAGTACCACACTCATCATCCTCTTAGCTATCTATCCCAGTACCTTTGCATCCTAAAGGATGCCTGGCTAATCTCAAGATTTGGCGGAGGCACTAAGTTTATACGGTAGCGTCTGCCGTCTGACGTTCCAGTTGCAACCCAATTGGTAACCAGACCTAATTGGAATTAAATTTATTCAGAATAAAAATAATTAAAATATAGAATAAAAACAAAACAACGATCCTGCTGTTGACTACTGGGTTGCTTACTTGACGTGAACAGGTGAATTCCTGTTTAACCCTCTACATAATATATTACCAGCAACGGGTAGGCTTTATCACGCGGTCTTGAAATGACGAAATACTAGTAGATGTTTCATGTATCTTGTTTTGAGATAAATAAAACGCACGTCATGCAATCACTGTTTCACATGGTGACTGAAGCAACGTGTTGTTTCTAGACACGAAATCGACGCTCCAGTCTAAAGCTGGGGTACGCCAAGGTGAGGTGAGGTGGTGAGGTGGTGGTGGTGGCGATGTGAGACCATACATGCGTAGGTACGTTCCCAAGTAATGACTACGTCACAATGTACGAAAAAAGTAGGATGAATTAAAAATAAACCAAACATGAAGACGATTTAAAACGCTCCTCTCTGTCTGTTGAACTCCCCTCGCATACGAACAGCAACCTTCCTAACATCCTTCGCACGAGACGTCAAATTAGAAAATCACCACGCCTGGACCCCTGCTACGGCTACACCCACGCGGCCTTTGTTTCGTCAATTTGATGATGAAATGAATAGGGACCTGTCAAAAGTTGTAATATTAAAATCTAAAAGAGATATTTACATAAAATTTTGGCAGTTTCATTAACACAAGCAAGTGACATGTAAAAAACCGGCCAAGTGCGTGTCGGACCACGCACAATGAAGGGTTCCGTACCAACACCTACTAGTCCACATTTAAAATCACTATCCAATACATTGAATCTAAAAAAGTCGTATCTTCATTGGGAACTCACGGCACTTACGACCTTTTGTTTGGGCAAGACAGTTTTTAAGCGAAAACTCAAAAACCGTAAAACCTATATTGTTCAAACCAAAAATCGTTGAAAGTATTTACCTACTAATGCACACCACCTCAATTTTTTTCGGATTTTTAAACTTTATAGTCTGGAAATTAAAGGGGGGGGGGGGGGGGGGACACTTTCTATGACTTTGACAGCTAATATCTCACACCAACGGTTAACTTCCCCGAGTGGTTGCCGGGTAAGAATTGCGCCACCCCATCTCTTCCCGCGGGTTTCGTAGGAGGCGAATAAGGGAAAATCGGAGGGTGGGCAGCAGCATCCTTCGATCATTACCACCATCAAACTGCGGTCGCCAACCCGCCTGCCAAGCGTGGCGACTATGGCAAATCCCCCCCAAGGGAAAAATAAAAAACATGCCCGACAAAATCAAACCTAGACCCCTAGTCCCCGGCGGCCCCGCTATTCCTGGCTCCGGTAGCGGCCATGGTAACGGCGGGGCAGGGGGTGCTACAGTGAATCCCCGGCAGCGACCCGGCTACCAAAACCGACGACCCTTGGCCCTGGCAACATTTAACTGCCGAACACTGCGGACCGACGAGAAACTGCTGGAACTGGAGGAAGAATTGAGCAAGATACGTTGGGGAATCGTAGGGTTATCAGAAATCCGTAGAGAGGGGGAGGATACGATAACCCTGAAGTCCGGTAACTTGCTTTATTTCCGGGAGGGCGACCAACAGTCCCAGGGAGGTGTCGGGTTTATCGTCCACAAGTCCCTCGTAAACAGCGTGGTGAAAATCGAGAGTGTGTCGACCAGGGTAGCGTGCCTTGTACTAAGAATGACCCAACGGTATTCGTTGAAGGTCATACAGGTTTACGCACCGACCTCGACGCACTCCGACGATGAGGTGGAAGCTATGTACGAGGATATTTCCAGAGCCATTCATAGCTCCAAAACTCACTTCACAGTTGTTATGGGGGACTTCAACGCTAAACTGGGCAAACGGGACGGTGAAGAGCTGAGAGTGGGGCAATTTGGAGTGGGGCGAAGGAATCACCGGGGACATCTACTGGCTGGTTTCATGGAGAAGGAGGGACTCTACATGATGAACTCCTTCTTCAGGAAACGTGAGCATAGGAAATGGACCTGGATGAGCCCGGATGGTGCAACGAGGAATGAGATAGACTTTATCATGTCGACGAAAAAGCATATATTTAATGATGTCTCTGTGATCAACGCGGTCAAGACGGGCAGTGATCACCGTATGGTACGAGGCACATTAAATATTCAGTTTAAGCTAGAGAGAAGTCGATTGATAAAGTCTACGCTCCGCCCGGCACCAGCCCAACTACAAAACCCCGAGAGCTTTCAACTCGAATTGCAAAACCGTTTCGAAGGCCTAGGGAGCGACGTGGACGAAAACAACGATGGGTTTGTGGAAGCTGTCCATACGGTCGGGTCCAAGTTCTTCAAGACCCGTCGTAAAAAGGTCCAGAAGATCTCTGACTTCACTCTGAGGCTCATGGATGTAAGACGTGAGATGATCCTGCAGTCTTCAGATGATGCGTCTCGCTTTCGGCGGCTCAACAGACAGATCTCGAAGTGCCTGAGGCGCGATTTACGCCGATTTAGGCACTGGTCCCACCGCCGGCGAGTAGCGAGTAATCTCATAGTAATTCTACTCGCTTGAGCGAGAAAACGAGTAGAATTACTATGAGAGTACTCGCTGCTCGCCGGCGGTGGGACCAGTGCCTTAACACTAACTGTGTTGAAGAGGCTATTGAGCGCAACAGAGGCTCTAAGGTTTTCGCTAGAGATCTGTCTATTGGTCAGAGCCAGATGACTAAGCTGAAGACCGACGATGGCAGGATCATTTCTTCCAAACCTGAGCTTCTGCGTGAAGTTGAGAGGTTCTATGGGCAGCTATACACAACCACCCGAAGACCCGCCGTTGATCTAGCCAAAGACCCTAGAGCTAGATTAACCCGACACTATACCGAAGATATCCCGGACGTCAGCCTGTATGAGATTAGTATGGCTCTCAAACAGTTGAAGAACGGCAAAGCCCCGGGTGACGACGGAATTACAGCAGAAATCCTGAAGGCGGGCGGTAAACCTGTCCTCAGAGCCCTTCAGACGCTGTTTAATTCTGTAATTCACGAGGGGAAAACGCCGCAAGCATGGAACAGAAGTGTGGTGGTGCTTTTCTTCAAAAAAGGCGATAACACTTTGCTGAAGAATTACAGACCCATCTCACTTCTGAGCCATGTTTACAAACTGTTTTCGAGAGTCATCACGAACCGTCTCGCGCGCAGGTTTGACGACTTCCAGCCTCCCGAACAAGCCGGATTCCGAAAAGGCTACAGTACCGTAGACCACATACATGCCTTGCGACAGGTTATACAGAAGACCGAAGAGTATAACTTGCCACTTTGTTTAGCATTTGTGGACTACGAGAAAGCCTTCGATTCGATCGAGACCTGGGCTGTACTGCAATCTCTCCAGAGGTGCCAAGTTGACTACCGGTATATCGAAGTCCTGAAGTGCCTGTACGAAAACGCCACCATGTCCGTCCGACTACAGGACCAGGAAACAAAGCCTGTTCCACTGCAGAGGGGAGTCAGACAAGGAGACGTGATCTCTCCGAAGCTCTTCACCGCTGCACTGGAGGATGCTTTTAAATTTCTGGACTGGGAAGGACGAGGCATCAACGTAAATGGCGAGTACATCATTCACCTTCGATTTGCTGACGACATTGTAGTCATGGCTGAGACCATGGAGGACCTCAGTACAATGCTCGTTGATCTCAGCAGAGTTTCCGATCGAGTTGGTCTGAAAATGAACATGGACAAGACGAAGGTCATGTCTAATGCCCATGTTGTACCAACTCCCGTAATAATCGGCGGCTCTGCGCTCGAAGTTGTTGACGAGTACGTATACCTGGGACAAACAGTCCAGTTAGGTAGGTCCAACTTCGAGAAAGAGATCACTCGTCGAATCCGACTCGGCTGGGCAGCGTTCGGGAAGCTTCGCAGTGTATTCTCGTCCAATTTACCGCAGTGCCTCAAGTCAAAAGTCTTTGACCAGTGTGTGTTGCCAGTGATGACATATGGATCCGAAACATGGGCGCTAACGATGGGCCTCATAAGAAAGCTCAAGGTCACCCAAAGAGCAATGGAACGAGCTATGCTCGGGGTTTCTCTGCGTGATAGAATTAGGAATGATGCTATCCGTAGTAGAACTGGGGTCACCGACATAGCCTTCAAAATTGCGAGACTTAAGTGGCAGTGGGCAGGGCACATTGCTCGCAGGACTGACGGTCGATGGGGCCAGAAACTGCTTGAGTGGCGTCCACGCACCGGAAGACGAGCTGTCGGTAGGCCTCCGACAAGGTGGAGTGATGACCTGGTGAAGGTCGCGGGAATCCGGTGGAAACGAACGGCACAGGACCGGTCTAAATGGCGAGCCTTGGGGGAGGCCTATGTTCAGCAGTGGACGTCTTTTGGCTGAAATGATGATGATGATGATGAACGGTTAACTTAAATGGACAAGGTTTTTAGAAACCTCCATATCATTTTTGTAATTTCACATCACTTTTATGTAGCGGTTTATAGAATACACCTTCCTACCAAATTTCATAATTGTAATTCTTATAATCTCTGAGTAAATCGGCTGTGACATACGGACGGACGGACAGACATTACGAATCTATAAGGGTTCCGTTTTTGCCATTTTGGCTACGGAACCCTAAAAAGCCAGTAGCAAGTTAATCAGATGAAATCAGATCTCATACTTTACGAAGTAGTTCTATTTCAAGAAGATTACAAGCCTTGATTGTTACGCTATTAAGTATCGTGGGAAAGACGCAATAGAATAAATATATTGCATGTATTACGGACGTAACAATAGAACGAGTTACTCGTACTATCGGAATTCCACTCGCGGCCCACATGGTCCGATGTCACGGGAGCAATCGTCTGAATATTAAAGCCGGTAATTAACCTTCGTGCATCCAATTATAAGGTATGGTAAATGCGCAATAAGAACACTCAGTTGAACGTACTGCTTTTTAATTTTACGCTACTATACAACTAACTCTACGCAGTGATTTATATTCTCCTTGCCCGCGACCTCTTCGTGAACTGAACCTTATTAGTCTTATTACGATGAAATGAGGCCTACGGTATTTTATACAAATTACGGTATTCCATTCAAATTCAGAGTTGATATTGCACCTTGGCGACTTCAGTGGGTTGCAGGCATATGTAGATAACACAAACCAAATCTGCCGGGCGGTGGATAATATAAGTATGTCATGGATTAACATACAGTCGCGAATCGAACAAATTCGTCCCATTTGAACCTTCTCGGCGTTGATACAAAATCTAAATGTATCGATTTTTTCTTCATAGACTTATACAACGCCTATAGGTAATAATAGACTTGTAGTTTATTTTTATTTGAATGGTTCTTACAATGTCAAAATATCCACTACACATCGTTTTATAACATGTACCATCGCGACTGTTCGCGTGTGAAATTGTTGAGCCACTTGACATTGTTCGCAACTTGGCGTGTAATGCAAATCGGGATCGGGTAACATCTGTCATTCACGGACACGGCTAATTTACGGACAATGGCAAGTGGTCTAACTGGGGTTTAACAATCCCGGTTCGCGACTTTATGTCGGGGGTACGTCGATAAATTTGTGTCGACGCATATAAAGCCTGCCCAAGTATATTCAATATCGTAATGAAGTTTGATATTTCCGATTTGGCAGCCGAGATCATCATTACACATGATCATCCTCACGAGTTTCATACGACATTTTTCAACACATTTAAAGGTAGTGGCTTTGTAAGCTGTAGACCTCCGAGTGACTTTTTTTTAATTCTAAATAAAATGACTACATATTTTATGTAATTACCGAACCTTCTCACAAAATTTCAGGACAGTCGATTGAGAAATGTGACCTCTAGGAGACAAATAAAAAACAAATCGAAATTTGCCAACAGAAAATTACAAAATCATTGAAAAAAATTTTTAAACTAAAGTGCCGATATAAAATTCTATATAGTTACCGAACTTGCTTACAAAATTTCACGATAATTGGTTGAGAAATATAACCTGTAGAGAAGAACCATTGAAAAAAAAGTTTATTTTATTTATTTATTTATTTCGTTGTTAAGTCATGTACATTTCAATTAAGGTGTAATTATACAATTAAAGTCAGACCATGACGCCCTGAAAGGGCACACAACTATAACTTAAAAACTAGTTACTAAAACAATACACATTTTCTAAAAATAAATAATATCATGAAATTTTATAAACTATCATCATTTAAAAAATCCTTTACAGAGTAATAGCATCTGTCGATTAACAGTTTTTCTAGTTTGTTTTTAAATTGTGTATTTTGTGGTTCCTGTTTAATTGAATTTGGGATTTTATTAGTTAGTGGACTATTTCTACACATTTCTAGGTTAGTCTTTGGTACCAATAATTTATTTCTGTACTGTGTTCGAGTCTTTTCCTTGTCCTGTTTTATTTCAAATAGATGAGGGTTTTCACGTACAAAAATCGCAGCTTGTCTATATATATAAAAGAAGAAGTCCTGATCTACCATCAACGCACAGCCGAAACTACTGGAACTAGAAACTTCAAATTTGGTGCAGAGCTTACTTTTATTACGTATGCAAGGGATAAGACGGGATTTTTGGAAATTCCAACCCTAATGGGATCAAATAGGGGGCAAAGTTTGTATGGGAGAAAATTTTTTTTATGAGCTGAAGACTTCAAAATTTGTGAAAAGGTTACGAACTTAAATCCAAAGAAAGTGTTTTCAGCGTTTTGCAAAATTCTAACCCTAAGAGGGTAAAATAGGGGTGCAAAGTTTGTATGGGAGAAACTTCTGTTTTAGAGTTAGAGACTTAAAACTTTGTATATAGACTCTCTGATTAAATATAACAAAACTAAATTCAGCGATTTTCTAAATTCATCCCCTAAAGGGGTAAAAAGGGGGTTCAAAATTTGTACGGGGAGCAAATCTTTTTTGAAGTTAGAGATTTGAAACTTCGTAAATAGACTCTATGTTTAAATACAACTAAACGTATTTCAGCTTTTTTCAAAATTGCTCCCATAAAGGGGTGAAAAGAGGGTTCTAAGTTTGTAAACGAGCAAATCTTTTTTAAAGTGAGAGATTTAAAACTTCGTACATAGACTGTCTGTTTAAATACAACAAAACATATTTCAGCGTTTTTTGAAATTGCTCCTCTTAAGGGCTGAAAAGGCGGTTCCAAGTTTGTACGGGGAGTAACTCTTTTTTGAAGTGAGAGATTTAAAACTTCGCATATAGACTCTCTGTATAAATAAAACAAAACATATTTCAGCGTTTTTTGAAATTGCTCCTCTAAAGGGGTGAAAAGAGGGTTCCAAGTTTGTACGGGGAGCAAATCTTTTTTAAAGTGAGAGATTTAAAACTTCGTATATAGACTGTCTGTTTAAATACAACAAAATGTATTTCAGCGTTTTTTGAACTTGCTCCTCTAAAGGGGTGAAAAGGGGGTTCCAAGTTTGTACGGGGAGTAACTCTTTTTTGAAGTGAGAGATTTAAAACTTCGCATATAGACTCTCTGTATAAACAAAACAAAACGCATTTCAGCGTTTTTTGAAATTGCTCCTCTGAAGGGGTGAAAAGGGGGTTCCAAGTTTGTACGGGGAGCAAATCTTTTTTGAAGTGAGAGATTTAAAATTTCGTATATAGACTGTCTGTTTAAATACAACAAAACATATTTCAGCGTTTTTTGAAATTGCTCCTCTAAAGGGGTGAAAAGGGGGTTCCAAGTTTGTACGGGGAGTAACTCTTTTTTGAAGTGAGAGATTTAAAACTTCGTACATAGACTTTCTGTTTAAATACAACAAAACGTATTTCAGGGTTTTTTTAAATTGCGCCTCTAAAGGGGTGAAAAGGGGGTTCCAATTTTGTACGGGGAGCAACTCTTTTTTGAAGTGAGAGATTTAAAACTTCGTATATAGACTCTCTGTTTAAATAAAACAAAACATATTTCAGCGTTTTTTTAATTGCTCCTCTAAAGGGGTGAAAAGGGGGTTCCAAGTTTGTACGGGGAGTAACTCTTTATTGAAGTGAGAGATTTAAAACTTCGCATATAGACTCTCTGTATAAATAAAACAAAACATGTTTCAGCGTTTTTTGAAATTGCTCCTCTAAAGGGGTGAAAAGAGGGTTCCAAGTTTGTACGGGGAGCAAATCTTTTTTGAAGTGAGAGATTTAAAACTTCGTATATAGACTGTCTGTTTAAATAGAACAAAACGTATTTCAGCGTTTTTTGAAATTGCTCCTCTAAAGGGGTGAAAAGGGGGTTCCAAGTTTGTACGGGGAGTAACTCTTTTTTGAAGTGAGAGATTTAAAACTTCGCATATAGACTCTCTGTATAAATAAAACAAAACATATTTCAGCGTTTTTTGAAATTGCTCCTCTAAAGGGGTGAAAAGAGGGTTCCAAGTTTGTACGGGGAGCAAATCTTTTTTAAAGTGAGAGATTTAAAACTTCGTATATAGACTGTCTGTTTAAATACAACAAAACGTATTTCAGCGTTTTTTGAACTTGCTCCTCTAAAGGGGTGAAAAGGGGGTTCCAAGTTTGTACGGGGAGTAACTCTTTTTTGAAGTGAGAGATTTAAAACTTCGCATATAGACTCTCTGTATAAACAAAACAAAACGCATTTCAGCGTTTTTTGAAATTGCTCCTCTGAAGGGGTGAAAAGGGGGTTCCAAGTTTGTACGGGGAGCAAATCTTTTTTGAAGTGAGAGATTTAAAATTTCGTATATAGACTGTCTGTTTAAATACAACAAAACATATTTCAGCGTTTTATGAAATTGCTCCTCTAAAGGGGTGAAAAGGGGGTTCCAAGTTTGTACGGGGAGTAACTCTTTTTTGAAGTGAGAGATTTAAAACTTCGTACATAGACTTTCTGTTTAAATACAACAAAACGTATTTCAGGGTTTTTTTAAATTGCGCCTCTAAAGGGGTGAAAAGGGAGTTCCAATTTTGTACGGGGAGCAACTCTTTTTTGAAGTGAGAGATTTAAAACTTCGTATATAGACTCTCTGTTTAAATAAAACAAAACATATTTCAGCGTTTTTTTAATTGCTCCTCTAAAGGGGTGAAAAGGGGGTTCCAAGTTTGTACGGGGAGCGATTCTTTTTTGAATTTAGAGATTTGAAACTTCGTAAATAGACTATATTTAAATACAACAAAACGTATTGCATGCATGCATTTGCAAATCCAAGATGGCGGACAATTATTTTTCTTAATAACCGACATGGGTGTCATCTTTGAGGTTCCTCGGGGTGATGATTACGAAAATGACATCCATTTTCAAATCCAAGAGGACATTTATTTTTCGTAAAAATCGATATAGGTGTAATCTTCGAGGTTCATGGGGTGTCGATTACGAAAATGACATGCATTTGCAAATCCAAGATGGCGGACAATTATTTTTCTTAAAAATTGACATGGGTGTCATCTTCGAGGTTCCTCGGGGTGATGATTACGAAAATGACATCCATTTTCAAATCCCAGAGGAGGACATTTATTTTTCGTAAAAATCGATATAGGTGTAATCATCGAGGTTCCTCGGGGTGCCGATTACGGAAATGACATGCATTTGCAAATCCAAGATGGCGGACAATTATTTTTCTTAAAAATCGACATGGGTGTCATCTTCGAGGGTCCTCGGGGTGATGATTACGATAATGACATCCATTTTTAAATCCCAGAGGGGGACATTTATTTTTCTTAAAAATCGATATGGGTGTCATAGTCGAGGTTCCTCGGGGTGCCGATTACGAAAATGATGTGCATTTTCAAATCCAAGATGGCGGATATTAATTTTTCTTAAAAATCGATATGGGTGTCATCGTCGAGGTTCCTCGGGGTGCCGATTACGAAAATGATATGCATTTTCAAATCCAAGATGGCGGACATATTTTTTTCTTAAAAATCGATATGGGGTCATCTTTGTGGTTCCTCGGGGTGCCGATTCCGAAAATTACATCCATTTTCAAATCCAAGATGGCGGACATAAAGTTTTTCATTCGAGTAATTTTCACAAAAGATTAATAGCATCAGACAACTGACAGAAACAAATAAACCTCATTTATATCTTTGTTACCATCTAAAATCTACGCGGACGAAGTCGCGGGCGGCTGCTAGTAATATATAAATACAGGGCAGTTAATAATCTGTATTTGATAAAATATGGGCGACAACTGTTTGGGATGCGTACGTTGACTAGGACACGGATACACTTTTTTTGCATCACAAAGAGTTGTCGTGCCTCCGTGCTATCTCCCCACAGTACAACAGCGTAGCGGAGCCATGCGTATGTGTAATATGTTTAATTATCTGTATGCAAATCTTGTCTTGTTCTGTAAACAAGATATGTTTCAATACAAGGTGAAAATGTTGGATTTGATTTCAGTGGACATGCTGGGGAGTCTATCCAAGAAGTTCCGGCTCTAAACCGGAGTGTCCACCGGACTGAGGATAGGAGGAAGAACGAAGAATTTGACGACGACCTGCCCCTTCCACCGGAATAACTCAACTTACAAGTCATAAAGGTGTTATTTATTTCTTAGATTCAACGGCAATATCTTGGTAATTATTAAATTCTTCACTTTATGATTGTGTTATTTCTATAACTAAATGTAGGGCTTACGCTAAATCACGCTTCGAGTACTAACTTAAACTGCTCGCCGGGGGCAGTGGGCAAAGCTTTGTCTCCCAACTGCCGAAGAAGTGAGAGGGTATTCCATTTTAAGTTTAGGCATTCATGTGTCATTGGTACCTCTACAACCTAAACCACACCTAAACGGAGACACTACTACCTACCTAGCGTAGACACATAACTGTTTATGAAGTATCAATAGATACAAATCAATCGCGAGAACTCACATTTAAAAAGCAGCCATGTTATAATAAAAATCTTATATCTTTTTAATAGATGTAGGATTTAATCGTTTCATTAAGCGTATTTTAAAAGCACAGATCCATAATACAGTTATTTCTAGGAATTTCTAATCTATATATATATATTACGCGAGGCCTATTTTTGTACACACCATCAAATCTACAGTTATGGTCCGATTTTAATAAATGATATGTCATTAGATTCGTTTCATGCTGGAGAGTTGCATAAAACTCTTATTTTTTCATATTTTAGTAGGAACGTGACTGAGGGGCTACTCCGAAATTCGTATCGTGCCGTCCCTTTCACTCATATAGTGTATAGCACGAGAGTGAGAGGGAGGGCACGATACGAAGTTCGGATTTCGAAGATCAGAGTAGGGCCACTGTTTTCAATTGACATAAAGAGTAAAAAAATAGACAATAACTGAACTCAACCCTAAATTATTCAGAATGAGAAAATATACGTTTTGCGTTGTCGATGACATATATCCACAACCCCTAGAAAATTAACAAAATCTATACATATATATAAAAGAAGTCGCCACTGACTGACTGACTGACTGACGCATCAACAAGTGCCGAAACCGCTAACGCTAGAGAGTTGATTTTTGCACAGTCGGTTACATTTATAACGTAGGCTAGGGATAAGAAAGGATTTTTTGAAATTCATCACTTAAGGATTGAAAACAAGGGATGAAAGTTTGTATGAAAACACGTATTTGTTGAAGTGAGAAATTTGAAACTTTGTATATACACTCTCTGTTTAAATATATTCATGGCGTATTTCAGCGGTTTTTTTTAAATTGCTCCCCTAAAAGGGTGAAAAGGGTGTTCAAAGTTTGTACGGGGAGCAAATCTTTTTTTAATTGAGAGATTTGAAACTTCGTAAATAGGCTCTCTGTTTAAATACAATAAAACGTATTTCAACGTTCTTGTAAATTGCTCCCCTAACGGGGGAAAAGGGGGTTCAAAGTTTGTAGGGGGAGCAAATCACAGCTAAGTAGACATTGCCGTAAAGGGCAAAAATATGTATACAACACAACATCTCAAAAAAGTACATCATCAGTACTAAGCTCAGTAAAAACTCTTCTACGGGTCCGTAATTCCGCATATGACCTGTGACGTGATGGACGGGCAACTACGGAACCCTACACTGTGCGTGGCCCGACACGCACTTGACCGGTTTTATAAAGGTTTTAATGCCATTTCACCAATAAGCAATGTTTCACTTGCTGTGACTGGTTAGAATACATTTGACACATGATTTTTATTTGTCAGTAAATTGTCGAATTCAGTCTACTAGAACATGAGTTGAAACCTACATTTGACGTGGATTGTAGAATACAGCATCCATGTATCAATTTATTGAATATAGATTTATTAACGTGATTTAAAATTAGATGTTAATTTAATATTAATGGTTAAATAACGAATAACAAAGTGTGCCGGCCAGGCACATAATACTTAACTGATACGATACTCTTATATACGTGCGTAAGATAAGTTAGAGATTAGAAGCGTATTGAGAACCAATGCCGGAAACCATTTAAATGTTATTATTTTCTTTTGACACAATGACAACTTTTCAACTCTACTTCGGATAGCTGAGTTGCGATCCGGCACTGAAAGCACTTGAGCGACAGTTATGCTTGCAAAAAGGCACAAATTAAAAAAATATATCTATATAGTTGTTCTTTCTCTGAATAACTATCAGAATTTCCGTGTTATTGCGGCGTGTCGACGCCGGGACTCTAATTAAATAATATACCAAGAAATCAGAAAACATATATTTATAAATATTTAACAAACTCATACAGATTCTCATGTAGTAGACTAGAAAATACAAAAATGTTTGTCGTTAAACATTTATAAGTCACAAAACGGAGATATTCAGTACAGCCGTGAACGTTCAAGTATCTCCTTGGTTCTTGTAAATATACAATAGAGGAGTACAACTGCAGCCAGAAGCTGGTGGCTTTAATTACCACTCAAGTGCTGAATTGTCCACACAAGTCTTCTAATAAATTAATAGCATTCATTTTGGTATTCGAACTTGTGTTTCAAACACAAATCGTCTCGATATAGCTAGCTCATTCTACAATAACACTGAGACCGCTATTCATACCGATCACTGAATGCGCTTATTACAAATTAAATTACATTAAATAGAATACCTTACAATTTTCTATCATCAGTACGGGACAACCACACAACGCGTAATTTTATTAATTTATTATACAAAATACTAATATAAAGTAAAAACTAGAGATTGCAGACAACGGTTCACGCATTTCGTTACGTGCGTCGCGGTTTGGCGGCAGGAATCGATAAGGCCATCACTATCATAAAGTTCACGTCACTTAACCACAAGACGGTGCCAGCCGCGACCTTTTTGACCAAATTATAATTATAATTGTCATTTCTCACGGCAAATAAATGTCTCGTGCTTCACAGCCACTATGAAATGACGACGGTGTACGGGTGTTCTATGTGTCCGTACTGGATGGCGGTGAGCGTGTCTTTGAGCCGTTGGAACACGGGCTGCGACTGTTCCATGGTGGGGATGTGGATGTTGTTCTCGAGGAACCCGATCCGACTCACGGGGCTCACCACCGCCGCTGTGCCAGCGCCGAACATTTCCAATAACTGTTCACAGAACGTAAATATGTAAAGGCTTAGTTTGGATGAATCCGCAGTATTACAAAGTAATATATAGAGTAGAAGGACGAGGTCCCCAACTTAATTACATTAATGCTTTTAACTCCTTTTAAGTAACAGTTATGTATTCTTGAATAGAACTCTAATTGTATTAGATGCAATAAAACCATAGCAATGTACAATTGTGATAATAAATCATCCTTATATCATATACTATCTTAGGTTAACTAGAGTAGACATCCAATGACAATACCACTACCGCGCGAGATGGTCGCATACAAATTTGAATAAGACCGACAGATATAGACATACCATTTGTTGTCTTTATAATACATAGTTTCACTTTATTTGCCTCAAACTATCTGATAAGACTTCGAGGCAAACAAAAGATTACCCGCCCAAGTTGATTATTTATGGTTATCTATCAGCCGTTAAACATGTTCTCAATTTTGCTACATTAAGTGCTTTTCCGTTCCTCTTGGGCGCACGCGTATAGAGCCTATGTAACGTACACCATACACTTCGTTTCACGCATCCATTCCATTTATACATTCGGCCATTCTGCATTCATGTGTCCCCAGGTGCTCTCACTTTTTCTCTAATAAGGATTTATCCAATTATTTATTAGGATTTTATAAAAATCGTGCTTAATAATTAAAGATCGTCGACCAAAGGGTATGCTTACCCTACACAAAAACGCTCAAAAACATCTGTTTTGTAGGTGACAATCATTCAGAACTCTCGGAACTGTAAGTATTATGAAAGCTACTCACTCGTCCCTGTTTGTTAAGCGTGATGACCTGGTTCATGGTAATGACCTCCTCCTTGACAGTGAGTTCCTCCCATTGGCTGGCAAGCTCTAGAATTGAGCGCCGCGTGATCCCCGGCAAAATCAACCCGTCTAGCGGTGGCGTGCTTAACTGTTTGTCTGCAAGTTACAAAACATTTTAGTGTCGGACACACAAACAAATACCTATTGGAGCAGTTCCCTAATACATACAAGATGGGCTTTACTTTAACCCTTTTCCAGGCCGCACCAATCTAGAAGGCTATACCAAAAACAAAATACATATTAATAATAGTTACGTTTTGGTGATCCATTTCATTGATTGAAATTCTATTGACACGTATGCGATTGATACATCATACTATGCATAATAAAGGGTTAAGTTTTTCACCTATAATTGGTATTGAAGTTGTCTGCCGTAAAATAAAAATAAGAATTGTACGCTAATTTTTTGTGCGTTCATATGCCGCGGACAATCATTAAAAAATTCAACCAAAATTTTATACCATCAACGATAAAACAAACTGACTTTTTTGTTGCCTATAACATGAAATTGCCCACGTCGCCTCACACTTGAAAAACCTTCATGACTCGTGCACTCTTAGTGCTCGTTCAGAATAGCCTCCTAATTAGTTACTTCTTTCAGTAACTATCAAAGTGCCAGTTATGTATTTTTTTTATAAATGTAACAAGGGTAAAGCCAAGGTTTTTTGTTCTGTTTAGATGGGTGTTTCTGATGAAACTCTGATTTATTTACATCAGTGCCGATACCAAGCGGTCACGTCCACCGTTATCGTTATGTTACTGACCCCTAAAAACGTGTCTACATCTACATTATGCGTCGTGTAAATATTGTAATGCAGATAATTACGTACTGTACATTCTACCGTCTCTTTCTAAAGACTACTTTTTTAGTCTGTAAGCTATCCCACTGCTGGGCAAAAGCCTCCCCTCTTGTCTTACACTCGTCGGCTCTAAGCAGTTTCTTACCAACCGTTAAGAAAAGCGTCTATCTAGGTCGTCCCGCCTAATATATTAAGAACGAGATTTTTTCGGATGTTTTGTCCTCTTTCACGCTTCTCCCGCACTCTTTCACGAAAAAAATAGCAAACAGGTTTTGATGTTGCCATTATATAAATCGTTCAATTTATGGTTATGACGAAGCCGCCATCCACTATCTATGCTATGAGATCTCTCTCTCTCTCTCTCTCTCTCTCGTAAACAATAAAACGATGTGGACGCTTCTTGGAACTATAGACTATAAGCTATACGTGTGCGAAGTCGCGCAGAGAACGTCTCTCCTTTTCTTTCGACTGTATGTAAATTATATTGTAGGATCTACGTGACAAGTAAATAGAATAGCCGCTGATAAGTAACGAGATTATTCCGGTCACTGGTCCAGGAGTCAACT
This sequence comes from Epiblema foenella, assembly GCA_963556455.1. Taxonomy (NCBI): domain Eukaryota; kingdom Metazoa; phylum Arthropoda; class Insecta; order Lepidoptera; family Tortricidae; genus Epiblema; species Epiblema foenella. The sequence goes on along the minus strand of OY747099.1, from coordinate 19,455,619 downwards.
TCGTTTAGATAACATAACAATATCGGTCACGCGGTATAGCAGTGGATATTACAGTAAAGCTCTGTAAATATTCAAAGATAAGATATACAATATACGCATACTCATCGTTAATTATAGATTATACAAATGTATACCGGAAGTACGGGTTGAAATTAATGTCTACTTACACACTAGGTATAGTCGTGTATAGAACATTCCTATTATGAATGATATGCAGTCGTTAGAAAACCAAATCTCACTAACAAATACTTACTTGAAATAAATCTAGTATTTCAACATCTTTTTAGTACTGAGAATACTGAGATACATACGAGGTTTCTAAGAGTAGGTAAGGACAGATTTGCTCGCGAGTTTTGCAAATTTTAAGAGGCCTTATACGTTTTAAAATGTTTTGATTTTAAATTATGTCAATAGTAACGTAATTAAAGGATACGATTTTACATAGACAGTAATTTATACTTTAATAAAATCGTATCCTATACGTATGTTACTACATAGCCATTTTTACTGGTCTTAAATTAAAGGTAAAAATTGAAAAATTTAGACTCCAAGCCGGAATTTTTAAATTCTTTCCTGTAGTTTATTTTTTTTAATTTGCGTTAGTACTAAGTATTATACAAATTTAATTTAGCGAGTTTTGGTTGTCACCGACCATATCTGGCGGGTACCATAAGCAAATGATATGTAATACCGACATTACCTCCATGCTCGTTAACGTAGACCATGAATATGTTCATGGCGCCGACTTCGGTAAGCTGGTGATCCGGCCCAAACAGCCACAAGACCTGATGGTGCCCCTGTTGCGCCGCCCTCGTCGTGGCCTCTGCAATCAACGCGCGGGTCAACAAACAAGCTCCAAACAGGTTATAACTGGTGCACCAGTTAAACAAACATCACTATCTGGCGTAACAACAATATTGATACATTTATTCAGTAAAACAAATTTATGGTTCGCTTAGTATTATCGAAAACAATAGCTGTCGTCTAACTCCCTTATTTAACAACCCTCTGCTAACTAAAATGTGTTTTGTCCCTTTCCAACAAACACAAATTTCAAAGTGACAGATAAAGACAAACTAATATTATCGGCATATTAGGCAAAATAGGTTTGATGAACGTTTATGAATAAGGGGGTAAGAACTAAAGCTATGTGACCACTTGACAGTATCATACCATGACTGTAAGTCCGGCCAGTACGCTCCGTGCCGCCTATCGCCTATGTCACCCATTTGCTACGGGTTCTAACCGCGTATGCAAAATCAAAAAAATCAAAATCAAAACATTTATTCTGCAAATAGGCCTCAAGGGCACTTTTACAAGTCAAAATCTATCTAGGTACATCAAATAAAAATAATACAATAATCAAAGTATCATTAATTAAATGTAGTGTTACATGTCAAAAATAGGACTAAGAAACTAATAACAATCGAGATTTGTTAGAGATGTATAAGGTCTCTATGCTGTGCTGTAATATCGAGACTTGTACATGAACACTACTGATGGTGCGTGGCGGCATACACCCAGCCTACGGTCATGATACGCGTTGCATAAGATTACGAGTATGATAAGAGTTGCATACTTGCATCATACGGGTATAAAATGCTGTCGATCCGTTGCAGTGGCCATAGCCGTGTTCGAGACAATTCTCTCCGTGGCTGGCACGGACTACGGTCCTGTTATGGTCATAATATGTGATAATCCACATCGAAAGGGACCTTATGGCGGCCGGCACTTACGCCTTTATTGCTTTATTTGTCGCTGTTCCAATACAATAGTGAATAAGTGTAACGTAAGCGCCTGCCGCCATAAGGTCCCTTTCGATGTGGATTATCACATATGATACGTCGCAGTGAGCACAGACCTTTAAACGTATAACTAGGGATTTGTCTGTGTTTATGCATTTATAAATGGAGTTTACTAAATACGATATTAGCGCAGTTGTATTATTCACACCGCTATTAATTGTAAGGCTACAATATGATCAAATCAGCTTGTACAGACAAAATTAGTTGAACCTTATAATTATGTGATGTAATAGGATGTATGTACCTAAGTTGATACTACAACAATGCATGTCAAATATTGGGTATTGAAGAGTCAAACATTGTAGCGTATACCGTTCCCATTACTATGACGTTAAAGTCTGATTTCGTCAAATCCACTCGCCTTCCTGAATTACAAGAGCTATACCAGACGATGGCGGTTAAAACCATCTGGCAGGAGGCATTGCCTTGTCATTTACTTTGAGTTGGCGCTTGACATTAGATTTAAATAATTTATTTGATGATAAGGAATTACATTACAAATTTGCACACATGTCATAATTACAAGAATTGATACATACAAATAAATACATAGAAGATCACATAGGCAAAAAACTGAACATAGAGCCTCTGTCGTTAATGATGTCTGCCAGAAATGTGGAAGATGATGCCTTGTCATCTACAGTCACCAAACCGAAAACTATCCTTTTAAAGTTGATATAGAAAAGGCACTCACCAATAGTAGGCCCGTAGTTGGAGCCAACCTTCCTGTTCCCGACGCCGCCGGGGAACGCGCGCACCACGTTGGGGTCCGCGAATATGGACACGGCGCCGTCGGTGCCCGTCTTGAAGTACGCGCTCACCGGGCTCAGTAGCACATATAGTAGCGCTGAGTCGGGCGCCATTACCCCGAACGTCGCCTGATGGTAATAATATGTATTTAAATGACGCCACAAAAATGACGTGTAGGTAAGCAGAACATATGATATTAAATTTTCACCACAATTTCCAGCAATTATAGGTTAAGACGGAGAAAATCTGATAGATACTGCAGTGATAGGTTGCTAGACCATTGCCCACAACACACTTCAATGTGTGTATTAATTACTACGAGTACTATTTTATTGAATTAATTTACACCACTATTTCCATAATATAAGTAATTCACGCAGCTGGGAAATGTGGTTGGCGATCTGTGCTGTGAGTAGTGGATTAGTTGAATACCAGTTTGATTATTTTCCTTCTTGACAAATGCATTGTTTGAACATCAATTAGACCATATCGAGCTCACTTCCATCATTGCTTACTTTGCAACCTTAATCATTTAGCTTTCTAATACATAGCGTCAATTCAACCAAACAAGAATAAGAGTTTATTCCAGGATTAGTTCACAATATAATTTTGACGTTTAATCTCAGATTAAGTCCTTATTGTAGTTAGGTCACGGTTAGGTCGAATCTGACCTTAAATTTTAAAGGGATTGCTAAGGTTATCTCCTGAGGACGAACATTGATGAAATCTACGTAATAATGCGCTACTCATTTAATACTTTACTAATTAAGAATTAAGAAAGCGTAACTCATTCCAATATAGTTGAATAGGTACATTAGTTTGTTGCTACAGTAATAAGGATGCGATGTGTTAAGATATATTTGGCTATCTTGGCCGTCGCTATATCTTCTATATGAATTGTACGCCCGCGCGCCATTTTCCCACTAAAAGGCGTTCAGTGTCTTCATATAGTGCTTTGATTTTATTTTAATAGTCATTTAATAACCAGTTCTTCGCTTTGTAAGTCCTATAAAAAACTATTGATTCACTAGATTACCATCAATCGGATTTATCGGCGATAAAGCTTAACCCGTTACTAAATACGAAGCCATATATGGCAGATATTATTTTAGATCTTATTCCATCATGCAAAGGTTCAAATTTAAAAGAATATTTTTACACAAACATATGTGTTGTTTAAAAATATGAATTTGTGTTAAAAATACATGTGTTGTTTTTTGAATATATTACCTACATAATTCAATTTTTATCACAAACAAAACAAATGCCTATTCGAACTGTCCACTACTTCAGTATGCACGAGGGGCTTTACTTAAGTTTTACACACCCTTCTGACTTTCGTGCAAAAAATAACACACAACTATTGGTAACTTCCAGTGACAAAGAGTCTGCCAGTCGCACCACATCGTTCAATAAATGGACGCTGTTATGCAATAATGTGTCAACCTAATAGGAAAACCTATAGTATATGACACATTATTGCATATCAGCGGCAGACCTTGAACATAAATTCTTTTCAAGAGTTACGTTAGTTTAATGTTTACACAAATGCGAACATTGCGGGTATGGTTGGTGTTTGCTATCTCAACCATATTGTTAAGATATGGAGAGTTATATGTCTTTTATTTTTCGGGTTTTTTGGAAGTTATCATACGCCATGTAATGAAAGCCTGCCGAGTTCCCGAGCATTATGGTTCGTGTTTAAAATTATTAGTAGCTGGGCAACCAGCTTAACAAGCTCTGCAAGGCAAGACGCTTTTCGTATTTCTTCCGGAAAAAAGTTTTAGCGTAGCTGAAGAGGTTGAAACCGTAAGAATTATCATATTTATTACTCTCGAGGTCTACTTAATAGATCTATGAGTTTCTACAATTGTAAATACTGGATGTACGTGCGAAAATCGCGAAAACCTAAATAACTATTATGATGTTAACGTGACATGTTTTCGACACTATAGTGATAAGAAAACTTCAAGTGGCGTATTAAAATTTTTGGAGCCTCGTGCCGCTTTAGATATCTTCAAATATAATGACAATTATTTGCACAGTTTTATCTAACGCGTAGTGATAAGCGTTGCTTTTTAAGTGAAAACACTAATTCGTGTAGAGATAACATCCCGAAGTAGCTAACAAATCAAACACCTTGTAACAATGAGAAAGTAATGAAGAACTTACCTCTGTTCCTATAAGCGTTGGTCGAATGTAAAGAGTGGAGGTTTCTGAATGTGGTACCCATTCTTGGTCAATTTGAATAAGTCTTTTCATGCACTTGATTAGTTCCTCTCCATCGAATATAGGCAGGCCCGAACGGTGCGCAGCGAGGTTCATTCTCTTCATGTTCAAGTCTGGCCGGAACAACCGAATTTTGTCATCCACGCCTCTGTAGGCTTTCATTCCTTCGAACAACTGCAAAAGCGAATTCAGAATTTACGCACATGTTACATTTCTCTTACCCCCGATAAAGATCCAAATAAACTGATAAGACTATTTGTTTACACTGTCATTACGTTCGATATACGTAAGCGCTGTTATTCTAGAAGGGGTATAGAAGTAAACATCGGTCGCATTACGCTTCCCTTGATTTTGTACTCTAAGCAGATGAGATACAGTTAAATTTTTTATGCTTCTTTACGGTTTGTGGCCTACTTACTTGTATAGCGTAGTGTAGCGCCTTGGCCGCTGGATGGATACTGAGGTTTTCGAAGGGAATTATCTCTGGCTTCTGCCAACCGCCCAGTTGCTGTTGGTAGTTGATTTTGAGCATGTGGTCAGTAAAGTATTTGCCGAAGCCAAGATCTCGCGCGTCTGGTTTGGTCTGTAGCTGGTACGGTGCTGCTAATTTCACTTGTAAGTCTTCATACTGTAACAATATTAAGTACAGATGTAGTGCAAAATGATTTTCCATCGTATTTTATCGGAAAAGTTCGTATTTATCGTGCTCTCTCAATTAGTTTCAGTACCCATCTTACAGCCGTAGGGGTAAAGGGGTAAGTCGCATCAGCAGACCAATATATATATATACACAACACACACACACACACAATCCCTACAACACACACCCACACACTCAACTCCTATACACTCAATCCCTCAAAGGTTAGCTGGAAGAGATCCCTCATAGGGATAAGTTCGCCTTTGTACTCTAATCTTATGTGACATGTATATTGTTTTAACCTGTTATTGTGTACAATAAAGTGCTTACATACATACATATATATATAGAGTGGCTAACACGCAATTCAAATATTCGCTATAGTTTTGATTATATTTACAGTTTACTTATAAAGAGGTTGTATTACCATGCCGAAACTTCAAAAAGGTCCAAGGAATTATATTTAATATATACCTGTACTTCATATCAGAAAATATCAAATTCAAAAATAGCAATAACTCATCTGGCAAAGTTCAACAGCGAACTTCGGAATATCTAAACCTACAATAAGAAAATTTTTGAACCAGGAAGAAGAATATAGAAAAAAATAATTACCAACACAAACAATATAAAGCTTGGTAGACCACGCAAGAAATTCTATCTATAGAACTTGATGATTTTGATTACGCAGTGATACGTCTGACTGTTACTCAGATTGTGAAATGGAAACTGTTGAAAATATCGACCCAAATGTGTAGGTAAAATATTAATGTTAAGTACAGTCACCGGCATAAATAAGTTATCATTTAGTAACCTTGTCACTTTAACGTCGTGTTTGAAATGTCATACGAAATTGTCAAACGATTAAAAGCGACAAGGTACAGAAATCACTACTTATTTATGACGGTGACTGTACCTAGAAGTATACTAAACTAACGGCTAACTATGAAAGCCTTCATGTCGTTTGCATCCCTCTCACACGCGGGTTATTTACTTAGGTGCGATAGGGACGCCAATGACATAAAATTTTTCATACTAGCCCCGTAAGTAGATGCTGCTTTTAAGTAGGCAGGTACATTTTTTTGTATTGAGTTTTATTCGTGTAAATATTTCCCAATAAGATTTATTTGGTTGTACTTTATGTTTTAAAGTGAAGATAATGTTTCGTTTACTAACGACAATAAAACTGAGTATTTTCAAAGTTATTGAAGGTGGTTGTAACATCTCTATATTATACAATAACATTTTTCACTTTGACATTTGACACTAAACAATAAAGTTCCATAATAATGGATATGAAAACGTCACTCATTTAATACAATCATTGATTGACAGTTCGGGTACCATCCTATTCCGATTGAGATCAGAGTTTTCCCGAAGGAAAATCATTTTGCAATACATCTGTACATACTTATTTTTAATATGGTTGTTGACACAAAATTTTACTACTCCAAAATACTACTTAATCCAAAAATAAACAACACAAAAAAATATGCCAATTGATGAAAATTCTATTCAAATATCTCAAAAAATAACGGAGCTACAACCGTTTTAATCTTGCTGGTTAGAGAGAGAAAGCGTGACTGATCAGGGACGTCACTGACCATGAGCGCCGTAGTAAATAACGGTCGTTCCAATACAAAGGTGCGTTTTGCGGAAAAGGGACAGAGTATGCCCCCTCTTAAAATTTTGAAGTCTTATAATTTTGTAATTATTTATTACTAGCGACCCGCCCCGGCTTCGCACGGGTGCACTATTTAAGTGATGTTATTATACATATAAACCTTCCTATTCAATCACTCTATCTATTAAAAAAAACCGCATCAAAATCCGTTGCGTAGTTTTAAAGATTTAAGCATACATAGGGATATAGGGATATAGTTACATAGGGACAGAGAAAGCGACTTTGTTTTATACTATGTAGTGATTTTGAGTTACTTTTTTCGCCATTTGATCCTTTTTCGAGAGAATTCGAAGTCATTGATTTTTTTATTTGATTCAACATCCCTATTAGGAAGTATTATTCATCACAGGCGTACGTATTATTTATACGAACCTATCTAATGCTAAAATAACAAGTATTAAACGAATCCTGAAAGTCGCGAAACCAAAAAAGAAACATGTCTTATTAGCTACTTAATTTTGTGAAAGTAATAATATTCCACCACAAAAGCAATCTGGGTTTAGGAAACAACATAGTTCGTGCACAGCTCTGCTTGATGTCGTTGATAATATACTCTCTTCCCAAGATACAGGTAGATCTGCCGCCCCCGATTAGGAATTGTAGATCCAAGTTCTGCTTCCAGCGAAAACTGCGTGAATTACTACATGCTACTCAAAAAGCTGAAGCTGCTATCCTGATTTCTACTTAACCTATTATGTACAAAATTTATACATATTTACAAATTGTACTCATGGATTATTTACATAAATACACATTATTATTATTGGGTTTTACATTTATACATGTTCGTGTCTTTTTTCTATTGATATTTATTTACTTATTATCACATTTATTTACAGATTACAGCATATGCCAACGCGCTGGTTAACATAAACTATTTAGGCAAACATGGAAACTATATAATGGACTAGGCTGCGAATTAGACTCATAGGCTGTGGCAGAATAATAGCGTTGCAATTTGCACGGCAAATAGCAACACATGCTGAGTCTCAGCCTGTTCTTTATGGCACACATTGCTGGACTCATTGTGCACCTTCACTCACTGTGTATCTTACACCTATTTATTAAGACCGATTGTGTGTGCTTTATTGAATAAATGGTTTTTCTTTCTTTCTAATTGGAGGGTATTTTTGAGCGAGTGAGCGAACCGATCGAACGTTTCCGGATATATATGTCCTGTTCTCTACAGGTCTCAATTCTCAACCGATTGACTGACCGTGAAATTTTGTGAGCAGGTTCCATAATTATATAGAATTCTTAATAGATTGTTTTTTGACATTAAAAAAAATGACTCGCAGTTTCTACTGCGAGTCACAGAGCCACTAGTGTATTTTTACATAGTTGTACAGCCTAATTTTATAAATTTTCTGTTTTTAATAAACATGAAAAAATTACTCGTTTCAATTTGTTTTTTTATATGGTTGATGCCAACATTGCCCACTATGAACAATCTCATAAAATCTGTGATATTAATATACACTATTAATCGCAATTAAACCTCCATAGTAAATATATCCATCAATTTATAGGTCCAAGAAACTTTGTGTAATATAAACATAACAGTCAAAGGATGACGCAAGTCACGTGTGTACTGGCATGCGTGTCGCACCTACGGAAACTATTCATTCAACTTGAACTGATGATAAGGGCATGCGCTTGCTCTTACAAGTAAATAAGCAGATTAAACATAAACACGATAAAAGTCCATGAAGCTACGTTAATATGACTTCACGACCTGAATCGCCGAACCGAGTTATTCCTTCCGAACAGTTCTAATTGATGTTTAAGTTGCGTGATGGACAGTTTGAACCGATTATCTTAAGGGGTCATGCGTCATTGCACTGTTTACAAAATTGTCGTTTATAAATTAGTCTGGCTTTAGTTAATGTTTAGTTTAGCAACTTTTAACAATTTATTCCACGGCGTCTTCAGAGCTACATGTTCATCATATAATAAAATTGCCAATCGTTCAACTTGTCAGGACTTCGTAAACCGATTCTCTACAAGCAAGGTTAGCGGGCCAATGCGTACATCTGGCGCAAGTAAATATCTTAATTACGACTGCAGATAAGATACGGTTCTTTCACAAAGTTTTCCTCGAATCAAATGGTACCTTAAAGGAGTGTTGCGGTTCACCGTGCGGGCAGGGCTCCTCAGCGGGCACGTACTCGGGCGCCGCGGCGGCCTCTTCCAGCTCCTTGTACCGGAGCGACGAGCTGCAGTGGCGAACTGTCCGCAACTTGTGCTGGTTCTCGAATATCCATTTCACCAACAACTAAGGAAATCGTATTTTATGCAAAAACATTGCTTGTGACTAAAGAAAAATTTAGATACGAAAAAGTACACTGTTCTAGTACTAGGTACAACTATAATTGTCGGTATCTAGGTAAGCAGGTATCTAGGTTGGCAGGATGTTGTAGGTAAACGCATCATTACATCATAACACCCAAAAATAGTGCCAAATATAATGTAAATGTGTATACCCTATCTTGGATTTTTTTTTAAAAAAGGGCTGTGATAAAGCCAAAATATTGAGCCAATTTGTACCTAAACAAGAACCTTTAATGAAAGAAACTTTGACAAGTGAGTGATATTTACAGGTTCCTTGTATTGTGAACACATACCTAAACTTTTGCTTAAATGTTCAATACCTAAGTTATAAAAGCGCTTACCTGACTTCGACGGATAGGCATTGTCGATATCCTTATTAAATACGTAGACTGGGGAACACAGAACACCACAGAAATTTAAAAATAAAATACTGTAATTAACAATTTACTGTTACTATTAAAATTGATAATAAATAATTATACACTGCTCAATCAGTCTGTCGATTCCTTGCTGCGAGTTAACTGACTTCACTGGAGTTAAGCACAAACATTTAAAGAGCAAATGATAAGATATTATGGGCTGACCTATGACGTACTGTTCATAATCAACAGAAATTATAAAATATCACTTGATAGCGCGTGGAGCCAATCAAAATATGATTACGCACTAGGCAGTTCGGGAAATAAAGCGTATTTGCGAAAATGTAGGAAAAGATGCGTAGCACTGTGGGGTCGCGGCGACGTCTGCGGCGGGTCGGCGCGCGCCGTCTTCACACATTTAAATGAATATGGTAATGCCGCGGCGGTATCAATGCTCATTTGAGCACACCGACTATCGTTTACATTGCCAATTATTCCACATAATAATACACGTGGCCCGCGAAGAAAGCGACAATCCCCAATTCATACAGATGGTAAACTTGCCGCGCAGTTTTCAGTACCTAGTCTTCGTTATTATTATTGAGTTAATCATTTGAAGTTGAAAGTGGGATATGATTTAATTAAGCTTCTAATGGTTCTAATGGACTACCTATATTCCCATAACTATTATAATACTTAAGTACTTCACCAACAAGATCTTGTAAACAACTATAACTATTTACTATAAGCGTTTCAAATCATTATTTGTCGTTTAATCTATTTCTAATGCAAATTTGGTTGGTGAAGAATGACTTTCTCCTCGTTTTTAGCGTGTTTCTTGAGCATATTCATGATTTCATTGTCAAACTCCTCAGGGGTGGGTTTCTTTTCCACGATCCAGTAGAATATGTCCCAGTCGTTGCTGGGCGAGTTGATGAGACGGTCATACATGAGCGTCTGCTCTTCGTTGAACCCGTCCAAGTATTTCTTGGCGAAGGTGCTGAGAAGTAGGTCGTTTTCCAACATTCCCCGTTTGCGCGATTGGTAGTGGAGCCTGCAATAAATCGGAATAGGGGCAGAAGTGAATCACTAAGCACTGCACAACCAATATTAAAGAGAGATGTTCAATTAAAGTGCCTTATTGTCACACGATCTGTTTTAAACAGTCGACTTGTTATGGGTTATTACGTTAGTTCGACAAGGGTTTAATTACCGGTACGAGTATTGGTGAACGGGCCACTAGGTAAGTTACTGAAAGAATTTTTAAGGCTCCGTACCAAAGTGGTAAAAAAGGAACCCTTATGGTCTCACTTTGTTTGTCTATTTGTTACATCGCTAATTGTCTCAAGAGCTACTTATGCCATCGATTTGAAATTTGGAATAGTAATAAAGAACGGTAACCCAGATGCTTAGAACATGTTTTTTTTATTATCACTTTTTATTTTCTGTGAAAAATGACAGATAAAAAACGGTGGTTCTAAATCTAGTGAATATGTCAAGTGGGGTGTCATATGAAAGGGCTTGAGGAGTTACACAACACATTCTGAAATATTTTTATTGCATCGAGTCATTTTGGGTTTATGAGAGAAAATGGCGTTCAATTTCTACACTATTGTTGTTAAGATTTTCCTGAATTCATTGGGTCGAGACTGGTACACATCTGTGTACGGAACCCTCGGTGCGCGAATCGGACTCACACTTGACCGGTTTTTTATAATAGCATAGAACACACTACGTGATGCTAAGTTTCAAAAGATAGTCAAATAGGTAGATTGAATAACAATGACAAGGCTAAATTTAATGTATAAATGAAGAATAGGTACCTACTTAATGCATGCCAGATTAAGAACATGATAAATACGGTTTCACCTCAGCAGCTTGAACAAGCCTATTTTGTTGCGAGAAATCAGTGAGCAAAATGAGTTTTTTCTCACTCTGTGAGACAAAATAACTTTTTAATTATGTACCGCACGAACTGCCGTTTGATAGTTTCGGGTCTATTACAAATTTGAAATATTTGGACTTTATTCGCTCTGTCCCTTTCAGTTCATTACGAAAAAGAGAGTGCCAGAAATAGGTCGATTCATTGTTCGACATCACTTCGACATTCAAATGTTTATAGTAGACCCCCAAAACGCGCTAAATATGAAGACGTTCGAAAACTCGTAAATTATCCTAAAAGTTAAAGTTATTATAAAGTTTTTGACAACGGTTCTTTTAAATAACATACTATTTTAAAATAATTATTTTGAAGAATTTTAGGATCTTTCGCTTGTTCGGGAATCAAAATCAGCACTCGCAGCAAAAAATAACTTTGCTCTCTTGCACAAATAACTATTTTCTAAATATCGTCATCTCAGTGTATTCTGTTAATTCAGTGGTATTTTCATAGCCATGGAAAAATCCAGAACACTTTCAAGAAAACGTAAGAAGAAGCATGTTATTCAAACATGCCTTAGGTTTATAATAACTTGCAATACGCAAATAAAAATATATTAGTGTCATCCTCTGATTGGTCAGCTTCTAATGGTACCTAGGTTATAAGCCACTTATCTACATATTGATAAACATCAATCAAAGTAATAAACTGTTTGACCATAGCTAAGCCTTTTAATTACAATTTAGTTCCCGCCGGCGGGGACGTCCACCGCGCGATCGCGACAACACAGACACATATAGTCCCTATTCGTCCCGGTACCGCTGCATATCGGGTAATAGAGACAGTCCGACCCAGGTCGGGCCTAACTGAGTTTCTTGCTGGACTCTTCCCAGCTAGGCTAGGTTTAGTGAACAGCTGAGCAACAAAACTCCCAGTAGCTCGATTCCACTCACACCTCAGATTTGGTTGAATCCGCTCAACCAATTTCACTGGAGCGCAAACTCTTAGAGTATTCCAGTGTTTTAAACCACCCGCGTGGTAGTGTCGGAGGTTTTCCCCTGGATTTTCCCCAGGCCACTCTCCAACGCGCACTCCTATCGCTTTATTGGGCCCGGCCTATAAAGCCACAGTCAGGTTCAAAAAAAATAAATACAAAGTTGATTCCGTTATGAGCTTATGAGGGTACGTAGTAACTACAATACTACATAGGTATAGTAAGTACAGTAGATAACTAGATATAGGTTTTCGCGTGGAACTTATACTCAGAGTTGTATGGCATTTTTAATTCCTTATAAGTATCTTTCAGACATCAAACTCTAGAAGGAACTGTGCAAACGTAGGTAGGTACGCAAAAATATTGGCACTAGATTGTTGACGTGCAAAACACTTTATTGGCGTAAGATGTGTTTTGAGCCCTAAAGCGTTATCTACACATCTATAAATTAATCACAAGAACCGCCTTGAAAATGAATGAATCGAATGATTGCTGTCTATTTCCATCTTATAACTGTGCCTCTAGGTTGCTAGAACAAATTGGTCTATACCCTGATTACTATATAACTCAATTACAAAATTGGTTGCCAATAAAAATGGCATATTGTCTAATGGTAGAATACTAATTTGATAAACGAGGCGTTTATAAATTGATTTATTGGTAGTTTAACAGATAAAAATTGGATAATGTTAAAAATATTGTTTAAGGTAAGCCGTCAGCCGTTTTAGACAAGTATAACAGCCGCCTGTACCTATAATGTGATGTGCTGTGAATAATTGATATGATTCCCACGGCAACCTTGAAAGGTGGGATGATGAATCCAGCGGCGTAGCTACCTTGGGTGGCACCCGGTGCGGAAGTTGGTGGTGGTGTCACCCCATCGAAAGTAAAAAGCAATAAATTTTATATGATAAAGGACATGGATCCTGAGCTAGTGCTAGTGGAGGAATCCCCGAAAAAGAATTTTTTGTGCTAGCGGTTTATTTATTTGTTGTTTGTACATTGTTCTTAAAGTTGAGAGACCGGGTGGGTGTCACCCCAAAAAAGGTGACACCCGGTGCGGCCCGTCCCTGCCGCCCCCCTTTTGCTACGCCACTGGATGAATCATCCCACCTCTCATCCCATCCGATCTCACCTCTCACCTAGGTACGTTCATCCCCACACCTTGAAACCTTTGCATTCTACAATTCAACAGGTACTTTATTTATACTGAGAACACTTAGGTTGTGAAATGAGCTTAAATGAAACACTCGATTGTAAAGTAACATTTTTATTACATTAAAAATCAAAAAAAGGTTGACGATATCTGGAATGCCGAATTGACAATGACACTTGTAATTTTAGTAGGTATTGAGGTTTATTTGGTAGCTTATGGTATTTTTTTGGGAATTGAATTAGAAATCAAGTTAGATAGGTATATATAATACTTAGAATAGGTATTAAGTATTGTAGTTTATACATCAACAAATTGGTTTGAATGGCAACAACCTAGTGCATATATAGCTTACAAATGTATTGCAAAATGAATTCGGGGAAACTCTGATCTCAATCGGAATACGATGGCACCCGAACTGTCAATCAATGATTGTATTAAATGAGTGACGTTTTCATATCCATTATTATGGAACTTTATTGTTTAGTGTCAAATGTTAAAGTGAAAAATGTTATTGTATAATATAGAGATGTTACAACCACCTTCAATAACTTTGAAAATACTCAGTTTTATTGTCGTTAGTAAACGAAACATTATCTTCACTTTAAAACATAAAGTACAACAAAATAAATCTTATTGGGAAATATTTACACGAATAAAACTCAATACCTATAAATATAATCAAAACTATAGCGAATATTTGAAATGCGTGTTAGCCACTCTATATATATATTGGTCCGCTGATGCGACTTACTCGTGACTTACCCCTACGACTGTAAGATGAGTACTGAAGCTAATTGAGAGAGCACGATAAATACGAACTTTTCCGATAAAGTACGAAGGAAAATCGTTTTGCACTACATCTGTAAGCGCCCTTTACACCTTACGATATTTAGCTAACTGTTGGAGGGGAGTTAAACTATCTTGCTCTAATGGGTGAGATGCTTTAACTCCCCTCCGTCAGTTACCGTGCTAAATATTGTAAGGTGTAAAGCCCGCATTAGCACAGATTCAGACACCACTACTTTAATATAAATTTGGATTATTTTTAAATATTTTTTTAAGAACAAAAATTTGTCTTAAGTGTGTGTTAAAATGTTTATGTTGTTAGATGGGGTTTTCCAAAGAATATGTACAATGAACACATTACAAAATATACAATACTAAGGCTGTTCCAGATAACAAGTAACAAACAACTGATATTAGATGTTAGTCACCATCATGATAAAAAAAGAAGTGTTTACAATATTAATTCGCTGGGGTGCCGAGGTGCGGTCACGGGCGTGAATTGTTGGGCCATTTAGAGCTCATTTCATACTGGACACTTCATAGCTTAACTATTAATATAACAAAATTAGTTTGACACCTATATGATTCAGTAATTAAAATTCGTAAGCGTACATATCCAACTGATAAAAACTAATTATGTGGTACCAATGATATATTAACTTATACATCATCATCATATCAGCCGAAAGACGTCCACTGCTGGACATAGGCCTCCCCCTCTGTCCTAGGTAATACATACTCGTCTACAACTTCGAGCGTAAAGCGTCCGATCGTAACGGGAGTTGGTGCTACATGGGCATTTGACATGATCTTCGTCTTATCCATGTTCATCCTTAGACCAACTCGCTCGGAGGCTTTACTGAGGTCATCGAGCATTGTACTTAAATCCTCCATGGTTTCAGCCAAGACTACTATATCGGCAGCAAACCGAAGGTGAGTGATGTACTCGCCATTTATGTTGATACCTAGCCTTCTCCAGTCCAGATTCTTGAAAACATCCTCTAGTGCAGTGGCGAACAGTTTAGGAGAAATAACATCTCCCTGCCTAACTCCACGCTGCAGCGGAATAGGCTTCGAGTTTCGGTCCTGGAGTCGGACTGACATAGTGACGTTCTCGTACAAACACTTCAGCACTTCAATATAGCGTACTCTATTTGGCACCTCTGTAGAGATTGTAATACCGCCCAGGTTTCAATCGAATCGAAGGCTTTCTCATATTCCACAAACGCTAAACAGAGGGGCAGGTTTTACTCTTTAGTCTTCTGTATAACTTGACGAAGCGATGTTTGTGGTCTATGGTACTAAAGCCTGTTCGGTAACCGGCTTGTTCGGGAGGCTGGAAGTCATCTAACCTGCGTGCGAGACGGTTCGTAATGACTCTTGAAAGCAGCTTGTAGACATGGCTCAGAAGCGTGATGGGTCGATAGTTCTTCAGAAGAGTGGTGTCACCCTTCTTGAAGAACAGCACCACCACGCCTGTGTTCCATGCCTTTGGCGTTCTTCCTTCCAGTAAGACGGAATCGAACAACTTCTGAAGGCCCATAAGTACCGGTTTTCCACCCGCCTTAAGGAGTTCGGCTGTAATTCCGTCTTCACCGGGTGCCCTGTTGTTTTTGAGCTGTTTAAGAGCCATTCTAATCTCGTACAGGCTGATGTCCTTAATTTATTAATTAATACATACATTTAGGCTACATAAGTAAATTGAACCGAACACCCTAATTAACAGTGATCCGGTTTAGGATGCAATCTCCTAAGGTTTCAGTCTGTTGTCTTAACATGGATATGACTTACCACCCCGCGTTTCTTCTTATTAACCAACTTTTAGAAAAACATGAATAACTTTTAATTTTAAGTAGTTTACACCATAAAATAACAAAGTTATTTGGTAAATTAGTGTTTTATTTAATTGTAGGTATATAGGAATATTCAAATTCCAATATATGGTTGTGTTACATATAATTATTTTAATGGCTGTATATACCCTTACGTTCGCTTAGTTACGTGTAGAGTTTTGCACCCATGGTACCGATCACTGGCCATTATTAATAGAAAATCATTTCAATTATGCAACTTTACCTGCTCGTCTTATCTTTTTATTAGAGTGAATAGATAATAGTAATTATTATTATTACTAATTTGATATCCTTATCAGTATCACATTCTTATTTACCACAAATAATAATTTTAGGCATGTAGTTTAAAAATAAGCCTATTATAGCTAGTGAACATTTTTATTTTCTTTATTTAGCATAACCGTCGATAAAAGTTATTAATTATAAACAATAATCAAACATATGATTTTGAACTAACATGGTCGCGAACACAACAATTATTACTGAAAACGGGATATTTACCATATATATTAACTATATATCGGGAACTCGATACATTCAATATAAATGGTAAATATCTCGTTTTCAGTAATAATTGTTAACAAAAATTCATTTCTCAAAATCCGGGGAACTCACGAATCATATACATGTTAAGCATAATGTTTGAGGTCATTCACCCCAAATTGCATCCTAGATCCGATACACTGCTAATTATAATACTTAAACGCCATATTATTTTTCTGTAGCTAGGACAGCTTAGTTTATATTGGCAATCACAATGCGATTTTGTTTGGCCGTACCACTAATGTTGTCTTGTCTGTCACAAGCATAAAATAGAGAGCCGTTAAGTCGGAAGAACACAATGAGCTACGTAGAAAGAGAATGATACACAACGTACAGGACGCAAATATGTTGTAAAGGGAGAAAGACATATTTTCATATACGTTGTGCCATCATCATATGACGTCACAGTTGACATGCGTAATGGCGGCTACGGCTTTTGCAAATTTTTAGCACAGATAAAATATGCATGAATTTTAAAAGTAATTATAAACTTTATTTTAAATGATCATGAAATTATATCGACACAATTTAGCTTCCTGAAACTAAATTTATCTTATTATTACAATTTTACTGTTTATTCTTCAAACACTAAACCTATTTACTAAATACCTTATTACCATCGAAATATATATTTCGATGCTTATTTACTCACTAGTGAAGGACGAACTATATGTCCAATATAAACATGATCATGCTAGCATGATGTTTTATTGAAGCACTAATATAATTTGGACATGTGAAATGTATATGAGCTGTTGACTACATGAAATTGATAAATATATAACTGAATCTTCGGCTTCAGTGCCGGATTAACCCTTAAGCAAACTAAGCAATTGCTTAGGGCACCACGTCTTGGGGGCACCAAAACAGCACTAAAAATAATTTGCTAGCATATGAAGACACGAAGGGTGCCTTTACCATGAGTTTTCATGACAGTACTCGCTAGCGACTGCGTAAAAATTTGTATGGACAAAAGTACAGCGCCTCTGGCGGTTACGCAATGGAACTAAGAATCTGCATACTAAATCGTATACGCAGTCGCTAGAGAGTACGATCAGGCAAATTCATGGTAAAGGCAAGGGTCTGTTTGAAAATCCGGGCGCTTTAAATTTACTAGTGTCGACGTTTATATTTGTTGGTTAAATATGCCTAATAATAAACATTATCACCAAATTTCAAGTCCATAGGTCAATGGGAAGTTAATAAATACTTCGTACCTAAATTTTGTGAAATAACGGAAATTGGTGACATATTCCTAGTGGCTAATCTTGAACGGGTGGCTCACGGGCGTGGATTGCTTAGGGCATCAAGTAGGCTTAATCCGGCACTGTTCGGCTTAAAACATTACATTGCTTTTTATTACCAACTCAGGCACTTCCCGTCTGGTCTTTGGAGAAATGAAAAAATACCTAAATATAAGGGAGATTTCAAATTCAGCTCAGCAATTATATCTTAAGATATGATATTGTATTTAAAGATAACTGGATACAGGCTTCATCAGTTGTTTCAACTGCCTGCCTGATAAATAAATAATAATAATATTTTAAAAAATATTGCCTTCCCTTTTGTCAAACAAAAAAGCGCTAAGTAAGTAGCTGAACTAAACTTCAAATATCAGGGCCAATTTTAGGGTGCCGTAGACAAAATGACGAAAATGGAACTCTTATAGTTTCGCTGTCTGTAGGATGTAAGAGGTATGTACGCTAAAATTCCTATTTTTTTCATGTACTTCATCCACAGAGTTACGAAAATCCCATAAGTTTTATTACTCAATGGAAAAGATTGTAGGAAATTGTGCAAATATTGATCAGAATAAGGAACTCAATCGACCTACCCACCAATTTCTACCGTAATCTAAAATAAAATAAAAACTACAAAAACATAAAAATTGGCCCATTAGTCTTATGATATAACCAAGTGAAATTGTAATGAGAGTATTTTAAAGTATTTATTCATTTTTTTTATGTTATAGGGGGCAAACAAACAGACGGATCACCTGATGGTAAGCAATTACCGTCACCCATAAACACCTGCAACACCAGAGGAGTCACATAATGATCACTACAAGAAATGAATACTTATGGTTTTATTTGGAATTAATAAATTATTACAACCAAGTCCATTCAAAAATTTTAGTGCGATCACTGATTAAGTGCCTGACAAACATCCAAACTACCACAACATCCAAAAAACTGAAATATCCAAATTATAGGTACTAGATGATTACTTACCTCGCC
This sequence comes from Epiblema foenella, assembly GCA_963556455.1. Taxonomy (NCBI): domain Eukaryota; kingdom Metazoa; phylum Arthropoda; class Insecta; order Lepidoptera; family Tortricidae; genus Epiblema; species Epiblema foenella. Next base: position 19,436,373 of record OY747099.1, on the reverse strand, counting down.
TTTCGGGTTTTAAGATTCTGTGGCTTGTCTACATCATACACAGGAATTTCCATGTATGTTGTGTCCAAGGCCTTTCCAGAGTCACTGGACATAGCTAGGGATGGCACCCTCCTCACAGCATTCACAGTCTAAAAATGCATACAATTTGGTTTTTAATATTTTTTTACATTTACTACCTAAGTTAAGTTGTGAAATGCAACAACAATTATAATTCATCCCTTGTCACAATTCACTAACAAATCTATCATTAGAAACCTTGTATCTCAATACTGAAATTACTGAGAAATGAGCTTTATTTTAAGTAGGTATTGTTATTTATGACTTTTGGTTGTCAACTGACGATAAGAGGGTGATGGAACAACACAGACATTAAAACCACGGGGGTCGAAGTTGCACCACGTCCGTAAGGAGTAACCACCGCTACTCTACATCTACATGTGGCCTCGGGTGCTAAAAGTGCAAAAAACTGGCAACCATACTTTTTTCTCAAAGGTCTCATGACAGCAGGAATAGTTAGGTGGTTCCTCTCTCTGTCACCCTAACCACCGGTAGCTTAGGCCCCACCTTGTTGCCAGCGGCACCCTAGGTTAGGTTTTTATATTTTGTATGACTGCTTTTATATTTTACTTTATATATGAATATTGTAAACAACCAGACTTGAAGAAAAATGGATAAAGTGAATAATAATAAATATTCTTTTTTGCACCACTAAATGAGGGATTCTTACAAAGGAGAAAAACATTAAATGTTAACAACAGGCGGTCTTATCGCTTTAAAGCGATCTCTTCCAGGTGACCTTTGGGTAGCAGGAAAAAAGAACAGTAAATTTCAAACAGGCAGTGCAGGAGAATGGCAAGAAGAGTGAAAGAATATGTACGCATACCTACAACAAAATTAACAGACAACACATATTCCAATAAATACACATGCAAATCGATATATATATATTGCTCCAAAAGGTTTTTTGACTCAACTGTAGATTATGTGCCATCGAGTTCAGGGCTCATATTTTTTTTATAGATTGTACTCACCATAAGGAGTCTCCCCACCAAATCTTAAATTGCGGAAACCCATAGTTTCTGAGAAAAAAAATATTAAAGTTTCCAACTTTCTATACAAAATTCACTATTTCAAGGCTCCTGTCAAAGTTAGCATGCGTTCATTTGCACGTATAATTTCGTTTGCGGCGTTTTTTGGGTCTAATTATTACAATATTATTTGTTATTTTTTATATTATATTAAGTGTAAAGTTGTAAACATGCTTTTTTCAATACTAAACACACAATAAAGGCCAGAAAGACCTGTAGGGGCAAAGTCGACTCTAATGTGGATAGGTTAGAAGGTTAATCTTCGAGGCTATTTTTTTCTATTAAAGTTCTGAAAAATCTGTTGGTCCAAGATCAACGCTAACGCAGATAGGGATAGATGCCCCCAACCCCCTACCCGACCTCCCCTCCTCCCAACCTAATTTATGATCACATGGCCTTCAAACGATATTGACGATAAGTGAATTTTGTATGAAACTTACAAATGTTTTTTTAAAAACCATGCATTTCCACAACTTTTAAATTTAAAAAATGAACTTAGTATGGCTTAATCTACTATACAAAAAAAATATCATGCTTGGCGATGGAACATAAAGTACAGTCATTCCGGTTTTTTTTAAATTGGAAAGTACTTCACACATCTGCGATAATCAATCTTTACTCTATATCATCTTATATACTATGAGAGATAAATTGAATGTGAGAAAAATTTGCCTTGGATTTCTTAGTAAAAATGTTTAGAGTAACAATGTAAAGTTAATGTTGATATTTATTAAAATACATTGCAAGAATAGTCACCGAAAGTGAGGAAACACTGCTTCGGTTTTTTTGTTTGAAAGATTTTACCTTGGGGCGTAATAACGTAATTCCATCGTAAATTTATGCTAAATAATAAATTGTTTAACTTTCCGAGTCCAATACAAATACTCTTTATTGCACACCTCAATAAGGATAGGTACTGTACGTCCACTACGAAATTACAATGAGTAGATGCAAACAACAGGTCTTATCGCTAAGAGTGATTTCTTCCAAACAATCCTACATACCGTAAGTACCGTGCGAAGTCGAAACATTTTCGTAAGTAGTTATTTTTGGTAAATAAGTGTTTATTTTTTTTTAATAATGTTCGGGAAATATTATTTATAAATTGACAAATGACATTAGTGACAATAGTGACTGCTAACTGACAGTAACAGCCTGCGATAGTGTTCCAAAATGAGTAACATTAAAGGTTAGTGATAAATAACTTCACGACGAAAAAATCACGGTGATCTCTTTAAAACGTAACAGTGTCAGTTGTCACGTTACAAAATAACGTTGTTACGCAGCGTTACGATTTCATTGGGACAGTGGAACCGGTCAGCACCAAAGGAATCGTATCGTGTCGCGCACCACCCGTGAAAACGAACGGTCGAACGCACTTGCTAATTCGTGCGGCAGAGAATATTCGAACTTCGTTCGTTTTCAGTCGCGGTAGCCCCTCTGGCCCTGTACTCCGAACTTCGTATAGTGCCATCCCTTTCACTCTCGCGTTATACACTTGAGGCGCGTCCGATTTTCATGCGGCTTAGCCACAACACTAATTCCGTGTCACATCCCTACGGCAGCACAGAGCGACGCGCGCGCCGGCACCCCTTCAGTCCGAGCGAGCGATCTTACGAGTACGGTCACGTCTGGCGGTATAACGTTCACCGGCTTCGCAGCAACGTACCTCGGGCTACTATATAAACAATAATTAAGTTATCTCTGTTTGCCAATTAATGTTAAAGTACGTCAACACTAATAAACGCTTATATATACAGTACGTGGGTTTCTATTATAGACATTACAGTGATTAGAACCCACAGTGGTGACCCCGAAATACGTGTTAATAATAAAAACGTTATGTGTCTGTGTTTTAAGTGAACTAATAGTGAAAAATACACCATAATTAACAACTTTCGGACTACATCGTTAATTGAAAACGTGGCTTACTCCGTGAGCCACGCGCACGCCGCCACCTTTTGATATCGCCGCCAGCATTTCTTTCTGCACTCACGATGTCCACAAACAACACTGACCCTGCCGTAGCCACCGCGGGCACTCCGTTTTGTCCTGACGCGGTCGGCGCCGCCGCCGCCGCCGCCGCTGCCACCGCCACCGCCGCTGGCGTCCCCGCCGCCGCTGCTGGCGCACCCGCTGGCGCCGAAGCTGGCGCTAGCGTCCCGTTTCATCCCAACATCACCGGCGCTCCGCCCTGTTCCGGCGCTATCAACACCGCCCAGAAACTGACGTCGACGCCACTGCAGCCTGCTCCGGAATACGAGGTAAGCCGTATTGGAATTCGGATTGCGCCCTTTTACCCGGATAGGCCCGCTGTCTGGTTCGCTGGCATAGAGGCTCAGTTTCACTTAAACAATATAACGAGAGAACTGACCAAGTTTTATTACACTGTAGCACAATTAGACCCGAGAACTGCCGCCGAGGCAGAAGATATTATTACGTCTCCCCCAACTGACGAACCCTATACAAAACTTAAACGTGCCCTCATTTCACGATTTTCTGAATCGTACGAGGAGAGAATCCACCGCTTGTTGGAAAAAGAGGAGATTGGGGGACGTAAACCTTCGTCATTTTTGCGGCACCTAAGAACATTAGCAAAAGGGACAGGATCAGAACAGATGATTAAAACTATATGGATAGGTAGACTACCTACCCATATTCAAGGGAATTTGATTGCCCAGCCCTCTACACTGTCGTTGGAAGAACTGGGCGACTTAGCCGATAAATTATATGGCATAACACCACAAAATAATAGTCAACTGTTGCAACAAATCAGTGCACCACAGTGCAGCTGCGTCGCGAGCACCAGGCCCCAAGGCCCACCAACTAATTCTTCCGAATTACAAAACTTACAACTGCAAGTCAATGAACTCACGCGCATGGTTGCAAGCTTAACACAACAAAATTTTAATCGGTATAACCGAAGTAGGAGCAATAGCCGAAGCCGATCCAGGTCCCGCCCAAGGTACACCAGCAACCAACTGTGCTGGTACCATAACAATTTTGGCGCCAACGCACGGAAATGCGAAAAGCCATGCAATTTCTCGACGGAAAACCAGCAGTAGGGTTACTAGAGGCGGTAAGTGACCCTAGCAACATTCCTAAAACCTACCCTAGCCGCCTTTACATTATGGACCGAGCAACCAAAAAAGACTACCTCATAGATACGGGCTCGGATGTGTGCGTCTACCCGTACAATCTACTTAAATGGCGACGCCCTCCAGCTACCTACGAGCTCTATGCTGCCAATTTAACGCCTATCAAAACATATGGACAAATCACCATTAACCTCAATATCGGACTTCGGCGCGATTTCACCTGGTCATTTATCATCGCCGATGTCAGTAAGCCTATAATAGGTGCTGACCTTCTGACGCATTATGGACTCCTCGTCGACCTCAAAAACCGGCGCCTAATCGACCCCACAACCGGAATGGGAACTCCTGCAAGACCTGTCATTGTTGATGACGCTCCATCCATCAAAGTCATCGTGGGCACTACAATCTACCATCAACTTTTAGCCAAGTTCCCATCCATCACCAAACCAACCTGTAACATCGAGAATTCGAAGCACAGTATCCAACATCACATTCGAACCACTCCAGGTCCTCCTTCTGCATGTAGAGCAAGGCGTCTTCCACCTGAAAAGTTGGCAATTGCTAAAAATAAGTTTGATGAGCTTCTTGAACAAGGTATCATAAGACCTAGTGACAGTCCATGGGCCTCTCCTCTTCACATGGTGGCTAAGAAGTCTGGAGGGTGGCGCCCCTGCGGTGACTACAGATCACTCAATGCGCGCACTTTGCCCGACCGATACCCTCTGCGCCACATCGAAGATTTCAGCATGTCCCTCCAAGGCGCTACCATCTTCAGTAAAGTCGACTTAGTCAATGCATTCTACCACCTCCCCGTCCACGATGCAGATATTCCGAAAACAGCTGTGATCACACCCTTTGGCCTCTTCGAGTTCCTGAAAATGCCGTTTGGACTCCGCAACGCTGCCCAGACTTTCCAGCGTTTTATAGATGAGATTACTAGAGACTTACCATTCACTTTCCCATACCTGGATGACATACTGGTAGCTTCCGCTAATGAATCTCAACACTTGGAACACCTCAAAGCGCTATTTCAGAAACTTGAAGAATATGGGGTCATTGTAAATACCTCTAAATGTTTATTTGGTCAAGCAGATCTTGAATTCTTGGGATACAAAGTATCAGCAGCTGGCATAGAACCCCCAACCTCTATGATCGATGCCATTCAACAATACCCAAAACCGTCAACAGTGAAAGCACTCCGCAGATTTCTAGGCGTACTTAACTTCTACCGGCGTTTCGTCAAAAATGCCGCTGAAATGCAAGCACCACTCAATGATCTGCTCAAAGATGGCGTTAAAGGTAATGAAGCGGTAAATTGGTCACCTGAAACTGACGCAGCTTTTGAATCGTGTCGCCAGAGTTTGTCCCACGCTACCAGACTCACACACCCGAAACCAAACGGTGAGCTTGCTCTCTACACAGATGCTTCAGATACAGCAATGGGCGCGGCACTTCATCAGAAAGGAGACAACGGTTGGGAACCTATCGCATTTTTCTCGAAAAAACTCACATTAGCACAATCTAAATACAGCGCTTATGATAAAGAACTCCTCGCAATTTACCACGCCATTCATCACTTCAGGCACTGGTTAGAAGGAAGAGTTTTCACCATCTTCACTGACCATCGCCCACTGATATTTGCGTTCCAACAGAAAACTGATAAATGCAGTCCTCGCCAGTTCCGACACTTAGAATTTATTGGCCAATTTTCAACTGACATAAAGCACATCAGTGGCAGTGAAAATATAGTTGCTGATGCGCTATCCAGAGTAGAGTCCATCAGCCAACCAGTGAGTCTCCAACAACTTGCCTTGGAACAATCATCCGATCGAGAATTGCAACAACTTCTCAAGAGCAACCAAACAAGCCTGGTAATAAAGAAAATCGTCCTCCCTGATACTAGCACCACAATTTATTGCGACACTTCAACATCTTCAGCAAAACCATACATTCCAACTTCACTCCGGCGACAGGTGTTTGATTCATTACACAACCTAGCACATCCGGGTGTTAAAGTGACTACCAAGCTAATTAGCGACAGATATACTTGGCCTGGAGTAAGAAAAGACTGTGCAACTTGGTCACGCTCCTGCCTTGCATGCCAAGCTTCTAAGACGAGCCGTCACATCACTGCTGCACCCGGAAGTTTTGCGCCACCGAATACTAGATTTGAGCATATTCACGTAGACCTAGTCGGGCCTCTTCCATATTCCCGAGAATATAGGTACCTGCTAACAGTGGTGGATCGTTTCTCAAGACTCCCAGAAGCTTACCCATTAAGAAACATGGAAGCAGAAACTGTAGCGCAAAAGTTGTTTTCTGGTTGGATATGCCGCTATGGAATACCACTCCGGATTACTACAGACCAAGGTAGACAATTCCAGTCAGGCCTGTTTTCATCCCTATCTCGTATATGTGGTTTCCAACACATACATACTACACCATACCACCCAGCCGCAAACGGGTTAGTCGAGCGCCTTCATCGGCAGCTTAAAGCTGCCCTGAGATGCCATAGCAACCCCTCCTGGTCTGATGATCTGCCAGTCGTAATGATGGGCCTTCGAGCAGCCTACAAAGAGGACATAGATGCTACACCAGCTGAAATGGTTTTCGGGCAAAACATCAGACTTCCTGGAGAATTCTTATCACCTAAATCATCTGAAATACACTCTCAATCAACATTCGCAACTTCACTAAAATCAGCATTTCATCGTTTAGCTCCAGTTAAAACTTCTTCCCACACGAGATCATCTATATTTATTCACAAGGAATTAGAGTCAGCAACACATGTATTCGTCAGAAGATTTAATAAAATAGGCCTGCAAAACCCATACGAAGGACCTTTTCGAGTTACTAATAGAGGAGATAACACCCTCACTATTATCGTTCACGGTTCACCTCGCACAGTTTCTATTAACAATGTGAAACCAGCCTTCATCGACGCCGATGACACTGCCCTATCACACGCCTCTATTTCTCCACGAGTGGCAATAACACATGAAAAGCCATTGTCTGTGAGTCCACTGCCACCCGCAAATGTAACAACAGCACCGCGAAGTTCGGCTACTACTAGAACAGGCAGAACGGTCAGATTCCCTGATAAATTGAACCTCTAACTGCTAGCGAGTTTCATACCTCTTCCTTTTTGTTCCTTTGGGAAGGGGGGTACTGAGGCGCGTCCGATTTTCATGCGGCTTAGCCACAACACTAATTCCGTGTCACATCCCTACGGCAGCACAGAGCGACGCGCGCGCCGGCACCCCTTCAGTCCGAGCGAGCGATCTTACGAGTACGGTCACGTCTGGCGGTATAACGTTCACCGGCTTCGCAGCAACGTACCTCGGGCTACTATATAAACAATAATTAAGTTATCTCTGTTTGCCAATTAATGTTAAAGTACGTCAACACTAATAAACGCTTATATATACAGTACGTGGGTTTCTATTATAGACATTACAGTGATTAGAACCCACACACTGTATAACTGAAAGGACGGGCACGATACGAAGTTCAGAGGAGTAATTAGGTCTTTTCCCCGAAATCGTTAATTCCGCGTAGCAAAATTTCCATTCGCATTTTTCCCCACTCGGACTTCTTCCCGCCGCTTTTTTTTTCATTTGCTTGCTTCCTCATTCTCAAATATGGCCAAACGAAGTAGCCCCTCTGTGACTCGGCTCGACATAATTTGGGGCCGGCCGGGTTCAGTCGGCGTTTTGGGACAAAGATCGAGCGAGTAATTAAGCCGTGGTCTCCCGGCGAAAAAAATAAGTAATAAGATGCTAAATTTACGTTAAAATAAAACGTCTACTTGTTTTGGAACGACTAAGATTGTGAACACTGCGCACAACACTACGGCAGTCAGAGGGGCTACCGCGACCAAAAACGAACGAAGTTCGAATATCTTCCTCTCTGTCGCACTTAGGTACTAACTTGCAAGTGCGACAGACAGAGAAAAATACACTATATGAGTGAAAGGGACAACACGATTCGATGATCGGAGTAGCTCCTCAGCAGTTTTAACAATACCTTAAACATTCCGTTGCCATAACGACTAAAAATGACACCAACTCGACATAGTTACCGCAATGAAAACTTTGTAAGTTGCGGAAGATAACTTAGTAAAAGTCGATTATTATAGTAATGTGTAAGCAAAGAGATCTCATTACTGAAATTATCCTTGTGACTGAGAATCTTTACGGATTTGTACAATTATGTCTGATATAAAACGTTTTATAACTCTTACTATCGGTAAGTAAAAGATTATTAAAAAAAACTGTTCCCGTATATTTCTTACTCACATCGTGTCACATTGTTGTTTCCAAAACGTTAATGCATACAACTATCTGTTAAAATACATTCATTCCAATCAGACGTCTTTCCGTCGAGTAAATTAATAATTGGAAATTATTATGTCCACTCCATACAACATCATGTTGCAATAGTCTTCGTCAAAAACTACTATGAATTAATTAGTCTTCGTTTCGTTGGGAACTGGGAATAACTAAGATTCTTACATTTGATCAGTTTGTAACATATATGCACACACATTGATGATATACCTAGTTAAATAAAATTTCAGAGCAAAATTTTAACAAACATGGGTTATACATGGACAACCGTTCCAAAGAAGAATTGGATAACTTCATACATAATCCGCAAATGTTGTTGCTTCAAGCCAGCATAATAAAAGGCGATACAATCTGGCTTCAAACAAAGGCATGGATGAAATGTTATTTTCTGAAATGATTTACAAATAATAATTATAGTTAATAACATATGTTGTCAATTTCAGGTCGAAGATGACAAAGCAAAATCTGTGGTATTTTATAAGACAGCTCCAGAAGAGCTAACTAAAGAAGATGCTGTGAATATTATAAATATAATGACTTTGACAAATAATACGGCAACATCTTTGTATTTAATTCTGAAGCAAATCTACTCACCACTTCTGTCTACTGTAAGATCAAGAACTTATTGATAGTACAATAATTTAAAGTTAAAAGCATTGAGTAAAGAGTTATCAATCTTCAGGATATCTCTGCTTACATCTGATAAAAGCATATTGGTGCTATACACTGAAACTCACAAATTCTTCTTCTTGGTTGTATCCTCATATCTGAGGGATGTGACTTTTATGGGTGACTCTCCCAACCACTCACAAAATGAAACAATGGTTACCAAGAGAGGGACATTTATTTTAAGATCATTTTTACCCTATTATGATACAAATTCTTCTTTACTCACTTGCTTATATTGATTTTCATCTATTTTTCAGACTAATGATTTATATTCAAGTAAACTACATAAGAATTTAACAGAGTTGCAGTCTGTGTTAAAGATTATTACTTATGGAAGAATGGATCAGGATGTCATTGGTAATTATTTTGTTTCTAGTAGTTTAGCCTTCCAAGTCTTCATACAAAAAAAACAAACAATGGAATGGAAACCAAACTTCAAAATATCAGCTTTGAATTTTCATTTGTGCTAAAATCAAATGTGACAAAACAAATGCAACCCTCTGTCTTTAAAATTTAATGTACATTAAATTGAACCATTTGATTCTTGCCATAGGCTACATGGAGTGGGATATAGGAGGTCAGAATTTATTATTTACCACACTAACACAATCTTTTACTTGGTTTTTTATATAATAATTAACAAATCACTTACTATATCTAGGGTGGAGCTCCTAGAGCAGATGGAGGTGCCAAGGGGTGACTTAATCCCGAATGCGTAAGGAAACTAAGAAATAATAGAACTGTAGAGACACTGCGACAATTCTTAGTGCCATGTAATAAATTGCTCCAACCTGATCCAGAGTTAGGGTTGGTTTAATATTTGCGGTGTTCTACCTTAATCAAAATGGAAACTCCTTGGATATCAATTTTTCACATTATGAATATAATATGGAATCAGGGATTGATAATTTGATTAAACTGCAAAAATCTAAATTTTCCTTGGTTCTCCTTAAATAAATAAATGAACATAGGTAACATTTTTAATGATATTATCCCATTAAATGTATTGATTACAGTCATACAATCTGTGGAAGATGAAATTGACTATTGGAAGACTCTGGCCCAGAACAAGGATGCACACAAAAAGGAGAGAGAATCTGCATCAGCCTATTGTGAATTATTTGAAGATATCAGTGAAGAAATACAGTAATTATTAGCTAATTATGATTACACTGTTAACATTACTTATTATTTTTGTTAGTTCATAATCTCTCATTCATAATCTAATGGCATATAGAAGACCAAGAGGGCACAGTGGCACGTCATATCGCTTATATTTAGAGCAGTCCAACTGGGGATATCCCTCCACCTTACAGAAGATTGCTTTCATGATAACACCACTACTTGCTCTTTACATATGTGGTGTTGTTCCCGGTTTCGAGTAAGGTCACCAAAATTGCTTACCAGACGCTACGTTGTCTGCTTACCATCAGGCAGGCCGTAGGCTTGTTTGCCACCTTCATTTTATTAAAAATTGTAGTCACTGTAAGTGCTTGTATATTGTATATAATTCACAGATCAATGTCATCGCTTCCAATGTTGGAGGTCAGGGAATCTGTGGAGACGGTTGGAGGAGCATTGGATGACATATGGAGGATCACTGTCAAGTCCTACCCTCAGGACAGGATGATGCATATTTTTGATGTTATAGGTATTTAAATTTGCAACTTGTTCCTTTCTAAAAAGGCGAAATAATAAAACAGGGTCGCCAATTTTAGACTTTATTTTAATGATATTAAGGTCCAAAAGGTGTCGAACATTTCATTCCGAGATTACCTACGTAATCAATCATTAATGAATGAATTCACCTGGCTAGGTAGATGCATGTTATTAAACCCTGAGGCAGTATTTATTGTATCTAATATTTGAGGGTTTTGATTAAAGCTGGAGAAAGGGTGCATAGGCTGTAGGCACTTAGTTTCCCCTATATGAGTTGGGAGGTCAGGTCAAATAGCAGTTGCTTTCGCTGAAACCAGTGCCTACACCTATTTGGGACTAGGTAGCAAGGGAACCACCGGATTCCTCTAAGATGCAAGCAGGTATTAAGATGCGAGAAAGAGAGGGCAGGAGTGTGGGCGACGTATGACTTGAAATGAAATGAAATTAATTTGCATAAGACATGGTTCACAAAAGGTGTTAATATGTCAATACATGCAAAAATGGGTCGCAGGATCTACCGTGACTCGTGCACTATAGATATAATTACCATTTCAGGACATACAATTTGTAAAATAATAGAAAAGGCGTTTGCCAACATACAGCTTTGGATGGTGTCAGGAGAGCCCAAAGACAACGAGATCTTAACACTTATCTCAGGGAGTGTTCAAGTGGTGGAAACTTGGAGCAGTGCGTGCAAGTCACTGACGGAGACCTATTGGCCTAATTACGCGCTACACGCCTGGACTGACTCGCCTTATGTTCCCACATTTTGTTTGAACTTTCAGGATCGGCTCAAACAGGTTTTTACTTGCTATTACTTTAGGGGTATAATTTGCGACACGTTTCGTTCTCAGCAAAGAAACCTTAACGCGGTAGGCGTTTAAGTTTTTGACCGTCACCACTATTTTATGCTATAACACGCCTCTTTCGTAATGCATGATGGTTCACTTTAAACTGTATCTCTTGTTATGTCTAAATTACTGTGGCGATGAGCTGTTATTAATGATACTCTAATACAAATGCTCCTCTCCGACTTTGGCGTCTATTGTGACACACTAAGGTCCTTTATCCCTGATATCGATATGTATCAACTTGGTATACTAATGGTTTGTTGTTTCTAGATCTATGAGATAAGGTCTACATATAGCCAATTAATTAAGCTACTAACTAACGACGAACGTAGAGATTTAAAGACAGAGAAGATGTTTGAACCGTTTCAAGGTAGGTAAAGCTATTTTAGTGTAATTATCAATGAAATTTTGTATTTAGTAGTACCTTCACTTTAATGGTAACACTGATTCTGTACTCTGTAAGTAGATTTAAGATCCTGGTGAAGAATAAGGCTGCCAGAGATGTGCAAGGATGCGTTTTACGTGAGTTGTGCGTTAAGCTGTCGTCTACGGCGGTCAATTTTTATGAATAGATATTTCGTCGGGAAACTAACGCTGGTTACTTCTAAAAGCGCAACATGAACTTACAACCTTCTACACTCAAGCGGATCTTCCGATGTTCTCCACAAGTCTTAAAAAAAGTTACATATTTCTTTTGTTTAGACATCAATGTTTGGATATGTAACGGACCGACGCAGGCTTGGGATAATGCAGTCTCACGATTTTCCATGAACCTGCGGCCAGCCGAAGCCAACATAGCTGAGAAGCTGAGACCGAGGCTGCACAATACGTCTACTAAACAGGTAAAATAAATGAACGGTGAGATTGGATAACATTGACATGTAGGTGGAGTTGTGCGTATGTAATCAGTTGCAATCTAATATTTATTATTTTTTCTACTTCTTAGAAAAGAGTGAAGAAAATTCGTTCGTTATTAGGATTGCGAAACACTTGGTGGGTTGAACCCTTCGGAAACTGGTCAGAAACAGAAAATTCGCGCAGCGAAGCTAGTAAAATTTATTTGGTCGCAACTGGTTTCGTACGTGGACAAGAATCGTAGGTAAATGATCGTGGACAAGAATCGTAGGTAAATGATCGTGGACAAGAACGTGTACGGCCGAAGTATTTGTCGTCATGTAATAGCCAGCAGCCAGCACTTCTGATGTCATCATTACAATTAATTTTAAAAGCTAGGGCTCTTGTCGGTGGAGCAATTTCCATTTATCTCTTTCTTGAGTCTTTCCTTTGATTGCCTGATACGGCGTTTACTTTTTCCTGATACGTGCTATAATTGTATAACGAATTTCAGAAGTTATCTGACATTAGCTTTACTGATACACCACACACCAGCCTGATTATGCCAGATGCAGGGACCGATACCGGTATTTAAAAAAAACCCTGAATTAGCCCAATATTCTGGATATTTTTTGTTCTTTACGTAGGGCTGAATCATGTATTTAGGTAACAACTTCGTATTATTAGATTGTCCCATTAAAAACGAAATAATGAACCGGTGACCGTAATAATACCGGTATTTTTCTATGGTGAAAATACCGGTATCCGATCCCTGGCCAGATGACAATGTCCAGCAAGTGCGCTAAGAAAGTTTCTATCCTATTCTTCCTATTGACCTTATCTTCATTGAAGTAACATTCATCATTGATAATAAAATAATAAAGTTACCATTTATTTGCCAATTTCAGATGTTATATGAATTTATGCGCTACAAATCACTAATTGACAGGCCGCTCGTAAAGATAGCGTTGAACAGCGAACTGGAAATCTTCATTTCCTCTCTCATTTCTATGCTGAAGTCGATACAGGCCCAGGTGGACTCAGATGAAGTCGACGTGAGGATGTACCAGCCGCCGGAGATGTCCCCTATTGTTCAGCAAGTGCAGTGGGCTAAGCAAATGGAAGCTAAGGTTACTACTTATTCGTACGTCGGCTTTAAAAAGTTTAGTCTCTAAGTAATGTACTTATAATATAAGTTTACTGTGTAAAAATTACATCAACTGTTAGAATTTTTACTTGGCTGACTGAGTAGGTAAGCCTAGTTATAAGCTAGCGTGTCGACCCGATGATTTTTTGAAAGGATGTCTCCTATGCATATATAATAATAACAAATAATGACAAAAATAATCTATTATAACAATCGGATCGTTTCCAAGGAAGGAGGTATGACAAAAACCAAATTATAATTTCAGGTCAAAGACGTACAACTGTGCGCTGAAAAGTATTTGAAAGAATTCGAAAACAGTTCTGAACTACTAAAACTCTCTACGCAAGTGTTAAAAGATCTTAAAACTATGTACACACAGTTGCACGAGGAGTGGTTGAGAGATTTGCAGGTAATTTATATACCTATACGGTTTATTTCTTTATTATTTGTTCCATATAAACTTTCAATTTGGTTTCACCATTGTAGATGTTATTTTTTGGCGCAGTCATCAGCCTCGAGAAGAGCTGTATGAGCCGTAACATGACGGTTTTCTGATACGTAGTTTAATTTATTTAAACCTTATTGCGCAACACTAGAAAGTGCAAATGGCGGTTTTATCGTTTAGGGCTTTTAGGAGCTTCTTCAGCCGCATTAGTCGTTGTCCATTATTGATTGCGCCTTGGTTTGTTAAATGTCAAATTATACTGTACTTACAGTCACCATTGAAAACTTGTGCAGACATTTTGAGTTGTCCACGAAGCTGCTCCTGTTTGTTTTCCAGGCTCAAGTAAAGAGCGGCGCACTCCAGCTGTCCGTAGACAAGCCGGTGGTGGAGTTCTCGGCGCACAACAACATGATGGTGGTGAATTACAACCCGCGGGTGGTGTGGGCGGAGCTGGAGGCGCGCGCGCTGGGCGCGCTGCTGCCCACGCCCCCCGTCGCGGGGCTCGCGGACGCGCACGCCGCGCTCAAGCATGCGAGGGTGCTGCAGCAGGTATACACAACAACATGGTGGTGGTGGACTACAACCCGCGGGTGGTGTGGGCGGAGCTGGAGGCGCGCGCGCTGGGCGCGCTGCTGCCCACGCCCCCCGTCGCGGGGCTCGCGGACGCGCACGCCGCGCTCAAGCATGCGAGGGTGCTGCAGCAGGTATACACAACAACATGGTGGTGGTGGACTACAACCCGCGGGTGGTGTGGGCGGAGCTGGAGGCGCGCGCGCTGGGCGCGCTGCTGCCCACGCCCCCCGTCGCGGGGCTCGCGGACGCGCACGCCGCGCTCAAGCATGCGAGGGTGCTGCAGCAGGTATACACAACAACATGGTGGTGGTGGACTACAACCCGCGGGTGGTGTGGGCGGAGCTGGAGGCGCGCGCGCTGGGCGCGCTGCTGCCCACGCCCCCCGTCGCGGGGCTCGCGGACGCGCACGCCGCGCTCAAGCATGCGAGGGTGCTGCAGCAGGTATACACAACAACATGGTGGTGGTGGACTACAACCCGCGGGTGGTGTGGGCGGAGCTGGAGGCGCGCTGCTGCCCACGCCCCCCGTCGCGGGGCTCGCGGACGCGCACGCCGCGCTCAAGCATGCGAGGGTGCTGCAGCAGGTATACACAACAACATGGTGGTGGTGGACTACAACCCGCGGGTGGTGTGGGCGGAGCTGGAGGCGCGCTGCTGCCCACGCCCCCCGTCGCGGGGCTCGCGGACGCGCACGCCGCGCTCAAGCATGCGAGGGTGCTGCAGCAGGTATACACAACAACATGGTGGTGGTGGACTACAACCCGCGGGTGGTGTGGGCGGAGCTGGAGGCGCGCTGCTGCCCACGCCCCCCGTCGCGGGGCTCGCGGACGCGCACGCCGCGCTCAAGCATGCGAGGGTGCTGCAGCAGGTATACACAACAACATGGTGGTGGTGGACTACAACCCGCGGGTGGTGTGGGCGGAGCTGGAGGCGCGCTGCTGCCCACGCCCCCCGTCGCGGGGCTCGCGGACGCGCACGCCGCGCTCAAGCATGCGAGGGTGCTGCAGCAGGTATACACAACAACATGGTGGTGGTGGACTACAACCCGCGGGTGGTGTGGGCGGAGCTGGAGGCGCGCTGCTGCCCACGCCCCCCGTCGCGGGGCTCGCGGACGCGCACGCCGCGCTCAAGCATGCGAGGGTGCTGCAGCAGGTATACACAACAACATGGTGGTGGTGGACTACAACCCGCGGGTGGTGTGAGCGGAGTTGGAGGCGCGCTATGAACGCCTGTCAGCAGTTCTCGCCAAACTAGTCCACACTTACGATTTTAAAATACATTCACTAATAATTCCAGGTGGCATCGTTCCACAACACGCTCGGCGAGCGCATGATCCCACCCACGCGGCCGCTGATGCTGCAGGCGGCGCTCGACCTGTCCACGCTCGTGCGGGAGCAGCGCGCCGTCTACTGGCACCACGCGGACCAGCTCCACGACTACACCGACAAGCTCAAGAGCGCCGTCTTCAAGCTGGAGTCGCAGGTACAGATAGCATTAATAGCTGAATTGTCCACGCTCGTACGGAAGCAGCGCGCCGTCTACACATCTGTGTTCCATATTCCCAAATATAAACAGTTTTTTTCTACTCCTGTACTTTTTTTCGCGACTTAAGCAATCATGAACTCTAATATAAATACATACTTTATTTATGCTGTAAAAAGTCTATAAGTCTAGTCTAAGTGTAGCCTATTGCCCAAAAACACACTCCTTACCCTATTTTAATGAAAAATTAAAGCAGAGTTAGGTGCCACAGACTACTACAAATACTTTGTTTAGTAGTCATTCTTTGGTGCGTTCAAGTGAAACTTTTATGATTAAAATCAGTGCTGCCAACTTAACGCAACTTTGCTACAATTTTTATGTATTAATTAATGCACAATATATTATTTACTAATATAAATACATACATTTATCATCTTTTTTTGTGTTGTTTAACAAGTTTTATCTATTTTCGGATATATTTATGAAAACGAAACAGTTAAGATTCGATCCGGATTTGAATTCAGTTTCGGTCGGATGCCAAGTCTAGCAAATTAAAAAAAAAAACAAACCATAAGCAAAGTGATATATTTTTTTATTTCCCACCAAATTCCTAATTGAAAACGAAAACATTCATTCATCATTTACCGGCTGCCAAGGACACTACCACTAAAATGTGTTTGAATTATTGTTATAATTTTTTTATATTTATTTTCAGAATACTTACTTGACCAGCCAGCACATGGCGATTCGGAGCACAGTTGAAATCCTAATGGATACAGAGTTGTTAGCGAAGCAAGCTGACTGGAAGAAGAAAGTTAAGAATATAAGAGACATCATTGAGAAGGTATAGTCATTCATTTGACGACCGCTTTAGCCTAGTTGATAGTGATCCTGCCTACGAAGCTGGAGGTTCCGGGTTCGAATCCCGGTCAGGGCATTCATTTGTGTGATGAACACGAATATTTGTTCCTGAGTCTTGGATGTTTTCTATTTATTTATATAAGTATGTATATCGTCGCCTAGTACCCATAGCACAAGCTTTGCTTAGTTTGGGACTAGGTCGATTTGTGTAAGATTGTCCACAAATATTTATTTTTAGTTATTTATTTTTATTCAATTACATTCCGACATGTCACAACATTTGTTAAAGAGTAACACTGACGCGTAAAATGACCTTGTTTTACCAATAAATCATTGTATTGTATTGTAGTGGTTTGTAGCTCCGTTATTATGCCGCTTTATAAACCTCACATTATATGTGACACAAGTCTCGCATTGATAAATTATCCAATATATGCAATATTATAGGTTCTCCAATGAACCTTCAGGACGTTTAAATACTCAAGTCGTCTATAATATTTATTGTATTTTGTTTATTTTATCATACCCAAAAGGGTTTAGATGCTTTAGACGATCTTTAGACACCTCATGAGAAATCTTGACTTATCGAATTCTCTAGAATTCAGTAATCATATATCCTTTTTTGGATAGACAGAAACCAGGGCAACACAGTTTTGGTAACCAAATGGATACACTGGACAAGGAACGTCAATCTAGATGTTATTGGGGCGTCTGCATATTCGCTAATAATTACCAAAATATTACAAAACTTTCAATTTTAGCAAATATTTTAGGTTGAAGCAAATGGCTACAAGAATACGGAGCTGTGGAGGTCGCACTGGGACTGGCAGCTGTACAAGGCTCTCGAATGCCAGTACATTAAAACTCTACTCTCTCTGCATAAGCATTTCCCGCCTGTCAAAGTTGATTTGGTACTTCGGTAAGCATATTGCGTTTTTTTATTGCGAATGGGTTTGCTCTTGGCCGGCGTCTAGCCTAATAGAGAATATTCATTTTCATGATGCCATTCGAACCAGTTTTTAGAGAGGAACAAATGCGGATAAGGAATTAGAAGAACACAAAAGATAAAAATGAATTTCAAAGTACAGCATAAAATTCGAGCGCTCAAAACGTCCCATACTAATTGAGCATAGTATGTGGCGTCATATACAATTTTTTGTTTATTAAAAAAGGATTCTTATAATCCTGATGGCGGTTTTTAATTTACTTTTAGCCATAATTTTATACAAAAATACATAATTTTACGAAACTTTCAATATCATATCTTTTTAATAATTTACTGTTTTTTGGCATATTTAGATGGTTTACTATGCATATTCAAATATGCAAGTATGAGATGGACGAATGCTATATGTCGTACGGCTATATGACTGTATGGACTAAGTCCCTATGGATGATATTTCGCCCACATTCGGCCCATTCAATTGGACTTGTCCTCAGTTTCCGCGGTATGTTCGTTTTGCGTGTAGTCATGAAGGATCATGCAAAATTAAGAGCAAATTGTAATATCACTTAAAGGGAACAAGTTTGTCTTTCTACAATTGTTAATTTATAGCGCCTCAATTTATCTTTTTTTGCATGTGCACTTTCGAGTTGGTTACCTGCGAGACAGGCTACGACTAGTCCAGCAGCCAATTTAAGATGTTTTAGAACTTATGTTAAAGTGCTGAAAACTATGTCATATTAATCACACTGACTCTTCTTGTAAGCGCTTATATAATATTTTTTTACATTACTTTACTTTAATTCTTATTGGTCAGACTGACAATCACTATCTTAAAACTACTGCTCTCGCCAAATCTAGACTGACAATCGAATGTCATTTTTGATCTGTAGCCTAGTTAAGGCATAATGGCTTGGCTTGGCTATGTTCAAGGTTCAAGCCACGAGTAAGCAATCGTTTAAGTTACGTCCGTTACTTAAGTACGAGTAGGTGTGTGATGTTTTCCATTCATTGCTGGTGTTAAGGATGAACCGTCAAATGGGGTTTGATGAGACAAGCCACCTTTGCCTGAGACACCAGCAACTATTGTAGGATTTACATCTAGCTTGCGTGTTGCGTGTTGAGTTAGAATACGTACAGTATAAATAGAGTTAGGTACAGGCTATACCTACAGACTGACGGATACCATTTCCTGGTAAAAACGGGTGTCTCAAGTAAAAGTGTCTCACCGTTCAGTGTATGGGTATGGGGTAAAACCTCATTTTAGACGGGACTTTTTAGATCTATTTATTTCGTCATTTTAGGTAGTGTTTTATTCAAGAATAATACAAAATCATGGCATGTCTACATTTTACCTACATAAAAATATTTGTATTGAAATCTCATAGATAAATACTACGCAATTATGTTAGATAACTAGCGTTCATCATATTACTGTAGTAATGCATGTAATAATGTAATAAGCGAATAAATATTTGCATTGATATAATGCGCAATGAGTACAAGTAAATATTTACAGCAATTGTATACTTATATATCACAAACATTATAGTCAGTGGCGAGAAACTCGTAAAACCAATGTTTATATGGAAGCTTTCTTTTATTTTATGAGACACTCAGAAAATGAAATATTAAGGCAGTGAAGAAAAATACAGAGGGGTCGCTAGTAGTAGCGGTTTGGAATTGAAGGCAAAGATTTGCTGGGATGACGCAGTGGTCCGGATGGCGTAGTGGTAAGGGTTCGATTCCCGTCTTACGGTGCGGCAAAGTTGTGGCGAAGTTGGTTGAACTTACCCAGGGATATGTTAAAAACTAGAGCGGTTTTATATGACGTATAAAATCCAATATGTATCTGTAATATGTGCAAATTTTAAGTACGGATTCTAATCCTTGTAACTTCATTTGAAATATGTTTTTCAAACATGCGGATCAATACCATTAAAACAATTTTGTCCTATTTCGTTACAAAATTAAATTACCTCAAAGAGGTTATTCGCGTTTTAACCCTATAACCTCCGTCGTCTGCTAATTTGCTATATGAGACAATATAACAATGTAAATGACATCTTCTTATTTTATAACAGTGTTGAAATTTGCGGGATACTTTATGGCCTCCCCCGGGTAAAGGGTTAGTTTAGCGACAAAGCGTTCTATAATAATGACATATTGGCATTATCATTTGTACATTGTATAGTCAGCATGAAAAGTAACTACGCATTATGAAGAATTGAAAAGTCGTTATTGTAATGGAATAAGAGCTTTTGACTTCTTCAATAACGTAGTTATTTTTGATGCTGAATGACTAAAGTACTTTTATCTTACGAGCGCGGGCTAGCCATAGTTGTGACACATATGAACACAAAAAATGTGAACTCATATCTCCTACGGTGATGCACACATAGACAATGTGCATGTAAGAGGAGATAAAAGTGCCTTATAATAGTATAGTTTTCCACTTGACCTCCCAGAGGGCGCACGGTACGCTTGCAACCGCCGCTGGAAGAGGTCCGCGTGCAGCACTATCACCAGTTACGGAGGCTCGTGGCGTTGCCTGCGCATTTTGTCGGGCTGCAGTCTACCGGAGACTCCATATTTACTACCATCGTTGATAAGTATGTATTCTAATTGCTTATATCTGCCCCAGAGAAATTGTCTATACAGGTGACTAGTTACTAGGTAGTTATGCCAAAATATTCACTAGAAAAGATACTAACACTTTGCGAAGGCTCGTGACATAGCCCTGCCCTTATTTGGGCTGCAGGATACAAGGGACTCGATATTTAACACCATCGTTGATAAGTAAAGTGGGGATAATCTTTTACCCATAGATTAATCGTATCAGCTAGCAAGATCTCTTGCCATTGGAATCTTCTATCGCGTCGGAACCTAATTAGTTACCAGCAATGACTCGTCAGATCCATTCCATAAAATTCGTTTAAATATCCGCCGAACCTAGTGTAGTTACAGCGGCTCTAAACCAGGTCTTGAATCCATGTTTTGATTCCCCAAACATCTCATTTCAAACCCATTTTCTATATTCAGGCACAGTTGGCTCGGTAATAAAGCAGTGAAGCAGTTGGAAGCGGCATTGAGCGCTCTGGAGCGCTCTCGAGAGTCGTGGACGCGGCGCGCGGCGCTCGCATGCGTTCCCGACCTTGACGCGTTGTGTGGGGAACACCTCAAGGAACCCGGCGATTGGGAGACTAACTTCAGGGCGTGTAAGGCCTACGGACAGGCTGTGGCGAAGATGACTTTGTAAGTACTCATAGTAAGTGAAACAGAACGCACTCCAGAGGCATAGTAGTGCTGTGCGGGGAACATCTGAAGGAGCCCGGCGCCTGGGAGACCAACTTCAGGACGTGTAAGCCTGTAAAGCCTACTCACAGGCTGTGGCGAAGATGACTTTGTAAGTACTCATAGTAAGTGAAACAGAGCGCACTCGAGAGGCAGCGCTGTGCGGGTAACATTTCAAGGAACCCGGCGACTGGAAGACCAACTTCAGGACGTGTAAGGCCTACGGTCAGGCTGTTGCGAAGATGACTTGGTAAGTACTAATAGTATGAAGTGCATAAAACAGTAAAGAAAAAAATGGTTCGGAATGTAAGTCAAATCTCAAAGGAAGAGAGTTATTTTTGTTTTATACGCATTTTCTATATTTAGGTAGTAATGCTAAATAATATTTCAGTGACGACGAGAAAATAGATTGGATAGTGGTAGTGACAGCGACACTGCGTCACGAGTTTGAAGCGCAGGCGCGCCAGTTGTGGACTTCCCTCATGTCGTCACTTCAAGCCGATTGCAGATCCAACGCCGCTACACTTGACGCTTATATGGCGAGTGCCATGGTCATGCTCGAAGAGAAAGCACTTCCGAAGAATGCTAAGGAACTGGCAGAGGTCAGCGCTAAACAGCAAGGTCTGCAGGAGAAGATCCCAGAGGTAACTGGATGTTTTTTTACAAAATAGATCGGGTATTAGAGTTCCAAACGTGTCCGCGCCATCTGTGGGCTTTTCTCATGTCGTCAATTCAAGCCGACTGCAGATCCGACGCCGCTACAGTTAACGCTTATATGGCTATTGCCATGCTCATGCTCGAGGAGAAAGCACTTCCGAAGAATGCTAAGGAACTGGCTGAGGTCAGCGCTAAACAGCAAGGTCTGCAGGAGAAGTTGCCAGAAGTAACTGGATGTTTTTATTTTACAAAATAGATCGGGTATTAGAGTTCTAAGCGCACCCGCGCCATCTGTGGGCTTGAACTGTCTGAGGTCAGCGCTAAACAGCAAGAGCTGCAGGAGAAAATGACTGAGGTAAACATTTTACTGCAAACTGTACTTTATGCACAGCCACCAAGTATTTGTCAAAACAATTTGAAGAGCCCTAAACGAAGGGTTCATGCTCATGTGTAATTTAAAATTCCCACGGCAATTTCTACCTCGAAGTTGGCTACAGTTATAGTATTTCGTTTTAAAAATTGTCTTATCTGCTAAGCTCTCTGTCAAAGTGCTCAGTCATCTTAATCAAATACAAAGTATTATTTTTTTATTTTTCTCTTTCCAGCCCACCAGTGGTAAATTTTAACCTTCTGACTTGTTGTATTTTGTGATACCAGTTGTTTGTAACATGAAAGCTATTGTATAGGTATGCTCTCTATATTGTTATGTGTTATGAACTTTAGGATATGTTTCGCTCATTTTTAGGGTTCTGTACCAATCGGAACCCTTACTATAGTTTTACTTTGTTTTTGAAATGGGTTCACGTGATAAAGAATTATCGTTGAAAACCCACCAGACAAAGTTATTCAGTCGCTCAAATTAGTAACGAAATTCGCCGATAGGTGGCCCTGTACCCATGGCGTTCAATTTCTACACCATGTTGGTTTTGGGTGGCATTCCCAACCGGAGCCTTCGAATTATCTACTTTTCCACATAATAAATGTCATCTGTTTTGCGTTAATAAATTATGATCCTTTTAATTTTTTTCTATCAGATGGAGAAGATAGTAGAAGGGCTAAAGAAGAAAGGGCATATGTTGCGCACTTGGGGTGGAGATGCCTCAGTCGACGGGACTATAAAAGAGTGGCAGAAGATTCGGGAGCTGATGCACAGTCAGCGACAGATGTTTGAGCATCAGGTTGGTATACGCGTCCAGGGTTGCTTTACGCTTCCAGGATTGCTTTCTTATGTTTTATCTGGTGCTCTCAAAGACTACAATGTTGTACTAAAGGGTGCTCCCAAATGTTGGTCTTGCACGCTCGCTAGTGGTAGGCTGTAGCTCAATATGCCGTGTTCTTCGCGGACGGATCTTGCGAAATTGGAATAAAAATTATTTAATATACACAACGGATGATTATACTGGAATATTATATACGTCTCTTCTTATCAGTTGCCGTCGGCGAATGAGCCAAGTACACAGCCAAGTTGGCTGACCGTTTATACACTTTATACTGATGGTCGGTTGGCTGTTTTGGCTTTTGTGTAAATATGCAAGCGTTCATTGAAAAATAGCGTGACATAAATTACATCGAGGTTTACTGAAATATTGTTTGTTTCTCGCATAAGTGATTTGTAATCTTTGAGAAATAAAAAAAATCTGAACAGGAAAATATTAAAACGAACCGTTAACCGTCTTTATTTCAACATTGTTCCAACAGCAACTAATGATACAAAATTCTTAGAATTATATATATTAATTAGAAAAGAGCCTTAGTGCTTCAGATAAGTTTATGTGAAAAATTTCATTTTTGGTACAAGCTTATATTACCGACTGTACTTTGTTTTTCACAGTCATCAAACTCGGTTCTAATGAGACCAAACCCGTCGTGTTTTTCTTATGTAGCTTAGGAGTTGCTATGGCCACCTTCCGTCTCCATCATCAGATCAGCTCAGTGGTACCATAATATTGCATGGTCATCGAACTTACATGTCAAATTTCAGCTCAATCAAGCTCAAGTTGAAAAAAGGATTGCAAATTGCGAAGAAATGTTACGTATACAATTACATACCAACAGTGCAAGTTAAATAAAAGTTTGTGAAAAGATCACTTAGGGTTACAGTTCAGTAATGAAACATGTTCGTAGGCTGAAATAGTGAAATCGAGTCTAACCGGCGAATGGGAGAACCTGAACGGCGCGCTGGAATCGTGGGCGGGGCGCTGGGCGCAGGCGCGGGCGCGACTGTCGGGCGCGGGCGCCGACATGCTCGCGAGCTGCCGCGCCGTGCTCGACGCGCACCAGCACTGGCTCAAGCTGCGCTCTGACAGAGAGGACCTGATGTGAATTTAGTTTTTCAAGTCAGTTAGAGCCCGTTCAGACATGTAGGACGCTCGATTCCTTATTTACTTACATGGAAATGTTCCGAAGCGTTCGCTCACTAACTAAATCGCCGTGTCTGAATGGCCCAACTGTTTTCGTTATCAACCACGCGGGAATCATGTCTAAACGGGCTCTTAGCAATAACTATATATGGACACAGAATAATAAACAGTGCTAACGTACAGAAGGTTTTCTATTCAACGAACAGTTTGACAGTTAGAAAACAACGAATCATGCTATCCCGCTCTACCGCATAGCAAATGCGCGGTTGTCTAGTTGGGGTTGGGATGTTTACACAACCAAGTTGAACGTTGCTGAGAGTGCTAAAAGAAACAGGCCTGTTTGAGGATCGTTTCGAGACGTACATTCGCCATCAAATTCAATAAATCTGTACTCTTCAATAGGCTCTAAATTATCTGAACATGCACTCTATCGCCTTGAAAATTAGACTCGTGGTTTTTTTCAGCGCCTTTGATGAGAGAACTTGGTATCGAGATTATTATTTCTTGTCCCCATTCATAATTGCTTTTAATAGTGAACGTAAGCAAGCACACAAGAATGCAAGAGTATTTGTATCGATCACAAAAGGGGTAATGCCCTGTTCCAGGCCTAGTACGATTTATCGACCACATACATGTCAATATACGTTTTCGGCAGTAGCTTCCCTGAGAAGGCTACGTAATTTCCTTCCCATTGCCACTAAAATTGCGCTTACTCAAACACTACTCCTCCCCATCTTGGATTATGCTGATGTTTCCTATATTGACCTCAATGAGGAGCAACTTAATAAGCTTGAGCGCCTTCAAAATGTCTGTATTCGGTTCATATTTGGTTTACGCAAATATGACCATGTATCCTTCTTCCGCTCCCAGCTCAAGTGGCTCCCTATCCGTTTTCGCCGAGATTCTCACACCCTATCTCTTTTGTATTGTACTCTCTTCAACCCTGCAACTCCACGCTATCTCAAAGAGCGTTTTACTTATCTTCGTTCCGTTAGGTCCTCCCGAAACTTGCTTCTCACTGTTCCATCTTCCTCATCAAAATTTTATAATTCTTCTTTCACTTTTCGAGCTATTCGGCTTTGGAATTCTTTATCTCCTGATTTGAGGCGTGCTGAATCTCTTGCTGTCTTCAAAAAACAGCTTAAAGATCACTATTTGTCTCTCTCATGACACACTTAAGGACTTAACTCCTTTAGACTATGTGGCTGACTATATATTTGTATATGTTTATGTACGTATATTTTTATACTATATTTATGTATGTTTATTTATCCTTAATTAAATGTTATTGTTGTAATTATTAGTAGGCTTCATATGTATTAACTCTGCACCACCTGCTATGAATCGTTCTGTTTAGATTTCCGCTACCCTAAGGTTGTCTGGAAGAAATCGCTCTTTAGCGATAAGACCGCCTGTTGTTTGCCTCTTCTCATTGTGTTTTTTGTACTGTACTGTATCCTTTGATTGAGGTGTGCAATAAAGAGTATTTGTATTGTATTGTATTGTATTGTATAATTTCAATCATAGTTCTGCTGTTGAAGGTTAAAATGAGATTGCATTTTCTTAAAAAGAGATTCGTCGTCGTCTTGAAATAAGTTACCAAAACGAAACTATTTTTAATATATATTTTGTTTTTTGTAAATCCTTCCGGATTGGTGCGGCCTGTAAAAGGGTTAATGGTGTCGGTCTTTTTTCTTTACACTGACAAATTCCTATGTTTTTTTAATTACGGTTATCTGAAGTATTTGAGACAACATTATGCTGTCATCGCCAATTTCGGGGAAGTCCTTCGGCCATCTTGAAAGATATCAAGCGCGCGCCAACGTAACCGATACTTTACAGACTCAGCACATCAGCTGAGTTCAAAAAAGCCCACTAATGTTTATCTATGTAACTAATTTACATCTTTTTGGTTTCGAGACTGTGGATATCTATGAGTCATGATCCCGACGTGCCACATATCCTTTATCTTATAGGAAGGAATGCGAGAAGTTCAACATGGCACCGAATATACCCGAATCGTGGGAGCAAGCCGAGAAACTTATCACGGAAGATCTGAACCTATGGACCGTGATGAAAGAGTACAATGAAGGTACATGTTTTATCTAAGCATATTTTAATTTTAAACGGAAAGAATGAATTTTTAATTACGACAAAACTAGAATAGGTTTTACGCGTTTTTATTTTGATGATTAAGCTTAGAAGTCTTATTCCTGTTTAGGGAATGCTATCTCGATCTCACGAAATATCAAGCTATTTTTCGATATTCACTCTCGTCGGCAAGAAATGTCGATTTGCAAAAACAATATTACAGGACTTGGTGCGTCTATCTCGTCGGTTTTTCTGACAAGATCTCGAATTCGACATTGCGTTCTCTTTTTCTGATCGTAATCGGCTTAAGATGTTTACCAGACCGACGGCTATCATAATTATCATTTATGTTATAGAGTTTGAATCTATTGCTGAACAAGACTGGATCGTATTCCAAAAGAAGCTACACTTACTCGAAGATTTCACGACCAAATGGAGTTCCAAGCTGGAGCCCTATACGACAGTCACTTTATATTTGAAGCAGGAGCTGGATAAGTATTCTGTAATGTTACTTTATGGTCTTATTTAACTATTACAGTCTTATTTAAGATACAGTCAATTTCATTACATACGCTAGAGGTTCAAAAATATCTAACAACTGTATATCCTTAACAATAAAGACGTGTTCACATTTTTTATCATATTGTCCGTACACATATTTTTGAAGTGGCCTCTACATTCGGAATAAGGAATAAAATGTACGTATGTTTTCTTCTAGGATTTGACCACATTACTGAAGTATCTCCGTGGCACAGACTTCACTGAGCGACATTGGCACGAAGTGTACGGTCTGTTAGAGATGGAGTACAAGAAACCGGACACTCTGCAAGTGAAAGACCTTTTGAGTGCTGCGCACAATATAAAGAAACATATTAAACTTTTGCAGGTACCATACATTTCGGCACAGAATATAATAATTAATAGTTTTATTTAAAGCACAGAAAGACCATAGTATCTAGTCATAATATGACAATCATTTCATAGCTTGACGCGAAAATATAGGAAAAAAATGTCATTTCTTTACTTTACTGCATGACGTATAAATTTATGACACAATGTCATTATAAGGTCATAAATTATTTCTGTCAATATATCTAAAACATGTTTCTTGATGCTCGTTAGGTTATTCATTTGTTATCGACGGCACAAAATTTGCACAATGAACTGACACTAAATATCTCAAAACGTAGGCGCAGTAAACTGACAACAGTGACAACCAATGATTAAAATTATTGTAAGAAATTAGTTGCAATGAAATTCCGCAACATGGCCCACGGTCATATATTTCCGGTCGGGCTTTACTTTTATCTCACGAGCGCGGGTTAGCCATAGTTGTAGTTGTGACACATACGAACACATAGACAATGTGAACTCATAACTCCTATATACGCTGACGCACAAATAAACAATATGCATGTCTTAAAACACGCATAGTGTTCCTGTCGCTCTTTGAAGAAAGGATACGTATTGGGCCGGCCAGCTAGTGGTATTATTCTATTCATTGTGGGACTCACAGAAACCCTATTGTTCCTTAGATGTCAATGACTGATAGCAAGTTACGGTTTATGAATACACAGAAACATTTCTATACTGGAATCGTAGTATTTTCCTTCTATGTATTATCTCCTTATTTTGAGGATTACGTGTTGAATGAAGTTGTATAAAATAATATTTAATACAATTTTTATTCGAACGAATTCACGAGATTCAAAGTTTCTTATATACATCGTTGCGAACAATGTCTTTCTCACTGCCAGACGTTATTATGACAACGCTTCCCATCATAGGAATCCGTTAGTTAGGAAGGCAGTCGATTACGTTCCCATCCCTCCCCCCTCTGTCGTTACTCGGCGATCATTGATTAGGGGCCGCATGGTCCGGCGTCCTAGGCACACACTTACGGTCCATCGAAAGATGGAACGCTGCGCTTACGGCGTCCAACTTTGACACGACGCGTACACTTAGGCATTCCCGCCGGCGGGGACGTCCACCGCGCGATCGCGACAACACTGACACATATAGTCCCTATTCGTCCCGGTACCGCCGCACACCGGGTAGAGTCACTCCGACCCAGGTCGGGCCTAGCTGAATTTCTTGCTGGACTCTTCTCAGCTAGGCTAGGTTTAGTGAACCAGCGACAAAACTCCCAGTAGCTCAATTCCACTCACACCTCAGATTCGGTTGAAACCGCTCAACCAATCTCACTGGAGCGCAAACTCTTAGAGTATTACAGTGTTCCAAACCACACGCGTGGTCGTGCCGGAGGTTTTCCCCAGGCTACTCTCCAACCGCGCACTCCTATCGCTTTATTGGGCCCGGCCTATAAAGCCACAGTCAGGTTAAAAAAAGTCTTTCTCATATATCACATATCTGCACCTCATCCATTGATTGGCCCATTCAATTTTATTTCGAAGTCAGAATGCCGCAGAGACTATAGTACTAATAATGGGTATTATAGACGCTAAAATCGTGTTCTAATTAGCTATTTAACTAAAAAACATTATGGTGCCATTCGAACCGGTTTTTGGAGACGTTCAAATGTTTGTATGGGGCCAACTGCAATTAGAGCAACACAAAGGACTAAAATGAGAGGTTAAGTGCAGCATTGCTGACGAGCACTAAACGCTCCATACTGATAGGCAGTGATATGTGACTGCACAGTGCAATAGTCTCGTAATCCCGTATAGTACGTAAAAACGAGTAATTTGCCATTTTAGTCCTGAAATATTGCGTTTACGGACATAATCGGCATACAATTAATTTTTTATTCGAATATGATAAATCTTTCAATTTACATTTGGACAATTAAAAAGAAACCAAAATTTTTGCGAATCTTTATAGTCCCATATTATGATTTTGATTATTTTGTCTTCTTTACTATTTATTGTGATAATTTGATGGATATTTATCTAACCCCACTATGGTATAAATTTTAACATGTATCAAATACCCAATTGTTAGTAGGCAGTTGCTTTAAAAGTTACTTACTTATTTATGTTACAGTACTTTTATCTCACGAACGCGGGTGACCCGTGGTTTTGTGTTGAGATATAAATGCGCATTGTCTATGTGTGCGTCAGCGTAGGACATTGTCTACCCGCGCTCAAAAACAAAGGTACTGTAATATCATATTGTGTTTATTTAGAAAATAAGTGCCAACGCCGCGAACGAGTCAGCGATTCGGAGCGCGCTGAACGAACTGGAACTGTGGTTCGCGGGTGCGCGGCTCGCTATTATGTACTACAGCGACAAAACTAAGCGGCCAGTCCCTATTGTGAAGGACTTCAAAGAGATACTCACTAAGGTGCGTTTATACATTATTTTATATTAGCTTTTGCCCGCGACTTCGGAACTCGTTTATGACGTGCCTCTATGCAAACTTTCGTCCCCGTTTAAACGCTAAGGCGAAGATTTTTTTATAAAAACTATCCTATGTCCTTATTCGGGATACAAACTATATCTATGCCAAACTTCATTTATATCTGTTTAGCGGTTTAAGCGTGAAAAGGTAACAGATAGACAGAGTTACTTTCGAATTTATAATATTAGTAAGGACACTTGGACAGTACTTATTTAGGTGCCTCCTTTCCTTTATACATAACACTTTACAAACCTCTTTTGACTAAAATGAGTTTCCTTTTCTAACAAAGACAAATGTCAAAGGGACTGAGAGACAAATGAGTAAAAGGATCTAGCTAAAATCGGTTTAATGAACGTTTAAAAATAAAGAAATTAGAAAATAAGTACAGTCACCATCAGATATATTGAAGCGAACAAAGTGCTCACAAATATCGGAGCACGACTTTATTACCAAGGAGTTGCAGAGTTAGAATGCATATTCAGATATTTCTAAGCACTGAAGAGTACCTACTAATTTATTTGATGGTGCGTACAAGCGTCGTGATGGAGTCAGCTATTTGAAGCGCGCTGAATGTTCTGGAACTAGGAACTGAATATGTCAGAGCAGGGGTCGACAAAATTTTTAAACAAATAGCCAAATTCAGTAAAA
Organism: Epiblema foenella; assembly: GCA_963556455.1. Taxonomy (NCBI): domain Eukaryota; kingdom Metazoa; phylum Arthropoda; class Insecta; order Lepidoptera; family Tortricidae; genus Epiblema; species Epiblema foenella. The sequence continues at coordinate 19,405,964 of OY747099.1, read as the reverse complement.
ATATCATGTTTTGGGAACCTCAGACAGCCAAAAATATCCAAAAATACCTGTTTCAGGTTTTTCGCTATATCTCACCAGTACAGTGCATCCTCAAATTTTATAAAGGGTCGGTAACGCGTACGTGACTCCTTTGGAGTTGCGAGCGTCTATAGGCTGCGGTGTCCACTTACTATCAGGTGGAACGTAAGCTGGTTTGCCACCGGCGTTGTATAAAAAAAAACTGAGGGGATCTCGAAGAGCCGCAACGGCCTTTCAAAGAGTCGCAGTTTGCCGACCCCTGTGTTAGTACCATGTGTTGTATGTGTGTAGATAGAAGAGCAGCAGTGGGTGGTGTCGTCAGTGAGTACGGGCGGCGGTGACGCTTGCGCCGCCTGGGACCCCAGGCTGCGCGCGGCGCGGCTGCTGGTGAGGGCCGTTCACCACGCGCAGAGAAGGTTAGTGTTATACTACTATGTATATAGTCCGCCTCATCTATTTCAATGACGGCAACCCTGTCAATTTATGAAATGGCCCTATCGTGAGCTCTAATAAGGAACATACTTAATGGACGAATCTCCGAACGGAACGTTTGAAAGTCTTGAAACGCTTGGTTCTTAACTCGTCGGCTGACGATTATCTCCACAAAGGGGCCTGGGGTCCGGTTTGAACCCTTGTTCCAAGATTTGGCGTAGGAACTAGTTTTTACGAAAGCGACGGACATCTGACCTTCGAACCCAGGGGAAAAACTAGACCATGTTGAAATTAGACCGGTTAAACCGGTTATCTCATGATGTTGTCACCGAAAACCTACCGTTAAATATCGAATATTTCTTACATATCGTTTCGATCATTCACATTGTGTTTTATTTAACTTTTGTTCATAATAATTTCGGAATTTTTCTACTGCTTAAACTTGATTTACACAAAGTACAAATTAAATGTGTCTGTAATATGTGAGCCTCCACTTTGAAGGATTCGCGCTTGGTCGGTAACACGTGTGGGACAGATGGGCGCATCTCGGCCGTCCCGGCCGGGTCGGATTGTTCTAGCGGTTTATTCAATCACATTTGTTACATGTCGGGATTTGGAATGCTTATTGACAATTATAACAGTGCACTTAGAATTTTAGCTTGACTTAGCTATTACATTAATATTTCAATGTATTATTATTCGTCCAATGTAAGTTAACACTTTTGCAGCTTATTCCATTCTTATAATGATGGTGTACAAAAAAACTGTTTACTTATTTCTAGTGTTGACTATTAAGTCTATGACTTTGTAAGTTTCTTTTTTGACGCTCAATGACAAAATAGGTTAAAAAGTACGTGTTTGTTTTCTTTACTGTTACGGGTAATTTCTGACACTAATCAATTTGATATCAAAAAATCTCACGTTCGTATGCATATAGAATGGACTTTCGGAATGGACATAGACATATTTTAAACCCTTACTCGGACGACTTATTTAAATTGCGAGTCATGTGTAATATTTTATTGTACACAAGACACATGTCAATATACAGAAAATGTCGGTTAGATATCGATCTAATGCCATGCTACTTAAAAACAGTGTAAGTATCAAAAATATCGTTTAGTTTTTGTATTGAAAAAGGCTAACTTATCCCTGTACGAGTATCAAAATCTACCCAAGTCTCGTGGTACAGCTCGGTTGCTAGTTGTGTTAAAATTACACTTTATTCGTTCCTACCGCAGTAGACACCTATTTTACTTATTCCTCGGCGAACAACATTTACATCAAGACTCATGGAAATAATTATGACGTGATACGTATTGCCGTGAGATCATTCTATTTTTTTGGGCGATCTAACTGCCTATATTTAGTAATGTTTATACAAGCACCAGACACTTGACCATATGTGGGATATTTAATTGCATACAAACACAACTACTAAGTTTTTCATTACTAGACTGTAAGTTCAGGAATTAGTATGCTATGCTTGTACGATTAAGGCTCGATTTATAAAAATCCGTTACACCTTATTTCGGTAAGTTATGTCAAAAAAGCGTACAGGCACTGTAATAAAACTAACTACCCAATTTCACTTTATCAGAACAAAGTGAAAAAATGTATATGTCTTTTCTTAGTCGTCTTTACCTAAAAACCGGCCAAGTGCACGAAGGGTTCCGTTCCATTACCTATAAAAACAGCAATAAATCACGTTTGTTGTATGGGAACCCCCTTAAATATTTATTTTATTCTGTTTTTTAGTTATAGCGGCAACAGAAATACATCATCTGTAAAAATTTCAATTGTGTAACTATCACGGTTCATGAGATACCGCCTGATGACAGACAGACAGACTGACAGACGGACGAACAGAGCGAAGTCTTAGTAATAGGGTCCTCTATTACCCTATGGGTGCGGTACCCTATTAATGCCGTCATGCTCTGAAGTTTATAGCGTAAGTTCAATATAGACACGAGGGAGCGAGAGTTTGAACGTCATTACTTAATCTGCCTCGATAACGCAGTTCAACGACCTGAGATTTAAATAGTATCACGTGATACAGCATCCAAAATTAGGCAACAACTTATCTCGCATCCTACATGTTAATCGCCTTCGCCTTGCTGCCTATCTATTCGGGATGTATAGTCGAGGAATAAAGACATTCGCCAATTTTCTACTTTATTGAATGACGTTAAGGTCCAAAAAGTGGTGAGCTTTTTTTTTCGCGACTATACTCATAATGAAAATTTTCTAAAACAGGGTCGGGTATCAAAAAGTTGGACATCACTAGTCAATAATGCAAAATTGCATAGGTATATAGTTCCATTGTTCATTTTTGACGCAGAAATCAAAACTTTTATTGAAAACTTACCTATAGCTTAGCTTAAAATTTCTAACTTTTGTTTACCACTTAAACATATTTTATTTCATTCCTTCTGGGCACCCTACCGCTGAGCTCTGAATGAGTGCCCATTTTTTATTTGTCAGTAGGTTTTTATCTTTAGTTTGGTATATTCTTGTTTTTATATCCATTGTACTTTCAATAAATATATATTGTATTTCTAAACTTTAAGGGGATGCCTCGATTCCTATGAAACACGCCCCCGTGTAAAAGAAACGCGCTTAGGGAACATACCCTACGTGACTTTTTTAAACCATTTTTGACCCCCTCGCCCCATCAGTGATCACCCCTCTTAGTTTTCACGTAGTAATTTATATATCGTATCATATTTTGCAGACAAAGAGTAAAAAACGACCTCCCTGGGTTTTGTATATGGAAAAGGTTTTGTGACGTCGGAAAGGGTGCTGTGAGTTTAAAAAGCTTAATTTGAATGTAGCTCGATAAAGCGCGAGATTTCCCTAGAGGATATTGACCTACGTGACGAAAACCAAAGACCCCCTCGCCCCCCCCCCCTATACCGGTCACTTAGTACGGGTAACGTTCCCTTATGTCTTCCGCGCACGAGAAAACCAAAATCAAAACATTTATTCTGCAAATAGGCCTCAAGGTCACTTTTACAAATCAAAGTCTGAAGTCTCATGTCAATTCCACTGAAAACTAGTACGAAGTTACTAGCCCTTGCAACCCCAAAAACATCACCCTTTCACCACGAGTACTACGCGTATCTCAGCCATCGCCTCCCTCGATCGGTCAGGTAAGGTTGACGAAACGAGATGCAACACACTTCGGGAATGGCTGTTTCGGACAAATGTCGATAAATATCTGACTATGTGAAGTTTTATTCATATTTCCTCTTATGAGAGTTGAAATGAGGTAAAATTCCCCATTTTAACTTTATTGTGTTGTTTAATAATGTATTGACTAGTAGGCTGAGAAACAAAAGAAAAGTAAACACCCAACTGTTTTTTTTTAATCGAGACTTTTTAAGCAATCGTGGTTCGGCTCTAATCAGAGAAACCATTATAAAGCTAGTCAAGAACCATATATATGAAAGTCGAGCCTTATTCTTTGCCCTTCTGGTCAGAACGGCATTTCAAAGAACGCGATATTTTGCGTTGCGTAATAGAGACAAAGCCATTCATAATAAATGGGAATAGAATAAACACTCTTAATTAAAAATGGCTTTGGCTCTTTCCCATACCGTAATGGCAAGCACGTTATCCTCATCTAAGAAACCATACCTTCCCACGATTAAATCCGATTATCGTCTATTGCTACGTGGACGTGTACACTCGAAGCTACGCCATATATGGCTTCTTTGTTACTTTGACCAATGGATGCGCACACTGACGCGCTACTTCCAATGCAAACGGCGGTGTTCTTTTCATGTTTGTTAGAATGTTGGTAGAGGACTGATACTCAATGTCAAACGAAGCCTCTCTATGTAAGCATATATTATGCGTCTAATCTAATGACTATGTTGAGTTCCTAATTCGGGTGCATTTTTTTATCAAGTAACATTGGAATTCCGTTATATATGGACCGATTCATAAAGTTAGTTTTTTAATTACCATCGCCCCAATGGGCCCAGTGTTGTAAATCTTCGATTTAATGATAAAACCCAGGATACGACGGAACTACTAATATTATAACGACACGTACACGTAAACGGATTGGAGTTACTGCAGCGCGTGTTTTTTTAGTGGATCTTTAGAATTTCGTTTGGATTATTCTTATAATTTTCAATTTTTTTGTTATAATTCCCAAATTTCAGAAAAGCACTATACATACCTCGGCTGGAACAAGGATTGCCTGTCTCCTATTACTAGACAGCGTCGCATACGCTCGGCCATCTATACCCCACACATATGGCAGACAAGCCCTTCCTTCCCGGCCTTTTTATTATGCAATAGTACATTAATTTGGTACTTTCCGTATACGTGTTCTTAAAAAACAGTTATTTTGCCCCTGCTGCACAGTAACCTAATACTGGACGATAAGGAAAGTGTCGACACCTAGTATTCTGCCTTCCGTCGCGTCGCCTCAATTCTAACGCGTGAAACCATAATACGACTACTACACAGCGAGTTTACGATTGTTGCTGCATGCTGCATAACAGCCCGATATAGAATGTCTGTACTCGAATTAGACTAGCCTCCTTCCTTGTTTGCTGAGACTATTTCCTAACCCTTTTGTTTGTCTTTTCTTTGTTCTAGTAGACATTCATATTTGAAAGATAGGCGTGGCATAACCTGGATTATTTCTATGGTAAAGTATTACTTTAGGCTTTCTTTTGAACAGAAGCTTAATATTTAAATTGGCTAGTGAACTGAAATCAGATTCTGCGAGCGCCACACTAATCACAATCATTTTCTTATTAGCGGCCGCCCGCGACTTCGTCTGCGTAGATTTTAGATGGTAACAAAGTTATAAATGAGGTCAACTTTTTTCTGTCAGTTGTCTGATGCTGTTCATTTTTGTGAAAAATTACTCAGAAGATAAGCAACGGATTTGGAGTTAGAAAATGGGGGTATTTAACATTTATTGCATAAGATGGAAAAAATAGCACTTTCAAGGCCTGCTAGACTATTAGAAGAAGAGACACGCGGAGTTTTGGAAAACGCTGAAATATGTTTTGTTGTATTTAAAGTGCAACTCTATATACGAAGTTTCAAATCTCACAGTGCAAAAAAGATTTGCTCCCCATACAAAATTGAAACCCCTTTCCACCCCTTTAGGAGAGCAATTTCGAAAAACGCTAAAACTTGTTTTGTTGTGTTAACAGAGAGTCTAAAGCCGTGGTCACCCGTCGAAAAGAATAAACAATAGCATTCTTTTGTAATGAGCCCCCCATCCCATCCCCGGGACCGGAAGACGACGGGTTAAAAACAAGAAGTTTAAAATCTCTCACGTCCCCTTTTCACCCCTTTAGGGGAGAAACGCTGAAATATGCCATGAATGTATTTAAACAGAGAGTCAATATACAAAATTTCAAATACCTATCTCACTTCAATAAATACGTATTTTCATTGAAATTGAAATCAAATCGTTTTAAACTTATAATGCCTCTTGACCATTATAATAAGTAACTAATATATTTAAATATAATCGTTTAATTTCGTGCAATAACATCGCTTTTCGGCGGGCCTATGGAGCGTTTATATATCTTTACATTTCGGAACTTATGCCTGGGGAATATGACTTGCAATTGTGTACATATTTTTTAAGTTGGCCGTACATGAAGCGCTTATCAGCCGTGACCTTTAACACCATTATAGCCGCCTTTTCAGAATGAACGCTTATCGACAAGCGTTCATTCACATGACCAAGATTTTTATCTAATGCGTGACATGCCACGTTACCAATGGTCGTATCTTCTTCATCTAAATTAAGATTTCCGTTACATATTATTTTAGTGCTTTAGCAAAAATTACTTTTTTTTTGTTACTTATTTATAGGTATTTAAAATCTTTCCTTTTTTGCTGCTTAGTAGTCTACAATATTTTGGTATAAACATTTTTATTAAATTTATTTTATTTGGAGATCCAACAGCTATGATTACATTAAAGTAGATACAGAGAGCCAATTATAGGAACTCACAGGTAGTACCATGATACAAATGAAATTCCTACATTTGTAATTTTCGTTCATAAAATACCAAGTGTAATGTTATATATTTACAGTACTTTTATCTCACGTATCTGAAACACTAAAAACGTTTGTCGGTTTTTCGTTTCGGCAAACAGTATTCGACAAAAGTTGTTTCACTTCAACAAACACAAAATTTCAAGTGTCTAGTATCACGGTTCATGAGATACAGCCTGATGACAGACGGACGGACGGTCAGTGAAGTCTTTGTAATAGGGTCCCGTTATACCCTTTGGGTACGAAACCCTAAAAACGTTTGAAACGTTTGAACAACTCTATTCTGTTTGAAAATGATTGAAATTCCTTTAGGAAAAGAAGTTCTACCGGAGATTCATAATTAAAAATGTGGGTTCACCCAGATTTTTGTATCAACAACAAGAGCAGAGCACTTATGATGTCTGGTCGATGGTTGATCTTAACAATTTTGACGACGCTGCGCCCTAGGACAACACGACGTCGTGGGACGACACGCCACCGTACCGTGAATCTGCTCAACGCGGCACGGCACCGTGTACCTGCACTTCACGACGCCGCGCCGTGGTAATGTGGCCAGGCCCTTAGTTGTATTTGACATATTATTGTTTTTTTATTCTGGGTTTTTATTTAAAAAATTACTTCGAAGAAAAAAATTACCTTCGCTTCTCTTCAGCTCCCGTCTTAATCTTCTAACCTATCCACGTTAAAGTCGGTTTTGCCCTAACAAATCTTTCTGGACTTTTTTTGCCAAATAAAAAATTGATGAAACAATATTTGATAATATATGTTTAGGATTAATGAAAATTGACAAAGAGTGTAGAATGCGGAATGTCACGCTGGACAAGTGAAAAATGGGTTATGGAACAAAAGACGAAAGCAGTGAAAAGTCAAATGATTGTATTGGTAAAAGTTGTTCGGACAAATGATTTGTTTGGATAACATCAAATGGTGAATGAAAAACTAACGAATTGTATATTCGGAGAAGTAAAAAGTATTCGGACAAATAAAATTCGGTAAAATAAGTTTAGTGGTTGCGATAGGTTAACCTCACGAATGCGGGTGAACCACGGTTGGGTGTTAAGATAAATATATGGAAATTGTTTGTGTGTGTGTCAGCATAGGAGCTATGAGTTCACATTGTCTATGTTTTCGTATATACAAGTACAACTATGGCTAACCTGCGCTCGTTAGATAAAAGTACTGTAAGTAGGCCTGTTTCCTCAATATTTAACCACCCAAGTAGGGAAACTGTGCCCATCACCTACCTACGAAATACTTGGCAGGTCACTAGGTGAACTTATAATAACTAGACAATTTATCTACTTACAATACTCACTTATTGTAATCTAAGCATCCTCTAACATAGTATTTGTTTCTATTCAACTTGACTCCGATAGTGCGGGGTTATCGCCGAAATGTTCAAACGGATACGACTTGTCTATTAGGAATGCTCATTTAGAACAATATATTATTGTATTTTTACAGTTTAAAACCGATCACATACTTATTATAGTTTAACTTTCAACCGCACGCTATACTTAAGATTCGAGTAGCGACTTCACATATCTTAGGAACCTAAAAAAACATTCAATACACAACACAAAGAAAATGTTTGAGACGGAACTGAAATTAATGACAAGAGGCACAGCTAAACCCCTAACTAAAAATGTCACAACCGCGCATTATATACGTCACAACCATGTACTCAAAAATCTATGGTGGTGACACTTTTCATCCCGTGGTCGTGACAATACGTGACGTGTTTGATATAACTCAAAAACTAGTTTTGATCTCACAAACATTAATTAACAAATTTAATGTACAATGTAGGAGATACATATTACGTTATAAACAATAGCGTGACAGTTGTACTTACGCTTAAAACTTTAACACGGCGGTAACGGGTTAAGCTTGTCCCTTTTTCGAAATAAATAAAGAAATGATTTTGGCGCGAACACCACTCTGTTCAGCCATTTGCAAAACTGACATTAAGACATTGTTGCCGCTCTAAAAATATTTAAAAGGGCTGACATCGTCAAAGATAGTTTTCTACCAAGTACTGCGTCATTATAGTATACTATAATGGTTATGACACATAAATGCGCACACATTTTATTTGGCCCTGAGTCAGAGATAGTCGTCATTTATTTGTATATTTTTATGCAGCGACTTTGAATAAAGCTTTCTTTTGCGTAATAGGTGTAATCTTTTTGGCAATCGCATACTACACGCGGTCCGTGAAATTTTTGACTTCGCAAATTTTTTAAAAAATATTTCTGATAATATGGCTAAAATTATATTTAAACATAATACTATAGTTAAAATTCTAAGTAAATTGATATATAGTTGTTTGATTTGCTATATATGCGTTTCTTACAAAGCACACAAAAAACGTAAGAATAAGAAACACCCATGTATAAATTATTGAAATCTCACAAGTGGGACGTGGCATTAAGAGCCCCTTTAACAATCGTTAACGGTTCGTTTACTCACAAAATGCCAAAAGGCTCGTTTTCACACCTAAATTCTGTACCATTTGGTAGCACGTCTGCTAATTGCCTCAATGGGAGGTGAGAATCCGCAGGATCGACCGAACCGGAATGCTCAATGCTTTGTTCAATACCTACGTCCAGTTCATTGATCAAAGGTTCTTTTACCTTTTGAGTGAGCCCTTCTTGTTTTGCTGTAAAAAGCAGCAGCGCTGTTTTAATTTATTAAGTTCGAACGACACCAAGAGAGCTCTGCAATTGTGATTTCACGAAGGTGAAATGCTTGCAAAAAGTACTGCAAGCTTTTAACGCTTAGGTAAGCAAGTATAATTTCGTCAAAATAATTTTATTTCTCCAAATCGACCTATGTATTTGGCTACGCAGAACTGTGCTAGCTGTGGTAGTTAAGTGTTCGCTCGGTAATTATCTTGATATTAGGTTTGGACTGGGGCCGAGCGCTTATCGGACGGATGTGCTGGGCGGAAGGCCAACAACTGGACGCTCTGACGGTATCACACGACTGACAAACACCAAATGAACCCGCTTCCATTTAACTCTGTGTGTGTTCTCATTCCATTTAACTACTTACCTAATTATTTAATTACATACTTGTCTCAAAAGGTTCATAACTTACCACTACATTTTAAAGAGAAGAACCGGGTTAAATTTCATGGGCTCTGCCTACCCCTTTTGGGAATACAGGTGTCAGTTTATGTATGTGTAAAAGTAGATAGAGTTTGGTAGGTAAATTGTGTTCGGTTAGATTAAGTACATTCATCATCATAGTTAGAACCAATCAACGAGTTTTAAAGTCATACAATTAATATTTGTCTGGATAAAATCCCTGAATACTTAGGCAGGCAGTCAAAAGCTTTGCTAATTATTATATAGTTTGAATATATTTGGACAAGTGAAATCATCAACCTGGATACTTCGATATCATCACAGAATGTCTCTGAAAGTAAAAAAAAACTTATTTTATCTAAACTTCAGGTAACTCACGACAATAACGTAGGTGACGTAGGTCACCATTAGGTGAGAGCAATTTTTTGTGCATTTTATAGGAACCCATCGACGATATGAAGCATGCAGTGTTAAGTCACGCGTGGTTATACGTAGAGAGCTTGTTGCCATAATAATGGCCAAAACAAAAAAGCGCATCCCGAAATGCCGTGTTATTTTTGTTGGTTAGTGCCCGATTCGGAGAACGGCACGAGCGGGCGCGGGCGGGAGCGGTCGTCGCCTCGCTCAGGGCCGCATTCCGGCCACTAGTTTTTTCACTGATTTGAAAAAGAGGGGTTACCCACTCTATTCGGTATGATTATTTCATGTAAGTACAACCATAGCAAATAGGAGCATATTTTTAACATTTGTATCATCATAAATAAATAAACAGATTTCCTCTTGCCATTTTGATATCGTACCTGGGTGGACTTTTAGCGTTTTCACTGAGATTTTTTTAATTTGCATATTACTTGTCTTGTATAGGTTCTTGTATGCCAAAATATTATATTATTTAAGGCAGTTTTGTTCATAGGTACGGTTGATTTCGTTAACCTAAATAAAATAGTAGGTACGGTGTAGGTAGGTAGTTGTAATTACTTAATCCGTGAGGTCCGAAAACTCTCTGTATGGATAGTTCGCGCTAACTATAAGCGCTATGGATGCTAACCTTAACTGACCATTTTACATTTTTGGACCTTATGATAATGCGTAAATATTATATATGTATACATTTTTAGTTTCACTTTGTCTGTCTGTCTATCACATCCCTCAATATAAAATAATATAAATATCTCAAGAACTAATTATGCTATCGATTTGAAATTTGGAACAGTTATAAAGAAGGGTAACCTAGATGCATAGAATATATTGTCTTTTTTTTCACTGAAAAATAGTTCAAAATTTTAAAGTCTAGTGAATATGTCAAGTGGGATGTCATATGAAGGGGCTTGAGTTGCACAATCTGAAACATTTTTTTTTTTAATTTTGTCATTTTGGAATTATGAGAGAAAATGTAAAAAAAAATACCGTTCTCCCCTTATCTTCGAAGTTTACCACGGAAAAAATATGAAATTATTAACGTTGATATCAATGTATATTTTACAGGAAAAATATTAATATAGCTCTATCTAGTTTTTCTTTTTTTTACCATCAAAAAACATTTCTATACTAAGTTTGTAATTTAATCACCTTTGCATGTATTTTTGTTTTTAAATTTCTGCGCTATTATTCTGAAAGTATGCACCTTCTTTCGAATAAAGAAAAAAAATTGAAATCGGTTTACGTGATAAAGAATTATCCTTGAAAAACCACCATACGTACTGAGTTATTTAGTCGCTCAAATTTGTAACAAAATTCGCCGATAGATGATGCTGTACAGATGTCGTTCAATTTCTACACCATGTTGTTTAGGTTTTCCTGAATTAATAAAGTTGAAATAGGTAGACATCTGTGTACGGAACCCTCGGTGCGCGAGTCGGACTCGCACTTGACCGGTTTTATTTAGTTTCTTTACTACTAGTACTACTCTACATAGGTACAACCTAGTGTTTTTTTAAATGTAAATAGAGAATAATTATGCATGCGGAATGAATTGATGAAGATGTCACTCATATGAATAGTAAACTATCAAATTATTATAAAAAACAGTAAATTCATAATTTTTATTATTGACTAAAAGTAAATTAAAAACCACCATCAGGATTCTTATGTATTACAAAAAAAAATATGACAGCAATGTATCTAGACACAATGTCTCACTACCAAAACAGCAAATTACTCTTTTTCCATACAATGGTAGTACGGGCGCATAGTATACTTATTAGTTATTAGTATGGGACGTTTTGAAGGGCTCGGATTTTATGCTGTACTTTGAAATCCATTTTGTCTTTTGTATTGTTCTAATTGTACTCGTTCTGTGTATACATTTGTTTCACTCTAAAACTGGTTCGAATAGCACCATGAAAAAAATAGATGCATATTCTCTATTATCGAATCAGTTACAATTCCCCGAAGTGCATATCTTAGTCTTAGACAATATTACTATTAACAATACCACATCGGAAACTTAACGCGCAGAGCGTATATTTTTGAAGAAAGCTCTCTCAGAGTGGGTCCCTGTGTAAGTAGGGTGCAGAGGCGGGGAGGCGGGGTGAGACGCGGCGCGCGGCGCGAGAGTGGCGCGGCGGCCGGCAGTGCAGTGAGCGGCGTGGAGGCCCGCACCTACTCACCCGGTCATGGCTCTGCGCTTGTTCGTCGCGTGCGCGCTCATTGCCGCCTGCGGCGCCGTGTACAACCGCGAACGCGATCGCCAGCGCAACGACCCGCGCCTCCTCGACCGAGCCTGCGAGCTCAGCTCCTGCTACCCTGCCACCGGCAACCTCCTCATCGGCCGTGAGGCGAGCCTCTTTGCCTCCTCTACGTGCGGCTCCCACAAACGAGAACGGTACTGCATTGTCTCGCATTTGGAGGATCCGAAAAAGTGTTTTTGGTGCGACTCCAGTAACAACACCGTCAACCGACCCGACCTGAACCATAGGATAGAGCACATCATCTATAAATATTTTCCCGGAACGCGTACTAAGTCGTGGTGGCAATCCGAAAATGGCAAAGAAAATGTTACGATCCAATTGAATATGGAAGCGGAATTTCATCTCACCCATATAATCATAACATTCAAAACGTTTCTCCCTAAGGCTATGTTAGTGGAGAGGTCATCCGATGGTGGCAAAACATGGAGTGTGTATCGTTATTTTGCATACAATTGTGCCGAAGCTTTCCCTGGAGTTCCGGAGAAAACGCAGCGCTCTTTGACGGAAGTTGTTTGTGAATCTCACTATTCTGGAGTCGAGCCGTCAACAGAGGGTGCTGTTATCTTCAGAGTAATACCGCCGGACATTAATATCACCAACCCTTATTCTGAAGAGGTTCAAAATTTGTTACGTATGACTAATCTGCGAATCAACTTCACCAAACTACACACCCTCGGAGATGACTTATTGGATAATAGACGTGAAATTCAGGAAAAATATTACTATGCCATTTACGAAATGACAGTGCGTGGTTCTTGCTCTTGTTATGGTCATGCATCGAGGTGTTTGCCAATGCCGGGCGTCAACTCAAAGGGCAACATGGTACACGGTCGTTGCGAGTGTACCCATAACACGAATGGACTCAATTGTGAATATTGTGACGATTTCTATAACGACTTACCTTGGCAACCGGCCGTCGGAAAGCAATCGAACCCATGTAAGAGATGCACTTGTAACAATCATGCTACAAAATGTCATTTTGATGCCGCGGTTTATAATAAAACAGGCAAAATAAGTGGCGGAGTTTGTGATAATTGTCAGCATAACACTATGGGTATAAATTGTGAACGTTGTCGACCGAAATTTTATCAAGATCCTAATTTAAATATCCAAGATCCTGACGTATGTAAACCGTGTGACTGTGATCCCCAAGGTGTTACGGATCAGGAGACTTTGTGCGATGAAGAAACAGACGTTGCCAACAACAAGACTGCCGGTCGTTGCCTATGCAAAACAAACATGGATGGCCCAAGATGTGACAGGTGCCGCGATGGATACTGGAATTTCGACCTTGCTAACCCCGACGGCTGTGAAGAGTGCACTTGTGATAGATTAGGAACGATCAACGAACGAGGTTGCGACCCCGCTTCTGGTATTTGCTTCTGCAAACGTCATGTAACGGGAAGAAATTGTGATCAGTGTCTTCCAGAGTTTTACGGCTTGTCAGATTCCGATGATGGATGTACGCCTTGTGATTGTGATCCCGGTGGTGCTTTGGACAGAGAATGTGATGTGATAACAGGTCAGTGTAAATGCCGCCCGAATGTGATTGGCCGTCGGTGTGATCAACCGATTCAAAACTTTTTCGTTGGAGCTCTAGACTCTATAGTAATTGAAGCAGAGTCGAGTCAGTGTGATTCACAAATAGACGATAATGCTATACAAAGTCAACTGTGTCATGTAGTTATAAGAGAGAACTATCCAGATGGGAGAAAGAAACCGTGGACTGGACCTGGTTTCATGAAACTTCCAGAGGGCAGTACATTAGTGTTTAATGTAAATAATTTGAAAACTAGCATGAATTACAATATTCTAGTAAGATATGAACCTCAGGCAAACGTTAATTGGGAAGAGGCTACTGTTTTTGTCAAAAGACTGCTTCCAATAGATCCAGATTCTGCCTGTGCTAATGTTCGTCCGGAGGAAGACACCATTCATACAGTTCTACCCGGTAACGATCGTAGTGTTTTAATACAACCCGCCGTTTGCTTAGAAAAGGATAAAAATACAGAAATTCGTATATATCTAGGTCGACAAAATGGCCATACGTCGAATTCTAGAGCGACTGTTCTAATAGACTCTATAGCCCTTGTTCCGTCATTTGACGATATACCGTTCCTTAAAAATGGAAGTATTTATCGTGACGAGTTTGATCGCAACAATTGCGGTGACCCATACTATTATAGTTTACATAGAGAAAACATTCTGGAAATCTGTAAAAAGCATCACATTAGTATTGGATATATTATCAGAAACGGGTCTGCTCCGTGTCAGTGTGACCCAACAGGATCCATAAGTCATCAATGTGACCCATACGCAGGCGACTGTCAATGTGTCGAAAATATTGTAGGCGCTCGATGCGACCGGTGTGCTCCTGGCACGTATGGATTTAGCAAATTTGGCTGTAAACGTTGCGATTGTAACAGTATTGGCTCACTTGATAATTTTTGCGATGTTTCAAGTGGTCAATGCAAATGTAGGGCTAACACATATGGCCGTGCATGTGACTTGTGCCAACCTGGTTATTTCAACTTCCCCAACTGCCAACAATGTGATTGTAACGGACACGCGGTTGAGTGTGACGACAAAACTGGTGCGTGTTATGATTGCAAGGACTATACCGAGGGCCACAGATGTGAAAGATGCGTGGAAGGATATTACGGAGATCCTCGTCTTGGTATTGATATAGCTTGTCGTCCTTGTCCATGTCCTGGAGTGAAAGGTGATCCTTCTAAGAGTAGTCATGCCGACAGCTGTGGATTAGACCCAGAGACAAAAGACGTCATCTGTGACTGCAAAGAGGGCTATTCTGGACCACTCTGCGATTTATGCGATGACAATTATTATGGAGATCCTGTCCATGGCACATGTGAAATATGTGACTGTAACAATAATTTGGACTTGACAAAACCAGGTAATTGTGACCCTGCTACTGGTAAATGTTTGAAATGCTTACATAACACTGCTGGAGATCATTGCGAAGTGTGCCAAGAAGGTTATTACGGTAATGCTTTAGAACAAGCTTGCTACAAGTGCAACTGTTCTGTTCTTGGTACAAATTTCACCAAAGGTAACTGTGATAGTGTAACTGGACAATGCCATTGCCATAAAAATGTTATGGGTATCAATTGCGACAAATGTACAGAAAATCATTGGAGGATTGCTGTAGGTACAGGATGTGACCCTTGCGACTGCGATCCCAATGGTTCCGTCTCGCCTCAGTGTAACCCCTACATTGGAAAATGTGAATGTAAACCAGGACATGGAGGCAGACAGTGCGATCAGTGTCAAGAGAATCATTGGGGTGATCCAGACATTGAATGCCATGAATGTGAATGTGAATTAAGAGGAGCTGTATCAGAGCAATGTATGCGAGATAATGGATCATGTGTATGTAGGCCTGGTATTGGTGGATACAAATGCGACTTATGTGCTAGAGGCTATCTTGGACAAGCACCTGATTGTTATGCATGTGGTGAATGTTTCGATAACTGGGATGAAATTATAAATGACTTACAGACTCAAACTGAACACGCAATCGCAAATGCAAGTAAAATAAAAGTAGTGGGTGCGACTGGTGCGTACACAAGAGATTTTGAAGAAATGACGAAAAAACTGTCGGAAGTAGAAGGTCTACTCGATAGCTCTAAGCTTGGACAGGCAACAGTTAAAGAACTTTTATCTAATGTAACTTATCTACAAAACAAACTGGCTGAAGCAGAAAAGAAAGTTCTAGATACTCGGAATAATCTTAATAATATCACATCCACAATCAATCTCGGTAATGTGACCCTTGACGGTCTCAGATTGAGTATTGATAATTTAAAAGCAAAAACGTTAGATTTGAGTAACAATGCCACAAAGTTACAAGAAGCTAACCTGGAAGGTGCTCTTAATTTAACCCGTGAAGCTAAACAAAGGGCCAATAAAGCTGCAGATGATGCGGAAGGGGTACAGGTAATAATTGCTAATACTGACAGACAAATTAAAAACACAGACCGATTACTGGAAATGAAGTATGCCAACTTTAACAGTACTCAAACAGAAAATGGCAAAAAACTATCTGACCTCAAAGAGCAATTAAGATTATTGGATTCTCAGTTCCCGAAACTAAACGAAAAGATGTGTGGGCAAGAGACTGACAGCTGCGATATTTGTGGGGGTGCAGGATGTGGAAAATGTGGCGGCATATCTTGCGATCAAGGTGCCGTTACTAAAGCGGAACAAGCTTTAGACTTCGCTAATAAAACTGCTCATCGAATCAAAGAACATGAACTTACGGCTGAAGACTTATTTAGATCAATAACGCAAGTGAAGCAAGACACTGTTTCAGTGCGTGCTCGCGCTAAAGACTTGTTTGAACAAGCTGATGAATTCAAATCATATGCAGAAAGAGTTACAAATGAAAGTCAAGATTTGTCTGCAGAGTTGAGAGAGTTTTTGTCCAATACTTCCAATACACCAGCTGATGTAAGAACCTTAGCCGACGATATACTGAAGTTATCGATTAGTGTCGAACCACAGGAAATTACAAACTTATCGCAGAGCATTAACTCTACTGTATCACAGCTTACCAATATTGAAAATATAATAACTGAAACGAAACCAGACTTGGAAAGAGCCAAGGCCCTGAATCAAAATGCAACTGCCGTGCATAAATGGGCTAATCAAACATTAGAAATGGCAAACAAAGTGCTGACTGCTTTAGATGAAGCACAAGCTGCTCAAGATGCAGCTGAAGACGCCATTGACAAAGCAAATACCGATATTCAGGCTGCAAAAGCCGATTTGGTTCCTATTGCTACTGAAACTGAACTGGCTCAGAAAAAAGCAAACGAAACCAAGAAGGAAGTAGAAGGGTTACATTCCAGACTGTCTGATTTACAGAAAAATGTTCTTAAAATTGAAAGTGATGCCGATCAAGTGAAACAGGAAGCTAATGACGTCGTTAATGGTGCTGAAAGGGCTGAAGAGAAAGCTCGCCAACTCAGAGAAGAGTTTAAACAAACCAACTCGTCTCTCACAGAACGCGCAAGTAAAACTAAAAATTCAAGAGAGCGAGCACAGCTGTTGCTAGATCGAGCGAATAAGCTAGCTAGTCAAACTCAAAACCAACTCCAACTACTTGCCACCATGGAAGAGTTGTACAATGCCAATAACGAAGAGCTAAACAATTTAGAATCACAAATAGCCGAATTGAATATACAAATGAATTATTACCTCACAGAAATTACAAGGAAGTCGGGCGAATACAGGTCTTGCACAACATAAGCTCCTAACCTATCTTGATTGTTTGAATTGAATGAAATGTAGGGTTTCTCAATTATAATATCTTTTCCAAGAGTGCCATAAAACTGTATATGACAGTGTTAGTCATTGTTCTTTAGGAGTGTAGTTAGACTACAGTCTTGTCCATGTTATGTTCAGTGTGTGTGACTAGTTATAAACATAATTATTATGAAGTTAGATAGATGAGAATTATGTTACAGTTAAATATTATAAAGTGTGACTGTCGTTTTACTCGACAATAGTATACATATGTATTTAGAAGCAAGGAAGGTTGCGCTGCGTATATTTAAGTAATTAAGTAGCAAGTTACCTCAACAGTTTAATTATATAAAGGTACATCCATTTTTTTACCAGATCATTGTTCTAACCAGTTGTCTATATTTTTTCAGAAATCATTTTTTTGCTTAAAAATCTATAAAAATTGAGGCTACTTGTCATTACTATTCCAAAGAAAATATTAAGTTTTCGTAGGGCTATGTCTGTTCATACACAAATATAATTTAGCACGTACACCTACATTGTATTTTTTTATTTTTTATTATAATTTCGGTGCCCTTCTTAGTTTTAGGTAACTTATATTATACCTGTTCTGCCGTTTCATGTTTAGCTATAACTATAGAATCTGTGTGTTTTGTTAATACTAGTTGGATTGTAGCTAATAGATACCTAGCCTGGTAGAATATTAAACCAATCATTGTAACACTGTCATTTTGTATTTATAAGTAATGCATTTATTCGTTATGTTCGACTCAGATAAGGTTGCGCAGTGTAGTTTATGTCTGACACATTGCATTTGAGGTTAGCAGCCTATTCCTATTTCTGTTATGTTTGTAACATACGAGGCACTAATACTTAAACTATAAAATGTATATTGTAAAGTGATGTTAATAAAATATTTTCTAAGAACTATTGTTTCTGTTCATCTTTGACCCATTTGGTCCTGCTGCATAAGACAGAGGGCCTTATTTATAATTTGCGCAATAAAAGTAAACGTGTCAAAAAATCGTCATGAAACAATGAAGCGCTAGGGGCCGCTTCATTATGATTTTAAATATCATAAGATGCATAAGGCAAGGTATACAACACAATACAAATACTCTTTATTGCATACCTCAATAAAAAATCTAGAAACATAACATAGGTATTATAGTAATCACCAGTTATACATTTTATACAGGGTGTAAAATAGTGGCAAATTTTAGCTCATGCTTTGGTGACAAACAGATTTTGAATATTAACCATTAATTAGATTTTATGTAGGTACTTGATAACGAGGTACCTAGTGGACAATTTTAAAGTGCTAAGGTTGTCCCCTTCATTCAAAAGAAAACATAGGTATGTAAAGCAAATAGGCCCTACGGAAGAGCAGCGCCGGCTGTAATGCCGGCATAATGCTGAGTTGGGTCTAGGTATTATGCTTCCGTCCTACTTTTATGTATTGTTTGTTACGAATAAACGTTTGAATCTGAATCAAAACGTTAACTAGTTTCGGTATGTATTCGACATTTTTGCCGAACACTGGCGCTGCATATCAAACTAGCTAGTTAAAGCCGTGCAACGAGAAATATCGCGTTCTTTGAAACACTGTTCTGCCTAGACGAGAAAACAATAAGGATTGATTTTCAGATATATGATTCTTGACTATATGACTGTTTCTGTCTATAGCCGAAACATGATTGCTTAAAACTCTCTCTATAGAAAAAATGCAAAGTTGAGTCTTTATTTTTCTTTTTTTACTCAGCTTACTAAAACAACGCATTATTAAACGACACGATTAAGTTAAAATATTTATCTAAATTTGTCTAAAAAAAGCCTTTCCCGAAGACTGTTCCATCTTAATCTTAATAAAACTTTGAATCGATATCTATAAATATTTAAATAAAATAGATCAAAATATTTTAATTTCTATCTTGTTTGAATTCAATTAATTTTTGTAAATAATACTTAGCAGATTAGTTCAAGAAAGTTTTTGGTCTGTCTTGCAATTAACTGTTGAACTTGCTATCGGTACGAAAAAGAATAGTAATTTCAAACTCCGCTGTCATTACATGACATTTTGTTGTGTGCGTGACCTCAACTCTGGTCGCGCTACATATACCTATATCCACTCAAAAAGCTATCGGAATTCGAGTTATGTCAGAATTTAATAGAGGTCAAATTAGTATATATAATTTTGAGTACATCCACCTTTACCTACACGGACACATTTTATTAAATTGTATGTTTTTTTCTAAATGGTCTGTTAATATAATCAAGTACGTTGATGCAATAGAATTGCGAACGCATTACTCAGCCATGCAAGTATGGTTTTTACAGATGGTTGTACCTAGAACCAATTTTGTCTAATGACGAAGGCGAACTGGGCGTTAAGTTCCGGAAAGTGGATCAGGGGTTCAGACAGGTCACCCGCATCTTCGAGGCGGATCCTAGACTGTCGGTGTTGCTGCAGTCGGCACGTCTACAATCTATGCTGGATTCTATCTCTGAGCAATTGCTGGCTTGTCAATCTGCTCTCAAACAGTATATAGACGTAAGTAATATATTTAAGGGTCGATCACACCGCTACTTAAAATACGCTGACGGTGCTTTAACGCAATGATGAGAGGGGTAGACTTATGAGTTAAAAACGTCACGCATAAGGCACGTCACTGCGATTCCGTACCGTCACCGTATTTTGAGCAGCGGTGTGGGCGAAACTTTAGTCGGCATGTGTAGCTATAGGCCTACCATGTAACACCGTGTTTGCACGGCACGCGTATAAAGAGGTAGTACCAAAGGGTAGCGGCCGGGGAATGGGCGGCACGGACCGGCCCTGCTCCCCCGTCGCTACCCTTTTCACGCCACGTCACGTCGGAGTAAAACGGCACTATAATATATTGTGTTGTGCGTGAACACAAATTCTAGTTCTAACTTAGACGGTTATATTTTCTATCCAAAACACCTACAAATTGCTTACGCCGGTTTCATTGAACATGACTGACGCAGCAGTGTTTTGCCGCGCGTTGGCTATTTCAGTATTTTAATGACATGCTGCTTGGTTTTTATTATTTGGTTGCTCATCAGAATCGGATGTAGGTACAGGGATTTTATAGTCTATGTTAACTCTATATTTATACGATCATCCTACGATACGGTTAATGTTTTTAGGAAAAACGTAATACCTTCCCAAGGTTATATTTTCTGAGCGATGATGATTTGTTGGAGTTGCTTGGGCAAGCACGTGCCGGCGCCGAAGGCAGGGAAGCTGTCATGCAAACACATCTGAAGAAATTGTTCCCGGGAACAACTGGAGTGCGACTGGGACCCGGAAACATGTCAATTACGGCTTTGTGCAGTCATTACGGTGAAATGTTTCAGCTCGACCACCCGGTCGACATAGACTGTCCTGTTGAGGTACTTAATTTCGTAATTGTTTTATATTCTGGAATGACTGGAATTTCCTTAGAAAGCGAATAAATGTACATTAACAACAGTTATATTTACGGCCCGTAAATAACGGGTAATGTGCAGATATTATTTCTTATTTTTCAGTATATTTACTTCAAAACCAAAATTAGTCTGTATCTTTAACTTCTAGGAACAAGACGGACTTTTTCAGTCTTTGCCTGACCCATGACTACGACGAGTGTTCAATAAGTAATGAGAATGATATATAATCTCTTAAGTGAGAAAATGTAAAAAATATTGGCCAGTATAGCCAATATTATTGAAACAGTAAATAAGTAAAAAATAAATGTTTGATAGTCCTTTGTTTTTTTTTAAACGAATAGGTACATTTATTTGTTCTGGAGCGAATTGTCAAATATGGAGAAAATTCAAGTTCAAGCGGTAATTAAATTGCTGCGCTTGAAAAATTTTACCAAAGAACAGGTTCGTTTAGACTTGCAAGTAACATTAGGGCTTTGTGCACCTTCTTACTCTACGATTGCACGGTGGTAGGCGAAGTTTAAGAGAGGGAGAACTTGCACTGAGGACGACCCGGGGCTCGGGGCACCTAACTTCAGCAGTAACCGATCAAGTGATAACAAAAATTTTGAAATTTACTTTAACGGGTCGCAGTGTGAAGATTTTTTGAAGGTTAAAGGAGGATAAAGATATTTTTAGAATGAAATTTTATATTTAGATAAACAATATTGTAAGTATATACTCCTAAAAGATGACTATAATGAAAACTAAAATAGATTTTATTAAAAAATACCTGCGTCATTATCATTCTCATTACTTATTGAACACCCTTCGTATGTTATCAATTAGTAAGCATTTTTATTTAATTTCTTGCAGGTTTGGCTGAAAAATCTTGAAACTGAAATGCGTTCATCTCTAAAGAATATGATTTTAAAATGCCTAGTATCGAGTTCTCTACAAGAGCAGGATCCATTTACGCTCCCAACCCAAATACTCTGCCTGGCGCAGAATGTCCGTTTTACGGAACAGGCTGAAAAAGCAATCAGTTCCAAGGACCTTCATAAATTAATTGCTAATATTGAGAAAGAGAGTTCAAACTATGCTGCAGCAGAAGTCGATAATGATAGCGAGACGCAGAAACGGCAAGCACTACTTTTACAGTGCGCCTATTACATGAACGTTGTTCGTACCTTGATCGACAATAATGTTGTAACGACTAGCGATTGGCTTTGGCAGAAGCAGCTCAGGTACCTACCATGAAAAGGACTTAGATTAAAGAAATTAAAATCATTTTAACATTTTGGCATCTAATTGCATTTCTTTATCTCGGGTGTTTTTTAAAACGAAGAAAATTCAACTCTTATTTCCTAAATTATTTGATTCGAATTTCGATGTCATTTTATATTGTATCTATAGTGGGCCTTAGGATAAATTTCATAGTTAACATAGGTATTCGCCAATATTGCATAGCCTGTAGGAAACTGAAAACGCTTTTTTAATACAGTTGCTCAAAAAGTGGTACTTTATGTAGCTGTATATCGTTCGCAAAGTTGGATTTCGCGCACTAGTGCTTTTTACTTTGCCAATTTTTTAAAATTTCTTGTTGGTCCAATCCAAACATCCAACAAAAGAGTATTAGGTTCAATCAGTTTACTCATTTATTTAATAAAGCATTTGCCATTAAAACTATACTTCTATTATATTCAAAACATTAAAATTGCATACTAAACAGGTTAAAGGGTTATTATCTTATACTAAAAAATCTAAAACTGTTTTCAAAAAGTTATCTGATTAAGTAGACCTATGACCGGAAACGAGTATTACGCGAGACCTAAGATTATGCAGGACCGCCGCGACGGATGAATGAACGCTTGTTTTTTTTTCGCCAAAACATACATTTATTTACCAGAAAATCAAATATAAATTAATTATAACATTAACAATAACTGTTTTTTTCATGTATAAATGTAATTAAACTATCACATGACATAACATGTCTAGCAAAATAGTTTTGGTTTTGGCTGAATGCTGACAACCATGGCTTGTTGAAAAAAGACTATCAATTAAAAGTTAAACCGACTTTTTAATTCCCGCCTCTTTCATTCATAATATCACGAATTAATTTTGTAATGACGTGTTTTAGTAATACTTTTGTGATATGTGCGATTTATACGATTGTTAAATAAAATGTGTGAAAACTACGCCAGATGTAGACCAGGTACATGCAAAGCCCACAATGGCAAGAAAATACATTACTGTTTTATTTAGTTTTGTTTCTTTGATATTTTTTCGCAACTGTATTAAAAAACGTCGGGACTCGTGCGAAATGACAAACCTTCCGCACTTGCATCAAAATGTACTATTATTTCAGATTCTACATCAGCTCCAAAGATGTGATAGCTAAAATGGGTTTAGCACAGATTTCGTACTCGTATGAATATCTTGGGGTCAATACGGGCCAGTTTGTTCGAACTGAATTAGCTGACGAGTGCTTTTTGATACTGACTCAGGTAAGTAAACAAACACCGATTGCTGATATATTAGATTATGTCATACTGCTAGAGCGGAAGGAGCGATCGCAGTAGACGTTTGGTGACTTGGGGCGCCTAAGTGCCGAATGAGAAAAAAACCACGCAGGTATGTGTCGGATTCCGCACATCTAGGGTTCCGAACCAACCGTAAAATTATGTTGGATTTAATTGGAAAAATAAGGAAATTCCAATGAAAAAATTGAATTGACAATATTTCATATTTTCAACTACTTAATTTTATGAACTAGTTAGAAAATAGGTGAAATTTTAAGGAGCCCGTGTTTTTTATTTTTCACGAAAACTGCATTTTTCATACAAAAAAAGCATTTTGAAAAATTGGTCATTCCAAAAGGGCGTAAGTAAAAAATGACGTCATATACACAACAAGAATCCCACCAAGAATCCAGATCCGCAATTAAAAAAAAACGATATCTGACAATAATTGACACTGACCGTAGTGACATTTGAGACTATCTTGTTATAGTTGTTTTTTTCGTTAGCGGTTTGAAAATTTTAAATATTCGTAATGAAAACGTTTAAAATTATGGTATTACGTAGTAAAAGCTAGTCCGATTCCAAAAACAATCGAAAACACGTTCTGAAATGCAATTTCTACTGAAGATGAAGATCATTGAATGTAAGTACTCTCTATTTTTATTTGCTTTAAATATCGATTTCGGCACACAACCACCACACAACAAATATCTTCACCTCAATAACACTAAGTATTGTAGATATATAACTGATTATTATGTATTGTTTCAGTTGGAAGAGCGTTTTGGGAGGTGATGAATGCGACAACTAACCAATGCAAAACTCAAGCTCCGCTTTCTAATTTTCAAGACATCTTTATGTGAAACATCGATCTTCTCAATGGAGAATTACAGGATTAAACGAACTTACCTGAAGTGAAGTTCTATCCTGACGGAAAGGATACATTGAATAACAGAAGAAAACCCTTCTTATTTAGGTTCTGTTTGTAGAAGTTTATATAAACTATTTTTGTATAAATTATTTTCATAAAGCTAGCTATTAGCTTCCCCCAACGGGAGTAGTGTTTAAAGTCATAGAACAAAATTGTATGTTTATAAGGATTTATGATTACTCTTATTAGTGTCAGAAAATTAGTAGGATGCAGATCTGACTTAGATTTTATATTCCAACGGAATAAGTGCCACAATCATAATGTGTTCTTTCGTACACTCTAGTAAGTTTTGTTACACAAATCATGGAAAACCATGATACAAGCTTTAAAAATCAAACGATACGGGTAAGAACCTTGTATTGGAGGTTATAACAGAAATATTAATTAACACTCTATATTTCTGCATTATCTCGAAGAGACTTAGTCTTTTCCAATGGAAAAACGCCATAATATGACCTAGTGTATAAAAAATCATGGTTATCAAAACTTGAAAACCGGGTATAAGACATTTAGACTGTTTGTGAAAGCATCAGTGAATAACATCAAAATGCAGCTTATTTCAAAGAGATCCTTTCTCCCAACGGGGAAAGGCGACATAATATAACATATTATGTAGTAATAGTGGCATTTCATGTAAATAAAGAAGTGTTTTTGTCGTAACTTACGAGCTGAAGCCCTTTTCAAATTTTACGATTTTCACGTATAAATATCGTGATTCCTAACATCCTTTCACTCTTTTGCTTCTATATATTCATTTGGGTGTGTGAGATGTTGCTGAAACATGAAATTTCACTGAAAAAAAAACACTTTTCCCTAAGCGACGTAACGTTTCGTTTCGGCGCGGAAACTTCCAATGACTTTGACATCTGTAGTGTTGACAGGTGCTGTTTATTTTTTTTTATCTAGGGGCTATGAAAATCGCGGCGTTTAGGCAATGGTAACTCCCGTCTCTCAAGTTAATATACCACGGACTTAATACGAATATAATTGATACTTGACAATTCCTAGGAAGCAAAAACTGCCCTATATGTATGTCAAGGTGTGCAGTGCTCATCTGACGTGACACTTACACTTACTTTAGATGATGCTGCATTTGTGGCCTGTGATTTGATAAGTTTACAATCACCGATAATAAAGAGTATATAAGATTGCTTATTGTTTCACTTGACAAACTGGCTAAGTGCATGACCTTTTATGACTTGGGGCAGATGATAATATATACTTGTCAATGTGCCTCCCTGTGGCTTTAACAGATCTGTTCTCGTATCTGTTACACTCCATATTATTATTATTACATTAATTGTACACAATGCTGATTTCGTGAGGAGTTTTACAAATTGGGGTGAAGAGGAGGGAGGAGTACAATTGTAATAAAACCAGTCATTAAAAATGTTACTATTTCTTCTCTTTATTTCTTTGTGCACATACAAAAAACAATCCTAAATATTTAAATTACATACTCGTACAAGCGAGACATGTGACAAGAGTGATGGCATTAATCGGATAGTCATTTCATCTTCGTCAATATATGCACAATAGGTTTTGTGCGAATGCTCTGTTCTGAAGTAATTCGGCATTGCACTATGCATTTTCCTACGTCTCGTATGACTTCCACATACCCTACAGCGTTGCCGGTATAGGATGTTCGTATTTGAGTCGGAATATGCTTATCACTTGCCGATGTGTACTCCACCATCATCTAGCTATCCACATGGGGCAGATTCGTGCTGTTAGCCTAAGAAAAACCTTTTGAAATCTTCATTGGCCCAGTAAAGAAAAATCGGAGTCCGGTTCTAATATGCCAAGTGCGTAATTGTTGGAAGATGTATCGGAGTTCAGTAGGACAGTGTTTTGTGACCCTTTAAAACGTGCGAATTAAGCAGTGACAAAATTATAAGCGTCGTGAAAAGAACCGAAAATCCAATAAATAAGTTGTGACAGTTGACAAAACAAATCAACGTCAAAAATGAATGTCGTAAGTTTGATAACCGGATACAACTAACATTTTTATCGTATCACAACTAAGGTCTCTCTCTATAGTGCAGATAAAGTGACGTCACCTTCCGGTTTACACTTTTTCGCGATTTTTTCCAAAATTAATGGCGAAAAAAATCCGAAAATATTTTTTTTGTGTACTTAACATGTTTCTACCGAAATGGTTTTCGAATTAAGACTTTTGAAAATTATGAAATATTGTCAATTATTAATATTCTTATCCTTAAAAATATTTTTAAAATTTTATTGACTATTTATGTTTGGTTTACTGATATAAAATGATAGACGATACCAGTATTTGAAACCATATTTATTTTCCAGTTTTTGACATAAAAATGGCAAAAAATACATAGACAATAATCATAAAAAACATAAAGGTTATATATGCTCAGTCATCCACATCCTCTCTCTTTTTATAAACGAACAACCTTTTTTAAGGGGCGACGTAACGTCCTTACATCAACAATTCAACAACTCTTAAGGATATGAAGAGCAGCAAATATTTTCAATGGAGACCTCAGATCAAGTAATGTTATGTCATGTGTGCCTCTCATTAAGTATTTTGAAGCAAAAACTTAATTTTGAACTATCGTTCAAACTTCAAATCTCGAAATCTGATGAAAGAAGTACCAAATAAGAAATAGTTATTTATTATACAAGGGTGCAACGTTGTATTTTAACTGTGAGTGTGGAATTGAAAGACGAGTTAGCGAAGAATCCTGAGCGTAGCGAGTGTTGCAAGACACGAGGCGTAAAATAACTTTGCAACCGTATAATAACACAAATCTTTTCATCTCGCTCGAGCGAGGATTTTTTTCTCCTCATTTTAGCGTTATTCCAGTACAGTTGCATCCTAAATATAGTTGGATGCCCGGGGTCTACTATACCTAATCCCCAGATTTGGCGTAGGTACTAGTTTTTGAACACAACAGCACAATATAAAATTACTGTTGCTGGACTGTCTGGATGGGCCTTTACATGTTATTATGTTTAAAAAAGTTAAAAATAGCACGTTTGTATTTGAAATATTCTTTGCACTCTTGTAGATAAAATGCAGTTTTGCTATCTGTTTTTAAAGAAAAAAAAAGGGCTTTCCGAGCTAGTGAGTGAAAAGATTTTTCCCTGTCAAAGTCGACGATGACCTAAGATTAAATTTCTCCTGACCAGTGAAAGGGGGGTTTTTCCACTAAAGCTAATATTTCTTGTTTTCAGTCATTGCATCTCGGTTTGATGGGAAACCCATTCGGACCAGCCGGTACGGGTAAAACTGAATCCGTTAAAGCGCTGGGTGGACTTGTTGGGCGATTGGTTTTGGTTTTCAATTGTGATGAGGTACGTAGTTAATAATTATGATATATTTATATTTAGAAATATAATTTGACAGCATTACAGCATCTGCCATTACGCTCGTAAACGTATACTATCTAAACATAGGTACATATATAAAAAATACATAAAGCAACAAATAACAGAATTTCTTTCACGTGATCGTTTAAATACATGGAGAAGTTTGCTCCACTTGCAGACAAATAAATCGCAATCGTGCGGTGCAAGGTGCAAGTAATAATGCAATCAAACATGCAATGAAATATTGAGGTAATGTTCCTTATAACAAAATAGGCTGCGAAGTGTCACGTTTCGGGTGCGGCTAGACGAGGCCTTTAAAGGAAAGCATACAAAGTTGGAGGCCTAGGCCTGCAAGATACTCTTTTTTAATTTCCATTCCACATTTATTTGTGACACAGCATCACGGTGTTCAGCCATAAGCAATTATTTGCTTTTTGGTTCGTCATGACATTCTGCCACTACGATTATTTAAAAAAATAAATAATCGATGTTTACTATATTTTGCTGTTTTATTTATATAAAATCGACATGAACATAATAAAGAACACATTACTAACGCAGTCCAATAACTTTACAATACAATACAATACAAATACTCTTTATTGCACACCTCAATCAAAGGATACAGTACAGTACAAAAAACACAATGAGAAGAGGCAAACAACAGGCGGTCTTATCGCTAAAGAGCGATTTCTTCCAGACAACCTTAGGGTAGCGGAAATCTAAACAGAACGATTCATAGCAGGTGGTGCAGAATTAATACATATGAAGCCTACTAATAATTACAACAATTACATTTAATTAAGGATAAATAAACATACATAAATATAGTATAAAAATATACGTACATAAACATATACAAACATATAGTCAGCCACATAGTCTAAAGGAGTTAAGTCCTTAAGTGTGTCATGAGAGAGACAAATAGTGATCTTTAAGCTGTTTTTTGAAGACAGCAAGAGATTCAGCACGCCTCAAATCAGGAGATAAAGAATTCCAAAGCCGAATAGCTCGAAAAGTGAAAGAAGAATTATAAAATTTTGATGAGGAAGATGGAACAGTGAGAAGCAAGTTTCGGGAGGACCTAACGGAACGAAGATAAGTAAAACGCTCTTTGAGATAGCGTGGACTAACGTGTAGCGTGTAACTTTAATTGCAAGTGTAATTACAAAAATACCCATTTAAAATATTTCCTCTAAATGTTAGCGGTAAAAATGTCTACTCAAACCGTGAAGGTATATTTAAATCATATTGGAGGCAAAAATGAATTTGTTACCTATTTAAATATTAGTTCCAACGCCGGTGACAACAGCGAAGAAGAAATAGTAAAATATATGTTAGTTATAGTTATATTTTTGTCTTAATATTTACCTTTAGTTTCTTTAGAAATTAAAGTTTGATTTCTTAGAGTTTTTTTTTAATTTATTTCATTGCATGTTTGAGAAAATTACTATACGTACCTAGGCGTGAAAAGGGGTTGCCAATCTCGTAACTAGGTATATCGTCTATATGTACTCGGCCGGCAACCCCTTACTTCCCGGCCTCTGTAGTAATGTACTATTATTTGATGATGACCATGAAATAGTAGATTGTTAACTAAGGGTTGAAAATGTTTTAGAGTGAAGATAATGTTTCGTTTACTAATGACAATAAAACTGAGTATTTTCAAAGTTATTGGAGGTGGTTGTAAGATCTCTATATTATACAATAACATTTTTCACTTTGACATTTGACACTAAACAATAAAGCTCCATAATAATGGATATGAAAACGTCACTCATTTAATACAATCATTGATTGACAGTTCGGATGCCATCGTATTCCTATTGAGATCCGAATTTTCCCGAAGAAAAATCATTCTATAGGCAAACCCCCCGTTTTAGGCCATGGATGCAGAGTGTATGGGGCGGCTACTCACCGGCCTAGCGCTGTGCGGGGCGTGGGGCTGCTTCGACGAGTTCAACCGGCTGTCGGCCGACACGCTCGCCAACGTGTCGCACCAGCTCGCCTCGCTGCTAGCCGCTATGCGGAACAGCGGGCAGGCCACGGCGCTGCTAAACGGGAATCAAGTGCGTTGATACAATAGAATTGACACAATTTGATTTGATGATACAATTGACAAGATTTCATATTTTCAACTACTTAATTTTATGAACTAGTTAGAAAATAGGTGAAAAATTAAGGTAAGGAACCCGTGTTTTTTCTTTTTCACGAAAACTGCATTTTTCATACAAAAAGAGCATTTTGAAAAATAGGTCATTCCAAAGGGCGTAAGTAAAATATGACGTCATACTCCTAACAAGAATCCCACCAAGAATCCAGATCCCTAATAAATAAAAAAACGATATCTGACAATAATTGACACTGACCGTAGTGACAGTTTGAGACTTGTTATAGTTGTTATTTTCGTTAACGGTTTGAGAATTTTAAATATTCGTGATAAAAACGTTTAAAATTATGGTATTAAGTAGTAAAAGCTTGTTCGATTCTAGAAACAAATAGTAAACATGTTCTGAAATGCAATTTCTACTGAAGATGAAGATCATTGAATGTAAGTACTCTCTATTTTTATTTGCTTTAAAAAACGATCTCGGCACACAACAAATAACTTTACGTCAATAACACGAAGTATTGTAGAAATACAACTGATTATTATGTACTGTTTCAGTTGGAAGAGCATTTTGGAAGGCGATGCAAGCGACAACTAACCAATGTAAAACTCAAGCTTCGCTTTCCAATATTCAGGACACCTTTATGTGAAACATCGATCTTCTCAATGGAGAATTGATACTTGATACTTCCTAGGAAGCAAAAACTGACCTACATGTATGTTAAGGTGTGCAGTGCTCATCTGAAGTGACACTTACACATACTTTAGATGATGCTGCACTTGTGACCTGTGGTTTGATAAATTTACAATCACCGATAATAAAGATTATATAAGATTGCTTTATGTTTCACTTGACTAACTCGCTAAGTGCATGACCTTTTAAGACTTGGGGCAGATGAGATTGTATACTTGCCAATGTGCCTCCCTGTGGCTTTAATAGATCTGTTCTCTCACACCATATTATGTATTATTATATTAATTGTACACAATGCTGATTTCGTGAGGAGTTTTACAAATTGGGGTGAAGAGGAGGGAGGAGTTCATATTGTAATAAAACCAGTCATCAAAATGTTACTATTTCTTCTCTTTATTTCTTTGTGCACATACAATCTCTGCTTCTTTAGGTTTTTATAGTACTACTTTACCCCTATCATTAAGATTCGCATACCTAAAACTATGTACTATTGTGTGATTGCCAAGTCACAAAATTTAGTAAGCAAATAAAGATTAATAACAATGCCTGACTTGGCTCTACGTAATGTAAGTAAAAGAAACCAGGATTCGGAAAAAATCCTGCCCGCAGCGCCATGTAAGTAAAAGAAACAAGGATTCGGCCATAATCATTTATTTTCCATCTCAACTTCTTTACTACTAATCTATCCTCTGTCTCTTTCACTCATTCGTTCATTCATCCCTTTCTTTCCCATGTACTTCTCTCATTCATCACGTACGTTCCAATTTACTTAATGTGCACCTTAAAGTAATATCTCACAAATTTTACGGTGAAAGAGTTTCGAGACTTGGCCTATTTTTACATGAAATATGGTTTATGGGATCTCACTTATTTTTGTAGGTACATGTGTCCATACACATTTCTGAATGCATCTAGAACTAAAAAAAATCATAGTTGTAGGAACTACAAAAGTATAACTTTGCATCACATGTATTTGTATAGGATTACAAAGATACTGATGCAGTTTGTATATTTCTGAAACGTGACTGAAATTGCAAAATTTCTATGTTTTTTTTATGACTTGATAGGCTAAAAACTAATTATGTTTAAAATTTGAAGCTTGTGGGTCTGCAAGAAGACCTTAGAATTATGATAATCGGTCAGTGTGTCCGTGACAAAACTTTGAAAAACAAACTTTGACAGGTAATAATTCTTAAACCACTTGTTTCAATTGAATATTATTGAGAATATAATGTCTAAGTCATATTATGCCCTATATTTTACTGAAAATTCAGGTTTCTAGCTTTAGCCAGCACAAAATTACAGGATGTTGAAAATGGCCTGAATCGCTTCTAGAAAAGGATGGTACGGCCGTGCCTCTTTGTTTTGCTCGACTTGTCGAGCGCACTGCCGTGCCTCCAGGGCCTTATTTCACCAAATTGACATATGTATGTATTTGACATATGTAGGCTGACAAATCGACAATTTACACGTGAAAACTGTTTCACCAACTACAATTGTAATGTTATTTGACAATTTTCATTACTGGATACGAATCTAGAGAAAGAACTTTTATCATATGATTTTTATTCTACCTACGTCAATTTTGTATCGTTCAGAAATCGGTACTGTAATTTTAAATTCCGCGATAAAGGTAATTTCACACTTCGATTGGAATACTTATTTTTTTTATAACACGTAATTTATTACGGTTATAAATTCATTTATTTGATCGATTTCCATCACCTTACGGAAATATCATCTGAATCGAAACGAATGATTTAAGGGTGGATTTCAAAAAGTGGCGTTAAGTTACGTTTCGGTCATTATAAAAAAACTATATGTTTCAAAAATAGAAACTCTGTTAGTCATTGGCTAGTACTTATATATTAATAGTGCTTCAATCAAAATCACCAATAAATAAATAATTTTCTTGTAAGAAAATGGATTATGTGTTATAAATCATCACCGTCTTGCAAAAAAATCCATACCTTTATATTTGTAGTCAAAAATATCGCATTCACAACGTACGATACCGATATTTATATCAGTTAAAGTTATCCCACGTTGTCTTTATACATATAAAAAAATATTAAATTATTCCTTCAACAAATAAGTACAAATAAAAATTTAGTACCGATATTCATCAACACCCTCAGCGTAATATCAAAATCGAGGTAGTTTTGTGTGTACGTAGCGAACCACAGCGTGGATATGCCCTCCCTCTCCCTCAGTTCAGTTCTAATTTCAAAAGTGAGTAGAAACTTAAGTATGCACCCTTTGAACAGAAAAAAAACAGGAAAGTGTTTCTAGAAGAAATGATTAGACTTGAATTGCGTCATAACCATCCAGGAGCAGTTAAAAGTAAGTACTTACGTGATATTAAAACTAATTACCTAAGAAAACGTAACTCCAATTAAAAATGTTGGGTTGGCAGTGTCTTTGCTATAATCACCGGTTTTCAAGCAAAGGACAGTTATGATTCCATATGATGATTATCTTAAATTTTTGCATATGTACTACGAATTGTAAAATATTTAACAAATTAATAAACTTTTTGCTTATATTCTATCTCTTATATCTATAACACGAGTTCGAAAAATACGTGATTTTCCTGTT
Source organism: Epiblema foenella (assembly GCA_963556455.1). NCBI lineage: Eukaryota > Metazoa > Arthropoda > Insecta > Lepidoptera > Tortricidae > Epiblema > Epiblema foenella. The sequence goes on along the minus strand of OY747099.1, from coordinate 19,372,795 downwards.
GGCATTAAGTTTTGTAACGTTATAAATGGTAGTTTTGCCGCATTTTAGATCTGGGCTTATAATATCGTTATTCTTCTTTTCAGATTATCGGAGTGAGAAGTAAATATAATACATTAAATATAACTAATGTATTACGTGCTAGTCATAGATACAAATCGCTACATGTATAATAAGACCGTAGAGGGGAAGACATGAGTGTGATTAAGCAAGTGCATGTATTGTGTTATGTCTTAGAATTAAATATAGGTAGGTTAAGTAAATGTAAAATTTTTGTTTAGGCATGACATTAAGTATATATTTATTTTATGAATGCCTAGGCATTAACAAGGATTATTAGATAAAAAGAAGTGCAAGGCAAAGCGAAATATACTAAACCAAAAAAAACTTGTTATAAACTAAACTATGTCAGTAATATGAGGTTGATTAAACTAAATAGACCATTAGTTCATTATGTTATGAATGCCTAAGGCATTGACAAACATATTGTAAAAAACAAATGAGAAAAGATCAAAAGTGAGAGAAAAAAAATGATACATTCTGGCTGTCAAATGTGAAAAAATATATAAGATAAATAAGAAGTGGTAAAATTATTATAGATTATTCAATTAAAAAAATGTGTCGACTTGCTTTTCAGTGGTTTATTTCATACCATTAACTGGTCATTACCATGCCAAAGATATCATCACCATCCATTGAAAAATCATTACTAGACCACATTCGTCAACACCATCTCATGGTTTATTTATTTATTTATTTATTTTATTTTATTCAAAATAAACTTATGTGGTAGGTATACAAATAGTTTCGCCAAACTGAGGTCAGTTTGTTGGCGAATAGCGCGCTCACTTTAACGTTACGCGTGTTTAATGTTACGCGTGTAATAACTTCGAATAAACTCATTAAATGTTTGGCTAAATATAATTAAATTACTCAGCAAACATCCCTACATCGTTTTGAATTGTTTTTCTCGCATTTGAAAGAAATAAAAAGACAATTTATTTTTTGTATGGTGAAAAATTTCTCGTTGAAATCCAGCATTAATCACTACACTAGATTTAAAAAATAAAAGATGTAGTACGTAACTGTTTTCATGGTGAATTATTATCATAAATTACTACGCATCAGTGATAAAAAAAATATACATTCATTTGATTGCTCCTCTAAAACGCGTATTACAACTTTCTAACTACTTATGAAGCTCTAATATTAATACTTGATTTTATTCATTTTTTCGATGTGTAATGCGGATTTACGGGTGTATTATGGGTGTTGTGATATGTCAAAAACGAACTGGTAAAAATTTCCGATAAGGGTCATACGCAGATTTAGATTCGCGTCTTTTCTGTCGACATACCAAAAGTTACGGGCTACAAACATTCTTTTACCGTGGAACGTGCTCGATATAAAATCTCGTAAGTCGTTCTTTCCAATGCTAAAAAACAAGGTATAGTCGAGTATAGTCAGGTCTGCGGAGTTTAGCTTTACTCGTGAAATATTGTGTTTATGTACATTTTTTTGCGATCGTTATAGTCGAAACATCTTTTTATGATTTTGATTAATTTGTTTTTTTTTGTTTGATAATTTGATGGTTTTCTATGCATATATGTAGCCACACTATGTTATAAATTGTAACATGAGTCCATCTACCTTATTGTAAACTACGGAAGCTCTGTCTTTATTATCAAAACGGCACCTGCACTTTACTTTTGTACCTGCTGTTTCCGAACTTTAACGGATTATATTTGCCCAAGTTACGAGTAGTACCAGGCCTACCCACTTACTTGATCAATCATACAGTTCTAACAAGATATAAATCTATTCAAATTATTCTAGTTTGGGCAATACGTAACTCAGCAAATATATATCTTTTTATAAACACCAGTTTACACATACCTACCGACGCGAGCTATACGTGGCTTTGTTTCATTGATACTGTTTGAACTATCATCTATAATAATAAAATGAATGGTTTCAAAGCAAGTACTATAAGATAATAAGTGAGCAAATAATCCAATTCCAAGGAAGGATAAAATGTAAAGTTCAAACACAATGGAGATATAAAGCTGAACTAAAGACCGACAGGCTCGCTCTCAGCTGCTGTGGTAAATAACTGCGAATGACCTGTTGCATAACAATTACAAGCTAAATGTTCCTCTGAAATAAACTATTCAAACAATATAATGTCTCATAAGCATTGAATGCAATGACGGAGGACAACGAGACGCCTGAGACAATGGTTTGCTAAGCCAAAAATACTACGTTGTAGCCTCGTTGACTGAGTCCAATTTTGAGCTTAAATACTAATATTTTAAGTGGTCTGCTTTGTGTAAAAATTCGCCAGTTCAAATTTAAGAAATTATATTTTGAAACAAACTTTGTTGCATTTAGCAGAAAAAAGCAGTTTTAATTTTATTTTAGAATCTTGTATTATATTGTATATATTTATTTATTATATAATATTGATTTGAAGAACAGTTACAACTTAAAAATTGAAGCTATATTAAAATAAAACAAACACTTAATTACAAAAGTTCCATATTTGTAAGTTAACTACAACTGTTCATATCATTTACTAATATTTTTCAAATTACTCGGATAAACACTATGATCTAAATTTAGATAATGTATATTTTTGCTAAATTACTAATTCGAATTATAATTATTAATAGCTAACCTATGATCGTATTAACAGAATTAGCTACAAAACTTGGCACCTATTTAGATGTGAAAAACGTTATTAATTCTTTTGTCAGCGAAGTCGAGAACCACGCATATCTTTATATTTACCATGGCTCCCATTTTGATGGGGTAAATGCGTTTTTAGTGGGATACATTATATTTAATCCGACCTTGTATCTATGCATCGATACTTGGATTACTTGAACTATTGTGATTCCGAAAGCCCTTGAGACGTTGGTTTGCATTATCGCTCAGGTGTCAGTATCTCCTTGGTGCGGCGTAGCAGCGACCATGAACCCAGTAGGGCGAGGGTACGGCGGTCGTCGCGCGCTGCCGGCGGCGCTGGAGCGGGTGATGCGGCCAGTGGCCATGGTGCAGCCGCGCGGGGACCAGCTGGCGCGGCATCTACTAGCGGCGCAATGCGTCACAGATGCATATGAGCTCGCTCAGGACTTGTATGCCGTATTCTCCATGGCTAGGTATGTTACCACTATCGCCATAGCTAACGGTATCCACGTGTAGCGGCGGCTGTTAACGTAGAACAGGGGTACGCTGGGGCGGGTGATGCGGCCAGTAGCCGTGGTGCAGTCGCGCGGGGACCAGTTGGCGCGGCGTCTACTGGCGGCGCAGTGCGTCACCGACGCCGATGAGCTCGCTCGGGACTCGTATTGCTTATTCTCCATGGCCAGGCATATAAACGCGCACATAACCGGCGAAAAACAAACGGCAAGTTCATCTACATTTTGTAAAAAAAAATTGAAGTCTAAATCTGAACCCATTAGAACTTAACTGACTGTGTCGCTATGGGAATACTTATATCACACTTAACCCATTTTTAACACTAAAGAAATCGAATAACGTGATTTTGAATGAACTAGTATCTGTTAAAAAATATTTTAATAATAGTACTTGTTGGTTCTCCGAATAAATAATTAAGTAAATAAAAAGAATCATTTAATTGTACAGCACGCTTCTGGGCGGGCAGCGGCACTACGACTGGGGCCTGCGCGCGCTGAAGGCGGCGGTGGGCAGCGCGGGCGCGGCGCTGGCGGCGCGAGCGCGCTCCTCACAAGAGCGCCGCGCCGCGCTGCGCGAGGTGCTGCGGCTCAACAACATGTCCAAGCTCACCAGCCACGACGCGGAGAGGTTAGTTGACTGTACAACACGCTGGGCGGGCGGCACTACGACCGGGGCCTGCGCGCGCTGAAGGCGGCGGTGGGCAGCGCGGGCGCGGCGCTGGCGGCGCGAGCGCGCTCCTCACAAGAGCGCCGCGCCGCGCTGCGCGAGGTGCTGCGGCTCAACAACATGTCCAAGCTCACCAGCCACGACGCGGAGAGGTTAGTTGACTGTACAGCACGCTGGGCGGGCGGCACTACGACCGGGGCCTGCGCGCGCTGAAGGCGGCGGTGGGCAGCGCGGGCGCGGCGCTGGCGGCGCGAGCGCGCTCCTCACAAGAGCGCCGCGCCGCGCTGCGCGAGGTGCTGCGGCTCAACAACATGTCCAAGCTCACCAGCCACGACGCGGAGAGGTTAGTTGACTGTACAGCACGCTGGGCGGGCGGCACTACGACCGGGGCCTGCGCGCGCTGAAGGCGGCGGTGGGCAGCGCGGGCGCGGCGCTGGCGGCGCGAGCGCGCTCCTCACAAGAGCGCCGCGCCGCGCTGCGCGAGGTGCTGCGGCTCAACAACATGTCCAAGCTCACCAGCCACGACGCGGAGAGGTTAGTTGACTGTACAGCACGCTGGGCGGGCGGCACTACGACCGGGGCCTGCGCGCGCTGAAGGCGGCGGTGGGCAGCGCGGGCGCGGCGCTGGCGGCGCGAGCGCGCTCCTCACAAGAGCGCCGCGCCGCGCTGCGCGAGGTGCTGCGGCTCAACAACATGTCCAAGCTCACCAGCCACGACGCGGAGAGGTTAGTTGACTGTACAGCACGCTGGGCGGGCGGCACTACGACCGGGGCCTGCGCGCGCTGAAGGCGGCGGTGGGCAGCGCGGGCGCGGCGCTGGCGGCGCGAGCGCGCTCCTCACAAGAGCGCCGCGCCGCGCTGCGCGAGGTGCTGCGGCTCAACAACATGTCCAAGCTCACCAGCCACGACGCGGAGAGGTTAGTTGACTGTACAGCACGCTGGGCGGGCGGCACTACGACCGGGGCCTGCGCGCGCTGAAGGCGGCGGTGGGCAGCGCGGGCGCGGCGCTGGCGGCGCGAGCGCGCTCCTCACAAGAGCGCCGCGCCGCGCTGCGCGAGGTGCTGCGGCTCAACAACATGTCCAAGCTCACCAGCCACGACGCGGAGAGGTTAGTTGACTGTACAGCACGCTGGGCGGGCGGCACTACGACTGGGGCCTGCGCGGTGGGTACGATGTGCCCTCATGCCTACATAAATCAGTGTAAAATTTACAAGTACATCCACAGTAAACTAGTAACTATTCGCAACAGAAAAAACTAGCAAAGTACGAGTCGGACTCGCGCACGAAGGGTCCCTTACCCATTATCTATAAAAAACGACAAAAATGACACGTTTTTTGTATGGGATCCCCTTAAATATTTATTTTATTCTGTTTTTTAGTATTTGTTATTATAGAAGCAACAGAAATACATCATCTGTGAAAATTTCAACTGCCTAACGATCACGGTTCGTGAGATACAGCCTGGTGACAGACGAACGGACGCACAGCGAAGTCTTAGTAATAGGGTCCCGTTTTACCCTTTGGGTACGGAACCCTAAAATTACTTTCCATTTTTGATCGCTATAGGATCATGGATGGTAACATTTTGACAATAATGAAAAAATATTCAAATATTGTAGTAAATAGCGATTAAAAATTGAGGTCTATTAAAGTTACTATAACCTAATTCACCTAAATGCATTCCGTATTACAGATTCGAAAATATACTGTCGCTGGTATTCGCAGACGTGCCCAAAGAGGAGCACATTACGGACTCGATTAGTTCCGCCCTCGAGGTGTCTGTGACTTCGCTCGGCTTTGTGCATAACAAGCTTCAGGTATAAACTTTACAAATTGAAAACAGCCAAATACCTTTAGGCTGATAACACATGGCGCTGCGCTCCGTGATATTTAAAACTTTTTATTATTTTACCCTTCAGCGTGTATACAGCTTGTAAATTCCACAGGAGCAAAAATTAAACAGGACATAGGACTTAGTAGTATAATAATTAAGCTACACAAAATTAATACCCGTTTTTAATTTTCGAAATTGTACCTAACAGCAGATACATCATCATACTTAATGACATTACGAAAAACAAGCGTGTTTGTTAATCACCACTTAAATATTTGCTCATATTTATTTCTACTGTAGGACGTTGTTGAAATACTTACCTACCAGTTTGTATGCGTTTTGAAAGGAATTATCGATAAATTGCGATTGTCAATAAATAGCGTACTTGTACTTATTTTATCTTAGGTTCAAAAATGCACCGAGCTGTACGAACAGATGCAACAGAGGATGGGCGTCGTCATTGTCGGTCCTCCAGGGTGTGGGAAGACTACTATAAGGAAACTTCTTAAGTCGGTATGTGATTACATTCTAGTCTACCAATGAGAATAAAATGTCTCTAAGTAGTGAAAAAACTAATAAAACGAATCAAGCAAAACGAAATCTTATCTTATCGTGAACTTTTAATTAGCACTTCATCTAAAAAAATACATAAGATGAACGTCCCTGTGCTCGACATTGACCCAATACATTGCACTTTCATTCTTACGGCATAATGACAGAGGTTTAATAGGTGTCATCTATTGGACACTAAGCTGTTGAGCACTGGGACGTTTACCTTATATAAAACGCTGTAAAGGTAAGCTTTCTAAAACCAATTTACTTATCTTATAAAGGACATAGTTTATGTTATTCCGATTTTTAATCAATTTTGTCTCCTCAAAAATGTTTTCTTGGAAATGAGAGGCGTTGAGCGACGGAGGGAGCGAGCGAGCGCACACAGGTTTATCTTGTATCTTCATTTTCCTTATTTTCAGCAAAGACAATTATGTTATTAATAATTTCCAGGCTCTTTTACAACAAGGCAAGAATATAGTGGAATACACGATATGTCCGAAGGCGATGAGCCGCAGCTGGCTGCTGGGGCACATCGACCACGACACGCGGCAGTGGACCGACGGCGTCATCTCCGCCACCGCGCTGGAGGTGTCCAACCAGCCTGCAGGTATGCTATACAACAAGGCAAGAACATAGTGAAATACACGATATGCCCAAAGGCGATGAGCCGCAGCTGGCTGCTGGGGCACATCGACCACGACACGCGGCAGTGGACCGACGGCGTCAACTCCGCCACCGCGCTGGAGGTGTCCAACCAGCCTGCAGGTATGCTATACAACAAGGCAGGAATATAGTGGAATACACGATATGCCCAAAGGCGATGAACCGCAGCTGGCTGCTGGGGCACATCGACCACGACACGCGGCAGTGGACCGACGGCGTCAACTCCGCCACCGCGCTGGAGGTGTCCAACCAGCCTGCAGGTATGCTATACAACAAGGCAGGAATATAGTGGAATACACGATATGCCCAAAGGCGATGAACCGCAGCTGGCTGCTGGGGCACATCGACCACGACATGCGGCAGTGGACCGACGGCGTCAACTCCGCCACCGCGCTGGAGGTGTCCAACCAACCTGCAGGTATGCTATACAACAAGGCAGGAACATAGTGGAATACACGATATGCCCAAAGGCCATGAGCCGCAGCTGGCTGGTGGGGCACATATTTTTTAGTTAATAAAAAAATCATCATTTTTCGATTCTTTCAAGTGTCATATGTTTTTAAGATTTTGAACGTATTTATTAATTTATTCTATTTATTAATGGTTTACTTGCTGGTTTCTTGGTTTACCTTATTATTATTAATTCCGCATGCATAGTTGGGTCGTTGTCAGATTTAGGTTCGCGTCTTTTCGGTGGACATATCAAAAGTTAAGGGCCACAAAGCTTAATTTTGGATTGGTCTAGTAACCCGCATAAACGGTGTTTCCGTAACTATAAATCCATGTAATAAAAACATAACTTACATGTACATAAGCCGTTAACTATTAACCACCGGGTGGACAACTTTTGTTTTTACAACTGGCGATGACCCATTTTCTATTAGGTATCATATGTTTCTAGACGTGTGGTCGTGGGTGGTGTGCGATGGCGACGTGGACCCCGAGTGGGTGGAGGCGCTCAACTCTGTGCTGGACGACAACCGGCTCCTGACGCTGCCGTCGGGCTGGCGGATACAGTTCGGCGCCAACGTCAACTTCCTGTTCGAGACCCACAGCTTGGAGCACGCCTCGCCGGCCACTGTCTCTAGAATGGGCATCATACTGATGAGGTAGCTTTGTGATACTCATAGGGTTATAAACGTATAGCTTTAATAATCGAGCTGGGGTCGAAGCTGCACCACGTCCGTAAGGAATACCCCCCGCTACCCTACACCTGACACCTGGGTGGTGCTAAAAGTGCAACTAACTGGCAACCGTACTGTCTTCTCGAAGATCTCACTAAATTATAAATAAATAAGTTTTAATAAAAGCTTCTTTCTATATAATCCTTTTTTTGATTTTATATAACATATTTAATCAAGAAATCTACCCTCAAAGTTGAACTCGAAGGACTAAAACTCTTATGTCAACTGTCCCACTACCCCACTCTACGCATTTCTTACGATGCCGTCTCAGTTTACCTATAACGTCTGATTGATAGTGAGGACAGCAACTGTGTGGAAGAAGCTATGGAGAGCTGGATGCGAAAAGCGGAGTTTGACAATGAATTTGTGAAAATGGCTTTGTCATTACTCCAGCAAGCCGTTAAAAAATGCATTCATTGGTTCGATAATCATAGATCCGATATTCTGATGAAGATATACAATTTGTCAGTGGTAAGTATAGACATTCTTTTTGTATAATGTGGCTTGAATATTTACAGTAAAGATTATACTTCTAGCTGCGCTACGTTAATGCAAAGAAATTGACATCTGTACATTAAGGTTTGTCGTGGTAACCCATAAGACGCGTTTCTGTGTGTGCTGGAAGTCAATCATTGTGGTCGATCCTTTAAACTTTAAAAACAATAATTTATAACTCCGTCAAAGCTATATGTTATTTAGGCTGCATGAAATTTTACTCTTGATTCTTACCTATAAGGTTTAACCATGTATAAACGTCATCTTCTTTTTAGGTGAAACATATACTAACTCAGTTCGAATACATTGCTCGGAATGAATTGAGCGGCGTTAACAAAACATCTGAAGAATTAATTTATTTGGCCGTGGAACGGAGCGTTGCGAGTATCATCAAACCTAACGCTATTGACGCGTTTCATGAAGAGGTAACACTTTCTCAATTATGATTTTTGAATAGACATCCAATAAACGGAACACGCACAAGTAGGTACATATCTGTCAGGTAGACGTTTTGCATGAACACGAATTATTTTATCCTATCCTACTTATACGAAGAACAATTGTATTAGAAATATGTATACATGTAAATATTTTATTGTACACAAAACACAGGTAAGAAGACATACAGAGAAATTCGGTTATATCGGTGTGGTTCGGTAATGTATTGCATATTTCTTTGTAAATGGGTTCTTGAAAACGACACTACTGACCTTGATGAGATCTACAATACAGAGGCTTACGGGAGCAAAAAAATTGATCTAAATAAACATAATTTTATTTTGCATAACCTGCCCCGTTTTTTCCTGTTAAACGCGAAATATGCCTATCTGATCTCGGACTTACAGGTACTTTTAACAATCAGACTTCGAATTTTAAATTATTAAGACCAGCTTGTTGACAGATATCATCTTATAGTCCCCCTTTTTACCTTCTTACCCGTTTCCAGATATCAGGAGCTCTAGGACCGCTGCTATCTTACCCCTTGCTTTCTGAAGGCTGGGTTACGGAGGAATTATACATGTCAACGCGTCTCGCTGCCATAGAGCCCACAGTTCGAGCCTGCTTCGCATCCGACGATTCACATCTGCTCATCGTAGGACCTGATGCTAGTGCCAAAAAGTATGCATTCTTTAACAACTTTTGACATTTATTTACTATAATATTTTATTTATTTTTAATATTTGGCTGAAACTTCCCATATTTTCAGAAATGTGGATGTGATTTTTATTCTTCGTTTATTATTGGAAAAAAAATGTACATTTTCTAAATAAAAATTATAGGTATGTCAGAAATATAAATGTAATGAAATGGTTAAAAAACAGGGAATAAATACTTTCTGTAAACCCGCGGGATTTAGGTCATAATTATAATCTGTAATTAATGTATGTCTGTTGTTATTTCAGTGTTTTAGCTGAATACATTTCAAAAGATAGCAACGGAACAGTGATAACTATAGATTGCACGCCCATACTGGAGCCTATAGATATCATCGCAGAACTAAAAAGAGTGAGTAACTTTTGTATTTGACTACTTTATGGTTTAGTTGTACATGCATATATCTCTTTTCTCAAACATGCTCGGAAAAATATGACTTACGTTCTCCATAATAGACTGCGAAACCCATCGTAACGGGGTGTCGAGATTTTATAGGTCGGTACCATTACCGACACCCGACACTTTAAAAACAAATCGATGATTTCTATTGGAAATTGTCAGTACAGCACCGTGTACCGACATTATCAGTATACACTACACATACCTCGTCCGGAACAGGGATTGTTTGCCTCGTATTACTAGACAGCCTCGTCTACGCTCGACCGTCTATCACGCACTGGGCGTCTCCCGCGTCGGCAATGTCCGCCCTCGCCAGCAATTTCCGATACAAATCCCATTACCGACCTGTAAATTCGCGACGCCCGGCAACGGTGCCTTTTACATTCTTATCGCGAACGGGAGTTCTTATCTCTCGAAACATGTTTGAAGAAATTACTGCTTTATGTTCATTAGAACAACGTGGTGCAGTCAGGTGGGCGAGGCGGAAACTCTCGCTTCACATTGCTGGTTCGCTCCCTGCACCGTGCTTCTATTGATGCTTGGGGTTCTAGCGCCGTTTTCTCCTTCCTCATGCAGGTACGTTCTAGAACATTCTTATTGAGCTATGCATGATTTTAGAACAAATCGTTTTATATGATACAGATGTATTGCAAAATGATTTTCCTTCGTACTTTATCGGAAATGTTCGTATTTATCGTGCTCTCTCAATTACCTTCAGTACCCATCTTACAGCCGTAGGGGTAAGTCGCACCAGCAGACCAATATATATATGCGTATGGTATGTTGCAACATACGATTACAGTTGCAGATGCTAGTTAGGTACAGTTACAGGTTAGCGGAAGTTGCGCGACGCGAGCGCAACGTTATCATACATTTAACCGCGCAGCGGTGGCGTTGCGCGGCGTCCCGTTTGCTTCGCGCACCCTGTGTGACCAAGACTTAATGGAGAGTATCGTTTCCAGCTGATGAACTGGTCGGGATTCTGGTCGCGCGGGTCGGAGGAGGAAGGCGCGCAGTGGAGCGGCGTGGCGCGCGTGCGCGTGCTGGGCACGGCGGCCGCCGCGCCGCTAGCGCCGCGGCTGCACGCGCGCCTCTGCACCGTGCTGCTGCAGTGAGTATGAGTACAGTGCCTCGTGTGCCGGTCGGAGGAGGAAGGCGCGCAGTGGAGCGGCGTGGCGCGCGTGCGCGTGCTGGGCACGGCGGCAGCCGCGCCGCTAGCGCCGCGGCTGCACGCGCGCCTCTGCACCGTGCTGCTGCAGTGAGTATGAGTACAGTGCCTCGTGTGCCGGTCGGAGGAGGAAGGCGCGCAGTGGAGCGGCGTGGCGCGCGTGCGCGTGCTGGGCACGGCGGCAGCCGCGCCGCTAGCGCCGCGGCTGCACGCGCGCCTCTGCACCGTGCTGCTGCAGTGAGTATGAGTACAGTGCCTCGTGTGCCGGTCGGAGGAGGAAGGCGCGCAGTGGAGCGGCGTGGCGCGCGTGCGCGTGCTGGGCACGGCGGCAGCCGCGCCGCTAGCGCCGCGGCTGCACGCGCGCCTCTGCACCGTGCTGCTGCAGTGAGTATGAGTACAGTGCCTCGTGTGCCGGTCGGAGGAGGAAGGCGCGCAGTGGAGCGGCGTGGCGCGCGTGCGCGTGCTGGGCACGGCGGCAGCCGCGCCGCTAGCGCCGCGGCTGCACGCGCGCCTCTGCACCGTGCTGCTGCAGTGAGTATGAGTACAGTGCCTCGTGTGCCGGTCGGAGGAGGAAGGCGCGCAGTGGAGCGGCGTGGCGCGCGTGCGCGTGCTGGGCACGGCGGCAGCCGCGCCGCTAGCGCCGCGGCTGCACGCGCGCCTCTGCACCGTGCTGCTGCAGTGAGTATGAGTACAGTGCCTCGTGTGCCGGTCGGAGGAGGAAGGCGCGCAGTGGAGCGGCGTGGCGCGCGTGCGCGTGCTGGGCACGGCGGCAGCCGCGCCGCTAGCGCCGCGGCTGCACGCGCGCCTCTGCACCGTGCTGCTGCAGTGAGTATGAGTACAGTGCCTCGTGTGCCGGTCGGAGGAGGAAGGCGCGCAGTGGAGCGGCGTGGCGCGCGTGCGCGTGCTGGGCACGGCGGCAGCCGCGCCGCTAGCGCCGCGGCTGCACGCGCGCCTCTGCACCGTGCTGCTGCAGTGAGTATGAGTACAGTGCCTCGTGTGCCGGTCGGAGGAGGAAGGCGCGCAGTGGAGCGGCGTGGCGCGCGTGCGCGTGCTGGGCACGGCGGCCGCCGCGCCGCTAGCGCCGCGGCTGCACGCGCGCCTCTGCACCGTGCTGCTGCAGTGAGTATGAGTACAGTGCCTCGTGTGCCGGTCGGAGGAGGAAGGCGCGCAGTGGAGCGGCGTGGCGCGCGTGCGCGTGCTGGGCACGGCGGCCGCCGCGCCGCTAGCGCCGCGGCTGCACGCGCGCCTCTGCACCGTGCTGCTGCAGTGAGTATGAGTACAGTGCCTCGTGTGCCGGTCGGAGGAGGAAGGCGCGCAGTGGAGCGGCGTGGCGCGCGTGCGCGTGCTGGGCACGGCGGCCGCCGCGCCGCTAGCGCCGCGGCTGCACGCGCGCCTCTGCACCGTGCTGCTGCAGTGAGTATGAGTACAGTGCCTCGTGTGCCGGTTGGAAAAGGAGGGTGTGCAGTCGAGCAGCGCGGCTCGCGTACGCGTTCGTTTGTGTTTGGTTTCGAATAAACTTATACTAGCTATTCACACGCCAGGAACGATTTCAAGACTGACGTATAATCGATGAATGAAGTAGTTTTTGATAACGTGGCAGATTTTTCTCCTATACCTTTGGCAGAAGGGTAAGTATATCAATGGTGTCTCCAATCTTAAATGCTCTAAGAATAAACAAGAGAGATATTGACTGTTACCCTAATGATATGTTCAATTTGATTTGTGGGTAGTATGCCTGTTTCCTAATTCAAAAAGCTCTGCTAGCATGAAGTTTTTACACAAATACAGGCTAAGTGGCGTCACAATTTTCTATGGTCAAACAGCATCCTTTTGTTTGATGATGATGATGATTTGATGAATGAAGTTGAAATTCGATGCTAACCTTGTATATTCTTAAGTTTTTGTATTAGTTATGTAAATATGATTTATTTTTAAAGTTATAAAATAGGCAACGTATTGATAAATCTCATTACAAACGAACCTTTCTCTTTCACAATGAGTCTTGTTAAGACAACTACCAAGTCGAAATCGGAACGGCAAAGTCGATATTATCATTATCACTACTGACCTAGATAAAGCGTCTATCGTCATACGCGGCCTCATAGCATATGTTTATTTTAAATATATTTATTTAAAATATTCAAATTGTGAGATTACATTTTAAACTGCTGCAATTTACGTGTTTTCGTTAGAAAATGGGTAAACCCATTTTAACCGCAAAATATGCCACATGGTATGATGTAACATCGATTTTTTTTCTAGGGAACCAGACGACGACGAACTGTTAGAACTCGCGAGAGTCTACCTAAGACAAAGTACTGACAAAAATATCAAGGACGCTGATATATCCGCATTGGCTGCTAGCGTCTTATCTATGTTCAAAGAGGTGAATGACCTTTTAAGTATCTCATAAATAGTTACACAATGTTTATCATAGATTTAGTTATTTAAATTTTATTGTAGAATTCACAAAAAATGTACAAATGGCGGACTTGATGCCATAAGGCATTTACTACCAGTCCACCATTGGACACTGGTTTTATGAAATAACAATGCAATACTATACTGAAGTCCACCATTATGCGAAATTGTTTGACAAGTCAAAATGTACAAATGTTGCCAGAGTATGGCCAGTGCTATTTATATCGATATTATTTAAAGCCTTACTAGACTTACCGATCTTTGTGGCCGAAGAGATGAAAACTCATAGATTACAACATTAGAATAAGTTTGGTAGTACAACGTTAGACTTATTGATGTTTTTATCGATATATACCGTCACTATTTTTCTTTCTACCCCTGGCAACATCTTATCTGTCAGTTTATTTCGCCTAATTGTGGACTTCAGTGTAGCTTGTTATCTTTGTGACAATGACTTAGGCTCCTGAACCAATATTTTCTTGCGCCTGATGGCCAGTGTCTAAGGTGACATTGATGCACATGACAATAAAACAAGGTCTTGAAATGCGTTTCGCCTTATTGCCTAATTCCACCGGTATTCGTGCAAAGGGCAAACATGTAAATTGTAACTTAATGATCTATGATATGACGACCGGTTTAGCCTAGTGGATAGTGCACCTGCCTGTGAAGCTGACGGTCCTGGGTTCGAATCCCGGTCAGGGCAAATATTTGTGTGATGAGCATGAATATTTGTTTCCGAGTCTTGGATGTTTTCTATGTATTTAAGTATTTATATCTATTAAATATATCGTCATCTAGTACCCATAACACAAGCCTTCTTGAGCTTACTGTGGGGCTAGTTCGATTTGTGTAAGATTGTCCTCTAATATTTATTTATTATTATTTATTTATTTGTTATTAATTTATTTGTTATTAATATTTAATGATCATACCCGCCATTATAACATACTTTGGAATTAATCGATGATATTTTTGTAATTGATTATTCATATGTGGCAATATTATAATAACATTATTTTAATCTAGGTCACCGAAACATTCCAGTCTAAACCGCATTACTACTGGAACGCATCACATTTCAAGCAATGGTGTGAGAACATTCTATGGTATTCACCGTCCAACGTGGCAGAATTAGTTAGGGTAATATACTGTTCTTAGACTAGCCATTCTACATTTCGTACAAAATAAGGTTGAAAGTTGTTTGTCTCGGTTACGATCTCTTGAGCAGTACAAAAGAAATAAGAAAAGCTTTTCCCTGTCAAAATCTTCATTACATTAACATAAAATTGAATTGCGCCTGGCCTGATTAAAAGGTTTTTTTTATTTTTCACTAAACCTGTAAAGCAAATTAACTAACATTTTCAGGCGCTAGTCGCAGAAGGAGGTAGCATCTTCAAAGATAGGCTAATAACTGAAGAAGAAAGGGCCAGTTATTATTCAATATCTAGAAGCTTCTTCAAAGGCACAAACACTGAGGGTGTGTTGTTCGCTACGAAGTTGCGTGGCGACGGCGTTTTTATGGAAGCGGTCGATCATAGAGAGTGGTATCAAACTACGCAGAAATATATCAACCAATGCTGTGAGTGTATCATCTTGTTAGAAAAATGATAATCTAATTTATATCGTAATGTGCTTACATGAAATTTATATTCCAGTATCTGAACGCGAGCAAAGCGTTTTCGGTGAGAATGGCGCAGAAGTATGCTCAGAGCTTGCTACATTGTGCCCAGCCTTTGCAAGAGCTGTAAGTAAAATCGGTAGAAAAACAATACCAAGCTTTATTTATAACATTCTAACTTCTCTTACTTTTCCATAACGTATAAAATAGTTATTCTAAGTATAACATGTAGAAGGACAGTGTTTGTTAAGTTAATGATGGTCAAGTACGATTATTTTTCGTATGATTCTAAAAAACGCCGTTGCTGTTCTGACTGACCTATTCAGGTTTTCACCTCGTGCATGTGTGCGCAATGCAAATCCAAAAGTAGAGAATGTAAACGTGAAAACCCACAGCGGCGCATTACACGCGAATGTGAGCTTCAATAGTACATTGTTGTAGAGGCTGGAAAGTAAGCAATAGGTGAACGAGTTAGTTCGTAGTTCGATAATACGAGTTCATCTATTGCACTTTTGGTCCAGACTAACCATTGTGTTTTTCACGAGTACTGCGAGGAAATAAAAAATATTTTCTCAAACATGCAATGAAATACTGAGGTTATGTTCCTTATAATAAGCTGCGAAGTGTCACGTTTCGGGTACAGCTAGACGAGAGGCCTTTAAAGGAATTTCATACAAAGTTGGAAGCCTAGGCCTGCAAGATGCTCTTTTTTGATTTCCATTCCACATTTATTTGTGACACAGCATCATGGCGTTCAGCCATAAGCCAATTATTTGCTTTTTGGTTCGTCATGATATTCTGCCACTATGATGATTAAAAAAATAAAATAAACGATATTTGCTATATTTTGCTGTTTTGTTTATATAAAATCGACATGAACATAATAAAACAGTTAAATAATTTTAATTGGAAATTTAACTACAAAAATACACATATAAAAAATATTTCATCTAAATATTAGTGGTAAAAATGTCTACTCAAACCGTGAAGGTATTTTTTTAATCATTTTGGAGGCAATTTTTTTTTTCATTCTTTAATTGTATTTATGCGTTGTTGAATTTGTTACCTATTTAAATATGAGCTCCGACGCCGATGACAACAGAGAGGCTACCGCGAACCGAAAACGAACGGAGTTCGAATATCTCCCTCTCTGTCGCACTTGCAAATTCGCGCGACAGAGAGGGAGACATTCGAACTGCGTTTTCGGTTCGCGGTAGCCCCTCAGCGATGAAGAAAAGAGGTTATAGTTTTTGACAATTAACAAGAATGACAAGCTGAAAGTGTCGTTCCATAAGATAGGTCGATCCTAACGTTTCGTTCAGAAAGGTGCTTTCGTACATTATAGTATATTTTTGTAGTAGTAGTATTTTATATTCAATTCGAGTTGGAAATTGAACGAAATAAATAGTAATATATGTGTTAGTTATATTTTTTTTCTTATTTACTGTTAGTTTCTTTAGAAATTAAAGTTCGGTTTCTTGGAGATTTTTTTAATTTATTTCATTGCATGCTTGAGAAAAGCACTATACATACCTCGGCGTGAAAAGGGGTTACTCGGCCGGCAACCCCTTACTTCCCGGCCTCTGTAATAATATACTATTCCTATAGTAATAAATTTTGTAATATAGTAATAAAGTTGAGGATATCAACATGCTTTAATTAAAATTTATTATGAATGTTCTATCTAACGGACTAGCCGTTCTTAGTGGCCAGTATCAAAAATACATCTAGAGTGTATGTATCTCACTAGACAGCCTGGCTGCGGCACCGAGTCGTACAAATGAAGAGGAATGGAAGCCAGCACATTAGGCAGCCTAGCTGCTCAGCCAGTACAGTGCAGTGCGCGCCAGACTTAAAAGTTAATCTGCGGCGTTTTTCATACTTAGATAAATTAAAGCGTTTATGCGTTTAAGAAAAAATATACCTCATAAATGACGCATTATTATTGGTTAATTTAGTTTCAAATGCAGCAGACGATTAGTTTTGATTGTTCCAATTGTCTTTTAAGCAAGCCAAGAATATTATTCTAAAATAATTTCGAAAAAGTCGTATCTTGCTATGAACTCCATGTATAGATACGACCTATTACCGTAACGTGCTACATTGTTGTCGTGTTTGCGATGGTTATAGACGTGCCTACATGTATCAAATGTACATATATATGCAGTTTTGAGCACCGTTTTTTAGTTCATCTATGACCGGGACATTTTCGAGCAGGGTCGTGAAAAATATGGTTCCTTTCCGCTTAGAGTAGCAAGAGCCGCCGATCTTGAGTTTGCTACGAGACAACAAAATTCATGACTAGATATAGAAAGGTCTTGCGCCGCATCAGGCTTCTGGCTTAGATCTTTTTTATATGCTACATTGTTGTACAGTAGTTTTATCTCACTAGTGCGGGTTAGCCATAGTTGAAGTTGTGACACATACGAACACATAGACAATATGAACTCATAGCTCCTACGCTGACGCAAAGATAGATATTAACGTATATCTCAATAACGATGGCCCACCCGAGTTGGTGAGATGAAAGTGCTGTACATGCATTAAATTTCGCTTACATGTATTAAATTTTGTTATTATTTTACTAGACAAACGGAGGAGTAGTAGTGTGTGTGGGCAGCGCAGGCGTGGGGCGGCGCGCGGCCGCCCACGTCGTGGCTACGGCACTGCCCGCCACACTGCACACCGTCAACCATGAGCAGGAGTTCAACTCGCTATTCAAAAATGTACGTACGATAAGGCCCTACGCCCACTATCGGCACGGTACGGCAAGGGATTCCAATCCTAAGGACGCCTCGGCATACCTAAGGACGCCTCAGTACCGCAGTGGTATTGATCTCGTCGATTCAAGCCATAAAGATGGGGAGATACAAATGTTAGAGAAAGTATAGTGCCCTCGACCGCTGAATACAACGATCGGACGAATAAATAAGAATGTTATGCAGTAAAACTGAAGCTTAGAATTACCACGCTGAATTACTTTTGAATAGAGTACATACTATATTTTACTAGGTAATAATTGTTAATACTCCAGTTTAGACCAGTACTTCTAGTATAAGTTTTTCCGAAACGAAACACAAACGAACGCGTTTACGTTTAGTTTCAATTTGTATGACAACGCGAGCAGCGCCTCTGGTGGCCTTTGGTAACTATTTTTGTCATACAAATTGAGACCAAACGCGTTCGTTTGTGTTTTGTTTAGAAAAAACTGTAGTTAGAGGTACAGGAGTCGTTTATTATACTGTTACTACTACTAATGACATTGTCTTATTCAGGCCTTGTCTTCATCGAGCGAGGGCTCTCGTACGTTGGTCTTGGTTCGAGAGAGTGCGGTAGACCACACAACGTTGGCCTCTATAGAGGCTTTGCGGCGCGCGAAATCAACGCACTCCATACCGGCCCACATTATGCCGTCGCTCAATAATACACAGCACATGCCGCAGCTACTCCAAAGTAAGTAATAAAATAAAAGGATAAAGTTTACTTTTGGAACAACTTGACTTATACATCCCACTTTAGGATGTACAGTCGCGAACGGTGATTGTTGAGCCATTTGCCTATGTTCGCAACTTGGACGTGTTATCCAAATCGGGACTGAACGACATCGGGTAACATTGCTATTTCGTTAAACGGCGAAATTACGAACAATAGCAAGTTTCTCGACAATCCCGGTTCACCACTGTACTGGACCATTCGATCGATCCACATTCGATGCGTCGATAGGCCATAAAGTTGATAGATAGATTGTGGCATGAATAATTTTCGCAATTTATACGTATATCCTAAACTTCACTTAGTTCTCTTATTATAATTACTTTACTAACTATATTAACATTCTAGATATAAAAAATAACCTGGGTATAGTTATATGCCTGGACAAAGACCAAGATAATCTATTCGAACTAATGGAGAAGTTCCCGCTGCTTTACAAAGAGAGTCACCTCATTTGGATAGAGCGGTGGTGCAGTGAAACTCTGAGGCAGATGCCTCAACTGGTCATTCAGAGGTACCGTGTCAATGCACCAGAGTGGCTTAGGCACCGTACATTTGCACCTCGCCATTGAACACACATACCTACAATGTGCACTTATTGAAAACAATATAACGTGTATTGATATTTGAAGAGTCTAGGGGAAACCGTGATAGACCATTTGATTTTAAAATTTAAAATAAACTATCCTATATTAGAACAGGTGTGCAGTATACATTACTGTTGAAAATTAAATTTACCCTTATCGTTTTCCCCTAGACTGTTCATTTACATTAAACCTATGCCTATACCTTTTAATATGGGATTGACGAGAGACATCATCCTGTTGTGGATTCGTTTTTATTATCAGTGACTTAGAGACCATATACATCTCTAACAATATTAAATTAATCTTAATTTTGACGCTAAGAGACCATGTACATCTCTGGGATATTATATTAATTTCATTATACTCCTTGTTTAATCTTGAGACCTTGTACATATCTAACTTCACTGATGTTGTAATATTTGTAATAGATAACTTTGCAAGTTTATCTTCACTGTATGACATTAATTTTGTTATAATTGTAAACTCGAAATTATTATTCTTTCTTGAACTGTAAATTAATATTTTGACATGAAAAATGTATTACTTATTATAGTCAGACTCTCTTAAATTGTAAATTAATATTTTGACATGTAAAAGTGCCCTTGTGGCCTATTTGCAGAATAAATATTTGATTTTGATTTTGATATTATTGTATAAACTGATCGAAATCAGAAATAATTTTCTTTCCTAGAAGAAGAGCGAAGCAAGTGGGTCCAAATCGACTCAGTCCGATCGTCTACTTGGTGAAATGCTGAACTGTTATTTACCGTTAGTGGAATCTCGTTTTCCAATCTGACAAACGAATGAATCATAATCATCATTCCGTAATGCACAGATACATTTTAAAATTGCAGGTTGATAAAAGAAAACGTATCGGATTCATCAAAAGAGCAGCACGAAGCGATACCCATAGAGGGTTTCATGAACATATACTCTAGTCTCGATGTGGAATGGATGAAAGCGCCCTGTCGGTACATCGG
This sequence comes from Epiblema foenella, assembly GCA_963556455.1. Lineage (NCBI taxonomy): Eukaryota > Metazoa > Arthropoda > Insecta > Lepidoptera > Tortricidae > Epiblema > Epiblema foenella. The sequence goes on along the minus strand of OY747099.1, from coordinate 19,352,381 downwards.
CTTCATCAAAACTTACTTCCACATTGTCACCAGGAAGAAGGAAGCTTTGGTTCAGAGGAAAAATATGCTTTCGGTTAGTGGATACACAATACATGTGTGATATTTATGCAAAGAACTCTATTAAGTTAGAAACTAAAACTCTAGTTACGAAATTCACTATGTTTGTGCTGTAACTTTATTCGAATCGAATCAGTAAGTATTAACATGTTCACCCCGGCCAGGTTTGCTACTTTTATGAACCTTTTGTAGGAACTTCTATTTTGATATAAACATTATAAACCAATAAAAAACAAAATACACTAGGCGGGCGTAGAAGCTCTCCGCCGCGCGCGAAGCGAGGTAGCCACGCTCCAAGCAGAAGCAGCGCAGCAAGAGGGGGCACTCTCGGAGAAGCAGGCTGCGGCCAACCAGGCGTTAGACCAGATTAGCGCCACCGTGCGCGCCACCACCGACAAGAAGGAAGAGATGCACGCGCTCAAGAAGAGCATCGAACAGGAGAACGAGAAACTGCAGATACGGTATGTCATCCATATTTGGTCGCGCTACAAACAGAAGCAGCGCAGCAAGAGGCGGCACTCTCAGCGAAGCGAGCCTGTGGCCAACCAGGCGCTCGGCTAGATCGGCGCTACGAGAACGACAAACTATGTCGAAGTATGACAACCAGTATACCTACATGCTTAGAGTGTGATAGCCTAACTTTTGCAAACATCGAATAAACATCAAAACGTACACGTGTTTTAAAAGCGCCCTATTAGAGAAGATGTCATTTGAGTGTATCACATTTAGTTGAATCATTATCGGTTTCAGAAAGAAAGAGATAGAAAAGGAATTGGCGTCGGTGGAACCGGTCATTGCCGCTGCCCGAGCGGCGGTTGGAGACATACGTCCAGAGTCACTGAGCGAGGTAAATAGCACCTATCACTTCAGTATTATTAAATTTTCTCCGCTCAAAGACTTATTTCCCGTATTCGGTAACATCCACCAAACCTATTTGACGTAAATACACTGTCACTTTGATATTTATGTTCGTGAGAAAGTTACAGTACACATGTTAGTTAACAGAGGTTTGTTAAGTTTTATGAATAACGATGTTTAATTAACCCGTTTTAGATCCGCTCGCTTCGAGCTCCGCCCGACGTGGTCCGCGACGTGCTCGAGGGAGTTCTACGACTGATGGGCATCGCTGACACGTCCTGGCATTCTATGAAGAGTTTCCTCTCCAAGCGAGGCGTGAAAGAAGACATCAGGTCGGTACTTTAGCCACAACAATATCATTATTTTGCCCTGGGATCCCAGGGACTGTTAGACGACTGGTTAACCTCTCATACCGCATGCGGTACGCGGGCACCGCTGGGCCACGAGCGATCCATGTATGATATTCTCATTAAAAACCTGTTTTTTGGCAGATGCTTGGACGCGACACAGATCAATGCGGAGGCAGCGTCCTCAGTAGCGAAACTTCTCGAACGTCGTGGAACCTCGTTCGAGCCGGCCGTGGCCAAGCGCGCCAGTGCGGCCGCCGCTCCTCTCGCCGCGTGGGTGCGCGCTAACCTCGCTTACGCCGCCGCGCTCGAAAAAGTGCAGCCGTTGCAGCAGCAGCAGGCTCAACTACACAGGTTACTCTTATACTTGCTCAGCGTGAAAGCTGCGTCCTCAGTAGTGAAACTGCTGGAGCGGCGTGATAAAATAGCGTTAAAACTCTCTACGTAAATTTTTTTGCTAGCAGAACCGAATATTCCTAATGTTTCTGTTCATAATTTCGTCTGTATATAATATATGTATGTGTATATATTTGTTATACGTTATTTATGTATGTATTGGTATTAATATGTAAGTACTATATTGACACTTAGTATGTTCGTTTTTATATTTGAAGTTGCACCGCCCACAATTTGTTTGCTTTGCCCTAAGGTTGACTGGTAGAGAATGCTTATGGCATTAAGTCCTCCTTTTGTACGATAAGTTTTACTTTTGTGCAATAAAGATTAAATGAATAAATACTTTCTAGCCTGATGTGGCTACGGGCGCCAGTGCAACAGTCACACCGCTCGCCGCGTGGCTCCGCGCCAATCACGCTTGATTCGCTGCTCCACAAAGTGCAGACGTTATAACAGCAGCCGTCTCTACACGGGTCGATGTTACATAACGCTAACAATCCATATTTTCCCTTGACAATATATCTATATCATCTTCTAACCAGCTAGGTGTTTCACCTAAACTTCCCGCATAACATGGCGACCCGGCTTGTAACTGGTAAGCGGCTTTGGGGAGCGACTGGCGAGACATCCCTCCGGGAGCCGTGCTTTCTGGTTGCTTACCAAAGCTGCCGAGGGAAACTTTTGTCAGTCTACGCTTCCGCCACTGCGAACACCAGATGGTAACCTGGCCTACAGTGCAAAAGAGAAAGCCGATCTCTTGGGCTCTCTTTTCGCCTCGAACTCAACTCTGAACGATGGAGGCGCCGCACCGCCTGTCATCCCGTGGTGTGGTGACTCCATGCCGGAAATCCGTATCACGCAGCGGGAGGCCCGGCGGGAGTTACTATCTCTTGACGTCCATAAATCAAGTGGGCCGGATGGTATACCTGCAATGGTACTTAAGCGATGTGGTCCTGAGCTGTGTCCCATAATAACTCACCTTTTCGTGCTCTCTTACCAAAAGGGTTTCGTGCCAACTTCGTGGATGACTGCCAATGTGCACCCAGTTCCCAAAAAGGGTGACAGGTCTGATCCGGCGAACTACAGGCCAATCGCTATAACCTCCTTTCTCTCTAAGGTGATGGAGCGCTTGATCAACGCTCAGCTCCTTAAGTACCTAGAAGATCGCGATCTGAGTAGTGACCGTCAGTATGGCTTTCGCCACGGTCGCTCAACTGGTGATCTTCTAGTGTACCTCACACACCGATGGGCGCAAGCCCTAGAGAGTCAAGGTGAGACATTGACCGTAGGCCTTGATATGGCGAAGGCCTTCGACCGGGTCTGGCACCGCAGTCTTCTTTCGAAGCTTCCATCCTACGGACTACCCGAGGGATTATGCAACTGGATTGCCAGCTTTTTGTCCGGCAGACGCATCAGAGTCGTCGTTGACGGTAGTTGCTCGGATAGCATGGACATTAACGCTGGCGTCCCACAAGGTTCTGTGCTGTCGCCGACACTGTTTCTGCTGCTTATCAATTGACGGTTTGCATTGCTATGCGGATGACAGTACCGGCGACACTTCTTACACAGGCCGAGCGAATAACCCTCGTTCCAACGTGGAGGAGAGCCGAAACGTACTTGCTTCTGAAATCGAGAGTACTCTAGCCTGAGTCTCCGATTGGGGACGACTAAATTAAGTCCAGTTCAACCCCACCAAGACGCAAGTTTGCGCGTTCACCGCAAAAAAAGTCCCATTTACTGTGACCCTCAGTTTCAGGGCACACTCCTTACCATGTCTCAGAGCATTGGGATCCTAGGCGTTCAAATCTGAAAAATAGAAACATTAGGGGTAATGTTACAGAACTAGTCCCATTGTATTAAGCACAATTAGGCTTGTGTTATGGGTGGGGAGATGACGATATATTTAATAGATTTACATACTTAAATACATAGGGAAACATTCAAGACTCGGAAAAAAATATTTATGCTCATCACACAAATATTTGCCCTGACCGAGGTTTGAACCCAGGACATCACTGTCCTGGGTTCAAACCTTCAGGGTCACTAATCACTAGGCTAAACCGGTTGTCGAAATGTAACTTATTTATTTACGTATCTATATTTGGTCGCAGAAACTTGCAAGAAGCGGAAGGCCAGCTGTCCTCACTCTCAAGTGGGCTGGCCACAGTGGACGAGCGCGTGTCCGCGCTGAAGGAGCAGCTGGGGCGGCACACGCGCGACGCGGCGGCGCTGGAGCTGCGGCTGGCCGCGGCCGCCGCCACCATACACGCCGCCAGCGCGCTGCTGCACCAGCTGCGGCACGAGTACACCAGCTGGGAGCGAGACGTGAGCCATTACCACTCAATAAATTTGTAGTTTATGCTACTGCTACATAATGAGATCTTATAACACCACACTCGTGCTTGAATGCCTAAGTGATTGAAGATCACATTAATGCCATTCATTTGACAAGCCTAATCCCAATAAGGTCTAGTTTCCCCTCTGGGTTGGAAGGTCAGATGGCAGTCGCTAGTACTAAGTGCCTACGCCTAATCTTGGGATTAGTAGTAGTAGTAGTAAACACTTTATTGCACAAATCAAGTACATAGTAGAAAACAAACTTAATAATTGATATTTGTACAAAGGCGGACTTATCCCTTTAAGGGATCTCTTCTAGCTAACCTTTGGGAAGGGATTAGGTAACTGATCCCGGGAATCCTTCAGGATGCTACTGTACACTAGGATGACGATGATGTCTAGCGTACTTGCGTCGCCTCCTCTCACCATTGAACTAACTGAAGCACTAGTACACCAGCTGGAGCTGGAAACAAGACGTGAGCATTACCACAGAATAAATAATTGAGCAAGTGAAATGAAGATCTCCGTTTCAGCTTGGGAAAAATACTTTCGTACGTCGGAATTTCTGGCTGTTGTCCACATGTCGCATTGCTCAACCGTTTCTCGTAAACTTTGTGAGCAGGTTCGAAAACAGGCTAGATCGCAAAAAAAAATCATACCGTTCGAACCAATTTTTAGAGACGATCTATTATGGGACCAACTACAATTAGAGGGACGGGGAGAGGAAGGGGGAGAGCTATTCTAACCCGGCACCACACGGGGAATTAATTAGTATAAGAATTGTTGTTGTTGTAAGCACTTTATTGTACACAACAAGTAAATTAAAACAATATACATGCCACACAAGATTAGAGTACAAAGGCGAACTTATGCCTATGAGGGATCTCTTCCAGACACAACCTTAGAGTTGTGGATAATAGTACATTTTGATGCACGTGCGGAAGGTATGTCATTTTGCACAAGTCCCGAGTTGTCTTGGCCCGAGCCGTACGGCGAGGGACAAGACCCGGGACGAGTGAAAATGACACTTGCGCACGTATATCAAACAACGTTTTTTAGTACAGTTACGAAAAAATATCAAAGAAACAGAAATAAATAAACAGTAGGTGACTAAAAGAGACAAAACAAAATTGTTTACTTGCCATTGTGGGCTTTGCAAGTAGCAAGTACCAAGTATCTGGCGTAGTTTACATACAGCCATTGTATTTAACAATCGCATAAATCGCACATATCACAATAATATTATTTAAACAATACAGGTAATTACAAAATTAATTGTGAAATTATAAATGAAAGAGGCCGGTTTTAAAAAGTCGATTTAACTTTTCATTGATAGACTTTTTTCAACATGCCATGGTAGTCAGCATTTAGCAAAATCAAAAACTATTTTGGAAGAGTGTGTCACATGGTCGTTTAATTACATTTAAACATAAAAAACATTATTTTTGATTTTATAATTAATTGGTTTATTTCTAAATAAATGTATTTTTTGGCGAAAAAGACAAGCATTCATTCATCCAGCGCGGCGGCCTTACATAATACCTAATTGAGTATATACACACATAGTTTTACATTTTGTAATATAAGATGACGTTTGAACTTGTCTTATATGCATTTTTTAATGTTTTAAATATAATATAAGTATATTTTTAATTCCAAATGCCTCATTAGATAAATAAGTAAACTAATTGAACCTAAAACTCTTTCGTTGGATGTATGGCTTGAACCAACAGTCAATTTAAAAAAATTGGGAAAGTAAAAAGCACTAGTGCGAGAAATCCAACCTTGCGCACGATATACATAAAGTACCACTTTTTTAACAACTGTATAAAAAAGATGATTTATTTGTTTCAGCTTGAGTACATATCGAAGGAGATATCAGAAATAAACTTAAGGTCTTTACTGGCCGCTGCGTACATCATCTATCTACCTGATGCTACAGAATCTAAGGCTAGGTATGTAATATAGATGAATGGATACGAAAAAATATATATTCTACGTACAAACAAAAATTATTAATCATTTACTAATGATTATTTCAGGGAGTATGTTTCCAAATGGAGTTTGCAGCTAGGTTTCGAGGACCAATCATTTTCGCCGATCAACTTCCTAGCGTCTACGGAAAAGCAACTGAAGTGGGATGCCGATGGATTGCCTTCTGATCAGTCTGCGGTCAAAAACGCCGTTATAATTGACCAAGTAAGTCCTCAAAAAGTTGAATCTCTCAAATATAATATATCCGGATACTTGCCTGTTGGTAAGTGAATTTAGATTGCATGTGTTCTGCCTACCCCGTTTGGAAATACAGGCGAGGCGTGAACTTCTGTTGTTTTGGATCGATCCGCAATGATTCAAATATATTGTAATTAAAAATAATAAAGAAACGCAACACAAAACAACTAAGAACTATCTCTGACATCAAGACTTTCGATTAAAAAACCGCGCTGAAATGTACGGGTCTAGGAAGCTTCATGCCACAGAAAGACACACATATACACAGATGCACATGTAAACCTTACAACACCCCTTCTTAGAGCATTTAAGACTAGAGACGCCATTGGTATATATTTACCCTTCTCCCAAAGGTATCGGAGAAAAATCTGCCACTTTATTAAAACTACTTCATTAATCGATTATACGTCAGTCTCGACATCGTTCCCGGCGTGTGAATAGCTCCGTCAAAAATATTTTTCTCAAACGTGCAATGAAATATTGAGGTTATTTATTTATTTATTTTAAGGAGTACCAACAGCTACTAGATTATGATAAGAGACTTAGATAATAATACAAAGCCAATTAATTAAGTTATGTTCCTTATAATAGGCTGCGAAGTGTTACGTTTCGGGTGTAGCTAGACGAGAGGCCTTTAAAGGAATTTCATACAAAGTTGGAGGCCTAAGCCTGCAAGGTACTCTTTTTTAATTTCCATTCCACATTTATTTGTGACACAGCATCACGGCGTTCAGCCATAAGCAATTATCTGCTTTTTGGTTCATCATAATATTCTGCCACTACGATTATTAAAAAATAAAGCGATGTTTGATATATTTTGCTGTTTTATTTATATAAAATCGACATGAGCATAATAAATAACCCATTATTAATACAGTCAAATAATTTTAATTGCAAATTTAACTACCAAGAATACATATTTAAAATATTTCATCTAAATATTAGCGGTAAAAATGTCTACTCAAACCGTGAAGGTATTTTTTAAATCATTTTGGAGGCAAAATTGTATTTTTTTTCATTCTGTAATTGGATTTAAGCGTTGTTGAATTTGTTACCTATTTAAATATGAGTTCCGACATGACAACAGCGATGAAGAAATGTACATTTCTTAAATAAGTTACGTTTATCTACCCACCTTAAGCATTCATAAAAAAATTAAATGTGGTTATAATTTTTGACAATAACAAGAATGACAAATTGCAGTGTCGTTCCATAGAGTAGGTCGATCCTAACGTTTCGTTCAGAAACGTGCTACGACCATTTTAGTATATTTATGTAGTAGTGGTGTTTTATATTTAACTCGAGTTGGAAATTGAACGAAATAAATAGTAATATATGTGTTAATTATATTTTTTGTCTTATCTGCTTTTAGTTTATTTAGAAAGTTTTTTCTTGGAGTTTTTTTAATTTATTTCATTGCATGTTTGAGAAAAGCACTATACATACCTCAGCGTGAAAAGGGGTTGCCAACCTCGTAACTATCCGGCCTCGCTACGCTCGGCCTATATGTGTGTTACCTCGACCCCCCCTCTAGTGGGTTATTTAGTGTCGTATTTGTATGGAGCACCTTGCAGATTTTCAACAAAGGACGCCACTTGGCACAGTTGTACCTAATAGTCATCTGAGCAGATTTAGCCTTGTACCCACGAAATTCGTCCATGGTGGTGGGGGCTGGAGGGGGGTGAAAACCCCATCTACCGCGCTGCACTCTGAGCTCGATTTCTTCATAATTTTAGTGAGTAGGTCATGTTTAATATCGTTTTCGTATAATTCAAGGATGAGGAATTCATTTCTGAAACAAAATTTCCCCTCCTCCGTAGAAAAAAACAGAGTTCCGCACAAAACTTGAAAAAAAAAAATTTAAGAAATTATACAAACACTTGCACTACAATTAAACCGCGAGGTAATGCACTATAAAAAAAATATGAGTTATTAGCCCATTTTATGTGAAATGTATAAACATAAACTGTATTGACAGATTTAACCTGAAAATGTGTAAAAAAAAAATCATGTAGCGGTGGAGCTGCGTACTGGCGAGAAGCTATTTTATTTCTACACGAGTTTAGAAAATAGGTCATGTTTGGTATCGTTTTTGTATAACTCAAGGACGAGGAATTAATTTTTGGGACATCATTTTCACTCGTTCGCAGAAAAAAAACAATTCTGCACAAAACTTGAAAAAAATTATATGAAATACTACAAAATCTTGCCTTACAATTAAACCGCGAGGTAATACACTATAAAAAAATTAATTAATATAGAATGTACAAACATAAACTATATTGTCAGATTTAACTTTTAAATGTGTTATAAATACAATACAATACAAATACTCTTTATTGCATACCTCACACAAATGAATCAGTAGGTAAAGGTAGACGACAATATAGAAATGAATAATTAATTAAGAATTATTTCTATTTAGCGGCGGAGCTGCGTACTGGTGAGAAGCTATAGGGTTCTTCGTTTTACTGTTTGCTAATGACTTTGATTAGGTGTTTCTAAATCTAGAAGTAATATTTTATGATATGCTCAACTTCTCAATATTAAAACAGATTGAGACTTGGTCCAATTGGTTTGCAAAATTTTACTTGGAAACCATACTTTAGGTTACACTTTTTAAGGGATCTACTGGGGATAATTACTGAATTTAACCTCGTGAGGCCCCGTGTCATATAGGTACTACATAAAACACAATTTATTTTGAACTATATTTAAATTTATTAAGGTCGAGATTATTTTGTTAATTTTTGAAGGTCAGGCCTCAGAAGGATAAGTGATATATTACTGAAAATTAACGCCAAACTACTTAAAGTAAAATATGTTTAAAAAATTGGGTCATTTAGAAGCTGGCAGCGTTTCCTCGCTGAATCGCTATGCTAATGCGTTGAGCGAACTTGTAATCCACCAGCATTTTGAATAGGTCCTTGAATATTTGACGGGCACTGGGATGGGCCAAGGGTCTCGACACCGAACGGTATTAAAGTGTAACCAGTGCCTAGGTCCCTATATTTGTGCTTTTTAAGCTTTTCCGCCGTTTCGGCCTCCACGGCAGGGTGATTGCTAGTCCCGTGGAGGTGAAAAGGAGCCAGAGTGACTGTACAGCTTGCGTCTCACGCTACTAGCGCCATTCTCACCCTCTAGGGGATGAGGGACATGCCGTCTGGCCAGTTGCCATCGATTGTAGCGATGCCAATTGGTTCAAGAAGAGGTGGCACGTTGACTAGAGAGCGGCGGATGATGTCATTCAGAGCGGCCTAATGTCATTCAGAGCGGCCTAATGTCATTCAGAGCGGCCTATTTGGAAAAGCGGCCAACGATTTCTGTCAATATCTTGCCATGGCTATCACCCGTGAGACCCGTCAACCAAACTGCCGCTAGGATACACCGGTGTGGAAGACAGATAGGGAACCCGAGTCGTAAACAATTCGCGATTCGGAGGGATTCAGACTTCAATAAGGTGCCAGTGTTTGGCGATGGGTAGGCGTTAGGCCATTCACTAGACTCCTTGGTGCCTGAGGCCAATAGCCTGGCTCGTTTTGCTCCTATGCTGTGGCTCAGAAGAAAATTAAAAAAAATCTTTGACACATCGTCGTCGTAGCTCCTCTGGCAGAATAGATGGTACCTAAATCATTACCCGTGCAAGCAGACTATCAAGTGTTTTTGGTCTCCAAGCCAGTAATCTCATAGTTTGAGGGGAGACCCCGTAGGATTTTGCCTATTAGATTAATTGAGCTGTGGACAGGCACGCCTTTTCTGGGTGTATTTAATACAGTTTCTTTTTTTGTCGGTAAAGGGAAGAAAAGCGCGTTTCATGATTCCGATAAAGGCCGAAGCAGGAAATTTAAAGGAGGATTTACCGATTTTTGACAGATTTGTTATTATTGCTTTATATTACATGTGAAGTTGAGATGATCTTCGGCATTTAAAGTTATTTAATTATTTATTAAATGTTTAGATCAACTTTTTGCACTGATATCAACATACGGTTTCCAGGTAAAATTGTGGGGATACCAATATAACCAAATATACTAAAATTCGGAATTATGGTTATCACAATCTGTTTTAATATTAAGAATATCATAAAATATTACTTCTTCATTTAGAAGCACCTAATCAGTTTCATTATCTAACAATAAAATTAAGAATTCTATAGAATCTTACCAGTACGGAGCTCCACCGCTAAATAAAAAATATTTTTTAACACATTTCAAGGTTCAATCTGTCAATAAATATAGTTTATGTTTATACATTCTACATAAAATGGGCTATTAACTCATATCTGTATAGTGCATTACCTCATGGTTTAGTTGTAGGGCAAGATTTTGTAGATTTTTTTTCAGGTTTTGTGCAGAGCGGTTAAATAATTCTTCATTAATAATTCATTTCTATATTGTTATCTACCTCTACCTACATGAATCTGTAGTTTAAGTAGTTTGGCGTTAATTTTCAGTAATATATCACTTATCCTCCTGAGGCCTGACCTTCAAAAATTAACAAAATAATCTCGACCTTAATAAATTTAAATATAGTTCAAAATCAATTGTGCTTTATGTAGTACCTATATGACACGGGGCCTCACGAGGTTAAATTCAGTAATTATCCCCAGTAGATCCCTTAAAAAGTGTAACCTAAAGTATGGTTTCCAAGTAAAATTTTGCAAACCATTTGGACCAAGTCTCAATCTGTTTTAATATTGAGAAGTTGAGCATATCATAAAATATTACTTCTAGATTTAGAAACACCTAATCAAAGTCATTAGCAAACAGTAAAACGAAGAACCCTATAGCTTCTCACCAGTACGCAGCTCCGCCGCTAAATAGAAATAATTCTTAATTAATTATTCATTTCTATATTGTCGTCTACCTTTACCTACTGATTCATTTGTGTGAGGTATGCAATAAAGAGTATTTGTATTGTATTGTATTTTTAACACATTTAAAAGTTAAATCTGACAATATAGTTTATGTTTGTACATTCTATATTAATTCATTTTTTATAGTGTATTACCTCGCGGTTTAATTGTAAGGCAAGATTTTGTAGTATTTCATATAATTTTTTTCAAGTTTTGTGCAGAATTGTTTTTTTTCTGCGAACGAGTGAAAATGATGTTCCAAAAATTAATTCCTCGTCCTTGAGTTACACAAAAACGATACCAAACATGACCTATTTTCTAAACTCATGTAGAAATAAAATAGCTTCTCGCCAGTACGCAGCTCCGCCGCTACATGAATTATTTTTTTTTTACACATTTTCAGGTTAAATCTGTCAATACAGTTTATGTTCATACAATTGACATAAAATGGGCTATTAACTCATATTTTTTTTATAGTGCATTACCTCGCGGTTTAATTGTAGTGCAAGATTTTGTATAATTTCTTAAAAATTTTTTTTCAAGTTTTGTGCAGAACTCTGTTTTTTTCTACGGACGAGTGAAAATTTTGTTTCAGAAATGAATTCCTCATCCTTGAATTATACGAAAACGATACCAAACATGACCTATTCACTAAACTTATGAAGAAATCGAGCTCAGAGTGCAGCGTGGTAGATGGGGTTTTCACCCCCCTCCAGCCCCCACCACCATGGATGAATTTCGTGGGTACAGGGCTAAATCTGCTCAGATGACCATTAGGTACAACTGTGCCAAGTGGCGTCCTTTGTTGAAAATCTGCAAGGTTGATGACACTAAATAACCAGCTACTCCCCTAAGATTGCCGAAATTTTATTCGGAAAGATGCACTGATTCGGAAACTTTTGCGTTGCGCGCCGGGCGTTAAAAATTATCACGCAAAATGTTATTCTCATTTTCAGTATCTGGAGCCAAATAAATGCGGGTTCATGCCACTGATCATAGATCCTGACGGAGAAGCAATCGCTTGGCTTAAGAACACTCTAGCAGAGTCCGCTTGCGATTTCGTGGCGCAAGATAGTGAAAAACTGCCAACCGCGCTGCAGTATGCCGTGAGGTAAGTACTAGTTTTAGTTATTGACCGAGTGAAATCAGGGTCCCTGCTTCAGCTTCGACAAAAATGTTTTCGTGTGTCCGGATTTCAGGCAGTTCTCCTCTATAGGTCGCATTTCTCAACAATATTCGTGTGAAATTTTTGTGAGTAGGTTCGGTAATTATATAGAACTTTTTTTTTAGTCAATTTCATAAAACAATACTCGTTAGGTCTGCGGCTCACAGAGTACTAGTTCTTCTGTTTACTCTTTTACAGACTGGGCCGCACGCTGGTAATAACGGATGTGACCACCGTGAACCCCTCGTGGTTGGCCTGCGGCTGCCGGCTGCTACTGCTGGCGCGCTCGGCGCTGCCGGCGCGCCTGCCGCCGCCCGCGCGCGCCCGCCTCGCGCGCCTGCCGTTCACCGCGCGCCGCGCCGAGCTCACAGGTATACTGTGTACTGCCGGCTGCTACTGCTGGCGCGCTCGGCGCTGCCGATCTATTGCCACAGTACTCAACAGAGTGCAGGCTATCTCCCATATCTTAACCTGACGCGCTCGATTAAATCCCGAAATCCCCTCTTGGGCTCCCCTACCATACCGCATAACGGAGTAAGTTTGATTTTATACCCCATAAATTTTCTTACCACTGGCTGATATAACATTATGAAAATCGATTCTTAGGGAGTAAACTCCAAAAAAAACTTTGAAACGAGAATTGCATTTCAGATCAACTGATTAACTACGCATTGCAACAATATAACCCTGAAGTCAACGAAAAGGCGAAGGAAATCAAAATCAAGAAAGCAATCTTACAGAAGCAACAACACGAATTGCAGGTAATAAATGCGCTTATAAACTTCACGTGTTTTGGTCCAGATAAAGTAAGAATAACATGTCCTCCTACCCACATCCTTTATATGTTTTAGGAGAATCTTCTAAAGGACCTCTCAGGCAATAGCGACATTCTTCATGACGCGAACCTGCTCGCGTCGCTGAACAAAACGCGCGCCACCAGCACCACTATCGCCGAAGCGCTCGAGGCGGCCCGGGCTATAGAGGAGGAAACTAAGGTAAACATATATAAAGGATTCTTGTGACCGCCGAACTAAGATGTTTTAAAGGCCTCGCCACATTCGGCGCGGTCGCGGTTTGCGCGCGGCCCCGCGCTGATCTGAATGCACGGAACGTTATGAGCTATGTCACACCGGCCGTAGCGCGCGGCCGCGCAGGTCAGAGCGGCGCTGGCGCGGGCGGCGGCGACGCGGGAGCGGGCGGTGGCAGTTCGTGCGCGGGCGCTCGGACGTCACATCGAGCGCGGTATGCTAACGGTGGGGAACGAATTATTATTTTATTTTCCTGTCAAAATGGATAGGACGGAGAACTTAATAGAATGTGTCAGGCGATATTCGTGTTTATTCGACTTCCATCACAAATACTACCGAAATACACATTATGCCCGCCTGCGCGTATCCGTAGGTAACAAACAACGCGGTGAGAGCGCAGGCCTGCCGCAGTTTGAGCGCGGCCCCGCGCTCCCACCGCGTTCAAACTGCCAACCGCGTTCAATGTGACATTACCGCGCTGTTACTGCCCCGCGCCGCTTCTGCGCCGCCCCGCTACCGCGCGAATGTGACTGCGTGCGTTTGAAACGCTCGTTTCTAAACTCATTGTCTATACACAGTTAGGACAACCAGAACCGAGAAAATTTATCAAATAAGACTGAGGCTCTAGTATAAGTCTTTTCGAAACAAGACACAAACGAACGCGTTTGCTTTTATTTAGTTTCAATTTGTATGGCTACGCGAGCAGCGCCTCTGGTGGCCTTAGGTGGTAACAATTTTTAGCCAAATAAATGGACACTAAACGCAAACGCGTTCTGTTGTGTTTTGTTTCGAGAAAACTTATACTACAGGTACAGAACCGATATTGGTTTACGATTTTTACAAAAGTTGACTCTGAATATCGTCTCCTATAGTAATATTTAATGAGACGACTGAATATTAACCCATTTTGTTAGGCTGCTCGCGAGGCGTTCGCTCGTTCGGCGTCACGCGCGGCCAACGTGGCGCTCGCGGTGAAGGAGCTCGCCGACAGGCGGCCGCTGCTGGCGCTGCAGGTGGACACGGTGCTCGAGCTGTACGCGGACGCCTTAACTAGAGGGGCGAGTACAGAGACCACACCCTCTACCGAAAACGCACTATCTCCCTCTCTAAAGCCCACATGTATACGTATACATACTACACACCCACAGGTTTTAGAAAAGCATGCCCGGAATACACGAGGCTAGTTTTTCAAGGCAGGATAGCAAGCTAGTGCTAATAAGCTAGCAAAGTGCGTCTATGTTCGTGTATACAAAGCTAGTTTTGCATACTAGCACGATTTACCAGGGCATGAGTCTTCTAGGTACTGGTTGAGAAATTTAGAGGCCCAGCGTGGTTGCTCCGGTAGCTCAGTAGCTGCGACGATGGGCCATGAATACCGGAATGTCACAGGTTCGAATCCTGCTCGGAGTAAAAAAAAATCCCTTTAATTTAATAATTTGTGATTTGCGTCAGCAGTGTTACTGCTTATTACAAAATTAATCTCCATCTCTGTTGCACTTGTCTATTTGAGTGACAGAGAGTTTTCGATTGGCGGTCGGCCCTCAGCAGCATCGACATTCCACCGTACCATCGGCCAGTTTTCTGACATTGCGCATGCATATTCTCTATTGTTTTTAACTTTTTGGTTCAAAATTTCAGGACCCGAAAACGGTTAACGACGAAGATGTGATTAAATATCTGATGAGAAGAATTGTGGAGAGAGTGCTTCTGAGTTTGCATAAGAAGGACAAATATATTGTAGTCTTGCATCTTCTTAGGCAAGTTTATGACCACCTTATACCAGATCAGGTAAAATATTTCCATATTCCTTCTTAAAGTAAACTTCGCCAATTATTTTTCATTCATTTATTCATTTAAAACCAAATGGAAAACCAACAGCGTAACATTTCTATAAACTACAGCAGAATTACATAGCCAACTAAGCTTCTCACTTATAGAACTTAACTATCTCACAAAGAACAGATTTAGCCCAATTAATTGACACACACAAGTGAGCCTACAGCATAAGTGCAGTGAGTACATAGCGTCCTCGTGTTGGTTAAACAATCTATGTTGTGTTCGGAATTAACTACATTTAAATTGATATATTATATGGTTGTATTTTGTAATCCACTTGACAAAATAATAATGATTGTGCGAGTACTTGTTAACTCTCACATTTACTTGATAGGATTCTTGATAGTAGATTGGAACACGAAAGACGATTTATTGATATTATCTTGATTTATTTAACTTGATAGGTGTGCACACTTATGAGTAGCGAACGTAAAGTGAGGTGAATTGACTTATTAACTAATTACGAAATATTATACAAAGCAAATGCTGATGGTGCAAATGAGTGCTATGACGCACGCGCAATGTACTTGTTACATCTTCCGGGCCGCAGATGAGAAGAGATGAAGATGCTGCGTAGGTACATGTACAATATTGATAAAAAATACATGAACATTAAATTCAATTAAAAGTAAGTACTTTAAATTCAGGAGACGTTGATTTATCTACTCTATTAACACGTGCGACTTCGGCTTCGCTAAGTTAGCTCGTTCCGGCCGCGGCGGTTGCTCCGGAGCGTGGCGGGGCGCGGAGTGCGGGCGACGCGGGCTCGTCCCGGGGCTCGTTTGCGACGGTAGGGGACGGCGTCGGTGGCACTCTTCACTGAACTCTTCGTATGATGATGCACAATGCGTCGACCCCAATCCCTCCAAGTATGACATATATCATTGCGTAATGATGTATATCGTGATATGATATATTTTCGGATATTATTTCGACTTCCTTCAATTTCTTGATCTTCTCCCCGAGCTTTTGCGTGTCTCTTTGTAAGTTTTCTGATTCGTTTCTCTCCTGTGTGTGTGGGATGCTGATGTTGATGACGTGGTTTATTGGTGCCATAACCGGGCTGTATAGTTTCGGTGTCATCTTAATTTCTGACCAGTGTGGTTTATGAGGAAAAACAGAAAAATTGTCGGTCTTTATAATGCAGCCATGACCTACGTTTATAAGGCCGGCTTTCGTCAGCTGATGAGCGGTTACTTGATCCGCACACAATGTTCGAACGTGACAGCTTTCGCAACAGAAAAATATGTAAGTATTTAATGCATTACTTTCGAGCCAGTCATTTTTACATGTTGTTATAACAGTTTTGCATTCCAACTTGTCTGTTTCGCAAAAACTGTTGTCGCCTTTAAATTGGTAAATTGGTTTCTTGATGTAGCAAAAATAGGCGTCAGATAGTATAGAACATGTTTGAACATCGTATACCGATATTGGGATATACGTATCTTTTTTCATGTTAATCGATACGTAGTCCGATACAGGTACTACAGTAGTAATCTTGCTTCCAGCCCTTTTAGGTATCGGAATGATTTTCAACAGTTCATAAACATCTCTACTGATGAGAGGTACCCGTATTTCAAAAATTAGGACATCTTCCATCACCCTTGTCTTCACTTTCAACAGGTCGTATATCTTGCGTAGATCAGAGTGTAAGTTGTCAATTGGCAGGGAAACGTCTCTTGGCAGGGTACTTGCTATCGTACTTAACTCATTAGTAAGTTGTTCCGGCGTAAGTAAGTGTAAGTTGAAACGTCCATGATAAATGTCTGTGATGGTCTCCAATAACACGTTTTGAAGTCCTTTTAAATTGTGGAGCATATTACTTGCTATTATTGCCCCTGTGTTGAATTCGTTAATAATGTTGTTAGTTTGAACTTTTTCTTGTAAATTCTTGAACGCTTCTTCCAAATTATTCATATGTTGATGTATCATTTTATGCTGTTGAGTCATAGTTTGTTCCGTACGTTTTAACAAATTATACTCCGCTTCGACTATAGATGTTTGATTCTTCCAAAGTGAAGCCATGTGCCTCGCGTTGTCCCGTAGAAGTGTAATATCCTTCTGATATTGTTCGGCGAATCTTTCATCTAGTACGCCGAAGAGACTATTAGCGATGTAACCGACACCGTCGATAAGACCGCGTCGGTGTCGCTGTGATGTGAGTCGCGTGCTCGAGTGCTGACTGAGTAACATCTGGTTGTAGTACTCGAGTTCGGAGAATCCGTGACGTAGCTGTAGTGATATAATATCGCAATGAACTTGAGTCTTTATAACTTCGCATGTATCTTTTAGAAATGCTGTATACTTTTGAACTGTATACTTTTGAAATGCATTTGTCGCTTCCCAATACGGCTCCATGTTGTAATAGACAATAAGTTTCCATTCATCTCGAATCAGCATCATGTCGGCTAATTTATCGAAATATAGACCTTGCGTGTCACGAAATGGTATTATATTCACGTTGCATTGACCGCTTGTTATGCATGATAAAAATAATATTAGTGCGGCAAACATTGATGTTAGTGTGAACTGAGCCTTGTTTACTCTTGATCTTTGTGGTTTTCTTGATAAATTGTCTTGGTTGATGTCTTGCTTTTGTGGAGTGTTACCTTGGTCCGTTTTGGGTAGTTCATCTTGTGTATATTCTGACAGAATGGATAACTTTAGAACTGGACGCCTCAAAGCCCCGTTCTTCGTCTTCAGCGTTACGACGCGCACGTATCCGTCTTGTCCCGGGTGCAGCTCTATTACTCTGCCCATGGTCCATTTGCCGGGCGGCAAGTTGTCGTCATGAATGAGCACAACGTCATTGATGTTGATATTAGGTTGTGGCGTTTTCCATTTGCTTGTACTTAATTGTGACAGATATTCTGTGCGCCATCTTTTCCACAAGTCTTGAAGTATCTTTTGAATGAGCTGCCATCTTGTTCGTAAATCTTTTTCAGTCTCAATTAATGTTAAGGTCGGTCCTGTGTTTAAAAAGTGTGCCGGGGTTAAGTAATTAATATCATCCGGGTCTTCAGATATGGCGCATAGTGGCCTTGAGTTGAGACAACCTTCAATTTGGGTTAACAGGGTGTTAAATTCTTCGTAGGTGAGTTTTTGCTCGCCAATTACTCTTTTCAGGTGGAATTTGAACGCCTTGACTACACTCTCCCACAAACCTCCTGCTGATGGCCAGGCCGGACAATTGAAGTGCCAGGTTATTTCCATATCTGATATTTGCTCCATAAACTCTTCATTAATGACGTTCTGGATCTCTTGATATTGCTTCTGGAGCACATTGCTGGCTCCTAATAGATTGCGGCCATTGTCACTGTAAATGTGCAATGGCGCTCCTCTACGTGCGGCCATCCGGCGCAGCGCTGCTACGAATGCTGATGTGGTGAGGTCTGACACCAGTTCTAGATGTACTGCTTTCATCACCATGCATACAAACACACATACGTATCCTTTGGTGGTCTTGATACCACGACCCTTGTTGGCCTTGAGGAACACGTGGCCGGTAAAATCGATTCCGGTGTGGGCGAAGGGACGAGATGGATTCGTTCTTGCTGCAGGTAAGTCTCCCATAATTTGATGCTGCATGGTGGCTTTTTGTTTTCTACATGTGACGCATCGACGAATGTGTTGCTTCGTTGCACTGTTTCCTCCTAAGATCCAGTATTTATATCTAATATAGTTAAGAGTTGTTCGGGCCCCGCCATGAAGAACCATTCTATGTGCGTGGTCTATAATAAGTGTAGTCAAGCGATGTTTGTGTGGCAGAATAATCGGGTGCTTCATGTCATACGTAATATATGCTTGGCTTAATCTTCCCTTCACGCGAAGAATCTCTTCTTTATCCATGAATGGGCACAAATCTGATATGTTGCTTTTAGGGCAGACTATTCCGCTCTTTTTTAATTGTTCCCATTCCTCTTGGAATTCCGTAATTTGGACCCGCTTGATGATCATAGCCTTAGTTTCCCTCAGTTCTGACAGGGTAAGATATTTTTCAGCTTTTTCAGTCCTGTCTTCTAGTAATAAATCTTCTGACCCATGCAAGGACGTGGACAAGTTTCGAAAATGAACTATATTTGTTCATTAGGTGGTCAATGATATTATCTTCGTTTTCGTTGCTAACGGCGACGTTAACTTGTTTGCTTCTTGTTTCCTCGTCTGTAGTGTAAGTCTTGGTCTTGCCTTGCTCTTCAACATTGAAAGTTGATAGCCAAGTGGGTCCGTGCCACCACAACTGATGTTGTTCTTCTTAAATATTGTTAATAAAACTTGTTCAGCTCCTCATTGTATATTATTTATTAAATTCGAACGATACAAAAACACATATCTAGTCGGCCATTGTTTTACAAGAAGCAGCAAAGACTAAAACAAATGCACAGCAAATGCAGCCAGTGTTGCCAATACAAATGTATAAAATACCAACACGCCTCCTTACATTTATATTGCAACACTTAAATAACATTAACATACTTAACACAAATCAGTCTCTAGTGTTCAAACAAAAATAAACATTTTCATTGCTACTAATGCTGTTTCATTTCTAAATCTATTGTACCTATGTTCACAATACACTTAAAAACTCTCTAAATTTAACAAATTTAATACTTCCCAAAGCTTTAGTTAAGATATCTGCAATATTATTTTCTGACTCTATTTTTACAATTTCAATTACTCTTTTTTTGACATACTCATGAATATAATGGTAATGTACCTCAATGTGTTTAGAGTTCTTTGTAAAATTTCCATATTTGGCTATGGCTACTGCCCCTGAGTTGTCTTCATATATTTTGACTGGTTCACAAACCTTTACAAACACATCACTTATTAAACATATTAAGAAATTTACTTCTGTTACAGCTTCAGACAGAGCAATATATTCAGCAAATGTAGAAGACTTTGTCAGACTATTCTGTTTCTTAGATTTCCACATGATAACATTGCCAAACAATCTAATTACATATCCAGTGGTGGATTTCCTATCAACTACATCTCCTGCCCAATCTGAATCCACAAAACAATCTAATATTTCATCATTATCATTTTTATAATATTTTAGTTTTAAGTCCTTTGTGAAATACAAATATTTCAGCACTCTTAAAGCATATCTAAAATGTGTCTCATTACAGCAATTTTGAAATCGACTCAGATAATTAACACAATATGATATATCTGGCCTAGTACCAGAGCTTATATATAACAGAGCTCCTATTAGATTTCGATACTTAACATCTTCATTTAATTCACACTGTTCCAGTTTCAAGTTGATTTCCATAGGTGTTTTATACAATTTTGCATTTTCAATATTATACCGTTTCGCTAAAGACTCAATATAATGTTCCTGGCTCAGAGATAAAACATTGTCTCGTTCATAATTATATTCAATGTGTATACCAATGTAATTCTTAACTTTGCCTAAATCTTTCATTTTAAATCTGTCAGATAATTTATTTTTAATGTCAGCAATGACATTCTTGTCTCCACAACAAATCAACAGATCATCAACAAATAACAAAATGTAAACAATCAAGTCATTTACCCTTTTGACATATAAACAGTAATCATATTTGCATCTTTGAAAATCTATGCTAGTCAGAAATTCATTCATACATTCATACCAAGCGCGTGGACTTTCTTTTAAACCATATAATGACTTTTTTAACAAGTAAACCTTGTCTGTGTCATCTTCATAGCCCATCGGCTGCTTTACATAAACTTCAGATAAAACTTTACCATTGAGAAACGCAGTCTCTACATCCATTTGATGAATTTCCATAGAATTCTGACAAGCATATGACAGTAACAACTTCAATGTTGGCATTTTTGCCACTGGAGAATAAGTATCATCTACACAATCAGTTTGTTGAAATCCCCTTACCACTAACCTTGCTTTATATTCACTTTCACTCTTCTTTTTGTAAACCCACTTCACATCAATAACCTTTTTGTCCTTCGGTGGCATGTCAACAAGTGTCCATGTTTTGTTTTTTTCTAGACTGTCCATTTCGCGGTCCATGGCCGCCTTCCATTCACTTGAATCGTCGCTAGTCATCGCCTCCTGAAAATTTAAAGGGGTCATAGCATCACAGTAGTTTACACTAATACAATAATAGCTGTATTCTTCATCAAAACGTTGTGGTCGCTTAATATTTCTTCTTGGTCTCTCTTCTACCCTGTTCTCATCAACTTTCATGTTCTCATTACTATTTGTCTTATCATCTTCTAGGTATTCTGTAGTATCATTCTCCTTTTCATTAGTTTTTTCATCTTCCTCATCTTCAAATCCACACAATGTTACATCTTCTTCTACAATATCACAGTGTCTAGCTACTATTACTTTATTGTTGACCAGTACTCTATATCCAGTGTCACTATATCCCAGCAAAATTCCCATTTCTGCCTTCTTGTCCCATTTCGACTTTCTTTTCTCTTCTGGTACTCGTACAAATACTTTGCTGCCATAAATTTTGAGATATTTCATTGTTGGCTTCCTTTTGAAAAATATTTCATATGGAGTTTTCTTTTCAATAGTATTAGTCAGGGTTCTATTTTTAAGATATGCAGCTGTTTTAATTACTTCTGGCCAATATTTTCGGTCCACTTTTGCTTCTGACAATAGACATCTTCCCATATCCATCAAAGCCCGATGGTATCTCTCAGCTGTTCCGTTAAGCTGGTGTACATAAGCCGGGCAAGGTTTTATTACTATACCTTTTTCTCTTGCAAACTGGAAAACTCTCGCATTCATATATTCTTTCCCATTATCACAACGCAGTTCCTTAATCATCTTATTAGTAAGATTTTGTACCTCATTTACATACTGCACTAAGCAATCATATACTTCATCTTTTGTCCGGATACAATAAACTTTTACCAGTTTGCTGTAGTCATCTATGAAACTTAAAAAATATTTTTCGCCATGATCTCCTACTGTTTGATGAGGGCCATTCAAATCTGTATGAACAATCTCTAGTATATCCTCAGCCCTTCTTCTATTATTATAAAAAGGTAAGTTATGCATTTTGTTTTCAATACATGTTGCACACTTCAAAAGTTCTGGTTCAATTTCTTTAGGTAGTCCGTCCAGCAACTCATTTTTGCACATAATTTCCAAATTATTAAAATTGATATGTCCTAAAGTACGATGTAACTTTTCTTTTGTTGTCATATTGCCTTTACTTTTACTCACATTCGCTTCCAGCATCTCTTCTCTGACATAACTTTTCATCTTGTATAATCTATCATCTTTAATTGCAATAGCTATAATCTTTCCATATGGGTTGTATATTTTTGACAATCTTCCTCTGGATGTAACTGAATTTTTGTCAGTTATTCTTGAATAACTTAATAAATTTGCCTTCATTTCTTTGACATAAAAGACATTTGTCAAATTAACTTCTGACATTTCTCCATAGACCGGAAAATAAGCTTTGATAGTACCAACTTTGGTAGCTTCTAATATTCTGCCATCGCCGACTTTAACTTTCACAGGCTTTTTAAGTGTCTCACATGTTTGGAAATACTCATCTGTATTAATGACATGGTCAGTGCTTCCACTGTCGAGTAGCCAATCTATTTGACCTTTCTCTGTCTTCTCTTTCTCACTGGTAGTAGCATTATTTATTAAGGTTGTATGAAAACTATTTCCAAACGGCTCATGATAATAATTCCTTTGTTGCTCACTTTGATAATTGCCTCGTCCTCTATGAAAACTTCTAGGATTATATGATCCTCGTCCTCTACTACCAGAGTATCCACGACCTCTGCTTCCTGAATGACCTCGACCTCTATTTTCAGAATATCCACGACCTCGACCACTATGTGTATAATCAGTTCGGGAACGACAATCTCTTTGGAAATGGCCAGGTTTGCCACAGTTGTAGCAGTTTAAATTTCTATTTGATGATGGTCTGACTTCAGCTCGGAAAGCGTTTGAGCTGTCAGTATTTTCCTCATTTGACTTTTCCTCTGTACTCTTTAGTTTAATTTTACTTTTTAAGTAATCAACCGTTCTCTCACTTTCTGGTAAAACATCCATCAAGTCACCAATATGACTATAGTTTGATGGCAAAGCTTTCAACATATAGTTAAGTTTTTCTTGCTCTTTAATACTTGCACCCGCTTGCTTCAATTCATTTACAGCTCGTTCAAAGTCATCGAAAAATAAAGAAACTTCCGTGTAATTTTTCAGTTTCACACTTTCGAGGTTATGCCGACAAACAATTTGTAATGCCGTCGACTTTTTCAGATACATTTCGTCGAACTTTTGTATAATCTCGAAAGCCGTATCTAGATCACTTATATATTCCAGTTGTTTGTTTGTAATTGCACTATATATATAGTTAGTCGCCTGAACATCACGTTCGACCCATTTTTCATCGTCGGCAGCTGTTTTAGCTTTCATTACCACATCTTTGCACTTTTTGTATTGCAAGAACTTCAATATACGTATTTTCCAATTACTATAATCGGCTCCATCGAATATCGGAATATTTATATCACTATTTTTCGCCGCCATTGTTTCGTTGTTTCTTGTTCTGGATTTCAAACTCAAATTACGTTTTCAAAATTTTCTTTCTTTAAAATTCTTTTAATATCTTGTATCCATTTCTCGCTCGCTCTGCTACCATCTTAAATATTGTTAATAAAACTTGTTCAGCTCCTCATTGTATATTATTTATTAAATTCGAACGATACAAAAACACATATCTAGTCGGCCATTGTTTTACAAGAAGCAGCAAAGACTAAAACAAATGCACAGCAAATGCAGCCAGTGTTGCCAATACAAATGTATAAAATACCAACAGTTCTAATTGCGATGCAGTGAGGCCTCTACTGGCCGAGTCAGCAGGGTTCTCAGCTGATTTTATGTAACGCCAGCATTCCGGTGGAATTACTTCGGTAATCTGTCGCACCCTGTTCGCGACAAACGTCTTCCAGCGGCTAGGATCTCCTTGTAGCCACCCTAAGACCGCGGTAGAATCCACCCAACCATAGACCTTGATATTATGGTTGGTTAAACATTGCTTAACCTTGACCATCAATTTAGCCACCAAGTGAGCGCCGGACAATTCTAATTTTGGCAGTGAAATAGTTTTAGAGTTCGGTACTAATCGTGATTTACCGGCTAACAATATAATTCTCGACTGTCCCTCAACATTTATTTTGCAATAAATAACACAAGCAAATGTCTGAGGTGTCGCGTCGCTGAAGGCGTGTAATTCGATATCGCTTGTAGCGCTCGTGCCGAGCCATCGTGGAATTTTAATTGTGTTTATATTATTTATTAAATCTTGTTTGAAAGTTTTCCAGTCAGCATTGACGTCATTGGGGATCTTGTCATCCCATTGAAGGTCCTTATTTTTCCAAATGCTCTGGAAAAGTAGCTTTAACTTGGTAGAAATTGGTGTAAGCCAACCCAAAGGATCAAATAACTTTGAGATTTATGATAACAATTGGCGTTTCATGGTGTCCTTGGTGACGTCAAAATCGATTTCCATTATTGATTTGAAGTGAAATACATCTTGAACAGGATCCCAGTGCAGTTCTAATGTTTTTCTTGATTCAGTTTCTATGAAGCTGTAGGTATTTTCAGAGGTCGCATACTGTTTGTCAATCTTGGTTAATTCCTGATGATTTGACATCCATTTTCTCAAGAAGAAGCCTCCTGACTGTAGCAGGCCTTGCAAATCTTGCTGCAATTCCTTGGCTGAGGCGACCGAATGCGATCCATGAAGCAGGTCGTCCATGTAGAAGCATTCTTCGAGCGCACGTGCAGCTTCTGGGTATTTAGATCTTTCGTCGTGTGCCACCTGCTGCAGGGTCATCATGGCGAGGAAGGGGGCTGCCTTTTGGCCATACGATATCGTTGTCAGGTGGTATTCTTGTAACCGTTCCTCCAGATAATCTTCTGCAAAAGCTCTGATCTTCTTTATGCATCCATATTTGCCGAAACATCTTCTCTATGTCTGCGACGTAACAAATGCGATGCTGTCTCCATTTCAAGACTCGTAACGAGAATAGATCCTTTTGAAGATTTGGACCTTTATGCATGATGTCATTAAGGCTCACGCCCGTTGAAGTCTTAGCTGCTGCATTAAAAATGACCCTCAGAGAAGTGGTGGTGGAATCCTCCCTTAAAACACAGAAATGGGGTAAAAAGCACTCACGTGCCTCGAGTGGTTTTTTCCATTGTGCAATCGGCGCTAGCGTCATATGACCGAGCGCTAGGTATTCTTGTATAAACAACTTATACTGTTGCGCAATATAATTATTTTTGTTGAATTTATTTTCTAATTGCCGAAATTGCATGATAGCCCTACTTTTTGAGTTGCCCAATCTCTTCAGACAGTTGTTTTTTAGCGGGATCCGTACTTGATATCTACCATCTGCCAACCTTGTTGTTGTTTCTTTATAAAATTGGATGCATTCATTTTCTTCGCTAGTATTGACAGTATCTTCTGGAATATCTTCGAATTCCCAAAATTTCTGAATGTCTTCAATATTATTTAATACTAAATTGCATTGGAAGCTTTGCTGTACTTTTCCGCTCAAAATCCACCCTAGACGCGATTGTTGTGCGACAAGGGGTAGGTCATCATGCTTGTATATTCCTTCCATTATAATATTTGCGTAAGCCTCCGCGCCCAATAATAAGTCCACTGAGTTACTAATGTAATAGTTCGGGTCCGCCAAGGGTATGTTATCCAAAAGCTCCCATCTTGATTTGGAAAATGTGGTATTGGGCAAGTTTCTTGTTAAACTCTTCATGATGAACGCGTCGGTGTTAAATGAATATTGCTCGTCAGATGACAAACAGTTTAACTTCAGCATCCCTTTGCAGATGTTGTCATTAGTGCCGACTCCTGTGATCACGCCCTTACATCTCTGTCGTGGCAACCCTAATTGTTGGGCGGCATTCTCCGAAATCAAACAAATTTCTGATCCCTGATCTACAAGAGCTCTCATCCTGTGGGGTACTCCATCCTTTCCTAAGATCTTGATCATGGCTGTGGCGAGAAGTATATTGGGTTGTTCTTTTGAATCACGTTCTTGTGCCACGTGTGACCCATTTCCTTGTTGACGAGTCTGATTTCCGGACGTTGCATTTTGATTGCAAAATACGTCGTGCAATAGTGTATTATGATACCCATTGCAATCTTGACACCTTTTCGCTGAATGGCAAGTTTTGCCGTTATGATTATAAAGACAATTACTACATAGATTGAGTTTCGCAATTGTGTTTCGTTTAAGTCCCGGTGTCATATCTTTGAATTCTGTACAAAAGTATATGCCATGATCTTTCTGGCATACCGGGCACTGGCGTTTGTATTCGTTCGAGACTGAGACTCTATTCGACGTAGCCTTGTTGCTTGTATAGGACTGTTTAAAACGACTTGGTTTATATTGGTTGTTTGATGTAGACGGCATATTTATTGTAGATCGGTTAACGGCGGCTTCTTGCTTGCACCGTGACGAATCCATAGCCGTAAATTTGCTTTCTAAAAATGTCAGGAACTCTTTTAATGATGGCAATTCTCTGGGCTGTTTCAGTGATGCCATATATTCATTATGGGTTTCGGAATCCAATTTTTGGGCCAATAAATGAACTAATATCGGGTCCCAAGTGTCAATGTTAACACTTAAGTTCTTGATACCGTTTAGGCTTTCTATAGTAACATCATGTAGTCGCTTGATATGGCTTGATGTTGCTTGTTGCATCACAGGAAGGGTCATGACGTTGTTGATGTGGGTTGTGAATATTAGCTTTTTGTTATTGTATCGATGGTTTAATATTTCCCAGCACGTTACGTAATTATCTGAACTAATTGGAAGGTGTTGTATGAGTCGTTCTGGTTCGCCTTTTATCTTGCTCTTTAAAAACTGCATTTTTTGTGCATTTGATAAGCATGGATTACTATGGATAGCTTCTGTGAATAGGTCTTTAAATGAAACCCATTGTTGGTAGTGTCCATGAAATATAGGGATGTCTAGTCGTGGGGTAGATTGCTCCCGATGCGACGTTGACCATAACTTGCTGTTGATCTCTTTCTTCATGGAAGCGTACTCGTTTTCGTACCTTGTGAACATGTTTTCGTAATGTTCGTCTATCGCACCAGCTTCACTGTCTATTTCCCAGTGCAACGCGTCTATGGCGGCCCAGCGGGAGCCTAAAGACTTAAGGAGGTCTTCAAGTTCCCATCTCTCTCCAACTACGTCTAGCTTGATATTTGACAGAGTTCGAGCCAATGCTTTGAAGTTACTATTTTGCTTGCGTAACATTTCATTCAATCTGCTGTGATTTCCTTGTGAGATAAATGAGGTGCTTGGGGCTCGCAGAGTTTTATCTTCCTCTGGTACCTGTTCTACGGAACCAGCCGCAGGTGGATGATTGCCTGGCCTCGGCGATGGCGTAGGTTGATCATTGGTTGCTGCTACAGGTTGGGCGTAATTTTGAATTAAATCTCTAGTTTCTTTATATATGGTATAATTGGTTTTCAAAGTCACGTAGCTTTTCGTCATTTTTATCGAACTCCTCCCAGTATAAATCTAGAGTCTCTAACCTCCTCTTGATGTAGTCGGCAGTCTTGCGATCTTGGCCGTCTTTCTTAAAGTTGATCTTCGTTTGCTTTATTGCGTTTTGTAGTTGAATCTGACTTTGATACAATTCCTCCATATTACTAGTTCTTGTTAACTCGTAGGTATAGGGAAATAATATTAAACACCTGCTAATTAATGCTTGATAAACGATGATAGACTTGCTTGATGATCGTCTTTCCTGCTGTGTCTTGTTCACTGGATATTCTTGATTTTCGTGACTTGATCGTTCGCGGGTATCTGTCAGCCTTGATGCTTTGTTCTTGATTTGAAGCCTTGGTGCTCTTTAGACCTTGTTGTCTTGCTTTATGTCTTGATAGTCGCTTGCTTGATGCCAGGTAAACAGTGCTCCTGCACTCTATACACGATATACTTATGTGCCTTCTCAATTTACTGGTGGAACCCGCTTGTGGGAAGCCAGCAAACCGATTCACTATCGCAGTAAAAGTACAAAAACACCAAATACCTGTTTAGGTTCGAAGGACCATTAATGTGCGAGTACTTGTTAACTCTCACATTTACTTGATAGGAATCTTGATAGTAGATTGGAACACGAAAGACGATTTATTGATATTATCTTGATTTATTTAACTTGATAGGTGTGCACACTTATGAGTAGCGAACGTAAAGTGAGGTGAATTGACTTATTAACTAATTACGAAATATTATACAAAGCAAATGCTGATGGTGCAAATGAGTGCTATGACGCACGCGCAATGTACTTGTACAATGATAATGGTGAATTTCAGCTTTGGACACTATTTATTGGAAGCAGCGGTATTATTGAAGATCATGCGACTGTTAATGATATAAAGAAAACATATCCTTGGATACAAAGTGAATATGTTAAGAAAATAACGCAGCTAAAGGTTAGGCCAAAGGCTTTTATCATTTGCTAAAACGATAAAATTTTTGTAGTCTCCACAGACAAGGGTAATAAGATACACTCTTTGATTCTCCATGATTCACACGACTATTGTCTTAAGTACTGTTGAAAATGTGCATGGAGTAGACTTCAAATAGGTCCCTATTTTTTTTAGTAATAATAGGATAAAAGGGTGCTATTTCATTTAACAATAGATTTCGTTTCTTTCGTAGATGACTAATGAAGACTTATTCAGTAAAATGTGTCTAAACGACGAAGCTATGTGGAAGCAGTTCCAGAGTTCAGGAGACGTGAACGTAATCGACAAACTAAAACTGACCGAGTTCGAAGTTATCTTAGCGGTGGCGCTATTGAGGCCCGAAGGACTGTACAGAGCCACTGTTACCTTTGTTGATCAATTGCTTGGTAAGTCAACAACTAGTCATCATCAATGACTAGCGTATCTCTGTCGAATGATCGTTACAAGGAGTTAACACATTCAATGCTGATGATTTCGTAGCGCTACACCCGTAGTCGCGTTAAAGAGCCTACATTCCGTAAAGCTGAAAGCTAATCTTCTCGGCTCAGTGCCGTTCCGAATTCGTTAAAAGTTAGCTAACTAAGGTGCAATGACATCTTATACTTTTTTTGTATGAAAAGTATACGTTTTTTGGACTGGGTACATTACTCTATTATAATAGTACCTACATTATGCCACAAGGTCGATTGCGCCGACGCCGAAAGCAGAGGGCCTTTTTACAATATTCTATTTCCCAAACGTGGTCGAAAGAGTAGAACTTACGTCCGCCATATAATATAATGCGAAACCCATCGTTACCGGGCGTCGCATAGTTACTAGCACGTATTATCGGAAGTTCCTTGGAGCGCTTGTGGCCCAGCAGCGTCCGCGTGCCGCGTGCTGTACGTGAGGTTAAGCAACATGGGCTGGGGTCAGTTCTTGGATGGGTGACCGCTTTGAGTGATTACTAACTGAGTGCTCAAGGAAGGAAGGTACGCTAAGCCGGTACCCCGGCTGCTGTCCATGATAGCAGTCGTTAAGCCAAGTTAGAGGCCTCCGGGCGGCTTGAGAACTTTTAACAGTCAAGTTGCTCACTCATTTGACAAGGGGGTTGTTGAAGTTGCACTACATCCGTTGTCCCACCGTTACCCTACACGTGACCCCTGGGCGGTGCTAAACGGTCCAACAAAAATCGGCAACAAAATTGCCATGCTATGAAACAAATAAATGGAACATTCCTAAATTATTTTAAATTTCTTATCTTTCTGAGAAAAGCACTATACATACTTCGGTCGGAACAGGGATTGCCTGCATTGTATTATTAGAGGGTATTACACATTCGGCGGGCAATCACTTCCTTCCGAGCCTTTAAAGTATTTCGTCTGCCGATACCTGTAGAATCCGGAGCTACATGAATGAAACTTTATCACACGTCGTGAGCCTATCTTGAAGAAGAATTTTTATTTGACTGTTGTTATGGTGTTTGGCAATGGCGGATTCGTCCTAAGGTCTAATAGGGCGGCCAGATGTTGGAGGCGGCTCATCGTGACGCCCGCGCGGATGAATTGGGAAGCTCCCACTCTTCGGCGAGTGTCCGGTAGATGGCTTTGCGTGCTCGAGCAGTAGGTTTGATGAACGATTATGAATAAGGCAATAGTCGTTAATGTGTGGTCCCCTGTGCAGGCTCCCGCTTGATGTCGGGCGGGGACACGGTAGCGCGCGCCGTGCGCTGGAGCGGGAGCCGCGCCGGCCGCGCGCGCCCCGTGCTGCTGCTCGGCGCGCACGCCGCGGACGTGCTCCAAGCGCACGCCGTGTCACTCACACAGGTACGTGAGGTGGGGAGGTGCAGGCTCCGTGATGCCGGGCGGGGACACGGTAGCGCGCGCCGTGCGCTGGAGCGGGAGCCGCGCCGGCCGCGCGCGCCCCGTGCTGCTGCTCGGCGCGCACGCCGCGGACGTGCTCCAAGCGCACGCCGTGTCACTCACACAGGTACGTGAGGTGGGGAGGTGCAGGCTCCGTGATGCCGGGCGGGGACACGGTAGCGCGCGCCGTGCGCTGGAGCGGGAGCCGCGCCGGCCGCGCGCGCCCCGTGCTGCTGCTCGGCGCGCACGCCGCGGACGTGCTCCAAGCGCACGCCGTGTCACTCACACAGGTACGTGAGGTGGGGAGGTGCAGGCTCCGTGATGCCGGGCGGGGACACGGTGGCGCGCGCCGTGCGCTGGAGCGGGAGCCGCGCCGGCCGCGCGCGCCCCGTGCTGCTGCTCGGCGCGCACGCCGCGGACGTGCTCCAAGCGCACGCCGTGTCACTCACACAGGTACGTGAGGTGGGGAGATGCAGGCTCCGTGATGCCGGGCGGGGACACGGTGGCGCGCGCCGTGCGCTGGAGCGGGAGCCGCGCCGGCCGCGCGCGCCCCGTGCTGCTGCTCGGCGCGCACGCCGCGGACGTGCTCCAAGCGCACGCCGTGTCACTCACACAGGTACGTGAGGTGGGAGGTGCAGGCTCCGTGATGCCGGGCGGGGACACGGTGGCGCGCGCCGTGCGCTGGAGCGGGAGCCGCGCCGGCCGCGCGCGCCCCGTGCTGCTGCTCGGCGCGCACGCCGCGGACGTGCTCCAAGCGCACGCCGTGTCACTCACACAGGTACGTGAGGTGGGAGGTGCAGGCTCCGTGATGCCGGGCGGGGACACGGTGGCGCGCGCCGTGCGCTGGAGCGGGAGCCGCGCCGGCCGCGCGCGCCCCGTGCTGCTGCTCGGCGCGCACGCCGCGGACGTGCTCCAAGCGCACGCCGTGTCACTCACACAGGTACGTGAGGTGGGAGGTGCAGGCTCCGTGATGCCGGGCGGGGACACGGTGGCGCGCGCCGTGCGCTGGAGCGGGAGCCGCGCCGGCCGCGCGCGCCCCGTGCTGCTGCTCGGCGCGCGCGGCCGGCGCGGCTTTCCCTAGTTACAGTATTCAATTGTAAACTCTTTCATACCTATCAAGCAGCAGAACGTAACAATCAAACTGAGAACAGTTCTGAAATCATGTCAACACAATTCAATTTTATGATAGGTTGGCATAGAAGAGGGTCGTGCGGCATGGGAAGCGGGCGTGGCCGCGGCTCGCAACGGCTGGCTCGCGCTCGTGGTCGGCGCGTCGCCCTTCACGCGCGAGCTGCAGGCCTTCCTCGCTGCCACCAAGCAGGCGCCGGTGAGAACATTACCCACTACACTTACCTACCTCACTAGACAAGGCTGGGACTAGGGCAAATAATAAGGACTACCGTTTTCGGGCTCACCAGTTGGCGCCACTGCGCTTTCGCCACGTAAACGCGGAGAACACAGAATAACAACTATACAGTTTATTATATATATTTTTAATGTTTATAACAGGTTGATGAGCTGAACCCTGACTTTCGTTTGTGGATCGTATCGGAAAATCGCGAGATACCACCTACAGTATCCAACACGTGCGTCAATGTTATCATCGAGGTATGGTTTTTCTAGATACGAGTAAATATTTATATAGAATTTAACTGTACGAGTACAACATAACAAAGATACCTACAGAAAATGTAATTAAAAGAAAATTTTCATTTCTCATTGTAATATTGTGGAGCGAGGTACCATTAGAATTAAGGACCATAATACACTTGCTCCAATATCCACTTATAATCATAATAAGAATAATCATTTATTATTTAGATATTTAATAAATGCTATCTATCTAATGTTTGGTGTTATAAAATAATAGTAGTTTATGCAACTGTTACATAATGAGAGGCATTAAAACTCGAGTGTGGTTTCCGAACGAGTCGGGCGGCGGCGCGGGTACGGTATAGTGAAAAAGCTGGTCCTTACTTGATGGCTTTTGAACACATTAAATAAGATTTACTATATGGGTGTAGATAAATGCAGTTTACTTTAGGCTCCTGAAGGCGTGAAGCCGAACGTGTTGAGCACGATGTCAGCGTGGGCGCAGTACTCGGGCGACGCGCGCGTGGTGCGCGCGCACGCCTGCCTCGCGCTGCTGCATGCCATCGTGCAGGAGCGCCGCGCGTACATCCCGCAAGGTACTATACTGCAGGCTCCTGAAGGAAGCCGAACGTGCTGAGCACGATGTCAGCGTGGGCGCAGTACTCGGGCGACGCGCGCGTGGTGCGCGCGCACGCCTGCCTCGCGCTGCTGCATGCCATCGTGCAGGAGCGCCGCGCGTACATCCCGCAAGGTACTATACTGCAGGCTCCTGAAGGAAGCCGAACGTGCTGAGCACGATGTCAGCGTGGGCGCAGTACTCGGGCGACGCGCGCGTGGTGCGCGCGCACGCCTGCCTCGCGCTGCTGCATGCCATCGTGCAGGAGCGCCGCGCGTACATCCCGCAAGGTACTATACTGCAGGCTCCTGAAGGAAGCCGAACGTGCTGAGCACGATGTCAGCGTGGGCGCAGTACTCGGGCGACGCGCGCGTGGTGCGCGCGCACGCCTGCCTCGCGCTGCTGCATGCCATCGTGCAGGAGCGCCGCGCGTACATCCCGCAAGGTACTATACTGCAGGCTCCTGAAGGAAGCCGAACGTGCTGAGCACGATGTCAGCGTGGGCGCAGTACTCGGGCGACGCGCGCGTGGTGCGCGCGCACGCCTGCCTCGCGCTGCTGCATGCCATCGTGCAGGAGCGCCGCGCGTACATCCCGCAAGGTACTATACTGCAGGCTCCTGAAGGAAGCCGAACGTGCTGAGCACGATGTCAGCGTGGGCGCAGTACTCGGGCGACGCGCGCGTGGTGCGCGCGCACGCCTGCCTCGCGCTGCTGCATGCCATCGTGCAGGAGCGCCGCGCGTACATCCCGCAAGGTACTATACTGCAGGCTCCCGAAGGAAGCAGAACGTGCTGAGCACGATGTCAGCGTGGGCGCAGTACTCGGGCGACGCGCGCGTGGTGCGCGCGCACGCCTGCCTCGCGCTGCTGCATGCCATCGTGCAGGAGCGCCGCGCGTACATCCCGCAAGGTACTATACTGCAGGCTCCTGAAGGAAGCCGAACGTGCTGAGCACGATGTCAGCGTGGGCGCAGTACTCGGGCGACGCGCGCGTGGTGCGCGCGCACGCCTGCCTCGCGCTGCTGCATGCCATCGTGCAGGAGCGCCGCGCGTACATCCCGCAAGGTACTATACTGCAGGCTCCTGAAGGAAGCCGAACGTGCTGAGCACGATGTCAGCGTGGGCGCAGTACTCGGGCGACGCGCGCGTGGTGCGCGCGCACGCCTGCCTCGCGCTGCTGCATGCCATCGTGCAGGAGCGCCGCGCGTACATCCCGCAAGGTACTATACTGCAGGCTCCCGAAGGAAGCAGAACGTGCTGAGCACGATGTCAGCGTGGGCGCAGTACTCGGGCGACGCGCGCGTGGTGCGCGCGCACGCCTGCCTCGCGCTGCTGCATGCCATCGTGCAGGAGCGCCGCGCGTACATCCCGCAAGGTACTATACTGCAGGCTCCTGAAGGAAGCCGAACGTGCTGAGCACGATGTCAGCGTGGGCGCAGTACTCGGGCGACGCGCGCGTGGTGCGCGCGCACGCCTGCCTCGCACTGCTGCATGCCATCGTGCAGGAGCGCCGCGCGTACATCCCGCAAGGTACTATACTGCAGGCTCCTGAAGGAAGCCGAACGTGCTGAGCACGATGTCAGCGTGGGCGCAGTACTCGGGCGACGCGCGCGTGGTGCGCGCGCACGCCTGCCTCGCGCTGCTGCATGCCATCGTGCAGGAGCGCCGCGCGTACATCCCGCAAGGTACTATACTGCAGGCTCCTGAAGGAAGCCGAACGTGCTGAGCACGATGTCAGCGTGGGCGCAGTACTCGGGCGACGCGCGCGTGGTGCGCGCGCACGCCTGCCTCGCACTGCTGCATGCCATCGTGCAGGAGCGCCGCGCGTACATCCCGCAAGGTACTATACTGCAGGCTCCTGAAGGAAGCCGAACGTGCTGAGCACGATGTCAGCGTGGGCGCAGTACTCGGGCGACGCGCGCGTGGTGCGCGCGCACGCCTGCCTCGCGCTGCTGCATGCCATCGTGCAGGAGCGCCGCGCGTACATCCCGCAAGGTACTATACTGCAGGCTCCTGAAGGAAGCCGAACGTGCTGAGCACGATGTCAGCGTGGGCGCAGTACTCGGGCGACGCGCGCGTGGTGCGCGCGCACGCCTGCCTCGCGCTGCTGCATGCCATCGTGCAGGAGCGCCGCGCGTACATCCCGCAAGGTACTATACTGCAGGCTCCTGAAGGAAGCCGAACGTGCTGAGCACGATGTCAGCGTGGGCGCAGTACTCGGGCGACGCGCGCGTGGTGCGCGCGCACGCCTGCCTCGCACTGCTGCATGCCATCGTGCAGGAGCGCCGCGCGTACATCCCGCAAGGTACTATACTGCAGGCTCCTGAAGGAAGCCGAACGTGCTGAGCACGATGTCAGCGTGGGCGCAGTACTCGGGCGACGCGCGCGTGGTGCGCGCGCACGCCTGCCTCGCACTGCTGCATGCCATCGTGCAGGAGCGCCGCGCGTACATCCCGCAAGGTACTATACTGCAGGCTCCTGAAGGAAGCCGAACGTGCTGAGCACGATGTCAGCGTGGGCGCAGTACTCGGGCGACGCGCGCGTGGTGCGCGCGCACGCCTGCCTCGCGCTGCTGCATGCCATCGTGCAGGAGCGCCGCGCGTACATCCCGCAAGGTACTATACTGCAGGCTCCTGAAGGAAGCCGAACGTGCTGAGCACGATGTCAGCGTGGGCGCAGTACTCGGGCGACGCGCGCGTGGTGCGCGCGCACGCCTGCCTCGCGCTGCTGCATGCCATCGTGCAGGAGCGCCGCGCGTACATCCCGCAAGGTACTATACTGCAGGCTCCTGAAGGAAGCCGAACGTGCTGAGCACGATGTCAGCGTGGGCGCAGTACTCGGGCGACGCGCGCGTGGTGCGCGCGCACGCCTGCCTCGCGCTGCTGCATGCCATCGTGCAGGAGCGCCGCGCGTACATCCCGCAAGGTACTATACTGCAGGCTCCTGAAGGAAGCCGAACGTGCTGAGCACGATGTCAGCGTGGGCGCAGTACTCGGGCGACGCGCGCGTGGTGCGCGCGCACGCCTGCCTCGCGCTGCTGCATGCCATCGTGCAGGAGCGCCGCGCGTACATCCCGCAAGGTACTATACTGCAGGCTCCTGAAGGAAGCCGAACGTGCTGAGCACGATGTCAGTGCAGGCATGTTGTTACTGCTGTTGGTTCTCCTAATATAATGGTACATTATGCAACTAATGTAGAAGAAGTGTATAAAAAAGCGAGTGGTATGGGTTGCGATGTGAGCCTTGGCGAACATCTCAAGTTAAGACACTACGAGCCTTTTTATACCAGTTATACACCAATACAATACAATACAAATACACTTTATTGCACACCTCAATTAAAGGACAGGTACAGTACAAAAACAATGAGTAGAGGCAAACAACAGGCGGTCTTATCGCTAAAGAGCGATTTCTTCCAGACAACCTTAGGGTAGCGGAAATGAAATCTAATCATAACGATTCATAGCAGGCAGTGTAGCGTTAATACATATGAAACCTACTAGTAATTACAACAATAACATTTAATTAAGGAACACACCGTACACTGTTGCATACAATACCTTTTCTACGACTCATTTCAAATAAAAAGTAAGTATTTTTCAGACTTTTCATGCGCCATATTTTCCCTTAGTAATTGTGCAACTTACCTACGCGATTTCTTCACTAATGCTATATAACTTCTTCGTGGATTTTTAAAAGAATCAACGTATCTACCTACACATTTTCTTCATGAACCCAAAAAAATCGTTTATTTTAAGTTATATAATCATTTATCAGCTTGAATTTTTTCGTTTTCAATTAGGAATTTGGTGGGAAATCAAAAATATGACACTTTGTTTATTTTTAATTTGTTAGACTTGGCATCCGACCTAAACTGATTTCAAATCCGGATCGAATCTTAACTGTTTCGTTTTCATAAATATATCCGAAAATAGATAAAACTTGTTAAACAACACAAAAAAGATAATAAATGTATGTATTTATATTAGTTAATAATATATTATGCAATAATTAATACATAAAAATTATAGCAAAGTTACGTTAAGTTGGCAGCACTAATTTTAATCATAAAAGTTTCACTTGAACGCACCAAACAATGACTACTAAACATAGTATTTGTAGTAGTCTGTGGCACCCAACTCTGCTTTAATTTTTCATTAAATTAGGGTAAGGAGTGTGTTTTTGGGCAATAGACTAGATTGACTTTTTACAGAATAAATAAAGTATGTATTTATATTACAGTTCATGATTGCGTAAGTCGCGAAAAAAAGTACAGGAGTAGAAAAATAAATAAATAATAGTAGTTTGTTAATCAAGGGTTTGTAGTGTTTGCAACGCTGCACGCACACACACCGAGAGTAGTCTAACCCCCGTATTCATAAAACTTAACAAACCTCTGCTAACTAAAAAGTTCTTTGTCCCATTCTCACAAACGTCAATGTCAAAGTGACAGATAAGGACAAACGAACTTTAGCGGCTAGTTAACTAATATAGGTTTGACAGACGTTTATGAATAAGGGGGTTAGTATATAAGCTGATATGTAACCATGTTTATGCAGAATACATCATACTTCCAACACTCACGCGGCGGGAGTGACACGGTTGTCTGATTACGCGCACCCTTACAGGTTAGCGCTTCGCGTCGTTCGTGAATATCAACCTATTCAAATTGACAAAAAAACACTCACAGAGACACTAGTCGTAAACGATACAAGTGGAAATAGATTGATTCAAATTAGATTAAGCGATTGTTTGACCTCGTCACCAGGCTGGAGCCGCTGGTACGCGTGGGAGTGGGGCGAGGTGCGCGCGAGCACGGCGGTGCTCCGCGCCGGCGCGCCGGCCGCGGCGGCGCGGGCGCTCGTGGGCGCGCTGTACGGCGCGCGCGCGGCCGCCGCGCCCGACCGCGCGCTGCTCGCCGCGCTGCTGCGCGCGTGCCTCGCCGAGCCGGCGCTGGCGCACGGGTGGAGGGGCCCTGCGCCCGATGACTCGCCCCTGCGGCTCCCCTTCACCACTGAACTACAGGTCACTTGCTTATTGATAAAGCTCGCTTCATCTTGGCGTTGTCCCGGTCGCATGCTGAAGCAGCCCGAGGTGGCCACTTGCCACAGGCGGACAGGCATTGAGTTATATGTATCGAGCAGACATCCTCTAGCATAAGTTTGCGCATACGCTTAGAGCATTTAAGACAGGAGACGCCTTCAGCGCATCTTTCCAAACAATCTTAATTTCTATATAATAAATAAAATAAATGCAGAGGATTTCAAATGTTGTCTATGGTCTACGGTGACTTACGTATATACAATAGTTTAAATTTATTCATCAACAGACAAGAACATTACCAATTATCATCTTTGCTACGGTTCTAGTTCCTTCTTTTACTTTTTCTGACGAAATTGGATGAAACGAGAGATGATGTCACGTACCAAGTATAAGTGCAGGATATATATGTGTCTAGCCTTCTAGGAAACATTAACAGTTTATTATTACAAAAGTAACTTCAATATTTCATCTTCGGTACAGGCTTACAGCTCAGCGTTCAGCGAGCTGCCAGATATGGACTCGCCGCAGCTTCTGGGTTTGCCCGCCAATTGTCGTTTAGCTTGGGAGAAGAATGCCGCCGTAGACATCATTGCGGGACTAAGAGGTATAAATCCTTGTATCAAGTACTAGCAACCGCCCGCGACTTCGTCCGCGTAGATTTTAGAGGGTAACAAAGAAATAAATGAGGTTTATTTGTTTCTGTCAGTTGTCTGATGCTATTAATATTTTGTGGAAATTACTCGAATGAAAAACTTAATGTCCGCCATCTTCGATTTGAAAATGGATGTAATTTTCGGAATCGGCACCCCGAGGAACCTCGACGATGACACCCATATCGATTTTTAAGAAAAATAAATATCCGCCATCTTGGAATTGAAAATGCATATCATTTTCGTAATCGGCACCCCGAAGAACCTCGACGATGACACCCATGTCGATTTTTAAGAAGAATAATTGTCCGCCATCTTGGATTTGCAAATGCATGTCATATTTGTAATCGGCACCCCGAGGAACCTCGAAGATTACACCTATATTGATTTTTACGAAAAATAAATGTCCTCCTCTGGGATTTGAAAATGGATGTTATTTTCGTTATCATCACCCCGAGGAACCTCGAAGATAACACCCATGTCGATTTTTAAGAAAAATAATTGTCCGCCATCTTGGATTTGCAAATGCATGTCATTTTCGTAATCGGCACCCCGAGAAACCTCGAATATTACACCTATATCGATTTTTACGAAAAGTAGAGATTTTCTCCCCGCACAAACTTGGAACCCCTTTTTACCCCATTAGGGGAACAATTTAGAAAAACGCTGAAACATGTTTTTTTGTATTTAAACAGAGAGTCTGTATATGAAGCTTTAAACCTCGCACTTCAAAAAAGATTTGCTCCGCGTACGAACTTGGAACCCCCTTTTCGCCCCTTTAGAGGATCAATTTCAAAAAACGCTGAAATGTGTTTTGTTTTATTTAAACAGAGAGTCTATTTACGAAGTTTTAAATCTCTCACTTCAAAAAAGAGTTGCTCCCCGTACAAACTTGGAACCCCCTTTTCACCCCTTTAGAGGAGCAATTTTAAAAAACGCTGAAATATATTTTGTTGTATTTAAACAGAAAGTCTATTTACGAAGTTTTAAATCTCTCACTTGAAAAAAGATTTGCTCCTTTACAAACTTGGAATCCTCTTTTCACCCCTTTATGGGAACAATTTTGAAAAACGCTGAAATACGTTTTGTTGTATTTGAACATAGAGTCTATTTACGAAGTTTCAAATTTCTAATTTCAAAAAAGAATTGCTCCCCGTACAAACTTGGAACCCCCTTTTCACCCCTTTAGAGGAGCAATTTTGAAAAACGCTGAAATATGTTTTGTTTTATTTAATCAGAGAGTCTATTTACGAAGTTTAAAATCTCTCACTTCAAAAAAGAGTTGCTCCCCGTACAAACTTGGAACCCCCTTTTCACCCCTTTAGAGGAGCAATTTAAAAAAAACGCTGATATGTGTTTTATTGTATTTAATCAGAAAGTCTATTTACGAAGTTTTAAATCTCTCACTTCAAAAAAGATTTGCTCCTTTACAAACTTGGAACCCACTTTTCACCCCTTTATGGGAGAAATTTTGAAAAACGCTGAAATATGTTTTGTTTTATTTAAACAGAGAGTCTATATACGAAGTTTTAAATCTCTCACTTCAAAAAAGAGTTGCTCCCCATACAAACCTTGCACCCCTATTTTACCCTCTTAGGGTTAGAATTTTGCAAAACGCTGTAAACGCTTTCTTTGGATTTAAGTTCGTAACCTTTTTCCGAATCTTTAAGTCTTCAGCTCAATAAAAAAAAATTCTCCCATACAAACTTTGCACCCCTATTTGATCCCCTTAGGGATGGAATATCCAAAAATCCCGTCTTATCCCTTGCATACGTCATAAAAGTAAGCTCTGGACCAAATTTGAAGTTTCTAGTTCCGGTAGTTTCGGCTGTGCGTTGATGGTAGATCAGGACTTCTTCTTTTCTTCTCGAAGATGACACCCATATTGATTTTTAAGAAAAATAAATCTCCGCCATCTTTGATTTGAAAATGCATGCCATTTTCGTAATCGGCACCACGAGGAACCTCGAATACGACACCCATATCGATTATTAAGAAAAATAAATGTCCGCCATCTTGGATTTGAAAATGGATGTCATTTTTGTAATCTGCACCCCGAGGAACCTCGAAGATGACACCCATATTGATTTTTAAGAAAAATAAATCTCCGCCATGTTTGATTTGAAAATGCATGCCATTTTCGTAATCGGCACCACGAGGAACCTCGAAGACGACACCCATATCGATTATTAAGAAAAATAAATGTCCGCCATCTTGGATTTGAAAATGGATGTCATTTTTGTAATCTGCACCCCGAGGAACCTCGAAGATGACACCCATATTGATTTTTAAGAAAAATAAATCTCCGCCATCTTTGATTTGAAAATGCATGCCATTTTCGTAATCGGCACCACGAGGAACCTCGAAGACGACACCCATATCGATTTTATAAAAATAAATATCCGCCATCTTTGATTTGAAAATGAGTGTCATTTTCGTAATCGGCACCCAGAGGAACCTCGAAAATGACACCCATATTGATTTTTAAGAAAAATAAATGCCCGCCATCTTGGATTTGAAAATGGATGTCATTTTTGTAATTTGCACCCCGAGGAACCTCGAATATGTTGATTTTTAAGAAAAATAAATGTCCGCCATCTTTAATTTGAAAATGAATGTCATTTTCGTAATCGGCACCCAGAAGAACCCCGAAAATGACACCCATATTGATTTTTAAGAAAAATAAATGTCCGCCATCTTGGATTTGAAAATGGATGTCATTTTTGTAATTTGCACCCCGAAGAACCTCGACGATGGCACACATATTGATTTTTAAGAAAAATAAATGTCAGCCAATTTAAATTTGAAAATGAATGTCATTTTCGTAATCGGCACCCCGAGGAATCTCGAAAATGACACCCATATCGATTTTTAAGAAAAGGAAAAATTTGCTCCCCGCTCAAACTTGGAACCCTCTTTTCACCCCTTAAAGGGAGCAATTTCGAAAAACGCTGAAACATGTTTTGTTGTAATTAAACAAAGAGTCTATATACGAAGTTTTAAATCTCTCACTTCAAAAAAGATTTGCTCTCCGTACAAACTTGGAACCCCCTTTTGAACCCTTTAGGGGAGCAATTTCAAAAAACGCTTAAACATGTTTTGTTTTATTTGAACATAGAGTCTATGTACGAAGTTTTAAATGTCTCACTTCAAAAAAGATTTACCCCCCGTACAAACTTGGAACCCCCTTTTGAACCCTTTAGGGGAGCAATTT
The DNA here is from genome assembly GCA_963556455.1 of Epiblema foenella. Lineage (NCBI taxonomy): Eukaryota > Metazoa > Arthropoda > Insecta > Lepidoptera > Tortricidae > Epiblema > Epiblema foenella. The sequence continues at coordinate 19,310,812 of OY747099.1, read as the reverse complement.
CGAAAAACGCTTAAATATGTTTTGTTGTATTTAAACATTGAGTCTATGTACGAAGTTTTAAATGTCTCACTTCAAAAAAGATTTGCTCCCCGTACAAACTTGGAACCCCCTTTTGAACCCTTTAGGGGAGCAATTTCGAAAAACGCTTAAATATGTCTTGTTGTATTTAAACCTAGAGTCTATGTACGAAGTTTTAAATCTCTCACTTCAAAAAAGATTTGCTCCCCGTACATACTTGAAACCCCCTTTTCACCCCTTTAGGGGAGCAATTTCGAAAGACGCTTATATATGTTTTGTTGTATTTAAACAGAGAGTCTACATACGAAGTTTCAAATATCTCACTTTAAAAAAGAATCTCTCCCCGTATAAACTTTGAACCCCCTTTTCACCCCCTTAGTGGAGCAATTTAGAAAAACGCTGAAATACGCCATTAATATATTTTAACACAGACTCTATATATAAAATTTCATGTCTCTCACTTTAATAACTACGGTTTTTCATACAAACTTTGGACCCCCATTTCACCCCTTTAGGGGATGAATTTTGAAAAATCCTTTCTTAGTGCACCCCTAGACCTTATAAGGAACCTACGTGCCAAATTTGAAATCTCTAGAACCAGCGGTTTGGGCTGTGCGTTGATAGATCAGTCAGTCAGTCAGTCAGTCAATCAGTCAGTCAGTCAGTTTCTTCTTTTATATATTTAGATAGGGGAAAATTTCCAGGATCATTGATTTATATTACAAAAGTAAGCAGTTAGTAAGTATTATATGTTAAGGACAGGCAAAACGGGTAAGATATCGGGGGCAAGAATCTTTGATTCGAAAATACTAAAGTAGGTATTAGTAAAACGTACAGTATTGCTAACAACACTTGTACTCCTAACTTAGGACATTTTTATTTATTTATTCAACAACAACTTAAGTCTATCATTACAGGGTAATACCTAATGCGACAGACCAGGATATAATGTTTTTCAAAACAACACTAGCTTCCTTTCCTCCCAGCCGCGCAGGACCCTCCTAGAGAGAAACTGCTCTTTTATGCAGCTGATTATGAAAAAATCCGGGACAGCCTGTCTTCCACTGATTGGAATCTAATGAATAAAATGAGTACAGAGCAAGCTGTATCATATTTCTACTCAGTCTTAAATAACCTCATTAAGGTTCATGTCCCCCGCAGTAAGTCAAACTCCTCTAGTAATCGCCCGCCATGGTTCACACGCGCGTTAATCAAGTTAAGCCGCGAAAAGCGCAAGATGCATACCAGGTGGAAAACTTACAAAAATCCCTTAGATTATCTCTCATTCAAATTGCTGCGAACCAGAGAACACAAAATGGAAATAGATTGTTATAACTCGTACATATCTTATGCCGAGAGTAACATCCGTAAATGTCCGAAATATTTTTGGTCTTTCATTAAATCAAAATTTTCTGCGAATAAAACCCCTGATTGTATGACCTACGGAAGTTACTCCTCGCCTGACTCCGAGACGGTAGCTAATCTCTTTAATGACTACTTTCACTCCGTTTTTGTAAAAGGAAGGGCGTACTGTCCCCCCACTAACCTCGACACATGCAACACTCCAGTGAATATTTCTTCAATAAAAATTAGTAATGCGCTAGTACAAAAACATCTTCAGCAAACAAATGTAAATAAAGGTGCCGGGCTTGACCAAATTCATCCTATCCTAATTTCTCGCTGCAGCAGGGAACTAGCTATACCCCTTACTGTCATCTTCCGTAAATCGCTATCTGAGGGCTGCTTTCCTTCTATTTGGAAAACCGCTTTAATAACACCAATACATAAAAGCGGCGACAAACATGATGTGACACACTATAGACCGATATCCAAATTATGCACTATAGGGAAAATCTTCGAAAAAATTGTGACCTCGGAATTAACGAACTGTGTGATTCGCACAATTTCCCCACACCAACATGGTTTTCTTCGTGGCCGAAGTGTCGATACCAATCTCATCACTTTCACGGACTTTATTTTGAACGCTCTCGACAATGGATACCAGGTGGATGCCGTGTACACCGATTTCTCCAAAGCTTTCGACAAAATTGACCATTCCCGGTTATTACACAAGCTACTCGAAATCGGTATACACGGTGATCTCTACAGGTGGCTTGAATCGTATATCCGAAACCGTAGCCAGGCAGTATCTCTGAGGGGCTATACTTCCAGGTACTTGGGTATTGATTCGGGGGTACCTCAAGGTTCACATTTAGGTCCGCTCTTATTTATTTTGTATGTAAATGATATGGGTTCCGCTTTTTCTAGTTCGAGGCACCTCGTTTATGCTGACGATACGAAAATATTTAAAATTATAAAAAATTATAGCGACTGCCTGGACCTACAAAGAGATCTGGATAATTTTGCTGCTTATTGCAACTCTAATCAATTGCTTCTTAACACGGAGAAGTGTAACTGCATCTCCTTTTCTCGCAAGCGAGAGCCGCGCCTATTTGGTTATAACTTCTTAGGCAATACCATAAACAGAGTTTCCCAAGTTCGAGACCTAGGTATAATATTAGATTCGAGGCTCAACTTCATCCCTCATATTGACAACATCACCGCAAGGGCTTACAAGCAGTTAGGCCTAATACTTAGACTGTCGAAGCCCTTTAAAGAACCAAATACTTTAAAAGTGTTATATTTCTCTTACGTACGCAGCATTTTGGAGTTCGGTTGTGTTGTGTGGACGCCACAATATGCTGTTCACAGAACACGAATCGAAAGAATACAAAATAAATTATTAAAAACTCTCAATTTCCGCCAAGGTGTAAATCCCTCAGACAAAACTAGCAAACGCTACGGACTAGTTCCCCTAACTAAACGCCGCGTGTTTTTAGATCAGATCTTTCTATACAAACTTTTAAACAATTATATTGACTCATCTCCCCTCCTCGAAAAAGTATTTCTTAAATTGCCCCGCCGTATTCCCCCTCGCCACCCCTTAACATTTCATGTCAGCCTATGTCATTCCAATTTCGCTAGGAACACTTTCTTTAGAAGAGTTTGTCATGACTACAATACAAATTTTATACATTTAGATATATTCTCATCATCTCTCGGCAAATATAGTAGCGCTCTCCGTAGCATAATTTTCTCAAAATAGTGCGAATAACTTTACTACTTGTTAACTGAGTAATTGAGTATATCGCATACTTACCCCTGTTTTCATCATTTTTTGTTCTCGTGCATATATGATACCTATTGTTTTTTCTTTTACTTCTAGTAGTAATCTAAATTTATCATTGTGTAACTCTAAGCTTAGTGGATTTTTCCAGTATCATTGTATAACTTTAAATGTAACATAATATTGGCGTGTAAGTAGTAGGCATGCGTACTTACCCCACCCTGTTTCGAAAATGTACTACAACTATTGTTATTTCCTAAATAACTAATGGAACTCCAGGTTTGTTAATACATCTCTTAAGATATATTCTTTTCTGTACATGACCGTTTGTTTCCTGAATAAATTAAAAAAAAAAAAAAAAAAAAAAAACAACACATAAAATACGATTAGTATTAAAAATAAACAAACTAAAAAGAAGACAATATTGACATACAGGCCCTTGTGAAATCATTCAGGTGGCATGTAAATACGTCCAACCTCAACGCAACCAGGTTGATAGTGCGAATGCCTCGCGTTAGCGGTGCCTCCTGCAACAGCTTTGTGCGAGCGGCCGGCACGGCCAGCAGCGGCGGCCGGCGCCCGGCGGCGACGCCCAACATAGCCGTTGGGTACGTTCAGCGCCAAGGCGCGCTGAACCCCGGGGTTGCACAACTCACCTCTCAGCACCTTAACCACGTACAAAGCCAGAGCCAGTTCACGCCTCACCTCTAGCTTATTATACCCCAACATTCCCAGCAAGAAGAGTGTGGGATATAATAATGGATATCCTGGATAAACACCATAAAGTTTTAAGTAAAGGAACCTAAGATACTTATTTTGAATGCGTTCCAACATGAGTTTGTATTTTGCCTCTCGTGGGCTCCAGATTACTCCGTTGCATTCGAGGTGACTCCTTACGAGAGCGTCATACAAAGCTCGTATCGCTGACATGTTCGTGAAGCTCTTTCCTATGCGCATCAAGAAGCCGAGGTTACGAAACGCTTTCTTGCACACCCCTATGACGTGATCACGGAATGACAAGTCAGTTGTTAGGCGGACTCCGAGGTCACGTACCGCCGTCACACGCTGCATTAGTCTTCCCCCGACAACGTACTCGTGGTGCACAGGACCGCGCGTACGGCTTACCGAGAGGATAGTGCACTTGGCATCATTGAAGTACAACTTATTATGCACACTCCAGTGGACAACCCTATCGATGTCCTCCTGCAACTTATGACAATCCGAAATGTCCTTGATCACAAGGACCAGTTTTAAAACGTCGGCAAACAAAAGGCACGTAGAGTCCAGCACAACATCAGGAAGGTCGTTAATCATGAGGATAAATCCCAACGGCCCTAGATTACTTCCTTGGCTTACCCCTGATCTAACGTAGTAGGGCTGAGATTTACTACCCGCACAATCCACATACTGCTGTCTATCGCGCATATAACTTGCAAAAAATTCTAGGGTATGTGGCGTGCACCCAGCCCTTGCAAACTTCGTCAACAGGATGTCATTGTCTACAGTATCGAACGCTTTACGAAAGTCGAAGTAGGCAATGTCAACCTGAAGACCGGCGTCCAGTGCGGGAACTAAAATCGTCATAAGATGCAGGAGGTTCCCAGTTGTGCTGCGTGCTGCTCGGAACCCATATTGCGCCTCAGATAATTGAGCGCTAACCTGTAAGTGCAAAGTTTTATGTAAGGCAGACTCGAAGACTTTGGCCGGTGCATTCAACACAGCTACTGGTCTATAATCACTGGTTTTTGGTCCACCGCCACCTTTCGGCACAGGTACAACCCTAGTCACTTTCCACCTGTCGGGGAAGGTCTTAGACCTAAGGAAAACATTAAATATGTGACACAGGGGTTCAGCCAGTGTCGACTGACAGTCTTTCAAAAGAAAAGGAGGTATTCCATCTGGTCCCGTTGAACGCTTTGGTGGGAGACGTGCCAATGCCTGTCGAACATCACTTACCTCGAGATGATCGATGTGTACCCGTGCACTGTTCGCTCCTGCCGCGGCATCGGCGGCAATACAGTCTAATTTTGCCGGCTCATGGCTGAACACAGAATAGAAAAAATTAGCGAACTCGTCGGCGCATTCCTGCTTTGATAGAATTCGACCCTCTCTGAACAATTTCGTCGCACTACCATTCGATCTCTTAGATTTCAAAAATCGCCAAAATGACTTCGGATCTAACGCCAATTGTTTCTGTACTCGGTCCTGATATTGATCATGAGCATTTGCAATATCAATTTTCACTTTAGCTCGACACCGAGAGAACACATCATAATCCTCATCAGCCTTACTCGACTTATACCTCTTATGACGTCTATATTTTAAATTAATATCGCGAATGATTTGAGGCGTGTACCACTCTGGGTAACCGATACCGGGAACTAGCCGAGTTACGTTTTTTAATAGGAACGCAGTCGTCTATTATCTGCGTGATTTTTTCATAAAAAAACAACAGAACCGAATCCGAGTCATCGATACAATAAATATCGCTCCAATCAATACAGCCTAAATTATTATAAAGCGTATAAAAATCGGCTTTGCAAAAATTCCATTCTCGCATATCAAGCGAGTATTGAATTCCGTTTATACTCTCGCGCAGCGTCCGGTTACTAACCTCACTGGCGGCGGTAGGTAAATTAGGTACAGTCACCGACATCGACACGGTCACCGCTAACGGAGGATGGTATACGTCTACAGGCTGAAGGCTATCGTCAAGACACGCCGCAGATACAGATAATTTATTATGGAAGGGCTCCCCACACAACACAATATCGAGTTGTCTCCCGTCACAGTTGGGTACTTCATTCCCCTGAATGAAATCACAGTAGGCCATGAAATATTCAAAATAATTACTTATGTTAGTATTACTTGAAAATAGATTAAAATCACCTAGCACTACAAAATTGCCTTTATACGTAGTCTTGCCATAAATTCTGTCCTATATGAAATGACATTTATTTTGAAAATACAAGAAAGTTTTTAAATAAATTAGGGTTATTTTTATTAATTATACTATACAGATTGTATAAAATAAAATATTTATTCAAAATGTCCACCTTTTACTTTAACACACTTCTTTAAACGGTCCGGCCACTCGTCTATGACGGCACGGACGGTATCGATGGGTATTGAAGCCGCTGCCCGCACTAAATCTACTACTTCAGAGACTCAACATTGCGATGAGGTTTAGAGCAGGCTTTCTCCTCCAAAATATTCCACAGACCATAGTCCAAGGGGTTGAGATCCGGGCTTCCTGAGGGCCAATCTTCAGCCGCAATAAACTCGGGTAAATGCGTCGCTAACCACCGTTGCGTTGTCTTAGCTTTATGTGCAGGGGCAGAGTCTTGTTGAAATATCCAGTGCTTACCGGCAAATAAAGTATCATTTAGCGGCTTAACAACTCTCTTCAAAATGTCTTTTTGATAGTTCGTAGCACGTATTTTTACCCCTTGTTCACAAAAATGAAGCTCTGTGACGCCTTCATAGGATACTCCCCACCAAACCATGACATATGCAGGATGGTGGCCTCTTTCTACCCTTGGAACTTTTTCAGAAGCTTCTTGGGAACTGTGAGCATATATTTTATCATTTTGGCGGTTGAATTTTTGCTCCACAGTAAAGATTTTTTCATCTGTAAACAGAATATTACGATATCCGCCCTTTGCATGCCGCGACCATAACACTTTAGCTCTCGTCGCTCTTATTTTCCGTAGGGCCGCTGTCAATCGCTGACCTGTGCTCCGTCGATAAGCCCCAAGCTTAAGGTCTTGTTTTATGATACGGGACATAGTTCTAGGGGGAATTTTCATTTCCCTAGCCATGATTTTCTGCTTGCGTAGCGGATTTCTCCGAATTCGCTCAGCTACCGCTTTAATCGCTGCCGGTGTCCTTGTTTGCCGTGGTCGACCGCTCCAGGGCCGGTCGTCGACTAAACCGATGTCGTTGTATCGCTTGATGGTACGATAGATAAATTTCTTTGTTATATTCAAAGGTTTCAGCAGTTTGAAAATGTTGTTCACTTGCTTGTTATACTTGTATAACGCTATCACTGCGACACGATTCTCTTTGATGCCCCACTCCATCTTCAGGGAAACGATACCTGGAGCCAAATATACTTTTTCTGACAGCCAAATGTCTATTTAAGCATAATCAAGAACCAAAATAAATTTTCACTTTAGCTCGACACCGAGAGAACACATCATAATCCTCATCAGCCTTACTCGACTTATACCTCTTATGACGTCTATATTTTAAATTAATATCGCGAATGATTTGAGGCGTGTACCACTCTGGGTAACCGATACCGGGAACTAGCCGAGTTACGTTTTTTAATAGGAACGCAGTCGTCTATTATCTGCGTGATTTTTTCATAAAAAAACAACAGAACCGAATCCGAGTCATCGATACAATAAATATCGCTCCAATCAATACAGCCTAAATTATTATAAAGCGTATAAAAATCGGCTTTGCAAAAATTCCATTCTCGCATATCAAGCGAGTATTGAATTCCGTTTATACTCTCGCGCAGCGTCCGGTTACTAACCTCACTGGCGGCGGTAGGTAAATTAGGTACAGTCACCGACATCGACACGGTCACCGCTAACGGAGGATGGTATACGTCTACAGGCTGAAGGCTATCGTCAAGACACGCCGCAGATACAGATAATTTATTATGGAAGGGCTCCCCACACAACACAATATCGAGTTGTCTCCCGTCACAGTTGGGTACTTCATTCCCCTGAATGAAATCACAGTAGGCCATGAAATATTCAAAATAATTACTTATGTTAGTATTACTTGAAAATAGATTAAAATCACCTAGCACTACAAAATTGCCTTTATACGTAGTCTTGCCATAAATTCTGTCCTATATGAAATGACATTTATTTTGAAAATACAAGAAAGTTTTTAAATAAATTAGGGTTATTTTTATTAATTATACTATACAGATTGTATAAAATAAAATATTTATTCAAAATGTCCACCTTTTACTTTAACACACTTCTTTAAACGGTCCGGCCACTCGTCTATGACGGCACGGACGGTATCGATGGGTATTGAAGCCGCTGCCCGCACTAAATCTACTACTTCAGAGACTCAACATTGCGATGAGGTTTAGAGCAGGCTTTCTCCTCCAAAATATTCCACAGACCATAGTCCAAGGGGTTGAGATCCGGGCTTCCTGAGGGCCAATCTTCAGCCGCAATAAACTCGGGTAAATGCGTCGCTAACCACCGTTGCGTTGTCTTAGCTTTATGTGCAGGGGCAGAGTCTTGTTGAAATATCCAGTGCTTACCGGCAAATAAAGTATCATTTAGCGGCTTAACAACTCTCTTCAAAATGTCATTTTGATAGTTCGTAGCACGTATTTTTACCCCTTGTTCACAAAAATGAAGCTCTGTGACGCCTTCATAGGATACTCCCCACCAAACCATGACATATGCAGGATGGTGGCCTCTTTCTACCCTTGGAACTTTTTCAGAAGCTTCTTGGGAACTGTGAGCATATATTTTATCATTTTGGCGGTTGAATTTTTGCTCCACAGTAAAGATTTTTTCATCTGTAAACAGAATATTACGATATCCGCCCTTTGCATGCCGCGACCATAACACTTTAGCTCTCGTCGCTCTTATTTTCCGTAGGGCCGCTGTCAATCGCTGACCTGTGCTCCGTCGATAAGCCCCAAGCTTAAGGTCTTGTTTTATGATACGGGACATAGTTCTAGGGGGAATTTTCATTTCCCTAGCCATGATTTTCTGCTTGCGTAGCGGATTTCTCCGAATTCGCTCAGCTACCGCTTTAATCGCTGCCGGTGTCCTTGTTTGCCGTGGTCGACCGCTCCAGGGCCGGTCGTCGACTAAACCGATGTCGTTGTATCGCTTGATGGTACGATAGATAAATTTCTTTGTTATATTCAAAGGTTTCAGCAGTTTGAAAATGTTGTTCACTTGCTTGTTATACTTGTATAACGCTATCACTGCGACACGATTCTCTTTGATGCCCCACTCCATCTTCAGGGAAACGATACCTGGAGCCAAATATACTTTTTCTGACAGCCAAATGTCTATTTAAGCATAATCAAGAACCAAAATAAATTTTCACTTTAGCTCGACACCGAGAGAACACATCATAATCCTCATCAGCCTTACTCGACTTATACCTCTTATGACGTCTATATTTTAAATTAATATCGCGAATGATTTGAGGCGTGTACCACTCTGGGTAACCGATACCGGGAACTAGCCGAGTTACGTTTTTTAATAGGAACGCAGTCGTCTATTATCTGCGTGATTTTTTCATAAAAAAACAACAGAACCGAATCCGAGTCATCGATACAATAAATATCGCTCCAATCAATACAGCCTAAATTATTATAAAGCGTATAAAAATCGGCTTTGCAAAAATTCCATTCTCGCATATCAAGCGAGTATTGAATTCCGTTTATACTCTCGCGCAGCGTCCGGTTACTAACCTCACTGGCGGCGGTAGGTAAATTAGGTACAGTCACCGACATCGACACGGTCACCGCTAACGGAGGATGGTATACGTCTACAGGCTGAAGGCTATCGTCAAGACACGCCGCAGATACAGATAATTTATTATGGAAGGGCTCCCCACACAACACAATATCGAGTTGTCTCCCGTCACAGTTGGGTACTTCATTCCCCTGAATGAAATCACAGTAGGCCATGAAATATTCAAAATAATTACTTATGTTAGTATTACTTGAAAATAGATTAAAATCACCTAGCACTACAAAATTGCCTTTATACGTAGTCTTGCCATAAATTCTGTCCTATATGAAATGACATTTATTTTGAAAATACAAGAAAGTTTTTAAATAAATTAGGGTTATTTTTATTAATTATACTATACAGATTGTATAAAATAAAATATTTATTCAAAATGTCCACCTTTTACTTTAACACACTTCTTTAAACGGTCCGGCCACTCGTCTATGACGGCACGGACGGTATCGATGGGTATTGAAGCCGCTGCCCGCACTAAATCTACTACTTCAGAGACTCAACATTGCGATGAGGTTTAGAGCAGGCTTTCTCCTCCAAAATATTCCACAGACCATAGTCCAAGGGGTTGAGATCCGGGCTTCCTGAGGGCCAATCTTCAGCCGCAATAAACTCGGGTAAATGCGTCGCTAACCACCGTTGCGTTGTCTTAGCTTTATGTGCAGGGGCAGAGTCTTGTTGAAATATCCAGTGCTTACCGGCAAATAAAGTATCATTTAGCGGCTTAACAACTCTCTTCAAAATGTCTTTTTGATAGTTCGTAGCACGTATTTTTACCCCTTGTTCACAAAAATGAAGCTCTGTGACGCCTTCATAGGATACTCCCCACCAAACCATGACATATGCAGGATGGTGGCCTCTTTCTACCCTTGGAACTTTTTCAGAAGCTTCTTGGGAACTGTGAGCATATATTTTATCATTTTGGCGGTTGAATTTTTGCTCCACAGTAAAGATTTTTTCATCTGTAAACAGAATATTACGATATCCGCCCTTTGCATGCCGCGACCATAACACTTTAGCTCTCGTCGCTCTTATTTTCCGTAGGGCCGCTGTCAATCGCTGACCTGTGCTCCGTCGATAAGCCCCAAGCTTAAGGTCTTGTTTTATGATACGGGACATAGTTTTAGGGGGAATTTTCATTTCCCTAGCCATGATTTTCTGCTTGCGTAGCGGATTTCTCCGAATTCGCTCAGCTACCGCTTTAATCGCTGCCGGTGTCCTTGTTTGCCGTGGTCGACCGCTCCAGGGCCGGTCGTCGACTAAACCGATGTCGTTGTATCGCTTGATGGTACGATAGATAAATTTCTTTGTTATATTCAAAGGTTTCAGCAGTTTGAAAATGTTGTTCACTTGCTTGTTATACTTGTATAACGCTATCACTGCGACACGATTCTCTTTGATGCCCCACTCCATCTTCAGGGAAACGATACCTGGAGCCAAATATACTTTTTCTGACAGCCAAATGTCTATTTAAGCATAATCAAGAACCAAAAATACATCGAACGTTCCATTATTAAATTTAAAATTGCGAAAAAGTTGGGACAGAATTTATGGCTAGACTACGTACTTAGTACAGAGTGTCTCTAATAAGTTAAACAGAATTAAGTACTCATTCTCATCCGAACGCGGTGGGATATATACTACACAAATAGTGAATAAGAATTTGTTATTTAAGTAAACAGTTGCACACACAAGTTCAAATGTACGATCGTCCAAGTTAACGTTGTGACTCACTCGCCGCATCTCGATGCGCGGTGTGGCCACTAAAAGTGCGCCGCCGTGTTTACGGCCGTCCGTACGATCACACCTCAGTACTTGAAAACCAGGCGGCACGATTTCTGCGTCCAGGATAGAATCGTTGAGACCAGTTTCAGTAATTGCGAATACGTCGAATGTGGACGCTTGCAGTAAAAAATTAAAACTTTCAGTTTTTGTTCTGAGCCCTCTTACATTCTGATACAGGATATCAATCGGTTTTCTTGATTTGTTCCTGGAGATGTCATGTAAATGGACAATGCTATTCCGGGGGCGTTGTTTTGTTTGTAGGTCTCCGAAACCAAACCCACTCGCCATACTCCACGTTCACGGGCCAGGCTTCAGAGGCACATAATTTGTCGTAACAACTCGCCGGAACTCCAATAACAAATGAAGCGTAATCTCTTTCCGACTTATGCCTTATTTTTTCAATTTTAATTTGCTCATTTTTTTCCCCACATACACTTCTTACGTACTTTTCCATGTTCTCTACAGTGGTCTCTTTTTTGAGCCTCCATACATGCAGGTACTTTTTCCTCTCCGCACCTTGGATAGCGACAACATTTGTATTTCCTCCTCTCTTCACTTCAGACTTGGTATAAGTACGGCGTTTTTTCCTCGAAACCTTAATCCAACCATCATTCTCAGAAATAGGGCTACTTTTACCTTTTTCACCCGCAATTATCTCATCACCCGAAAGAGTCTCAACATCAAGACTAACTTCCGTAATGTTCGGCTTTAGCAAATTTCTCGCCGTTTTCGTGGCCACACGTTGTTTACTGCCTACCGATGATTTGTTCAGTCCCTTAGCTACCTTTGCAAATGACTCTGGGACTATCGGCTTATCAGTTGCTAACGGAGGCGTGTCAGTGTTTAACGTGTTGCCTTGTCGTGACTTAATGAGAGATTCCAACTCGTCAATTTTGGTGTTTTTTTCTTGAATTGCCTTCATGCTTTCACTAAGTAATTTCATTTGTGACACTGTACATTGCACTGTATCATGAAGTGATTTGAAAGTGATATTTTGAACTTCAAGATGGGATGTAATTTCTAGCCGAAATTCTCGTAACTCGGTGAGTAGAATGTTATCACTGTCAACCGTTAGGTTTACCGCGGGCTTAGAAGAAGCAAGAAGTTTGATTCATTACGTTACTACGAGCCGGTGTATCAGAATTATCTCGCTTAGGTATCTTACGCGAGCATTCCGGGCAAATCCAGCTGTCCTTGTATTCTTCGCTAAACTCATCAAACACTTCTCTTGTCAGCGCCAGACAATTGAGATGGAACAGATTTTTGCATTGTTGTTGAGAACACTCCATATACGAGATATCAAAAATACACAGGTCACAAAAATATATATATATATATATATATATATATATATATATATACGTTTATTCGTCAAAAATTCTTTGGTAAACCAAAATACAAGTGAAGGCATGCGTGAAATACTAATTTCTTTTTTGTTGTTGTTAGAGTTGAATACAACTGTGGCGACGACCAAAAAGCGCGGGGATTCCACGGTACTGAAGAGCCTCCTAGCGTTATGGAAGAAGCTCATGTCTGGAAGCCCTCTCCTCAAGGGGGATTACCAACCTGAACAGGTGATTATAGCAAATAGGCTTCTTGTTTTAACCAGTGTGAGTAATAGGGTGCTTGGTGCTTTACAGGAGTTTTGAAGAAAGATAATCTTTTCAATGATGTGCAAAGGCTAATACAAAAATACTGAAAAACCACATAAAATATATATTTAAGGGGGCTTCACATACCACAAACATGTTTTGTTTTGCCGTTTTTTATAGATAATAATACGAATCCCCTCGTACGCGGGTCCGAATCGCACTTGGCCGGTTTCTTTATGAATAGATATGACGGCATATCTCCGGGCTAGGGAGATGAGGGGTTAAAATTATTTGATAATTGTGTTATCTCAGCAATTTCCAGATTGTATACATAATAATTGTAGCATGGATCCACTGGGAATCGAATTGTATGGACGTCCCGCACCTGTTACCATTTGTCTTCTTTGGAGTTTACATAAGAGTTGGTTCTTTTAAACCGTTGGTAATCTAAAGTTAGTTAAAACCAGGTTGTATGGAAAATTTTACAGTTCTTGATATGATGGTAGCTACCGGAACCGTTTTTAATATTAACCGGCCTGTTGTAGCCCGCGCATGTGAGTTACAACTACATTGCGCGGTTTGATAGATCGATTGTACTCAATATATCTCAGTAACCCACAATGACATGAACCTCGCGTGCGAGTCTCGTATGTTTGTAAAAAAGGATTAATGGTAGTTTTGTTGGGGCAGGAAAGCGGCGGCTGGTGGGGCGCGGTCCGCGGCGGCGAGGCGCGCGAGGCGGCGCGCGCGGCGCGCGCGCTGCACGCGGGGCTCGGCCGGCGCGCGCGCGCCCCTCACGCGCCCCACTCGCTGCTCAGGGTCAGTACCGGTCGCTCTCGCTCATGTGGGAAATAGAAGAGCGTCTCTAGGGTTCTGTACCCAAACGGCGGTACCAACTGTTTTTTGACGTTCGAAGTTTACAATCTATTTTTCAAACCACTTCCAGATTTGCACAAAGGAACTGTCGGACACAAGTATTCTAGTGCAGTCTTACAATTTAACTTCACACATAGATGCTGTCTTACATTTATATTAACAAACAATTATACGGCTCACACTATCACGTATCGCATTCACATACATCGCACACTCGAGATCGCACTTCTGCAATAATCCCCACTAAATTATACGACATGGAGCATAACATGGAAACTTCTTGCACCCAGACCCCCGAGGAGTGGCAGCTGGTGTGGGCCGGGCCCGAAGTGCCGGACGCCTACCTCAAGGAGTTCTGTCACCGCGCGCGCGCCGCGCTCCAACCCGCACCTGCAGACCACGACTACATGCCTAAAGGTACCTCTATGCGTGAATGTGCGTACATGCTAACTTCCTTCACCCAGACCCCCGAGGAGCTTTATTGAAATTCAGTTGACATGTAAATTGGCTTTAGAAATAAATAAGTATCAGTATGAGCGGCCTCGGGTTCTAGGTATGAGTGGAGTCTCATTTGCCGACTGACTGAATTCAAAAGTACTGTTTTTGTTGTTGACCGGGTCGGGTTGGCAGTTACGATATCTATGTTTCTTCTTCGCGCGGCCCGCACACTTCCTATAAACTGCCCCGCTGGCTGTAGTATGGGAAGTATGCGGCCCGCGCGAGGTTTCCCGGACGCCCTGGAGGCAGATACCACACACGATCGCGGAATTCCTATAATAAGAACTAAATCACACGCCTTTGTAAATAACTCTTTTGCACACGTCACATAATAAAGCAGCAAAAATAAAAGAAAAACAAAGATCCGGGGGGACAGAGTTAGAACAACAGGCAGCCTTTATTACCAAATGCTTCATTTGTTGTCCGCGAATGTTGTGTCGATACAAACCCGATAGGGTTTAACGACACTTTTCTGTCAAACCTAATATAAGATTTTTCTTTTTAATGCAAATAAATAAAAATTAATAATAAATAATATCACCCTCCTATAAGCGACCTCAACTAACCGTTCATTGTTTCCGCGCAGAGGTGGACTTGCGCTGGTTCCTGCGGCCGGAGCGTGTGGTGTGCGCGTTACGCGCGCGCGCCGCTACGCGGCTCGCTTGCGCCGCACATAACCTCGCGTTGCAAGTCGTCTGGGATCCCGCCGGTAACCAACTTTTCTCAAAAATAGTATGAAATGTTCTCATAACATGTGTGAAGATAGTATCCGAAAGTAACTCATCCTGGACAATTACCAGAAGTGTCCAGTCCAGGAAACCGCACCTATTGACCAGGAAGTAAGTATGTAAATCCCATTACATATCATAATATTTCAATGTTGAACTGTTTTTATCAAATAAGCGAAAGTTGGCACTGATTGTCATTTTTTTTAAAGTAGGTAACAAATAGAGATTGACGTGTCCGCGTTGCACTTGTATTGCACGACCTAAATGCCGGAAACTATAGTTTAATCATGTTTATAACTTTTCGATACAAATTGGGAATTAATATGATTAGATTCAATAAAATATTCATTGTAAATATAAAATTACTACGATTTTTATGTATTTGTTCTACTGGGGTTGTGGCATAATATCAGTTACTTAAACAACGTCAAGCAATAAAAAAAATGCGCTCTCTTATTTTTGCGGGATTGACTACATTCAAATAAAATATTTAAGTGAAATCTAAAATTGCTGAAAATGACTTCTGATGAATCAGATTGCGACATAAATCGCACTATTGAAAAATTACTTCCACCCGAATCGAATCCAAACAGAGATATTTAGTCAATTATGAAAAGTTTTTCAAGTGAAAAGCGGAACATCAGTTTGATGTTCACAAGTTGGTCAGAATGTACTATTAACTTTTTTATATAATTAGTTTTATTTATGAGAAAATCACTATACATGCTTCGACCATAAGTGCCATCCTGGCCTCGTGTTATAGCCGGAACTCGCCTTCGGCTCGAGCGACTAACTCATAGTCGTCCAGGATGGCTTACTTACTGATCTCTGTACGGCCGGGCCCAATACAGCGAAAGGAATGTGCGATTGTAGAGTAGCCTGGGGAAAATCCAGGGGAAACCTCCGACACGACCACGCGTGTGTTTTGGAACACTGGAATACTCTAAGGGGTTGCGCTCCAGTGAGATTGGTTGAGCGGTTACCACCGAATCTGAGGTGTGAGTGGAATCGAGCTACTGGGAGTTTTGTCGCTGGTTCACTAAACCTATCCTGCTGAGAAGAGTCCAGTAAGAAACTCAGCTAGGCACCAACTGGGTCGGACCGACTCTACCCGGTGTGCGGCGGTACCGGGACGAATAGGGACTATACGTGTCTGTGTTGTCGCGATCGCGCGGTGGACGTCCCCGCCAGCGGGAATGCCTAAGTGTACGCGTCGTGTCTGAGTTGGACGCCGTAAACGCAGCGTTCCATCTTTCGATGGAGCCACTTGGTAAGCAAGGCGTATTATTCCGTCAATGATTTTTTAAACGATCAAGAAGCTTTTAAGCCAGTTGTCTAATTTACTAGAATTAGTAATGGTTTATAATGTAGACATGTATAACTACAATTTTAGTCTCGAATTTCACTGTTGTAAAATTATTTCATGTACATTTGAGCACATCATGAAGTATCTCATTGTATTCGATATTTTATTATTAAGTACTACTTTGATTATAAATGTCCTGCAGCTTGAATATGTCATGCTCGCCTAAAGGTCTTTGCTTACGGTAGCGTCGTTGATCGGGTCGCAACCTTCCCTAACATATGGTCGAGGGAGGCGATGGCTGAAATACGCGTCATACTCGTGAACGGGTGCTGTTTGTGGGGTCCGGTCTGTTCATGTTTGCAAGGACTAGTAACTTCGTACTAGTGTTCAGTGGAATTGGACTTCGCTTTGTTCTCATTTGATTTTATTTTTAAATTGATGCTCAGAGACCTTATACATCTCTGGGGATATTTATTTATTAGATTTTATTATTTTCATGTTGACGCTTATAGATATATCTCAAAATATTTTATTATGGTTACAGATGTATTGCAAAATGATTTTCCTTCGGGAAAACTCGAATCTCAATCGGAATACGATATCACCCGAACTGTTTCATATCCATTATTATGGAACTTTATTGTTTAGTATCAAATGTCAAAGTGAAAAATGTTATTGTATAATATAGAGATGTCACAACCACCTTAATATTGTTTGTTTTGGTATTTTTATTTTTTCTATATTCTTCTTCCTGGTTCAAAAATTTTCTTATTGTAGGTTTAGATATGCCCGTTGCGTCCGAAATTCGCTGTTGAACTTTGCCAAAATACTCTGAGTTATTGCTATTTTTGAATTTGCTATTTTCTGATATGAAGTACAGGTACATATTAAATATAATTCCTTGGATTGGATTTTTTAACCGTTTTTGAGGTTTCGGCATGGTAATACAACCTTTTTATAAGTAAACTGTAAATATAATCAAAACTACAGCGAATATTTGAATTGCGTGTTAGCCACTCTATATATATATATATATATATATATATATATATATATATATATATATTGGTCTGCTTATGCGACTTACCCCTACGGCTGTAAGATGGGTACTGAAGCTAATTGAGAGAGCACGATAAAGTACGAAGGAAAATCATTTTGCACTACATCTGTAGTGTACCTACCTTATTGACGCTTAGATACCTTATACATCTCTAACAAATCTCGATTGTTATTAGTTTATTAGTCTTATTTTTGACATGTAACACTACATTTAATTAATGATACTTTGATTATTGTATTATTTTTATTTGATGTACCTAGATAGATTTTGACTTGTAAAAGTGCCCTTGAGGCCTATTTGCAGAATAAATGTTTTGATTTTGATTTGTTCGTGCCACTACGTGCACTTCAGCTCGTTTGTGACGCGCGTGCCGCGGCCGCTGCAGGAGACCGTTGCGAGTACCGACTTCTAGCCGAAGGGTGTAGTATTTCGGCGGTTCCGGGGCAACCTCCCGAACCCTACATCAGAGCTGATGTCACCTAAATGAACTATTTTTGTTTTCTTTTATTGATATGTATCATATGTATGTTAGTCTGTAAGGTATATGTGAATATGAGCCTTGTTTCCTGATACAAATAAATAAAATAAATAATTTTAGCTGATCCGCTTCGCCGCTGGTGGTCCAAGCAAATTGCATTGCGAACAAAGACAATTTCACTATTTACTAGTTTTGTTAAATTAGGGTATCAATTGTGAAACCTTAAATTCGTAATACTACAAATTGCCTTTAATTGGCCCGTACCACTTGTAGGCACAGCGTAACAATGTAACCTGTATCATATATATATATAAAAAAAAAAAATAAGAGCCTTTCAATAACGATTTCATTCTAAATATACCTCAAAGTGACACTATTAAAAAGGGTGTCGCATAAATAGGAATGACGTAGCTAGAAACTTTCGGAACGGTCCTCGTATAGAGAACTTGTAAATGGTGGAGGTAATCAACAGAGTGCAAGGTATCCCCCATGTGTTAATCTGACGCGCTCGAGTAAATCCAAAACACTGTTCGCCACTATATTGTCCGTAAGAAAGAAACTTCTGGTGGTTGTCAGAGGGCGGCGGCGACGCTGCAGAGGCGCTGTGTGTAACGGGGCTCCGGTTAATGGGCGCGCGCTGGGACGCGGCGACGCGCGCGCTGCTGCCGTGCGCGCCGCACTCCGCGCCGCACGCACCTGCGCCGCGCCTGGCGCTGCGTCCGCACCAGGTACTCTCGGAGCGTGTGTGTGACGATATACTGACGCGGCTGCGGCTGCCGTGCGCGCCGCACTCCGCGCCGCACGCACCTGCGCCGCGCCTGGCGCTGCGTCCGCACCAGGTACTCTCGGAGCGTGTGTGTGACGATATACTGACGCGGCTGCGGCTGCCGTGCGCGCCGCACTCCGCGCCGCACGCACCTGCGCCGCGCCTGGCGCTGCGTCCGCACCAGGTACTCTCGGAGCGTGTGTGTGACGATATACTGACGCGGCTGCGGCTGCCGTGCGCGCCGCACTCCGCGCCGCACGCACCTGCGCCGCGCCTGGCGCTGCGTCCGCACCAGGTACTCTCGGAGCGTGTGTGTGACGATATACTGACGCGGCTGCGGCTGCCGTGCGCGCCGCACTCCGCGCCGCACGCACCTGCGCCGCGCCTGGCGCTGCGTCCGCACCAGGTACTCTCGGAGCGTGTGTGTGACGATATACTGACGCGGCTGCGGCTGCCGTGCGCGCCGCACTCCGCGCCGCACGCACCTGCGCCGCGCCTGGCGCTGCGTCCGCACCAGGTACTCTCGGAGCGTGTGTGTGACGATATACTGACGCGGCTGCGGCTGCCGTGCGCGCCGCACTCCGCGCCGCACGCACCTGCGCCGCGCCTGGCGCTGCGTCCGCACCAGGTACTCTCGGAGCGTGTGTGTGACGATATACTGACGCGGCTGCGGCTGCCGTGCGCGCCGCACTCCGCGCCGCACGCACCTGCGCCGCGCCTGGCGCTGCGTCCGCACCAGGTACTCTCGGAGCGTGTGTGTGACGATATACTGACGCGGCTGCGGCTGCCGTGCGCGCCGCACTCCGCGCCGCACGCACCTGCGCCGCGCCTGGCGCTGCGTCCGCACCAGGTACTCTCGGAGCGTGTGTGTGACGATATACTGACGCGGCTGCGGCTGCCGTGCGCGCCGCACTCCGCGCCGCACGCACCTGCGCCGCGCCTGGCGCTGCGTCCGCACCAGGTACTCTCGGAGCGTGTGTGTGACGATATACTGACGCGGCTGCGGCTGCCGTGCGCGCCGCACTCCGCGCCGCACGCACCTGCGCCGCGCCTGGCGCTGCGTCCGCACCAGGTACTCTCGGAGCGTGTGTGTGACGATATACTGACGCGGCTGCGGCTGCCGTGCGCGCCGCACTCCGCGCCGCACGCACCTGCGCCGCGCCTGGCGCTGCGTCCGCACCAGGTACTCTCGGAGCGTGTGTGTGACGATATACTGACGCGGCTGCGGCTGCCGTGCGCGCCGCACTCCGCGCCGCACGCACCTGCGCCGCGCCTGGCGCTGCGTCCGCACCAGGTACTCTCGGAGCGTGTGTGTGACGATATACTGACGCGGCTGCGGCTGCCGTGCGCGCCGCACTCCGCGCCGCACGCACCTGCGCCGCGCCTGGCGCTGCGTCCGCACCAGGTACTCTCGGAGCGTGTGTGTGACGATATACTGACGCGGCTGCGGCTGCCGTGCGCGCCGCACTCCGCGCCGCACGCACCTGCGCCGCGCCTGGCGCTGCGTCCGCACCAGGTACTCTCGGAGCGTGTGTGTGACGATATACTGACGCGGCTGCGGCTGCCGTGCGCGCCGCACTCCGCGCCGCACGCACCTGCGCCGCGCCTGGCGCTGCGTCCGCACCAGGTACTCTCGGAGCGTGTGTGTGACGATATACTGACGCGGCTGCGGCTGCCGTGCGCGCCGCACTCCGCGCCGCACGCACCTGCGCCGCGCCTGGCGCTGCGTCCGCACCAGGTACTCTCGGAGCGTGTGTGTGACGATATACTGACGCGGCTGCGGCTGCCGTGCGCGCCGCACTCCGCGCCGCACGCACCTGCGCCGCGCCTGGCGCTGCGTCCGCACCAGGTACTCTCGGAGCGTGTGTGTGACGATATACTGACGCGGCTGCGGCTGCCGTGCGCGCCGCACTCCGCGCCGCACGCACCTGCGCCGCGCCTGGCGCTGCGTCCGCACCAGGTACTCTCGGAGCGTGTGTGTGACGATATACTGACGCGGCTGCGGCTGCCGTGCGCGCCGCACTCCGCGCCGCACGCACCTGCGCCGCGCCTGGCGCTGCGTCCGCACCAGGTACTCTCGGAGCGTGTGTGTGACGATATACTGACGCGGCTGCGGCTGCCGTGCGCGCCGCACTCCGCGCCGCACGCACCTGCGCCGCGCCTGGCGCTGCGTCCGCACCAGGTACTCTCGGAGCGTGTGTGTGACGATATACTGACGCGGCTGCGGCTGCCGTGCGCGCCGCACTCCGCGCCGCACGCACCTGCGCCGCGCCTGGCGCTGCGTCCGCACCAGGTACTCTCGGAGCGTGTGTGTGACGATATACTGACGCGGCTGCGGCTGCCGTGCGCGCCGCACTCCGCGCCGCACGCACCTGCGCCGCGCCTGGCGCTGCGTCCGCACCAGGTACTCTCGGAGCGTGTGTGTGACGATATACTGACGCGGCTGCGGCTGCCGTGCGCGCCGCACTCCGCGCCGCACGCACCTGCGCCGCGCCTGGCGCTGCGTCCGCACCAGGTACTCTCGGAGCGTGTGTGTGACGATATACTGACGCGGCTGCGGCTGCCGTGCGCGCCGCACTCCGCGCCGCACGCACCTGCGCCGCGCCTGGCGCTGCGTCCGCACCAGGTACTCTCGGAGCGTGTGTGTGACGATATACTGACGCGGCTGCGGCTGCCGTGCGCGCCGCACTCCGCGCCGCACGCACCTGCGCCGCGCCTGGCGCTGCGTCCGCACCAGGTACTCTCGGAGCGTGTGTGTGACGATATACTGACGCGGCTGCGGCTGCCGTGCGCGCCGCACTCCGCGCCGCACGCACCTGCGCCGCGCCTGGCGCTGCGTCCGCACCAGGTACTCTCGGAGCGTGTGTGTGACGATATACTGACGCGGCTGCGGCTGCCGTGCGCGCCGCACTCCGCGCCGCACGCACCTGCGCCGCGCCTGGCGCTGCGTCCGCACCAGGTACTCTCGGAGCGTGTGTGTGACGATATACTGACGCGGCTGCGGCTGCCGTGCGCGCCGCACTCCGCGCCATGAAATTTGGCATTAAGTACGCAAATTTATTAAGTGTTGTGTGTCCGGAACGTATAAAATTCACAAGCCTAATACCTACTAAGTCACGCCGCTCCATGTATTATTTATTTGGAGAACCAACAGCTTACAAATTATCTATATGTTTTGCTATTTATGTAGCTAAGACTTGATTATTAATTATATGTTCTGTATTTTCGACAGGGGTCGCCACTAGCGTCTGAGACCTCGTTCGAGGTCCCGGTGTACAGCAACGAGGCACGCGAACAAGTGGTGTTCACTGCTCGCGCACCGCTGCACCGCAGCTTCCCGAGGGACACCGCCATACTGAACGCCGTGGCGCTTTTCGTAGCACAGGTCGACTAGATCTCGAATAGCTTGATGACGTCATGCATCGCTTAGAAATCTGCCTAGTTAGGATGATCACGTTTATGTCGGATATATAGCATTCGCCCCTTACTAGGAATCCGCTATTACCCTTCATTCGAATCAGTTTTTAGAGAATAAATGTTTGTATGAGAACAACTACAATTAGAGCAACACAATAGACGAAAATGAGAGGCAGAGGACCTACAACATAACTGACGAACACTGAAAACGATCCATACTGATTTTTAGTAATGGATGGACGTATAATAAGATACGATTCATGATTACATGATTACTTATACATATCTAGATTTAGAGTACACAGATTGGCAGTGAAATGTGACGTCACAGCTCTATAGACTCGTACTACCGTTGTATTTGAGTAGGTAATTTTCCGTTTTGGTCGTGAAATATTTTGTGTTTATGGACATAGGTGGTTGCCATAAAATTTCTTTTTATTGAAACACGAGAATTCTATTGTAATTTTTCAATGTACCTATGGAACATTTTAAAAAAACATTTGCGAATATTTAGTCGCATTTCATTTTATGATTTTTATTACTTTGTCTAATTATTGTTATAATATGATGGTTTTCTATCCATATAGCTACACTGTGTATATACATTTTAACATTTGTCAAATATCCAATTGTAGGTAAGATGATTGCATTGTATTGTATGTGAGTGCGAGAGGGACGAATCCTATATGTCCAACATCATACGTGCGATCATCGTGTATCATTATATGTGCGATGATAACTGTTGAGAGGCCGTTAAAGATCAGCGGATGACGTAGCAGTGCGATGGAGTAAGATAGCAATAAGTGGCTGTCTCATTCCATCCCGGCTTGTTGCGAAAATGTCAACAAATGAATTTGTGTGCACTGCTGAAACTTATCGTCCAGAGCAATAGCATTAATGTAAAATTATAAAAACGCCACCGGTTTAAACGTAGCCTGTTATGTCTTTTAGATTTGCAACGTTGTCTCACATTAACATTTAATATGTAGGTAAGAAATACGTAAGAGGTCAACTCAGTTCAGTATGGACAGCCTTGATAGACGTCACTCGAACTACATATTGATGACGTCACTCGCACTATTTATATAATTGATTGCAACGGTTTTGTTAGTATAGTATAGTTTTAAGTTTTAAATAGGTTTTCCCCTCACATCAATAAACACCACTCAATAAAGATGCGAGCGTTTTATTTATTAAAAAAAACATATCTTAAGTAAAATTAAACCTTATTTCATACCTTAAAACTGTAAGTCTCTTATCCTCTAGCCGGCCAGAGGCCTATTAAAAGGTATCCTCATATAGTGGAATTTATCTTTCAACATTGGGGACAGACTCATTTATTTTGTTTCCTTCGATTTCAAAACAAAACAATTTCCTATTACAGCAGATTTTAATTTCATTCTCATTAACAGTAAATTGGGCACTCGTCTCACCGCCGACGATGAGCGAGAAGGGTACCGAACTATTTGGCTGCTACATACTATGTAACGCTGACTGTACAGTAAAATGACTGCTGGTTGGTCTCATGGCGCGAGTTCTGACCGCCAAGCGAGCATTGCTGAGAGAGTACCTCTGAGCTGAGTTTTATCTTTGATAAGTAGTTCTTGTCGCTGCGACAAACTAGTGAAGAGAGAGCTCTCAGGCAGTGTGGACAGCCAGCGCTCAACTATTAATATATGTGTCTGTTTTACTGACCCGGGATCAATATCTTTTGTTCGTTTCTTGAGCGAGAAAATAGTCGATAGAGAATCGCTCCCTCGGCGGTGGGACAAGTCCCTTCAGGTGGGCGGCTAGAGGCTGAGCGAGTTGGCCTCGCTGCATACCTTATATCAAGGTTATCCTAAGTGGTGACCCTTGTTAAATGAAAATCTGACTCCAATTATTAATATTTATTTACATGTTAAGTGTTCAAGAATTACAAGTAGACTGGCGAGGAGGCGCGGCGGGCCCAAGCCTAGCCCGCGCCCCACGCTGGGGCGAGGAATTTGCAACGTTGTGAGAAATGCTCGCAACTGTGTTCCCACAAGGCTATTACAGTCGGTTTAAGTTAATATATGTACACTGTTGTACTCTATTCCCTTGTAATAAGGTCCAAGCAAGCGTATATATTAGTGAACGTGACTTTAATAGGATTATTATTAATGGACGGAAATTTGGGCTTTATTATATTGTTGTTAAGGTTTAATACACACTACCTGTCAGAGGTCAAATCAAAATAATTTACTAGTCAGCAGCCTTTAGCAGCAGAAGCTACCATTTATGAAGTGCCGTAAAACTCCCCAATTATTTATAGTCCCGTCCACCCAAATATGGTCCAAATGAACTCTAACATTACTCTTTCATGTAAAACGTACGGATACTATTTAATGTTTTACGGGTAAACAAACAAACAAATTAAGTTAAAGCGTGTAAAATCGCTGATAGAAATGAGTCTCTTGGACCATAGTTGGGTGATTGGACTACAGTTGAGAGGTTTTACGGTGGTCAAAATGACACACGTCTTGATTATTAGGACGGTAAAAGCTTAATGCAGATCATGTTGAACCTTCGACTATGAAGCTACTTTTTCGTCTAACTGTACAGAGATAATCAATCTTTGAAACTGAAAATTTGTTATAAAATAAAACACATTTTATAATCAATGCTTTATTTGTAAAAAAGTCCCTTTCATTCATTTAACAATTTCCTATTCGTACATACGTGTCGTGTGACTACAAATATTAAGTACTTAATATTTCTGTGAAACGTATTAGGGATGGTTTTTACAATAAAAAATTATATTTAATTATTTACCTTATTATTACAAACAATACAGTGTGGTTTCATTAATAAGTGCTACACTTACACAGCCAGCAGTTCATAATAATTTATAAATTATTTGTTAAATAAAGCACTTGGTTTAGTTCTAAGTAATTAAATTCAAATGAAATTTAAAAGTTAGATATATTTTACTGAAAAATTGTAATTATTTTCGTTCGTTTGATAATTGTCTGGTCTGTCTTTGCGTAAAAAAAATATCAACAAACATCAATCATTAACAATGCTTTCTGCAAACATAGCCTCTCGTTCATATTTTCTAGGAAATGCAACGAAAATAATTTAGAAATAAGACACTGTAATTGATGAAGTGATAAAAACTGTTGCATGCTTAGAAAAATAACAAAGTAAAAAAAATAAGTAAAATTTACTTGCTATGGCTGGAGACAACTAAAACGCCTCGAATTACAACGGAACCCTAATTCAATGGCAGTATATGTAGTCCAGTCAACATTATTCAGTCAAAGTATCCAATATAGTAGGTATCAAACCCTACTGTATTCCTACTGCCACAAGGATGCGTTCGTTACTATCTTAGCTGCCACTAACTATACGATGCTGACTGTACACAAGATAATATATACAAAGCTACAAATAAAAGCTACGTTATGGCAAATAAATAAGAGTATTTGGCAAATTCTAACTAATATCGCACGAATTACGTATTTTAGAATATATGCTAATTTTTTTGTAAATGTAAGGAATTTTTGAATATATATGATAGACATTTAGACAAGATAAAATATACATTTAAACCAATCTTCATTAACGTAACATTTTAAAACCAATCAACTGTAAATTAATAAAAGAGGGTTTATGTCTCAATAATAATTTATGAACCAGTAAGTAATTCAACATCAAAAATATGTAGACTTCAGTGTCCCCGATTCATTGTTTCATTTCTTTAAAACGGGATGCCAATAACTTATGTAAAATGAATAACGATAAACTAAACATTTATATCTATTCTATACACGTTTCGAAACACACCATGTTTCATGTTTTATTGTGGAAACCAGTTTCTGCTGAGACACAGACGTTGATACAGATATGAAATATCTCCGTGTTTTAATCTCTTTCAATAGTTCATGGAAGACAATTATTGATAAAATATTTCTTAATAACTATAAATCAAGTCATAAAAACTCATCTACTCCTGGGACCAACATTGTATACTCTACATTTCAGATCCATCAATAAGATTACCAAAATTCCAAAACGAGCAGCCAATCATTTATCTAATTATAATACCTACATGTCATGACCACGTCTAATATAGTGGAAAATATTGGCTACAATCGCACAAAAGCTTAATAGATTAAATGTACATATTCATGACAAACACTTCCACTGCCTACCGTACGTAATCAGAAAAGTAAAACGTATAAGGAACACTGCATCTGAAGCATGTATGAATTACGAGAATCAAACCGGATTTGCCGCAAATCCGAACTGCGTAGTAAACAGCGACATGAATGCACTCGAAACGGTGTGAATCACACCTTGCATACTCCATTCCATTCAGCTCATTTAAGAGTAAAAGAGACGGGACCAATTTTGCGCTGCGTATGTAGGTGGAAAGACCGAATCCTAACAATACATCAAATATTCTAAGCGATTAGGCAGGCTATATTCATACTTACCTGTGATATGAATTCCGTCTGACTATCTTATCGAAGGCCGTGAAATAGCAATGTTAATAGCAATAGGCCATAGCGAGATTAGGTTGGAGTCAGTAGCCTCAATAAGGTGAAAACAAAATGAGGGACAATTTCAATTGATTAGTACTCGTATGTGGTTCAAAATAATACGCGATGGAACTCTTCCCGTGGTTTTAGCAGCGATTCGAGTATAAATGTTGTGCATTGCATATTTAGACCGAGTTAATTATTTTAATTTCATTTGCCTCTAAATAGGCCTTAAAATGGGCGATTCTGAATTTCATGAAGTACCTAAAAAACTGTAATAGGTAAATAACTCTAGTAAAGCGCATCATGCATGTAGTAGTGAACTGTTCGAATAGGCATTTATTTTGTTTGTGGTTTAAAATGTAGAGGGATATATTAAATTGCATATCAAAAAGTACTGACTGCGCATCAAAAAAATGCTGATTTGCCCGATAACCCGGTTTTATTTCAATACTATCCAAATTTAAATAAGTCTATTAGATGACGCCACAACTAAATACATAAAATAACGGGCAAGCTGTGCAATTCAAGGTTTAGGTTAGAGTTTATTTTCTACGGCCACATTCTATCCGGCTCTAGGAAACATTCTGTTTTGTACACGTTTAAGAAAATTACAAGTATAAGAAATTGCGACGCAGTTGGGCACTTTCGTAATCGAACCTTAAAGCGAGCAAAGTATTCAACCTCAAGAACATCTCTTAATAAAAAGCATTTTCACATTGCAATAAAATAAGTATATTATGAATATCATATCATTATGCTAAATTAATATTAGATATGGCCAAAGTTATGACTTTTTGTTTCTTTTTAATTAATTTGTAACCTTGGCATCGAGATCACACACAACTTAAACAAATTAAATGTGTTTGAGTTGTGTTCACGAAATTTCCTTAAAACTACGTAAAAAATAAATACATACCTCCATTATCACTAGGAATAAACAACAACACATACACATAGATACTTGTATTTGGATCGTCTACTTAAGAGTATCGCTCACCGTTCAGTAAACAAAGTATAATACCAATAGGCTTCCTAAACCTATTAGTAAACTGGTCCACATTCTGGTCTTAGAATATTCCTAACGTCCAGCCACACGTACAAAGCGTCAGAATTTTACTTTCTATTTTGCTTTATAATATAATTTAATTGAGGTAGAAAATACTGACGCGAATGCCGTGTCTGGAGTCTTAACATATCTAATCTCATTGAGCGGTTAAATGCTTCGTTAATTTCCGATTGAGCAAACCTCTATTGAGCAACCGCGGCCTATGTAGGGGGTTGTCACACTGTTGCGGTTTCCGCACGGTTTTCGCAGTGCGAGCGGGACACCGCTATAGACTTGCATATTTTTCGCTCGTCTCGCTCGCACATCGCACTGTCGTGTAGAGACCGCATCAGTGTGGCAACCGCCGTAGAGTAGCACCAGGGCAGGATTCGTCGTCACGGCGCGGAAAAGCCGCGGTTCGGAGTTTAGACTTAGTTGATTTGGTGCACGTTCACGAGGATGTTGAATGTGGCGCCGCCGGCGGGCGAGGTCGGCGGCATCGTCTCATCGTCGTCTCTATCGCGTTTGTTTCTGTTGTTGTTCGAGTCCTGGACAGAAAAATCGCACGCGTTACACACTACATAAAGTCAGGGGCCCGTTGCACGGAACTACAAGTTATAATTTTACATTTAAATACTAACAATACTGAGTGCGTTCGACCAATATAGCGATGTCGGAATTTATAATAGTTTATAGGGTTTGGTCGGTTTGATAGGATTATTATACTCCTAGCCAAGGAAAAGTTACAAGTTTATAAATTCAGGCGGATAATAATTTGCACTTTGCATGTTGGTTTTTCAAACAATATACCACCATGATTAGTATGTTTGTGATAAATACCATTATTATGTTTGAGGAAGTAACATTCACGTATTATTAATTATAACTAAAACGTGTCGTTAAAATGTGAACAGTTTAATTATTAGTATATATTCAAACATGTCTCACATAAGTTCAACGAATAACGAATGTTTGTTGAGCTTTATGATATGAATAATGTAGGTGTAGGTACAAAGTTGGCGGTCACCTGTAGTAGGCGGGGCATCTTGTTGGGCGTGACGTCCTGGCAGGGCGGGCGCAGCAGCGTGGTGGTGCGCGCGGCCACCAGCTGCGCCGACAGCGGCGCCGCGCCCGCGCCCGCGCCTGCGCTCGTACTGGCGCTGCTGGTGCCCGATTCAGAACTGCAAACGAATGTCTCGTTATACCAACTATCTTCTTCTTCTACCTAGCGTTATCCCGGCGCTTGCCAGGGTCCTTGCCTGCTTGCCTTTCTCCACTTTGCACGATCCTGGGCGTCCTCTTTAGTGAGCCAGTTCTCGCTCATGTCGGCCTTCACGACATCCATCCATCGCTTTTTAAGTCTACCGCGGTGTCGTGGGCTAAGTCCAAGGCATTTGTTTCGTAAGTAGTGAGTCATTAGTCAGTATACTGTACAGGCCCTAGGCCAGACATACACACGTACGAGACTCGCATGCGAGTTTGACTACATTGCGCGGTTTTATAGAGCGATTCAACTCGTTATACCTCCGTGACGCGTAATGAAACTGTGTAAATAAGGCTCAAGTGCTCGGCCACAACTTTGAGCGACTCGGACAGCATGGCGTATCACTGCCGCTGCCGTCACCCCTCGAAGTCGTGGCAAGGTCTCGCGAAAGTCGTGACGTAGGCATATTGTCCGCTATTTCCTGTAAGGGGCTAAGGGTGGTTTGCACCAAACCGTCTGTAACCGTAAGCAGTGTTCGGTAAAATCTGGCTGTATAGAAAGTTTGACAAGTTTCTATGGGATGACAGCTGCCGGCGCCATATTTAACGTTGGCCAGTCTGTAATCGAAAGTTGGTCCCCTTGATTTCCTTATACGACGTCCGTGCCGGCTATCTAACGAGAAGGTAAAGAGGAAATTTAGTTATTTAATCACAATTTTCCCGTGAGATAAAATTGACGAACACATATTTTTTACAAGACTAGTATATTTACTATCTGTGATGCTAACATTTCAAGGTGAACACGGAGAGCAGTTAATATATTCAGTAGTACTAACTTTCGGAAACCATCGCCATCTTTTAGTATGCTTTAAGGCATGGGGAGTATTTGACACTTTTACAAGCGCGGCGGCGGCAGCAATTTTGATGACGTCATTACGCGAGATTTTCGTGGTCCAGGAAACATGACTAACAATAGACTAAAAGATGGCGTTGGTTTCCGGAAGTGAACTACATACTTGTTCGACGGAAACTTAACATCATTTACTAATAGAAGTAAATGGCTCACGTTTCGCCGGTGATGTTGTTGTTAGCGGCGTCGCCCGGCCTCCACGGGCTCTCGGCGGTGGTCTCGTCGTGAAGGTACTCCGGCTCCGGCTCGTGCTGCGCCGTGTGGTAGCTACCAATGCATATAACAAGTTTTAACGTCAGAAATCACTCGCAATGTAACATATCGATTGAAGCGCTATAAAGCCTTTTAAAATCGGCGCAATTTAAGCAAACTGAAAATTTGAATATATTTCAAGGAAATCCATGTTCAGTAACTTCGACTTGTGGAACTATAGGTAGCGCAAAGTTCGTTTCATAAGAATGAGTGGTTCATAATTGTATTTAGTCTAAAAAGTTTTCACTGATCAGTGGCGGTGCGTACCTACGCTATTGAGTTATCTATTGATTGACTCATTTCATAAGTGCGTATAAACACCGAACGGCCGAATGGACAAACATCGAATAAGTACATAATTCGAAAACATTCCATTCGCTGAATAGATATCCGAATACAAAGGACCTTGTTAACTATACCAACCTAAGCGATTTTTACGCTTATGAAGACGATTGAAAATCGATTAACAGAAAGGTGTTAAACATTTGAGCCTTCATAGTCTCGTGTGTTTACGCTAAGGTGAAGTATGGCTGTACTCACTTGTTGGGCAGACGCGGGCCTCGCACGTAGCTAGGATTGTTGAACACGTTAGCCTCTTGGTTGCCGGCCGACTCGAGGACTGGGGCCGGCGGGGGAGGGCACTTTATGAACGGAAGTCCCGCTTCTGCGAACAAACACGGCAAACCTGAATCATTTGAACAAAGAGAATGTATGTATCCGTATCACCGATTCAACGGCAACGACGGATTTATCTGGCCTGGCCCGGTGTGCAAGTCGTTGTGTAACTTCATTTATATAATATAAAGTCCAAATTCGAATTTGCGACTGCAAAAGTCACCCTCTTGACGTTTTAGTAAGTAAGTAATTTATTTGCATATTTATTTTAGAAGGCACCTTAACCAGAAACTTGTGCGATTCCTATTCCTATGGATCTCTATCTCATATTTAAACCGGCGCGTGCATACATTTCTTTGTAATAAAAAACCGGCCAAATGCGTGTCGGACTCGCGCACGATGAGTTCCGCACCATTATCTATAAAAACGGCAAAAAAATCATGTTTGTTGTATGGGAGCCTCCTTAAATATTTATTTTATTCCGGTTTTTATTATTTATTATTATAGCGGCAACAGAAATACATCATCTGTGAAAATTTCAACTGTCTAACTACCACGGTTCATGAGCCTGGTGACAGACGGACAGACAGAGAGACGGATGGACAGCGGAGTCTTAGTAATAGGGTCCCGTTTTACCCTTTGGAAAATAAGAATACCTAATACTTAAAACAGTGTTCGTTAATATTAGCTTAACCGCACTAACTACATATATAGGTTGACCAAATGGTACAAAAGATATAGGTGTGTACATGTTATGATGTCGGGGGCATACCCAAACGAACAACTGATCATTAGCACTCACATTTGTACGTAAACATGTGGTTACAAAGTCGTACCTATTGCGAACGGTTTAAGAACGATTTCGCATGCACTCTGATAAAAGAATACCAAAGCGAGGCGACCTTGCCGAAAATAAAACGACTGTATACTTAACAAAGAAAAGAATATGAATAAGCTGAAATATAAAGCTGGCGCGGAATGTCTATGACATTAATGACAAGTGTCATATATTTTCCGCGCCAGCTTTCGTGAATCCGTGAACCTATACCTACCTATATTCTAATATTACCAAAACAAGATTGGTACATATTTAATTTGCTTACAAGGCAATTTATACAATATTTGTTTTTTTCGCTGAACCGATTCAGAAAAAACTCTGATGGAGATATGGTCCTTAAGAACATTTAGTCGATTCGTCTAAAAACGTAATTTCGGTATAACCTATTCATATTTGAGTAGGTAAGTAGATGTAGCTGACTAAAGCGCTCATATTTGCATTATAAAGGAAACCATTCATTAAGACAACACACTAGGGCTTTGTTATTTTTATTACAATTGTAATTTCGCTGTCGATTCAGCACAAAGAAACGATTGCATACCTATAAGAATCACAAGATAAAAGCTTGTCTGATTTTATATTATGTTTTGAACCAAAATTATTTATACCTACCATAAATAATTTTCATAGCAAATGGTACTAACTGCAAAAGACCTCAGAGAATTCAAGCCGACCTTGAAGCGAGTCCTTACCTTAGGGCTACCGCTATTACTCACAGCTTCGACGAATAACTGTTAATAATTAAATGTTTACTCACAAGGCTGAGTTTTAATTCTAAATTGCACAAAGAGGATAACTGGGTTTTACCTACAGACTATTATAAAACATGAATAATCTGGTTTATTGTGATATTCAAAGATCAAACTAATTTAAGAAACAGGTACCTACTATGTTTCAAATAAATCAACCTTTTTAACGCAAGCTTCCCGCGGGGTGCAGCCCGTGTAGAAAGCATACATGCGTATAAAGCAAAGCCGCGGAATATAATATATTACGCTCATCCCCACGGCCCAATCAATACGTACCTACTGATGAAAGGTTTTTTTAAATCGGATGAGTAGTTACGGAAATTACATATTCCTTACATACAAATTTACAAATTCACAAGGCTACAAACTTTACCGCTCTATCTGATCTCATTAATTATAAATAGAACCAAAGATTAGGGTTAGGTACCGTTGAGATTCGTAACTTCGCTTATGGCGCCTATCTTTGCCTACAATCACTATGACTACCACCGCGCCAACTTGCAATTAAACACGGGATGTGAAAACTTGGTGCAGCACCTTAATTTGGATGAAAATGAAATCAGGCAGATAGGCGTCATAAGCGAAGTGTCTATTGTGTTCGTATGTCTCACAACTACGGCTAACCCGCGCTCGTGCGATAAAAGTACTGTATTACTGTTATTGCATGTCATTGATCAACATAAAAATGATTGACACACTTTACTACAGTAGTTGAAAATACTTAATTTACATTTAGGTGACGTGTATTTTAGTGATAAGATGAGCTCGGCCGTGATGTCACCGCGGCCGCTGCATGCGTGTCAAGATATCGATATTATTGACGACCGGTTTAGCCTAGTGGGTAGTGCACCTGCCTGTGAAGCTGACGGTCCTGGGTTCGAATCCCGGTCAGGGCAAATATTTGTGTGATGAGCATGAATATTTGTTTCTGAGTCTTGGATATTTTCTATGTATTTAAGTATTTATATCTATTAAATATATCGTCGTCTAGTACCCATAACACAAGCCTTCTTGAGCTTACTGTGGGGCTAGTTCGATTTGTGTAAGATTGTCTTCTAATATTTATTTATTTATTTATTTATTTTTATTTATTAGGCGTTTATACTTCCTGGGTTGGATACAAGGAGTGGGGCGGGAAGGGGCAATAGATGCAGGCCCTAGTTTTTTTTTTTCAAACTAAGAGTAGGAATCTGAATTCATGCATATCATATACGTCCAAACGCGCAAAAACTTATGATATGTCCAAGCATAGACCTATATATAAATAGTGTGTATAAAATATGAAATACCACTAGTTATAAATAGCCGATAAACGAATTCAAAAGATTATTAAATATTTTTTTAGTTCAAAAAAGTTTTTATACATTAGGTACCTACAGGAATTTTTTGATGATGCGTCTTATAAATGATATTTTTTTCAGAGATCGGACAAATTTGCGTCATTACTCGCAATAATGTGGACATGACTCCAAAATTAGTCAAAATGTAAATTAATTAATTAATTTCCTACTTGAAATATAATTTGATTCCTAGTCAATAATAAAGCATATATATATGAGCCACATTACCACGAGATAGTTATATTCCCGAACGAGGTGAGGGAAAATAATTCGAGGGGTAATATGGCTCATTTTAGACTCTTGTCATACAATCTACTATTCTTTTGTTCTTTTTTTTTAATAAGCAGTTAAGTAAGAAAGACTGCTTAAGTTAGTCTAAGTCAATGTAACCTAGATATAAGACTATTGCTGTGCCCTTACGGGGTTTATTATAATTTGTAATGTGTGCAATAAAAAGTTTGAACGCCTCCCTCATATCGTTATATCTCTGTCCAATCTACAAGGACATTAAGGAGCTCGTGACATCACGGCTATATGATCTTGTATATGTAATCAAGGCTTACATCATATTGTCTACGAAGGCCTCACTCATCATCAGTCAGCTGTGTTGGTAACAAATATGGACATCTGAATATTAGTCCCGACACCGTGCGTGGGTTGATAGCGACACAGGAAAGTCTTATAAATATTTTGAACCACAAGGCATTTAGTGTCAACATCTTCTGACAGTCTGACATATTAAAGACCGCTATTTGACTCGATCAACTTGTTTTGGTTTTTAATCAGTATTTGTCGTAGCAATATTACTTTTCATTTCTCATACTCTGAAAGTGGGTGTTCATTTAGGTAGTAATGGTTTATAATATAGTTATGTATAACTACAATTTTAGCCTGGACTTTTACTGTTCTAATATCATTTCATGTAGGTACATTTGAGCACATCATGAAGTTTCTCATTGTATTCGATATTTTATTATTAACTGCTACTTCTTTAATTATAAATGTCCTGCAGCTTGAATATGTCATGCTCGCCTAAAGGTCTTTACTTACGGTGGTGTCGTTGATCGGGTCGCAA
Organism: Epiblema foenella; assembly: GCA_963556455.1. Taxonomy (NCBI): domain Eukaryota; kingdom Metazoa; phylum Arthropoda; class Insecta; order Lepidoptera; family Tortricidae; genus Epiblema; species Epiblema foenella. Next base: position 19,276,099 of record OY747099.1, on the reverse strand, counting down.
ACTTCCCTAACATATGGTCGAGGGAGGCGATGGCTGAGATACGCGTCATACTCGTGAACGGGTGCTGTTTGTAGGGTCCGATCTATTCATGTTTGCAAGGACTAGTAACTTCGTACTAGTGTTCAGTGGAATTGACATGAGAGACTTCGCTCTGTTCTCATTTGATTTTATTTTTAGACTGATGCTCAGAGACCTTAATACATCTCTGAGGATATTTATTTATTAGATTTTATTATTTTCATGTTGACGCTTAGAGGGGTCCATATTGGCTCACATAACATTACTTGTCATATTATTTTTCATAATAACGCTTTTTGATCATAGTAATAATTTGTCATAATTTTTTTGCCTACAAATTTGTTGTATATACATTTGTATTACCAACATCATTACTCATAATTATATTTAGGCAGATTTTTTAACAACATAATGTCATTTCCAACTATTCATCACAACTCATAATGATTTTTAAAATAAACTTAATAATTATAAACTTATATTGTATATCGGCTGTCAATGTATGCGCTGAATTACAACATGTAAATTTGATTGTCAATAAATCATCTATTATGTCGATTATCCCCGCAACTTTTTTATTTTTCATGTACCTAGCTTATTAAGCGATTTCGGCCCGCCAAGGAGTCGACGGAGCCCCGCTCCGCGGGGCTCCTTTTTCCGCTCTGAGGAACAAAAGACACCTAACACTCCTCCTCGCTTCGCTCGTCGTCGTACCTATCCCGACTCTGGGACTGTATTTCTATTTTGATAGCAAGTTGAGTGTGGTGTGGAAGATACCTGACAGTTTATAAATAAAACCAGGTAAAGTTTAAAATAAATATTATATAAATTTTTATTACTAATTTGTCGTTGTTAAAAAATAAATATCATTTAAAATTTTATTATTTAAAATCGTTATATTTTAAAAATAAATGAAAATTAACATTAGTATTACAGATATTTATTATGATTGACATTATTAACATGAATGATTCAGTGTTACGATAGTTATGCGCAAAGACAAGTTATAAGTAATGATCATTATGATATAAAATTATATAACAAACATTTTCGGACTTCCAATAATCGAAGTAGCAATTTTATGTGAACTTTGGCGCACCCCGCTTAGAGATATATCTCACAATATTTTATTATAATTAGTGTACCTACCTTATTACCTTTTATCTTGACGCTTAGAGACCTTATACATCTCTAACAAATCTTGATTGTTATTAGTTTCTTAGTCTTATTTTTGATATGTAACACTACATTTAATGAATAAATATTTTGATTTTGATTTATGATTTAGGTGGCGTACTGAAACTGGTACTTTTTTGCTCTAAGAGTTGACGACAGGCTGCATGAGAACGACTCCAACAGCGGCAATATAGATGATGTTAGGACTCCTACCGCAGCACATGCACATACAAAAAGAAGCGGCTGCAACAGCAATACGCTTAAAAAGCCTAAACCTATGGACGAAACGCAACACACCGCACACAAAAATCTATAGTAGGTTACTATAACATTCCCATGAGAGGCGGAAGTAGATAAGAGTACCGAAAATTATGGTTTGCCGAAAAGAATACGATATAATCCTGACAGAGGACTCGAAGGAAAGACCAAACAGACCTAAGAATTTACACCGACGGGGCCAAAATGATCAAGGGAACAGGATGTGGTGTATTATCAGAAGATTTGAATATACACATATCAAAACTGTTAGATGAACACGGTCTTCCAGGCTGAATGGCTGTGGGGATTATAGAGGCATGCAACGCCGTAAAGAGACGACAAGTCAAAAACACAAACGTACGAATATTCTCTGACAGTAAATCAGTACTGCAGGCACTGAGCAGCGACAAATTTACGTCAGGCCTAATATACGAATGTCACCAAATTCTCACAGAGGTGTGCGGGGACAAGAACAAAGTAATCGTAAGTAGTAGTAGTTGTGTATACTACAATGGCTAAACGGACATAGTGGCTCGCGAGGAAACGATGCAGCGGATGAAATAGCTAGGAAAGGCTCAGAAACACCGGTATACGGACCAGAGTCAATTATACCCCTGCCACAAAAATAAACTCATAATGAACTAAATCGGTACATCAAACACCTACATCAAAGACAGACTGAATAAATACTGCTAGCACAAACTCACAACTATACTACTGAGAACACACAGAAACCTACTACGTAAAGTAGTGGGAATAATAACAGGACATAATATACTAAACAAACATCTTTACAACTTAGGCATTACAGGCAGCATGGAGGCAGAGGAGGCTTCTAGATACATTTTACTAGACTGTAAGCAGGTAGAAGAATACAGGAAGAAGCACATAGGAAATCCGAACACTTTGCAGGAATCAGTAAACAAAATAAAAGCACTAATAAAGTTCATACAGGAACTAAGGTGGTTAGAGTAGCGCTACCCCTTTTTCACGCAAAATAGGCACGCTGGATGTCGACTTGCGGAAAATGCCCAGTACTTAAAACTAACTAACTAACACTGTTAACGTCACTCAACAGTTCCCGCCCAAAATGGTTCTTTCGCTATTCAGAAAATGTTGGTGCATATTTTAGCATTTTTTAGTTTCCTCGTATTCGAAATGAAAAGCAGTGTGTTTAACGCTGGTGAAACCACCCATTTCACGCTGGGTCGTCTCGATGTGGATTACGGGCATTCCACGAGAATGTCATTTACGTAACGCGTCTCCTGTATTCGGTGCACCTTAATAAAAAGTTTTAGATAATTGGGTCGTTAAGCCGGTTACGCGACCAGCGTTAGTTTGCGGCCACCTGAAGAACGAGGATTTTTCAATAAAAGATATTTGTATTTTTACAGGCCCCAAAAAAAGGTAAGTTGTATGCATTTTATTTGGTACTCGTAATTATTGAATGGGAATATCGGGAATCCATAAAAAAAACGAGAATAGATTCTTTCAGTTCATCAACTCAACCAAGTGGTCGCAAACCGGCGCACCAAATTAGCTGGACGCAAACCGACCTACCGCCCCTAGCTACTGTTAACCTATATGCAAAGTAGTGAATTTTCTAGGGTCTAAGCACCCAACTTGCGAGTTCATACTAAAACCTAACTTCAGCGGGGTCAAGCCCACCCCAAACGGTGCCAAGCCAAACCCAAATCCTGGATCCGCTACTACCTAACGGTGAGCTTAGCTTACCTTCGTCAACGAAGTGCGGCGGCAGCGGCGGCGCTGCGGGCGACGCTGAGCGCACGGGGCTGTACAGCGTGTTGTAGGGCGGCGGGGGCTCCGGGGCCGACGCTGGAGCCCCGTTGCAGCCGGGCTGCAGCGACGTGCGCGCGGCTGCACAAACAACATGCTGCTTATAATATTAACGTGTCAATAGTCATTCATAATGACTAATGACATATTAGAAGTGTGGGAACTGTTGAGTGACGTTAACAGTGTTTGTGTATGGACCATATTATTGAATTTTTTAAATTAAGTATTAATCGTACTCATGTTTGTATGGGTTACTGCCTTTGCCCTATCTAACTACTATCACTTTCAGCACGCCACCTAGGTGAACAATGACCCACTTTCAGAGTATGAAAAATGAAAATAAGTTTTTTGTCAATTTGTATAACTTAGGGTTAACAAGATGCTCATACTGTGAAAATCTGAAGAATGACTCCAACCGTTTGGCCGTAAACCCTGTGTGACAGACAACGCACAGACAGACGGTTAGACCCATTATGTTCGTTTTAAAAATGAGAAAAAATAAGGAAATTTGAAAGAAATAAAAAAAAGATTTATCAATATATTAGTATTTGTTTGTAAAATATACGTAATAATCTGACAACACGAAACAAGTCCAGCAAAACAAAGAAGCGCGGCCGTACCATCCTTTTCTCGAAGCGATTCAGGCCATTTTCAACATCCTGTAATTTTGTGCTGTCTAAAGCTAGAACCCTGAATTTTCAGTAACATATAGGCCATAATAGGAATTAGATACATTCTCAATAATATTCAATTTAAACTTATAGTTTAAGAACTATTGCCCGTCAAAGTTTCTTAATTTTGTCACTGACACACTGACCGATCATCATAATTCTAAGGTAGGTACTTCCAGCATACCCACAAGCTTCTAATTTTAAACATATTTCGTTTTTAGCCTACCAAATCATAAAAACCTAAAAATATTGCAATATCAGTTACGTTTCAGAGATACGCAAACTGCATAAGTAAGTTTGTAATCCTATACAAATACATGCGATACAAGGTTATACTTTTGTAGTTCCTGCATCTATGAAAAGTTTTTAGTTCTAGATACCTTCATTTTGTATTGACACATTTAACTACAAAAAGAAATGAGATCCCATAAAAACATTCCATGTAAAAATAGGCCAAGTCTCGAAACTCTTTCACCGTAAAAAGTTGTGAGATATTACGGAGAGCCAAGTCATTGTTGCTTACTAAATAAAATTTTGAGACTTGGCAATCACACAATAGTACATAGTTTTTAGGTATACAAAAAATAATGAATGAGGAAAAGTTGTGTGCGGTAAGTACAGACTTACCCCAATGAATGCTCGCATAGTTTGAAAACAATAGGTCCTATCAACATACATCCAAAGAATCACTTATACATAATTTAATAAGGAACATTTTTTCATTTGACGGTTTTCTCCTAGCTTCAGCCGTTTTCAATAAAATTAGAAAAAACTGTGATTCGGTACAAAAAAGTGGGGGGGGGGGAATGGTAGTCATCCTGTTTCTCCTTGAATATTAAAGCATATATATGAAAGTTACATGCATGCCAAGTTTCGTGCTATCTGCCACATGGGACCATATTTCACATATTTTCGAGTTAACAAGCCGTACTATATAAAGCAGATGTAGTATAGATCGGTAGGCAGGTTTTCAGCGGGAAAGACACGAGTACTTTGTCTGTTTATAGCTATTTAACTAACCTAAACGACAAAAGTTGTATAAAAGTAGTTCGGAAGTCTGTAAATTAAACAGAATTATACGCATAGGCGCATAATTTTTATGTGGTAATAAAATCGAATATAGTACTCATAGTCAACAACAAGCGTCCAGAACAATCGCTAGGTGATTATGATTAATCAGAAATAGATAACGAGACATGACGTACTTTATGACCATAATTACCTACTGAAAAGTACTTACTTGATTAAAGCGATCATTTTTGTTATAATAGATATTAACACAGCGAATCCTTATTATAGCTCTAGGGGCCTTGCCCAACACTCGAAACAGTACTGCATAATTATAATATTTTAATAGTATTTACCTATTTATCTAAGTACCTACATACAAATAAAAATGAAAATTTAAACGACTTAGAATTACCTGTGGATTTTTGTGTTTCGACCACACTGTAACGACTTCGATCCACAGTACGCTACAGTGTGGGCGTGGCTATTTTTGAACTTACTAGACCGGGCCAGGCCCAATAAAGCGATAGAAGTGCGCGGTAGGAAAGGAGCCTGGGGAAAACCCACGGGAAACCTCCGACTCGACCACGCGGGCGGTTTAAACTCTGGAATACTATAAGTTTGCGCTCCAGTGAGATTGGTTGAGCGGCTTCAACCGAATCTGAGGTGTGAGTGGAATCGGGCTACTGGGAGTTCTGTCGCTGGTTCACTAAACCTAGACTAGCTAAGAGTCCAAGGGTATACTTACATGCAAACACACGGGAGACTACTTCCGTGTTACGGCGCAGCACGTACGCAACGATGATCCCGAACAGCAGCAGGCCGCCCAGCGCGATCAGCACCCACACGTAGACGGGCAAGGTGCTGCCCACGCACTGCAACCCCTGCAAGTCTTCCGTCAGCCTGCATATGTACACCATACATTAGTTAGGTACTCTCTTGGAATAGGTACCTACTCCACATTCGCATCATAGAAGTACGATTTTATATCAGGTCAGATTCGTACGGAAAGTAAGGGTTACATTAAAATAGAATTAACAAAAGGCCTCTAGAGATAAGGATCGTTTAATTTAATCCGTGAGGACGTGTGTAGCGGGCAACCTACCATAAAAAAAACTTTTTTGTCCAGATTTTATGCTACCGTTTTGGGGACGTAATTGATATGTATACTCATGCCAAATTACAGCTTTCTAGTAGGTACTAACGGTCACTGAGCTACAGACGGACGGACATGACGAAACTATAAGGTTTCCTTTGTTGACTACGGAACGGTATGCGAGGTTAAGCAACATCGGCCGGGGTCCACTTTTGGATAGGTGACCGCTTTGAGTGGTTATTAACTAAGCGCCCCCGTGCTTTGGAAGACACGTTAAGCCGTTGAACCCGGCTGCTATCATGGCAGAAGTCGTTAAGCCAAGTTAGAGGCCTTCGATCGGCTTGCTCACTTCTACCAGTCAAGATGGCCACTCACTTGACAAGCCTAATTCCAATATGGTCTATTTTCCCCTTCGATTAAAAGGTCAGATGGCAAGTCGCTTGCGTAAAAACTAGTATCTACGCCAAATCTTGTGATTAGGCATCGGATCCCGGGCATCCTTCAGGATGCAATTGTACTAGGATAACGCTACGATAATGATAAGAAAACTACCGTATTGTGCCGGTTCTTGACGTGCCTGCGTGGTGCGGAACAGAACGACGCCAGCAAAGCGAATGCTATTAAACTGCGCTCTAACGTCACAATAACCCATCCCACCTGCAGAGCCACTGGAATCGATCTTATTTATTAGACGATTGAATGGCGAGAATTGCTTTTAGTACCTACTAATTGTACAATATATGTCGGTATGATGGGGGAGACTGCGGTTGGCTATGTCCAGCAGTGGACGTCTTTCGGCTGATGACCTCATCATCATCATAATAAAAAACCAAAACACTCATAACCCATGCAAATCAAAACCCAAACTACCCGAAGTCATAATCATCCATTAGTTCATTATGTACGCTACGCTTATCGCTATGGATTATCACACACTACGCTTCGCAAGTCAAAGAATAAACATGTCTAATGGTTTCAGTTCAGTGTCGATTCAGCTGTATGCTGTATCTATGTCGCTTACGTTGAGACCAATTTCAAAATGTTATTTTCATTCCGGTTGTTTTTGTAATCAAATCTTACAATTACAAGTAAAACGGAAAATATACTACCTTCACATTGTCATGTGACACATGAGCTTCCAGACGACTACATTACTTATGAAGGACGGTAAAACAAATAATGTCTCAGATCACAGGTATTTCACACCCGAGCCGAAGGCAAGATCGATAAATATGTGATCTGAGGCTTTCTTTATTACCGCCCGTGGTAAGTATAAAATTTTATGTCTTCCTCCGGCCAGGAAGTGGGATTCTCCGCGCGCGCAGCGTGCGGCAATAGCCACTTTATAGCCAGTGTGACATAAATAAACTTTTATTTCATCCCTTAAGCCTTATTTTTACACACGTACGAGACTCGCATGCGAGTTTCATTCAGTCGATCTATCAAACCGCGCAATGTAGTTAAACCATGTCTCGTACGTGTGTATAAGGCCCATTACTAACTCAAAGAAGGCAAGATTGAAGGCAGGCGAGGAAGGTGTAGATCAATGATGAGCTACATTAAACAGATGGAGAGAGTTACACTGACAAAAACTCTTAAATGTATTGCCTTTATTAATTAACGCCCATCAAAATAATAAGAAAGAGACAAAACAAGTAGGTATAGGTGAAAATTTTAAGTAAGGAAGACAGAACTACACACAAGAAGGGGTCCTCGTAAGATTTTATCTATAACTAACGTGATTAAAGGGGGTTAAAATGTTACCCTTCAAGGCAGTCGCCGCAATCGAGAACAGAGGTGATGCAGGCCTTGCGTAGCGACGAAGGCGCCCGTTTGAGCCGCTCGCAACTGAGGCACTCGCTGCACTTGTTGTCATTATCGCAGTAGAAGCCCACGCCGTCCTTGCACTGGTCGTCTGATGTGCATTCCAGAGCTAGGCCTGCTACCGCCGCCGCCCAGCATGCCGCAACCAGCAGTGCCAACCTGCGAAAATATCAAGCAATTACTTACGGTTCTTACGAATTCAAAACTTAACTTGGACATATAGGAAGCGTTGGTGATGCTATCTTCCCCTTGGTAACAGTCATAATTTTGTAGCTTAGCTTTGAAATAGCTCATCGCTTAAAGAACTACACCGCAGGTGTCTGGTGAAAAAGCTGCCAAGCAATCGTAAAGCGTAAAGCACGCAACAAACATTGCAATTTGTCACAGCAACCGACAGAGGCGCAGTTATATTTATATTATATAGTTCGCAAGGGACCGGTTATATAGTGATTATAAACACAATACTGAGGTGTCAATATCATCGTAGATTTCAGAAATCCCACTACCAATACCCACGTAACCGGGCCCATTCATTCATACCTCACAGTGTAGGTAACAATAGCTGTATCTCTGTCAGTTGTTGTAACACATGACATTGTTTGTAGTGTGCTTAATTAATTGGTCAAAGGTCAGTCTCAGTAAGGCCACCATGACAGTCACCTATCAGGCAATTGGCAGGAATATTAGCATCGGATGTATCATAACAAGATACCCGAGAAATATTGTGAAGAAAGCAAGATATAAGTGTGTTAATTACGAATTTGATATATTCAGCAGAAATTATAATAACTGTGAAACATTTCAGCTACTGAAACATTTGTTTGTATGATAGGTAGTAAAGAAAAGTTATATGTCAAAATTGACTTAACATGTTTCCGTCATAATTAATTTGACTGGTCAAATAACAAGTAATGCTGTCTAAATTCAGAACTTTTATACCAGTAAGCAGGTTACAAAAAACCGGCCAACTGAGAGTCCGACTCGCACACTGAGAGTCCGACTCGCACACCGAGAGTTCCGTATGCAGATCGTGTACCGGTATTTATTTATATCCTCTGCTCAGGTGCCATAGGCAAGCGATATGTAGCTGCTCAAGTTAAGCAGATACACATTAAAATTTACATACACAATTTGTAGCGCCTATTTAAGAATAACACAATTCTGAGATTTCCATAGATAAATAGCCAGCTAAAGTGATTAAAAAAACAGACAAGAATGCGGCGCTTACATTGACATCTATTTGAAAGTCACCAGGTTATTGCACCTCAGATGCAGACTTCCTAAATAAACTATCAAACAAATCAGAGATGCACTAAACATAAAGCTCTTTTAAAAAAAGTAATAATCATAATAATACAATAACACACACCTGCTTACATTTAACAAGACACACCAATAGAACCGGCGGCAAGTGTGAGTCACCTTCTAGAAAGAGATCGTAAACAAAAGGGGCCAGTTTTGTACCTGATCATAAAAAGGTTCATTTACCGCCTCATTATTTTCAATCCTACGGTCGATACTTTCGCGTAAACAGGATATTAACAGATACTTATTTATTAGTAAGCAGTCTACCATACCAATTAGTATAATGTTATGGACTAGTTTTTTCTCGCAACCTCGTATTTCTATTTATTCAAATCTTTCAGGGTGGGCAGATGGGACAGCCCATACAAACCCTTACTTGTCACCCATGATTTCAGGGATGAACTTCCTCCGATCTTAAACTATCTCCTTTTTGTAAAGACGGTGGGAACGTTACAAGCGTATAGTCCACCTGATATTGCGGACACTCCAGGCTAATAGCCCCCCGCAACTCCGAAGGAGTCAAGTGAGCGTTACGAACCCTTTATAAAATACCACACCTATCTACATTGGTTCAGCGTGCTAAGCTTTAAAAGGTAAGGACTATTTTCGCATTTATAATATTAACGTATGCTGCATCGGCCCAAAGAGCAGACGGATAACTGTACCTTAAATGAGTAACATCGATTAGGTAGGTACGTGCTTCACGGAAAAAACATTACGTAGTTAAGTACCAGGAGCATAAACGACCTTCAAAGCTCATACTCAGTTTACTTACGTGGGAGTAACGAATAAATTACAATGCCAAATAGTATACATATACATAATATACAATTATTTACATTGATAAGTAAGCATAATCTTTCTTATCATACCATGACTAGATTGTCAATTAGGAAGTGATCTCGAAAATAATATTAAGCACCTAAGTACCAGCTCAAGTCAAGTGCTCATAATACGATACGACTTTGTTCATAAGGTCAAGTACACAGGTTGTCTAGACTACATTACAAATGCATTAATAAACAAACATTATGCACGTAATGTACATGTAACGCAACTGATAGGTAAACAATAAAGCTGCCGAGTCTTTCAGACACTGCAGGATCGTATTAAACCCATAAAGTGATATTATACATAAAGTGCAACAACGAACTTTGCACGTCATGCCGTCATGCGACGCAAGCGCGAACGTAACAATCACAAATGAAATGGATCATGGACGGGACTTGTTCATACAGAACTTGACGACAACTCGCCTCCGACTGACCAGTATAACAGCGAGCTCTAAGTTGTTACGAGTCGAGACTGCGAGCAGTCAAGTCAAGCTACACCAGGAATACAGTAAAGTGATACGAGATTGGTTCTGATTTGAAAATCGGACAGCTAATTTACCTGTTAGCATGATTAAGAATTGTAAATTTTGAAATGTTTTCATTTACGGATGTTGACACCAAACAAGAAAATCAATGTTCGAATTTTCTCGAAAAAGTTCAAATGGCGAATAAAGTAACTCAAAAGAATAAAAATAAATAATTACTTAATTATAAGTCTTCAAAGTTTTAAGAGGGCTATACTCCGTCCCTTTTCCGCAAAACGCATCTTTGTTTGAACGATCGTCATTTACCTACTATGGCGCTCGTGGTCAATGACGTCACTGATCTGTTGCGCTTTCTCTTTCTAACCAGCAACATTAGAACGTAGCTTCGTTATTTTTTTAGATATTCGAATAGGATTGTCACCATTTGGCATATTTTTCCTTGTTTCTTTTGGAGTAGTTGAATTTTGAGTCAATATAATCCCTACAGTACGCGTTCGGGAGTGGAGGGGCGCGCCTTCGTGGATGACGTGCAGTATATATTAGGACGCAACAGTCCTGTACCCTGTACTGTAGTTTTCCCTCTCTGTCGCACTTGCAAGTTTGCATATAAGTAAGACAGAGAGGGAAAACTTCGTTTGTGGTTCGCGTAGCCCCTCTGGATAGAGAAAAATGTCTTCACACAGAAAATAAACTAAATAGATGAGCGTTTTTAATTGATAAGGGCCCTTAAGGGAGTGCCTCGAGTCGGTCAGCCACGCCCCCCGTAAAAGAGACAGGTTTATGTCTTTCGCGCACTACAAAACGGGATGCAACGCTCTTCGAGAATGGCTTTTTTGGACTAATTTCAATAAATATCTGACTGTGTGAAGTTTTATTAATTTGCTCTTGGCAGAGTAAGGTTCCATCATTTTAACTTTGTGGATAAGTAGGATGTGCTCCTATAAAGAATAATATACAACGTTGAATATATACAGGAAACGGAGTAGCTACATATTATATACATATATACAATAGATAGGAAACACAGGAAGAGACGACAATAGAGAGATCTCTCAGGGACCGGAGTCCAACGAGAGTTGTTGGGAAGTTATATTTATGTAACTGATTTTAGAAACTTCGATAGCGCGATGCAGAATATGTCAGATTTGACAGATGACAGGAGTGACGCCACAACTTAATAATCGTTTCGCTTAATAATGCGTTGTTTTAGTAGGCTGAGTAATAAAAGGGAAATCTAGATTCAACTTTAGTTTTTTTTCTATCGAGTTAATTTTAAGCAATTATGTTTCGGCTATTGTAAGAAGCACAGTCATTTAGTCAAAAATATTATATCAGAAAATCAATCCTTATTGTTTCCTCGTCTGGGCAGAACAGCGTTTCAAAGAACGCGATATTTCTCATTGTACAGCCTTAACATAATGATTACTTATTCTGTGACACATCGCACAACGATAATGCGTAAATAAACTTGAGCGCGAATAGTTAGCTACTGAGGCTGCGCGCCAGTCGCCGCTCTGACGTGGCATCATGCGATAGGTAATATATTATATAGCCTGATCCTCCATACCACTTGCCTTATCAGTCAATTAATCGTATTATGATTACCGAGTGTAATACAATCAGGATCTACCAAACAGTTTCGCAACACGAGCTATCTCTACCTCATAGATAAAGGACTTAATACTATATACAAACCTACCATTACTATGTAATATTTACCTACCTGCATGCACAAAAGCCTAGCTACTGATGATTGACTATGTATATATACCAACCAACCACCTCCAATGATTAATTAAATATAGAGGTAAGCTATACAAGTACGCAGATTATTAATCCTGTGATATGATAAAGGTATATAGATGACAAGAAGATGGTGGTGTGATAAGAATATGGATGGTCGAATCTGGAAGTTAGCTCGACCACAAAGACATTTGATAATTATTATTCGACCTATGAGTCGGTTGTTAAGTAAATAGGTACTTACAATAAAGGAAACGTAAACATGTATTCCGTACATAGTTCCGTACCCAAAGGGTCCAAACGGAGTCCTAGAGTCCTTTTGCTGTCATCACGTCAGATAGTTACCGTTTTTTGTTTTAAAAAATATTAGAAAACAAGGGAATGAGGAACCACTGAAGACAGTTTTTTTTTAAGAAGTTACTACGTTGACTTATCTGAACCCTAAATGTACAAGTCCGACACGCACTTGACCGGTTATTATCCCCACATCATAATGACGATAAGGGTATTGTGATTATTACCAGAGTGAAAAGGTACATACATATTTCGAAAGCTAGCATTTCCTCCCTAAAGTGAAAAACGTTCGAGTGAAAGAAAAAGGACTTGCACTAGCTTTAGAGAGCAAAAAGACTCAGTGCACCGGCTCCGCCATCGGCAATGGACCGAGATGAGAAGGAGAATGCACTTCGTCTCACGCGAGAAGAGCTAGCACGAGTCGTCGATTCGCTTAGTGATTATTCACTGCACTATTTTAATTCTGAATCCACACGTGTCCTCACTATACGCAGGATCTTCGTTCGTCGATGATGCAATCACTGCTAATGTTAGTGGAAACTAAATTCATACACAAATGAGCATTGTCAATTTTATGCATAGTGTAGAAATGGTTAATTCTTAGGGTTCAATGACCGGACCATTGATTATGTCACAATATTGTTACAAAAATATTTATTTCCTTTACGCACATCGACGACTACGCAACGTATTAATGTACACGTTCATCGTACAGTTGTACAACGTACGTTTATAATCATCATAGCTATGGTGTAGCATTATGTACAGTCGCCAACAATAATTCATATCTGCCATACGAAGCGAAGCGCGCATAAATATCTGACACGACCAAAGAGTATAATAATATACCTATGACACGACTATTTGTAGAGCCGTTAAGACGTGTCAGATATTTTTGCCGCTCTTGTTTTAGCAGATAAATGCTAGTGACTGTAACCTGCATGCTGCATACTGGTGTGTGTACATACCTTAGCATTTTTCTGAAGCATTTAACACTTTTTTATATTATATTTTAGTATTTTCACTACCTTGACAACAGGTAAACAAACAACACTTCACTTTGACTTCACAGAACCTCATTAGTGTAATGACAAATTATACCTGAGGTTTTAAACAAAGCATTGAGAACTATCCACCTGCCATTGACAATAATAAACAATGCAGGAACGAACTGGCAGGCTGTAGGCGATCATGTCCTAACAGGACACGTCACGTTTCCCTGCAAGTTCTCCAAACACTACAGCTTTTTTTTTGTTTTTTATAAACAATAACAAATAATTTGGCCAAGAGCAAGTCGGGCTCGTGCGATGGTGTACCATAGAGCCTCGATACATATTTTTGCACTTGACTGTGGTCAAGTGCAAAAATATGTATCGATGTAAGGGGATGCCTCGATTCGGTCAGCCACGCCCCCCGTAAAAGAGACACGCTTATCTTTCGCGCACGACAAAACGGGATGCAACACTCTTGGAGAATGGTTTTTTTAGACAAATCTCTATTATTATCAGACTGTGTGCAGTTTTATTGAATTTCCTCTTGACAGTTTAGATGAAGTAAAATACCATCATTTTAACTTAATTGTAGCGTTTAATAATGCGTTGTTTTGGTACAGACATAAACACACCTATATTCTTAAAAGGGGTAGGCAGAGCACATGAAATTTAATTATGTATGTATACTGTAGCAATTGTAGGTTTAAAAATGGAGAACATGTGATATTGCAGTGATAGGTTGCTAGCCCATCGCCCACAACACACTTCAACTCGATGACAGTGGCGTGAGGTTATGTACATAAGTATGTATGTAGCGGCCTACATGAACACACACACCCATAATACAATCCAAATTTTATTCTATTCAAATAATTAGCCAATAGATTTTAAGTGAAATACGGACAGATAGACATACAGACGAACGAAACGAAAGTACCAGGGTTCCGTTTTAGCGATTTTGGCTACGGAATCCTAAAACCGGCTAAATTTACAATCGATGTAAATAATCAATGCTATACCTACTGTAAGAGTTCAATAGTCGTTACCTACGTACTAAGAAAATACCGGCCAAGTGCGTGTCGATGTCGGGCCACGCGCGATGTAGAGTCCCGTAGTTGTCTTGTCCACATGATGCGGACTTAAAAGTTCGAAAGCTTATTTACTATGTGTTTTACACAAGTTCTAACAAGATTATCTATGCTTTTAAAATTAAGTTTCTTAAGTTCGGTTATTAGGTACTTAGTAAGCAATGTCTACTTTCCTTTTAAATTCATCACGATTTTGCACGAATAATAACCCCCCACTACTAGGGGTGGTACCGTAAAAAAACCTTTTTTCAAGATTTTATTTTACCGTTTTGTCGGGGAATTGATATTGTTATTGTATACTCGTGCACATTTACAGCTTTCTAGTACTAACTGTTACAGCCGCGGAGAGACGGACTTCCTTGTTTACTACGCAACCCTAAAAAGGTAATTGTGAAAATGATCTAACAAATTCAAAATAAAAAACCCGCCAAGTGCGTGTCGGACCACGCACAATGAAGGGTTCCGTACCAACACCTACTAGTCCACATTTAAAATCACTATCCAATACATTGAATATAAAAAATCAACTCGTACAAGTCTTATGTATGATATGCCTATGTCCCTGACTTTGTTTCGCCGACGCTCAATCCGGTTTACCGGAATTTATTTATCACAACCATCCCCCCTATATTTTGCTCGTAGCAAGCGGCGCATGAGTCACCGCAGCTTTCCGATAGGCAGTACCTTGCACGGGCTGACACGATGAAAAAACCTGAACAAAAATACAACCCAGAAACCTATTAGGGTCGCTAGGCCAATTACGCGGCCTGCATCAGTATGCGGCCTCCTGAAGAACGAAGTTTTTTCAATTAAAGATGTTTACATATTTACATGCCCTAAAGACAGCGAGTCGTATGCGTTTTGATTAGTAGCTTTTGAATGGGAATATATTAAAAAAGCAAGAAAATATCCTTTCAGTTCATCAACTCATGCATGTGGCCGCAAACTGGGGCATCAAATACAAGCCGTAAACCCACCCACCGACCCTACCCTCGTATGCGACGAGACAAAACAAACGAACCTGTGCCTCGCGAGTCTCGCGACCCGCGGCGTAATCCACAGGATTGAATGATGAAATATTACGCAATCGCCCTCAGCAACACCGGAATATCCGTTCACACTCTTATTATGTTTATCTAGTTTATAGGTAGGTATGAATTATGAGTTATGAGCGTATCGTACCTATAGGTATTTCATCAATGAAGCAAGGATCGGATACCGGGATTTTCTCCATAGAAAAATACCGGTATTATTACGGTCACCGGTTCATTATTTCGTTTTTAATGGGACAATCTAATAATACGACGTTGTTACCTAAATACATGATTCAGCCCTACGTAAAGAGCAAAAAATAATCCAAAATATTGGGCTAATTCAGGGTTTTTTTTAAATACCGGTATCGGTCCCTGCAATGAAGATAAAGAAATGTAGGAATTCTAAGAAAGAAATTCATGGTAGTAGTAGGTATATACTATAATGAATGAAGAAAACCTATCACAGCTAAGTTGACATTATACTAGTTAACGAATAATAGCCGAACTTAACAAATATATATACTTGGAAAGCTTTCCATTGAGTAGGTACATACCTAGGTAATGTAGTTAGTTGTGTCGAAGACAGTAAATAGCAGTTTACCAGCTTTTAGTTCCACATAATGTAACGGCCAGCCTGGTGTTAAGCAGACATGAAAGCCTAGCCTATGGATGCTTGCAAGTCACCAGCTCGTTGCCGACCCCTTACTCATTTGAAGTTATGCTAATAGCTAGAGATAAATATAGGTCCCTCACTCTCAACACAGTGCACCCTCGCAATCTCAGAACTGTCTCATTAGAAAACTATCTGCATGTGCATGTTATAATGCAACAGTTAGATGTTAACACTCGTAACAGACAACACCGACAGATTATTATTACTTTTCGACTTGTAATGTGTTATTACCAATAAATAATGTCTATGTCTAACAGGCATCAGTGTGCATCATACCAGATTTGAACGCTTGCCATCATAACGGTAACGAGTGCATCAGAAAACATCATATCAAATTAAATTTGGATCAATATGTGCCAATAATGCGAATAACATACCGACAGTTACATAAATATTGTTTTGGAGTGACAGAGAGTATAAAATCAAATTCTAAATTAATAAATACAGACAACACAATATTAACAATCAGTAGAAATCAGATAATTTAATAAATTAAATAATGTAGTTGAGTGCAGAAGACCTACCATTCCCAAGACAAAGCGGAAAAGGGTAGAGGGAGATATGAGTAATATCCAGACATCCTTTTATATACAAATCTGGCGAATTTGCGTTGAACCCTCTCGATCATTAGCAAATACTTTGTTTCATGCAGGTCCCACACAATGGCTCCATATTGTAATCGGCTCCGTACATACGCGAAGTAGTGTTAAAGCCACTTTAGGGCTTGTAAGTTGGGAAGCTATCCTCATAATAAAACCCAGAATTTTGCACTATCAATCCAAGATCACGTAAGCTATATACCCTATCAAGTTCTTTACTGCAATGGCATTCATGACAAATATTACGGACTTACATGCGTTGAGGGACAGGAGATGTCAGTGTATCTCGCACATGGAATGTGTGACTTATATAGGAGTGGGCCCAATTAACTGAACAGATTTAGCCATGCACTTGAACTGGAAAAAGTAAAAAATGTTTTATCAATGTACATTTATTGGGGGGGGGGGGGGGGGGGGCACTCCATACGTGTTACCGGTGGATGAAAAAAAAATACACATAGTCGTGTGGGGTATCCAGGTATCTTTAAAAGTGATATGGAGGATTCTAAAACCTTTTCCATTCAAGTCAACCGTTGGTGAAATATTAGCTGTAAAAGTCATAAAAAGTGTCCCCCCCCCTCTAACTTCAAAACTATGAAGTTTAAAATAAGTCCATTATGAAAAAAATACTTTCAAAGGACAATTAATAAATACTAACAAACAAAAGGCCGTAAGTGCCGTGAGTTTCGTATAAAGATACGACCTTCTTTGATTGTATGTATTGGGTAGTGGGAAAACTATGGACTGAATATTAATGGAAGAAGACAACCACCTAAGGTTTGCAGACGATCTCATACTGATCACAGATAATCCAACAGAATTGAGACATATGTTAGGGGAACTCGACATAAAAAGCAAACAGGTTGGCCTGTCCATGAACATGTCAAAAACGAAATTAATGACAAATAGCTATGAAGAACAAATCATAATAAATGGAAATATTATCGAGTATGTTAAGGAGTATATTTATCTTGGGCAGACAATAATCACCCTTAGACCAAACAAATAAAGAAATAGACAAGAATCTCAAACGCATGGAGGAAGTTTTGGTCGATGCAAGAGGTTATGAAAGCCAAAGAAATACCTACACGCCAGAAATTTAAGGTTGTCGACATGTGCATAATACCTGTAATAACTTATGGGTGTCAAACTTGGGCACTTACAAAAAGGCACTACCAGAAACTTGCTACTTGCCAAAATCATATGGAAAGAAGCATACCAAACATTAAACTAAAAGACAGAGTGAAGTTGTCTATAATTAAAGCTAAACCAAAAAGCAAAAGAGTCGGTGAAATAGTAAAGCAAAAAAGTGGCACTGGACAGGCCACATGATTAGACAAAATCTGGACAAATGGACAAAAGAAATAGTTGAGTGGTATCCAAGAGGAAATAAAAAGAAAAGAGGTGGGCCTAATCTTAGATGGTCAGACGACCTTAAAACAATTGGAGGAGGTATTTGGCTGCAAAAGGCAAGGGATCATGACAAATGGAAAGCTCTGGAAGAGGCCTTTGTCAAGGGACAAGTTGAGGTTGTCGATGGAGAACTAGAACGCCACATTTTTTACAGTTATATATAACGTAAAATTATTTTTATAAATATCATATATGTATCTAAAATTAGACTGAATTGAGCACTTTGTATGACAATTTAGTCTCCAGTTAATATATATATTATAATTATTAATTAAGTGTATGCATACATAAAACTAGTAGGTAACTGAAATATTAAATATAACAATATGTTTGTACTTACGTTTTAGATTTGAGATTTTCCTCCATCAGTGCAAATATTGAGAAACAAACTAATAAATCTAATATTACAAACTTCTACTACAGCAACTAACTACAAACTAGCATCAGTCAACTATAAAGTGTAAACAAACCATTTCATAAAACATTAATCGAGTCACCACATTCAATGTTTATTACAATTCGAAAATAAATAAAATATGACACTTCACACGAACAAAATTTGTATTTTATTACAGTACGAAAAATAGCTAAATGCTCTTGCAGGCGACTTATTCATCCGATAATTTTCTCACTACTGATACTGAATAAATAAACTGTGAGTGCGTCAATGCGATTAAAGATTAAACTGAACTGACATCTCGCG
Organism: Epiblema foenella; assembly: GCA_963556455.1. Classification (NCBI taxonomy): domain Eukaryota; kingdom Metazoa; phylum Arthropoda; class Insecta; order Lepidoptera; family Tortricidae; genus Epiblema; species Epiblema foenella. Next base: position 19,257,089 of record OY747099.1, on the reverse strand, counting down.
CGAATCGCGCGATCCGCCACTAGTGTCAAATCCAACAAATCGCATCGCTGCGCACGCGCACGTGCGACGCCGGCCCAGCCTTTTCTAACAAGTTTCAACCTGTACGTATTATTTCGATCTTTGTTTTTCTTACGGGTTTATTGGAAGATAGAATGAAATGGAAATAAACCTGTTAAGAAAAAACTGAAAATAGAAACAAAAGGTACACAGCCCAGTGTTTCCACAAATTAATTCAAGAATTTCCTGTAAATAAGGAAATAAAATATAGATAAAATCTTGATATATGAAGTTTAGAAATTAGAATAATCTTTTTAATAAGCAGCATAGTCATCGGTTACATGGTTATCACAATAATACTGAGGGGCGGGGCTACCGCGAACCGCAAGGGAAGTTTTCCCTCTCTATCGCACGTAAGTAAGTGCAATAGAGGGAAAACTTCGTTTGCAGTTCGCCATAGGCCATCTGGGGTGACAATTAGGGTGTAGTGATATTCAGGAATTTCGGTTTCGGCGTATACTAGTGTAGCAGGCAGGCTCGCACAACTAGGAACAAAATTTACAAAATGTCACTTTTGTATGGAATTTGGCCAAAAAATAATGGCGGATACTGCCATCTCGCTCCCTCAGTTAATTCATCTCAGTCACATGTCAATGTCACCTCTGGTCACTTCCGTTCAACTTAAGTGATCGCCATATTGTTTCTTTGTTGATCAGTTCGTAGTGTGATTTGTAGTTTGTTATTTTGGTATTTATAAATGGTAGAAACCTTAATTTAAAGTGAAAAGCATGTACTAAGAAGGCAGTGTGTTTTTCAACATGCCACGGACTATTTCAGCCTATAGGGTATGTGTTATTTGTGGTTTTCGTGCCGGTCGAAAAGATGACGAGAAAAAGAAATTAATGGCAAGATTTCCTTTACATCACGACCGGTAAGCAATTAATTGGAGATTATCTATTAATATGTACCACAGCAAGTTACATGTATGCAAAATAAGAAGCGTTATTTGCAATTTAGTTTTATTCGTATACTATACATACTAGTGTTGGCCGTAACGTTCCGATTGAGAAGTTGAACGAATTAAAATTTGTTTGTGGTGACCACTTTCAACCCAAAGATTTAGCCGAAAGAACAGTCGTCTAAAGAGATGGTTAATATATTTAAAGCGACACAACTGTATACTTTTTTATTTTATTTATTTCTAGCTCTACCCGCTGCGGAATAAGCGCGTGGACGTCGTAGTGTAGTCGTCATAACCTAACCAGTTGAGAATGGATTCAAACCCCAATGTTAATAAAGGAGCATCCATTATTAATGTGAGGTGTATTTGGCAAAATTCGATCCCCTCCCGCCAAAAACATCTCACGTAAATAATGGACGCCCTCTAACTGGGATTTTTATAAAAATGGAACCCACGACGTCACTAGTCATCGTTTATCGATATCGTTAACCGTACTACATCAAAGTTTCATCCCTATCGCGCTGTTATGTTGGCATTACCTTTTTTTTTTGTTGTACAGAATGTTTGCCAAACTCTACGTCAATGTCATGCAATGACAATGTCACTGTCATCCAAAACCTAGTTTGAAGTCCCGTCTCTTAGAACGTAGTGGTTATATTCTCTTTGTTCCTAAAGAGCGCACGGATTGGCAAGTGCGACAGAGACGGAGATATTCGAACTTCGTTCGTTTTCGGTACGCGGTAGCCCCTCAGACACCCCGCTTTTCCGCTTTTTTCCCCGCCTTTTTACATCTGGTCCCGCTATCCGAGTATCCGCGTTAAACTAACGCGGATCCACTTTTTTACAATGTTACGATTTACTCAGTGAAGAAGGCGGTAAATTCAAAAGATCGTACAAATTGAACTAGCTAGAATGAACTGCAAGTAAAATTTCTCTGTTAGTGCGTGTGATGGTATAGACCACATTGTTTCATTTGGAACATAAAAATAAAGAAGATTATTGACAATCATGGTACAATAATATACTTCGCCAGGTATGGCAAACGGAAACATCGGTTAGTAGTGTGGGTGACACGAGCTTCGGACTCCCTGCTATCGATGGTTCTCAAACTTTGTATTTTGGGGAAAAATAGTTGTCTTACTTAAAAAATAGGATATAAATTATATTAAACGATTCTATAAAAAACAAAATTACAACCATTACAAAAAAAGGTATGGCATCTGGCCTTAATTGTCTTGCATGTCTCCCTGCCAAATAATATGAATTCTAATCATCTATACTGAAGTATAGACCCAGCTATATTCAATCAGTATAACAACATGACACAACGATTGCGGTTTTTTGCAAATAATCGGTTGATATTCCAATTGTCAAGTATCGGCTTAGTCACATCACTATTCTTATCATTTAGTGTCAAAATTATATTTTGACTGAATAAAAAGGACCCCAACAACATTCAAATGCACAAATTAAGAAAACAAATAACTTTACGTAGTACGGTGTATCATTTTTTTTCGTTGTTTTCGTTCCACAATAGTGAAGCCATTCGTTGGCTACTGACTCGTTTTGTGGAAGTGTAGAAAAACAATAAGGTTCCGCCTTTAACACTTCTACTCTTACAGTTCCGAATAGTAACAGCCAACCATTTTAAAATCTGGCCTACATCAACTCTTATTAGCAACCGCACCGCAAAAAAGTTTGGCAATTACTGCTTAAACTGACACCGACCGAGAGCGATATATGCAGATCAGTACATCCGAGCGAGATCGCGGTTAACGTCAAAGAGACTGACATGACGCTCGTATGTTGAGTAAGCAGTGTTGCCAGTAGTGTATTATGATACTCCCTGACTTTCATGTATTCTGTGAGTATTTTATTAAATTATTAGGTACATGCCAATTTTGATGCGTAAACAATTTATTTTGCATGTAAACGGCAGATTTTTTTTCCTTAATTATCTTTTTTGTTACTATAAAGCGGCAACTCGACCTCGTGTCACGATCCTTATTGTCAGACCTTGTTTTCTTAGACCAAGATTGACAATGAATGCAGTCCGCATTTTCATTCAAAAATCCATATTTTTAAAGGGTACCTTCCGCTTTTTGTATTTCGGCATCTGGCGACACTGACCTAATCTAGTGTCAACTCAACTGTCAGCTGTATCAGCTACACAAATCGCCTTGTTGTCGTCACCCGAGTCAATAATCCGAAAGTATCATTTTTACTTTGCTTTCTTGCCGCAGGATACGCCTTAGGTACATAGAATAGCGATTCTTTACTTGTCGTTGCTAGAAGTTCTTATAAAGACCACTCAATTATCATCGGGGCGAGAAGTTTCTGAATGGAGAGACTTGATGGTGAAGCAACAATGCCAGGATCAGACAACATGAATTCTGAACAGTCTCGTCTCATCGGCTCCAATATGCCTAGCAGAATCAGCTACATGAATCTCGTGAGCAACTTGAGCGCACTGATAATCGTAGCTATCATCATCTATTGCTGTATCTCTAAGCAGGAGTCTGTCTTATTTGCTCTGCATCCGATATTGATGGCTCTAGGGGTAAGTTTCACTAGTCGTCGTTATTTTTTTCAAGCATACCCACCATTATCATTCATTATACAACCTAACTTCTATTATTTTCATTAGTAGTAAGTTTTGCAAATAGATTTATTACTGCAAATTACCAATTTCATTTAACATTTGACATAAAAACATCAAGAAGTAATATAAGTACCATAAATGCATTATTATACATTTCTGTAAGTACTTTAAAGTATAATATTGTTGAGATACAACAATATTATATTTTAAATCAGATATTAGTATAAATACATCATTGTTTATCAGTTATTTATTTTTCTTTAGTATTTTGCAACTTAAATGTATTGTACTGTGGGTAAGGTGTCTTCAGGTAATTCCGAACATCGGATCATTCCGATAATAACAAATTCCAGTCTAAGTAAGCAATTTTATTTCACCTCATCATCATCACCATCAAAAAGAAATGTTAAATTTTTTGTTGATGTTTGGTAGTGGCAACTAAATCACTTAGTTACACAGGAATCTGTTATTTTCGGAATTAACCGACATTCGGAATTACCCGAGGACACCATACTTATAAATTAATTGCCTAACCACCTAGAATAACTTTGTTATGAAAATGGTTCTGTGACCTGTAGGTAGACCTCGCGAGTGATTTTTTAATGTAATTTGTCAAATTTTCCATATAATTATTGAACCTGCTCACAAAAATTTTTGAGAATTGGTAGAGAAGTGTGACCTGTAGAGTAGAACAAACCGAAATCCGCCCACAGAAACATACAAAAATCATTGAAAAAAAAAGATTGTTTTTGAAAATATCCAAAAACTGACTTGACAAAAACATTCTATATAATTATCAAACCTGCTTATATAATTTCATGATAATCAGTTGAGAAATGCGACCTGTAGAGAAGAACAACCAGAAGTCACCATTTTTGTCGAAGCTGAAGCAGAGACCTTCATTTCACTCCGTCACAAATCCTGATCTTAAGTAAATGAGAGATATATATGACATAGGTATGTACATGTAAATCAAGGCTATTATTTAAACTTTGACTTTACTTTTACAGTGGACTGTGTTCATGACATCTGCGGTAAATGCAATTACTCCCGGTGATCTGGCAACAGAGTGGATGCCCATTCGTCTCCGGAGTGCTCGCCACTGGGTCCTGCAGGTTGGAGCTGGTATACTGATTCTTATTGCATTTCTTTGTATATTAACAAATAAAATTGTTCACGACAAGCCCCAGTTTCAGACTCTGCATTCTAAATTTGGATTAGCCTCTTTGATTTTCATGTTGATCACTATGACCGGAGGATTGGGAGCACTGTACAGCCTCAAGTTGAAAGATTATCTGGCTCCCATTTATATCAAACTGTTACATGCCTCAGTCGGACTGCTAACTATTGTGCTTGGCAGTGTGACAATCATTCTCAGCTTCTACTCCAAATGGTGGACTTTTGGCGAAATTTTGCGGTACACTAATTTGGCGTTGATATTGATTGTCATGCTCTTTACAATATTGCGGCCATGCTTAAAAGTGTACTTCCGTTTAATGGAAAGGATTGAAAATGGGAATTAATGTGCTATCCAAGAATATCTTGAAGAAAAATCATATTCATATGTGTTGCTTTGGGCTGGCATTGTTCGGATTAGTTATTATTTGTCATATAAGTTTACTTAAGTACTACATATCTGATTATACCCAATGGATTTTTAATTGTATACAATTATTAATATTGCATAATATTATTCATAAAGTAACTATATCTTCTTATACACGAAATCCATATACACACATAGAGTTTAAAAATTGGTCCAAGATCATATCCAGCATCACCACTTGTATCACTTTAATTTAATTGCTACTTAAAGTGTTTCTGCACTTTGTAGGAAAAGTTGTAATTTATTGGTCATCAAATTCCAGAAATAATAAGAAATCTTATTGATACATCTTCGTTATACGTCTTATTGATATATTCTTGGATAGCACGTTATACGGGCTGACTTCAAATTGGTAATACAAAAAACACTTTACTGTGGCTCAGTTAATGGCAAATGGTAGTATAACATTAACTCATTGTTAAATGAAGCTGTCTTTAATTATCGTGAATTGTCTAATAAAACAATTAATTAGTCTCCAAGTGTGGTTACCCTACATTCAATACCTGTCATACCTGTCACAGTAAGTGTTGGACAATCCGGGTATCGTGCGTAAAATAATGCTTGAGTTCACACTGTTCTCCAAGATCAAAAATAAAATAAAAACCGGCCAAGTGCGTATCGGACCACACACCATGAAGGATGCCACTACTAGTCCACATTTAAATCTTCTATCTAGTTGAAATAGGTCGTATCTTTACACGACTTTGACAGCTAATTAATGATGTGCCGTTCCCGGAAATATTCCCTAAGTGGGAAAATTGCCGGGAATATTCCGTCACAAAGGGAACATTGGGGAATTTTGAAAGTGTATAGGTTTACATATTGTGTGATTGAGGATTATATCAAAACGTTATTCATAGAACTATTTACCGAGACAAACAGTGTAACTCACTTGCGAAAGTATATTCCCAATGTTCCCGGGAATATTCCCAATATTCCCGGGGTATATTCCCAATGTTCCCAGGAATATTCCCATAGTTGCTAGGAAAGTTGAATATTTTTTTTTACAAAATTATTTTTTTGTTAGCAATAAGTGGCAATAACTATTATAACCGCTACTTAATTATGAAAAAACCTCTAACACAATTAACCGGGGGATTAAAAAAAGAAGTTTCGTCATGTCCGTCCTTCCGTATATCACAGCCGACTTAGGCCGGGATTATAAAGATCCGTTAGACCAAATTTCAGTAACTCAGTACATTTTTTGACATAACAAACCGACATAATGTCTAACGGATCTTTATAAAATCGAGCCTTACTCGGAGTCTACAATTATGAAGTTTGGTAGGAAGGATGTGAAAAATTAACAACTTTGATAACTTTGATTGATTGACTGATTCAAATTTCTAAAAAACTTTTCCATTTAAGTCAACAGTTGGTGAGATATTATCTGTCAAAGTAATAAAGTCTCAAATTTCCAAACTAAGAAGTTTAACATTCTGAGCAAAATTGAGGTGGTGTGCATTAATAAATACTTTCAACGATTTCTAGTCTGAACAAGATAGGTTTTACGGTTTTTGAGTTTTCGCTGAAAAACTGTCTTGGCCAAACAAAAGGTCGTGCCGTGAGTTCCCTATGATTATACTACCTTTTTAGATTCAATGGATTCGATAGTGGTTTTAAATATGGACTAGTAGGTGTTGGTATGGAACCCTTCATTGTGCGTGGTCCGACACCCACTTGGCCGGTTTTACATTGATAACCAAAGAGGAAAGTTTTCAATTGAAATACTTTTAAACTTCTTTGTTAATCATAGAGTGGAACCACATCTTAAGCCTAAAAAATGGGATGGGCAATTTAAAACTTAAAAAAAGATACTTTTGATCATTTTATAAGCATGTGACTTAGTGGAGGGGCTTAGTTTAGGGAAGATGTGTGTAAAACATTAATTGTGTATTATCAATTTGAAGTCACCTGCATAGAGCACACCATATTTTTTTCTGTTGGGAATGAATGTGTTCTTATTTAGAATTAGCAGTTTATGCAACTGATACATAATGAGAGGTCTTAAAACACGAGTGCGGTTTTATAAAACGAGCGTCAGCGAGTTTCATAATAGGATCACACGAGTGTTTTAAGGCCTAATTATGTACAGTTGTATACACTACTTTATCTACATCCATACATTAAATCCTCTTTCATGTGTTGAGGCACCATTGCGTTGAATTCGTGAGCTCGTTGAAGTCTTTTTGAACAGGAGCCTGTATCGTAATGGGCGGAGATGGCCATAACGATACCGTTTTTGATGCTGTTATGGCCATCTCCGCCCCGGACCGGCGCGATATTGTAAAGTTGGTCCTTAACTACACTTTTTGAGCATATTAAAGAGGATTGGGGTGTGGGTGTAGATAAACATATTTATGTTGTCACTAGCACAATTAAGGGAAAGTTATAAAACATAATAAAGAATTAATATACAACTTATATGTAGAAATGTAATGAACATTTTCGAAAGTATATTTTGAATATTTTACAATTTTATTTCATATAAGATTATGTAGGTGTATAGTTTTATAAATACATTTAGTCATGATGCATGCCTTTAGTGGTTATCCTAACTAATTAATTGTTTAAGATTTTTAAGGACCAACATATAAGATGTTTAATATTCAACAACTGGTATCCAACCTAGAATGGTAAAAAACTTTTGTATAGGATGTCTTAAAGAAATATATCTCATAAAGCAGCTTATCATGCAGTAGTTGGGTGCATTTACAATATTAGTATTCGGCTTTTTGGTCCTTATTGCTATGGTGATATATAATTAATGTTTAGTTTTAAGTCTGGGAAAAAGTTGATGCGTATTTTAGCACTACGAAAAAGCAGGTCATACATATTTTTGCCCTACACATAACAAATTATTTCAGTTCTAAAGTTAGACTCAAACCCAACTTACTGCTAACTATTTATAGATTACAGATAGAACTTAAGTTTATACATAGTTTTCAAGTTGTGTCTAATTTAAAATGGGTAGTATAAAATTTCTTATAAAATTTAGCGTGTTAAATAAAAAAAAATGGCCAGAGGACAAAAATACATTTTGACTGGTATTAGAATTAATTTGGCAATTACACAAACTTTGTTTAACACCTAAAATCAAAGTGCGAAAATACGGCAAGACTTTCTTCTCGACTCCTATTTTGCCTTGCCAGACATGTATACTTATGGTTAATTGGGAACTTTAAGTTTTTTAGAGTCGTCCATATTATATTTTTTATTGATAGTAGACTTATTATAGAGTTCAAAACAGTTTCATAGGTGTAACTGCCACATTTGACATCTGTCAGCTGTCAAGCTGGTGTTCTTTTTTTCGCGGTTTCTTTTCATAAATCATTAAAAACGTTGCTTAATAAAGAAAAAACCGGCAACAGTTTTGAACTCTATAATAGTCTACTATCAATAAAAAATATAACAACTCCAAAAAACTCAAACATAAGGTTCTCAAATTTTATTTTAGTTTTAAAAGATGTACCGGTTACATCTTCCTGATTTTGATTGATCCGGTCACAAAAAATGTGCCAAAAAGTATATCAGTTCAAAATTATAAATATTCATTAAGGAATGAGTTGTACCTTCACTTTTTAGGTTGGTTCAATTTTAGATGTTCATGGATACTATTTTACGTTTCTAGTCATGCGAAACTCAATAAAGCTTCCTGTAGCTTAAGCAGTTTTTTTATCTAATTACTTAATCGTTTGGGAACCTTACTTTGGTGCTTTATAATAATGTTATAATATTTTCTGTAGGTAGTGTTACATTATTTACGTTGTATTGGTAGTAGTTTTAAGTTTAATTGCTGAAGAGGATGTATTTAATATTGTAAGCATATTTGTGTCATTCTTAAGAATTCTTTGTCGATGTAAATAAAGAAATTTTCCAATTGCGTCAGTTAGTTCCTAAGGGAATGGCAAATTAATAGCGTCGCCAAAACAGCATTCAATAGTTAGAATTGTTTTCATAAAGTTGAAAATACTGGATACTTATAGTGCCAAAAATTAATAAATATACTTATTGGCCAAATATAGCTATACGTACGGTAACGAATATTTTCACGGTGCATGTTGTACTTAGTAGTAAGCACATTATATGTACTTAGGTATATTTTTTGATTTGCTACGCTTACGCAATTTTAGTAGGTGAGGTACTGTATTATTTGTGAATGATTCATAAACGTATGGTATAAATTTTAAACGCAGTTGATTAATAACCGTTATTAATCAATTCAATTTACTATTTTTTTTCTATCTAAGTACTTTCTCTTCGGAAATCTCAATGCCGCACCCACGCGGCACCGAGCAGGTTAAAGTTATAAGTCTTAAACCAGGCACGTATCCAGACTTTTGGTTCGGGGGGGGGACAAACATTGAAACAACCATGTGAACTGTGTAAAAATCGCTGTAATCACTGTACTATAAAAACGGCTAAAAACGTGGGGGGGGGATAAATCCCAACTATCCCCCCTCTGAATACGTGCCTGTCTTAAACAACGAAATACATTCTATTTTACGATTATTATATATTATTTTATTATTATTTATCAATTTATTTTAGGTACTTGTACAAATGTAGCAATCAGTAAATATGAATATACGTATAAAGTATAAGAACATGTAGTTGTGTTGCCTTAATGTTAAATGTATAATATGTAACTATTTCAATACAAAGATTGATTAAATATTTATGCAACAGTAGATCCAGTAGTTATCAATTGTACTTATATGTATAGGCTCCCGAGTCTTTAGCTTGATTGCGTTTCGAGTTTATCATTATGTCACACAAAGTATAATTGTTGAAGCTATTGGTGACTTATTTAATTTTTTTTTTGTTATTAGTAGTGTGGGTGACACGACCTTCGGCGTCCCTGCTATCGATGGTTCTCAAACTTTGTATTTTGGGCAAAATAGTTGTCATACTTAAAAAATAGGATATAAATTATATTAAACGACTGTATAAAAAACAAAATTACAACAATGACAAAAAAAGGTATTGCATCTGGCCTTAATTGTCTTGCATGTCGTCCATCGTGATTAAGGAGAATTTGCGGCAGTGGCTTGTAATACTCAGAAGGTAAAAAGTGCTTTGAACATACTCTCTCTGCAAAATAATAAGAATTCTAATCATCTATACCAAAGTATAGACCCAGCTATTATATTCAATCAGTATAACAACATAACACAACGATTGCGGTTTTTTGCGAATAATCGGTTGATATTCCAATTGTCAAGCATCGGCTTAGCCACGTCATTTGTTTTATCATTTAGTGCCAAAATTTTATTTTGACTGACTAAAAAGGACCCCAACAACATTAAAATGCACAAATTAAGAAAACAAAGAATTTTACGTAGTATGGTACACATTTTTTTTCCTTGTTTTCGATCCACAATAGCGAAGCCATTCGTTGGCTACTGACTCGTTTTGTGGAAGTGAAAAATAACAATAAGCTCCAGCCCTTAACACTTCTACTCTTACAGTTCGGAAAAGAACAGCCTACCATTTTAAAATCTGGCCTACATCAACTCTTATTAGCAACGGCACCGCAAAAAAGTTTAATTACTGCTTAAACTGACACCGACCGAGAGCGATATATGCAATTCAGTACATCCGAGCGAGATCGTGGTTAACGTCAAAGCGACTGACATGACGCTCGTAGGTGTGAGTAAGCAGTGTTGCCAGTAGTGTATTATGATACTCCCTGACTTCCATGAATTCTGTGAGTATTTCATTAAATTATTAAGTACATTCATGTTCAACTTGACCTATTTTGTGTGCTTAAACAAGTAAATGCCAATTTTAATGCGTAAACAATTTATTTTGCATGATAACGGCAAATTATTTTTTATTAAGTATCCTTTTTGTTACTATAAGGTGGCAACTCGACCTCGTGTCACGATCCTTATTGTCAGACCTTGTTTTCTTAGACCATGACTGGAGAGCCATTTGCGAAGCCATCAGGAACATATTTATTACGAATCATTATTCCTACCCAGCGTGCACTCTGTACTGTCTGAAGTTCGTGTTAACTCTTTGTGGTAGTTCGTCCACTCTTCTTCAATTTCAGGTGGCAACTCATCATTACAGCCGAGACTGCTGAGCGACAGTTTTTGTATCATAACTTGACCTGTAATGACAGCAGGAGCTAACCAGTTGAAAAGGTAGAAGAAAGTAATTCCCTGTGATAAAATCTCTCGTTTAGTCGGGTTTTGGTAAGTATATAATATTATGTTTAAATTACTAGAAAAACTAAATATAGAATAACTACTATACCACAACAGAAGTGACCACTACTAACGCCATCCAGAAGCGCGTAGAGTTACTACACTAGTGACTTGATTCACCTCTAGATGGCGTTGTGCATAGAGTTAGAAGGCGCTAACGGTAGTTCAATGTAGAATCCCTAAGTAGGATTACGAGTTGTTGTAATGTAATGTTATTGTACGTATGTAGTCGAACGATTAACTTTATTTATATAAAGGGAAAAGGGATTTCTACATAAAGAAGTGAAATCCCATCAAAAACATTCTGTAAAAAAACTAGCCAAGTCGCAATGGAGCTGCTTGTCTATCTCTAAAAAGTAATGGAATCTAGACAAAGTCGTGCCAAATCTAAGGTTTACTGCGATTTCTTTATTATTTATAGTTATTGTACCATGTTGCCGATGCTAAAAAAATCAAAATGACATGACACTAACAAACGAATTCACGAAATGACGTTACGTCCACCCGTCATGACAAAATAGAACCTGTCAGATGAGCATTACGGTGTGATTGTTTGATTTGATTTGATAGTTCTTGTCAATTTATTAAGAATGCAACACAGACTTATAATAAAAAATACAGACGTGACTCGGTAATAATAATACCAGTTCCAAGCGAGAAGGTCATATACAAATCTCGCTAAGTGCGACAGAGAGATATGTATCATTTGCTGTCTTTGTCATAGTTCCACTTTTTGTTATTGGGCACAATGTCAAAGTTAGCATCAGTTGGGCTCAACAAAAGGTAGTCAGAAGTCATCTCAAAAACTAACTGAATTAATTAATGTTTTTGTGCATAAAATAGTGCTTTGGGCAACAAATGATATAGATCAGGGTCTTTGTGGTAGTTTCTATAAAACAATGGTAGTTTGCAGCGTGATCGGCTGTAAAAGCCGCAGAGAAAGACGCGAAGAAAATTGTAACCTTTCACACGTAATTATACTATTTTATACCTTTATCTAAGCGCAATATGTGTTATTTTATTGGTACAATTATGTTTCATTCAAAATCTTGTAAAATAAAGCGATTAATATTGAAATAATAACATTGTTTACATTGGTGATTTTAGGTTCGAAAGTTTTTGTCGACGTTATTATCCGCTTAAATTACGTAGGTTGTTTATTGTAAGCTGTCAGAAATGTTTAAATGTGTCTCAATTTAGCTTCCCTGCAATCCATTTAGGGATACCAGCTAATAGGATTTAAAAGTAGCCCAATTATATGGTAATTTAGAGTTCTATAAAAATAACACTTGTGAATTTTATTATATTTAAATTTATGTAGCAGCAAAATTGTAGTATTTCTTAGAAATGGACAAGCAAATATATAATTTTCTTTTCTAGGTTTCTACTAAATGATTCTACCCGAAATGAGTGGATAGCAGCGACAGGTCGGCAAAACTGGAAGTCGTCTAAAACAGCTGATTGTGTTCAAAGCATTTCGAATTGCATTGCTTCCGCAAAACACTATCAAGAGTATAAACTCTTCTTCTTCTAATACTTTCTTTTCTGTTTGGCGTGTTGGTCTTAATCACTTATGAAAGTATTAGAAAAGTATACACAAAATTAATATTATTCAAAGGTCAGTAAGTGCCCCGATCAGGGTCCTGAATCTACCGTCCACTCTTTGAAAAAATCTTATATGTATAATAAATGTATGAATGTGTATTTTTTTGCCATTTCGTTCCTTAGTATAATTTTTTTTTTCGCCTTACATATATGTAATTGAGTAGTTAGGAAAGTGCATCATCAATTTTAATTAGAGAACTTCCGTGAGTCGGACATATTGAAATATAGTAACTCGCTCACGTCTTTAAGGTTGAATTTAGCTCAACATGTTTCAGACCAATACGTCGTCCGTAGTCAATAAGAACCAGTCGTGATGGCAGCTCGTCTAGCACTGCCTGCTAAATAAATGTTGGCGGTGGCTGTGGCGAGGGTCCGTTTATTATATTTCAATATATCTGAGACTCGCGGCAGTTTTAAAATTAAAATTGCATCTACACACTTTAAACCTATACTTACACGTCAAACCTCAAATGTCAGAAAGGTATGGAAAGCTATCTCGCTTGTACAAGCATGACAAGCACCATAAATAAAGTAGGTACATGTTTTCGTCGTCGTCTACCGGTCCCTGGGATCTCTGGGATCATATAAAAAAATGCTATAATATTGTTTATTTTTCGCCGGGAGACGACGGCGATACCTATTAGTGACAATAACTTATACCCAATTTCGGAGCATTATACCTACAATAACTCTCACGTAATAATTAACTTATACACTTTAACGAAGTTATTTAGCATGGAATACCGTTAGAAACACTGGGTGCCGAGCGATTCTCTTAACTTACCGGTCATATTGTCGTTATACATGTAAGTATACTTTTTTCAATTATTTCAAACAAACAACTTACTCTATCGCTCATACCAGATCAATTACATAATGCCTATAATGAGTCGAATTGTACAAAATAAACAGAAGCCATGGGGTAATTAAGTAACAATATAAGTAAGTAACAAGACGGCGGTGTCAAGTTTTATTAGGTCGCGTTCAATTTATTAGGCGAAGCGTGCTACACACACCGTCATTAACAACCTAGGTTTCGCCGGAAGATCAGCGCCAGCTCCCTGAGTCGGCATTACGCTGAGGCGAAACCTTTTTGTGGCGATTACTTGTTGTTTTTTTCTAATTATATACGCGTCATACTCGTGAACGGGTGCTGTTTGTGGGGTCCGGTCTGTTCATGTTTGCAAGGACTAGTAACTTCGTACTAGTGTTCAGTGGAATTGACATGATGAGAGACTTCACTGTTCTCATTTGATTTTATTTTTTAGACTGACGCTCAGAGACCTTATACATCCCTGAGGATATTTATTTATTAGATTTTATTATTTTCATGTTGACGTGTTATAGATATAGCTCAAAATATTTTATTATGATTAGTGTACTTACTTTATTACCTTTTATCTTGACGCTTAGAGACCTTATACATCTCTAACAAATCTCGATTGTTATTAGTTTCTTAGTCTTATTTTTGACATGTAACACTACATTTAATTAATGATACTTTGATTATTGTATTATTTTTATTTGATGTACCTAGATAGATTTTGACTTGTAAAAGTGCCCTTGAGGCCTATTTGCAGAATAAATGTTTTGATTTTGATTTTTGATTTTGAATTACGTTTATTTATCTATATTTTATGTTTGTATCGTCACGAATAAATGTTTTTCTTTCTTTCTTTCTTTCTTCTTCTAATTTTAGTGACATGGTCACCCCACGGGAGGTATGTACTCTGTTGTCGTCCCTCGTTGCGGCACGCGTATAGCAGCTCTTTAGAAATATTTATACTCTAAGGTTATTATGGACATGAGAACAAAGTTTACATTTAAATCGTATTCAATACCTTAAAACCGTACCGTAAAAATATCGAACATACCGCATTGTAGCGCGGTCTCGTTTTGTTCGGAAAAAAGGAGGAAATAAGTTTCCAAAAGACAAAAAACTGTCTCAAAGCCCTGACAGTCATTGACTCTTAACTCATATTTGCCATAATCAAGCTCAGGTATTGCAAAATAGTCGCCATACTGTTTCAATTAGGTATTAATCCGCGTAGCGCAACCACAAAGAGTGACATTTGACGTTTCGGATACACCACGCTCTAGCGCCTCTAGCGGCGAATCCATACGTGATAGCCCTCATTGTTGCCAAACATGTCCTGTGAAAAATAACGAGAAGGTAATGTTTTAATTGAAAAACACCGGAACAACCTTTTCTTTGATTTTCGCGAATCCACCGGACAGAGACCGAAAACTTCGTTTGCTGTCGCGGTAGCGCCCCAGAGGGCCTACCCGTACTTTGTATCGTGCCGTCCCTTTCGCTCTCGTGTTATGCACTATATGAGTGAAAGGGACGGCACGAGACGATATTCGGAGTAGGCCCTCTGCTACCCGACATTCTCTCTCTGTCGCACTTGCACGATTGTACATAAGTGCGACAGAGGGAAAATTTCGAATGCCGTCGCGGTAGCAGCCCTGGGGCGCTACCGCAACAGCAAACGGAGTTTTCGCTCTCTGTCGCACTTGCACTTTCGGACGTAAGTGCGACAGAGAGGGAAAACTTCGTTTGCTGTCGCGGTAGCGCCCCTGTACTCCGAACCTCGTATCGTGCCGTCCCTTTCACTCTCGTGTACATATACAATATGAGTGAAAGGGACGGCACGATAGGAAGTTCGGATTTAGAAGTTCTTAATAGCCCCTCGGAGTGAAAAGCAGAGGGGCTACCGCGAATCGAAAACGAAGTTCGAATATTTCCCTCTCTGTCGCACCTGCTTAATAGTGCGACAGAGAGGGAGATATTCGAACTTCGTTCGTTTTTGCTTCGCCGTAGCCCCTCAGAAAAGCTCTTCCCGCAAACTCTACGTTATTTATACATTTTGTGTACAGCTCGCGCTCAGCAGTTTAACGTGGCTCCGGTGAATAAGTGATTTCGTGTTTGATTCTATATTAAATACATTGCGACTACAATTTTAACATTAAAACGTGAGTATGTTATATTTTGCAATATAGCGTAATCGTTGCTGAGTAAAGCTCGTTCTCATTATAAAATGGCGTTGTTGCGTATTTTTCCTTATAACATCTTTGTTATAGATGCCGAACATAAAATTGCAATCGTCCGATAACGAGATCTTTGATGTTGATGTGGAAATAGCTAAATGCTCCGTCACAATCAAAACTATGTTGGAAGATCTCGGCATGGACGAAGACGAGGAAGAATCCGTACCGTTGCCGAATGTAAATTCTGCTATTTTGAAGAAGGTTATCCAGTGGGCTACATACCACAAAGACGATCCACCCCTTCCCGAGGATGACGAGAATAAAGAGAAGAGAACCGACGACATTTCATCATGGGATGCGGATTTTTTAAAAGTTGATCAGGGGACTCTGTTTGAACTCATCCTAGCAGCCAATTACCTAGACATCAAAGGTTTGTTGGATGTTACATGTAAGACAGTTGCGAACATGATCAAGGGCAAGACTCCAGAAGAAATTCGCAAGACATTCAATATAAAGAATGATTTCACGGCCGCAGAGGAAGACCAGGTGCGCAAGGAGAATGAGTGGTGTGAGGAGAAGTAAGCTAACCTTATAAATACACCAACCAATTAAAAAAAAAACTTCAAACTACAGTATGATAATGGATGAGGACTTAGGAAAACAGCTTTGTCAAATTTTTATGTAAAATGACCTGACCTAATTTTCATGTGCAATTTTTTTTATACCATGGCTGTGGCAAACATGCGTATGGCCCGCCTGATGGTAAGCGGTCACCGTAGCCTATGGACGCTTGCAACTCCTGGGGTGTCATATGCGCGTTGCCGACCCTTTAGAAATTTGAAGAACCCCGTACTGTAGTCCCTCGGGAAAACCTCGGCAGGGAGCTCATTCCACAACCGGAGCGTCCGTGGGAGGAAATTCCTCTAAAACCGTACCGTACGCTACCATTTCAGTTCTAAGGTGTGAAGATGAATGCAAACGGTAATTATTACATACAAACTGGTTTTTTTGTTATACATCCATTTCAGCCAAGTTATTTTTGCAAAAAAGAATTATTTAATAACCAGTATGTTCTCCATTATAATACTGTCTAAAACACAGTTAAGTTATTTAATTCCTTTTATCATAAGTAACATAGGTTTTTATGTTTGTTAGTATTGTCATGGTATTAGATTAGACTAACTTGTGATGGTTCTGTTTCTACATGGAGGATGAGAAATGAAGAGCTGAGGGTTATCCTCATTGTGTTCCATCTAGTTAAATAAGATTCATAATTTTGCTTGTATCCTATCCTTTCTCATATTGTAACAGATAACGCCACAAGTTAAACACTTAAATTGAACCATGCCTTATTCATTCTGGTATGTGAAAAAATCCTATGAGGCCCTAGTGTGAACAGCCAATGTGTGGAGTATGAATTAGATGCTCATTCCAGTGACAAATGCTAATGAGGATTCACAATAGGTAAAGGCATATTATGTTTCTAGGCTTTGTCTTGTTACCTTGTGGCAGGCACATATCCAGACTTTTGGTTCAGGGGGGGGACAAACATTGAAACAACCATGTGAACTGTGTAAAAAAACGCTGTAATCACTGTAAACAGACGGCTAAAAACGTTTTCAGAGGGGATAAATCCGAACTATCCCCCCCTCTGGATACGTGCCTGCCTTGTGGGACACATACATTTGGTATGCCTGCCTTTAGCACCAAATTAAAAACAATGATTTCTTTTAATCATTTTTATTGTCTCATGCAAAATGTCTGTGTCTTGTTATCGACTGATTGACTGTTAATGAAATAATCTGATATTAATATGACCCCTCTTAGCTGTCCGTGTATTATGCTTTGATTATTCTTTTGTTCGAAGTATTTAAACCCATTCTTAAATGTTCCATGGCACAGTAAATATAATACAAACCTATTATATATTATAATATAATATGTACCTATCAATCACATGGTGGTATAGAAATAAACGTGATTTAAAAAAAATGTTATCTTTTATTTTAACTTTTACTCACTTTACTGATTGGGTCCGAGCCATACACTGTGATGAATCTGTTGTTCTCAGACACACTGATGAACAATTTGCATAAACAATTGAACACATTTATGCATAAACTCAATCATGCTACCAGCACAGATTCAGATGGACTCCCAATATATTTACTACATAAATAAATAAATAAATATTAGAGGACAATCTTACACAAATCGAACTAGCCCCACAGTAAGCTCAAGAAGGCTTGTGTTATGGGTACTAGACGACGACGACGACTACATGTATCACCAATTTCACACTAGCTTTTGCCTTCTTCGTCCGTGTAAATTGCCACTCCCCATTCTTCACTGAGGGATGATTTTCGAGATAAAAATCCTATATGTTAATCCAGGCTATAAACTCGTTGTATACCAAGTTTCATCATAATCCGTTCAGCCGTTTTTGCGAACAAACATCTAAACTTTCGCATTTATAATATCTATTAGTAGGATGCATATATATGAATGACTATATAAAATAAAATAATTTTTGAAGTAATTCTTTAATGTTTGGGAGTCTTGTATACACGGAACTAGTTTTTATTATTCCGTGCTTGTATATTAGGAATCTGGAGATATTTTGGTATTTTTTGTAATAAATAGGAATAAATGTTCGTGAATCTCTATAGCTTTTCAGCTTGTGGGTGAAGAAATATTTTCGACAAGATGATTTATTTTGTAAAGTTACAGGTGAACTGGGAACTATTTTAAATAATAAAAATTACTTTAAAAAGTTAGGTACTTAATAATAGTGACATTAAATGAAGTGTAACATGCCTAATTTACTTACAGAACAACATGAGAGATAACAAATTAACTAAGTATGTTACAGAAAATTCTTATGTGATACAGTGGAAAGTGTCTTCAATACTTGTGTAACTATCAGGTATGAAGTAATTATCCATACAATTAAGTATTGGATTATTGAATTTCCCTAAGTGAGTGCCGCAAGTTGCTGCTCCCAGTAGCAAGCCAGTGAAGAACGCCACAAGGATCAAGGCCATCAGACAACAGCACACCTTGTTTGGGCACAAACTTGACCCCTTCCAACGGCAAAAACAGCGAATTAGTGCACTGAAATAGAAGAGAAAATGTGATTCTGCCGAAAACGACATGTCTGGTAAGTACTAAGCTTTTGCCGATTGTACTTTTTGCAGTCATCATCATCATTGTCTATGGCCACCTTCTGTCTATGAGTCGAGAGTTAAAACTCAAGTGGAGTTGGGCAGAATATACTGCCAGCCAGAATGGTGGCAGGTCGACAAAAATGCTAACAGATTGGTGGCCATGTACAGGTAAAAGAAGCGTCGGTAGTCCAACGGGACGATGGGTTGACGACAATGCGACGTTGAAGACTGCGGGTTACACCTGGATGAAACTGGCAAGGGACCGGGATGAGTGGCGTACACGAAGAGAGGCCTATGCTCAGCAGTGGGCGATTACAGGCTGAAGATGATCATGAGATGAGTTGAAAAGTAGTAGAATGCTTTCTTGGCTTAACTAGTGTAGAGTAGAATTCTATCAGAAAATAGATGATCAGACCTGCATTGCTCTTCAGGAATACGGGCTAGAATATGGTTAGTCTCGTCAAGTACCCTCGTAAGCTGTTGCTGAGCGAGGGTTATGACTGGACACTTTTTGTGCAGAATGGTCGCCACGTCGCTCTCGGGCTCCAAGTCATAAAGGCAGGCGGTGACCACACCATAATCGTCACTTCTCGGCGAGTGATCTCTCAATTCAAAAGCCACATTTTCTCCAGGATTTTCATCTTGATTTACGTCTTCCCGTGAACTCTCATATACACAGTCCCGCGGGCAACTCCTGTTCTGCTTGTACGATTTCCGTGTGTATCGATAGATATTATGGACTTGATATTCGTCTGCTGACATAACAAAACTTACGATTGATGTAAATTAAGTTATGAAATAAATGTTTGTGTGCGCGTCAATCTTGTAATCTACAACCTACAACGTATTGACGTAAAACAAACTTGAACGTAAAAGTAGCGACATCAACGTGACAGTGCCATGACATGACAGCACAGACCGACTAAACCGAAACACTACTTAAATTATGACCTACAACCTACATGGAGTTCAATAGGTACTTTATGTCACACCTGGCCATAAAGTGGCATTTTTTCCTCATACGCGTGCGAAATATCCCACTTTCTGGCCAGGCTAGGCTAGTTTTGTACTTACCATGGGCGGTAATAAAGAAAGCCTCAAATTACATATTACATCAAACACCTGCGATTTTAGACATTATTTGTTTTACCGCCCTAGGGCATTTTTTGTTACCTACGTAAGTAATGGTACTATTATCTCCCAGAAGATATCTCACTGACACACAACCCACTTAACTTATAGATAATTTTAGGGACCCCAAAGAAATACCTAGCGAAGCGTATGCATTTTTTTATTTGATAGTAATTGAATGGGGATCCATATAAAAGGGTAAGGCCAAGGAGCGTTTCAACCGCCCCTTCCCGTACGTTAACAAATATTCATAGATGCGATGACAAATCCATCAAATTTTCATGGAATTAACAACGTCGTGTTACAGGTTAACTGTATTCACAAAAAATCATAATATTTGACGTATCAATCTGTGAATATTTGGTACCGTACGGGAAGGGGCGGTTGAAACGCTCCTTGGCCTTACTTACCCAAAAACGCGATAATATTCTTTCATTTCAATATCGCATAAGTTTTGGAACACAGATTGAACATTCCTATATATATATATATATTATTTACATACGCGATTACTTTGCACGCAAATATGTTATATACAGGTACGTTCAATTTATTTGTTCCCGCAGCCTCCAAGGAAAAAAAATGCAATTTATATTAAAACAATTTTCTTATTCACTAATTTAACATAACTTTCACATATACAATTTTTGGTCACAACGTAACAATATCGTTCACACACAAATACTCTATTACACACACATTCATTGGTCATGGGACACCGCCACTAACCACCAAACTATAATGTTAATGACGCACGCAGCTACAGGCTACAGTACCGAATTATTAATATGTATGCAATTTAAATCGTATCAAATGTGACTCGAGGCGAGACAGTGGCCCGTTTCATGATTCCACAAATTACAATTTTACAAGCCTTAACCAGTCAGCAACACTGGTCGTTACTAGTCAAGTGCACGTCAAAAGCCGCAATGCCCGTGTAAACGTGTTTTAAAAAAACAATTTTACCTAACAAATAAGCTGTAAGTTATAAGTACCTATCAAAATGCCTTTCGTGTTGCCAGTATCTGGGGGCACCGACAAGTCGATCAAAACAAACAGATACGGCCGTACCATCCTTTTCTCGAAGCGGTTCATGCCATTCTAACATCCTGTAATTTTGTGCTGGCTAAAGCTAGAACCCTGAATTTTCAGTAACATATAGGCCATAATATGACTTAGATATATTCTCAATAATATTCAATTTAAACTTGTAGTTTAAGAACTATTGCCCGTCAAAGTTCCTTAGTTTTGTCACGGACACACTGGCCGATCATCATAATTCTAAGATACTTCTAGCAGACCCCCAAGCTTCATTTCAAACATAATTTGCTTTTAGCCTATCAAGTCATAAAAAAACTATATATTATTGCTATAACTATATATTATTACTATATTTTTGTAGTTACTGCATCTATGAAAAGTTTTTAGCTTAAGTAGATGAATTCATAAATTAGTATTTACACATTTACCTACAAAAAGAAGTGAGATCCCATAAAAACATTTCATGTATAAATCGGCCAAGTCTTGAAACTCTCACCGTAAAAAGTTGTGTCATATTACGTAGAGCCAGGTCAGGCATTGTTATTAATCTTTATTTGCTTACTAGATACATTTTTGTGACTTGGCAATCACACAATTGGACATCGTTTTAGGTATGCAAAACTTTATGAATGAGGTAAAGTGTGATTTTCAAGTCTCAAAAGTTTATTAAGTATGCAAATAAAGATTAATAACAATGCCTGACTTGGCTCTATCTACGTAATATGACACAACTTATTACGGTGAAAGAGTTTCGAGACTTGGCCTATTTTTACATGGAATGTTTTTTATGGGTGAGGTTTTTTCAAATTTGCCGTGTTTTTGTTGTAACGACTCGCCGGTCAGACTATAGCTTCATGAAACGGGCTCAAGGTGGTGAATCGCATAGGATGTGTAAATGAGTTCAGAGGGGCTACTGCAAACCGAAAACGAACGAAGTTCGAATATGTCACAGAGAGGGAGATATTCGAACTTCGTTCGTTTTCGTTTCGCGGAAGCCCCCTAGTGTTTTATTGTTTAGTCTCCAAACGATTGGTGCATGAGCTTCTTGGAGTATTCGTAGACCACAAACAGAACTGCGGTGGCGGGTATAGTGCGGACCAGCGTAGGCTTCAGTCCGTTGTACAACGCCAAAACTCCTGAAACAGGAAAATAAAAAACGAGATTAAACTTGTTTATAGACAACCAGGAGTCGTACGGTCGGTCTCACAAGGGGCTAACACCTTTGTACCCAGGCGCTTTAACGTCATGTTTAAACTGTCGAAACTAAATTTCCAATGCGTGAAAGCGACAAAGTACCAGTGACCAGCTACATATGAGGCCGACTGTACCCAGACCCAGAGGCATTTTAGGGATCCTGGGCACTTTAGGAGTAGGTACATAGGGGCTACTCCGAACTTTGAATCCGATCATATCGTGCCCTTGTCCCTTCGGTTTAAAGAAACTTTATTGTCTAAAGAAATTACAGAAATTTCACTTACAAGACAACTTTTAAATAGTTAACTTAGGTATCTAAAACAATCTTACAAGTTACGCAATAAGCAAGCATTTCAATGTGACAATTATTCAACAAACATTTGTATTTTTAAACTTACGAGGCCAAGAAGAATAAAATTAAAACTAAGAATAGACCCTATTAGTTCTGTCGCTTTCACTCATATAGTGTATAACATCCGAGTATCACGCAAGTAATAAGTATCAACGCTGTCAGTGCATCACAACGAGAACCGGAAATAATGTTTTTTTTATTTTTTTGACTTTATATCTGTGATAATAATGATGATGTAAGTATTTAGTTTAGATATTTTTATTTTGGATTTACATTTATTTTGCCAGTTCTTAAGACACGAGGTTGATTTAGATGGAGACTATTTTGAGACGCCTATAATTTACGGCGCCAGTGTCTACCGCCAGCACATCTTCAGGCCGTTTAGACAATGACTATTTTCAGCCGCCTAAGGGTCGGTTGCACCAACATACGATCACAGGCCGATCATCGTCAAATATGGCGCCGGCGGCAGCTGCCGTCCCATAGAAACTTATCACACTTTCCATACAACCGGATTTTAACGAACATCGCTTACGATTACAGACGGTTTGGTGCAACCCACCCTAAATCTCGCCGCCAGTGACCAGCAAACCGACACTAGTCGTTTACACGGTGCCTTTTCAGTACGCAGGGGCAGCGAGAGAGAGAGACGCGGGCGGAGGTCACTGGCGCCAAAAAATAGGCGCGTGTTCTATTCAGCGTCAGCGCTGGCATGCCGCGAAAAAATGGCACCGGCAGTGTTTATACGGTGGCTTTTTTAGTCGCCGTAATTTGCCTAAGTTGAATGAAAATGGTCTTTTTTTTTAATAAACCGCCGGTGGCAAACAAGCGTACGGTGGACCGTACGCTTGTTTGCCACCGGCGTTGTATTTGCCATCAGGTGGACCTGATGGCAAGCGGCCACCGCAGCCTATAGACGCTCGCAACTCCAAAGGAGTCACGTACGCGTTGCCGACCCTTTATGAAATTTGAGAATTCACTGTGTTGCTGTTGACAGCAGAAGGGACAAATTTAGGTCCCTCGCTCTCAACACAGTGCATCCTCGGGAGCTCTGGCAACCTGGTGAACAAGGTCCAGGAACACAACACATATAGTAGATAATGTTGTTATGGCTGTGGTCTTCCCCAGTTGGGCTGCTCCAAATACGAGCAAGATGACATTTTGCTGTGCCCTACCTCTCTCAAGTCTTCGTCTAAACTGGTCTAAACCTACCTCTATATAGGTATTCTTTATGCCTGCAATATAACATTATTATTATTATTTTGTATCTCTCCTTTGGGATATCAGGGCACAATGTCCGGTCCTTTTGGAAGGCGTTCATGGGGATACAGATCCAACACAAATAGGCCCCTTTGAGATACGATAATATATTGGGATGTGTACACCTAGCAGATACTACTCTCTGGCTGTATCTCCTCAATAGTGCAGGCAGAGGCAGCACCCGCTACGTGCAAGGGCTATTGCGAAAAGAAGGGAAACTACACCGGTTTTATGGGAAGGAACTTGAGGGACTGGTTGCTGGGATATTGATGAGACAACGGGACGCCTGCAATATGAAATGTCTCATCTCGATAATTAGTGCAGACGATGATTCGCCGCTCACTAGGTGGGTAAGCAACACTGGTGTAAGCAGCTCAGGGTGTTGATAGGTGCGGCTCTGATTTCACCATCGCGGGGTGTACCCCCGTGAGCGGGTTTCCTCGTTATGACGCCATTAAGTGCAATACACTTCCACCCTGCGAGCGTATAGCTCTAGCATCCCACTCTGACCGGCCGGTTAAGGCAAACCAGAGGTAGAGTCCTGCGGTCCCTGCTGGGTTCCACTCCGCCCGCCAACAAAGGCAAGAGGAGAGAGGGGCCTGACCGACTCTTGGAGGCAAGGGACCCAAGGGACGCCACTTCCCATTCAGCTCGTCATAAGCTGCCCTTATTATTAATTTATTCTATGCCAATGGCACAGACAGCCTTGTACCTGACAAGTATACTGACCTTCTTGCTTGACGATCTCATAGCCCACGGCGAGGAACTTCTGGCTCCGGTTGGAGATCTGCACGCGCGACTTGATGACGTCGGAGGGGAAAATGACGGTCCACAGCACGAGCCCGCCCACGGCGCCCGCCACCATTGTTTTCAGCGGGCCGATGTCGTCCTTCGACTGTCCAGGCGAGGCCAGGAGCTCTCTTGTACCTGAAATATCACTTTAATCCTACAACGGTGGCAAACAAGCATACGCCCCGCTTGATCGTAAGCAGACATCGTAGCCTATGGACACTTGCGAGTCTTGCGACTCCGGAACAATCACAAGCTCGCTGCGGACCCTTTTAGATTTGGGGACTCGTGTTAGGGTTGTGGACTCAAAATTTGACTACTCCAAAAGAAACAAGCCAACAAAATATGGCACACGGTGAAAATCCTATTCAATATCTCAAAAAATAATGCATCTACAACGTTTTAATGTTGCTGGTTAGGGAGAGAAAGCGTGACAGATCACTGACGTCATTGACCTCGAGCGCCATAGTAAATGACGATCGTTTCAATACAAAGGTGCGTTTTGCGGAAAAGGGACAGAATATGCACTCTCTTAAAACTTTAAAAAATTATAATTATGTAATTATTTGTTCTTTTGAGTAACATTTTTCGCCATTTGATTAAGAATTTGATCATCTTTCGAGAAAATTCGATCTTATTGATTGTCATCTTTGGTGCTAGAGACACGCAGGTCGCTCACTCTCATCACAACGCAATCTCGGGAGCTCTGCGGCCGTAAACACCATCAGGAACAAACACATAACACTACATACCTACAGACCGAATCATTAGATCCGGCAACTTTTTACCTCTTTCATGACGTGACTGCGTAAACTATAGTGCGTAGCATAAAATGTATGCTATGCTTCATATTTAATATGAGTCAAATCCTAATATCATGCATGTTTATAGAGTAGATAATTTACGTAATTCAATTAATGTTTATTAATAACGTATATGGCAAAAAAATCAATGTGCCGACCACCCAATCCCATTGTTTGATTAAGAAATCCTTTTTTACATATGGTAGAGCTGGCTGTATGTGGCGGCCCTAAGATAGCAACTTTCAACTGTCATACGTATAACTGTGTCGCAACAACTCTTTTAGACGAGAATTAAAAATGCGCTGATGCGAATGAGAAAAAGGTTGAGGTAAGTACTTATGGTTAACTTTGATGTGCAATGCCAATAAAGCGTTTTATTTACCGAATAATGTCATAAGGAGTAAAAGTGCAAAGTAAGATAAGAAATACCTTCATATCCACCAAAAAAAAAGAAGTACCCAGGCATTTCCCTCATGATGGTGGGCACCAAACCCCGGAACAGGCCCTGGATGCCGTACTGTCTAAGTATTTGCTGCGTCAGTTGTATAGGCGTGATCTTAACCTTTAACAAGATAAGATATGAAGGTAAATTACGCATAAACAAGATAACAGCTTGATAATTCTCTTCTAATGATTATTATTTATTATTACTTTAATACAATAACAATACGTAATGAACAGGTAAAGGCGCGATTAAGTATTTACTTATTCATTACGTAAGGGTTCCACATTCCACTTAGTATTGAAGATGTCTTGATGAAGCAATCATAGAAGTTTATTCTTCTAGTCTGGTCTCATGTAACATTTAACGAGAGAGGTAAACCTCTCTCTTAAAAGAGTTTTGCTGTAGAGACTACTAAATTATAAAGAATGTGAAGGTCAACAAATAAATAAATATTTGTAGACAATCTTACATAAATCTACCTACCAAAACTAAGCAACGCTTGTACTAGGATACTAGGCGACGATATACATATTTATACAGATAAGCATATACTTAAATAGATAGGAAACATCCAAGACTCAGGAACAATTATTCATGCTCATCACACAATTAAATGCCCTGACCAGGATTCGAACCCGGGATCTCCAGCTTCGTAGGCAGGGACACTACCAACTAGGCTAAAGTGGTTGTCTGCAAAAGTTTCACTACATGGCCCTGTATATGGTAATGACGATTAAATTCCATATATTTTATTATCATTGGCAGTCATTATAATTTTCTGATTTTTGCTTTGTGGCAAAAAGCTAAAAATATTCAAAGAAACCATACAGCTGTTTGGGAGCCCTGCACACTGACTTCCCGCATGGCCTGCAGCTGGCATTTGATGAGCTCTGTTGGACACAGTGTGAATGATGAAAAGAAGGCAGCTAGGAATCCTGCTGAAGCATTCCCCACGGTTGATAGCTGCTCTACACTCTAAAACATAAGACATATCTGAATTAGTAAATTATTATTGCTTCAAATAGATACAAATATAGATAGCTAAGCAAAATGGAAATCTATTTTACTATACAGAATAGTCTTATAATACTGAAATACAAATTCTTCATTCACATTTTAGGTATATTAACAATATATAATTATTGGATCATATTTACCTCTGTACCTGTAAGATGGCATACAAATTTTTGACAGTAACCATAAGCAGCAAAAAGTACAGAGTTTTCAGCAACATTGGCCATGATGGCAGGTGTGGTGCCCGCATATAAACCTCGGACAATCCCATCATTCTTCAGGGTTATCTTCAGGCAGGTGTACATGCCCTTGTACAGCTGAGGGAATGTCTGCATCTTCACTTTCACCGTGTCTAGCGGCTGGCCTACATACACCACTGCAACACCCCCTGCAAAATAAAAAGATTTAAATTGCTAAAGGGCAAATTCATGGTAACACATGTTTACATTTGTACATGTGTTAAAACTTAGAAAATAAAAAATATATTACTAAGGTTGCCCTGAATACCTATAATCTAGATGATAAAGATAATTCTAAAATAAGGAAAAACAAATATTTCCTGTGTGTCATGTAAATTTGATTGAAATTTATTTCATTAAAATAGTTCATAACATAACCCATGTTACATTTTGCAACATAGTTTGTAATATGAATTACCAACTATTTTAATTAAATATATAAATATTATTGCTAACCCTCTACAACTGTTATATTCATAAATGAGGCAATTCTAAATACAGATAGGTCTTTTCATATACTCCTCAGAGCTCTTCTCCATTCTACTTAAATAGAAGTCATGAAAAGTTGAGCCATTAGGCTGTCGTCTCCCAGCGAAAAAATAGCATTTTTTTATAATGTGCCCCGGGAATCAAGGGACTAATAGACAGCAAGTTAACTAACTGATGCAATAATTCAATAACTTGACAAATGAACATAGTGTTTTTATAAATAGATCTGTTTACACTTTTTGTGAACAGGAATGTGACCCCAGGTTTAGAGGCATGAAGTTTTAGAGATATAAAACTTACTTGACTACAACTTTAAAAAATACAAGACTTACCCAAAGATCCAGCTGTGAAATCAATTAGACCATTTTTAAGGTTTCCTGATCCGGATGAGTGAGCCATGTTTCAGAAATACTTTAATAATAATATATTCAAGAAATCATAAATTTTATCCTATTTTTAGGTTAGTCCATGCCTTGTTTTCATAATTTACATTGTATTTTTCTTAGTCCAATAATTGATTCTGATTTTATATAAGTTAGTGGATAGCAGAGTCTGGGGTCATATTAATTGGTTTAGATAAGAATACGTAAACATATCACTTTTAATGTTATCTCCTTATCTTTCCTCGAAGTCACGTTTATCTTAAATTATTAGACATCTCTTCAAAGTTAACATAAGTAAAATAGACTTTATAAAAGTAATAATCATTTATTATTTTACACTTTAGACTAAGTAAATCCAAATTATTTTCAATACTATAGTTTACGAGTTTGAAATTGATGGGAAAGAAATAGTTGTTGAGAGTGTCTCAAATTTAATGCCAGTCTTGACAATTCTGTTTTTCCAAAAAATAGTATGCGTCTATAACTGCAACTCAAACATCTTCATCATGGTTAAGAAAGTTTTTGACCAATAGAAAAGATAGCATAGTGCATGTTTGTAAAGACATTTAGTGACATGAATTGTTTTAGAAATTGAACTATTATAAAGCAAGAAAATAAAAGTGGTTTAAAAAAAAATCTATAGTGTTTCAAAAAAACTGACCCGTTAGTTGTTAAAACAGCAATAATTGCGTCTGTGAACTAACAAAACAAGTTTTATTCCGTGAAAGAAGCAATCTTCGTAAATGCTGCCTAACATAAAATTAAATGAATGCAATGAATGAGCAAGCGAAGAATTGCTTGTAAGAAAACATGGTTGTTTTTCAGCTTTCATAAGTATCATATTGAACTTAAATGCGTTTACTTTAATTTTCGTTAATGTTTAACAAAGATGGAATTTAAAATAAATTATTGAATATTACTAGTTTTGTTATGTATAATTTATGTAAATAAGCTAGCGGGTTAGCGTCTAGAAGTGCTTATGTAGTGGTGGAAGTTACTAAGGAAATAAACATGAATTGTCTGTCCATTCAATGATATAAGTAAGTGTTACTGAAAGTACATTTAATCATGTACATAAAATGTTATTGCTGTTTAGTAGCTGTAAATGATTAAAGCGTATAACTAAAAATCTTGACGTGTCGTTTTTTGGGTTTAGTGCTCGGCGGCCATGTTTGTCCTTTATTATATTAGAAATAACGAGTTTGGGCAATTTGTAAGACTGTGAGATCGCTTTAGTGTTAATAGAAGCATTCACTATCATCGTTGAGTGCCTAGTGAAAAAGTTTTTGGGTGCGTTTGTGATGAGTGTTTAGTTAGGTGGTAAAATTCGCGTCCTTTGTTGTACAGGCATTCAGGATGGTTGTTGGAGCAGCCAGTTATCCAGGGAGGCAAGTGCTCCACAAGATGCAGCCCATGGGCATGACTCCGCGCGAGCTGTCCGAGTACGACGACCTGGCGACGGCGCTCATAGTGGACCCCTACCTCGGCATCACCACACATAAAATGAACATTCGTTACAGACCTCTTAAAATGAATAAGGAAGAACTGAAAAATATTATCAAAGAGTTTATTCAGACTCAAGACTACAACAAAGCCTATAGTAAACTAGCAAATGGAGAGTGGATGCCAAGACATTTTAGCAAAAACAAACATCAACAAAACAAACTCAGAGAACATGTTAGTATTATACTATTTTTAACTAGTATTCTAAAGTAGTAACCAAATAAGAAAGTAGTTATTACATAAGTAGGGTTGTTTTAAATATAAAACTCCTGTGAGTTTCAGACATTGAAATATAATAAACAGGTCATTCATGTCTTTAAGGTTGAATATCGCTCGACATGTGTCCGAAACATGTCGAGCGATATTCGACCTTGAACACGTGAGTGATCCCTTTATTATATTTCAATAAGTAGGGTTGTTACTATTAGTGCAACAACATTGCAGTAGTCTCTCAAACATTAAACTTGAATAGGTATATTAAAATACATTTCATTCGTTTTCAGATTTATCGCTACTTACGAGTTTTTGACAAGAAGGCAGGCTTTGTCATAGAGCCATGTTATAGGTACACATTAGAGGATCAAGTGGGAGCTAAAATATCTACAACAAAAAAGTTTTTCAAGCATGAAAGGATAGATTTTCTTGTTGGATGTATTGCAGAAATGACAGAAGAGGAAGAAAAGCAACTACTCCATTCAGGAAAGAATGATTTTTCAGTAATGTACAGCTGTAGAAAAAACTGCGCACAATTGTGGCTGGGCCCGGCAGCCTATATCAACCATGATTGTAGACCTAACTGCACCTTTGAAGCTACAGATAGAGGGAAAGCCTTTGTCCGGGTTTTAAGAGATATTGAAATTGGGGAGGAAATTACATGCTTTTATGGGGAGGATTTTTTTGGCAATGGCAACTGCTTCTGTGAATGTGAAACATGTGAAAGACGAGGCAGAGGAGCCTTCTCTGTTAAAAGTGGTAATAGTGACGAACAGGCTACCCGTTACAGATTTAGAGAGACAGACAATAGAATTAATAGAACAAAGGCTAAACAGGGACAAAAGACTGTCAATGGGAAAACTGCTGAAAAATTGCGAATATCTCGCCAGCAAGATTCCAATATTGTATCACCACTAAGTATGAAAGAAATGAAACAGAAGGGCTTAACGAAATATGATGCTGAGCTCTTAATTGCTCAGGGATGCATCGCTGATGTTGGGGATGGGGCCACACATAAGGACGCCCAAGGGAGTAGGGAGTCATCAGCGTCGAGTCGGGGCGAGCGGCTGCGGCGGCGCACGGATAGTGGGCGGGCCTCAGCAGCCGCGTCGGCGCTCGCGCCCGCACAGCCCCCACCCGCGTCTCGCCGTGCGCCGCCTGCGCGTTGCTGCAGTGCCACCAGCTCGCGTAGCAGTCGTGACTCGCATACTGGTATTGTCTTGCGTAGTCACCGGAAGCTGCTTGACAACGGCCCTCAGTCCATTTGCTCCAAAACTAGGGCAGGCCCGAAACAGAGCTCTGAAGCAAAGTCGGGGCGCAACTTGAGCACACCTAAGGTGGATGCTGATATCTCAACTTCATTGGAAACAAGTGGGGTACAGGTAAAAGCAGAGAGTCCCTGTGATGCCCCAAAGGAGAATAACGGGGGTGAGGACTCTCATGTACCCAAAACAGATTTTGATAATTTGGTGACCAAATGTGATATGAAACAATCTCTTCCTCCAGTCGCCGAAACTATCAATCTGCCAGGTATTAAAATGGAATGTTTGGAGAATGTTGCTGAAGATAAAAGGAAGGAGCAAAATGTCGATGTACCCTGTGGAAGTGATATATGTTCCAAAAGTGAGATTTATGACTTTAGAGAAAATGTTAATCCAAGTGAGCCTATTGATAGTAAAGTGAGCAAGAACAAAGTAGACTTAACAAATAGAGTTGATGAATTAAAAAAAGAATCTGACTCAGGGCCACCCTGGCTGGTGGATAACTCGAATAAGAGCAGCGAGTGCCCTTGTACCCCGCCACGTAGGGGACTGAAGTTGACGCTTCGAGTGAAGAGGAGTCCGGTGGTAGAGGAGGTGATGGACTGTGGGAGCACGACGGACGTCCCAGAGTACGAGGTGCTGAGGCTGGAGGGCGTGGACCCCGAGACGGCGCGGCGGCTGAAGAAGCGGCGCCGCTCGAAGGAGCGCCATCGCAAGCACAGCCCTGTCCGTCCACTGCCACCTATGAAACGCTTAAGATTAATTTTCGGTAACGAGAGCCGTACTATTGATTTACCTACCGCAATATCAGCCGACTGACAGCTGCGCCGAGCTTATGGGTATATATTTCCACCGTTATTATTCAATTGTTAGTTTAATTGACACTGACTAGGATTATTTTATCTAGTATTTATTTTGTGATGAAGTTCTGATTGTATTGTGTGATAGGCATCAGTTTTTTTTTTATTTAATGATTCCAATGAAATATTTATTAAAATGTAAATTCTAAATCTTGTTATTTCATTAGTTGAGGTTATTTTTTAAACTTCCCATAAACATTTTACAGTCAGGATAGATGAAATTTCTTGTATTATTTTGATATAGGGTAAGCAACTCTAAAGATGAGCACTTTGCAAATTTAACCTCTTCAGAGGTGACAACCTTGCAGGTAGGTAGTAGGCGCCATCGTCTGGTACGTCCAGTGCCAATAATAGGGTTGTTTATCCTTTATCCTAGTTGATGATATCCTTTATGAGTTTAATATAATAATTTAAATTCTTAGTAATATTTAGGTAGGTAGGTACTTACCTATTGTTATAGAAGACTTGAAAGAGCTCTTCTAATGATAGGAGTGTAAAGTTAAGAGAGTGGCTGTTGATATTTTCTGCAACTGTTATTTCTTAGGTAGAAATGGTGCAAAATGAGATCTGACCAGGCTCGTCTTGTGAGGAGATCTGGTGCTTCCGTATAAAATTACTTTTCATCCAAAAATTACACTGAGCTGTTTAGTTTGTTTCAACATGGTTTCAACACTGCTCTTAAATGAAAATGATAATTTGTAACATTTGGTTGTTCGACGTAAATAGTCCTGTACATGTTGAACAATATTGCCATACAACATGGCGGGAATAGGTTGAGAAGTAGAGGTGAAAAATTGAAAAAATTTGAACCTTATGCAATGTATTCTAAGTTCTAAGTTTCGACAAAAAACATCTCGAGTTGTCAACTTATTCCCGCCATGCTCGGATTTAATGCCAAGTATTCAGTATTTTGTAAATAAATTAGGACAACACTAATATGTGACAACGTGATACAATCTATAAATAGTATCAACAATTTTACCAATAAGTAACAACTAATCTGCACATTTTACTACCTACTTAGTCTCTTGAACTACGCCATTAAATGAAAACATGGTACTAAAGTTTGCAGATGCTTGATAGTACCTACTATAAAATTAACGTCTCCCTTGGCTGTAAAGTGTCAATTAACGTTCATGTGTTTGCAGAAAGTCTCACTTCCAGCCCGGGTAGCGGCATAATTTTTTTACACGTCGCAGGCGGTAATAGAGAAAGGAACCATCCGATTGCATTTTTATCGCCCTAGTACTCGACATAAAATACCTGCAATCTGAGATATTTTTCGTTTTACCGCCTCGGTTCTAGGTCATTGTTATATATCGTCGGCCTCTTTAATTCCTGGAATTATGACTAGATTCGCGACTTAGGTACATATCATGGGCTAATACGATAAGGTATATTGTTGTCAATAATATATGCTGTGTAATTTATAAGTTCGTGCCTATGTTAAAATGCATGAAGTATTATTAATAGCTTTTGCCTGCGACTTCGGCCGTGTGGAAGTCGTTCATCGCGATAGATTTTTTTTATATCAGGCGCTTACCTAGTCATCGCTCATCCAGACAAATGTTCACCCCTTAAGGGATGATTTCCGGAATGAAAAGTATCCCATTTATGTCCGTCCCCGGGATTCAAACTATATCCATACCTACCAAATTTTATCTAAATCGGTTTAGCTCTTTAAATGTGAAGAGACAGACAGAAACACCGATACACTTTCGCATTTATAATATCATGTATGGATTTGTTATTTTTTCCAATGTTGCATTATAACTTGTGGTACTTTAGTAACCGCTGAGGAACCTATAAACGAATCACGGATATATTTAACTATATACTTTTAGCAGGGGTGTTGCAGCGGAGTTTGTAAACCGTCCCCCTCCGATATTTATTTGCTTCGTCTATTTCCATCGCATTATATATTTACATCGCAGTAAATGATGAATTGATGAAGTTTTCTCAAACTGAATATACCTACCTACTTTATCTCTTGGGCTTTAATAACGATAACTTAGATCTCATGCCAGAGCAAACATTAGTTGATCTTAAGCATTACAAAAAACCGTTGTGTTGACATTAAGAAAATAATTTATACGTTAGGCAGTTACATACATCGTGGAAAGATAAAGTACCTACCTCTGGCTTACGGGACCAATTTCATAACCACTGAACACCCTTACGCCAGGCAAAATCTCGAATTTAGTTACTTTAGAACTAGGTTTTCCGCCTCATCAATCGCGATACCCAAAAAATATCATAGAAAGTACTTAAGGGAGTTTTTGTACGAGTTCAGGTGCTGGCGAGCTCATCCATAGGTACATACATTTTCTCAAAAATGTATGGAAAAGTACGACTTAGGTACGTTCAAGATAACAGACTGCGAAGCCCATCCTTGCCAGCGTCGCGAATTTACAGGACGGTTATGGGATTCGGACATACCGGCGTAGCGCCGGCTGCTATGGCGCGTTTTTATTACTGAATCATTAGAATTTAATTTAAAAATTCGTAAGAGATCAAAATTCCTAGCTGTTGAGAAGCGCTATAATACATACCTATTGCGTGCCAGTCCCGCGCCGGCGCATCCCCGTGTCTCGGCGCCAGCGACTGGACTTATCTAAAAGCTCCCTCAATCTTGGACTACATGCATCCGGTATTCTACCCCTGCCCGTCCCATGGTATTGGGTCTTTGAACCCGCGGCGTTTTTGGATTTCGTGGCATACTAGTTTTAGCCTTAAGATGAACGTCTTTGTACATTTAAGTAGGTGTCCCATTTGTAATATTAATGTATCTTGAACACGAAGACCCAGGTTAAAATTGATGTTAGAACTGCAGATACCTATCTTATAAAATGTGATAGTCCATATTGAAAGGGACCTTATGGCGGCCGGCACTTACGCTTTTATAGCAGTTGTTCGAATACAATAGTGTGGATCGGTGCAACGCAAGCGCCTGCCGCGATAAAGTCCCTTTCACTTTGGACTATCACAAATATAAATCTGCATGCCTCGGTGATTTATTAGTTTCTAGTTTTATTTATGCAGTATAACATAGTAGTCTTTGATTTATATTATTTAAATCAGTGTGTGAACATAATTGTTATACGCTAGATCGATCTCACATAGGTTATTTTATTTCGTCCTCGAATTTACTAAGAAATCTGACATCAGCACGGGTAGCGATCCCGTCCCGTCTATGTACAGTCAGGTGCAAAAATAAATATCGATTCAATCCTGGGACATATTTTTGAGTAATATTGTATGCATCCATATTTTTGTATTTGACTGTACAGTATTTAAGTGGGGAACGGAACACCAGTGCGTAAACGATTTAGTATGCCGGTTTTTGTGTCCTATTGCGTAACCGCCAGAGGCGCTGTACTTTTGCCCATACAAATTTTTACGCAGTCGCTAGCGAGTACGGTCATGTAAACTCATGGGAAAGGCACAGGGGCGGAAATCAGGTGTCATGCACCAGTGCATGCTCGTGCCCAGGGGCCGCCTTCTCACAGACCTATTGGGGTCCGGGGAGGTTTTGCCTCGCTGTGCCACTTTTGGCGGGCTCAGTCGCTACGGACGGGTGGCTGGGGTGACTCAAGTATTGCTGCGGGATCGGTGGTTGGGTCATTTGCTTCGTCCTTCAGCGAGGTTGAGCCCTGCTGGACGACTCCCCGTTATGGAAGCGCAGCCAGCGGCACTCAAGCCGACGTCACTGCTGGAACGTCCTGTTATTCACAGAGTGTTGGTGCGAATCAGGTCCCGCGGGAAAGCCCGATTGTCGGGCGGTTGCGCGTGGTACGGGACTAAGTCGTCAGGACAGCACGTTCGAACATTGCCGTGGTCATTCTGGTGATGACCGTGAACCAAAAACGATGTACCCCTACTTTAGTATAACATTGTAGTCTTTGACTACCCCCTTCTCTGTAGCTAGAATTTGCAAGTGCGTCAGAGGAAGATATCATTGCGAGACGTACTGAAAGAGTTCATGTATAACACGAGAGTGAAAGGGGCGACACGATAAGAAGTTCGGACTGTTCGGAGCATAGGCCCTGGACATTGTCACTTCACTAGGTTGTACTTAATTTATAATGCTCCGTCTATCTTTTTTGTTGGTCTGAGACGGCACCCCCCTAAGAACCCCCCAAAACCGGTCATTTGACATGACCATATACCGTACTAGCTGGGCAGGTACAGTAGTTTTATCTCACGAATGCGGGTGAGCCATAGTTGTGTGTTGAGATATACATAATAATAATAATAATAAGACGTTTATTCAATGATTGTATACATTTACAGGTAACCAAGACAGGTACAATAAATCAAAGTATCAATATATACATGTACATTTCTTGGTGTGCGTCAGCTTAGGAGCTATATGTTCACAACGTCTGTGACATTTCTGTGTTCGTATATGTGTCACAACTACAACTATGGTTAACCCGCGCTCGTGAGATGAAAGTAATGTATGTAGATGCTATTTAAAGTAACTTTAAATAATTCCCACAACTGTTTTGTATGACTGGACAGTTATAATATCAACAGAAATAGAGTTCTCGAGTCTTTTAATAAAATTGTGCTGATGACAAATATGTATCAATTTATGCAGGGTGATTTAAAAAAAGACATTTTGTAATGCCTGCCTGGGACTCATCGCTCTTTCGTGCAACTTTGTTAAATATAGGTACCTAATGAATGTGAGAACAAAATTCACGGTTAACACAGATAGGCCCGTAGTAATATAGATAGATACTTAGATAATGGTTTATTTTTTGTAAGGAAAATGCTTTACATTATAGCTAAATGCTACCTTATAATTTACCTTTTCGAAATAAGAATAATTACGCAATTAGTGATTAGTTCAAACTTTGTGTAGGCGTAGAACTAAAGTTTCGGATCTTCCCTACCTAAAAAAAGATAACGTACCGTTATTATTATTTGAAGATTCGTAGGTATATACACTGCCACTCGTATATAAATAAAAATGTGATAAAATATGCTAGATATACCTATCTTATACTAAACTACTTTTCAATAAACAAAAGAATTAAGCCAATGACATTACTTGACAGATATATGCACAAGTAGCTATGATTTGCTGCAATTTTATTATTTTAGCTGAGAAAATTAGGAAACCACAAACTTTGTAAATATAACAATGAAATCTTACTGAATAATGAAATGTATTTAAAAGGTTATTATAATGTGATCAGACCTACTTACATAAAAAATATAGTAGGGATAAAGCATTCAATAAATTGATAGTAAAAGTATTAATTTTTTATTTATACCAGTAGTAGTTATATAAATTGGTCCTATCTGGAGTAGACTAAAGCTGGATAGGCCGGGTTTTATAAAAATCCGTTAGATCAAAATGTCAGATAAAATTTTGGTAACTCAATACTTTGACATAACTTACCGATAGAGTCTAACGCAGCGGTCGGCAACAGGCGGCCCTCGAGCCTCGTTATTGACAACCGACAGTTAATTTGTCTCTATTAGACAAAAGGTATGGTACCTTTAATTATGTGGCCTTTGGCTGTTAAAAGGTTGCCGACCCCTGGTCTAACAGACCTTTATAAAACCGCGCCTATTAATCTAAATAGTTTCCGTGATACTTGGTTGAAGGTAAATATTCGCAATCCCATCAACACTACCTGTTGATACATTTTAAACATCAATTGGTCAGATACTAACGAAATTCTCTAATGAAATAACATTACTTAGATGCTTTCATGTTTTTCAATTTTTATTATAAGTTCAGAAATTTATAATTTACAAACCACCAAGAATTAATAATCCAAATATTGTAGTATGAGTGAATTTATTGAGTTCTTAATGAAATATTGACATTTTAAACCCAACATTATTACATGTGAAGGTAGCCCAGTCTGTGCCCACCAGCCGGCAATTAATGACCATATCTGAAACAAATAACATACACATGATTAATAATTGAAGTAACATGTAACATCACTGGTAATGCACCAGATATCACCTCACAGCAACAATGGCATAGTTGCAAAAGTAACACTACTTTCAAAAAACCGGTCAAGTGCTAGTCCGACTCGCGCACCGAGGGTTCCGTGCACAGATGTGTACTCGTCCCTACTCAATTAATTCACAAAAATCTTAACAAGAAGGTACTCTCAGCATAATCACGTGGGAATTTATAGAACAAAAATACATGCAAAGATGATTAAATTACAAATTTAGTATAAAAATGTTTTTTGGTGATAAAAAAAAAAACTAGAAATAGCTCCATCTAGTTTTTCTTATTTTTCCTGTAAAATATACATATAAAATATACATATTACTTTTTCCAGGTAAACTTCGAAGATAGTGAATAGGCACCTTCTGGGTGAGCTCGCTTCATCGTCGGCCTCATCTTTGCCCCCTGGCTAGATGCTGGCCAAGAGCAATCCCATTTTTAATAAAAAAAAAAAAAAAAAAAAAAAGATAAGGGAACTGATCTTTTTTTACATTTTCCCTCATAAATTGAAAATGACTAGACGGAAAAAAAATTGTTTCAGAATGTGTAACTTAAGCCATTTCATATGACACCCCACTTGACATATTCACTAGACTTTGAAATTTTGAACCACCTTTTATCTGTCCTTTTTCACAGAAAATAAAAATAAATAATAAAATAAACATGTTCTATGCATCAGGATTACCCTTTTTTATAACTATTCTAAATTTCAAATCCATAGCATAAGTAGTTTGTGAGATATTTAGTGATGTGACACAGACAGACAAAATGAAATCATATTGGATCCTTTTTCACCATTTTGGTAAGGAACCGTAAGAAGGTTTACAAAGGTTTACCTTCAAAAAAGATGGCATGGATATCGGCACATAAGTAGCCAGTGAAATTTTGTATGTTTCCATAAAAAGGCACAAGAAATAACTTACTTTTGGAACTCCCACTCTCTGTTGTCCAGGGGACAAACTTGCCGAGTCTTCAGCCAACGTGAAATACAATGGAAGTGAAAGGCATGCTGCAAAAAAACGTTTAAAAAATTGTATATTGAAGTAGAATTTATCATAAAGATTGTACCAAATTGATTTATGGTATTTGGCTATTTGGTAAAAAAAAAATGATATTGGTTGAGTGAGTCACAAAGAGATTTTATTGAAGATCTCTTTTTATGACAACAATTATATTCTAATGAATTCATGTCAGTAACATTTAAGTGGCAGATTTGGAAAAAAGGTGGTTGCTTAAGAGGATTGTGTAGTATATATATATATATTTTTCCATACAAAAAGCGGCAAGATTTTCCACCCCCTAATCCTGAACCGATTTGCATGATTTTTAAAAATGTTGTAGATATCATTAATAATCACTGGATTATAAAGTTACTGAACTGTATACATTCAGAGCTTGCGTGAAATGTGGTAGCTCTGAGTTTTTGCAGACTTGTTCATGATGTTGGCCCAATGAATAATCCAAGTTTGTGACCTCAAGCGCAGAACGCAACTTTGTCAAAAACCAATTATAACCCTAAATGACTATTTGCTGATAGTACCTTCTCAGGATGTTTTTAGACAAGACTTAATTTGATATAATATGAGACTAGAATTGTCTCTTTAGACCCAATAGTTTCCACAATAAAGCCTTTCAAAGTTTGGGAAGTTCGAAAAAATGATAAATTTTTGAAAGGCTTTTATATTGGAAATTATTTTGTCTATAGAGATAATTCTAGTCTCATATTGTAGCAAATTTAGTCTACTTGAAAAATGTCCTGAAAAGGTAGTATTAAAAACTAGTCCTTTAGGGTTATAATCAGTTTTTTAGATTTTTCAAATGTTTTGTTTATAATCAAAAAATACAATTATTACCCTAAAGCATATGCTCCTACTCTCAACAGTGCATTCTCAGGAGTAGCAGCAGGTATAGTTCAGAATGTTACCAAAACATTGTTTGCTTTTTGAGTCAGGCTTTTACATACATAAACACATGGCTGTATTCCCTAAAGGGGTAGGCAGAGCACGTGAAATTTAATTCTAGTGCCAGATTTAGCAATTGCAGGTTTAAAGAAGGACAAAATGTGATATTGCAGTGAAAGGTTTTCAATGGTTGGTTGCTTGGTTTCAATCAGGTTTTTAATGTGCAAAATAACAACATTTTTACAACTGAGCTATTTGAACCCTCAGTCTGCATACATTTATAAAGTGCCATGATGTATTCACCATCACATAAGTAGGTGCTGAATATGTTAACTAGTTCAATAAGTTCATTATCATAATAAATATTTTTACATGATAGCTATTTGCCAGGGATAATAACTTTCAAGAACTTACATTACAAACTCCCCAAGCTACTGTGCACTCTTCACTAGTGGCTGAAGCCTGGTTCGCCTGGCATTCTATGCAAAGATCCATTATGTGGTTGCGGCAGATAGCGCAGTTATCCACCACAATATCTAAAACACAAAGACATATTACTCATTTGCTGCAATGAAATAAGGTTACATTTCGGAAGAGTAATATAATTGTACCAACCCCAAGCCCATAAGGCAACTGCGTTCCACTGAAACGGAAAACAGAAGCATTTAATGGAAAAATAAGTTTTGATTACAAAGACAAAGACCGATTGGCACAATGATGCTGCGATTTACCTTTTTGACTTCGAATCGTTTTTTGTCTCCTTTACCGCTACTGGACGAAGCCATTTCTACTTCTTCTTCATCGACATCCATTGCGGAAGCCATTCTATTTTACAAATACCTTAAGAACTTTTAAATAATGAATAAAAACTGTATATCAATTTGTATTTGACGGCGGTAGGGATGAACTTGCTTTGCTAGGTTGTTTGAGGTTTCGTTTCGTTCGGATTCCGATATTTTCCTTTACCACAGATAAAAACTGACAAGAATGACGTAACGTAAGATGGTGTAGTTGTTTGAGTCATGTTTTAAAAAGTCTTTCAGTATGTAACAGTAAAAATCAAACTTCTTATAGTTAGCGAAAATATATACGACCGATTATGGCTTAAAAAACGTACATCGGAAAAAAAATTGTGTCCAAAAACTTTCTAATTTTTTCAGCAAACTTGGTATCAGTATTTTCATGATTAATGCTTTTATGTATAGGTCTGTTTTCATACTTTATATTAGAGGAATTTAATGAAAATAGTACATTATTACCGAGGCTTGCCGAGGCCTGACGAGAAACCGAGTTAGGCAATCCCGGTTTCCGAAGAGGTATATATAGTGCTTTTCTCAAACATTGTGAGGAAATAATGCAAATTAATTAATTGTAAATGAAAATATATTTTAATGTGAACAGTGCATTTGAGCACTGAATACATAGCCCACAATGTAGACGGCTTATTTGTTTTTAACTGCTCGCTGAAATGCGCCAAGAATACGTTTTCCGAGAATGTGTTTGCATTTTTGTCTTCCATTGAATAAATTGCTCAGTATTGAGTTGTAGAAACTGTTCAGAAGATGCTGACCCAAATAATGGACTTGTTTCCTACCACGTGGTCCCTCTCTATCACATGGATTAGCAAGTGCGACTGAGAGGGAGATATTCGAACTTCTTTCGTTTTCGGTTCGCGGTAGCTCCTCAGGGGTTTTGTTAAATACAAATCCGTGATTTTACTTAAGCACTCAGAATGTCAATGGGATAGGAATTAGCCCAATATTATTTATTTTCGTTAATATAATGTGCAATCGGGTTTGGACGTTATTACCTTAATGTTAAGGATTATTTTAAGTCGCACGGATGATATGAGAATGTAGTAGGGATTGAGTAGGCAGGTTAAAACGCGCGCGTTAGGCCGGGGTCGTTTTCACCCGCCGCCCGCGGCCGACGGCCGACAGCGGCCTGCCGCGCGCGGCGTCTGAATGGTA
The DNA here is from genome assembly GCA_963556455.1 of Epiblema foenella. Taxonomy (NCBI): domain Eukaryota; kingdom Metazoa; phylum Arthropoda; class Insecta; order Lepidoptera; family Tortricidae; genus Epiblema; species Epiblema foenella. Next base: position 19,215,110 of record OY747099.1, on the reverse strand, counting down.
TGTTCGGGATTGGTCGTTTTCGGGGGGACGCTGCACGCGGCGGGCGAAAACGACCACTCCCGAGCATTCCCGAACATACCATTCAGACGCCGCGCGCGGCGGGCCGCTGTCGGCCGTCGGCCGCGGCGCGGGCGGCGGGTGAAAACGACCGCGGCCTTAGAGGCGGCCGTTGGGGACCTGCGCGTCTTTTTATTATTATTTACCTGCTCATTCATTTCATTACCTTTAAAATGATATTAAGCAAGTATGTATATACATTTGTAGAAACTTATTTGCGTAATTATATATGTTTGATGTTATGTTGTATGTATCTTTGAGCAAAAACACGTTTAGATACCTAACTACAACTCGCGTTCCCCTTGAGAGTATCAGTCAGTGTAGGCACGCGCGCGCGTCAATGCCACATATTTCGTCGTTTTCGAATAAAACAGTAAATAAAGCAATATATATTTATTGCGTATAAGTACTGTAACATAACACAACCAAAACACAAGTAAGGTCAATTTGGCTAAATCTGTCTGCGGGGTAATCTCGTACATAGACGTATTTTCATGCATGTCAACCTCTAACTTTACTGTATGCGTAATATTATATGCCTCATTCATGGGTTTCTTATTTTGTTTGAAGGAATTCATTTTTTTATTTACACTATTATTTAAAGTAGCGAGCAGATGGATCCTACCCGCTTGATTATACGCGGGCCACTCTGAAAGTTAGCAGAAAAGCAATAACTAAGTAAACTAGCAAGTTATGTATTGTTTTATATATCGATGTATTACTATTATTATAATTTGAAGTATTATTTGTGTCGTTGTTTGTCCAGATAAACAATAAAACATTATTGTTTGATAGAATATAATACTGTCTGTTTACTTCAATGTCCTATCGCTGCATTCTAATGGCGTCGGTACGATAAATTATACGGCGTTTCTTGAACAAAAGATTTCCTTTGAAATTTTTGATGCGCGATTTTTGACGGGGAGAGGGCAGTACAGGTTTTTCTTGGTATCTGCTGCAGTTAAGCTACTAGGTCAAGTTGGGTGTCAATTTCGAGTAAATCAGTGATGCCGAATTCATTTCTGGAATTATTTTTGGATTATTCAATAGAAAATTCTTGAGAAATAAGAAAAAAACCGTAATTATACGATCATATTGAAAATAGAAAAATGAACATAACTTAAAAAAACACCTGCATTATTGGAAAAAAAATAGTTCTTTAGAAAGTCTTGTTAATCTTATATATTTAAAAAAATATAACAAAAATATTCCTATGGTGGAAGTATTTAAAAATAATCGTAGATAGGACCAAAAATCAAATAATTAAAAAAAACAATTTATAATGAAGACTGTCACAAAGGGCCGAATACCGTTCAGTCCAAGACCCCCTCTATTACATCTAAACCAGAACTTAATAAAAAAATTCACAACGAGACATTCACTAGAAATGTCTACAATAATCCAGGAACTGAAAGTAAAAGGTGTCCTCGTAGAACCTCTAACCCCGGACCCACTGGCTTTCTATCAAAAATGTTCCTGAGAAATAAATCAGATGGGAGTATGAGGCTCATATTCGACCTCAGGGGCCTCAACCGTTACATAACAACGAAACATTTCCAACTGGTTTCACAACCGGATGTCGCAAAATTTCTACAAGAAAACGATTGGATGACGAAGATAGACCTGCAGCAAGCATACCTTCATCTTCCAATTGCACCAAGTCATCGTCGCTTCTTGAGAGTCTGCTACAACCAGAAAGTACTCCAGCTAACATCACTCTCATTTGGCCTTTCTTCTGCCCCCCGCACTTTTGCAGCAGTCTCTTTATGATCATCAATCAGAGCAGAAACTTCCTAGAAAAACAGATCCCAGAGGTACTGCAGCTACTAGAAAGTCTAGGGTGGCACATAAACATAAAAAAGTCAGTGCTGTCCCCCACACAGCAACTAGAATACCTTGGCCTAACCTGGAATATACAAGTAGGAACTATGACTTTGCCACAAGAAACGGCAGAAAGAACAAGAAAACTTTTAAAGAAGGTACTCGAAAGGGGACAAGCCATTTTAAAGGAAATACAAAGCATACCCGGCCTATTGAACTTTGCAAACATGACAACTCCACTGGGTCGACTGCATTGCCGTCAGACACAGAGGTTCTTGCGCAGATTCACACAACGCAGACCAAAAATGTTATGTATGTGTATTTGGCGGTAGCTCGGTAATTCTCAAGTACCGACATTTCGGGTCTCAATAAATGTCAGTCAGTCCTAATCGGTGTTTCAATGCTCGAACCTAACATTGGCGACGGGAGTGGTATTTTGGTTTTAAAATCCGAAAATTTAAAAGTTTTTAGCATTATCAGTATAGGTACGATGCCGCTAGGTAGTGTGGAGTGTTTTCGTGTCGGGTCCGACTGGGATGCTTACGTGCGCCGTGTTAAACAATTCATCACGTTGAACGAGATCGATGCAAAATTACACGTGGCGTCTCTGGTAACTTTAGTTGGTGCGGAGTGTTATGAGCTTATGTGTGATCTATGTGCACCGGCTAAGCCCGAAGACAAAACATTCGACGAATTAGTGAAATTAGTAAAAGAGCATTTGGAACCCGAGAGATCGGAAATAGCGGAACGACACATCTTCCGTCAGAGAAAGCAGTTACACGGTGAAAAAATACGGGAATACCTACAAAGTTTAAAGCATTTAGCTAAGACGTGTAACTTCGGCACAAATCTTGAAGTCAACCTACGCGATCAATTCGTGTCGGGGCTGTTGAGCGAGGAGATGAGGTCCAGGCTATTTGCCGTGCGGGCTATTGACTACAAACGCGCTGTCGAGCTCGCCCTGGCGTTAGAGGCGGCGGAGCGGCACGCGGCGTCGGCGGGCGCGAGCACGAGCGCGGCGGCCCCGCCGGACGACGGGCTGCACCGGGTGGGCACGGCGCGACGCCGCGGCGGCGGCGCGGGCCCGGCGGCGGCGGCGGCGGCCGCGCCGAGGGCGCCGTGCGCGCGCTGCGGCAAGACCGGCCATGCGGAGGGCAGATGTCGGTACAAACATTTTTCGTGTGACGCGTGCGGAGAAAAGGGTCATCTTAAAGTGATGTGCAGGAAGGAGGTAACAAAGAAGTCATTTAAAGGTCAGTACTTTTTAGACGATTCCGATTCTAATGACAGTGACTGCCATTTTTACAAAATTGTGAGTGACGGGGATGGTCCCTATTATGCAACGCTTACTGTACAGAAAATAAAGTGCAAGTTCGAGGTAGATACGGGTAGCAAAATTTCGGCTATATCTAAAAACTATTACGATAAATATTTCTGTCATTTGCCTTTGCAAAATAGAATGCTAAGTTTAAAGTTATACACCGGAGATGTTATCGAAACGCTAGGTTATGTCGACGTTGAAGTATTTTATGCTAATAATGTGGCCCAGCTTCAGTTGTATGTGATCAAAAATGGTGGTCCTCCTTTAATGGGCCGTACTTGGATCAAGCGATTGAAATTAAATGTACTCGATTGTTTCAATATAAAAGACGAGAGTTTTGCGGCAGAATCCCTTAAACGAGAGTTTTCTGACGTGTTTGCTGAAGGTTTAGGCACTTTCAGGTCGCGATTACAACTCAGGCTCAAAGATGATACGCCAGTATTTGTGAAGGCGCGACCATTGCCGCTGGCGCTGCGCGAGCGCGTGGAGCAGGAGCTCGACCGCTTGCAGCGGGAGGGGGTCATTTACAAAGTCGATCGGTCTGAATATGGAACCCCTATAGTACCCGTAGTTAAAAAGAATGGGTCCATTCGTATCTGTGGCGACTATAAAATAACAATCAACCCGCGGTTAAAAGATTTTCATTACCCGCTGCCGCGGATCGAGGACCTGTTTGCGCTATTAGGCGGGGGCGAGCAGTATACAAAACTGGATCTGTCTAACGCCTTTCAGCAATGTGTTCTAGAGGACGAGTCGCAGCCGATGACGGCGATCACCACTCATGTGGGTACATTTATCTACAGGCGCGTCCCATTTGGAATAAAATGTATTCCCGAAAATTTTCAAAAAATCATGGAAGAAACCCTGAGTGGCTTACCGTCAACGGCTGTGTTCGCGGATGACATTTGTGTAACGGGGAAAGACAAAGCGACGCATATGGCTAACCTGAGAGCAGTTTTACAAAGATTGCAAGATAATGGTTTACGAATTAATTTTGCAAAATGTCAATTTTTTAAAGATAGTGTTAATTACCTGGGCTATAAGATAGATAAATATGGATTGCATACCGATGATAGGAAAGTAGATGCTATTATGAATGCTCCAGCCCCCACGAATGTAACGCAACTTAAGAGCTTCATGGGCCTTGTTAATTTTTACGCAAAATTTTGCGCTAACATGAGCGACATATTAAAACCGATGTATAGATTATTAAAAAAAAATGTAAGATGGTATTGGGACGAATCGTGCAATAAAGCCTTTACGAAAATTAAAAAAGTTTTAAGCAGCGCTCCCGTATTAGCGCACTATAATCCGTCACTGCCACTTATTTTATCGGTAGACAGCAGCCCGTACGGCGTGGGCGCGGTGCTGACTCAGCGCAGCGCAGATGGCGTGGAGCGGCCACTATGCTGTGCGTCCCGTACACTCAGTGCCGCTGAGTGCAACTACTCGCAGCTCGACAAAGAGGCGCTGGCGATTGTATTCGGAGTCACAAAGCATTATCAGTACGTGTACGGCCGGAGATTCACGTTGCGTACTGATCACCGGGCACTTAGTTACATATTCGGCAAAAACAAAGGGTTGCCGGTGACCGCGGCGAGCCGCTTGCAGCGTTACGCTGTAAAATTGGCAGCGTATGATTTTAATATAGAATTTATAAGGTCAGAACGAAACTGCTACGCGGATGCTCTCTCTCGTCTCCCCTTAGCTGGTCAAAGTACGGCGAAAACAGAAGACAAGGGTTGTAGCTATTTAAATTTCGTTGAGCGGGACTTTCCACTTAGTTTTAAGGAACTTAAAAGTGAGTTGGCTAAAGACCCAGTACTGAACAGAATATACGGATACGTTATGTTTGGTTGGCCGAATACAACGAATGAAACAGAAAGGCCTTATTTTAATAGAAAAGAAACTCTTCACATTGAACAAGGGTGTTTGATATGGGGATACCGCGTGGTTATTCCGAAAACATTGCGAGTTGCGGTTCTAAACGAAATACACGGTGGCCACCCCGGCATAGTAAAAATGAAACAGATCGCAAGGAATTATGTGTGGTGGGACACTTTAGATGCCGACATCGAGCGCGTAGCGGAGCAGTGTGTGGCGTGTCGCGCGCAGCGCCCCGCCCCTGCGCCCGCGCCACTGCATTCGTGGCCGTGGCCGGAGGAAGCTTGGGCGAGGCTAAATGTCGATTTTTTAGGGCCATTCAATAATGTTTACTATTTAGTTATAATAGATGCCCACTCGAAATGGATTGAGGTAGAAAAAATCATAACAACTTCGGCTGCCATTGTAATCGATTGTTTGCGAGTACTGTTCGCGCGGTTCGGTCAACAAATTGTGTCTGATAATGGCCCACCTTTTTCGTCAGCAGAATTTGGTTCGTACCTTAGGCGAAATGGAATCCGGCATACCTTAGTAGCTCCTTATCACCCGGCCAGTAATGGCGCGGCTGAAAACGCAGTGCGAACAGTTAAGCGAGTGCTAAAAAAAGCCATTATTGAAAACGAAAACGACGTCATGGCTCTCAGCAGATTCTTGTTTACCTACAGAAATACCGAACATAGCACTACTAAAAGGGAGCCGGCCGTAGCGCTCTTGGGGCGGCGGCTGCGCGGGCGTCTAGACCTGCTGCGACCCGACGTCGGGAGCGTCGTGCGCGCCGCGCAGCAGGGGAGCGAGCGGCGAAGTGAAGGGCGCGCATTGCGCGAGGCGGCGCCCGGCGCCCCCGTGCTGGTGCGAGACTACGCGCGCGGCGCGCGCAAGTGGACCGAGGGCGAGGTGCTCGAGCGCGAGGGCCCCGTCTCGTACAGAGTCCGCACGAGCGACGGTCGCGAGCACAAGCGGCATGTAGATCAGCTGCATTTCAGAAGATCTAGATATACACTAAGTGATGTAGACACTAAAACACCTAACTCAGCGCCTGAGCTGGGCTCCGACGGGGTAGTAGATAAAGTAGGGGAAGAAGTAGCAGATACCCTGAGGCCTTTAGGAGATGAAAATCGCGTCTGCGAGGACGACTACAGAACTCCCCCCGGAAGTCCCGTCAATGTCGATGAACGTTCACGCCGACAGGCTGCTGTGCGCTGTTTAGAAAGACTGAAACAAATGTAATGTAAATGCAAGTACCTATGTGAATACTAAAGGCCACTGTTTGTCCCTATGCCATGAATGTATTTAAGTAAATATAAAACCTATACTTATAACCTAGAGAAGTAAAACCTAGTAAATATCTTGGAACAAATATTCATTTTATAAAATAGTCTTAAGAAAACCGGTGAGGATCCCTATTAGCGTTTGGTGATTGCCAAGCCAGGGGTCAGGGCTCGTTGGTGGTAGTTTGTAGTTTTGTAACTTTGGGTTATAACATGAATGTAATAGTTTGTTCGAGTTTCAACCTTACCATCATAATAGGAAGATTCAAAATGAAATAATATTAGTTGAGTTTAGTTTACGTTAGTTACTATTATGTAAGTAGAATATGTCTCATATATATATAACATGCTTACATTATATTGTTAATTTAGAAGAGGACAATGTTATGTATGTGTATTTGGCGGTAGCTCGGTAATTCTCAAGTACCGACATTTCGGGTCTCAATAAATGTCAGTCAGTCCTAATCGGTGTTTCAATGCTCGAACCTAACAAAAATCAAAAATACCACTAGTAAAAGAGGAGTTAAACTGGTGGCAAAGGACCATAGGAAGGAGTTCAGTAAGGATGGCCAAAACAGAGGTGACCCACTTCTTGACCACAGACGCAGCAGATGCGGGGTGGGGGGCTCATCTCAACGAGACCTACTTGACAGGACAATGGACAGACCGTCAAAAGATGTGGCACTCAAACACCAAAGAGCTGTTCGCTGTTTATGGGGCCATAAAACGGCAACAAAATACACTACGAAATGCCCACGACTTGTCCAGTCGGACAACAGAACCTTGGTAGCGTACATCAGGAATGAGGGCGGAACGAGGTCCCTGGCTCTGTTCGAGTTAACAACCAATCTACTAACCCTGGCCGAGCATCTCAACATGACACTCTCGGCGGCGTACCTCCCGGGGAGGTACAATGGCATAGCCGACCGCCTGCCCAGGAACAAACCAGTGCCGGAGTGGCACTTACTGCCCCCAATGCGAAAGCCGTATTCGAGTTTTGGGGCGTTCCCGACATAGACTTGTCCGCGTCCTGGGACGCAAAAGTCGTAGACCGCTATGTAACGTGGGACTCAAGAGATGGGTCGGCAATTTTTTACGACGCATTCAGTCGGAAATGGAGCTTCAGATTGCCCTGGGTGTTCCCCCCCTCTCAATCTAATTCCACGCGTCTTACAACATCTGAACTCGGCCAGGGGCACGTACATAGTAATAGCTCCACTGTGGACCCAGTGTTTCTGGTTAACGGGCTTACGTGCGCGAGCTCTAGCCGAACCTTGTCCAATAAGGAACTTATCGGAGGATCTAATTGACCTAACAACCGGCAGAGTACAAGCCCAAGTGGACAAACTGACACTGCTGGCGTGGAAAGTTGGGGTGGGCTGAACAAGTCGCTCACTGGTCCTCTCAGGAAAAACAACTGTTGAATAAAAGTTGGAGGGACTCAACTTGGACTCAACATTACAAACTTACAAAGCTCCAATCAGACGATGGTCCGCATGGTGTTGCTCAAATTGTATTGACCCCCGACACCCAAAAGGAAATGACTTGGCTAGGTTTCTAGCCAAACTCTATCTAGACGACAAGCTGGCATACAGAACGATCCTGCTCCACAAGTCTGCAATCATGACCTATTCAGCAACAGAGGACCTAACAAGCAATTTCTTCGTCCAACAGGTCCTAAAAGCAGTTTCTATTCTCAAACAACAAGAAAAGAAAACACATGTCTGGGACACAGAATTAATTTTTGACTGGTTACGAAACAGTCCCAACTCAGGAACACCATTTGATATGTCTAGAAGAACGGCTATTATCTTACTTTTGGCTTCAGGTCGCAAAGTACACGACCAAACCATGTTAGACTTAGCTGGTGACAATTTCATAGAAGATGAAAATAACAAAAGTCTAATTCTGTGGCCCAAATTTGGATCAAAAACTGACAATGCTAATACAAGGCAATCTGGATGGCTTTTAAAAGAACACCCTGACGAGTGCTTATGCCCAGGAAGACACATAAAGAAAGTAATTGAAACAACCAGGACTAGAAGACTACCTGAAGAAGGAGACTTACTTACAAACTTATTTGTTTCCATAACAGGAAAAATAAAACCTGCGACTAGAACCATCATTGCCGGATGGGTTAAAACAATATTTAAAGACATAGAAATAAATGCACCACCGGGCAGCGTAAGAGCAGCTGTAGCATCACGAAGTTTCCTAGAAAGACAACCGTTGGAGGAAATTCTGAAAAGGGCAAATTGGAGAAGTGCCCAAATATTTAGTAGACACTATTGCCGGGAAAAAACTTAAATCTAGATGCTCATACAGAGCCTGCTTGCTAACAGTTTTACTAGCGTCTAATTCCAAAAAAAATATTAATGAATAAAAAAGGCCTGATGATAATGATAATTAGAAATAGATATTTCAGACTTTGAAATCATTATGAGAATCCAATTAGTATAAGGAAAATTTATGATTACTTGTTAATTTGTATGGCTACTTAGCTATTTGAGTAAAGTAAACTACTCAATGTTCATATTCATTAATTATTTACAGTAACAAAATAATTATGTGAGCCCTAATTAATTTTATAATGAATGTGACTGACAATATGATTAACAATAATCCTCACCACCAGCCTCAATCCTCAACGGTAATCCAGAGGAATAAATTATTTGATTTTATTTCTTAGCCTAGTAGGCAAAGCAAAGCAATCCAAAAAAGATATACATTTTTATGTTATTAGGAAGCTTTAAACTTGTTTGTTCCAAACTTCCTCTTAAGGAGGAAATAATAACAATATTATATCAAGTAATTAAACTAATTGACAATTGATCTCATGATTGAAGTGATACTAATTACTTATGTTACTCGCTTTAAGTAATTCATAAATGATTATCTCAACTAAAAATAGTTTTATTAATACATTGGTGAACAATAGAGTTGATTGTCCATCAATTCATCTATTTGAGTCACGTAGCATGTTTTCTGTCACTAACAGATATCAAACAGGTCTTCAACACCAATGCTGTTTCGGAGCACAAATAATAAGACTGTTTTGCATTCCAACAAAACAGTTATTGTATGCGAGAAGAAACAGCATTGCAGCAAGCAGCTTGCTGATGAGTGCTGATGAAGCCTATGCATAGACAACAAAAAGTTGACAAAGGGCGCCGTTTCAAAGACGTTTTTCAGAGGCGCTCTCTGCTGGACACAGTAATTAAGGTAACATAGTGAAGAAAAAACGGAGTTAAGAGGCGTTTATTCACGATTTTATAGTAGAGACTTAAATACTTTCTTCAACACCAATGCTGTTTCGGAGCACATAATAACTGTTTTGTTGGAATGCAAAACAGTCTTATTGCTGTTTGTGCATATAAGTATCCGAACTTTTTCCCTACCCATACCGAAAATTTTCCAAGGTCTACTCGAAACAAACAAAAACTTCATTTATCACCTATACTATTGTTCTCCATAAAGCAGCATAACAATAACAATAAAAATAATTAATGTTGATAAAAATGTATGTAAGTAATTTTTGAGTAATGACAATGAATTGTAATTGTAATAACCTGCCTAACACTGGTAGAACATAAGGATATACTGTACACGAAAATCTGTTTCAGTAAACTATATTCTGGCTATAAAAGTATAAACGCTTTGATTCTTAAGGCGCACTTATCCCGCTGGCGAACTTATCCCGGCTTACAAAGAGATGCTACTGACCTTTTCGACTCCACCAATTTTATTTATTTCATTTAATAAGTGATCTAACAGTGTACACTTTATGAGCATAACGGATATTGAATTTCTTTAAGGACGGAAATAAATTATCACACACAAAACGCCATAATCGATGTGACCTCTCTATTGAGATACGCCCTTTGCGTAAGATCAATTTACTTCATATTTTCATTTTGCACATTGATTAACAGATAATAACAAACCAAAGCTCGTAAATAAGGGCTGCCGAAATATAAATAAGGAGATACTTATAAGTAGTTTATTATTTATGGTTGGTTACTTTCGCCGCAATATGATCTTTATATTTATAAAACATGCGTATTCTGAGTATATGTTTATTTGAGTCGGTTTTAATTTTTCATATATCATCGCTTAGTACCCATAGTTTGTAAGCTTCTCCACAATGGACATGGCAGCATATTATGCTTTCAAACAAAGAAATAGCTTTCTTAATCGGTTCATAAATTTCGGAGTAATCGCGAAACAAACATACAAAAAAACATATTTCCTTTTCACGATACGAGCGGGTGATCACATTATATCGATGTAGAACCTGATGCCGAAATCGAAACAAACAAAATAGATATGCTCAGTGTTCTAAAAAAAATCTGTTTAGGTAATCTGTTCTGAAAATCTTAATCTGTTGCAGTATTTTGGGCAATATAAATATATTTACATAGTTTATAATCTTTTACATTTAAGATTGCGCCACATTGTGATTGTTCACATTGCCCGATTCGATATCGACATCGTTCACATTTCCGCACAATTTTATCGGTATCGGTATCGGATCTGTGATCGGATCCTACCGGATAATGGATAATCAGTTAGAAAAAAATTACCGCCGACTTGTGAAATCGTTTTATTTTTAGACTACTTTTTAGTTTTTTAATTCAATTTGGTCTAAATCAGTATCATGTAATTCTTTTTTTATTTTATAAGAGTTTTTCCATATCTCGTAGAAGCAGACTGTGGCTTGGAACCTGTAGCACACCAGGAGTGGCACCGACACATGGGTGATTAGTGTCCATGCCCATACGCCGTAAAATTCCATCTGCCAATAAAAGTAAATATATGTAGTTCACTTTATGAAGTTCCTGAAGTTTAGTTGTTAGCTCATAACCCACTTTTTAGAGCCATAAAACACATACAGGCTGACCGCGACCGATTGCGCCCGCAGCTTCGGCATTCGGCGGTGGTTTATGAGGAACTTGACTCGTCTCAGGCGATGTAGCGCGCTCTTGTCATCAGAATTTATGAAAGGAATTTTTCAGGAGACCATGCTCCCACTATGTAGTCACGGTCCTATGAATGTACTTGTGACCATACTCACGGACCCGGACGACGCAATCACAGCGTCCATCGAAAGATGGATGGATGCTGCGCTTACGGCGTCCAACTCAGACACGACGCGTACACTTAGGCATTCCTGCCGGCGGCGCGTCCACCGCGTGATCGCTACGACATAGACACATATAGTCCCTATTCATCCCGGTACCGACGCACACCGGGTAGAGTCAGTCCGACCCAGGTCGGGCCTAGCTGAGTTTCTTGCTGGACTCTTCTCAGCTAGGCTAGGTTTAGTGAACCAGCGACAAAACTCCTAGTAGCTCGATTCCACTCACACCTCAGATTCGGTTGAAACCGCTCAACCATTTCTCACTGTAGCGCAAACTCTTAGAGTATTCCAGTGTTCCAAACCACATACGCGTGGTCGTGCTGGAGGTTTTCCCCTGGATTTTCCCCAGGCTACTCTCCAATCGCGTACTCCTATCGCTTTATTGGGCTCTATTGGCCCAACCTATAAAGCCACAGTCATGTTAAAAAAAAGGACTTGTGACATTGTGACAAGAATATATTATTATTATTATTATTATTGTCAGATCGTTTTGTTAGTGAACGTGTTTAGCGTTCGACAAGAGCGCGCGGCGTGCCACGCAGTATCCTGTTTAGACTGCTTAAGTCACCCGAAGGCACTTTACTTAACGTTGTCGATGCTGGCCGTGATTGGACAACCACCGGAATTAATGGCTTTACGTACTTACTTTCTAAAGCTACAAATAATAAAGATCACCTGTAGAGGATGGAACTCTGCTCTAGCGTTCTTGACGCGGTTGAGCAGCCAGAGCGCGAAGTTTCCGACGAGTAGGAAGGTGACAAGTTGGCGGCCCACGCGCTGGCCGCCGTCCGCGCAACGCCGTGACCACGCGTCCAGCACCAGCAGTGTCTGGCACGAGCTCTGCACCACGGCGCATAGGGGTGACAAGATTCTAGAGAGAGAATGATAATATAGCTGACTGTTGTTGACATGCTGTTGTCAAGTCACACGCGCACCTGTCTCATTTATGTACACTGTCTCGATTGTTTTCTTATATCTTTATAAAAGTGATTAAATAGATGGAAATATAAGGACATCTATCTTAGATCCGGTTGCGGGCATTGCGATGCGGTAATGAAGAGATTGGTATAACATGCGAAGTACCTATAGAGTCTACACCAGTCGATGAGCTTCGGGCCATGTATCGAAGACCGTCTACTCACCTTGTCGCCCTCCTGCCTTCAGGGTACCGCTGTATAAGGAAGCCGGCGCCGATGATCTGAAACAGGTAGTAGAGGTAGACGCCGCACTGTGTGAAGAGCAGCAGCGCATGTTCCAGCGGCATAGCGGCGCGCGCGCGGCGCAGCGGCAGCGCGCGCATGCGCTGTATACATGCCGCCGATCCTGCCGCCATTAGCAGGAAGAGGATCGTCTCCCATATGTTGATCTACAAAAGTTATATTTATTAGAACACTAGCTTTTGCAATGCCGGCGCAATCTTCAAATAATAAAATGAAGAAAAGTGAAACCCCTGTGGCCGACTCCATTTTGTTTTGGTTTTGGCGCCATTAAAGCAACTTTTTACTTTTCACCTTTTTAGGGTTCCGTACAAAAATGATTAAAAATGAACTCTTATGTTTTCACTTTGTCTGTCTGTCTACCTGTCTGTCAAATCGCTAAATATCTCAAGAACTACTTATGCTATCGATTTAAAATTTGGAATAGTTATAAAGAAGGCTAACCTAGATACATAGACCCCCCCTATCTCCGAAGAATACCAGGGAAAAAATAAGAAATTATTACATTACATTGATATCCATGTATATTTTACAGGAAAATTATAACTATAGCTCTATCTAGAATTTCGTTTTTTTTATCGTCAAAAACATTTCTATACTAAATTTGTAATTTAATCACCTTTGCATGTATTTTTGTTTTATACACTTCTACGATATAATGCTGAAAGTACCTTATTTCGAATAAAGAAAAAGAAATTGAAATCGGTTCACGTGATCAAGAATTATTCTTGAAAAATCACCATACATGCTAAGTTTTTCAGTCGCTCAAATTTGTAACAAAATTCGCCGATAGATGGCGCTGTACCCATCGCGTTCAATTTCAACACCATGTTGTTGAGATTTTCCTGATTTAATAGGGTTGGAACCGGTGCACATCTGTATACGGAACCTTCAGTGCGCGAGTCCGATTCGCACTTGACTGGTTTTTTTTTTCCAGTAAATCTCAATTTAAAATGAACATAAAATAAAATAACTAAACCTTTTGTTTTTTTTATTTAAATAGTTTTTTCGTGCCTGCTGGGGCGCCGAAACTTATTGGCCAGGGGCGCCAAATTTCAAAATACGCCCCTGCTTAAAGTTGACGAAATGGTACCGACCAAGTACAAAAATTACAATAGTTAGGGAGTTATTTTTTACTTTTTAGTGTTTTTTTGGTCGGATTAAAAAAAAAAAAATTCTATTTCACTCGTTTTAGTGAATGAACCAGAGCGCATCTCATAAAGATTTTAATAAGCTCAAACACGGCTAAGCTAAGCTGTTTTATTCTGGAGTTGCGTTGCCTACCTTCCGGCTTCAATTGGCAGAACAAGTTGATGCTAACATTACATCAGGATTCAGGACCATTTAAATTGACTTCGTCATAGTAGCTTCAGTATATTGAAGGAGTTTTGGATGACCATCCGTGGTCTTTTTCATCAATTCCCGTTCAGCAAATGCTACTTTCTAAATGCAAATGCTCGATTTATTATCGAAAATACTAAAATCGCTATATGTTGCATGCCTACTGTAGCCAAAATGGCGAAAACGGAACCCTTATAATAATAATAATAATAATTTTATTTCGGACAGAATCCATATGAGATTAGTTACAGACTTATACACTAGTGTTAGTTAACTCATAGTTTCGTCATGTCTGTCCGTCCGCATAATCTATAAGCACTACAATTATGAAATTTGGTAGGAAGGTGTATTCTATAAACCGCTACATAAAAGTGATGAAAAATTACGAAAAAAAATTAAATTAGGGGGGACACTGCACTCCATACATGTAACCGGTGGATGCAAAATAAAAATTCAACGTACATAGTCGTGTACGTACATTCATGGAGAGGTCATTAAAAACGATATGATGATTTAAAAAACCATATCATCATATCATTATCCCCTCTAATTTCCAAACTATGAAGTTTAAAATTCAGAATAAAATTGAGGTACCTTAATAAATAATTTCAACGATTTATGGTTTTAACAAGAGAGGTATTACGGTTTTTAAGTTTACGCTGAAAAACTGTCTTACTCAAACAAAAGACCGTGAGTTCCCTATGAAGAAACATGATTTTAAATGAAGATTACTAGGTGTTGGTAGTATGGAACCCTTCATTGTGCGTGATCCGACACGCACTTGGCTGGTTTTTTCTTACATTTTAAATTGATTATTATAATTATTAAATCCCGTTTTCCTAATAAAACCCTTTATCCTATGAAGACAGAATAAGTAAAAGTTGTTTTAGTTAGACCGTACGACTGACACGCCCGACGCCCGTGAACCTGAATAGTTCCTTGTGCCGCAGCACCGAGTGGTGGCTGTGTAACTGCAGTAATGCGAGCTCCACGTGTTATCGGTTCTGGAAGAGTCTATTGAACAGCATGAGGCTGACGATGGTGCAAGCCAGCACGGCTACGGCCGTGAACAGCTCCTTGTACCACCGCGGCACCGATGGGTGGCTGTGTACCTGCAGTAACGCGAGCTCCATGTGTCTACGGTTCTGGAAGAGTTCGTTGAACAGCATGAGGCTGACGATGGTGCCAGCCAGAACGGCTACGCCCGCGAACAACTGCTTGTGCGACCGCGTGATTGAGCGCGGGCTATGTACCTGCAGTAACGCGAGCTCCACGTGTCTCCGGTTTTGGAAGAGTCCGTTGAACAGCATGAGGCTGACGATGGTACCGGCCAGCACGGCCACGCCCATGAACAGCCCTTTGTGCGCGCTGCCACAGTCCACAGAGAAATGGTTACTCGATTTCACACGTAGAAATGGCTGCTTTGGGTCCCGGCTTAGTGGGGGGTTTACTGAAAACGATTTCATTGACTTCTGCAAAAAAAAAACATTGTTTTTAATTTAAAAGACCAAGAGACGTCAAAACTGTCAAAATTTTAAAGTAGAAACCTTTAATTTTATTTTTTTCTTTAAACCGTTATTATATTGGCACAGCTTAAATGATAAGCGAGAAAAGTCTACATTGTCAGTTTTATAAAACTCAAGTTTAATAAAAATCTAAAATACCCATAAATATAATCTATATAGGTACCTACCGACCCCGGCACCGTGCAGACATCATTCCAAATGACAACAATGATTATAGAGCAGAGCAAACTATATTCCACTCCACACGGCCTCAAATACGGGTTCATATTTTTTATCAACGGCGTAATCATATCGGAGACATTACACTGCCAGGTCTCATTCTTAATCGTAATGTTTCCGAAACTTCCAAACAATAACGTCGCATTGGTTTTGAAATGTTGTTCTACGATGGTGAGGTTGTCTGGTTGATCGGCTATGATTAGTTTCGAAGGTCCGCTTATATTGGCGTATCGGAGGACAGCCTGTCGGTCGTATGCGACGGCAATTATGTCGTCCCTCGTCTCCTGAATGACGATGTTCAGCCATTCACACACGTTCGTGGCGATTAAGTGCATTAAGCCGAACCTGTCGAGCACTACGCCTCGCATCGGATCCAGAATCTGCGATGAAAAAGTTAAACGTTCCTAATTGAGCTTTACAAAGTGTCGGGTATTGTCAAAGGTACACGGACCTACCTACTTAGTTCATATCGGGATTTCAAAAAATTGTAAGAGATTGGAATTGTGATCTCATCAAAAATGATTTCCTGCTATACTATATTACAATAATACGACGCTTGAAATTTGGTGATTATTTAGAAGGATTGAGATTTTTGAGAATGATTTATTTTGGGAATAGTTTTCATAGGTAGGATATACTTGTGTAGCACTTTAAATTAAAAACCAGCCAAGTGCGCGTTGGACTCCGCAAATTTAGGGTTCCGAACCCACCGCAAAATTAAGCTGGTTTTAATAGGAAAAATAAGGAAATTCAATGAAAACATCTGATTTATCAAATAAATTACTTGAGACATTACACTAACATTAGTTTATAAGTTTAGTAAAACAAAAAAACAAAACATATTGGAAAACAAAGGAATAAGAAGCCAAGGTCAGCTTCTTTTACAAAATTTTGTTCCATAGAATTTTTTAAGTTCCCAATGACCTATAAACTTGAAAATTGATTATTTTCATTATAATGTGCTTTTTACCAACAACCACTAATATATTGATAAATCAGTTTTTTTCGTTAAAATTGCTTTATTTTCCGATTAAATCCAACTTAATTTTGCGGTTGGTTCGGAACTCTAAATGTGCGGAGTCCAACGCCCACTTGGCCGGTTTTTTTTAAATTAAAATTACATATATATTTAAAAAACCAAGAAATTATTATGCGCAATAAATTGTAATAACAATGCCGGCTAGCTATACTAGGAAGTTGAGAGCTCTTTTCAGCAGTATTCTGTTTGCTTTAGCGTTAGCGCCCGCCGTGTGCATAAAATTCGTGATACTCCCATTAGAACATTATTTGTAGGGTAACAAATAAAATCAACAACTTTAGGAGTTTATTGATACTATTTGTGACGATACAACGTTTCATTACCTACATATTTAGGAAATGTTTTCATTTATTCTAATACTTTACGACAGTAATGAATTTCTAAATAAGAATGTTTATGAGACATAGGTATACCACCAATCTGCCTAACCTAAATAGCACCCATCGGGTCGAGGGACCAGGTCAAAGTAGCCGCCGAGCTCCAGGCACAGGCAATGAGTACTTAGACGACAAGAACTGTATAACATGAACTTACGTCGGTATAGGAGAATATGAAGACAGTCTGGGCGACCATGAATAGTATCCGCAGCGCCGGCTTGACTGCTACGATGATGAGGCGGCAGTCGCCCACCAGGTCGAAATAGCCGCCGAGCTGCAGGCAAGAGTAGATGATCGAGCCCACGGAGAATCCCGCCACGCCCATGCGGAGGTAGAAGCTGCCGTAACGAGTGCGGGGCGTGTTCTCTACGGTATTTATTTTAACACTGATCAGTATGGACTATCTTCTCAGTTAGGCTAGGTTTAGTGAATAAGTGACAAAACTCCCAGTAGCTCGATTCCACTCACACCTCAGATTCGGTCGAAACCGCTCAATCAATCTCACTGGAGCGCCAACCTTTAGAGTGTTCCAAACCACACGCGTGGTCGAGTCGGAGATTTTCCACTGGATTTTCCCCACGCTACTCTCCAACCGCGCACTCCTATCGCTTTATTGGGCCCGGCTTACAAAGCCACAGTTAGGTTAAAAAAAAAATGATCAGTACATTACAGATATAATCTCTGTGTTATTTACAATAGCAATTAAGTAAAATTCTCATACAATTATAGTTTATGCAAATGATTATAAGTTTTCAAAATGTTATGGTTCAGTCGCGAGTCGAATACGAAGTTCGTTCGGGTGTCTCTTGTGTGACGTGTGTTAGTGATAAAGTAGAATCCGCTTATAACGACTCCGCCTTTAACATAATATTTTACCGCTTTTAACGACTCCGAAATCACCACACATTAAATTTGATATCAAACATTTTCAAAGTAAATCAGTCCGTTTTGTGCGACGTAATATCACCGGTCCCTTGACTGTCGCTTTATCTGGATTCCACTGTAGTTGTTTTCTTTCTTACCGTCAATATCCTTCTTTGCCATCTTTAAGTGGTAGAATGTATAAGCCAAAAAAACCATGCTGACAACGTATAAATATATCGTGAAGATCTGAAAATAAAATTACTATTTAATAAATACGCATTGACATATATATATCTCCTTAAACACCTTGACCACTTGGCACTTGGACGCACGCATGTAGTCCACCTGGGAAATTATGCATTTGCGACGAACTAAGGGCTGACCGCCTCCCTGATACCTGTCAGAAAGAATGTGCGCCATACATTGAAATCAAGTAAAACGAACACCTAATGTTTCCACCATCAATTCATATTCGTATTTCACGTCATAGGTACCCTGACGTCTTTGACTACTATTTTGTTTTATACGGAAAATAATTAGGCGTCTTCCTTCTTCCGGAATTGGAGTGGCGGTATCGGTATACTGTGGTATTGCACATTTGTAATAACATACGCGTACCGCCTCCACACCAACAGAAATTGTGGAACAGTTAAACTAGTTAAAACTTAACATATAGACTAGTACTTACGTCGGAAGTGAAATTAGTATAAAGTTCATTCTGTATAGTACTGGTGACCGGGAGCGCGACTCCTAAAACTATTAATAGTTTTGCATAAAACGCTGACAATACCACTGTCATAGATTCGCTAAAACAAAATGATAAATTGCTTCAATTAACGAAATTATCTGACACGTAAGCTAATGAAATTTATGACAGGATTAAATTACACGATTAATTAAATAGCACAGATACATTTACTCGTAGGTAATCAAGTGAATATACAAATTGGATTTGAAAAGCTTTGGTGCTGAAATAGGTGCTGTCACTTTTTGACTCGGTTTAACCCTGAATATATATTTCAACAGTGTTCCCAGACACACTTTTGAAATAGGTACCTACTTAGGGTATCAGGGTAGGTATATAACTAATTGCGTCGATTCGGTACAGCCACCTTCAGTTCAAGGTTCTTTGAATTAATTTTAGGAGTACTTAATACAATAAAAAAAGAAAAAACCGGCCAAGTGCGTATCGTATCACCCACAATAAAGGGTTCCGTACCGACACCTGCTAGTCCACATTCAAAAGTTCAAAACCACTATTCAATACATTGAATCAAAAAAGGTCGTATTTTCATAGGAAACTCACGGCACTGACGTCCTTTTGTTTGGGCATAACAGTTTTTCAGAAATTACCAAAAACCTTTAGACTTATCGTGTTCAAATTAAAAATCATTGATGGTATTTATTATTGTTCACCACCTCATTTTTTTTCAGAATTTTAAACTTCATAGTTTTAAAATTAGAGGACATGAAAAAAACTTGAGCGGGTACCTACTCGCCGTGTGAGAGCGGAGTCGGCTGCGGCTTCGAAGGCAGCGGGTCGGCACTGGAGCTGTGGCTGCAGGGCGGCACCACGCTCAGTCGAGGCAAAGAGTGTGGCGGGTGCTCTCTGAAAACCCCACCATAAACGTAACGTGACTTATTACTTATTACCTGAAATAAGTTATTATTACAATTAATTTTATTTACACCAAATACATTCTACAAAAATACGAATAAAACTATATGAAATCAGTGAGAAGGGGGATTCCTCGTTCCTGCTATTACCCTGTGCAAAGGTTCCTAGTACACTGGTGGAGTTCCCTTGTTGTATGGCCAGGGATATTCTTTGCACAAGATACTCGCCAGAACGGGGATTGCCTCCCCGAATTCTTAAGCGATGAGCCGGGTTGCAATGAACGCTTTGGCCTCGGAAGACCAGAGCCCGCCAGTCTCCATGGCTATCGGGACGAACTCATAATTAATAGGGTACCAAGAAGGGCACAACGCTTCGGGTCTAATACCATACTAAAAACATGTATAGGTAGCAGTGGCGGTGCGTCAAAAATTTTCTTAGGGAAGCCGGAATTAATTTTCCTTTCTTATTCGTCATGAACCGTAGTAAAAGAACTGTAATGGCTGAAAATTAGGTAAGCCGGTGGGAATCGAGTTGTATGGACGCTCCGCTACTGATAGGTAGGTAGCTCATGGACGATGGACTGGTAGATACTATTAGTCTTAGTAGAGGAAATAAATAAATAAACTGAACGCCCCTTCAGTGAGTTTTCATTCACATCCGACGAAAGTATACTAATAGGCGCAATACACAGAAACTCACACATTCAAACAATGTCTATTAAAGAGGGGCGTTCATTTTAAAATAGCTTTATACTCTAATAGTCTCGTTTGGAGACGGAAGAATCGTTTTTATCCTGTAATACGCACAATTTAATGTGGGTCTTTCATCAGATAGGTAAACAATGGTTTCTAAAGGGAACTTAGACGAAAATATCAAATGAGCATTTCTTGCATTTAGGGAGAACAACAGTCGTAAGTGCGATACGTTTCTATTTTTATATTTGCTCTAGATCCACCATAATAAGTATTAAAGCGCTAGCTAACTTTCGTGTAAATCAGTGTTAGGTGACACGTTTATAACTTATAACCAGTATCATAAGGCCGGTTCTATAAGACGAAGTAAATAAAAAACAAACCAAGACTTCCTTTTCGAACCCTATATCTGTATAGATTTCACCCATTACGAGTAGGTAGTACATTGTGTAGTGTGGGTGGACCACAATATAAATTAGGTGGGGGCTGCGCGGCCTGTCGATTTAAAGTAGCGAAAATTATCTTCTTTGCTCCGCTTATAGTGTAATAGTGGTTTAATGAGGCGCTGCGACTCACCTTTCATCCTCAGGCACTGCCAGGAGCTCAGACCTCTCCCGCCACTCTTTAGCTGCATTTTGATTGGATTTCTCTTTATTTTTCGCCATAGACCGTCGGGTGCAGATTCAATTTTTATTGCATCCGGTTTTCCAGATCACGAGTCGCCTCTCGATTGAACCAATTAACAGGAATCGATTTTAATTAGTTGGGGGTTTAAACAGTGGCGCGGCGTTGTTGGTTCTGCTAGCGCTTAGCACTCACTGCTCGGGTCGCTGCGAGTGACTAATGCCCCGTACAACACAATAACGTACATGTATGTAAATAAATAATAAGTGATATCTTAACCCTTTGGCCGCTGTTGTTCACTTACGATAGTGACACCTACACGCCAACTTTTTTTACATAGGAGTTTGAATTAACCTTAGTTGAAAGCTTGAAGGTGAGTTTGACGACGTACGCCATACACCTATAGTCGTTAAAGTTAAATGGCGTTGAATGGGACAGCCGTGGTTTACTTGAGACCCCGTTTTCACCAGGATCTGGTGTCAGTCTGTAGGTATAACCTCCAATGCCTTCTGCCTCTGATGCAACACTCAAGCTAGATCTCGAGTAGCTGGTGTCTTAAGTAAAGTCCACCAGTCGGCGAAGTTGTTTGACAAATCAAAATGCACAAATGTTGCCACAGTATGGCCGGTGCTGTTCGCATGAATATTATTGAAGGCCTTACCAGACTTACAGATCTTTCGGCGCAATTTATCGGGAACATCGAAAATTGAAATAAGTAGTGTTTCTCTGTCTAATATGCTATGAATTTGTCAAATTAAAATGATTTGTAAATCTTAGGATTTATAAATCATAAGGAATAAATTCCTATTTAAAGGGCTAAACTTCAAATTTAAAGACCACTTTTGTCTTGCTTTACGAGCCTTTATGCGTTTGGAATAAATAATTTGGTAGTAAAAAGTTATGCTTATCGATATATACCGTCACTATTTATTGTTTCTACTCCTGGCAACATCTTATCTGTCAGTTTACTTCGCCTAATTGTGGATTTTAGCTTAGGTACTTAATCCTTGCATGAGACATTTTACCCCATTTGACGGTATTGGCTCAGGGGGCACGTCATGTTGTCCATTTTTACAGTCTGCGCGAGTAGAAGCGAGCGCGTGACACGGCGAGATCAGCTTGCAAAACGTAGGTTTCTGATCGACCTTTAGTATTAACTGCGGCTGGAAGATGTTGTCCTTACGAGTAATTAGCGTAGTCGGTGTCATTTTCAGACGGCCCTCCTAACGAGCTTACGCGTTCTCCCCCCTTCGCCCTCTTGCTAACTGCAGCCTATCTTTTAGCAAAAATGCATAAAAAATATAGGTACATGATTCGGATACCTAATTTAAATTATCTTTCGTGCCACATGCACCATGGTGAATTTGACTCATTCCATACAGTGCGTTGAAAATAGGGGTTATATTTTTTTAACCGACTCAAAAAAGTAGAAGGGTTCTCAATGACTGTATGTTTTTTTGTATCTTTGTTACGCGATTACTCCGCCATTTATGAACAGATTTTGAAAATTATTTCTTTGTTTGAAAGCATATATGCTTCCAGATTGGTCCCGTTATTATCAAAGTTCACTTCTGATGATGAGAACCATGACGAATCGAGGGAAATCCTCAAAAATGCAAGGGAAACACATCGCGATTTTAGTATTTTCGTTAACAAGTCGAGCATTTGCATTAATTTAGTGATCGGGAACTGATGAAGGAGACCACGGATGGTGTTTCATGGGTAGCGATAAGATATTTCGATGAAGTTACTGAAGCGACTATAACGAAGCCAATTTAAATGGTCCTTATGTAATGTTACCATCAACCTGATCTAGCATCAATCGAAGCCGGAAGATAGGTAACGGAAATCCGTAATAAAACAGTCTAGCTTAGCCGTGTTTGAGCTTATTGGAATTGTCATGAGATGCTGCACTCTGGTAATGATTCACTAAAA
The DNA here is from genome assembly GCA_963556455.1 of Epiblema foenella. Taxonomy (NCBI): domain Eukaryota; kingdom Metazoa; phylum Arthropoda; class Insecta; order Lepidoptera; family Tortricidae; genus Epiblema; species Epiblema foenella. The sequence continues at coordinate 19,192,167 of OY747099.1, read as the reverse complement.
AGTGTGAAATAAATAAAAAAACCTAATAAAAAATGAAAACCGACTTAAAAAAAAACACTGTAAAGTAAAATATAATTGCCTAACTTCTAATAGGTCAATATGAGACTACGCTTCTTATTGAAAAATGAACGCATTTTAATTTTTGTAGTCGGTGCCATTTCGTTAACTGTAGGCAATTTCTTTGGATGCCACCGACTTCAAAAATTTCATTACCTACATTGTCCAATAAGAAGCGTAGTCTCATATTGACTTATTAGAAGTTAGGCTATATTTTCTTACTTTTTAGCGTTTGTTTGGAGCCGGCTATTATATATTTTTTTATTTATTACCGTTAACCGTCACCTCACCGGATAATAAACGGCGAGGCGATCTAAGGTGTGTAAGTATCATAGTAATTTTATAGTATTTTCTTCTTCAAGATTTTATATTGTTGTTTTGATTAATTAGGCGAGTAGAAAAGAGGTAATGTATTATAAAGACTACAACTAGGTGCATTTATACTGCACTAGATCCTGTTTGTGTAAATTAAGTTTAATATTTTAAAATGAGAGTGACACATTAATTATTTCATCTGTGTGAAGCAGCCGTTTTTTAATTGGAAGTGAATATTCCAACGCAGCGCTATTTCTGCTAGAAATTTGTGCTTTTTAATTCTTCGTAAAATGTTTCCGCTTCATTTAATTAATGTTGTATGGTCGGTTAAAGTAAAAATGGATGTATATGCATTGCAAGCAGTTTCATACTTTATTTTGATTGAAATATCAAACATGACCTCCTTGCACGAATACGCAAGACCAAAAAAAACCTGTCGAAGTTGACAGGAATCGGCTTTTTTAAATGAGTAAAGTCATTAAGATTATTATTATTATACGAGTATTCTATTGAATTTACTGTTGTTGCTCAAATAATTGTAATCAAAGTAAAAACAATGCGCTGTGAAAAACAATATGTGCCAGAGGAGAACCAGAATCCAGATTGACGAACAGCTCCAGAAGTAACATGGAAAAGTACCTTGTTGCAGGTATTGAGTTATGCATATTTCCAAAAAGTAGATTAAATTTTCTATCAATACAAAACAGAATAATTACTGTAGGTGGAACCACTATTTTTATATAAATGTTTGAATTTTCGACTTCCGAAATGCACAAGTTGAGAAAATTGCATTTAAAGTTTATAGTGGCAAAAAACACACTTCTACTTCGAAGTTACATAGTGAAGGGTATAATCATAATCTTTGGATGTTAAAGTATTATAATAAAGGTGAATTGTCTAAAAATACATGTTAATTATTCTGATTTCTTAGGTTGAACATGCCAGGGTGGAAGAAACACGAAAGTGTTAATTATACCCAATTCATAAAATAATGAGATTAAAACTGTTAGTTTCTCATCATAGTTACATATTCTATGGCATTTTGGAACAATTGAATGAAAGAAAACTCCATAATCATAAAGAAATTTAATAATTACCGCATTTTTAACAATTACAAAAAAGATCACTTATAATATTAAAAATCAACAATAGTTATTTGTTATACAAGGGTGCAAAGTTGTATTTTAACCGCGAGTGTGAAATTGAAACACGAGCTAGCGAATGGATTCTAGGATCGAACCACGAGCTAGCGAATGGATTCTATGGTTCGAAAATAGAATCCTGAGCGAAGCGAGTGGTTCAAAAATAGAATCCTGAGCGTAGCGAGTGTTGCAACACACGAGACGTAAAATAACTTTGCAGCCGTGTATAACACAAATCTTTTCACCTCACTAGAGCGAGGAATTTTTTTTTCCTCCTCCTCGTCCTAGCGTTGACAGTTGCATCCTAAATATAGTTGTCCACTACCTAATCCCGAGATTTGGCGTAGGTACTAGTTTTTTAACACAACAGCACAATATAAAAATATTCTTGCTGGACTGTCTGGACTAGCTTTTACATGTTATTATGTTTAAAAAAGTTACAAATAGCGTGTTCGAATTTCAAATATTCTTTGCACTCTTGTGGATAAAATGCAGTTTTGCTCTGTTTTTAAAGAATAAAAAAAGGCTTTCCGAGCTAGTGAGGTGAAAAATAATTTGTATATTCATGTTATATCACAAGATCAAATGGTATTTAGCGTGGTGTATCACAATGGTATAATAGAAATGGTGTTAAAGCAGTTTTTTTAACAATAAAGTTTAGTGACTCGATCGAACCTTTGTATGGAAACGTAACTAGGGTACCTTGTCACGACATTTACTAAACTTTAGTAACTTAAACTCGAAGATCACTATTTTAGTACCTATAATGCAAGAAATATCTGTAACAAAATGTTATTTAGGATAATTATAGCGGAAATTAATGTATTCTTATTTATAAAAACTTCTGTTTTAGTCGTGTAACACATAAAGTTTAGCATTTTACTAAACTGGGTACCTTGTCACGCTAAGTCATTATCTTACATAAATGGAGTAAAACTAAAAAAATTTATAACTCAATTGTGTACATAACTGCACCTAATTTATGATTTATCCGTTTTTCAATCAATATTATAATACTAATTATATACGTCAAACAACTAAAATCACAACTCAATTTTTCATTGTCTAAATTCGAAATCAACAAATTATTATTAATACAGAAACACCTCGTGACGCGACCTTGGTGTGGTTTTAGTAGGAGAAATATACCTAATCGGTATTTTCCCTCAATCTATCCTCAGCATGGTCGCGTTGTAACGTCCCCCTCCCCCCTCTAATGTTAATCTACCCTACCTTACCTAACTTAACCCTAAAAATACTATATGTCTTGGAATAAACTACGTGATAAGGCCATGTGATCGTTTAGTTGAGAAGGTAGGTACCTACGTTGTTTAGTAGTATCCAAGTTCTTCTAGCATGAATGAAACCAGTGACGAGTCTTAATTAGTTTTATTAGAGGTTTTGTTTAATTCATCGAGAAATATATCCTATTCAATAATGCCTAGCCTAAGAAGGAAAATCTGGTATAATGAAATGCGCCTTAGGTTTACTTAGTAGGTTTGTAGATTTTATTTATTATTTTTTATTGGTTTGAGGCCGGGCCCCTCCGTCCGCCCGAAGGATTGCTATCCTCCTCCGGTACTAACCAGAGACCAGTGGCTCTCGACCCTGACTGGACGAGCCCCCTCCAATATATATATTTATAAAACACTGTACGGAGTGTGATGACAAATGTCAAAATAACTTAAATTATTAAACTATAGGAGAACTCAGCCAAGTATATCTGATCATATTGTTCCAGCACTCATAGAAGTAAAGAGACGAAAAGAACCCATATTGTAGTTCTTAGTTGAAGGATCGGTAGCTCCCTTGAGAGGTTCCGAAGAATAAGAATAAGTAACTCTGACCCGTTTTGTAGTCAGATCCACAGTTGCTAACTAAAGACTTCCGTGCTTCCTTGAAAGACTGGAAGGTACAACCATGAGTTCTGGAATGTAGTGATTAGATTACCCTTAGGAATACTCGGGCATAAAATTAGGTTTAAACAAAAGACTCAACCATACGAATATGGCTCCTTTTATCAAGTAAACCTACTAGCGCTTCGAAAACCGCGCCGCAAGGTGAGGAGAAACGCCGCAAGACCTCATCTTCGGAAATGGGCGAAATTCTGAAGATTTCTCGCCAGAATCTGGCCCAATTGAAACAAACCTACTATTATTTGTGTATGAAGTTATCCTACTATCCCACATAGATCTAAACTATTGAAACCAAGATCCCTTACCAGATCCAGTTTCAAAGAATGTGAAGTCCCTAGCTAAGCTGTAAGAGTTCAGTCGGCTAAACTGAGGATTGCAATACTATCAGCCTGTGTAGGTTGTCTCCCCCCACTGGTCCGAAGACAGAGTACAGTGAGTAAGACGCCCTATTATGTATATAAAGGTAATATATAAATATATTTAACAAGACCGCCTCTCAACTACTGCACAATTTCAACGAGCGAGGATTACCCCTCTATGCTGACCCAAACTATGGCAGCCTCGTTTACGTTGTCAGTTGGGCATTGAGGAAGCGTAAGGGATTTAATCGTCTCCTGTGTTGGTAAAAAGGAAGACGCCAGACCACCCTTAGATCTGGTAGCTAAAGACTCTGAGTCATGCCCATTAACACCGCAAGGCGGGAATGACTCCTCAGGTAAACTTTCAACCTGGACAAGATTCTGGTTTGTATATTTCTTTAAAATATCTCAAAACCCAGTAAAAATATTAAATATGCCAAAGAGCGATTCCCCATCACGAGGAGTAACTTCTCATAATGACGAACCACTCCAGGATCAATAAATCCACCAACCAAATGTTTCCACTATGTAAACCAGAGACCTTGTCAGTCTGAATGTCGAAATCTAAGTGCCTACTTTCAAATTTCTTTTCCTTTATATACCGGGTGTACAATCCAAATGGGTCAGTATGGAGAAGTCGGAAACTATGAGAGATAGCGAGATCTGTTCTTAGGAACCATGACGTCGATTTTAGATTTAATAATAATTACATTCAAACTTTTTTATTAACTCTCATACATAACCGGGAATCGAACCTGGTCAAAATCAATGTGTATAAATTCTGCAAGTCGCAAGAAGCACAACACTAATATTTTTCGCGTGGGTACATCACGTAACGGATGCCTGTTTCGGTACCAATCTAAAGCTCGTGTGCAATTTTTATCACTTTTAAAATAGGCTTCCAATAGATCTAACTGTTCTTCATTCGTTAAACGCATTTTATAAACAGTACACAACACATAACACAATAATAATGTGAAAGTTATCAAAAATCAACACGAGGAGGTTATGAAAAGCCGTGTTTTATTTGAAGTTAATTCCAAAAACAGTATTCCATTTTCAAATAAATGAATTGGTACGCCCGCTGAACAAATGCGTTCTAATCTATCTATCTATACATATAATAAAGCTGTAGAGGTTCGAAAATCTGTATGTACATTGAAGATATTAGCAAAAAAATCGATGGAGGGGTCTTAGAATCGATAACAGAACACGTTTCAACAGTTTTTAGAATTTGTGTCTGTTTGTCTGTCTGTTTATTTGTCTCACCATCACGCGAAAACTAGCCAATAGATTTCAATACAACCTTCACTAATAAGTTTAATTGATCTTCGGCCAGGTTATAGGCTATAAAAATCATACAGATTAGGGATGGAAGGGGGTAAAAAGAGGGGTTGAACTTTGTATGACAAGTTCTTCAATTAATGACTTAATGGCTTGAAAATTGGTAAGTATACTATTGGAAGCAAAATAAAAAGCATCCCATTCAAAAATTGTACAATAAACAGATAATATGTGAAAAACCGGAGGGTAAAAGTGCTTAGGGGACTAATGACAAATAACCAAAAATCCCTCAACCCATAGTAACTGTTTGAGATGAGAGATTTAATTACGTTAGTCATCGTTGTCAACATTGTCAAACCAGTGTCTTGAACTTCGTCTATCTATATCTGATATGTCTTCGTTGTTAGAGTGGTCGAGTGTGATAACGGTGTCATCTGAGGCCTACAAAATATCACAAATTCCCACTATTCCCACTAATATTATAAATGTGAAAGTTCGGATGTTTAGATGTTTATATATTTGTTACTCAATCACGCAAAAACGGCTGATCGGATTATAATGAAACTTGGTACACAATGAGACAATAGAATTGATTAACCTATAGGATACTTTTTATCCCTTCATTATCCCTCAAATAGATAAATTCGGGGGTGGAAGTTGAATTTCATAGATCCAGAATCATGTAGAATATTTACAATACCCGCTGACTTTCGAAAATATGTGTCTCAGATGAACCAGTGTAAGTCTGAGCTCCGAATATGCACATAGTTGTCACGAATCGTAGGGTCAAGATACAATAAGGACGTATCGTGAGGCGAGTCTAGACAGTTGTAAATTTACGATATTTGACGTTTGGCGTGTCAGAGACGTGCCATTCGTTAAAGTCGAATCGAAGTTAATGTAGATTATTTACTACTTGCACAATTCAATAATTTGAGTCTTATAGTTGCTAAGATAAAGTAGGTATTTTCATGTAAAGTTTTTAGTTTTACCATCGTAGTTATAAAATAAGTAATGTCGCTACCAATTGATTATGATGAGCTATTATTATGAAAGATTTCGGATATTTGTGACTCCAGAGCTTATCTCAAATCAAAGCGACTCATGTGAATGTGAATGTTTACCGCAAAAACAATAGATTTGCGTTTTACGCGTTGCGTTAACTTTAGGCAGCATTTCAGCTCTCAGTCTTCGTGCTTACAATTTTTTTTTAAATATAATTGTAATATGATAGTGTGCGTAGATACTTAAAAATATTACTATTGTTTTAAGCAGTAACATCTGTTAACGAAAATTATAAATTGAAGTTAAGGAAGCGCGAGTCCTTTTGGTAGATGTTACTCTGCGTAAGCCTCCCTAGGCTTTGTAAGAGAGAACTGGCTGAAGGACTTGGTCACCGAGTGTGATTATTGATTGTTCAGACAGCTCAGTTAAAGCGATTGGCTGCGTATGTCAGGATGTCATAGTTTCGATTGTACGTTTTGGAGGTAGAACTTTCACTAGAAAAATACCTGCGATAAAGGGAGAATTTCTTACAGATATTTTGATAGGGTGCTTAAAATTTTTGTAAACATGTTAGTCTTAGTAAACCAAAACTCCCTATAAAAAACATTTTCGTAGTAAGATTAGAAGTGTTCAATTAATTTTCATACCGAGGGATAATGCGTAGAGATTTTCACTGCAAGTAGAGCGTGTCATACTGTTGTAGGCCATTAATAATCTTGGGTTATAATGTAGGACTCCTAACACTCTGCATTTCGAGCAACATCAAAATTTTTGTTCTATTCAAGCATAATATGTCTTCCCCCCCCCCCTGTAGTCGCTATATCGAGCATGTCAGTACTAAGGCTCGGGAAATAGGGAATTGGGTAACGTCATCGAACAAGAACGTATGTGTAGTCGTACGCAACATCACCGTGACACCACTATGCTACATGGATGTGATGAGGTAGTTTCTTAGCAGTCATTAGTATTTTGTTACATAGTATAAGAAATCATCAAAAATAATTCATACGAATAAATGCTATATGGGATCGAGTCGACGGCGTTCTCCGGCCTGGAATGAAATATGTATTTAACGTCTGACTTACTTAGCCAGTACCTATTACCAACATACATACATACGTATCTATATATAGGTATTGATAAATCATACTCATTTTGTTTCATTATCCGCCTATTACATTCTCTTCAGGACACATGCTTCCTTTCATGGACAAGAGGGCCAATTTCACTTGCTAATATAGTTACCTATATAAATTAGAAACCTTGTAAGTTTGTAACTTTAAGACGTAAAAACGTTGGAGTGTGAGTCACTCAAAGTTAAGTAGTTTATAACCTAACCGGCATTTATCTACCAAGGGCTACCAATAGTCAGTAGAAGTTCACGCGAACGAAGTCGCGGGCAAAAGCTAGTTTTAAATAAACGCTATTTGTAATGCATAATACCGATGCAGATAAGATATGCAAAAGTGGTCTCTTCAGATAATTGATTATCGATTCATATTATTCACGACTTTTTGCAAATTAATAAAACTGTGGGCATTTTAGTCTAATTTACTGTCAGTTGTGTTTACACAAGATTTCATAGCCAAATTTGGTCTTTTTTACTTAACGCGGTTACAAAAATATTGACCAGGTTCGATTCCCGGTTATGTATGAGAGTTAATAAAAAAGTTTGAATGTAATTATTATTAAATCTAAAATCGACGTCATGGTTCCTAAGAACAGATCTCGCTATCTCTCATAGTTTCCGACTTCACCATACTGACCCATTTGGATTGTACACCCTGTATACCTTAAAACTCGGGACAAATTCTGGACAGTTTCAAGACAAACTAGGGTCAGTTGAAGTAGAATAAGATACCAGGATAATATAAATAGGTAAGAGTTAGTATTAATTTAAAATTAGAATCCTAAGATTTCCTGAGACTTCCGAGACAAGCTCGAGACGTGATTTATGAAATAAATTATTAGGATAGCATAAACGCTGGCGGCTTACTTTAAATGTTATTAGATGTGATTATTTAAAATTAGAACTTTGAACCTGCTCATTGCTGTCTCGTGCTACGGTTCGTAAATTTTAATACCAAGGTAACATAAAAGGCTAACAGTTTGCCTTAATCATTGTTAGATACGACTTTCCCAAAGTTACAATACGTTAAAACTGCTAATAGCTGTGATTTGTAAAATAATGTACCAGGGATACATAAGTTGATAGCTGTCCGCGTTAATTATCGTTAGATATTGTTATTTCAAAATTAGAATGTGATCAAAACTACTGGCCGTCGATTGAAATTGCTACTTTACGTTAAGTACTTAAAGTACTAAGATTACATAAATTAATTACAGTTTATGTTAATTATTGTATGGTGTGGTTAATTCAAAATTAGAATATGTTAAAACATCTGAACGGCGATTGGAAATATTATGGTTTGCGTGGAAAAGGTACCAGGATTGCAGAAATTTATAGTAGTTAGCGTTAATTATTTTCAAGTATAGGTTCCAATTAGGTCTGTGATGCATGGTCGTTTCTAAGACTGACCCTGTTATTAAAGTTTCTATCCATAGACATAGTTCCAATTAGGTCTTTGATACATGGTCGTTTCTAAGACTGACTCTGTTATTGCAGTCTCTATCCAAAGACATAAAAATAAAATCAAAGGATAATCTATGACTCGATAATGTCATAATTATATATGAATGGGCAGGACGTCCCATTATAGCGTCACGACACACGATAGTGAAGGTGCAATATCTGTATCGATATCGATGAAATAGGCTTGGTGAAAATATTCCGGGAATGGTTATTTAAATCAAAATACTTTGTTTTAGTACAAAACAAAATAAAATAAGTAAATGTAATGTCGAGGTCTGTAATGATAGAATTATTGTTTTTTTTTAAATCATTTTGCTATAGAACGATCCTATACCCTATCTTAGAAAGAGGTATTTGACTATCCGCGATGGAAATATTGACAAAATTATTCAAAATTTAAAGACTTTTAAGACATGGCGTGACAAGGTACCATGACTACTAAACTTTATAGTCGGAGAAATATACTAAAAAAACATAATTTTACTGATATTATTGTACACACGTGTTCCTTAGGATGTAAATAACCCAATTATAACACAAACCCATTTTGGCACTTTTTCACCAGCTTCCACAAAAACTCATGTAACTCGGTAACTAAATGTCGTGACTAGGTACCTTTCCAGATGCACTGACACAAATGTTAAAGAGGCGAACTATAACTGTTCATCAACTATATTGCAGGTACAGAAGCCGGTATGGCGCGCTTGTCAAAAGCGTTGGACTCCAATACAGTCTGTTTATGCCTGTGCCTGCCGGTAGGAATCCAGTGCTGGCGCCAATAGCTGGCGCTGTCAGAGCACTGTCGTCATTGTACTGTCGAGTTCGAAAATATGAGCACAGACAAGGTGATTTAAAATAATGTCAACACGACTTTATTGTTAAGGGCATAAGGTTGCTCAGCAATTTTTGAACCTTTAAATTAAATAAATGAAGTAAGTAGGCAGCTATGGCACGTTTACAAGTCAAAAACTACTAGATTTTCTCGAAATACCGCTGCCGAGAACAAAAGGGCCCAAAGAAACTCGACAGCCAGTCATTTTCTCCCAAACTATGCTTATTACAATGATAATACTTAACCTACTTAAAGTACTACTGAGTGGTATACAACAAAAAAGAATTAAAAAAAACCGGTCAAGTGCGAATCGCACACTGAGGGTTCCGTATACAAAGAGGTGTTCCGGCTCCAACACTATTAATGCAGGAAAATCTCAACAACATGGTGTAGAAATTGAACGCCATCGGTACAGCGTCATCTATAGGTGAATTTTATTACAAATTTGAGCGACAATAACTTAGTATGTATTCTTTTATTTTATACAACGCCGATGGCAAACAAGCGTACGGTCCTCCTGATGGTAAGCGGCCACCGCAGCCTATAGACGCCCGCAACTCCAAGTCATGTACGCGTTGCCGACCCTTTATGAAATTTGAGAATTCACTGTGTTGACAGCAGAAGGGACAAATTTAGGTTCCTTCACTCTCAACACAGTGCATCCTCGGGAGCTCTGGAAACCTTGCTCACCTCCAGGAACACAACAGTACATACTTGTATAGTAGATAATGTTATTATAGTTGTGGTCTTCTGCAAGGTGGAGGTACTTTCCCAGTCGGGCTGCTCCAAATTCGAGTAAGATGACATTTTGCTGTGCCCTACCTCTCTTGATGTATGGTGATGTATGGTGGTTTTCAAGGATAATTCATTATCACAAGAACCGATTTCATTTTCTTTCTTTATTAGAAAGAAGGTAGAGAGATGCAACGGATATCCGGTTGCTATCCGGTATCCGGCCTATCCGGCCATTATTTTACTATCCGGCCGAATACCGAATAGTGATTCTGTCTGGTATTTAACTTTGAAAAATGGGTAGTATTCAAGAAAACAACAACAAATTATCAATAAACTCAAACTCAAACTTAAAATATTCTTTATTCAAATAGGCCTAGCAACAAGCACTTTCGAATCGTCAGTTATATATTACATAAATTGAATCTAATTATTCAGAGCAATTTATTGATGCATATGAAATTTAAAAAAAGACATGAATTACTGTAATGTATGTGAAAAGAGTATAATAAGAGTAAGAGGTAAGTATTTACAATGTGTAGTTCCACAAGAAAACATGTCGAATCTGTAAACGTATTATCAAATTCTAGTTAACGAATATAATAATAATGTAAAATATTTCTCCTGGAGTCAAGGGGGAAATTAAATCGTTTGATATGCTTTTTTCCAAGAACTGTGTCAACCAGATACAATGAAAATATACTTTTCACTTCTCGTATTCGAAAAAAAGGCTTTTCTAGGCCTTAATAAATTTTTAAATTCTTTCATTTCTGCCCTGCTGATAGGGAGTAAAATAGTAGATTGTATGACAAGGGTCTAAAATGAGCCATATTACCACGAGATAGTTATTTTCCCGAACGAAGTGAGGGAAAATAGTTCGAGGGGTAATATGGCTTTTAGACCAGAGTTATACACTCTACTTTTCACTTCGATTGCGAGAAAATACATAAACAAAGGTTAACTCACCCAAAATTAACAGTAAATTCCACGGCGAAGATATATACTTTTGCAGCATGTTTTTTTTTCTATACTCCTTTGACACACAAAACATAGACACTGCGGTTCGCGCGCAACATTCACGCGCGAAAAAAGCTAAACTGACTGCGCTTCAAAGTGTTGCTCGAACGATTTAACCACTTTTTTAATTATTGTGAAATAGGGACTACTACAAACTTAATCTTTAGTCTCTTTGAAAAAAATAATTATGTTTCCAGATTGGTCGATTTTAGTAAAGCTGTATTCTGGTTGGTTAATACCCAATACCAAATATTTTTTTAAGAGTTAAATTAGTGTTCTGTGATTGGTGGATTTAATAGGTGAAGTATTTTGATTGGTCAAATTCAAATGTTTTGTAAATCATAAATATGTATTCATATTTTCCCTAGGGGTTAAATGTACTACTTTAGCCCCGCTTGACAAGTCTAATATGACGCACTTTTCGAGCATGAGAAGTGAAAAGGTTTTTGCTCCCTGTGCCTGGTCGCAAGAGTACTTATTACACGGCAGCAAAATTATTTCTAACTCGGGCGTGGCGGTTTGAATCCCTCACTGCGCTCAGGACTCCACGTTAGAATATCTATCCTGGAATCCTTCGCTTCGTTTGGGATTCAAGACGCTAGTCCTCGATGAAATATTGCATTTTGTTCCCTTGTAATGTAATACAATCTACTATTGGGACGTACATATATTTATGAACTGGACTGTAGTATGTACATAATGTATTTTCGTGCCAGTCCGGCCTATTGGGGTCTTTTGCACGGTGATTATTATTATGACAGTAGACACGTATCACGTGAATATTGAAGCAATTATCCAAAAAAAATTAAAACGCGCGATAATATTGAAAACCAAGTAGCTATTGTGATAATAATCACACTGTAAAAGGCCCTACTACCCCAGTGTTACTGCTACGTTCAAGTACAGTCTCTGATATTCTTACCGACTGTGTCGTATATTGCGCTCGAGGCTGGTGCTGGTCTGCTTCGTGGGATGATGGTGGGGTTGGTGGTAGTGATGTTGTTGGTGGGGTTGGCCACAGTCGTAGTGGAGACCTTGGTCGTGGTGGCCGTGTTCATTGTGATGCAGGGACGTCTCGCCTCTTGCCAGGGGCAATGGGACCCTGGTTATAGATAGGTAGTTTTATTCATCGACTCAATTTTAAAGGAATAAGTAAATAAAAATTCAGGTCTTTTTCGCTCGGAGGCTTTAATAAAATGGTAATTTTTAAATGACGTGCAGCGCATGTAGCATGGCTCAATGCTTAATTTGTACAATTAATAAAGTAGATTAGGTAGTCTTGGTAACTAACACTAATCAAAAATCTAAAAAAGAACATAATTTTTCACTTCTAATGCTCGAAAAGTGTGTCATATTAGGCTTGTCAAGCGGGGCTAAAGTAGTACATTTAGCCCCTAGGAAAAATGTGGATACATATTTATGATATATAAAATATTTTAATTTGACCAATCAAAATATTTCACCTATTAATTCCGCCAATCACAGAATACTAATTTAACTCTAAAAAAAATTTGGTATTGGATATGAACCAACCAGAATACAGCTTTACTAAAATCGACCAATCAGGAAACATAATTAATTTGTCTAAAGAGTCTAAAGATTAAGTTTGTAGTAACTCCCTATTTCACAATAAACAATAATTGAAAAAGTTGAAACGCTCAATGGAAGGTCAGATTTTTTAGGTGCGTGAATGTTGCTCGCGAACAGCGAAAAAAAACATGACGCCAAATTATTTATAAGTTCGCCGTGGAATTTATTATTAGTTTTTGGTGCATAACCTTTGTTTGTTTATTTTCTCTGAATGGAAGTGAAAAGTAGTGGTATAACTTTGGTCTAATAGCCATATTAACCCTTGGCCTTTTTTCTGGTGCTAATAGGGCTCATTTTAGACCCTTGTCACACAGTCTACTATTAAAGATTTCATTGAAATTCTCTCACCATTCTACATCTTCCTCGATGACTTCTTCTATACTCGTGTTGTGCACGTGCGTTGATAATATTCGCATTATTTTATCTCGAATCAATCGGTTTAAATTATTATCACTTATTTCTATTTTGACTTTGCATTTCCGGCGAGAACAAAACGCTGTTTAATGAATATCTGGCACTATCTGGGAAGACAAATTTGATTATCTCGAAGATTAGCTACGGTACTGATGACGCTGTTTGCTACTTAGGTCCATAGCGTCTTCTGCGCATGAATCAAATTTTAATAGATAACTTCGTTAAAAGTTAGTGTTACACCAGACCAAGAAAAACAGATATATGTAGCATTAAGAACAATCTAATATTATAAAACCATACCTTATAATATAAGTAATAGGTCTCACGTTCATACAAACTAAAACCATGTAACTCTACAGTACGTGTCGCAATGATGTCAAGATTACAAGTTTAGAGTTCGCATGGGCACACTCCTATCGCTAGCGCACTCCTACCGCTTTATTGGACCCGTTCCGTATGGTTTAATTTGTATATGTATGCGTGAATGTGTGCTTAACTATTGGGCATAGTTTTAAAAACCGGCTTCACTAGGTTACTCGTAATGCTTCCTCTATATTTTTTCTTGTTATGAGGGCGTTACATTTCAGAAGATTCAACGGAAGTTAACTTTAATCGTTGAGCTAGCCCAAATTTAGTACTAATATGAAATAATTTGTGCCTCGCTAAAATGAAGTCAGCCAACCATTCTGACGTCAGTTCAGGTTCGACTAAATTATTATACCTCGCCGTCTTTCGTCACGATTTAGTACCTTTAAAGCCTCTACATAATTACATTCTTTTTAGATTTTTACACATGCCTGTGTAAAAAGGCTAGAATTTAATTTCATGGAGGCTATTTGTTCGTAGGTACTTAAGCAATTTTGAATCACGCACAATTGATTTATGTTTCAACAATCTCAAAAATGAGTATCAGGCCCACGTATACTACACCTGAATGCTTTATTAGGTTATTATGCTAAAGTGGTACATAATGGACGTAATTACCAGGGCTGTCCAGTAAGTAAACAATTAGCCGGACATCGTAGATTGCAACTAGGCTGCGACAAAGGGCCGCGTTAATTGAGAAGGCACGGCACGTCGCGTACATGGATGGCCTTGCTACTTGGTAGCTATTGAATTCACAAACTGTTTACACTCAGCGCATCACTAACCCCTAGTATATCTTGAACCTGAGATGCGTAACGACTACGACCAATTGGAAACCAGGTTTACACTGGTCCGCGTCAGGCGTTCGGTGACAGTTCTAAATGCCGGTTTAGATCGGTCTTGATACCTATTTGAAAACTGCCATTCATTTCAAGCGAACCAATATAAGTCGGACCTTTGATCAGGCGCCTTTTTCAGATACAGTTTTCCCGGTTGGGTCGTGGAGGTGCCTGGATCTATTCCCTACCTAATCCTCAACATTTGGTATTTTAGGACGCGACTGTCATCAGCTTTTCACCACAGAGTAACTAGACCTCCGATTTGACTCAGTTGTTACGCGGATCTTGGTGTAAACCTAAATGCAGTATTTACTACCTGATTTCACTCAAATTCTAACTTTTCCTAGCATATTTGATTCGACACTTGACAATGTTAAATATTTCGTATATCATCAATTCATCATCTGCCTATATACGTCCTACTGGCCACAGGCCTCCTCTCATGGACGGAATTTCGTATATACCTACATAAAGCTTCTCTTTTGAGAACGTACGAGCCTCGAACCCTTGACCTCCAAATTGAAAGTCACGCCATCGAGCTCTAAAGTAAAATTCGAGACACGCTGGAATCTCAGAAGACGTATTCCATTTTGGATCTACCGATTTTTAAGGCAAAAACTCTCGAAATAAAGTTGAAAGTAATTGTAATTGTAAAAAATACAATACCTTAACTTAGGAATAAAACGAGGTAACATTTTTGAAGTCTGTTATATTACACATCAGCAGTACAGTCACTAGAGTTAATATGTATCAAAACAAAGGTGGCAAAAATATCTGACGCGTCTTAACGGCCCTATAAATAAAATCGTGTCAGATTTTTATGCGCGCTTTGTTGTGGCAGATATTGGTGGTATCATGACATAAATACATTGGATACATCATATGAATCCGGTTTAAGGCAGAAAGCAACTTTAAATAACTTTGATGGTCAACCTATCATCTACACATTGAGATACAGGGGTTTATTCTTAAAACTGTTCTTCCAAATTTCGAATAGGCAGATTGTCGAGTGGAATCTATAGAAGATCGCTAGCGGCATAGACACATGCGTGATGATGGTCCAGGCCCAGGGCCCGTAGAAATCCAAGTGAGCTGGTCTGAACTCGGCACGGTTCTGGAAATATAATCAAAAAATTACTGAAAATATCTCAGACCTAGTAGGATGTCAACCTGTAACCTGACGGGCATTATGGCCTTTACCAATTGAGCTACACAGAGTGCACGAGTAAGTAGCATCGTACCGAAAACGTACACTCACGCACTTTAATTACTGAGCCATTTATGTGTTAAACAAATTTTTTGTTTTTGCAATACATAAGGTATGAAGTGTCAAGATCCAGTATAAAATAACCTCTTTATGGCCCCGTGAGCGTAAACCCTGGTTTAAGATCATTATCGTGAATTAAAACTCGGAGGGTAATAATTTTTTCACAAAATAGATTTTTTTTGTAGATTTCTCGGTTGGAACCCGGGGGAGCCTGAATTTATTCCCTACCTACACTACTATTTTCTATACTCAGATTTTAAATTTTTTTTTCCCGATTTTTTTTTGAAAAATGTTTTGTGGCAATTATTTCGGTACGATGTTACTTACATTTTGTATGCCCAATTCAGTTATTAAAATTGGTGTTCTCCGTTGCGCCCTGCAGTGATTACCTAATTGGCATTACGTGGTGTTCGTTCCTAATACTAAACAATAGCGACTGGTTTATTATAGTAATGACCACAATTAATAATTTAATGTAATTTCATGAATGCATTTAGCGTACAGCAGCAGTTGCATTTGTATTCCGATACTTGATACCTAACATGACTTGATTTGGATAATTATGTTTTAGAATTTGGCCAATTACGTTGAACTCTGCGGTGCTCAGTAATAAAATTCAATTATTTGACATTCTTTTCGTATACTCTTCGGAGCGGCAAGAGCGACGGGACATGGGTGGAAGTGAATAAGCAAGTCGGCTATACTCTTCGGAGCGGCAAGAGCGATGGGGCATGGGCGGAAGTGAATAAGCAAGTCGGTTATACTCTTCGGAGCGGCAAGAGCGACGGGACATGGGCGGAAGTGAATAAGCAAGTCGGTTATACTCTTCGGAGCGGCAAGAGCGACGGGACATGGGCGGAAGTGAATAAGCAAGTCGCTTATACTCTTCGGAGCGGCAAGAGCGACGGGACATGGGCGGAAGTGAATAAGCAAGTCGGTTATAGGTTAGTCGGCCCTGATATTACGGCGCCAAGGCATCCTGCGTCCTCCGGGTTTGCGTTCTCCGGAAACTTCCCATCATGATGGTCTGTCCGAGTCAGGTCCGAGGCAGGCGACCTTTCTCTGTTTGATGGGATGGATAAGTTTTAGGTTCTTTCCCAAGCAAGTAGTCAGTTGCAGCCGTACGAACCTTTTCGAGCGTATTGATGGCCCACATGGCCATGTTGGCGACGAGCAGGAATGTCACCAGTTGTCGGCCTGGCTTCTCTCGCCGCTGCTCCGACGTGCTGCTTCGCCTCCACCACGCGTCGATTATGAAGAGAGATTGCAGTATAGTCTGTAAATTTTTGATTTATTTTAGTAAAGAAACTGATGAAGATGAAGGCGAGTTAGCCGGGTCGGACTACATACTTCCGGACACCTACTTCGCTTTGTGAATCACAGTTAGGTAGTTTGCTAGCTGATGTTGCGAAATGGTAAAACAGTACATTAATTCAAAAAGTAAGTTACAAACATCGTCAGGACATCGGCCTACCACAGTATGTGGCATAATGACCGATCGGTCATGCGCCACCCGCATCCAGTGGACTCACGCGACTGCCACGTTTAACGGCCTAGCTATAATGTATTCACCTGATTAAGTGACAGGAATTCGGAGAAGAACCCCGTAAGACCGGTGCTGTTGCCTTTAGCGAGTGTGTGGTGGCACCCGATCAAACTGAACATGCAGTACACGAACATGCCCGACTGTGCCAGGATCAGCAGCGACGTATCCAGTTGCAATACAGCTAAAATAAAAATAATTCCTCAAAGGTTAGCTGGAAGAGACCTGTCATAGGGATAAGTTTGCATTTGTAGGAACATCAATATCTGTGCACCTCCCCGTAATGCGACGCCCGTACACTCCGTACCCAAACACCCAGAGCGCCTGCCGTATACAAGGTGTAACGAATATGGAACATATATGAACTGCTCAAGGCAATAATCAATATCGAATTGCGATTTCGAATATAATTTATTTTATTAGACAGCATATAAAAAAGTAATATATTTTACAAGAGCAGCTAACCCCTATCATCCTGTATAATGTAGCGCGGCGAGGTGTACAGATATTTTGATAATTTTATATACACAATTCACTGTATAACACGGCGCAACAGTTTTGAAAACAGATTAGAGGGAAAAGTTAGGACGAGAACCAAATTCATGCCCGGTTCCCGGGGTCATTCATAAACTGAAATCGCAGGAGTACCTAAATAGGTATACCTAAATAAAATTATTTGAGCCAATTCCCATGATTGCCTCTTTGTCATGTAAACAATAATATATAAACCCAATCGAGGGCTCGAGGGCCAAGAACGCTACGTGTGCTACGCTGTAGCAGCATTTTTCTCCCTCATAGCGGAAATCGCATGTAGAGGCATGACGCAGATGCGGCGTCGTGGGCATTAGTTTCTAAAAGAGCGCTGATGCGAATCACACGAGGATTTAATAGTAGTAATAAAAATGCGCTCTTACTAGCTAACAATAAAAGGAGTACCTAATGCACTTTACCTTGAGATTTTCGTTTGTATGGAAGCACTCTCATTTGTTTTATTGCAGCGATGCACGCCACTATAGTCAATGTATAAAGGATCAACTCGCAAATATTCACTTGAAATATGGCATCCTAAAAAATAACAAAATAAATGCAGGTAGCAATCAGTACAGTACCTGGAAATTATGTGAGCTGAATATTTCTGTTCGAAGGATAATCCCCGAAGCAAATGCATTATATAATACTCAAATGAAAATAGGGGCCACAAGCATTTTGATCGTTATGTACTATAGATTATATTAAACAGTAACATATTTAAATTTTTCGAGCTATTAGACTTAAACACCAGCATAAAAGAGGTTGGATACTGAAACACATCATTAAAGCCACTTATCAATTAGTTAATGTCCAATGATTAACAATAAAACAGGAATATGTAAGTGGCCCTTATATTGTTTTGAATAGTATATATATATATACATATACATATATATAATGTGTATTGCATATAACCTGCCTAATAATACTACATGTATCATACGCTTAGCTAATGCCAAAAAGTGATCCGACCTTAGATTATATATAAAAGATACAATGGCGTTAGGTTTTAGAAATTAGTTTTTGAATCCAAATGTTCAGCATAAAAATATCATGGTTTTGATACTAGGCAGCAGGAAGCGATACATCATTAGGGTGCAAATCCACCGCATCTGCGGAGTGTTATTCTATATCGGACTCCTTGCAAGCAAGTCAAAAATATCTATGCTGTCATACAATTTGGTAGTGTAAAAATGGATTTCATGTCACACCTGGTCATAAAGTGGCTATTACCGCATGCTACGTGCGTGGAAATTCCCACTTCCTGGCCAAGGGGACTCATAAAATTATGTAATTACCACGGGAGGTAAAAAAGAAAGCCTCAGATAGCATATTTATGCGTCAAATACCCGCGATGAGACATTCTTTGTCTTACCGCCCTAGGTAAGTAATGTACTATTGTACGCTAATTGCACCTATGACAACCATAAGTTACTAAATAAAAATCACTGACGTCACGAAATGAATCACTTCCCGCAAACCACTTTTTTTTATTATAGCTCTTTTTTTTTAAAAGACTATACTAATACAAGGCTTCGCCAAACTGCGAAGCAGTTTGTTGGCGAATAAATTCTGACTTACTTTGGCTGTTCCTAAAATAAAGATGTAAATAGTATAAATAATGTGTGTAGTAATTACGTTGACTGTTGCCGGGTTATTGGTAAGGACGAAGAACATAATGAGGGAGATGATGGTGACCACGATGACCAAAATGCCAGAGAAGAGACCGCGGTGCGCGTGAGAGCAATCCACTGAGAAATGGTGAAGTGCGGCGCGGCTGCCGTACGGGGAACCCACGCCCAACATACCCGCTGAAATACAAGGCAATATTAAAGGTTTGGGAATTCAAATTTGACATGTGTGTTTCAGTACTTCATAATAGGTAACAAACTAATAATAGTTTTGTGAAGGAAATATATCCACTCATAGTTAAATGTAGGATGTAGGTACCTAATTTTGTGATCACTGATAGGCAGTTTTATAGTTACAGACAGACAAATGGACGATGTAAGGCAAAACTCCCAGTGCTCGACACTGACTCAATACATGACTCATTCAATCTTATATCTTATTAATAGAGGTGAAAAATAGGTGTCGACTATCGAGTACCTAAGGTGTCATTCATTGGTATGACATACAACATAGTTGACCTTAATATCATCCCGTGATAGTGATTGACACTGTTCTGGTAAGTAGTGTTAAATAAGATGAAAGTAAAAATGCAAAACTTCTACCAAACTGTTGTAGAATTTTCTCCGGAGTCACAGAATTGTTCCTCGATTTATTTTTCGCAGATATGTGAAATTTCTTCTCAAAATCTTCGGGGGTGCATTTAACCTGAAATTGGGTTTGATTAAGCTGATGTTGGAAAGAAACAACTTAGGAACATTTATAATAATTTTAAGAAGTCTAAAATACCTAGCCAATTGTTAGTTACCTCTTTCCACATTTCGTATAAAATGACTGCCACGATCAGTGAGTATTCGATTGTGCACGGAAAAAGAAACGGCGATGCATTTTGCAGTAATGCCCCCATTATGTTAGCCCTTCGGCAGGGTATCACCCCGGTCTCATTGTGCGAGCTGTTACGATTCGTCACCATTGCGTGCTCCAGGTGGTGTATCTCATGTTTCGTTTCTTCTACTAATACGTACAACCACTCGCATAAATTAGTAGCTATCATGTGCATAAATCCAAAGCGCTGTATCATCTTGTAAGTGCCAGATTCGATTTCTTTACTTGTGAGGAAAATGAACTGCATTTGTAGAAGGGTAAGTGTCATGCGGAGAGCTGGTGTGAGGACGGAGAGTACGGTTCGGCAATCGTCTGTCATCTCAAAGTACTCTCCAAATTCTAGACCACTATACACCATAGATCCAATGCCGAATGCTGTAGAACATCATTATGTTTAATGGGACATAGATTAAAATAAGCGGTAATAATAGTTAAATATCAATACTTAGATAATATTAAAACAAACTTAAATCTAAAACAGGCACTTGGGGATTGTACCGAGGATGCTGGCGGCATTTCCGCGCTGTATCGTAATGCTAATACGTTGTGCGAGGAAGTCACCAGCTCTTCGGTCACCATTTACGTCAACCAAACGCTTCGCGATTTCAGTAATTAACTTGGGCGCGCTGGGACCCCATGAATCAAGAGTTTCGACCCCAAAAGGTACAATTAATTAATTAATAAAGGTACAATTCTTAATTACCTATGACACCAAGTCTCAAGTAAAAACTGCCATAGCGCGATATGGTTTCCTTATGCTTCGGCTTTTCACTGGCCCCAGGTTTCACGTTTTTGTCTTTATCCTCAGTTTCCTCTGTAACATGTTGAGGTTAATTAGATACATAGCCATTAAAGAACATGTGTAGAGGTTTTTTGTAAAACTTTTATGCGAATAGAAACGTCTAGAACGCTTGTAGAATGCAAACTAAAGTAGGTAATATTCATTGCGGCCGCAATTATGCAAACAAGATGTGATTTTAATGTCGCATTTTGTTTAACTAATGCGGATAATTACTTAAGCGTTTTTTTTTTTTTTTCCTAAATAATAGCAAAGCTCCTGAGAAACATATTCAGAACTCTAAATACACTTACCATATTCATGAATAATTATATTAACTGCTTTCTGACGTATTAGGTTCGCGTATTGGAATATGATGAAAATAACTGACACTAAATAAAGATATAAATAGAAACCCTGGAAAAAGATAAGAGATATAAATATAGTATGACATATTATGTATAAAATTTTTGACAATAAATGATATCTTATCTTATCTTATTAGATAAAATTATACGAAAGTGCTACCAAGATTATGAGTGAAGTAGATGGCAAGGGTAACCTGATAGTATGCGACAGGGACGCCATTGGCTATGACTTCAGTGACCGGGAAGGCGAGACCCAGTACTACGAGCAGTTTCGCGTACAGTGCCGACAGGGCTTTACTCATGGCCTCGCTGCAAAACGGAAAAATGCATTAATTTCCCAGAAACATTAACCCACATTGCTTCAGTACTCACTTAATTGGTCTCAGTTTCTCGTTAACTCATTTTCTGATTTATCTTAGTTTTTGTAACATCATTATCATATGATGCTCAGTTTTGTTTCATGTTAAATTAAGCGTGTAATGTTTGTAACGCTCTGTCGCACGTGTTTTATAGGCCACTGCGCTTAGGGGTGAAACAAAATTGTAATATGTACTGGAATAATTGTATTACTGTGACGTCAATTTTCATTAAGATAATAATGTCTCATTTCCATATTCAACAACCATCACTAGTTGAAAAGTTTACAGGGCTTTGTGGAGCTGTCTATTAATACATAAAAGCTGTGCCTTGAATGGTGTTGACGCTTCGCAGACGTCGGGATTGTGGATGTGGGTGATATAGGAAGAACGTGGTACGTGATGTTATCCAGGCGCTGCTTGTTTTTAGCATTATATTGAGAGTTTTACAGAAGCTTACGAGTAGGTTTATCGGTTGTAGAGTAGGTTTTAAACATTGTCGATTGTTTAAAATATTTGGTGGGAATCAAATACATTCTTGGTATTAGATCACATACATATAAATTCACGCCTGTATTCCAAAAATAGGCAGAGCACATGGAATTTACATTCAGTGCCACTTCGTTAGGTCTCATTATATATTGTTAAAAGAGATGATAACCAGAGTTAACTCTTGTTAAAACGTATACCAAATCCGATTCTGAGAAGTTTTTGCTGAAAGTTCTCGCGTTATACCCTACCTTTGTGTAATCATGAGAAGACAATTACTTTTAAACCGGGACCGGGTGTCCAAAATTTCGATGCCCTATGAAAATATTTCGTTCCATGGCCCCGAGTTGCGGTTGCCGAGCATCAACGGACGGAACAGTGACGGGGGACGTGTGCCACGGGCACGT
The DNA here is from genome assembly GCA_963556455.1 of Epiblema foenella. Classification (NCBI taxonomy): domain Eukaryota; kingdom Metazoa; phylum Arthropoda; class Insecta; order Lepidoptera; family Tortricidae; genus Epiblema; species Epiblema foenella. The sequence goes on along the minus strand of OY747099.1, from coordinate 19,169,453 downwards.
GACACCAGACATTCACGCACGCCTTGATTTATGTTCGTACTTTAATTAGCGTTTGCCCGACTTCTTTGTGACAATTTACATAGGGATTTAAAGAGAATAAGACATTTGCCTTAGTTCTAGTTTTACGTATCGTTATGATACCAGCAACTGAATGTGATTACCATAATTATTTATAGCCATTGGGTAGATAAAAGGCGCGTCAGCACTCAGCAGCAATAGTAGTACAGCACAGAATTTAAGGACCGTTTACGCGGCAATACATATAAAGTATAAAAATCGAAGCGCATTCGACGCGTCTCCACGTGATGCGGCGTCAAGACCCGGTGTGTTCGGTCTTTTATGATTAACGAATAGGTAGGTAGGTACATCAATTACTTAATTATGATGCTCACTGTTCCATGATCTCCACTGCCGATGGCGGCGACTCGTGTATTGTGGAAGCCATGGAAGCTCTTGAATGAGGTGACAGCTCTGAGAGGAAGCGCCGCTGCGTCGCAGCGCACAGTGCTAGCGCTTGCGACGGTCGCCGGAAGGCCGCGATGATGGCTGAGGGACGCCTAAAGATAAAGTAACATTTGTAAGTATTTCAGGTAAGTAATGTTGAACACGATGTCGAATCGCATATATTATAGTTGTGAAAGTATTGGTGCTGAAATCCCCAGAATTTCGGGACAGTACGTACTAGCTGCTAGTTACCAGATCTGCAAGCCCTGGGTTAGCTGCCAGCTTGACGGCCATAGAGTAAATTACTTATATACCTACTGTTGGTGGCCAGCCGTCACTGAATTGACTTTAGATACCTGGTGTTGAGGTTAGCTGCCAGTTTTGCGTCGATGTCGCTGGACATCCTGCGGCTGTTGGGCTGCGAGTGCGCGGCCTGCACGAGCGGCTCCGACGCTGGGTTGAGCATGGCATGCGTGCGGTCGCGCAGCCGCTGGATGTCCGAATACGATGACTCGTCGCTGCTCAATAAAAAAATCATTAGGCGTTCCCTTTAACGTCTATATTTTTCAGAGTGTAATCTCGTACTTATAGTTTTTTATATACAATGACGGTGGCAAACAAGCGTCCGGTCCACCTGATAGTAAGCGGACACCGCAGCCTGTAGACGCTCGCAACTCCAAAGCATTCTCGTGAGCTTTGCCGACCCATTATAAAGTTTCAGAATTCACTGTATTGACAGCAGAAGGGACAAATTTAGGTCTCTCAACACAGTGCATCCTCAGGAGCTTTGATAACCTTGCTCACCTCCAGGAACACAACACTACGTACCTGTAAAGTATATAAATTACTACATTGTTCATTGTTTTATTTGAATTCAAAATTTCTAAAATAAATGGCGCCTTGTTCTTGCTTGTCCTAATTTATACGACATCTTAACGCTATTAGACTCGTTTACTAAAAACTTTTCACGAACATAAATAGTTTTTCAACTATCATATGCGCGTGTTTTAAAAATTCTGTGTTCACGAAATTTGCATATAAATATTTTCAAGGCAACATTTTACTTAATAATCTAAGGTAATTTAATCTACCTCTTACTGCAATTTTTATTGCCATTACTATTTTAGTGACGATATCTGAAAAAATAAAACAAAATAATTCACTTGTCTTCGTTTTCATGGCGTACAGTCAGCCTAGAAGTTGGTCTACCACTGGTCCCTATTATTTGTATGTTAAGGAAGAAAAGTGGAAGAACCACTCTCTTGCCTTGCTGTACCTATTTAATAATGAAAGATTTGGGATGAAATCGATTGTGGAATAGAGTCGGAGCATAGCAGACAGCGCGACGGGGCCCACAAAGCGGGCTATCAAACATCATAAATATTTTCGAAGCTTTGCCACGATACTAGGTGAAATGCAAAATACCTATCTACACAAAAAAATTTGTAAGATTTATATAAAAGTTTTTCAAATGTAGAAAAAAATCACAGATTATTTGGGTTATAGGCTTGTATTTGTTTGGTCAGAGGGAAAAGAGAAACCCTTTTAGGATCACCGTGTTGTCTGTTTATGGCCTGACCTTTTTTACGGGAATGCTAACGGGAACAAGTGAAGGAATAATTCCGAAACTGTCAATTTGTAAGTATATCGCCTAAAATAAGCGCACGGAATCCTCGTGAGGGACTCCGACTCGCACTTGGTCGTTAAGGTAAATGTTCCAATGTGGGACATCTAAGTTCTAATAATTGAAAGAAAGAAAAACGGCCTTTCTCATCTTTTTTCAGGATTGGCATTCTTAGCCTAATTGCCACGACTGTTTTTATCCCCTGATTACTTTTGTATAATATGCTCGAAAAGAGAATCAATGCTGATCAATGATCAATTTAATCACTGGCAATATAAAAGCAGAAGCGGTCTTCGAGTTATTAAGATCTAAAATATTCAACACGATGGCAATTAGAAAAGTCTTGGCAATTAGCGTAGTGGCACTTAGAAAAGTCCTGGCAATTAGCATTGTGGCACTTAGAAAAGTTCTGGCAATTAGAGTTGTGGCACTTAGAAAAGTCCTTTTTTATTTTCATATATAAGCACAGGGTATGAAAATCTATGGGGTATAAAATCAAACGTAATCTGCTGTGCTAATTTAAAAAGTCGTATCTCAGTATACGATCAGGGTAAAGATACGACTTTTTATAATGTAGCACGTTATGCGTTATGTTTGTGCGCAACTTAATCTTGTGCAGCTCTCAGTTGTTGAATTGTCAAGTGTGTCTGTCAAGATTGAAAATAATAAAACAACGTGTAAATATTTTATATCGTGCTGTTTAATTGGTATAAAGTTAGTGAAATATTCACTCAGAGTCCAAAAGGGTGCAAACCTTGGATACATTGGTTAGGTATCGAGAATTTGACAAAACTGCGGATTGCGGATTGGTTGCGGTGCGGTTGGTTGTGTTGGTACTCTAGTAAGAGTGAAAATCTAATTGGGATACATGGAAATACTAAGCCGTAAGTCTGCTACGAATACTAAAGGCCCGGCACGCGCTAGAAATAGTGGAAAGCTCGTCCCTGAAATTCCTCCTCATTGAGGTCAATATAGGAAACATCAGCATAATCCAAGATGGGGAAGAGTAGTGTTTGAGTAAGCGCAATTTTAGTAACAATGGGCAGGAAATTACGTAGTCTTCTCAGATAAGCTACTGCCGAAAACATCTTCCTGCTGACCTCGTTCACTTGAGGTACCCAAGATAAAGTCCTATCCATAACAATGCCTAAATTTTTACTTGTGATGAAAAAGGGATTAAGACGTTATCGAAGTAAATCGGTGAAACACTATTAAAATCGATTCTTGGGACAAATTTTAAGCTCCCAATTATGATAGCCTGGGTTTTAGAGGGGTTAACCGTAAGACCAAAACTATGACTCCAATTTAGGATACGCACCAGGTCATTATTTACAGTGCTGATAACAGATGGCAGATCATTAAGTACACCCTGCGAATAAATCTGAAGATCATTGGCCTAGAGGTGATAGCGAGAAGAGAGATTATTCGTGATTGAATTTATAAAAATAGAAAATAACAAGGGAGACAGCACGCCGCCTATTACGTTATTTTTTTATATTTTTTCTTTCTCCGTGAAGATGCACGATAACACTGGTCAGTTTTTGTTTTTCTGAACCTGTCTGTGGCTTTATAGACCGGGCACAATAAAGCAATAAGAGTGCGCGGTTGGAGATTGGGCTGAGGAAAATTCAGGGGAAACCTCGACACGACCACGAGAGCGGTTTAAAAACTGGAATACTCTAAGAGTTTGCGCTCCAGCCAGTTTGGTTCAGCGGCTTCAACCAAATTTGAGGGGCTACTCCGAAATTCGAAATCCGAACTTCGTATCGTGCCGTCCCTTTCACTCATATAGTGTATAAAACGAGAATGAAAGGGTCGGTACGATACGAAGTCGGATTTCGAACTTCGGAGTACGGGCTCTGAGGTGTGAGGGGAATCGAGCTACTGGGAGTTTTGTCGCTGGTTCACTAAACCTAGCTTAGCTGATAAGAGTCCAGCAAGAAACTCGGCTAGGCCCGACCTGGGTCGGACTGACTCTACCCGATATGCGGCGGTACCGAGACGACTAGAGGCTACAAGTGTCTGTGTTGTCGCGATCTCGCGGCGGACGTCCCGGTGCCTTTACCATGTGTTTACATGACTGTACAGGCATTGATCAACATTTATCGATATCGATCGCTAAGTCTTTATTCATATAAATAGTACTTGGGTCCCCTTGGGTCTCCAAAAGCCCCACTTTGCGGTAATATAAAAAACGAGTTCATTTATCCTCATTCACTAATCTATATAATTGTTTACTAATCTTTACTAATATATTTTAAAATCGTTCGTAAAGAGTAATAAACTCCAGTCGTGCGTCGGAGCTGATACACACTTTTTTTATTATTTCATTTACGTTCGAATTACGGCCCGGGCACGCAAAATTTAGGTCTCTGAGAATAATGGCCGAAAAATATTTTGTACTCGTAACAAATGATAATAGACGCAAAACAACTTTTACATCTTAAGTGCTAAATAAGGCACCCACTCAGCAAGTTGTCATGGGAGCCGTGACGCTGAATTGACGCTCCATTGTTTAAATTTCATTGCTACTATTTAAGATAAATTGTGCACAGTATTGAGTCGGTTTCAAACACGATATTCACCTTCTATGTTTTTCATGGATGACGAATACGGTCTCTGCTACGTTGCTTTATTTTATTTATGTTTAAGGTACAGTCCACACGGCATTCGACTTTTCCTCACCGTGTATATCTATGTAAATGCACATGAAATATTACAGCAATAGCCTGTAAATTGAATATTTAAACGTTCGCATGCTTCAGCATCGAACTACGAACTACTTCAGCGGAATAGCTTTGAGCACAAAATCTTCAAAATATGCATCTGTCCGCCGGAAATGTCTTTCTGAGCTTTATATCCTTTCTCGCCACACTCTACTTTGAATATCAAAACATAATATAAGTATTTGAACCTGTTTTATTCTTTCCCTTGTCAAATCCACGATAGGTATGTTTGCGTAACTTAGAGGCGATATCTCGCGTAAGTTAAGAGGTACACTTTTGCAGCTTAAGAGATAAAAGTGCACGATTAATACAAAGAGGTGCAATTTAAAAAGAAACTTTAATTAAATGGTTTGATATCTCGGGCGTATTTATGAAGACCAGCGGCGCTACGGCCGCGCTGTCTGCCACCTCGACATTTCATTTCCACGTTTTGAAATAAAAAGAATGGCGCTATCCGGAATCTAACAATGAACTGTCTTTACCCGCAACCGCGTATGAATGGGCTTTAGGTTTTATGCATTTCTATTAATTAATCAGAAAGCAGGCGTTATCTAGGAGATGTTTAATGTTTTACATGTTGTCTTTTAGCTGTAAACTGTATTTGTAATATATTTTACACGGGTTTAATTCAAGTATGTTCTGTCCTTAGGATACAACCGGAAAAAAAGATAGGAGGATGATTAGACGATGTGACGTGATTACGTGATTAGTTCGGCACGCGCTTATGACATTGTAGTTGACGATTAAAATATTAAAAACTGGCCAAGTGCGTGTCGGGCCACGCACAGTGTAGGGTTCCGTAGTTGCCCGTCCATTACGTCACCGGTCATATGCGGAATTACGGACCCGTAGAAGGGTTTTTACTGATCTTAGTACTGATGATGTACTTTTTTGAGATGTTGTGTTGTATACATATTTTAGCCCTTTACGGTAATGTCTACTTAGCTGTGATAGTTTTCCTTTTAAATTCATACCATGATTTTTTTCACATGCTTAGTAGCCACCGTTTAGCTGGCAGGGGGGGGGGGGGACACTTGTCCATAGCAAAAATTATCACTTCAAAGCTTAGTACCACTGTGGAATACGGCGGAGCGGACTCGCCCAGTGTCCCCACTAATTCAGCGTTTATATCTTTAGTACACATTTTTTTCAAACAGAATTATTTAATAACCGCTCTCACCTCAGTTTTTTCCATTTTTGCGTTATTGTTCCGACTGCTCGAGAAAAAACAGCTGCAACTCTCTGACAGATACATATTTTTTAATTTTTCATTTTTTAATTTACTAAGGAGTCTTTATGGCCAGTAACGGCATACATGTTTATTTTCATCCGATTCAATAAGTATTCAGTTATCATTACTTTTGGATCACCCCTTGTAGATTCGAATGGGTGAGGTTTCGAGCAATTATATTACTGCTTAGTTAATAAAAAATAAATAAATAAATAAATATTAGAGGACAATCTTACACAAATCGAACTAGCCCCACAGTAAGCTCAAGAAGGCTTGTATTATGGGTACTAGACGACGATATATTTAATAGATATAAATACTTAAATACATAGAAAACATCCAAGACTCAGAAACAAATATTCATGCTCATCATAAACCGGTCGTCAAGAGACGACGTCGGTCGTAATAAGTTTTTATGATACTGTAAATACTAATCTCCACTAAATATGTATATGGTCATCTTACATTTCTTCAAGTGTGTGCGTGCACATGTCAATTTCCTGTGCCGTGGCGGGAAATTTGATAGGCTGTACGTCAAAGAAACATGTGACAAATAGATGATGACTATTGATAATTTATTACTCATAATTTAATTATTGACCGAGTGAAACGAAGGTCTCTGCTTCAGCTTCGACAAAAATGCTTTCGTTGTCTGGATTTCCGGATTTCCGTTTGTTGTCGTCTACAGGTCACAATTTTTAACCGATTCTCGTGAAATTTCGTGAGCAGGATCGATAGTTATATAGATTTTTTTTGTCAATACGGTTTTTGGAAATTTCCAAAATCAATTTTTTTATCAATGATTTTGTAAGTTTCTGCGGGTGAATTTCGGTTTGTTCTCCTCTACAGGTCGCATTCCTCAACCGATTCTCGTGAAATTTTGTGGGCAGGTTGGATGAATATACAGATTTTTTTGTCGTATAAGTTTTTGGAAATCTAAAAAGCAATATTTGTTCAACGGTTTGTTCTCCTCTACAGGTCGCATTTCGCAAACGATTCTCGTGAAATTTTGTGAGTGTGAATAAAAAAACTCACTCACGAGGTCTACAGCTCACAGAGCCACTAGTATAGTTGCTTTTAAAACTCATGCATATTTTATCTGTGCTAAAAATTTGCAAAACGGTAGCCGCCTTTACGAATGTCAAGTGTGATGTCATACGACACTAAAATGCCGGACAACACAATGGGCGATGAGGGCACAACGTACATGAAAATATGTCTTTCTCCATTTAACGCGTAACTCCGTCCTGTACGTTGGGTAATTCTCTTTCTACGTAGCTTATTGTGTACATCCGACTTAACAGCTCTGTGTTTGACACTTGTGACAGACACCATTAGTGATGCGGCCAATCAAAATCGCATACAGTTTTTTTTCGATAATCGATATGGTTAGCGAAATATATCAATTAGAATCGATCGACATAAGAAAAAATAATAAAAACGTAGCTACAATCTAACATAAAATAATTGTAAAAATGTTGATATAACAAAAATACAACTACTCACATAGGCAGGTGCAATATTACGCGATAACCGACAGGAGTGACGGATATAACAACGAATCGGTTGTGCCGTATGACGTCACAGAAATGGCGGTTCGCGTTTTCGATCGGATATTGAAGCTGCAAATTTCAACCTTATTGTTTTAGTAGGCATCGATCCATAAAATAGAAATAAAAATTCCACGTGGTAATTGAAACATACGGATTAATTTAGGCTACTTTAAAAAAATACGTGTAAGACCCTATTGAATGCTAACACGCGTTGAAATTTTGTTTTTGGTAACTACTAGCTAAACGTGAATTTATATTGGTTCCTGATCACTGATTTACCTTTTCGCCGCCATTGACTTGATATGAAGTCAGTACATTTAGTGCCCCACACGCCATGAGTTCATATCAAGTCGATGTAAAGCAACCTAGGAGCTGTCAAGTAAGGTTCATTTTTCAAAGGTCGTTTGCTCTGTGACTTTGGCGTTTGAGACAGGCAACTTACGAAATTTACTGTGGTGGTGAAGAGGTTAAAAATCATCATGTATAGGTACCAATTTCTTGTCACTGTAAGGTTGCACCTGCAACAAAAACACGACAAAAAATTGACTCGTGGATTAGAAGGTTTAAAGTTAGTGACGTCACCTGTCATTGTCGTTTTCCTCGTGCACAGTGTCCATGTCAGTGACGGTGACGGTGGGGCGTTCTCCGAGTTCGGTCAGGGGACCGCGTCTGCCTGGATTCATCTAAACAACACAGAGTATAAAGCTGGATTCATGTCTGACGTGACGTTGACGTATCGTGACGCAACAGAACGAACGATATGAAACCGATCATAAATTTAATACGGTTAGATTCAAATACATACTGCGTTAAGCGTCAGAGAGCATCAGGGAGCGTCACGTCAGATAGTTATGTATCCAGCTTAAATATATTTATGAAATGAAAATATTGATGTATTACTATAATTATTTAAATTTATTTTAACACTATTTCGTCACTATTTCGTCTAAAAAACGGTAAATCGGTATTCACTATTTCGTTCAAATACAAATAATCAAAATAAATATCATAATTCATCGACTAAGTAACGATTTGAATAGGTATTTATTTCACAAGACGATTACACAAAGAAAACTAAAACATAATAGGAACTCGTCTAACTAACCAAATGTAACTGAAGTACAACTATGCGATTAACTAAGCTCCGTTCTCACCAGTCGCCTTTTACAGCTCAGCTGTTTTTATATGGAAACTGTCAAATATCATTTGTCAGTTTTTGATAGTTTCCATATAAAAATGGGTGAGCTGTGAGGTGATAGGTGAGGACGAATCGGTTTGTGAATAACAGCCCAAGCCTAAACTGTAAATGCAAGGTTCGCCCAAATCACTGTCAATGGGCAGGGTTCCCATAAGGCTGGCCCCGTTTTCTCATTGAATGGCAACGCCGATTCGCTAAACGAGGAACGGACCAGCCCTACGGTAAGCTGAGGACTGTACAAGCCAATAGCTACATCTTATAAAATAGTAGATTGTGTCTCAAGGGAGCAAAATGATATATTTATGGCGAGGGCGGTATATTGAATTCTGAGTGAAGCGAAAGATTCTACAATAGAATCCTGAGCGTAGCGAGGGATTCTAAAGTAGAATCTTGAGCGTAGCGAGGGATTCAAGTATTTACGCCCAAGACGGAAATAATTTTGCTACCGTGTGACACATACTGCTTTTCACACCGTCTATGAGGCCCGCTGCTAAAAACATGAAATTTCTTACAAATGATTTTACTACAGAGTGTCACATCACATACTGCTTTTCACACCTTCTATGAGGAAAAGACTTATTGTTGCCCTCGAATGAGGGAAGAAAAGTACAACTTTGATCCCTCATTCGAAGGCAACAATAACTCTTTTCTGAATAGCAGGTGTGAAAAGTATATTTGGAACTAGTTCCACGGATCCATAAGGTTAACCTATTGCGATTTATTTTAATGTTTTTCTATTTGGAGCCGTGTTTGCCATGTATATGACGCCAGGGATTAACTTGATGAAAGGTCTCCAGTTGTTGCGTTGGTGAGAAAGAATTCGTCTCTAGCTATTATTTACGATTATTTAGCCGGAAGTAAACAGCTCTGCAACGACTTCTCATTTGTTTCATTCCGACCTATGGCTAACGCTCTAGCTAGAGTTTAGTATAGTATTAGCGGTGTAGACGTATCAGCCAAGATGTGTAATTTGTAGAACGGGGCTAATAGAGTAGGCCGTGTGCCTGCTAACGATCTGATAACTTTTTATAACTGACAGTATTATAAGCTAGGGAGTCTTGGCAATTTTACACGAAATGGGTTTATCTATACTATTATTCATCCCGTATACGCCCACTTCTTCTTCACTACACCACATTCCTTCGTTATCAAAATGTGTTTAGTGGGATTTAAATTGTTTGGCCGCCGCTCTTCTCGTGGGCGTGGACGAGCGTTTGTTGCTACTGAGACACAAACTTTACTAGAAACAGTAGAAACCATCAAAAACATTACATTCAAACTTTCTAAAAGCCCGTTATCTACTACATCCTATATACGTAAATTGATGCCGCCGTGGATTCCATGAATGATATTTTATTTTTTAATATCTAAAGAGTGACTCACAGATCTCTGTATAAATTACACACGCTTAGACGAGACGTTTGGTACTCTTTGTTCAAAAATATACCAGTTTATAAATATGTTTTAATAAGCTCAATTTAAAGTAAATGTAATTACAATTAAAGCATATATGTTAATTTTTTAAATTCAATTTAAGCCACGTGATAGATTTAATTCAGTAATAAATGTGACGCATAAAACTTAACAAAATAAATTTGTAGAATTACTGACCTTTCTATTAAAAACCGTAACCGGGTATTTTTTTTCCTGGAATATTTTCTCATTGCCCAGATTGCTCTAATCTTCAGCACGATACTGTAGCGCTCAACGTAATTGAATTGACACGGCACATCCAAATTGCTTCCAGCTAAGGTTTTTTATTTTATTTTCCTATTATGTTTGCCTTTTGACTTTAACGTATACGCGGGAAAACGTTTTTATTGGCTACTGGATTATAACGAGAAAGAATCTTTTTGATAAGCGCCTGCAGCGGCGAGCTCCACTTAAAGAGTGACACCGTTAAGTAATTTTGTTTACAGAGATACACGTTTCAAACACGTTAACGTAAGTCCTTAATCCTCTAATGGTCCTGACGTGGCCACTTTACGAACTTCAAAATATCTGTAAGGTGATAATACATCACGGAGACGATAGTGGCGGTATGATAAGTAAACGAATGTCGCTAAATTATAATTTAATAAATAGAAACAAAAGCATCGAAAATTCACCGTTACGTTTATAAGTTATCTAAAGTACATAAACTTTAGAACAGACTCACAGACTCATGATCACGGTTGAGAGTAGGGCGCGGTTGGACTAGATATGAGACGTGACGCGGAATGCTCATGCCGATTCGTCACGAGTCTATATGTTTCAGTATGTTACTTTTATAGTTATGGTGCAAAAGTCCGAGACACAATCTCACCAGTACCTCTGTTCCACTGGGCATGTGGAACATAACTGGTTGTCTTTGAGTTTACTGCAACGAATATTTGCCTACGGCTTGGCTAATGTTACGAAATATCGAAAAATTATGGTAATTATTATTTGTCCTCTGAAACAACGTGTGACTGAATACAAATGTAAGTAGACAAAAGTCCTTGTGGACATGCACGTTTTCAAAATATAATATGTGGACTACCAAAATAATTATTTTATGTTGTTTTAGTTCGTAGTAATTATTGGCCTGTCAATGGACGTCATGTTTTTAGAGCTTCGTAATAAAAAATGAACGCTATTATATTTGCCTGATATCTCTAGCTATTTTTCATACACGTATCAAACATAATTTATAATTAATACTGTAGCAATTACAAAAATAAATCTAAACGCTATCGATTCATAGATTTTTGACGAGTTTTGAGTCGATATTTCTCCATTAAAACTATAGATATGTTTATGGCACACACGGTTACCGGTTCTTCAATCCATTATTTATATTTACGAGTACACACAGAATTTATAAAAAAAACTTGTTTTTTTATGGTTCGTTCAAATATGGTCCAAAACAGCTCTATTTTCGATATTAATATGTTGTTTATGCACTGAAATATATGAAAACTACAACTAATTGTTCCTCATTGACGTCTAAGCGAGATTTTATATTTTCAACTCATTTTTACAAAAGTTACATCCAAAAGCTGTTTCTTTTGCCTATAATTGCCAATATTTGTTGCTATATATCTCGAAGTATGTAAGTAGTAAGTTTTGAAGTAAATATAGGATACTATTTCGGTAAACCTCGTTATTATACTTACGGTAAGCCATAAAAAAACATGAGAAAAAAGGAGAGTTACGAAGGTCATTGGGAGCTAGGAACCCCTTAAGTAACGTAAATTACTCGTAGAGAAATGACGCATATACACGTCGTGGTCTTAGTATCGAATGTGTTTATAATTAAGTATATCAAATAGACCTGAAAATAGTTCGTGCTGTATAGACAATACCTAAGACTCATATGGACTGAATCTAATGTAACAAAGACTTCTTTATTTTATTGTAAGTTGACTAAGCAAAACTGCCTGCGCATTTAATCACAATTAAATCATAATATTGGATTAAAATAACGAAGTCTATGTGTGGTTAAATTAAATGTTAATACTGTCTGGAATAAAGAGTAAGATCGTCGTTTGTTTGTCTTGAGTCCGCCGCCGGGCGGTCCGCTCTAAGGTTGTTAGGTTGTTGAATAAGTTTCTGAATTAAGAGTACTGAAAGTTTTCTCATCTCGAGATTACAGCAAAGTGTTTACCGTTTGGTAGGATGCGGCCCGCGCGGCCGCGCCGCCGACACTAAACAGTAAGGCGCTCTTTATCGCACTCTCTTTACTTCGATACCTTTATGTTTGACTATTCACACTTTAGTTTTATTACTATGCATTTTATATTTATATCCATGGCGAAGTATAGTGCATCTATACTTAAAATAAGCATTTAAGATTAGCTGAGCCATTTCACGAGCAATTTTGATTCAGAGGGCTCTTTTAGATGAAAGAAACACAAGACTTACCTAAGATATTATTATTGACTACATTTCAGTTCTTCTTCTTTCGTGTCGAGGTTCCTCAAGTAAAATATGCCCAATGAGTAGCGATGGAGACAGCCTTGACCGTCGCGTCTCTCAGGTCGTGTTCCGAGCAGGAGGACTGTGGGCATGCGGAGCACGCCAGCAGGTGCGCCACAGATACTGTACTGCAGATACATTGGGTAGAGTGGCCCTGGTGCAGTCTCCATTTGGCCATATTCTCCTTGCAGCGACCAACTTGCGATCTAAGCCTATTAAGCGCCCTCCAAGTGAGCCATGGTTGTTTGTGACCCTGTAGTAGTTGCTCCGAGACTGGCACATATAGACGTTAGGCGGAGGGCGTTGAGTCTGCCACAACCAGCAACGAGCATTGGAAGATCGTCCATCAAGGGACTATTTCAATGCATGGTTCGTATATAAACTAACAAACCAACGACCATTGCCTACATTTCACACCGAACAAGCAACATTGGGTATGTAAACTGTCACTTACCGCCGCCGACTGACATTACGTTAATATCACGCTTGTGGTCATGTTTTTGATAAATAAGTCAATGCTTTATACGGATTACCTACAGCAAGATGTCATGATATATCTTGAGTATCGAATGTTGCTTTATGTTTGTTCTACAGCTCACATCGACACGCCGCGGCACATCCCCACAGTGTGCGAGATTCCCGGTATTTTCATAAAATATTTGCGGGAGTGTATCGCACCTGATACCCTGTAGTGCCGTTGTACTCTAAACTCTCTGATTTACGGAAACACTTTCACCAAAATTTAAATAGCAATATATTTAGAATGGTAATTTAAGGCAATCATCATCATCTTTTTCATTCGTGCCGGCCTGTGCTAGTGGAGAATCTTCTAGATCTGAGGTAGGTAATGGGAAACTAGTTATCTTTAAATTAATTTCCATTATGTGGGCTTCACTTGCCGTGTCATAGTTGAAAAAGAGTTCAAGAAAAACATTAACCCTATCTGTTTAGTGGTGTAACGTCCCCCCTCTACTTAATAAATAAATATATATAACTTAAAAAAATGTTATTTATTAACTAAAACTACAGAATGGCCAAAGTGAATCATCTAGGGTAGAACCCATGAAAAGTTGTGAACCGCAAAACCCATTATCTTTTATGTGAATTCATGTCAAGATTTGGATTCCTCATTCTAATTACTGTAACTTAATTTGAACTAACTAATCGACTTGATATCAAAAATCTAGAACTTAAACTCTCATGTTTATTCTCGTAAATATTCTCATAAATAAGAATGTTTTTGTTTTGTGGTAAAACGACCCCTACCAGGATCTACCGTTGATCCGTTCTCGCCACAGCAGTGATCGAAAACCTAACTATGAACAGAATAATATTTCCTACATTAACAATTACTTTATTATATTCACTACTGTTGACGCCTGGATGGGAAAATCAAAATAGCTAAGAAATATCTATTTTATTGTGTTTAGTTTTAATAGATATTATTTTATAAAATCTACCAGTGTTTCGGAACCTAGTTTTCTGAAGAGAAGAAACACCAAGAAACTCTCCAGTCTGTGTTATACATAAAATTTTAGAAAAACTCTATGATCTAATTATATTTCCAGAATTCAATTGTTCTAAGATAAATCTAAGAACTGCTAGATTAAAGAACTGCTCAGCTTGTCATTAAACCTTAGTGAACTGCTCAGCTCGTCACTATGTAATCTATATTTAGTAAACTGCTCAGCTTGTCACTTGGTATAATCATACAAATGAACTGCTCAGCTCTTCATTAATAATAGCTTTAAAGATTTCAACTAATGAATATAAATGCAATAATGTAATATTGAAATATCATAAAATTCCAATTCTATTTAAAATTCCAGTAACCTCATTTTCTAAATCTGAATAGCTTTAAAATCAGTGTATGAAGTTAACCTATCCCAAATAAATCTAAACTGTAGAAACTAAACTCTTATCAGATTTAGTTTCAAAGAATGCGTATTCCCTAACTAAGCTTTGAAAGTTCAGTCGGCTAAACTGAGGATTGCAATTCTAAAGCCTGTGTAAGTTGTCTCTTTATATATAAATATATTTAACAAGACCGCCTTTCAACTACTGCACAATTTCAACGAGCAAGGAATACTCCTCTAAGCTATGGCAGCCTCGTTTACGTTGTCAGTTGGGCATTGAGGAAGCGTAAGGGATTTAATCGTCTCCTATGTTGATAAAGAGGAAGACGCCAGACCACCCTTAGATCTGGTAACTAAAGACTCTGAATCATGCCCATTGACACCGCTAGGCGGGAATGACTCCTCAGGTATACTGAAACCCTGGTCAAAGTTCTGCTTTTAGATTACTGAAAATTACTCAAAAACCCCGAAGTTATTGAATAAAATGTTAAAAAGTGATCCCTCGTGATGAAGAGAGTCTCCTCAAGATGACGAACCACCCTTATGTCAAGAAAATCACCCACCAAGAGTTTTATATTAAATAAGCCAGAGAACTTAACAGTCTGAATGACGAATTCTAAGTGCCTTCGTAGAAATTTCTCTTCCTATTTATACCCAAAAATGCAGGACAAATGCGAGACAAATGCGCGACATATTCGAAACGTATTCTAAACAAATGCAAAACAAATTCTAAAAAAAAATACGCGACAAATGCGCGACATGATTGTGTACCAGGTTAACATAAAAGATAACAGTCTGCATTAAACGCGAGATAAATACGAGATATATTCAAACATATTCTAAACAAATGCAAAAGATAACAGTTTGCATTAAATTTAAAGTTAGAATGTGTCAAAATTGTTGAGGAACTTCTGCGTCTTTTAAAGTATAGTACTAGGATAACATAACAAACTAGTAGTTTATATTAGATTCTTGTTCGATATGACTTTTTCAAAGTTAACATATGTCTATACTACTGATCGCTGTTTCACCTGATTCGTTTTGTAAATTATATTATAGCACCAAGGTAACATGAAATCCAACAGTTGGTTTCAAACATTATTCGATACGACCTTTTTTTACGATATAAATTATTATGATTTGTGAAATAATGTACTAGGATTACATAAGTTAATAGTAGTTTGCGTTAATTATTGTAAGATATGACTATTTCAAAGTTAGAATATGTAGGAACAACTGAACAGCAATTGGAATTGTTACGATTTGTGCCGATAAGTACTAGGAACACATAAATTGGTAATTGTTCATTTTCGTTGCACGTAATTTCAGGCAAATTTTAATATTGATGTAGCAACACTATACTTTTGTAGATTTTGCTACTAATGGTACTGGTCACACTATTCTCCCCACCTCTTACCGGTTAATCGGTCTGTTAGTTTGAAAATCTCGAACTGTTAACAACCTTTTTTTGTCGCTCTCGCATTAGTTAATTTAAGGTCACCACTAGTTTCTTCTACCCATAAAAATAGCTTCAGTTCAGTGGCATAGTGTGTTTCGAGGCTGCCGAGGACATCTGGACGTATATCCGAGGCTAAGTAGCTGACGCTCGAGGTAAGAGTTGCTGGTAAGCTTGGTCAGGTGAGCTGGAGACTCCAACCAAAGGTGTCGTGCTGCCTACGCCGAAGATTCTGTAGGCCACAGCTCCAATAGCCCAGGTTAGACCGACAAACCACTATTCATCTCTTAACTATAAGATTTAGCTTTTCTTTATTACCGCCAATATTCTTGTTTATCTCTCACCCTCACACAATACCCGTTCTCGGCTACAGTCCACTCTCTCGTTATCGATCATTTTTTTGTCCTTCGATCCGAATATTTTGATAAGTGACCTTTGGTTTGTCGTTTAGTCACTTATTGGAAGTTCGTTTCTTTGTTGTCGTTTAAACTTATAAAATAATTGAGGGTAACTCTTGTAAAATTATTGAGGGTAAACAAAAATATTGGCTGCGTCTAGTGGTCGCCTTAAATTATTTCGTTCATTCATTTAACGTTACTGGCAACATTGAAGTTGCGTCAGCTGTCACTTGTTGACGTTAGCTGTCACTTGTTGACACAATAAAAAAATACTAGTGACAGATTATTTGTTGACTACCGGCGTTCTTTAGTTTGTGATTGTGATTTTAGTGTAGAACATTGGTTAGTTTTGTCGTTTATTTATCGAAATTTTATTAAAATGGGCCTAGGTGACGAATCGAATGCACAGTTGGAGTGCGCGGACCCTTTGTTAATCGCACGGGACTACGCGATTATGCGCCTAGAGAATATTTTTATGTTATCGGATAGTGCTTTAGTCTTCGTGGACGATACAGAAATTTCTGCAATTGCACAAAGCTTTCACGAAGCGCAGGTTAAAATTATCGCTAGTGCCCCTCGATCTGACCACAGAGAGATCTTTAGCCACACGTCAATGTTTGACTCGAAGCTGCGTGAAGTGAAATCTCGCATGAATTCTGTTACCAAACCAAAGGTAAGTGCTGTGCAACAATTACAACCGGCGTTACCTAAATTGCCTAAAATTAATATACCTGTATTTGATTCAAAAATTGAAAATTGGATAACCTTTATACAGCTTTTTAATTCATTGGTACATAAGCGTACAGACTTAGCGCCAGTAGAGAAATTGCATTATTTGCTTTCGAGTGTCCAAGGTGAGGCTTATAATGTAATTAAGAACTATCCAGTGACCAATGAAAACTACAAGGTTGCATATGAAGCGCTATACAAGCAGTATAATAAAACAAGACTTATCGCTACCACTTACTATGAGAAACTTGTTTGTTGTGAGTCGGTCAAATCTTCTCAGGCAATTGATCTTGAACGGGTTAATAGAACCTTCAAGGAGAATCTTGCCATATTAAAAAGTTTTAATTTACCTGACAAGAATTTTATGTTATTTCAATTGCTGTGGTCTAAATTAGATAGGAACACTAAGGAGCAGTTTGAACTGGAACATAATTCGGATGATGTTCCAGATTTCAATCAGTTGCAAACTTTTATTGAAAAACGCTATCGGGCCTTAGACGCAGCTGGTTTTAGTGTGTCGAGTGTCGGGACTTCTCAGCCAAGCACTAGTAAGGTTACCAACAAGCCTAAGGCAGCCTTTGTAGTGTCTATCCCACCATGTGTATTATGCAGAGAAGCACATGCTCTTGCGTCTTGTCCGACTTTTCTGAAATTTGACCCGAGCACCCGTTTCAGATGTGTGAAGGAAAATAAGTTGTGCATTTTGTGTCTGTCGGGGTCACATTCAGTGAAGTCTTGCAAGTCTAAGCAGCGGTGTGAGCAGTGCAAGTTTTCACACAATACATTGCTGCATTTTAATAATTTAAATGTTCCTGCAGCTCCAGTAGCAGACAAAGTGAAACTTAAAATTTCGGAAGACATCTCAAGTCCTTCGGCTATGGTAGCAAGTAACATTGTTTCCTCAACATTGTTTTCGACAGCTAGGGTTCTAGTCAGGGATGTCCGGAATAATCTTGTTCCAGTAAGGGTTTTGTTGGACTGTGCGGCTGGGTGCAGCTTTGTGACAGAACGGTGTGCTAAGAAACTTGGTCTTAGCGTCAAGCAGGGGAGGCATGCAGTTAATGGGATAGGCCTGGCAGTCGCTGAACCAGCTGGCACCGTATCATGTGTCGTTTCACCGAGTAGTGGTGAATCGAAGAACACCTTTTCGTTTGAGGCTTACATTCTGCCTACAATATGTTCGGATATGCCAGCCGAACCCATTGATATTTCGTCGTGGCAACATATCAAGGACCTGGATTTAGCTGACCCGTGTCTGCATATTCCAGGACCTGTCGACATGCTTGTGAGTGTCGATGTTTTCGCGTCTTCTTTGCGTCCAGGGTTGATCCATGGTCACCCCGGCCAACCAACTGCCGTCAACACTATTTTCGGTTGGATTCTGATGGGTGGTTGCGCCACGGACACTTGTCGCTCTCGTTTTCGTCGTAACAGCTGCCATGTAGTTGCGAATTCTTTTTCGTTGGATGACTCAATTAAGAGATTCTGGGAACTGGAAAATGTCAGTGCTCCGAATACCGCCATATTGTCGAAGGAGGATCAATTGTGCGAAAAATACTTTGTCGCTAACTTTCGTCGCACAGAGGAAGGTAGATATATCGTGCCTCTACCCTTCGTTGATCCGTCCAATAAACCTACTTTTTCGGGCTCTAGAGCCATCGCTCTTAAGAGGTTTTCCTCCTTAGAGAGAAAATTACAGAGCAATTCTGACTTTTCGAAAAACTACATAGCCTTCATGGAGGACTACGAAAAGTGTCGTCATCTTGAAAGATGTGATCCTCCAAAGGTTGACGTTGGACACTTTTTTTACATCCCCCACCATGGAATCTTGAGGCCGTCGTCAGTTAGCACACCCTTGCGGGTCGTCTTCGATGCTAGTGCCAAAGATGGCCGAGGCACCTCGCTGAACGACACTCTGCTGCCGGGACAGAAGCTACAGAATAGCATTTTCCATCTGCTCATTCGTTTTCGTTGGCACAAGGTCGTTTTTACAGCGGATGTGAAGCAAATGTACCGGCAAATTTTAGTGACTCCTGAAGATGCAGAATATCAGCGTATCCTGTGGCGGCCCTCTGTCAATGAACCTATCAGGGACTACCGGTTGCTTACTGTCACGTATGGTGTGTCCTCAGCTCCCTACCAGGCTCTGCGCACGATTGCCCAGCTGGCAAAGGAATCTGCAGCCGAGCACCCCTCAGGATCAGCCGTTTTGGATCGTGACATTTATGTCGACGATGTCGTATCTGGTGCTTCGTCTGTCGAACAAGCACGTAGTCTCCGCTCGGAGCTCTCAACAATACTATCGTCGGGTGGCTTCCATCTACGGAAGTGGACGTCGAACTGCCAGGATTTTTTCGATGACATCCCGTCCGTAGACCTGTATTCGGAGGATTTTCGAGAGTTCAACTCTATTGGTGATGTCTCTCTAAAGATTCTTGGTCTTTCGTGGTTGCCTCGGACAGACTTCTTTACTTTTAAAGTGGCAGTCGAGGATCGTCGGTGTACTAAGCGAACCATTCTCTCTGAGATTGCTCGAATCTTCGATCCGTTGGGCCTTCTCTCGCCTATCACGTTCTTCGCAAAATACTTGATGCAGCTGCTCTGGGTTTCAGGTGTTGCGTGGGATGACAACGCACCAGAGCATATTGCGGCTGAATGGCAAGCATTCAAGCAGCAATTACCTTCGCTGAGCTCGGTGTTGGTCCCTCGTCGTATGATCCGAGAGTTTACTACGCTCGAGCTGCACGGGTTCTGCGATGCGTCAGAACGTGGGGTGTGTGCTGTGGTATATTGTAGGACCATAGGGAAGGATGGACCTTGGCATGTACAATTGGTGTGTGCTAAGTCAAAGGTGGCACCTCTTCGCAAGCTTTCGATACCGCGCTTAGAATTGTTAGCGGCGGTTTTGCTGGCCGACTTAGTGGCGACAGTCATAGATGCCTTAAGACCTTTCCATTTGATTGACCAAATTTTCGCGTGGTCCGATTCAAGCGTCGCCCTGACGTGGATCAAGTCTTGCCCTTCCAGGTGGAAGACCTTTGTGGCGAACCGCGTGAGCCACATTCAGGATACCATTCCCCCCGACTGCTGGCGACATGTGTGGACTGCCGACAATCCTGCCGACTGCGGGTCTCGAGGTCTCCTGCCAGATGACCTGATCAATCAGATGTGTTGGTGGGAAGGTCCATCTTGGCTTGGTCTAGACAGAGCTAATTGGCCAAGATCAGCGTTGTCAGTCGACGCGGATATCTTGCAGCAGGAGCACAGAGTGACCGTTCTTGCGACGTCAATCCAAGAACCAACGATCGTGAAGTTGCTAGATAAGTTTTCGTCTTTAATGACTCTTCAACGAGTTCTAGCATATTGTTTCCGCTTCATGCACAATGTCAGAAATCGACATACGCCTAGTAGGTTGCGCACCGGTCCCTTGACCCCTCTCGAAATAAAACAAGCGCTCATGTTCCTCGTTCGCTTCGTTCAAGAGCGCCACTTTTCTCAAGAGATTGAGAAAATTAAAAACAGTCTGTCGAACACTATTCCCAAAGCATTGAGAAAATTGGCTCCATTCGTCGATGACGCGGGTCATTTGAGGGTGGGCGGACGCCTATCACGAGCTTCTCTCGAGTTCGATGTGAAGCATCCCCTGCTTTTGCCTCGTGATGATCGTCTCACCTTTCTTCTAATTGAGGAATATCATCGTCGGTTCATGCATCCCGGCGTGCAAACACTGCATAACTTGCTGTCACAACACTTTTGGATATTGTCTCCCAAGCGGGCTATCCATTCAGTTACGTCCAAATGCGTGAAATGTTTTCGTGCTCGGCCACTGGGTGCTCCTGCGCCGCTTATGGGTGATCTGCCATCGTATCGGATAAGCCAATTAAAATCATTTTCGAGTACTGCCGTCGATTTCGGCGGTCCTTTCGACATATCTCTCGGGCGCGGCCGAGGTAACAAAACCTACAAAGGGTATATCTGTGTCTTTGTTTGTACCTCGACCAAAGCCATCCATACCGAGCTTGTGACAGAATTGTCTTCGGAAGCGTTCTTAGCCGCCCTCCGTCGCTTCGTGGCACGTCGTGGTCGCTGTAGCCGCCTAGTCTCGGACCAAGGCAAAAACTTTGTGGGTGCTAGCAACATTTTACAGCGTCTTCTAAAGGACGCTTCTGAACAGCACAATCAAATAAAATTTGAATTTAACCCCCCCGGCAGTCCACATTTCTCCGGTCTGGCTGAGGCTGGGATCAAGGCTGTGAAGACTCATCTATCACGGGTCATTGGATCCCAACGGTTAACATATGAAGAGTTCTCCACAGTCCTGACGCAAGTCGAAGCCCTTCTTAACTCAAGACCACTAACCCCTCTCAGCGCTGATCCTAACGATTTGTCCGTCTTGACTCCCGGTCACTTCCTGACCATGGAGCCTTTGTCGGTTGTGCCAGATGAAAACTTGGCCGACAGTAAGGTCAGTGTGGTCCAGCGTTGGAGACTCCTGCAGAAAATGCATCAGGACTTTTGGACCAAGTGGTCCAAGGAGTACATGCACAACCTCCAGCAGCGCATGAAGTGGCATGACAAGCAACCTAACGTGACGAAAGGTGCGCTCGTGCTTATCCTCAACGAGCAGACAGGTCCCATGAAGTGGCCTCTAGGTCGCATTGTTGACACACACCCTGGGTCTGATGGAGTGTGTCGCGTTGTTACAGTGCGTACCGCCACTGGAGTGTACAAACGGCCTGTGGTCAAGTTATGCCCCCTGCCCGTATAATTGCTCTCCTTTATCGTAATTGTGCCGTCCTTCTTAATGTTTTTTGTTTTTTTATCTTAGGTAAAATACTAGTGTATTTTGGTGGGCGGAATGTTCATTTTCGTTGCACGTAATTTCAGGCAAATTTTAATATTGATGTAGCAACACTATACTTTTGTAGATTTTGCTACTAATGGTACTGGTCACACTATTCTCCCCACCTCTTACCGGTTAATCGGTCTGTTAGTTTGAAAATCTCGAACTGTTAACAACCTTTTTTTGTCGCTCTCGCATTAGTTAATTTAAGGTCACCACTAGTTTCTTCTACCCATAAAAATAGCTTCAGTTCAGTGGCATAGTGTGTTTCGAGGCTGCCGAGGACATCTGGACGTATATCCGAGGCTAAGTAGCTGACGCTCGAGGTAAGAGTTGCTGGTAAGCTTGGTCAGGTGAGCTGGAGACTCCAACCAAAGGTGTCGTGCTGCCTACGCCGAAGATTCTGTAGGCCACAGCTCCAATAGCCCAGGTTAGACCGACAAACCACTATTCATCTCTTAACTATAAGATTTAGCTTTTCTTTATTACCGCCAATATTCTTGTTTATCTCTCACCCTCACACAATACCCGTTCTCGGCTACAGTCCACTCTCTCGTTATCGATCAGTAATAGTTTGCGTTAATTAATGTTTGATGTGGTTAGTGTAATCAATTAAGTTAACTTAAGGTTTCTAATTAGACCTATTGTTCGTGTATTTAACTAGGTTAAGCTAAGTCGAAATTAACTGCGCATTGATAATATATAATATTTTATCAATTTCCCTATAGTGTAGATGTCATTTAGCTCTAAAAATGAACGCATCTCTTATTCTTAGACCTCCTACATATCGAAATGTAAAGTAATTCTCTTTGTATTTTACACCTTTTCCCACTAATGTTTCGATAAGTTTTTTTTTAAATATGAATGTGACTAACGTAGCTAACTGCGTTCCGTTACAGTGGGAACAATAGAAAGGCCTTAAGGTGGTTGTTATTCTCCTAATGCTGTGAATGGCATTTCTTCAAATTATCTGGTTACGAAAAATTAATGTACCTAATCGGGATTACCTCACTTGACACATTCGTTGCCAGCCTTTCGTATGTTTTCGTAATAAAATTAAACAAAGTGCATGTCAGTGACTTGATATTAACCATAGACACAAAATCCGTATTGACTTAGGTACCCACACAATTAACCCTTTAATAGCGGAACGTCAAAATAGTATCCTAGAATTTTCAACTGTCATGAATAAAGAAGATGTCATTAACATTGTCACTTTGTCTGATATATCCGACGATGGCGGTTAAAGGGTTAAAAGGCATGTGAGGCAGATATAAGACTTATTAGCGCTAGGCCTGTCGTGATCGGAGCCAATTTGCAGCTGTTGAGCCGTGTAAACCATTCGCGTGTTTTATATATTAATGTAATAGTCGTTCAAATAAACATGTTAATGTATTTGAACATCGTCGTAGAGGAACCAACAAACAAAATAAATAAGTGGACTACAGCCATCTCGCTACTAAAGGTTAGCATCTGAGTCTTGCTCGAAGTGTATCTACTGTTCGCCTATTTCGTGCGTTCTAGAATTAATAGGTTGATGAAATTGATAGGAAACCTGGTATTTATTTTTATCAATCTGTTAAGAATTCCCGTAGGAGTGACAAATGTGTCGAAGCCAAACATGTTGCAGGCAGCAGGTGACATAAATGAGTGTATTTTTTTGAGTTGCGTATTGTTTAACTGTTCCTTGCAATATTGCAATTAGTTTTTTTTTTAAGGAATTTCGATCATCCTTATGAAAACAAAAATCATATAAATGCTCATTTTTTGACGCGCGTGCATAACGTATTTCAACTATTTAATTTATAATAATACCGATGTAGACTCATAACGTACACTATTTTCTGTCAAAAATTTAAGTTTTGGTAAAAGCTTTTATTGTCGAATGTACGTTGTCACAGTCATCAACTACGCGTTGTGACGGTTCTAATGAGCTCAAATATGACGGGTTTATCTTGTATAGTCTAGGAGTTCCAATGCTATCTTCTGTCTCCATCATCATACCAGCTCGGTGGTACCATAATATTGCATTCTTAATCGGTCGTCTCATTGGTTTAAAATTCAGTTGCAAGATTTGCCGGACACACACACACAAACATTGCAAGTTAGGTAAAAGCTTGTAAAGTGCGGCCAAGTGCGTATCGAGCCACGCAAAATGTGGGGTTCCGTAGTTGCCCGCCTTGACGGCGGACTTAGAACATTTTGTTGTTTGTTTAATATCTATACTCATGCCAAATTACAGCTTTTGAGCTAGTTACGGTTATTGAGCTAGGCCGTGGATGGGCGGACGGACGGACAGACCGACGTGGTAAACTATACAAGTAAAGGTTTTTTGTTTACTACGGAACCCTATCTTTGATTACCCCATCCCGCATCTGACCCAAAATATTCTTTGCTTTTAAAAATGGACGGTGATTAAAGGAGAGTTTAAGTACTATGCAATATGTACGAGTATCTTCTAATTTCCTTTTCATTTAAGCTGGAAAGGTTTTTTCCTTGGTTAAAATTTGAATGTCATTCCATACCCTATTTCGCCATCCTACGCCACTGATCACACTCGTAGAATTCTGATTATTTTACAAAATTTTTATTTAATTAATAGTTAAATGAAATATAATCTATATATATAATACGCGAGGCCGATTTTTGTACACCCCATCAGATCTACAGTTATGGTCCGATTTTAATAAATGATATGTCATGAGATTCGTCTCATGCTGGAGAGTTGCATAAAACTCTTATTTTTTCATATTTTTTAAGAAAAAGGACTAAAATAGTGATATTAAAAAACTACTGTGCACTGACCACGTGACTTTGGCCGCGTGACGTCACGCGACGTGGCTCCTGTTTTGAATTGACATAGCACAGTAAAAAAATAAACAATAACTGAACTCAAACCTGTCGTAAGTTCTTCAGTATAAGAAAATATACGGTTTGAGTCGGCGACATATATCCACAACCGCAAGAAAATTAACAAAATACAAAATAAATGATCTTTTTACAATATTTACATGAATGACAGACGTATTGTATCGTCATTTAATTCAACGTCAACATTTTGTTTTCTTTTATGCCAGTATTAAATTGTCATGACTATTTACTTCAATAAAAATAAAAATTATACAAACTCTTCGCATATTCAAAATTTTGTGAGAAAATCTCTTTAGGTTTTAGCCATTCATTGGCGTGGACGTCCATCTCTGTTATAGTCTCTTGGCATCTTTGTTGACCTTAACAGTGCCTTGCGCGCCGATAGGAGTACAATTTCTATTGGCGATTTAACCTTTAGAAGACTTTTCTATTCTCGGGATGGCAAATCGCCCAGCGAACTCCCCTTCCGGGTGGAGGCCCATGGGATTGCTGGACGAGACCGGTAATATGTTAGAAAGAATCCTCGCTTCCCGGATCGGGAAGCAATAAGAAAATGCGGTCCCCAATATCATGGAGTCCCTTCTTACCTGAGGCGCATCGTGGAGTGGGTACTGTGAAGAAAGGGGAGTTCTCACGATGTTCTTCGGATAGCCAGTAGAAAAATATTATGACGGGAAAAGTTGAGGGCCACAGGTTCCGGGGTAGACTAATAGAGCATCCAAATCACTGGTGCCCTGCAATTATATCTGGACGAGGTCATCCATAAGGTGATAGGTGATAGGAGCCTATGGAGGGGTCTGGTTAGTAATAATTGGACATTATGTCCTCAGCGTCGAGGGAACGACTGATGATGATGATGTGTTAAACTAGGCTTGACTTTGATCCGGCATAATGTGGCACTGAAAAGGAACTGTCGATTTTTAAGACCCCTTTTTCAAATATTTTTGGTGTTCCTAAAAGAGGCACAAATTACAGAAATCTATCTATACCTATAGATGTTCCTTTTCTGAATAACTATCGGAATTTCCCTATTTTAGCGGCGTCGGGACGCCGCTACGGGACTCTCGTTTAGTATATTAAATGAGCATGATATTAGGCACTTTTATTGACTTAGAGTAGTCAATCAACCACACGGGGTAAAGTCGAAGTAAAAAAAATACTTCACTTAATTGGCGTTAGCGAAATATTCTGCCTGCACATGTGTAAATAAGATAAACAAACACACAGGCATAAACAAAATGAGTTAAAGTACAAATACAATGACTTCCAATTGTTTCAACTAAAACGTTTATACACAAAAAAACTTATAATTTACTTTGTAATGTTTTGTCATGTTTAACTATTGCGGTTGTATTTTTCCCATTATCGAGAATGATAATTTACTTAGGTACCTAAGCGGCAATTTAGTTAATTGAGAAATAAACATACTTATAAACGAAACAATAGTAAGCCTTAGTGATTTTACAGTTGTAAAGTGTTTCATCTGTGAATTCATAATTATAAAAGTAAACAATAGTGTTGGTTCTTCACTGTGTGTATAAATACTGAGGAAATAAACATTGTAGGTAATGCTTGATATTCTAAAGTGGAAAACTAGTTTATAAAATAAATAATATGCCCACCTACAATAAATGCACACCACAGATTTATAAACTAAGAAGGTTACAAGAGAATAACATGTGACTACTATACGTAGGAACCTGTAAAATAGTTAAATACAATTTAGCGGCAAACTGTTCTCTGCTGAAGATTTTTCTAAGTTAAAGTATCCCTAAAGGTGTCTGGAAGAAACCGCTCTTTAGCGATAAGACCGCCTGTTGTTTGCCTCTACTTGTTGTGATTAACTGTATGTGTCCTTTAAATTGAGGGGTGCATGCAACAAACAGTATTTGTATTGTATTGTATCCAGTATCAGTTTTAAGTTAATAGTTATTATTATATTACATTACATTACAAATTTACATTATATTACATTAAAAATATTAGTTGATTTCTACACCTGTTGATGTAAATAATAATATGAACAACCAAAACCTCAATACTTACATTGGGCACAAGTGAAGATTGGGCAATCAGTCGTGGTGAATTTAACGACGGCTTTTGATTTAGGTTCGATACAGAATGATTTTGAACGCGTTTTCCATGTCCAATACCTTGTTACCACTGATTTAGGCGACCGCGACAGCCGGTAGCTGTGCTAATTGCGAATAAACTTATGTCGCACGACTTGCGCATGATCACGCCCTCTAGGCGAGACTGTCGGCTATGCTACATACAATTTGTCTCGGCCAACCACGCTCATCTCTAGTCGTCATCGTGAGTATCGTGACTCCGGGCTTCGTAACAACTATGCATTGGACGTCAGACTTTACACTGGTTCTCTTCAGGCGAGTTGTTGGTGACCGTTATTAATACCAGCTTAGAGGGTCGATTCTGTCCTGACGAGATTATATTGGTATGACATTGTAATGGTAAAGTTCTCATTTCGACGCATACTGCCAGAAACGCAAATTATCCGAAACGCACATTGCCATGCTTTCATTCGTAAAGTACCTTATACGCAATAGACCCGATACGCGATTAACCTGCTTATTTTTCGCGAAAGACCAGATACGCAAATTACCTGAATATTTTTCACGAAAAACCGGATACGCAAATTACTTGAATATTTTTCACGAAAAACCAGATACGCAAATTACTTGAATATTTTTCGCGAAAGACCAGATATGCAAATTACCTGAATATTTTTCACGAAAAACCAGATACGCAAATTACCTGAATATTTTTCACGAATAACCAGATACGCAAATTACTTGAATATTTTTCGCGAAAGACCAGATACGCAAATTACCTGAATATTTTTCGCGAAAGACACGCCCGATAAGCGAATAACATCATATACGCAAATCAGCGATACTCAGAATAACTCTTTTAAAGTAGGGTAAATCGACAGTAACTAGCCACTGTCAATAACTGGCCACCTCATAATAAAGTGAACTCTTTTTACCTGTAAATAAGTTATTTTGATTAATTACTGGCCACTCTTTTTGAAGTCGGAGAGCAAAATATTAAAATTTTATCAGTCTCCATGAGAAAATACCAGAATTTTTTGCGCCACAACTTCGGGAACTTCAATATCTTCGAGGTTCGAAAAATATAGTTTTTTTGCACTGCAAGAACTGTTTTCGGGCACGGTACATACTATCTTGCTTTTGTTTCGTACTAAGGTAAGTCTTGTATCCCTTGATTACTGAGAATTGAGAGCCGATTCTCCAGGATTTGTGGCACGGAGCCTAGGTCTTCACATACCTCTTCTTTACATTTGTTCATTGCTATAATTATATTACATTTATTAATATTCTTTTCGCACAGATGGTTACTCCGCCGTATAACGGTGCCCTTTGAGTTGGGCGTTGCAGTGCTCCGTTCTTCGAGACACACATCCAGTTAGTCGATTTTTTATTCACTACATTAAAATTATATCGATATCCATCGTGAATTAACAATTCATTGCCGAATTGTTTTTTTGCATTTTTTGTAAAAAATAATTCTTGATTTTCGTTCTCCATGACAAAGACTAATGACAATGTCATGTCACTCAATGAAAAATGTGAGGTGTGCTAGTAATAGTTATCTACTGAAATGTTCGAAGAAGTATTTATTGTCGTGTCATTCATATCAAGTGTCTTTCAATAACCACGTAATCTTGTACTGCAGACTACAAACACATGTATCCATTTTTTCACCTTATTTTTTAAATAACAAAACAAACATAAAATGTAAATAAGCTCATAATAGGGGACAGCCGAACAGGTTTAACTACCGCTATAATCACTTCTCTTACATGTTAGAGAGGAACACCAATAGTTGTCGGTCACATTTATTTTATAAAATTTGGTATGTTGCTTTACTTTAAACAAAACATAGTCTACAATTTTTAACAAAATATCACGAAACCCACTGACACAACGCGAGCGAAGCCGCGGGCATACAGCTAATCTATACATATAATAAAGCTGTAGAGGTTCGAAAATCTGTACATTGAAGATATTAGCAAAAAAATCGATGGAGGGGTCTTAGAATCGATAACAGAACACATTTCAACAGTTTTTAGAATTTGTGTCTGTTTGTCTGTCTGTTTATTTGTCTCACCATCACGCGAAAACTAGCCAATAGATTTCGGTACAACCTTCACTAATAAGTTTAATGGATCTTCGGACAGGTTATAGGCTATAAAAATTATACAGATTGGGGATGGAAGGGAGTGAAAAGAGGGGTTGAACTTTGTATGACAAGTCCGTCAATTAATGACTTAAAGGCTTCAAAATTGGTAAGCATACAATTGGAAGCAAAATAAAAAGAACCCCATTCAAAAATTGTACAATAATAAATAGATAATATGTGAAAAAACGGAGGGTAAAAAAGTGCTTAGGGGACTAACGACAAATAACCAAAAATCCCTCAACCCATTGTAACTGTTTGAAATGAGAGATTTAATTATGTTAGTCAGTCGTTGTCAACATTGTCAAACCAGTGCCTTGAACTTCGTCTACCTATATATGATATATTTTCGTTGTTAGAGTGGTCGAGTGTGACAACGGTGTCATCTGAAGGCCTACAAAATACCACAAATTTCCACTATTCCCACTAATATTATGAATGTGAAAGTTCGGATGTTTAGATGTTCATATATTTGTTACTTAATCACGCAAAAACAGCTGACCGGATTATGGCGAAACTTGGTACACAACGAGTCTATATTGCCTGGATTAACATATAGGATAATTTTTATCCCTTCATCATCCCTCAAATAGATAAATTCGGGGGTGGAAGTTGAATTTCATCGATCCAGAATCATGTAGAATATTTACAATACCCGCTGACTTACGAAAAATTGTCTCAGATGAACCAGTGCAAGTCTGAGCTTCGAATATAAACATAGTTGTCACGAATCGTAGGGTCAAGATACAATAAGGACGTATCGTGAGGCGAGTCTAGACAGTTGTAAAACGATATTTGACGTTTGGCGTGTCAGAGACGTGCCATTCAGTGTTGCCAGGGCCGTTGGGACGAAAGTTACATTTCTTTTCTTGAAAAGTTACAATTCTAATGCAAAAGTTACATTCTACTTATATATTTTTCATAATTACTTATCAAAACATTCGATTCTAAGAAATGAGTCGCCATATACAGCTACAATTCGGCGAGTTCGGCGACAGAATTACGCCGAGCTGATGGGCGGTGTCTCAAATGTCATACAAAGTTGCAAGAGACGGACAGACAGAGTCGTACTATGTAGGTTATTTTGTCACCTTTTCTGTATGGAAGCCTATAAATTGTGTCGCTTGATCCCGGTTAGATAAAATTACCTTTCTTATTAAATACAGTATCATTATCCTCAAAATTTACAAAAAATTCCTTTACAACAGAAGTTACTTACATGTTACGCAAGCCGGTCAAAAGTTACGAAAAATGTAAGAAATGTAACCATCTGGCAACACTGACTGCCATCACAATTCAATAATTTGAGTCTTATAGTTGCTAAGATAAAGTAGGTATTTTCATGTAAAGTTTTTATTTTTACCAACGTAGTTATAAAATAAGTAATGTCGCTACCAATTGGTTATGATGAGCTTTATTATGAAATTTTTTATATGATAATGCGTAGAGGTTTTCACTGCAAGAAGAGCGTGTCAAACTGTTGTAGGACATTAATAATCTTCTTGGGCTAAGTATAATGTAGGACTCCTAACACTTTGCATTTCGAGTAACATCAACATTTTTGTTCTATTCAAGCATAATATGTCTTGCTCTGTAGTCGCTACATCGAGCATGTCAGTACTAAGGCTCGGAAAGTAGGGAATTGGGTAACGTCATCGAACGTATGTGTAGACGTACGCAACATCAAACCGTGACACTACTATGCTATATGGATGTGATGAGGTAGTTTCTTAGCAGTCATTAGTGTTTTGTTACATAGTGTAAGAAATCATCAAAAATAATCCATACGTATAAATGCTATATGGAATCGAGTCGACGGCGTTCTCCGGCCTGGAATGAAATATGTATTTAACGTCTGACTTACTTAGCCAGTACCTATTACCAACATACACACGTACTATATAGGTATTGATAAATCATACCCATTTTGTTTCATTATCCGCCTATTACATTCTCTTCAGGACACATGCTTCCTTTCATGGACAAGAGGGCCCATTTCACTTGCTAATATAGTTACCTATATAAATTAGAAACTTTGTAAGGTTGTAACTTTAAGACGTAAAAACGTTGGAGTGTGAGTCATTCAAAGTTAAGTAGTTTATAACCTAACCGGCATTTAAGTATCTACCAAGGGCAAGGAGTAGTCAGTAGAAGTTCACGCGAACGAAGTCGCGGGCAAAAGCTAGTTACATATAAATCGTTAATTTACCCTGTGTTACTGGTAAATACAGTCCCTATTCGTCCCGGTACCGCCGCACACCGGGTAAAGTCAGTCCGACCCATGTCGGGCCTAGCTGAGTTTCTTGCTGGACTCTTCTCAGCTAGGCTAGGTTTAGTGAACCAGCGACAAAATTCCCAATTAGCTCGATTCCACTCACACCTCAGATTCGGTTGAAACCGCTCAACCAATCTCACTGGAGCGCAAACTCTTAGAGTATTCCAGTGTTCCAAACCACACGCGTGGTCGTGCCGGAGGTTTTCCCCTGGATTTTCCCCAGTCTACTTTCCAACCGCGCACTCCTATCGCTTTATTGGGCCAAAGCCACAGTCAGGTTCAAAAAAAAGCGTATCAGGTACTTCGAGTTTCTGGCACTATGCGGAGAATCCTTGGTCTGGTAATTTGAGTATCCGGTCTTATGCGAAATGAAATTCTGGTATTCTGCGTAGATGGTAATACGCGTTAATAATCATGGTCATCTGCGTTTCGGATAATTTGCGATTCTGGCAGTATGCGTCGAAATGGTCAGTATACTGTCGTTGGGTCTTGGTTTGGACAACTATACTAGCTGTCACCGCGGTCTCGTCCGCGTTCTTAATAAAACGCGAGTCACGGTATATTAAGCCAAATTTTATTATCCGGAAGGTATTTGTAAGTAACTTGAGTTAAGGGTTGGTAGTGAAACGTTTAAATAGATACTAGTCTTATATGAATTTTGGAATTTAAAATACAATTTCTGTTGTCGGCTGAATAGGGACATATATTTTCCATGACATAAAAAATTAATAAGGTATAAGTTATATTAGTACCTGTATATATAGAGCAACAACCAATATGTTTCCATTCAATAATATCTAAAGGAGCTTCGGGACATTAATACTAATTAAATATTTTGACTAATATACAATCCTGATTTGTATCTACATATGTTCATACTAAATTAATTCATTAGATATGATGCTAGTACGAGAAGCTAAGTATAATCTGACTAATAAGTGTCTGAAACCAGACATTATTATATGTTATAGTTACGAGCTAGTATTAGTATTTAAATATTACGTATATGTACAGGAAGAGTAGTCAAAACAGACTTTACATACCAACTTACTTACATTATATATTGTACGTACGTGCTGCCCTGATAACAAGTAGTAAGATTTCACAATTAAGCAAAATGTAAAGAAACCTTACTCTTCAAAAATGTATATAAACTGTTATTGTTTTAATTTGATAACGGTATTAAACATTGTACACAACTTATCAACATGGGTTTGTTTTTCCGGGCGCTTTAATTCCGAATCGGTTTTAAAGTCCTTTGACGAATGCGGCGCTGACAGAATTTGCAGCTGATGTGGAGGACAAAGCCAGTTTCACAGGTAGTTTAGGTAGCGAGGTTATCAAAGGACATGGACAAAGAGCTTTGCCGTCTACTGCAGTATTATGGCGCGAGCTGTGTAACGCCTGGCCTGATTGAAAACAGTCAGCTGCAGGTTGCTGACATCCCGGTAAATATCAACTGGGCGGACACCTCTTTCAACAGGTGAGGACGAAATAGTGGCGGAAAATTGATAATAATTGATAAAGAAAGCGCAGTTTGTTGTTTTTGATTCCCTTGAGAGTGTCGAAATATACGTTTTTGTAATGGCCGTATATTTCTTTTACGTTAACTTAGAAGTTTGATTTTTTCACAGCTTTCAGAGACTTGAGAATATGGCTTTAATTTTAACTCGATACCTAAACGCGTTCCCGAGGTAAAGGGACTTGACAGACGGACAATTAAGTTATCCTATAAGGCTTTAGTTTTTTTTTTCCTTTTGAGGTACCTTCGGAACCCTAAAAAATACAATTGTATTCATTTCGTGGGGTCGGGGTAATTCAGTGAAACAAGGAAGACAAACGCAAATGGAAATGAATGTAGGTACCTAAATGCTCAAGATTCGAGACATTAATGAATTAATTAGGACTCTCCCTTTCTGTCGCACAGATTTGCGTTAATATTTTCTAAGCCAAACAAAACGTAGCGCCGCGTTAAATTACGTTCCCCAAAAAATATTTTACTCCTTTTGATGATCAAAGTTGGCGGAGCTAATGCAATTTACTGTTTCTCTCAAAGCGAGGCTCGGGCGTAATAATATTTGCAAGGTTCACCTACGACTTGTTGATATCCAAAAAGCGAGTGCAGGAGCGCAGGCCCTAAGTGATTCGATACACGTTCAATATGTTTCATTAGGGAACTGGGAGCTCGCTTATTCAATCATATCGAGGAGCCGGGTCGGCGCGAGCGCCACTCGCGCTGTATGCAGGTAATCAGTTTTACCAGCGTAATGGTATACAATACACTCTGCTTCCGCGAAACGCATAAAAGCTGAAACAAACACAAACAGCTTATTCCCGAAATGCATGAAAAATGTTCTGGTTTCTAATGAGTTTACTTATATATGTGTAGCGTTTAATAATAAATGCGCTAGGTGACGTTGGCAACACTGGGTTCAGTCTGGTTGACATATCTCGAGCTGCTGCAAGCGTGACCAATGAGGAAACAAGAATAATGTGTTTTATATTAATACTTAACATAGAAACCTATTGTGTAAAACAAAATAGGTACACTACATTTGGCGACGAGGACAAACTGGTTGTGATGGCTAGCGTGAAGAGTTTCGGCAGATATGGGCAAGCACAAATACGGACACGGGCAGGCAGCCATTTTTGCAAATGAAAGAAGGGGATTGTGTATTATCATGGAAATACTGAGTAATATCTGTGTACAGGAAAAGGAATATCAGTGTAAGATGTGTTGTGATAAATAAGTGGGTAAAATTCAATATGTGCACAAAGGTGTACAAATAATAGTGAATACGCATCCCATACAATGTATGACATACTTACATACGTTTTCAGGTGTACATGTAAATGTTCATATATCACGGTCGTCTAATCGACCACAACATTGGAATATGCATGTACTATACACGTGTTTACATACGTATTACTAAGTGGTGTATGTCATGGTCTAATTGACCAAACCAAAACAACAACTAGTAAGGGCACCTACAGATATCGTGACTAAATAACTACGCAGGTCACTGAGATATCGTGACCAAACACAACAGCTTGTAAGGGCACCTACAGATATTGTGACCAAACAACTACGCAAGGTCACTGAGATATCGTGACCCAACAACAATGCAAGGTCACTATCGTGACCCAACAACAATGCAAGGTCACTATCGTGACCCAATAACAAGTAAGTGCTCAGAGATATTGTGACCCACCAATTTCTCATTATTCAATCACCAGAACAAGTTTAGTCATGTGATGTCAAGAAATGTAATTGGTAACAAGTGGCGCAGGTACTAGTCATTGTGGTACTCTCTGGGGGAGGCCTAAGTTCAACAGTGGACATCTTTCAGCTAATATGATGATGATGACATATGGATATCAATTTTGTATAGGTTAAGGTATTGTGACCTAACAAATTCCCATTGATATCAATCGACTAATCACAAATGTTTACTAAATCAAATTGTTTCATTTTATATTCATAGTCAAAAATTCACATTATTAACAATCGTGGATCATGTCATCAATCTATTGACAAATATGTATTTATGTGAAATATTATAACAGCATTAAATGACATTCATGGGATGTCAACAAAATAAACCAACCAAATACCTATTACCAAAACCAAATGAATTCACAATATTTATGTTTCAGGAAATGCTAATGGGCAGAAATATTTTATAGCAAAGAGAAGCATCTTTCAGTGGGTTGTTCGGAGAGATTAATATGGGAATAAGGTATACATAAATCAATGTTTCAAGTGGTTATTTTCAGATGACAACCACTGGAAAGCTCAGATTTACTGAGGTCTGGATAAGCATACTGATGGGGAGATACTATCACCGGGTATAAAAACCAAGGCTGGATATACAATTGCAGAAACATCTCTGAAGTGCTACACTTCATAGAACAGAGTCAGGAATACATCAAAGGACCATTGCAACACAAATTCAGTAAATATATAAAAGGTGTAGTGTTCAATGGAGGCATTCATATATTCTGTTCTGGACCTGGAGTAAGTGATTGCACTGTCTAAAGGGGTTTCATTTAACATGGTTACATTACAGGCTCAAACCTTCACAATGCAAATTTAAACAAAGTAATGACCCACATAGGCAAATAAGTAATAAATTCTTTCCAGTTTATATTAGGGCTCCCGATATCCGTGTTACACGCCGACCCGTTGTCCCGTGTACTTAAGCCCGGCGGTACTAAGAACCCGAACTACACGAACCCGCCAAGATCCGTGTCCGTGTCTAAGATTCGGAAACGGGCAACGTGTCTCAGCTACGTAGCCCGGGGCCCGGGACACGCCATCCCGTTTCCGAATCTCAGACACGGCCCCACCCGTCCGCGACGGTTTGAGCTTGCGCTCTAAAGTTTGAATGAAAAATATATAGCGGTAAACCGAGATGGACAAAATGTAATCTACTAACGATTAAGATTAACCTACTTAATCGCGACTAACGATTATAAATAATGATTAGCAATAGTCTTAATTGTACGAGTTCCGATTAATTTCGTCATGATTAAATTGATTGTCGGTTAATCTCCAGCGACAACTTTTTTAGTCGACTAATTAATTAGATTAATTTCCTCTCGATTAATATTAGGAACAAATATAAGATTTTTTTTTTGTAATTCTGATTTTCGGATAACCATGACAGGCAGCTAAAACGTAAGGAATCTATAACCACAGTGTACCTAAAATAACACTGTGGTAATAACTATACCCGGGGCTGGAGGCATATTATGATGGTCGTGCTTAGCGCTTGATAAATAACATGCCAATGCATTCGTAAAGGGGACGTACGCTTCGCCGACTGACAAAGGCAACCGTAATATAAGTATTTGGTACCCACAGATATGGATTAACGGACTGTTATCTACATTTCAATCTCTGGTTCTGCGTAAACAACTAACCGACAAAGGGTAATTACCCAAGGCCATACCGAGGGGTGAGGGGTCAAACCAAATAAGTCGTCTAAAAGGTTTTTTGAAAATAGAACTCTGCGTAATGGATGTTAAGTTCTTATTTCAAAAAACATTTATCTCCATTTATCGGGTTTGACCACTCACCCCTATTACATTTTATACGCGTCATTGCCTCTACTCAAAACGTATCTTGAAATAGCATTATATGTAGGCTTAATCCTAAAAAAAAACCGGCCAAGTGCGAGTCGGGCTCGCGCACAAAGGGTTCCGTAGCAGCAAATATAATAAACTTATTATCTCAAAAACTATAAGAGATACTTTGATCAAACCAAAAATCGTTGAAAGAGTTAATTAGCATGCATCACCTCTATTTTTTTTAGAATTTTATACCCCGTAGTTATAAAAATAGAGGGGGGGGGACATACTTTTTACGACTTTGAGAGCTGATATCTCAAAAACCGTTCACTTTAAGAAAAATGTTTTTTAGAAAACTTTATATCATTTTAAAAGACCTTTCCATTGATACCCCACACGGGTATGTACATCGAAAAAAAAATTTTCATCCCTCAGTTACATGTATGGGGGGCCCCACCCCCAATTCTTTTTTTTACTATTTAGTGTCATAATTTTGTAGCGGTTCATACAACACATATTCCCATCAAATTTCATCACTGTAGTACTTATAGTTTCCGAGTAAATCGGCTGTGACAGACGGACAGACGGACAGACGGACAG
This sequence comes from Epiblema foenella, assembly GCA_963556455.1. NCBI lineage: Eukaryota > Metazoa > Arthropoda > Insecta > Lepidoptera > Tortricidae > Epiblema > Epiblema foenella. The sequence goes on along the minus strand of OY747099.1, from coordinate 19,132,413 downwards.
ACGGACAGACGGACATGACGAAACTATAAGGGTTCCGTTTTTGCCATTTTGGCTACGGAACCCTAAAAAAGAGTACCTAACGTTCAATGCATCTGAAGTAACTAATTTACTGCATTTACAAATAGAAACCAACTAGTAAGCAAGCGATAAGAAGGATAAAAAAGTGGTTTTCTCGGTCTTCCATACAACGTTCTTTTCTAAATTTCTTGTTCAAGCGATATCATGACGTTATTTGTTCCAAGATATTTAATAATTGGAAAGTTTGACGGGCTACATTTTCCTGACGTCCAGATCAAAACGATATAACGTTATGCGGAATATGAATTTAAGAAAATTCGAATCTTGAAAATACGAACATAATCATATCGCCTAATATAATATAATATAATATAATATAACATGCAGGCTCCAGGCTTATACCTGCATGTGTACGTATGTACACATGCAGGTATAAGGTATAATATGAATTATATTCCAGAACGTGCATTTCGTTATTCCGGCATTCTTATAAAAAACCGATATCTAATAAATAAATTTTCATTAATATCGAAGTCCTTTTGATCTTGCCGCCATTTCAATGTAGTTTATCAAAGTTGTCCATCATTTAAAATTATATTTATTAGAAGGATAACGTTCTGACTAACCCATATTGCTCATTATTGCCATGTATAACAATATAATGGATACCGCTTTAAATGCGCCTCAACCTCAAGTAACATTTACGTAAAAAGTTCTTTAGAGAAATAGTCTAAATTTATAAACATTAAGGAATAATCTTATAAACATCGAACTAGTTTATTACATATAAACAGTGTAAACTCTTTATAACGAAACACAAGGGACCTAGCAGTTTTTATCATTAAGTATAGAGAGCTACCGTTATATGGAGTGAAGAAAGAAACACAACCTTTACTACAATTATTTTTAATATGTACGTACCACGTGTTCAAGGCAATTAACAATAACAAAAGCAAGACGGTTGTTTACGACCTCAGGTGCTTCGGGAGCTCAAAGACTTAGTCGGCATCTTTTGTAGCCTGATAAGATAACATACACAATAAACAATGAATAAATATTTGCACATTTCTTCTGAGTCTAAATATGAACACATTTCTTCGTAATAGAGAATGGCTGTTGCGCTATAAAGAGTTTATAAATGTGTGATTTTTAAGGTAGACTAACCAAATTGTGCTCACTTATTAATTATTAACTTATTCTAGTCCACTTATGTTAATAATTAATGTAGAATAATTATTCAATAGTATTAGGTTAGTTTTTAGCGGTTATTTGCTAAAGTTGTTAGTTTTTACTGTTATTAGAAGTCGACTACAATTTGCCTAACTCACAACTACATGTAGTATATTATATCTATTTTATGACTCAAATCTTGAATAAGAATATTATGTGTACAATTTTATGTTAAATACCATATAAGTTAACCTAAATATGGTTTATTAAAAAGAAATTAGGGAATAGTATAGGCCCCTGAAGATGGAATATGAACAATTCAATTGAAATTTTATTTAGGCATAAAATATCATTAACATCACCAATGCTTATATTGAAACAGGTTTAGTTGCTAAGCATAATTAATACATGAAGTTAAGTCGAAACAAACACTCATATTTATGACGGGCGGTCGGGTCGTGTCGACGTGTAATTAAGATCCGTGTACACGGGTACACAATTAATTACACGGATCCTAATTACACGTGAAAATCGGGACAGAAAACCGTTGCCGTGTAACACGGAAACGTGTATTCGGAAACGGGTACACGATACACGGACACGACCGGGAGCCCTAGTTTATATCAGTGTGTATAATGTGAATGAGTGTATCATGTGATCATGTCATTTATTGGACATAATAATGTAATTATTATTAGTCAACATACTTAAGAGATTGATGAATTTACATATGACACAATTTGCTACTGTAACAGATGATGAATGATCATTTCATATTAATTTATTTGTGCAAACATGGTATTTACAGGATGTTCTTGTAAGCTGGTCAGTACAGACGTGACTACTACTAGGGTGTAGCAACATATTTTTATGTACTTAGTGTCTACACATACAATTGTAACATAAACCCAACTACATATTTGTAAAATCAATATAATATTATATAGGTAATCTATACAAACCGCTTTAGCTACTTATCAAAATCAAAATCAAACATTTATTCTGCAAATAGGCCACAAGGGCACTTTTACATGTCAAAATATTAATTTACAATTTAAGAAAGTGTGACTATAATAAGTAATACATTTTCATGTCAAAATATTAATTTACAGTTCAAGAAGGAAAAAATAATTTCGAGTTTACAATTATAACAAAATTAATGTCATACAGTGAAGATAAACTTGCAAAGTTATCTATTCCAAATATTACAACATCAGTAAAGTTAGAGATGTATAAGGTCTCAAGATTAAACAAAGAGTATAATGAAATTAATATAATATCTCTGAGCGTCAAAATTAAAATTAATTTAATATTGTTAGAGATGTATATGGTCTCTAAGTCACTGATAATAAAAACGAATCCACAACAGGATGATGAACGTAGTCACTATGTCCTAGCAAGCATGAACAGACCGGACTCCACAAACAGCACCCGATCACGAGTATGACGCGTATATCAAATTATTAAGAGTCAAACCTCTGAAGCGAGTATATACATTCAGTACTAATTAATCTTTGTAGACGCAAGTATGTATAACTTCCAAACTACAGCTATGCTATCTTCAGGATTACAATGAAGTACCTACCCGAATTGAGTCATATGAATCGAATTCAAGTCTAATTAGTCATCGTAATTCCATTGGAATTTAGATATTACATTCCATTTACAGACAATATATTTTTCAAATGTAATTGCAGGGAGATCTTATCAGCCTGATAGACAAATTCAGATGTAGTATCAAAGCACTGTGTAAGTGATCTACATACCTAATGATCTGTCATTGTGGTTGTTGAAATCAAAGAGTATTAGCTGTCCATATGCTGCATGCATACTGCATTTCACCAATTTAGGTACCAATGTATATATTACGATATTGTCAAGTACACGGTTTTCATGATAGTCATGGTTAGCAAACCACAAGATTACCACAATAAATAAAATAAAAATGTGTAGTCTTCAAGGAACATCTAAGATAAATGTGTTTCAAATAGAATTTTATACTTCAATAAACTATAACTGCATAGCAATTAGGTACTTTCCACACAATATTTAGTTTGTAGGTATATTGCTAGGAAATCACATGGTAGTGTCAATTAGTACGGCCTAAAGTATGCTGTTGTGCATTGTTCCTTTTGTTCTGTAGATTCTACCCTAGTGTGGTTTGTCTATACAAATATTTGATTTTCTTTGAGTCATCCGTGAATGGCGGCATGGATAATGTGAGTGGTGAATAGGTCTACTCGTCTAAAACTTCTTGAATTACAGTTAGAATTAAATTAATTGATTTATTGGAGTCTCATTCCTACTATAGTTGTGTCTGTAGCCTGGTAAATTATTTAGGGGTGTAATAGTTTTTGTATGGAGGGTGTCTGGCTAACGACGTACAATTTTCCAGAGATCAATAAGTAGGAATATGTTGTCACATATTTATATAAGTTTTGCTTTGTAATGTAAATGTAATTAAATGGTACTCAAACATGTACTCAAATTCCGTATTACAGATAAATCATAATGGTGTCCCTAATTTAGCTTCTGTCATCTGTCATGAACGTAACAACTTCATTCTGCTGGGCGAAAAAGTTCACTAGGTATATTACTTAAAAGGCATTTATATATATAGATTTATAGCTAGCTCTGATATCTTCATAACGCTGTCCCAAACAGCATCAAACGGCTGAACGGACACTTTATAACGAACTGGAATCATGGCTCGTTGGAGGCGCCTATTATAACATTTTAGAGCTGCGTGACGTTTAATTATTTAGTTATACCAAGGACCATATACAATAGGACTGACAATCTCATACAAAAAAACGTAACTCTGAAATAGCTCAAAATTCAGTATTAAAACTAGATGGCGCTTCTTCGTAGCCTGGAAGTCGCAATAATGTTATATTCACCAATGTTTTCTCCTGTTTTTTTTTTGTTTTTTAAGAACAAACGTCTTAGTGCTTTATTTTAATACCAGTATATACCTTCTATACACAATTTTTAAAGATTATATTTTTTAGTCATCAACAACGTGGAACAGATCGTATTTAATAGATGGCACTACCTCTCGAATCATTGATTGCTCATAATTGCTCGCGGGTTCGCCAATTTTTGCTACATAAAATAACTAGATGGCGTTGGTGAACTGGTAAAATGTGTATAAAATTAAATTACGCGTACAGTCAAGAGCATAAATATGTATACGTTCCCAAAGCGACAAAAATATCTTTAATATCTGTTAGCCAAAAATATCCATACAACAATTTCGATCAGATATATTTGAACATTAATCGAGTCACTAAATTGTGTACGCTAATACGTTCATAAATATACGTACAATGACAGACAAATATATGTAGACAAACACGCAGACAAAAGGATCTATGCACTTGTTTTTCATATACATGTGAACAAAGCAGGAGTCAAAAATATCTACACAATTTTTTTCCAACCTTAGACAGCAAATAGAAATAAATATCTAAACAAACTTTTTTCTTAAATACCTAGGCAAATTACATACACAATTATATCTGCCTAAGCAGAGTGCAAAAATATGTAAACATGCAATGCTCATAAATATCCGCACTGTAAACAAACCAATATTCTAATTACAAAATTTGACGCTCATCGAGAAGAGATCGGAAATGTCATGCGATACATTCGTCCCTTTCTTTTTCGGCCTTCATTTGTTTATGGAAATCGCCTTTGATTTAACACATTTATTATATTCACGTTTTGTCTCTTACCAACTATAGAGTAAGTTACAGATAGTTCAATGTAGCTACCAAGGTTTTTTCTTTCAATAAATTAATAGGTGATGCGGGATATCGGTAGTAAAAAGAAACGCAACTCCTTTTTGTATTTAAGTATATATTTATCTATATACTCGTATAAGTGTCAGAGGAGAGAGAAAATAGAAGCTTGCTTAGTTTGTTCGGGACTAGGTGGGGTGGATTTGTATATGATCATACCCACATTATTTATTACATATTATATATTTATTTATTATAAACTAAGCTAGATGTTTCACTATATGTTACAAACAGTATAATGGACCTTGGATTTTTTAGAATTATCTTCGTGAATGAATATGTAATGAAAATTAGAGCTAGTCTCAGAAAATTACGTTTCATTAATTTGACTACTCTGTCTTAAGCTGTGATTCGAGGACTGTAGAACATTTTTGACATTTAGATATTGTATAAATATGTGGCCAGTATTTACTACTACCTATAAGTAGGTATAACCAAGGACCATATACAATAGGACTGACAATCTTCATACTACGCACCGTACACCGAAAATTAGTATCTCTCTACGTAGCTAGATGCCGCTAAGAGTACCGATTCATTCAAAAGTCGTTTTTATAATTTCCATGAATGCGCAAAAGTGAATTCACAGCCATCGAACGTTCAACGACATTCCAAATGATACAGTAAAAAGTGAAAATAGATGGCGTTAGGTGCGATGTTTCATTACTACGTTCCGTTTCGGCGCACTTCACTATTTTTATTTGTACTTACATAATTACTTACAAATGAAATATATTTCACAGTTCATTCGTCCCTTACTGTCAAGTATGTAAGTGCGAGAGGGACGAATGCTATATGTCCGACATATAAGCGATCATTTTAGCTCCTCTGCTTTGACAAAAATGTTTTCGTATGTCCGGATTTCCAGTTGTTCTGTTCTACAGGTCGCATTTTCTCAACCGATTCTCATGAAATTTTGTGAGCAGGGGTGCTGCTACCGCGAACAGCAAACGAAGTTTTCGCTCTCTGTCGCACTTGCACGTGCGGACGTAAGTGCGACAGAGAGGGAAAACTTCGTTTGCTGTTCGCGGTAGCGCCCCAGGTTCGATAATTAATTAATTCTTTGTAAAGTCAGTTCTTGGCCATATAAAAAAAACACTCGCGAGGTCGACAGCTCAAAGAACCGCTAGTTTATAACTGCAAATCAGTTTTTTTGCAGAAAAATACCAATTTTAATAAATATTTTTTGATTTACATACTTATGTAAATATTCCCCTTATAATTTATAAACCTATCTTCCGCATTAAACTTATTTAGGTATTAAGAGGTGCAAGTAGTAAATACTGGCCACATATTTATACAATACCTAAATGTCAAAAATGTTCTAAAGTCCTCGAATCACAGCTTAAGACAGAGTAGTCAAATTAATAATTTTCTGAGACTAGCTCTAATTTTCATTGCATATTCATTCACGAAGATAATTCTAAAAATCCAAGATCCATTATATTGTTTGTAATATATAGTGAAACACCTAGCTTAGTTTATAATAAATAAATATATAATATGTAATAAATAATGTGGGTATGATCATATACAAATCGACCCCACCTAGTCCCGAACAAACTAAGCAAGCTTTTATTTTCTCTCTCCTCTGACACTTATACGAGTATATAGATAAATATATACTTAAATACAAAAAGGAGTTGCGTTTCTTTTAACTACTTAACATTTACCTGCATACGTGTAAAGGCACGGGTCCGTAGTTACTTTCAAAATGAACTACGGTAAGCGATACCGATATCCCGCATCACCTATTAATTTATTGAAAGAAAAAAAACCTTGGTAGGTAGCTACATTGAACTATCTGTAACTTACTCTATAGTTGGTAAGAGGCAAAATGTGAATATAATAAATGTGTTAAATCAAAGGCGATTTCCATAAACAAAGGAAGGCCCAAAATGAAAGGGACGCATGTATCGCATGACATTTCCGATCTCCTCTCGATGAGCGTCAAATTTTGTAATTAGAATATTGGTTTGTTTACAGCAAGGACCATATACAATTGTATATGGTCCTTGGTTTACAGTGTGGATATATATGCGCATTGCATGTTTACATATTTTTGCACTCTTCTTAGGCAGATATAATTGTGTATGTAATTTGCCTAGGTATTTAAGAAAAAAAGTTTGTTTATATATTTGTTTCTATTTGCTGTCTATGAGGTTGGAAAAAAATTGTGTATATATTTTTGACTCCTGCTTATGTGAACAAAGTAGGAGTCAAAAATATCTATTGTATATGAAAAACAAGTGCATAGATGCTTTTGTCTGCGTGTTTGTCTACATATATTATTTGTCTGTCATTGTACGTATATATATGAACGTACACAATTTAATGACTCGATTAATGTTCAAATATATCTGATCGAAATTGTTGTACTTATGGATATTTTTGGCTAACGGATAGTAAAGATATTTTTGTCGCTTTGGGAACGTATATATATTTATGCCCTTGACTGTACGCGTAATTTAATTTTATACACATTTTACCAGTTCACCGACGCCATCTAGTTATTTTATGTAGCAAAAATTGGCGAACCCGCGAGCAATCATGAGCAATCAATGATTCCAGAGGTAGTGCCATCTGTTAAATATGATCTGTTTCACGTTGTTGATGAGTTAAAAATATAATCTTTAAAAATTGTGTATAGAAGGTATATAATGGTATTAAAATAAAGCACTTAGACGTTTGTTCTTAAGAAACAAAAAAAACAGGAGAAAAAATTGGTAAAAATAACATTTTTGCGACTTCCAGGCTACGAAGCAGCGCCATCTAGTTTTAATACCGAATTTTGAGCTATTTCAGAGTTACGTTTTTTTGTATAAGATTGTCAGTCCTATTGTATATGGTCCTTGCTACAGTGGAGTAAAAGTATTAAAGTTAGAGATCATTAGCGAATTAGCGGCTACCAAATTATGTTTAGTGTTTGTTCTTTCACATGTCTAATTTGCTACTGTTTAAGTCTCTAATCTGTTAAAAAGGAAGAGGTTGTAGCGTTTAATAATAAATGCGCTAGGTGACGTTGGCAACACTGGGTTCAGTCTGTTTGACATATCTCGAGCTGCTGCAAGCGTGACCAATGCGGAAACAAGAATAATGTGTTTTATATTAATACTTAACATAGAAACCTATTGTGTAAAACAAAATAGGTATACTACAATATGTAATGAGTTTACTTAAGGAATAATAGTTCAAAAAAACTAAAAAATGAATGTAAATCATATAAACTACCGTACTTAGTACTAGTAATGAAATAAATATTTGTGAACATTTTTACACAAATCGACCTAGTCCTAAACTAAGTCAAGCTCTGTTATGGGTACTAGGCGAATACATTTTTATTTATTAAAAAAATAATTGATCACGCTTTTTGGATGTCGACAAATCGTAAGTGAACCTTGCAAATATTTTTACTCCCGAGCCTCGCTTTATCAATAAATAAATACTTAAATACATAGAAAATATCCAAGACTCGGGAACAAAATATTTGTACAAAGTTTAAGTTCCCTCCAAAATACACTCAACAAGCGGGGCCTTAGGTGAATATTTTGATAATATAAATAAAACGGAATATACTATTTGCGTTTTATAAGTATATGGATGCCAACAGTATTCTTTGCTCTCTGCATGCAGCTAGAGAAAATGTTAATATGTTTGTTTCTAATCGCATTGAAGTAGAAAATCAAATATTCTGCAAACGCAATTGTTATAGCAAATGTTTTCCTTCCGTCGGCTCGAACGCGTTTCCGTCGCAGTTCTGAGGAACATCTTCGTCGTTGTCTGCGTCCGCTGTCACCGGTAATGGTAATTACCGCCTAATCTCGCCCGGAGCGCAGGGCGGCTCGGCGTCCGGATATGAACTTCCGTTATGAACAATTTACCGCGCGAAATTGGACGACGTTGCCGCGTCCTGCATTCAGCCTACAGCCTGTGATCACGCGTGCCTGCTGCCGCGCGCCCTATTCACGCGATCTGCGCCTACGAATAACTAACGCCGACACTGAATACGAATAGTGAGCCTTTACACCATAATATCAAGGAAATTGCATTTATATTCAATCTCACAAAAAAGGTAAAGCGCGCTCTGAAGCTGGCTTATTTATGTTTCATAGTTAACGTTTAAGCAGAACATCTACAAGTTTCCGCACTTTATCATGTCCCAAAGTAAGATGTTTACTTGCAGTTTTGGGACTTTGTACTTAGTTGCAATGTTGGTACCTACTTAAGTCTAAGTCGAAATCATATAACTTGCGGATGTTGCAGATTGCAGGTGCATGGACATAAAGTGGAAATAAATTCACTGTATGTGTTTTAGAGAAATGTATGGTTAACTCCATCAATCACATTTTCATGTTTTCCCATTTAGGTATCACATTTTCTGATCAGTGGCAATGAAATTCAATTCCATGTGCTCTGCTGACCCCTTTTGGTAATGTAGGTACTGGGTTACTATTTTAACTGTAATTGAATTATGCAATCTCAGGATTAACTACAGATAATTCAGGCGATCGTCTTACCTGAGCTATTGAATCGGCTATGCTCCTCGGCTATTATCACGACCACATAATTGTTAACGGATGCGTGTCTGTGGATGCAAATGATGATCTTGGTTGGATAGTAGCTAATGATCGCCATTCATCGCAATCTCCATTGATGGAGAGCTGTCATTACTAGCCTTACACATCTGTAGTAAGCTAGTAAGCCTTCTCGACCGATACTAAATTGAAGCCAATATCTTTATCTTTAAAATTATTCCCACATACGTGTAGAATTAATGTGTTTAAATGTTTTATGAGAATAAAACACTGTTTTTCTGTTGACTGTGAGTATTCACCGCAAAAGTTTTGAAAATGGCATTGAACTGCTAAACGCTGATCAACATTACGAGTAACTACACGACAGAGAAGGTACTAATAATTAATATTACTGTTCGAATTAGGGCATTTAATTAATATTTTGTAACACCTATTAATACCTACGTTATGAAGATTTAAATTTTGCATGTTTCCTTCATAATGTTGTATAAAGTCCGAAGCGCCTCAACAGATGGCGTTACGCGTTCTGAAACTGTCTCCAAACGTTGTTTATTTCAATAAAATGGTCTTGCATTAGCTATCGGAAAGAACGGTGGTTTTACTTCTCCCACACCTCAATAGCGCCCGGTACAAAAGTGGTCCTTACCGAACGGATATAAGAACTATATTAGTGCAACGACATTTTTAACCTCAAATGTTATTTACTACATTACGAATTATATCTGAATTAATAAAAGTTAAAGTGAAAAGACGGCATAATAAGTAACAAATTGACTTTATAAGTGTATATAAACATTGGTGGGTGCATATAAACATTTCATCATGGATAATTATATAAAAGAACAAGAAAATTTATACGTGTTGTTGGCGAAAACAATAACTAATTACAAGAAATCTCCCAAACAAAGGTTAACCAGAGGTTATGTACAACTACGAATGGAAACGCTTACGGAATATTGGACTAAATTCCACAATAATCATTTGGAAATGTTGAAGTTAGTACCTAAACAAGAACGCGCACAGTTCGATTACTTCACAAAGGATTATTTTTTGGAAATGGAAGAACAATACATTGATTTACGGTCTGATATGATGGATTTGTTATCTACTATGAATGTACGAATCGGAGAAAGTGCAACCAATTCGTCTAACCCTCCAACTGCCACAAGTGTTTGTGATGAAGTCCGTTTGCCTAAAATTAACATCCCTCAGTATTCAGGCAGCTATCACGAGTGGACTTCCTTTCATGACCTATATACGTCGTTAATCCACAACAAAACTACACTCACCAAAGTACAGAAAATGCATTATTTGAAAAGTTGTTTATCAGGTGAAGCGGAACTATTATTAAAGCATGTACCCGTCACTGAGAGTAATTACGACATAGCATGGGATATTTTAAACCAAAGATATAACAACAAACGAATAATAGTTAACACGATTTTGACTCGATTGGTAAACCAAAGAAAATTAACTACGGGGACAGCCAAAGGGTTACGAGATTTGCTGGACACAACGAGTGAATGTTTAAACAAGTTGAAAAATCAAGATATTCCAGTTGATACTTGGGACATACTAGTGGTTCATATAATTGTCAACAAACTGGATTCAGAATCACATAAAGAGTGGGAAAGCGAGCTAGGGTCCCTAGATATTAGCGAATTACCAACAATAAACATGTTTACAAAGTTCCTGGAAAAAAGATTTCGTGTTATGGAAATGATACAAACCCCTTCTTCGTGCGCGCCTGTAAATAAAAGAAGTTTTCATGTGAATAAAGTAGAACAGAAATGCGTTTTTTGTAATCAAGACCACATGCTGTACACTTGTAAAGAGTTTTCGAAACTTGCTGTAGACAAGAGAGTGGAATATGTGCAAGGCTGGCGGCTTTGCTTTAATTGTTTAATGCCGGGACATTCAGTCAAAATCTGTAGATACCGATCATCTTCCCGCCGATGTGGGAGAAAGCATCACTCTCTACTACACAGCACGTGGAGCCCGCAGCCGCAGACCGCTGAGAAGGCTCTGGAGACATCGTCACCGCTTTTAGAGAATAAAGAAGATATCCAGGAAGAAAAAGAAGATAAAAATAAAAAGAATATTCTATCTCACCTCACTACGGGGACGCCAACTGCATTAGTGCAAGTACTCACCGCCAATGGAGAAAAACACTTGATGAGGGCATTATTGGACCCTTGCTCGCAAGAATCCTTTATAACGGAGTCCGCAGCACAAAGGCTTCGTGTCCGACGTACGTCGATTAGCGGGCACGTCACAGGAGTTGGTCAAATGAAGACTCCACTCAAATATGCTGCTGAAATACAGTTCTCATCAAGAATCGATCCTGAAATGAGCATGAAAGTTAATGCGTATGTTGTACGCCATATCACCGATCTTATGCCGTCAAAAGAAGTGAAAGTTGAAGACTGGAAACATATCGAGAAGTTGTGTCTCGCAGATCCCACATGTCACACACCGGGCCACATCGACTTGCTTTTAGGAGTCGAAGTTTGTAGCGAAGTTATTAAACCTGGTGTAATCAAGGGCCCCTCAGGATCACCTATAGCGCAAGACAGTCACCTGGGGTGGATAGTTTCTGGAAAGACGAGGACAGATCACACTGCCATTAAAAACATCGTCAGCATGCATCTGAATGTTGATTTAAACAACATGCTAAAGAAGTTCTGGGAGTTAGAAACCATAGAAGAAGAAAACCATACACTAACTTCAGACGAAAGGAAGGCAGAAGATATTTATGAGAAGACACATAAAAGAAAAGAAGATGGTCGTTACGTGGTCCGACTGCCATTCAGAGAAGAATCACCTGACTTACCACGTGACTCAAGAGATATAGCAGTGAAAAGGTGGACATCATTAGAAAAAAGATTAGATAAAAATTCACAGTTAAAAACTGATTACAACAATGTTTTACAAGAGTATTTAGATCTACAACATATGGAGAAGGTTGAAAATAAAGAAACACCAGAGAATTGTGTTTACCTTCCTCACAATTGCGTGGTAAGATTGGATAAAGAAACAACGAGGGTTAGGGTGGTTTTCAATGCATCATGTGCCGGTACTAATGGGGTAACACTAAATGATGGTTTACTCATCGGCCCTACCCTGCAAGAGAATCTACGCGATATTTTGGTTAGGTGGAGAACTCACAAAATTGCATATGTTGCCGATATCGTAAAAATGTACCGGCAGATTGAAGTAGATGAAGCACACAGAGATTACCAAAGACTTGTCTGGCGACCAGATGCTCAGAAGCCAATAGAAGACTACCGACTCCGCACGGTTACCTTCGGAACTGCCTGTGCACCGTACTTGGCTATAAAAACCTTACGTCAAGTAGCTTTAGATGAGGGTCAAGAAAGTCCTGAAGCACAGAATATAATTTTAGAAGATTTCTACATGGACGACCTCTTGTCCGGCCATGAAACAGTAGATAAAGCTAAAAGAAATCAGAAGGAAATCGCAGCAATTTTAAAGAAGGGTGGATTTGAGCTTCAAAAGTGGAGTTCGAATAATGAAAACTTCATGGAAGACATCGAATCTATCAAACGATCGCAAAATACCCAACGGGAAGTAGACGGCAAAGACAGTATTAAAACACTGGGTATCTTATGGAACACGAGAGAAGACAAATTACAAATAACGAATAATATGAAAGACTTACCTTCACAACCTGTTACGAAGAGGAATGTTTTAGCAGATATAGCATCCTTGTTTGATCCATTGGGTTGGCTGGCACCTTCTGTTGTTATTGCTAAAACATTTATGCAGAAATTATGGACACTTGGGGTTGGTTGGGATGAAGAGCTTTCAAGTGAATTGAAAGAAGAGTGGCTAAAATTTAGAAATGAAATTCCTGCATTGACAGATGTAGAGATAAATCGCTGGATACATACCACTTCGAACAGAAGTTCTATAGAAGTTCACGGGTTTTCTGATGCGTCGATGAGTGCTTATGCTGCGGTAATATACACCCGCGTTATTGACGCTAATGGGCAAATAAAAGTATCACTACTTACAGCTAAAACGAAGGCAGCTCCCTTGAAGCAAGTATCCATGCCGAGGTTAGAGTTGTGCGGTGCGGTTCTCCTGTGTAGGCTTCTAAAACACATCGTGAACATATTAAAACTACACAAACATCAAGTATTTGCATGGTCAGATTCACAAGCTGTACTTGCATGGATAAGTGGTGACCCAGGTCGATGGACTCCTTTTGTGAAAAATCGAGTTGCTGAAATAAAGAACATGAACGAGATAAACGGTTGGTACTATGTCAATACTAAGCACAATCCAGCTGATCCTGCTTCCCGAGGAGTAATGCCAAAGAAGCTATTAACTAACTCATTGTGGTGGAATGGACCGGCATTCCTTGTTGAACCAGTCATAGAACTGCCGGGGACTGACGTACCTGAAACAGAACTTGAAAGTCGTAAAGTTATAAAATCCTTGGTAACTACGAGTAGAATTGATGATGAAGAAGATTTAATACTTACCTTAATACGTAGATACTCTTCACTCGGGAAACTGGTGAGAATAATCGCATACTGTCGTAGATGGATGCTGCACCTGCAAAGAAAAAAAGCCAATAAAGATCACTTACCAGCTTACCTGACGACTGAAGAGAGGGACGAAGCACTTACCATTTGCTTGAGACGATCCCAGGAAGTCCAATTTCCAGGTGAGATACACGATTTAAAGACTAAGAGACAGCTGAAAAGAAAAAGTCGTTTGTTGTCACTCGCCCCCTTTTTAGATCCAAAGGGTGTGTTGAGAGTAGGCGGCCGACTGCGCCATGCTGATATAGGAGCCCAACAGAAGCACCCCATCATAATAACGAAAGAAAATGCTCTGTTACCTCTTCTTTTAGCAGAAGCACACAGCAGCACTCTTCATGGTGGTCCACAGCTGATGGTGATTTATCTACGGTCAAAGTATTGGTTGCTCAACGCGATATATAAAGTTAAAAAATATGTACGTAATTGCATCGTATGCATCCGGCAAAGAGGCGAGACAAGCAGTCAGCTCATGGGTGATTTACCTGCTGTAAGAGTAAAACCCTCCAAACCCTTTTTGATCAGCGGGGTAGACTTTGCCGGTCCGATTAACGTGCGTAAGAGCAAAGGACGTGGCGCAAAATCCACGAAAGCATATATATCTCTCTTTATCTGTATGGTCACCCGAGCTTTCCATATTGAACTCGTCAGCAGTTTAACCACACAAGCTTTTCTAGCCGCGCTAAGGAGGTTTGTAGCTAGGAGAGGACGATGCGCCGAGATGTGGAGTGACCATGGTACGAATTTTGTAGGCGCCAAGAGAGAATTAATGACCATGTGGCGCCAAGGACAAAAGAGAATCCCTGATGAATTCGCAGCGCAGTTAGAGGACATGAGGATTAAATGGAAGTACATACCTCCTGCGGCTCCCAATTTTGGTGGCTTGTGGGAAGCCGGCGTGAAATCCATCAAATATCACATGAAAAGGGTAATAGGCAATGCCACTCTGACATTTGAAGAAATGTCCACTTTACTGACCCAGATCGAAGCTTGCCTCAATTCACGCCCTTTATACCCACTCAATGACGATCCTGACTCCTTACAACCTTTAACTCCAGGCCATTTTCTGACCAGTGAACAGATAGTTAGCATCCCTGACGATGACTATACTGACTTCAAGATTCATCAGCTATCCAGGTGGCAATTAACTCAAAAGTTATTACAAGATTTCTGGTCACAATGGCAGAAGGAGTATTTAACACGGCTTCAGCAACGCATGAAGTGGAACCAAGTAACCCAAGAGTTGGACATAGGAGATCTAGTACTGGTTAAAGATCAAAGACTCCCGCCAGGTAACTGGCCGATGGGTCGTATTGTTGGAAAGCATCCAGGCCCTGATGGTTTAACTCGGACTTATGATATAAAAACCATATCTGGTGTTACGCAAAGGACTATAACCAAGCTCTGCATCTTACCTATCTCAAAGGACTCCGTCCTTTCAGGGGGAGTATGTTCAAATTAGGGCATTTAATTAATATTTTGTAACACCTATTAATACCTACGTTATGAAGATTTAAATTTTGCATGTTTCCTTCATAATGTTGTATAAAGTCCGAAGCGCCTCAACAGATGGCGTTACGCGTTCTGAAACTGTCTCCAAACGTTGTTTATTTCAATAAAATGGTCTTGCATTAGCTATCGGAAAGAACGGTTGTTTTACTTCTCCCACACCTCAATAGCGCCCGGTACAATTACACTCCATAACATCACAACAGATTTAAATAAAGTTAATAAAATTGCTATGACGTGTCATTATCGTTCAATGACGTAGACCGATAATGGCGCGTCACGGCGATTGCAATCTGGATTTTAACTTGCATTCACGTGCAAATAATCTGCGGCGCACCGGCTTCCATAAAACGTCAGAATAACTGGCATAATTAACTTATCATCGGATCGACGATTTACATCAGCCGGCGCATGAGGACGGTAAAATGCAATGAAATCGAGGAAAAAATGATTTGGATATTCAGGGAGCGAGAATCGAATGGACGACCGGTTATTGTCGGCTCGCATACAGCCTCCAAATGGACTGCGCTCGTTCAATTTCGATACTTTTACAACACAATAGACGACGAGTAAGGCGTGTTCGCTCACCTGTCAAATTAAAAAAAGCACTTGCATATTCAGAATAAACTGGTAAAAGCTACGTCCAGAATATGTACAACGTGGTTGTTTTAATATTTTTATTCGCTTTTGTTGATTAAATTGATTGGAATGGGCGCGTCTGTGCCTATTTGACTGGAAAATCCTTATGCTATAAATATGGGCGAAGGAATATCAGTCGGTGTATGTGGTCGTGAAGACAATGTTGTTTAACGTAGAACTAAGTAGCTAACTAGGCAACAAAGGTGAGTAAAATGACTTAAAATCCTTAGTTACCTGCTTCGTTATAGCTTTTCAATTGATACCATAAAAATAATATAGTGAGTACAAACGATATTTTTTTTGAAGTTAACATATTACTGGACTGGCAAATTATAAATCACCCGCAATCCCTTACGAACTTTAATACTGTGGTGACATACATCTGTTACGGAGTAATTTTACACGTCTGCTATCTATAGTTTTGAGACTCTTAGCGCCATCTGTGATCAGCTATTTGCAGTCAGGTACAGAGCCATCTGGAGAGTACGGACGGCGACGCTAGCGCATGTTCCGATCATTCGTCTCTTGATTTTGTTTTCGATATCCAAATAAATAGTTTTCACTAGAAGTCCTTAAATAATAAACAAAGATATTAAAAAAAGGCATAGATTATTATAAACTTCTCAAACTAATTAATTGTCTCGAAATTTTGTTTGTTTACAAAAAGTTGGGAGTCCGACATACGAGAACGCATCGTTGCTCATGTCACAGACAGCAGCGAAAGGAATAGACATCAATCAGTGCGTTGCCATCATGTGAAGAGAGAGCACGTACTCGCTGGTATTCGCTACGGCCTCCGGCCATATTTTTTTAACTTAGCTTGCAACTATGTAACAGTTTTAATCTAATAACATCTCGCAAAGAATTTGGGCGATGACACTATGGAAAAGTAGGTAAGTGCGAGCGCATTATGTATGCATAGGCAGCGTTTATATTTGTTGGTTTTGTAAAACATTTCAGTGCGTGACACGTTTTATTTGTTACAGATGATTTAAAATTTAAAAACAAGAACTTAACCAAGGAATACACCTTAAGCTTAGTCTCGTATCTAGCCAGGTGAGTTTCATGTTTATCCCGTGATTGGTTCACTCTGTGCATTTAGAGATCGCGACGGGTTGCTTTCTTTTCAGGAGTGTTGTGTCGTGTTATGAATATATGTTAACATTTAACGGTGTTTACAGCGATTGGATGCTGGCCGCTGGGTTTCCCCCTGCCCCAGTTATCCATAGGCCGTCGATCGGACGCCGTGAGCGTCGAGGTGCAGCTTGGCGCATGCGCCGGCACCGAACGCAGAACCCGTCACGAGCTGGTGGCCCCTGCGGTCATCAGGGGAGAAGCGTGTCGTGGTCTGCGCGTGCGTGAGCTCCGCCGCGAACGCCACGTTTGACAGGTGACATCGTTCCGCAATCAAAATTCTAACCTCAACGTAATTTAACGCATTCTGTGTTGCCGGATATATTTTGTAAAAGAGGTCTATAATTTGTAACACACCTCAAGTTCTCACACAGCAGCTTAGTCTTTACTTTAAACTTGAAAACTATAATATTCTACTTTAGAGAGTCGATTTCAAAACCTTGGTCAGGTTGAGTCCGCTCGGGACAGCCATTTGCCATGACATATAGATATAAGAATAAAGTAATGTAAGCAGGCATGGCCGTGTAACATTGTTTTAGTGTGCTCTTATATATTCTAATATACATACCAGGTGGTTTTCAATTCAAGTTTTTGTTTCAATTATCTAACCGTTATATATTCAACCCATGACTCTTGGCATTTGGAGTATAAATATAAATGCCTGGCGCCCTCTATCTTCTTTATTCCAATCGAGTATACTATTAGCGTAGATCCACGACCGCTGCCCAAACCTATCCACGTTCATCCCTGAAAATACTCTCAGCTGACTAGACCGAGGCATACCAACAAGTGTGGAAGGACGTTGTACCTAACCAAGAAACCATCACACTCAAGTAAGTGGGGCTGTCGCACAGAAAACTTAAATACCACAGCTTACACGTTACATTTCTGGCGCCCAACGTGGGGCTTTTGGGAGAATATTTTGGGTTTGTGGATGTACGCTCTTACTTCATTGAATAATAAATAATAATCTGTTAAACAAACTTGAATTTTAAACGTTATTTGCTGTGTGTGAGGCTTGTGGTTGTGATTAAAACAAGACTACTATCTTACTTAGCATCATAGATTGATAAGTATCCTCCATTGTGTCAACATATTTTAGATTTATTGTTGTGTATTTGCGAGATGTGATTAAATATTTTTCACTCAAATGAGTAAAACTTTACTGCTTCTAATGTTCCAAGTGAACACAATCTGTGGATGGTTTTAGTAAATAAGCTAACCCACTATATAATTATTGAACTGTCAATTTCATACATAAGTTACTCTTGATATTACTTAAGAATAATTTTCTACTTCTATGTAAAATCACAAGTGTGATTAAATAACCTATCTTCTCCTAAATGAAAAAGATAAGTGTAATTAACACTAGGGACTATTTCCACTTATCTGTTTTATTTGTTTCACTGAGTGTTATACACTTATATACTTGTCAAACATGGCATTACAAATTGAAGTCGAAAATCTGACCAAGGACGAACTACTGTTTGAATTGCAAACAAGAGGCATAGATGTAGATCCTAGCAACACAGTAGATGAACTTAGACAACAATTTAAGTCTGCTAAAGGCACTTCCCTTGACAGTGTGAAAGCGAACACTTTCATCTCAGGCTTGTCCGTTGCCGACGAATTTCAGGTCTGCGAAGCGAAGCTGGATGCAGTGCTGCGGACTGACCACTCATCATCGTCCTGTCGGAGAAGGTGTCTATCGAAGTTGTCTCATGTCATACTCAGGTTAGAGAAATTGATTTTGACTAGTTCTGAACAGAGATTGAGAAAGATAGCGCTGGTGGCGAAGGCGTTTAACGCTACAGAAAATTTAAGATGTAATCCAAAGGCCGGCACATCTTCTCAAAACTCTGCGACGAATACTGCTGACTCTGTTGCTTCTTTAGTCTGTCAAAAACATACATCTCAGGTACTTAAGTGGGGTCTTGTGTACGACGGTAGGGCTCCTGTCCATGACTTCGTCTTTAGATTACAAGAGCTTAAATACGCTTCGGAGGTTTCAGATGTAGAATTGTTGAGAAACGCGGTTTATCTTTTTTCTGGAGAAGCTCTAACGTGGTTTCGCATAAATAAGTCTCATTTTAGTACTTTTGAAGATCTTATCGAGTCGCTTAAAAATGAATTTCAACCGGTGGAATACGAACGGTGTCTATTAAACCAGATTAGGGCTAGGTTGCAAGACAAGAATGAATCGATTAGATCATATGTTAATATCATGGAAGGTTTGTTTTTACGCCTGTCAGTGCCTATCACTGATGCAGAGCAGCTCGATATCATCATGACTAACATGAATCCGTATTTCATCTCGCGTCTGGCCTTGACGGAAGTACAAACCGTGAGGGAACTTAAGAGTATTTGTGCGCGCTTAGAGGTGTCAAAGTTTAAATGCGAAAACCGTGGATTTTTAAACACCGGTAGAGAGTCTGTGGTACCTAACTTTTGTACTGGGATCTCAAACCCTATTCCCTTATCATCTGATGCTAGGCTTCGCAACGTTGGCCAGGGACAAACTAGACCCACTGTGAACTGTGCAAAATGTGGTGGAAACCACCACCACTCTCGTTGTGACGCATATCCCACGACCATATGTTTTAGGTGCAAGAGACCCGGTATCCTCACTAGAAACTGCCCTTGTACAAAAAACTAGGTCACAGGTCAGAGACATTTTACACTAATCTTAACAATAATGCTTCTGAGACTAACTAGGTCAAATTCATTTAATCGTGACTATGTTTGTTCTGATGTAGGTGCGTATAATACATAAAACACGCTCATAATGATCTGAGTCATAATCAGGGAAATAAAATATCCCAGCCTTGTAGGTAGACTCGTGATTTATCCATGACAAGAGTGCAAGATAAATAACTTTCTGTTTATATAATTGAAACCTTTAATTAGAGCGTTTCTTTTTATTGACCACCGATTGATAATTAAACCATGTAGGTAATGTAGGTAATAAAGAAACCATGATATGCACATTACGTTATGTATTGTGTTATACCTATAATGGAATTCTACCAATCTCTTGAGAAATCGTCATTCGTTGAGTAGGATATAGGGACGTAGTTTCTCCTAGGTTGTTGCTGTAGGGCAATGACTACACACTCACGGAAAATACCGGAATGTACAGTCGACCTAAATAGTAGGATACGCTTTTGACTGGCCAACATTTGCGTTAGGTAGGTATAACATACAATATAGTCAAATAAGTGAATGCTTAGCTTGATTAAGTATAATCATTAGAATAGGTAGGTACATACCGTAAGATAGATAGGTATCGTATAGGTACATGAAAAATAGTTAGGTCTTAGCTAGATTCGTAGTCAAGATTGTAGCATAGAGTGGGGACGCCTGCGCATATAGGTAAACATTAAGATAGGATAACCGGTTCTAGAGTTAAGCTTAATGGAATGGCACCTATTGGCTTACAAGGTGTATACTTATAAGGTGGTAATCACATGTAGGTCAAGGGTCATTGACCTCTGTATGAGGATGTTTGTTAAGAGTTCATAGGCTAGTTCAATGGCATCGGGCTCTCTCGGATGGATGATGTCTGTTGAAGTCTTGTTTTCCCCGCCTGGTCGAGGTAGTTGCTTCCTTTTGCTATCTTATCTTATCTTATCTTTTTTTTTTTTTTTTTCAAAAAAAAAAAAAAATTCTACTGTAGCGGTAATGTTACGGAGTAATTTTACACGTCTGCTATCTATAGTTTTGAGACTCTTAGCGCCATCTGTGATCAGCTATTTGCAGTCAGGTACAGAGCCATCTGGAGAGTACGGACGGCGACGCTAGCGCATGTTCCGATCATTCGTCTCTTGATTTTGTTTTCGATATCCAAATAAATAGTTTTCACTAGAAGTCCTTAAATAATAAACAAAGATATTAAAAAAAGGCATAGATTATTATAAACTTCTCAAACTAATTAATTGTCTCGAAATTTTGTTTGTTTACAAAAAGTTGGGAGTCCGACATACGAGAACGCATCGTTGCTCATGTCACAGACAGCAGCGAAAGGAATAGACATCAATCAGTGCGTTGCCATCATGTGAAGAGAGAGCACGTACTCGCTGGTATTCGCTACGGCCTCCGGCCATATTTTTTTAACTTAGCTTGCAACTATGTAACAGTTTTAATCTAATAACATCTCGCAAAGAATTTGGGCGATGACACTATGGAAAAGTAGGTAAGTGCGAGCGCATTATGTATGCATAGGCAGCGTTTATATTTGTTGGTTTTGTAAAACATTTCAGTGCGTGACACGTTTTATTTGTTACAGATGATTTAAAATTTAAAAACAAGAACTTAACCAAGGAATACACCTTAAGCTTAGTCTCGTATCTAGCCAGGTGAGTTTCATGTTTATCCCGTGATTGGTTCACTCTGTGCATTTAGAGATCGCGACGGGTTGCTTTCTTTTCAGGAGTGTTGTGTCGTGTTATGAATATATGTTAACATTTAACGGTGTTTACAGCGATTGGATGCTGGCCGCTGGGTTTCCCCCTGCCCCAGTTATCCATAGGCCGTCGATCGGACGCCGTGAGCGTCGAGGTGCAGCTTGGCGCATGCGCCGGCACCGAACGCAGAACCCGTCACGAGCTGGTGGCCCCTGCGGTCATCAGGGGAGAAGCGTGTCGTGGTCTGCGCGTGCGTGAGCTCCGCCGCGAACGCCACGTTTGACAGGTGACATCGTTCCGCAATCAAAATTCTAACCTCAACGTAATTTAACGCATTCTGTGTTGCCGGATATATTTTGTAAAAGAGGTCTATAATTTGTAACACACCTCAAGTTCTCACACAGCAGCTTAGTCTTTACTTTAAACTTGAAAACTATAATATTCTACTTTAGAGAGTCGATTTCAAAACCTTGGTCAGGTTGAGTCCGCTCGGGACAGCCATTTGCCATGACATATAGATATAAGAATAAAGTAATGTAAGCAGGCATGGCCGTGTAACATTGTTTTAGTGTGCTCTTATATATTCTAATATACATACCAGGTGGTTTTCAATTCAAGTTTTTGTTTCAATTATCTAACCGTTATATATTCAACCCATGACTCTTGGCATTTGGAGTATAAATATAAATGCCTGGCGCCCTCTATCTTCTTTATTCCAATCGAGTATACTATTAGCGTAGATCCACGACCGCTGCCCAAACCTATCCACGTTCATCCCTGAAAATACTCTCAGCTGACTAGACCGAGGCATACCAACAAGTGTGGAAGGACGTTGTACCTAACCAAGAAACCATCACACTCAAGTAAGTGGGGCTGTCGCACAGAAAACTTAAATACCACAGCTTACACGTTACACATCTGCACATCAAATTTCTTGACATAAGAGAATATGAACCGTAACGACTCATAGTCGTTATTGGCGCTATGGGCACTACAACACGCAACGCTTGCGTTCTTGGCATCCAAAAGTAAAAAATACATTCAAGGTACCACCCGTCCGTTTCGAGTTGGCCGTCTCATCTCGCCAGGTATCTATACCGCACCCCGCTCGCGCCTCGCTTAGGTGAAGGTAAATAAATCACGACGGAGCGGTCAACTCGCAGCGAACGGGTTTTGTAAATTCAAAATCAGATTAAAAGCAGAAGAATCGAAGGTCGGCGCTTGTTCGGTCGCAGTTCGTCGGTATCCTGCTGGTCCGGCCGCACATTTTGCAGGTTTCGTCGACAACGAACCAATTAATGTTACGGTTACATCGTCTCGAAACCCGAATCATGTGCGGTTTCTTCTTTATCTTCGTTACACCAACTTCCATCAGGATAAAACTGAATTATTAGTAATAATTTGTAGGTGCCAGTGTGGTTCCGCATTAGAATAGCACTTCTCCTTACTTCCCGTGGGTGTCGTAAGAGTCGACTATGGGAACCAGGTTGTAGTGTGTTGTGAGCGATGGGCTAGCATTCCATCACTGCAATATCCCATTTTTTCAATCTTTAAACCCACAATTGCTAAATGTGGCATTGGAATTAAATTTCATGTGTTCTGCATACCCCTTTTACGAATATAAGGGTGAGTTTATGTGTATTATATTAATTTGTAGGTATACCTACATCGTTTAACCACTTGGCGTATATGTTATACAAATAGGTGAGTATTATAGTTTATGTTACATCCATATCGTGGATAGGTACGTACGTACGTAGTGAGCACGTTTACGAGAAATATACATCTATACATATAATAAAGCTGTAGAGGTTCGAAAGTCTGTACATAGAAGATATTAGCAAAAAAATCGATGGAGGGGTCTTAGAATCGATAACAGAACACATTTCAACAGTTTTTAGAATTTGTGTCTGTTTGTCTGTCTGTTTATTTGTCTCACCATCACGCGAAAACTAGCCAATAGATTTCAATACGACCTTCACTAATACTTTTAATTGATATTCGGACGGGTTATAGGCTATAAAAATCATACAAATTGGGGATGAAAGGGGGTGAAAAGAGGGGTTGAACTTTGTATGAGAAGTCCTTCAATTCGTGACTTAAAGGCTTGAAAATTGGTAAGCATATAATTGGAAGCAAAATAAAAATAATCTTATTCAAAAATTGTACAATAAACAGAAAATATGTGAAAAAATGGAGGGTACAAAAGTGCTTAGGGGACTACCGACAAATAACCAAAAATCTCTCAACCCATAGTAACTGTTTGAATTGAGAGATTTAATTATGTTAGTCAGATGTTGTCAAAATTGTCAAACCAGTGCCTTGAACTTCGTCTTTGATGTATCTTCGTTGGTAAGGTGGTCGAGTGTGATAATGGTGTCATCTGAGGCCCTACAAAATACAGCAAATTCCTACTGTTCCCACTAATAGTATAAATGTGAAAGTTCGGATGTTTAGATGTTTGGATATTTGTTACTCAATCACGCAAAAACGGCTGACCGGATTATGATGAAACTTGGTACACAACGAGTTTATAGCCTGAATTAACATATAGGATACTCAAATAGTTAAATTCGGGGGTGGAAGTTGAATTTCATAGATCCAGAATCATGTAGAATATTTACAATACCCGCTGACTTCCGAAAATTCGACTCAGATGAACCAGTGTAAGTCTGAGCTCCAAATATGCACAGTTGTCACAAATCGTAGGGTCAAGATACAGTAAGGACGTATCGTGAGGCGAGTGTAGACTGTTGTAAATTCACGATATTTGACGTTTGGCGTGTCAAAGACGTGCCATTACACAGATGCCATTCGTTCAAGTCGAATCGAAGTTATAGTTGATTTACTACTTGCAGAATTCAATAATTTGAGTTTTATAGTTGCTAAGATGAAGTACGTATTTTCATGTAAAGTTTTTAGTTTTACCATCGTAGTTATAAACTGAGTAATGTCGCTACCAATTGATTATGATGAGCTATTATTATGAAAGATTTCGGATATTTGTGACTCTTAGAGCTTAATTATCTCAAAACCAAAGCGACTCATGTGAATGTGAATGTTTACCGCATTTCAGTACCTGAAGTTCTATTAATTAATTACTTATATGCATAATTGTAAGCAGTACCTAAATAACGCAAATCTATTATGTTTTAGATTTGCGTTATTTAGGTACTGACTTACAGCCTTTAAAGCGCTTGCGTTTTAAATCAAAACTTGCTGCCCCATTGAGCCTAAATAACTTTACTGTTTATAGAATTGGAGATTAAATAGATTGGACGTAGACGATTGTTGTCAGCATTGACTGACCAGCGCTTTAATATATGCCTACATAAAAATTATAGAAATTCCACTCCACTCTATTCTTTTTATTGAAAAAAAATGGATGGTTGAGAAATGTAAAACAGTTTTTTTTTCTTGAAAAAACGATAGTAAGTGTGCGTTTGTTTGGAGAGTGGCCTGGGGAAAATCCAGGAGAAACCTCCAACGCGACCACACGGGGGGTTTAAACACTGCAACTGGAATACTCTAAGAGTATGCGCTCCAGTGAGATTGGTTGTGCGGCCTCAACCAAATCTGAAGTGTGGGTGGAATCGAACTACTGGGAGCTTTGGGAGAAAATTTAACTACAAGTACATATGAAAAAAAATTCTTAGTAAACTAGAAGTATTAAATAAAGTTTCATACCGAGGGATAATGCGTAGGAGACATTTGCCCAAGGTGTTCACTGCAAGTAGAGCGTGCGTATTATTGTAGGTCATTACAGATCTTGGGTTATAATGTAGGACTCCTAACACGTTGCAATTCGAGAAACATCGAAGTTTTTGTTCCATTCAATCATAATATGTTTTCCCCTGTAGTCGCTACATCGAGCATGTCAGTACTAAGGCTCGGAAAGTAGGGAATTGGGAAACTTCATAGAACAAGAACGAATGTGTATACGTACGCAACATCGAACCATGACACCACATGCTACATGGATTTGATGACGTAGTTTCTTAGCACATATTGTGGTTCGTTACGTAGTATAAGAAATCATGAAAAATAATTTGTACGTATATGCTATATGGGATCGAGTCGACGGCGTTCTCGGGGCTGGAATGAAATGCGTATTTAACGTCTGAATTTCCTGGCCAGTACCCTTGACCAGTACCTATTGAAAAATCATATTACCCATTTTGTTTCATTATCCGCCTATTAAATCCTACTTCAAGACACATGCCTCCTTTCATGAACAAGGGAGCCCATTTCATTTGCTAATATATTTATATGAATAAGAAACTTTGTAAGGTTGTAACTTTGAGACGTAAAAACGTTTCAGTACATTTTGAGTGAGTCACTCAAAGTTAAGTAGTTTATAACCTAACCTGAAGAATATATGTACCAAGGGGAAGGAATAGTCAGTAGACGTTCACGCGAACGAAGTCGCGGGCAAAAGCTAGTTACGAATATAATCTATGTCATACACATTACACGGTTACGGTTGTCGTGTTTGTTTTATAATATGTACGTTAAAATATAACTATATTGAAGGATTTTAGTTAATTATAACAAACAAACCGAAGTGCTGTGATAATAGCGTCTGCTCATCCTGATGATTATGACAATTAGACACAGTTGTCTAATTGTCATAATCCTATTTTATATATTCGTTTTTCAATACGGGGTATTTCAATTAAAATGGCTCAATTATAATTTATATTAGTTTATTAAAAAAAACGAACATAAAAACACGATTAAAACATAAAGTTAAATAATTCAGCACTAACCTAATTAAACTAACTAAATATAGACTATATATAAAAAGTAGATGTCCCCCAAGTCTCTATCAATAGCTATAGTGCCCGAAAGGCTGGTAGCTTTTCCTCTTTGGATTGCTAGACTAAACCTCTGCCAGACCTCTGGTCACCAATTATAATTGTTTTACATATTTAAGTACATGAATCCATTAAAATATATCATGCCCCTACAAGCAATTTTTACTACAAGATGGAAAAATGCTGCTTCACGCTACGGCGTATAACCGTAGCGTTTCTTGGCCTCGAATAAGTTAAGATAAACCATGTTTTGAAAGATATACATTATAGTTATGTATATTAAAAGCTACGATTTATATTGTGCTACGCCGTAGAGGACCTCTACGCGATGTTCCGTAGCACTAACAACACCACAAAATGGTTCAACAGTGTAGATATAAATGCCTGCTTTACGCATTTCTCTACCTAAATTCAATTAGTAAATGAATGGGCAATTAATTAAATAAGAATAGCGTTTGCTTAAATAAACAAACGGGGCCTTTGCCAAAGTCTACGACTGTCTTCAGTCGGCGACTTGGTTTCTCGTGAATATCATTTAGGTAATATTGAATTCAACATATACTATGGTTTTAATGAAAAAAAATAAAACTAATCTAATTTTCCAATCAATACATTATTTTAATAAATGTAGCTCACAGTATAGTTAAACGTTTAGGGCAATACCATTAAGCTTTTTACATATACATCTGTCTACTCGTACCAAGTCGGAAAATGTAGGGCAACGTACGTTTGTCTGCCGCGCTGTCAGATAGCTCAAGATTAACGCGCGCCCGAGCATGCCTCTCACGCAACAGATGACCAATTGTTCGTTCTCCCATAACGGCAGCCGCTAAAAGTTTTTCCATTTATTCAGTGCTCATACGTCAAGTGGTAAGTTGTAGCGGCGGTGGGAGCGACGCGTTCCGGCGTGATAAGGCGGCGCGCCTATTGTCGCGGCGTCGGCGCGCGTTTCCTCCGCCGCCGACGGGCCTACCGCTTTGTTCCCCTCGTAATGAATAAACTTATTTCCCAAGCTAATGCAGCGCTCCCGCCTGCCGAATTCACACTCCTTATCTAGTTTGAATTGTCACAGCACGCCGTTGTCACCTACACGCATGCTCTGACGTCAATTGTCCGAAACCCATCGGCCTAGTTCTGTTTGAATAGAGTTAGCGAAGTATCATATTAACACAATGCTTGAGAGATTGTTTGATGAAGGTTCTCTATTAAGAGACCGTCGAGCAAATTTCAGCCGTATCTAATTAGATGTTATGTTTACTTTGATTTATTTACTTTGTTAGTTCATGAATCATCAAACTTAAAATAATAACCTGATATCGTGAATAAACTAATATTAGGGCCCAGTAGATGACACCTATTAATCATCTATCACCATGACAATATTGAAAGTGCCATGTCAGGTGAATGTCGAGAACAGAGACCTGTACCTTACTATGGAGTTATATATAAAAACGCGCTATACGTAAAAATACGTAAACAAAGTTGTTTACGAGTAAATTACCCTATATTAGGTACTTGAAATTAAATCAAACCGACAGACTTGTAAAGAGTAATGTTAGAAGTAGAATTGATTTATGCTGGAACGATAAAGCGCCATTACTAATTGAAGGTATTAAATAACTGAAATTAAATCCGAGGATTGAACGCAATCAACAACGGCCGTTTAAAAATAACAAATTAAAATAAAAGATAGATATTGCTTTCCCACATCGGACAGCAACGTCGCGCTGTTTAAGAATATTAAGGCGTCATTAATAACGATTGTCTGGATCAATGAGCGGGTCCCCGCCGGCCCATTATCCACGCTGAGGGACGTCTTTTGCTAAACTCTTCCCGAAACATATTTTATGTGGCGCCAAAATTCTTATTCATTTGAATACATTCAAATAATTCTCATAGTAGATAGTAGCGTTCCTATTTCAATGGCAAAAAATTCGAGGGCCAATAACTCTGGGGGAGAAAATCGCATTTGAATTGAAAGAGGGCAAATCTTTTATGTAATATGAGATTGTCATCGCGATTATTACAGGCAAATGAATACCCCCCATCAGTAAGTAGGTTATCTGCTTGCTTCCTTTCGCCGCAATCATTTTATTGGTTGTTGCGTGTTACCCACTTAGGTATCAGATTTTGCATTCATCTTAAACGTACTGATATTAGCTAGATATGATTTTTTGAATAACTCAAAAGTAAATCTCTATAATAAAATGAGGTTGGTAATCAATGTGAGATGGGTTTGTGAATCGGGGGATCCATTTTATGCTATATTTTGCAAATATGATTTCAATATTTCGTACAGGTAGGTACGATCTCACTTCCAAACGCAGATCAGAGAGCATATGGGTACGAAACATTGATACTTGTATCATGGGATTTCGAAATGTAAGTGGAAAGTTGAGCCTCAAAATATAAACACAAGAATTCCACCTTAAAGTCAAAAAAACTTTCCTCGATTACGGTGGCGTCAATTTGTGAGAAATGCTTTCGTGGTAAGTTGACTTACTCCAAAACATCTGTCACGGGCTCACGAGGTTGTTATCCTGTAAGTTTACGAGCAAATTACGGATCATGATTTGACGTTCGTAATAGCTGATGTTGTTATTCTTTTTGAAGTTTACAAAAACATACTGAGATGGTCCTAATTACGCTGACAGTTGATGCTTATCTTTATATATAAAAATCTTCTGTACGTGTGTTTGTCACCCTACTCCTCCTAAACGGCTGGACCGATTCGGATGAAATTTTGTGTGTATATTTCATGGGGTTCCTGGATGGTTAGAAAACTCAATTGGACCTGGTAGGTGGCCCTGCAGTCGGTATTTAGCAAGGAGTTCCTATGTTTATTTGTACAGGCTGTTTAATTATTTGACATGTTTATTATAAAACGAAGGGACTCTTTATATAACCGCAAAAAGTATACGTGTAATAGTTGAAAGTAAACTTTCATGAG
Source organism: Epiblema foenella (assembly GCA_963556455.1). Lineage (NCBI taxonomy): Eukaryota > Metazoa > Arthropoda > Insecta > Lepidoptera > Tortricidae > Epiblema > Epiblema foenella. The sequence goes on along the minus strand of OY747099.1, from coordinate 19,102,864 downwards.
TCGTGGTAAAGTAAACTCATGTATGGTCACTTCGAGCGATAAAAAAATAAGGTGCTTATTTAAAAACAAAAACATCATTCAGGTACATTTACAGAACAGAGAGCTTACTATTAATATTAAAGATTTTGCGTGGCCTCGGTTAGAGAAAGATTGAGTTGTTCACGCGTTATTTTATTTTATTTTAAGCGTATGGTATACAGGTTGTAAACAGATACAGAATACTACATTATAAATTAATCTTAAGGTCGGTCAGCCACTTGATGGCCTCGTCACTAAGGATGATCAGATCATCCGGAGGGCCACCGGTGTAGCGCGTTAAGGGACACTCCTCGATGATGTGCCGGATGGACTGTGCGTTGGCACCGCAAGCACAAGCTGGAGACTCCACCCAACCGCAGCGATGTTTATAAAGGGCGCAACGGCCGTGGCCAGTGCGGAGTCTGTTCAAATTGCACCAATGTCGCCTTGGGAGGTCTGACCCTGGGATTCGGGAGCCTGGAATAATCTCGGATCCTAGCTTTCCCGCCTTCATTTTACAATTCCAAAGTTTCGACCATTCTTGCTTCAGGTTGAATTGGTTGTCGAGCAGATCTCTAGCAATTCTGTACGAAGCGTTCCTGGATTTTAGGCGGTGGTTAGTAGGATTCAGAAACTCAGAGTGGATTGGGAGACTAGGGTTCTTTTGGATCTTGACCACTTCCCGAAGCAGGGCGTCCTTCCTTCTTAAGTCCGGCGGGGGTATCCGGCACAGCACTGGAAGCCAGTGACAAGGAGTAGATTGAAGTGTGCCCGAGATGACACGCATGACCTTGTTCAATTCTGCATCTACCCTAGCGGTATGGGCACTGCCCAACCAAACCGGTGCGCAGTATTCGGCCGTAGAATAAACTAGGGATTGGGCAGACGTCCGTAGCACTTCGGCACTAGCTCCCCAGGAGGTTCCGCTCAATTTCTGAACGATGTTGTTGCGGGTTTGGAGTTTACGGGCTGTATTGGAGAGGTGCTGTTTGAACGTCAGGGAACGGTCGAGAGTGACGCCGAGGTATTTTGGGCAGAAATTGTGTTTCACTAATGAGCCTCTCAAACATACCTTTAGCTCGCGCCTGGCCAGGAGGTTATGCAGATGGAAGCAACACACCTCTGTTTTACTCGAACTAGGTGTCAGTCGCCACGTTCTAAAAAACGTATCGAGCGCCTCCAGGTCTTTGTACAGTGTGGTTTCTAGGTTAACAAAGTCCTTTCCTTGTCTCACGAGGCAGATATCATCGGCGTAGATAAATTTCCTAGACGTTGTAGTTGGCAGATCATGGATATATAAGTTGAAAAGGATGGGAGCCAGCACGGAACCCTGGGGCAAGCCATTACTGAGCTTCTTCATATCGCTGGCTTTTGTACCTATATGTACACTGACACGCGTTATCATTTGTAATTATAAAATAAAATTGTTTCGTAATATATTAAGTTATACATGCATGATTATCACACATTATATATGTTTAGGTGTGTCTTTTCGGGCAAATCATGAAAAAGGTAAATACATTTTAATTGTACGCGATTAAGTCCTTTAAGCAATAAAAATATGTTTTGTACTCTTCGGGAGTTCTTCAGGATGGGTTTTCTTGCGGTCAGTATTGTCCTGGATTACACGTGTATTTGTGCAGATAATATTTAAAAACCGGTCAAGTGCGAGTCGGACTCGCGCACCGAGGGTTCCGTATACAGATGTGTACCGGTTCCAACCCTATTAAATCAGGAAAATCTCAACAACATGGTGTGGAAATTGGACGCCATGGGTACAGCGCCATCAAATTTGAGCGACTGAATAACTTTGTATGTATGGTAGTTTTTCAAGGATAATTCTTTATCACATAGACTGATTTTTATTTTTTCTCTTTATTTGAAATAAGGTACTTTATAAAACAAAAATATATGCAAAGGTGATTAAATTACAAACTTAGTATAGAAATGTTTTTTTGACGATAAAAAAAAAGAAAAACTAGATAGAGCTACAGTTATATTTTTCCTGTAAAAATACATTGATATCAATGTTATGTAATAATTTTATATTTTTTCCTTGGTAAACTTTGGAGATAACGGGAGGGGGACGGTATTTTTTTTTACATTTTCCCTCATGAAACAAAAATGACAACGTAAAAAAAAATGTTTCAGAATGTGCAACCCAAGCCGTTTCATATGACACCCCACTCGACATATTAACTAGACTTTCAAATTTGGAACCGCATATTATCTGTCATTTTTCACAGAAAATAAAAAAAAATATTTAAAAATGTCATGTTCTATGTATGTAGGTAAGGCCTTCTTTATAACTATTCCAAATTTCAAATCGATAGCATAAGTAGTTCTTGAGATATTTGGCGATGTGATAGACAGACAGACAGGCAGACAGACAAAGTGAAACCATAAGGGTTACTTTTTTACCATTTTGGTACGGAACCCTAAAAATTGTATGATCATACAATTTTTGTATATGGTTCATTTCCCTTGACGTTCTTATTGTCAAAGGAATAATTTTTATTTCTCTAGTGTATAATTTTTTTTTATTATCAATTCAGTCAGGTTTTTGAAGCAAAATGTGCATTATAACTGAAGCGCATTGAACCTTAATTGCAATGCGTTGTGCCAGGTAGTTGGCGGGAGCAGATGTGCGGAAAAATCATACTGTAAATATAGGCGAATAACGTCATATCTGTCTGTCGGTTGTACAGTCATTTAAGCTGTTTTTCATCACGAGGTGCGACATTATTAGCAGTCGCAAGACGCGCCAACGACACATTCATATTTAAATGTCACGTTGCGACTTACTAGCGAGTGTGCTCATGTGTGTTTTACAGATGGCGGAAATTTGCGCCTATACGGATGAATGCACCCTTTTCAAAACGTAAAAATATTTCTTTTTCATATTAAGCGCTTAGCTCCTTGTTATTTTTTCCGTCTAAAAATATGTATTCCTTGGCATGCACTAAATAATGTTAAATCAAAACTGTACCTACATAAGTATTAGGTAAGTATAATAATACTTCTACAACTATTTTATAAATCTGTGTTCTTCTACAGCTATTTTTATAAGTAACTACTATTTTGTGAAACACTGTGAAGGCCATTAGAAAAGTCGGTACTTTACTTCACACTCAACCTTTTTGTTTCTATACGACATAGCAAAACATTTCTTTCAAAATTAATAATACTTATTTAAGCCATCGTCTACCCGTGCCGGAGATTTCCGGGCACATAACAATAGTATGCTACTGTTATTTTTTTTCGCCGGGAGAGGAAGTGTCTTTAATATTTCGCTCAGTAAAACCGCAAGGACTGGCCATATTGTGGGTCCTGTAGTCTACAATAAATTACCATTATTTGTAAATACAGCTGGCTAATGTTTTATACATTTCAGGAATGTATTGCATACAAAAACAAGCAAGTAAACATCTTTACGTATTTAAAAAAAAAAACGAAACCAATACACTTATTGAAATATAACGCCGGCGCATAGAATACCGGGGCTGTAAATAACTGACTTTTAAAAGAAAAATCGTTTTCGCAAATTTAATTTCATGCGGGGGCGGGCGGTCTTCGCCTATATTTTCCTAGAAAACTTCCGCTTAAGTCAACTGAGTTCAACCCAGAGGTGGTATGGTTAAATCATTTAATATATAACACGTCACGTAGCTTTTAAAAAATTTACATGGTTCGAGAATTTGTACAACTGCACATCAAAGGAATTAAGCGATAAGAAGATTATTTAGAACTTTTAGAAAACAAAGTAAAGTTTATTTTTCAGAGTGCTTCAACCGCAACGAGCGGCGCATTTCATCTGCGAAGAATCAAAACGAGTTACAAAATTACCAAGCTAAAAGCATCCACTCCTACATTTACAAACTACAGTACAAAGGGATAAAAATGTTCGGTGCAATTTCAGAGAAGAGTGAGCGACGCGGCTCCGAACCGCGCCTCGCGCTCCGGGGAGCTAAACCGAATTTATTTATGGTTTGAAAATTACACTTAAATTGGATATTGCCTAGTAAATTTTTAGCATTTGCGTACTAATTATTCTGTGATAAATTTGATGGTAATTTAATTGCGGCTTCAAGTTTTTTGTTGAAAGGTCATATATCCGAGATGAGCAATAAAAAGTAAAGTTTAACGTTTTCATTTTGATCGCATAGCATAGTTTACCTAAATTGAATAGCCGTACAATTGCTCATAAACAGTACTCGAAAGTTTTACAGCAATTTGCGATTGGCAATTTGCCATTTTATGAGGACCTCGTTACGATAATAATATGTATGCATACAAACTATACTATGTACGATAGGGCTTTGTTTGTGATTGTATAGGGACTGACCTATTTGCGCAATGCTCACGCCGCGAAGGCCTCGTTTCATGGCTTACTGCGTATTTTACAGACGTTTTATTTTGATAAGTTTAATTAATGACCTGTTCCAAAGGCACTAAGTTAAAGACTCAATACATTGGATCTGTTTGGAAGTTATTATCTGTCTGCTTGCTGAATAGGTAGGTACCTATTCGATAATACCCAAATAATTACAGTAAGCAAAGTGGCAGTATTAGGCATATATTTTACTAACACATACCAATTAGAAATGTTCCTATTACAAACAACTTAATTTTGCAGTTGGTACGGAACCCTAAATGCTGGAAGACCGACACGCACTTGGCCGGGTTTTTTATACTGTGACACGTTTTGTTAGTAGAGATTTTTTTATTCCCAAAATGATTCAATACAAATCATCATCATCATCATCATCATTTCAGCCGAAAGACGTCCACTGCTGAACATAGGCCTCCCCCAAGGCTCGCCATTTAGACCGGCCCTGTGCCGTTCGTTTCCACCGGAAATAATTAATAAGTATTGCTTGGAATTTATGCGTTTACATAAAGGGGAAATATGGATATATTAAATGTGTAAGTGGCGAGACTTTATATGGGTGAACTACTTTTGATATATTTTAATTCTTTCATTCGTTTCATTTCGCAAACAACGATACCGTTAACTTTTCATGACTTATATATAATCGTATAGAACTCCATTAGGTTAGGTTTTTGTAAGAAATCGTGAAAAATTTATGATAAATAACGGTATAGGTATATTAGGCAAAATCAATAATTTGCGAAAAAATGTTATGCCTAATATTAGTAAACCTTATTTGTAGGTATGTTGATATGTATATCTTATTCAAGGTACCAGTAAACAGATAAACAGGCGTAGGACAGTGGCTTCAATTGTGGCGAAGTCTGCTACCGACATATCTATGGCTATTGGTGTTGACAGTAAAATCAATTTCAGGGCTGTTTCTGAACACAGCAATTTCATTTATAGTGATACTAGCGGCCGCCCGCGACTTCGTCCGCGTAGATTTTAGATGGTAACAAAGATATAAATGAGGTTTATTTGTTTCTGTCAGTTGTCTGATGCTATTAATCTATTGTGAAAAATTACTCACAAAAAAAAATGAATGTCCGCCATCTTGGATTTGAAAATGGATATCATTTCGTAATCGGCACCCCGAGGAACCTCGACGATATGACACCCATATCGATTTTAAAGAAAAATAAATGTCCCCATCTTGGATTTGAAAATGGATGTCATTTTCGTAATTCTCACCCCCAGGAACCTCGAAGATGACACCCATATCGATTTTTACGAAAAGTAAAGATTTGCTCCCCGCACAAACTTGGAACCCCCTTTTACCCCATTAGAGGAACAATTTAGAAAAACGCTGAAACACTTTTTGTTGTATTTGAACAGAGAGTCTGTATACGAAGTTTTAAATCTCGCACTTCAAAAAAGATTGGCTCCCCGTACGAACTTCTTGGAACTCCCTTTTCACCCCTTTAGGGGAGCAATTTGAAAAAACGCTCAAGTACGTTATGTCGTTTTTAAACAGAGAGACTATTTACGAAGTTTGAAATCTCTCACTTCAAAAAAGATTTGCTCCCCGTACAAATTTGGAACTCCCTTTTCACCCCTTTAGATGAACAATTAAAAAAAAACGCTGAAATACTTTTTGTTGTATTTAAACAGAGAGTCTATATACGAAGTTTTAAATCTCTCAATTCAAAAAAGATTTACCCCTTTACAAACTTGGAACCCTCTTTTTACCCCTTTAACTCTCTAACTTCAAAAAAGATTTGCTCCCCCTACAAACTTTGAAGCCCTTTTTCACCCGTTTAGGGGACGAATTTAGAAAATCGGTGAATTCAGTTTTGTTATATTTAAACAGAGAATCTAAATACGAAATTTCAAGTTTCTAAGTCCAAAAAAATTACGTTTCCCATACAAACTTTGCACCCCTATTTGATCCCTTTAGGAATTGGAATTTCCAAACATCCCATCTTATCCCTTGCATACGTCATAAAAGTAAGCTCTGGACCAAATTTGAAGTTTCCAGTTCCAGTAGTTTCGGCTGTGCGTTGATGGTAGATCAGGACTTCTTCTTTTATATATTTAGAAGAAGACAAGAAGAAGAAGAAGATAAAATATTCGTGAAGCTAACACATATCGACCTAGTCCCAATCTAAGCAAAGCTTGTACTATGGGTACTAAGCGACGTTATACACACTTATATAGATAAACAGATACTTAAATACATAGAAAACATCCAAGATTCAGCCGAGATTTTTTAAGTTGTGATTTGTTTTAAATAATTAATATCTCTTAAATTATGGGTTTTTGGACTACATGTTATATATTCTAATTAGGCTCTAAAATCGTTAGTTTAAATCTTTCGGGTATTTAACGCCCACGGTGTATATATAAAAGAAGAAGTCCTCACTGACTGACTCATCAACGCACAGCCGAAACTACTAACGCTAGAGAGTTGATTTTTACACAGTCGGTTAGAATTATAACGCAGGCTACGGATAAGACAGGATTTTTCGAAGGGGTGAACGTTTGCATGGAAAACGTAATTTGTTGAGAAACTTGAAATTTCGTAAATAGATTCTCTGTTTAAATATAACAAAACTAAATTCAGAGATTTTCTAAATTCATCCCCTAAAGGGGTGAAAAGGGGGTTCAAAGTTTGTACGGGGAGCAAATCTTTTTTGAAGTTAGAGATTTGAAACTTCGGTAATAGACTCCATGTTTAAATGCAACAAAACATATTTCAGATTTTTTCGAAATTGCTCCCCTAAAGGGGTGAAAAGGGGCTTCCAAGTTTGTACGGGGAGTAAATCTTTTTTGAAGTGCGAGATTTAAAACTTAGTATACAGACTCTCTGTTTAAATACAACAAAACATGTTACAGCGTTTTTCTAAATTGTTCCCCTACTGGGGTAAAAACGGGGTTCCAAGTGTTCGTAAAACATTTCGTAAATATTGATATAGGTGTCGTCTCGAGGTTCCTCTGGGTGCCGATTTCGTAAATGACATGCATTTGCAAATCCAAGATGGCGGACAATTAGTTTTCTTAAAAACCGATCTGGATGTCATCTTCGAGGTTCCTGGAAATGCCGATTACAAAAATTATATCCATTTTCAAATCCAAAATGGTGGTCATTTATTTTTCTTAAAAATTAATATGGGTGTCATCTTTGTGGTTTCTCGGAGTGCCGATCACGAAAATGACATCAATGACAAAATCCAAGATGGTGGATATTTATTTTTTCTTTTGAGTAATTTCTCACATAAGATTAATAGCATCAGACAACTGACAGAAACAAGTAAACCTCATTTATATCATTGTTACCATCTAAAATCTACGCGGACGAAGTCGCGGGCGGCCGCTAGTCATATTATAGTCATCCGATCACAATTTTAATTGTAATAAACCTGAATCGATTAGGCACAATACAATTTCTATAATATTCTTATATCATACGATCGTATAAACGTTTTCCCGTCCAAGGCGTTGTTTAAATTTACGTTGCCATGGACTCAGGCATGAATTGGAAGGCCAACATACAAAATATTAAAACGAAAATGTCGAAATTCTTATATGCCCTAAGCATACTAAATAGGAACACAGATTTCGAGTGTACGTTATCCGCATGCTATGCATACGCATACGCATGGCTTCGGTACGCTGTAATTCTTTGGGGGACAGCGCGCTATAGCGTCGAGGCCGAGCAACTTTTTATAACGCAGAAAAAGTGTATTTGAGTCCTAGCAAAAGTGCATTTACCAAATAGCTGTCGCCCGTTCTTTGTTCGTTACGAACTACTAACACTACCCTACATCTATATATTGCAAGCTGCTCTTTTTGTCCGTGAAAACTCTCATTTATTCGAACTGAAATTGCGGCTACTTATAGTGAACTTACAAATATGTAGATACAAACGTATCTGTTAAGATACTTGCTTAATAGCGTTAGCGATTTTATTAGTTATTAAACTAATAAAATCCCTAACGCTATTAAGCAAAAATCTCAAAATGCGGTATTCAAACCTAAACTAAAAAAATACTATTACTAAATAAATGTTATTATTAATTAATGTTTCTGTTTCATAGTCTCGTCTGTATATAAGATATATTGGTTATTTTGTATTTATGTATGTATTGGTATTAATATGTAATAATAATATTGACACATAGTATGTACGTTTATATATTTGAAGTTGCACCACCCACAATTTTTCTGCTTTGCCCTACGGTTGTTGTTTGTTGGTTGGTGTGTTGAGAGCGAGGGACCTAAATGTGTTCCTTCTGCTGTCAACACAGTGCATCCTCAAATCTTATAAAGGGTTGACTTAAATGGACAAGTTTTTTAGAAATCTCAATATCATTTTTAAAGGCCTATCCATCGATACCCCACACGACTATGTGCGTTGAAAAATTTTTTTCATCCACCGGTTACATGTATGGAATGCCCCCCCTAATTTAATATCTTTTGTAATTTCACATCACTTTTATGTAGCGGTTCATAGAATACACCTTCCTACCAAATTTCATAATTGTAGTGCTTATAGTCTCCGAGTAAATCGGCTGTGACATACGGACAAACGGACGGACGAATCTATAAGGGTTCCGTTTTTGCTATTTTGGCTACGGAACCCTAAAAAAGGTTGACTGGTAGAGAATGCTTATGGCCTTAAGTCCTCCTTTTGTACGATAAGTTTTACTTTTGTGCAATAAAGAATAAATGTATAAATAATATATTAAGTTAAGGACTTCCTTGAGGATAAATTACAAATTTGTGTAAAATTTGTAATTTAAATGACATGTAAATAATTGGCTATAAAGTTGTAGTATATATTGGTTATTACTTATTTCGGAAATTCTGTAGATTTGATAATTCGCATGATAATTAATTCTATTTTGTAATTAACTGAAAGCATGATTATGAATTCTATCTCATAAAGATTAGCCTAGACTAGTAATGTACCTACCTATTAATTTAATGCTTAATGTTGTATGCCCTCACAGGGCGTCATGGACTGACTCACAAAATTTTACACTTTTATTATAATGTATACATATATGATTTTACAATGAAGTATATGAAATGAAATGTTTTATAAGGCGTACATTTACGAATTACGAACACATTTGAGAAAAAATAAGAATTTAATACGATATTAATTAGGTTTTAGTTGTTATTTGTTTCGTATGTTACCTTTATAAATAAATTTTGCATACGATGTTTATTTATAATATATGTATCTGTATATTACTTTACAGCTACTGTAGCTGAGCGTTAAGGCACGCGACTTTCAATCTCGAGCTCTGGGGTATCCTCGAACCCAAGCACGTTTTTTTTCATCCCAATGAGATTTTTAGTTGCAAAGGTTATGCTGCCTTTGCCTGACCTGAAGTTTTGCTTTAGAAAATAATAATAATTGGTTTAACTGTGAAATCGCACCGTATCTACGCAAGAAGGAAAATAACAAAGAAAAAGAGAGATTGCTTTTGAGATTACTTTTGTACAGCGTATTGACATTGTAGGCTTTTATCACCCTTTTTAAAGGGGGAGAAATCTCTGACACATATTTAAATAGGCAAACAATACAGATGTGAGAACAAATACGAATAAAAAAGGGTAAAAGGGCAGTAAAAAAGCAAAAGTAAAATAGTTTGATATTTTTAATGTACCTTCATTGTATACTAACACTAATTCACGTTAAGGTTAGGTTAAGTTATATACTAACATTTCACATTTAGGCGTACCAATGTTTATGCCGGGAATCACCCCTGACTGCGTAAAAAGGGCTGGGTAATGGTATGGAAGTTTATGCGGACAGTCTTGGCGGTTAGCAACAGCTACAGGTAGCATTATTACTTATCTTTTTGACATTAAGCATTTATTGGTCCCTCTCGTTCTTTAGGTGCATACTTATGAGTAATTTCTAATAAGAGACGAATGCACGAATTAATTATGTACGAATTTTGGACATACATATATTTCTAGTTTTCATTATAATCTGTCATTAAGTTATATATCTAATACGTATTTGATATTAAATATAGATTAATAACTTTAATGAATTACACACATTACCAAACGGGTTTTTTAAAGGCTAAAATTAAAAAAAAAAAATTTGACGGCTGATCTCTGTCTCCTTGGCAGATGAGCAATTACAATTATGTACAATATTTTAATAGTGGAACAAAGTTGAACAATATCTTAGTTCCTTCTAATACATATAAATAATGCGCTAATTATGTCATAAGGACATAATTAAGTACTTAAGCTTTAAGGATATTAGCAGCCAAGTTGGAGGTTAACAAAGTCCGACCCACTGGAGCAAATAACAGTCCTTAAAAGATTCAGATTACAGAACTGATGTTCACGAAACAACCGTGAAATAAATCTCTGTACAAACGAGTAATCGGAGCCGCGAAGACGACACGCCATATTTTAAGTATCGGAAGAAATCCGGCACGAGAGGCGACACCCAGAGGAGGAGACAGGTGTTCTCCCCGGGCCTAGTTCGGTTGCAACTTCACCTCCCCTCTTTATTGATATTACGGTGGCGCATTAAGCACTCCACCGCTGTGTATTGGCTTTCACATGAGCCCGCTAAAATAAAACTAGGATAGAGGATCGTGCGTTTCAATAAAAATGTTACGGCCAATTGTTTGGTCGTCTCTACGGTGCTTTATATCGCTACGCGGGGCGCTGCAAGTTGGCTGATAAATGACAGCACTATTCTATTACAAACACTCGGTGGATAAAAAGTCGATGGACAAATAAACTTCTACTGTATTTAAGCTGAAGATTGGAGTTTTTATTAGTTACACATCTCTAACAATATTAAATGAGTCTTAATTTTGACGCTCTGAGACCATGTACATCTTTAAGCACGTTAGAATAGCAACTATTAATTGTATTTGCACGCTCAGAGACCCTGTACATCTCTGGGATATTATATTAATTTCATTATACTCCTTGTTTAATCAGACTGAGACCTTATACATCTCCAACTTTACTGATTTTGTAATATTTGTAATAGATAACTTTGCAAGTTTATTTTCACTGTATGACATTAATTTTCCTATATTTGTAATTTCGAAATTACTGTTCTTAGTTTAAATTTTGTCAACCGGATGCGTCCGCTAACGACCCCACCTGTGGCTATTAATTTTTATTTTTTTCATTTTGATTGAAAATCAGACTTTCTTAAATTGTAAATTAATATTTCAATTACATGTGAAAGTGCCCTGTGGCCTATTTGCAGAATAAATGTTTGAGTTTGATTTTGTTACCACTATAACTTTGAGGAGCACAATCTAGCTCTCTAACCCAAAAATTCCTAATTCAAATCCTTAGTCATTTTACACCTGTCAGGAGTAGGTTAAGTTTTCACAGTGAGATTTTTTTACAGGATTGCCTTTATGTCTGTAGTATTCGCAAGTCCGTGAGACGCGGCGCTGGGCATTGTCGCCGGCCACGCTGTAATGAAAGAGCTCCTCCGTTACGGATAAGAGTCTGTATTTCTATGCATCCCACCGTGCGGCCAGCGGCCACGATTGTCACCTGTAATTGTATCCGGGCTCCCTTTACTGCACCATCAAATGATACCATTTCCTTCAGCTTTATACTTATTGCCACTGGCTGTCTACTCGTTCCCTATCCTCAAATTAAGTATTTAGTATTTTGATCAAGACCTGCAACCTATGCGAGTATGCTAAGTTAAGTGGCCGTTCGTGGCGACCATTTTCTTAGTTTGCAAGTTAGCGCGGACCGTGCATCCCAATAGGGATAAAAGTTTACAGCAAGACAACTAGCTCGAACGCCTGAACTGCCAAACTTGCCTGCACTTTAATTAGTATTCACTCTCCCTGCCATTAGTAAGCCACATAGGCTACAACTAAACTTAAAACGGCTAAGTTTCGCAACAAAAAAATGCATATGACAGACCTAGAAGGATGGGGAAATAATGAGTGATAACAATACATTACAAATACTCTTTATTACACAACCTCAGCAAAAAAGCACAATACAGTACATAATTACAATGAGTAGAAGCAAACAACACTGAGTTTTCCATTTTTGTTACAAATAATAAGTGTACCAAATAGGTGAGACGTACGAGTACTCATGCTGCATTGAAAATTGTTTTCTTTACAATGTAGCGTGAAGTGATTTAAAGAGTATATGTATATGTATAGTTTGTTTTGTAGATGTTAAATGTGACGTACCCTTTAAAACTATACTCGCGACAATGTTACGTTTAATGACGACGAACTGCACCGAATATGGGTTTGGAGCACGAACTTTCGGCCGAATATTCGGTCTAGCTGTTGCCGAACCAAACATTCGACTTCAACTTTATCCAATGTTCTAAAATAGACTAGTTGGATGGTATTACTTTTGTTTATTATGAAAGCGAAATATTCACAATAATAGTAGATAAAACACTGTTTTATGTCATGGGCGCGATATTGTATCCAAAACGTAATGACTCTAGATTTTACTCCCGATCGAAAGGGTGTTATAAGTTCAGACTGAGTCCTAAGTGCAGTGAGGGATTATATCCCTGCTTTTCTCGCCTCTTGCAAGGCAATAAAGAAAAAATAAGGCTAACTAGAAACAGAATCAATCAACTAGTCAGCTTTTGTTCCAATCCAATCTTTCATGGCTCGCCATGTTTTTAGAATTGTATCTTCTATTTTTGTAGAATCTATTGTTTTACTCCGTATAAATGCAGCGTCTTGTAGCACTCGCGGCTTTTGTTTTAGGTATTTAATAGTAGGTACATTACTGCAAAGGCCGCGAAGGAAGGAAGGTCACCCCTGTTCCAGCCGACGCCATTTCTCAAAAAATGCAATGAAATTTGAAAATTATAAGAAAGCTCCAAATTAAATTCTTAAGATTTCAGTAATAATTAGAAACACGCGCTGCACCACCCGGCGGCCGGCGTCGCCTTTTGTTGTGAACGCGGTGGCCGCGGGGGAGCGACGCGGAGCTAGCGCATCCCGTCGACGTACGGACTTCAAGAAATTCAACTTTAAGGATATAACAAGAAGAACGATGATAAGTGAAATGCGGCGGGTTATCATGAAATTCAGTACAATTTTATATTTCGGCACAAGCCAAGGGCTATAATGATTTGCTTTCGGTAAGGCTTGCATGATATATAATATAATTAGCCATTGTCGAGCAGGTGGTGTGATAAAAAAGTTAAATAACAGGGTACATTAATAACAGTAAATATATTTACTGCTTCGTGAAATGACATGTACATTCTTGTATAACAAAAACGTCTCCAATCGTTCGGTAAATATTCGGCAACTGAACCGAATAATTCGGCCGAATACCGAACATTCAAAAACATGCTGAATACCGAATAATAACCGAATATTCGGCGCATCCCTACTTGTTAATATATTTTTAATACAGTTGCTCAAAAAGTGGTACTTTATGTAGCTGTATATCGTGCGCAAAATTGGATTTCGCGCACTAGTGCTTTTTACTTTACAATTTTTTTTAATTTACTCTTGGTCCAATCCAAACATCCAACAGAAGAGTTTTAGGTTCAATCAATTTACTCATTTATTTCATAAAGCATTTGGCATTAAAACTATACTTCTATTATATTTAAAACTTTAAAATTGCATATTAAACAGGTTAAAGGGTTATCATATACTAAAAAATCTAAAGCTATTTTCAAAAAGTTATCTGATTGAGTAGACCAATGACCGGAAACGAGTATTACACGAGACCTAAGATGAATAGAGTATTATGTAGGACCGCTTGTTTTTTTTTCGCCAAAACATTCATTTATTTACGAAAAAAATCAAATATAAATTAATTATAAAATTAAAATGACTGTTATTTCATGTATAAATGTAATTAAACTACCAAGTGACATAAAATATCTAGCAAAATAGTTTTGGTTTTGGCTGAATGCTGACAACCATGACTTATTGAAAAAAGTCTATCAATTAAAAGTTAAACCGTTTAATTCCCGCCTCTTTCATTCATAATTTCACGAATTAATTTTGTAATGACGTATTGTTTTAATAATATTTTTGTGATATGTGCGATTTATACGATTGTTAAATAAAATATGTGTTAACTACGCCAGATGTAGACCAGCTACGTGCAAAGCCCACAATGGCAAGTAAATAAATTTTGTTTTGTCTCTCTTTTAATTACTGTTTTATTTAGTTTTGTTTCTTTGATATTTTTTCGCAACTGTATTAAAAAACGTCGTTTGATGTACGTGCGGAAGTGTCATTTTCCCTCGTCCTGAGTCTTGTCCCTCCTCTGACGGCTCGGGCACTCGTGTGAAATTACAAACCTTCCGCACTTGCATCAAAATGTACTATAGTGGACAAGCTGCGTACACCTACAATACCTACATTATCATTGTAAGGAACTACGTTCGTTTAGTCTTGTACTAAGAAAAATACTCATGGCGGTAATTCACTGTATATTCAAATACTACTCGTAGCCTGCAATATCAGGAGATTTCAATTACTGAATGATAAAAGAAAGTGGGTCAGACTCGGCTACTTTTATTAAACATTAATTCTGATATGGTTAGCTATGAAAACAGAAAAGATGCTGAAAGAATATTAAGTTTAATCCCGAGTACATTCGGGATTTCCCTGTAAAGCCGTTCTCAATAGATAGCGCTGTGTAATAAGCTCAGCGATGGGCTATTATGGCGTCGCGAGAGAAATTCGTATCGGCGTAGCCTACGCGGGTATCAGTGGAGTGCAACAATATTGGAAGAGCGGCTAGATTGGCCGGCTCGGGAGAGCTCCACACAATCGCAATCGATTAGGAATAGACGTGGGCCCGTCCGCAAATTACAACAATTGTTCGTTCAATGCACCGCATCCAACTCTGCACCTGCAGATTTTCAATAAAAATTGCCGGTGAATTTCATGTATCTACAAATCCATAAATGCCGTGCGATTATGTCTATTACATTTTTATGGAATTTAATTTGCACAAATTGATTCGGAAATCAAATAACTTCTATTTTGAAAGTTCTAACCGGTATATATGTAGGTTCGTCGTCGCAGAAATAAAACTTTGATTATATAGCTCTAAATCAACAAGCCCTTTTCTTCGTAGAGATAAATACGATGTGTCTAATGGCAGTATGTTATTTCAAGTGTCGGCTAACCGGACCGTTAAATTCTCTGCCAGTAACCCAAACTTACTAGACGCTTTAACAATGAGACTTTGGTTTACCCTCAGTAGAGGACTAGCATCAGTTGGCTTCATCTTCCCTTTATGGTTTCATAACTAGAAATGTATCTTAGAAGTGTCCATTATATTAATACGTGAGTAATTGCCTTTAGTACTACTAAGTACTTGCTATTTCTGATTTACTTATGATAGATATCAATAAATAGGCTTCACATAGCTACCTAAAACGACTGAATGAGCCATGATTTTCAGAGAACTTCCCATGCCGGTTGTGGTTGGGATTTCGCTTAGCATAATGAGCAGGAATGAACAATGATTACTTGGACATTATGTTCATAGTCCGCGGAATCTGCTAGCACGTTAATTTCTGACATCTCTGTTTTTACTTTCATGAGTTACTTAACCTAATTAGATGAACGGGGATATTTAAAAAATGAGTATACTATCGAGTCGATTATTGAACACGGTGGTTTAGTCGAAGCCTGTAACGCTGCCTGATCAGTGTAGATACGTCTGTCGACAATCTGTATTATATGGTATTAGTATAGTTAATACTGTTATGAACTACCTAATCAAATCAGAGTAATTAATGAGGCTGTCACTGTTCCGAAATGAGATAACTGAGATTGTCACAATATAATGTTGCCAAATTTAATTGAATAAGTCTCGCTTACATTTTATGATACGGCGTGGCGGTGAGCTAAAGCCACGGCGTTAATCTCCTACGTAAAATCAATTGCCAAAAATTGTATTTACCTTGAGTTACTTTAACCGAAATGAAACTCTAAGAGAAGGGGTTAAGTTACGATTTGCAGAGCGCGGATTCTCTATAAAGGAGAATCATATCAAAGTAAATTATTTCCTCGTTTGCCTTCGTTTGCAAAAGCGCACATCTATCGCGTTTATGAGAAGGCCATTGTACGTTTTAAGGGGTAACGGTAAGATTCATTTTTGTTTGGTAGAGCGTGTAGAGCAGTATTTTATTGAGAAATTTATAGAGCGGCGTTTAAGAGCGTCACACCGAGCAGGCGGCGGCGCCGCGGTGAAGACATCTAGCTGCCCCTTTATTGCTTGCTTCAAATTAATGTCCGACCTCACTGCGGTGGATTTCTACTTTGTGGGACCGTTTATTCCGGATTTTATTACGTAAATAATATTTTTATGACAAAGAAAAACTTGCATATAGTATGTTGTAGCTAGCTGCATTACGATCGGCTGACGGAACTTAATCTTAACTTTCTAAATGCAGAGGTGACCAATGAATAGGTACAAAACATTCTATTCATGACCGATTTAGTCTAGTGGTTAGTGACCCTGCCTATGGAACTGACGTTCCGCATCCCATAAGGGCAATTTTATGTTTGAATGATGAGATGGAATTTTGCTTTCTGAGTCTTAGATGTTTTTAATGTATACAACTAATTATATCTAATAAATATATCTTCTAGCACACAAGCCTTTGCTGATATAAGGCTATTTCGATCTGTGAAATCTTAGATTTCGTGATAAAATTGTTACATCAAGTGGCATACGTTTAACAACTCGTTTACAATACAATATACTTAGGTAGGTACGAAATTCTGAAAGTTGCAAAGTACAAAGGGTAGTTTGTCAGTGTTTTGCCCTGTTTACCATGACCAGGGCGGAGGACGCGTGTAATTTTCAGATTAGTTTGTTCAGGGGCAAGCCCCACGCGCCGCAAATATGCGGGCAATAACGACACGTCGCGCCTTGGTCAGCCCTGTTAATAACGATATTTAGAAAATTACGCTGGCGAATACACTTTTATAATTTTCGTGATTGGAAGTGTAATAAATCGTGTTACTATTAATAAGGTAGTTCGAACCTGTGTAGCTATAAGGGGATAGAGTCAAAACTGTAATCTCATATTACCAACATATTAGTAATGCACATTCATTCAGAAAATGTAGTTAGTCGAAAATACTTTAGATTTAAACTCATAATTAATCTCGTGTGTTATCGGGTTAGAATAAGTGTCATAAGAACAGACTATGGGACTATTCAACCCTATAGTTGAAATGTGTTGCGGGCGATAAACTGGCAACCTACCATTGCAATGTCCCAATAGCTCCGTCTCAAACCTCAATAGGCATTATTACAAAAAAAAACATGCCATTCGAATCAGTTTTTAGAGTTCATTAAATGTTTGTATGGGACCAACTACAATTAGAACAACATAAATACAAAAATGAGAGGCAAAGTACAGCATAGCTGACGAGTACTGAAAACGCTCCATACTGAATAATAAGCAGGCGTGACGTCACGCCTGTGTGGCCTCGTACTACCATTGTATGAAACAAAGGGAAATTTTCCGTTTTTGACGTGAAATATTGCGTTTATGTAAATAGTTGCCATACAATTTCTTTTTTATTAAAACATGAGAATCAACTAAATTCTATAACTTTCAATTTAAATTTTGCCATTAACAAAAATAATACAACGTATTGCGAATTTTTGTAGTCCCATATCTTCAAATGGTTTTAATTAATTTGTTAATTTTTTATCCATATAGCCACACACAAATATAATAGTAACATGAGTCCATCCCTATTGCTAGAAATGGTACTGAAATTAAATTTCATGTGTATTGCCTTTTGGGAAGACAGGCATTTTTCTGAAAAACCCAGTGATACGAGCCTTGTTTCATACTCACAAGCTCTAGAAGTGTAGCGACATTCAATGTCACGTCCCTTATCGCACTACTAGTGGCTTCGCACAAACGCTAAACAAGTAGGTACAACCATATTTATTATATCAATTGAATAAAATACATATACTCTTTACGATGCATCTCAATAAAGATAACTACAAAAATAGTTCAGAAAATAGCAAGATATAAGAGCTAGCATTGAGTTCCTCCACGCTATAGGCACGGACAGTTTCGATACGGACTTATATTGAGTTTATCAAACACAGCAGTTCATGGAAGAGGGAAAGAATCGACAGAAATGTTCACTTTTGACTAGTGTGATTTTACCTGACAATACAATTTGCACACTTCATTCGTTGTTTTTACACTCATAAATACTCAGCATAATATCATGTTTATTAAAATTTTAAAATGTTTTTGTTTCTTGCTATTTCATGTTTGTTTACAGTACGAGTATGATATTTAAAATTAAAATAGGTGGCATCCAGATATTTATTATCAGTTTCGCTCGCAATAAATAAAGTCGTATTATATTCTTGAGCGAGCGATCTCATCGGTCTATAAATCATTTTTATTGTGCTGTCGAAGGGTCCCGGTAATGGCGGATAGGTTGGAGGTTAAATTGGGTCGACTTCACAATAAACAGATAACACTTCAAAGTGCAGACGCAGCGACATTGATCAGGGATGAGTGGCAAGTTTGACTGATTATATGCATAATTTAGAGTGTCAATATTCGATTTGCATATTCGGCACATTTAATCTAAACGCCAAGATGTTAGACACCTTCGTTGCTAATAGTTAACACCTATGAAATGGGCGGATACCTTATATTAAGTATCATTTCATATCAGTAAAATTAGTTAAACGAAACGTTAGCATCATAAAGTAGTTACATTCTTGAGAGACGGAGAGATGTATTCAATTCATTCAACGTATTTTGAAGTACCTTACCCATTCTTGCATCTTATTCTAAGATAAGAGGTTTTACTTATAAATCATCTCATTACGTCCACCACGTTCAAAACGATGCTTACGAGTGCTATTTCAGTTATTAATAGAGTAGTTATATTATATTTCAGTTATTAAACTTATCAATAGAGTTATATAGTTATATCAATATAGTTAAGACGGCTCAATGCTGAAAGAATGTTCATTACGCGAAGTATCTGCGCGACCGGTCCGGAAACAATGAAGCTTTGACATTACTTCCGGCAGACGCGTCATCACGGCTGATTTCTCCCTGCTACGGCCATGGACCTATTAACCATGGGCATGTGCAAGGTACAAACATAAAAAGCGTATGTGAGTATGTGAAACGGTGTACCTAATTTATGAAACGCTGTAAAGTGTAACTCATTAATCTCATTAGGTATGTACGTATTGCGTAACTAAGTTTTTTTTTCTTAATCCATTGACGCCATTCTTATGGCCAGAAAAATTTAGTTGTTTAAAGGTTTACTATGTGTCCTTTACTGACTATACGTATCTAGACAGAGCCCCAAATAAATGCTTTTTTAAAGTTGTTTTCCATGATGTCTAGATTTATATAGTTGCATAAGATTGCTTACATTTGAGTACTGCCACCAGAACCTTAGTAGGTACCTCATCGATTTGGTTTAGGATGATTGACTGAGCCCTTACAATAAGAGGCGCTTGGGTAATATAAACTGAGATATAAAGGAGGTTATTTGGTTTCGCAGGCAATAAAGGCGCATTCTTCGAGGACAATGAAAACTGCAGTTGTTGCGCCGTACGAGCATTTACGGTGTTTCATTTGGCGCACTTCAGGGAGAGCCACGTCTGTTCTATATTATGTGTGCTTGAAAATTGACACTTTTTTTACTACTGTTTTGTTTCAGATTAGTAAAGTGAAACGGGAAAATATACGGCGTGATATCTTTGAAACGTAAGAAGTTGCTAAAATAAGTGAAATTTGTACAACATTATCCTCTGATATCCTAAGGAAACGAATAAACGTGGGTGAAAATGACCGTCACAATTCTAATTTGAAAAAACGAGGTAGGTATAGTAGTGGACAATATTGGTGGGTAATCCTCCGAAAGTCATTGTCAACTCATCATAATCTACTCAAAGTTAGGACAACTGGCGAGAGAGAATATTGATCAAATAAGACTCAGAACCGATATTGGTTTACGCTTTTTACTAAAGTTGACTTTGATCGTCGTCTCCTTTGAAAATATTTAATGAGACGACAATGACAAAAAAAAAAACCTCCGTAAAAACTGAATATTCACCCTGGTCAGCCAAGCTTATCTAAGGTACAAAAACTAGATTAAAAGCAAAATACTGTTATCTTCTGAATCTGTTGTCATTAATGCGATAACTGTTATTTCTTATACAAGGGTGCATAGTTGTATTTTAACCGCGAGTGTGGGATTGAACACGAACTAGCGAATGCATACTAGGGTTGAACTACAAGCCAGCGAATGAATCTATGGTTAAAAAATAGAATCCTGAGCGTAGCAAGTGTTGCAATACGAGATGTGAAATAACTTGTTAGCGGTGTGTAACACAAATCTTTTCACCTCACTAAAGCGAAAAATACTACATAATAAAAACAACTTAAATATGTAAAATCGGCCTTTATTTTAACTAGTATACAAATAAGAAGGGTAAAAAAAAAGAAATTGGCAAGAAATTTTATTATGTATAGTCAGCAAAACTATCTGTCCAGACAGTCCTGTCCTTTACATGTTATTATGTTTAAAAAGTAACTAATAACACGTTTGGATTTCAAATATTCTGTGAATAAAATGGAGTTTTACTATTTATAAGAATAAAACCGGCCAAGTGCGTGTCGGGCCACGCACAGTGTAGGGTTCCGTAGTTGCCCGTCCATCACGTCACCGGTCATATGCGGAATTACGGACCCGTAGAAGGGTTTTTACTGATCTTAGTACTGATTTTTTGAAATGTTGTGTTGTATACATATTTTTGCCCTTTACGGTAATGTCTACTTAGTTCATCGTATATACTACTACCATGATTTGTTTCACAAGCCTAGTAGCCACTGTTTAGCTGGCAGGGGGGGGGGGGGACTCTTGACCATAGCAAAAATTATCACTTCAAAGCTTAATATCACGCCAACCGATTCTTGAATCAAAAAAAGTGTGTGTCAGCTCCGACGCACGACTGGAGTTTACTCTTTACGAACGATTATAAAATACTAGCTTTTGCCCGCGACTTCGTTCGCGTGAACTTCTACTGACTATTCCTTCCCCTTGGTCTTCCCCTGCAGAATTTATCTCTGCAGGTTAGGTTATAAACTACTTAACTTTGAGTGACTCACTCAAAATTTACTGAAACCTTTTTACGTCTCAAAGTTACAACATTAGCAAGTGAAATGGGCCCCCTTGTTCATGAAAGGAGGCATGTGTGCTGAAGTAGGATGTAATAGGCGTCTCGATGAGATCTTAGCTGTCAAAGTTATAGAAAGTGTGTACCCCCCCCTCTAATTTCCAAACTATAAAGTTTGAAATTCTGAAAAAATTGAGGTGGTGTGCATTAGTAAATACTTTGAACGATTTTTGGTTTGAATAATATAGGATTTACGGTTTTGGAGTTTTCGCCTAAAAACTGTCTTGCCCAAACAAAAGGTCGTAAGTGCCGTGAGTTCCCTATGAAGATACGACTTTTTTAGGTTCAATGTATTGGATAGTGATTTTAAATATGGACTAGTAGGTGTTGATACGGAACCCTTCATTGTGCGTGGTCCGACACGCACTTGGCCGGTTTTAGTACTAACGGTTACTGAGAAAAGCGGGGGGGCGGACGGACGGACATGGCGAAACTATAAGGGTTCCTTGTTTACTATGGAACCCTAAAAAAGGCCTTTCCGAGCTAGTGAGGTGAGAAATATTATTTAGTACGACTTTTGTATGGACTGCCTGTACCGACTTAATCTTGCGTGACCGGTATATCACTTATAGTACATTACTGCAGAATCCAGTAAGTAAGCCTTCCTGGCCAAGTATGAGTTAACCGGACCGAACCGCAGGTGAGGCTGAGGCGATGGCTTTTTTACTGGTTGAGGCTTGTATAGTGCTTTTCTCAAAAATGAAAGAAAGTTTAACAACAAATTGGTTTAATTAATATTGAAGGTTACATTCATATTAGGGCAATTACTGATAGATATTGTGATCGATTTACCGGGGGCATTTATATTTGTTTGTTGTACATCTTGATTAACGGACTCTTGGCTGGCAGTAAATAAATATTACCTTCACTGCTAAATAAACATCATCGGGTGCTTCATTTATAAACTTCTGTATGTTTTGGCTGGTAAATACATTCGATTTTTTTCCTTTGTAGCCAGTCGATTATCTTTTCAACCAAGTAATTAAATTTGAATAATTCTTAATGTTTACATCGTGTTTATTTTGCACTACACATCGAAGCATAGAATACACAGCCCATAAACTTGCCGGCTGCATTGTTTGGCGAAGAAGGCTGAAATATGCCAAGAATACATTTTCAGACCAACTGTTGGCTTGTTTTTCTGCCTTCCACTTCAAAAATGTTTCATAAGTTTTCATATATCGCTCATTGGATTTTGGAGGAAGTAAATTGTTTTTTGCTAATTCGGCCTCAGCTTTTAAATCAGGAGGAGTGCCATCTATTTCCGAATCAGATTCGCTTGAACTCATTTCTTGGGATTATTTATGTTCACGCGGTTAATTAAAACACAATTGTCGCAATTTGATATGAAATCCCGCCAGTTGTTGTTTTTTTTTACTAAAAAGTTTGCGTTTAGTTTTGAACATTATTCTATTTTTACATTACATGAATATTTTAGTAAAAAATTGTAAATTATCGTTATTGAAATTTCATGTTAATTTTGGAATGGAAAGTTTAAATCAACATGATTTATAAACTGAAATTACTAAATACAAACATTAAATCCCACACTATACTTCTACAACATTACTAAGTACAAAACGCAACATGTGCATACTTTTTCTGCGTCGCGTTAAGTGTCACAGACTATAAAATGGCTGTTTTAAGGCCTCATGTTATCTATCTCATAAAATGTCATACCAAAAAGAGAGATAGATATATATTGGGAGCCTCCCTCCTATAACCATGTTATAATGGCTAAACTCTAATCTGTGTCTGGTACTATGTTTTTTTTTCTAAGCAGATCTAAAGAGGATGACCTACTGTCCAGTAAGTAAATTACATACTTACTTACTGGACAGTAGGAGATTCCAAATTTAAAATCTCGCTTCTTACTGGACAGTTGTGAATAAGTCTCCGGTAGAGTTCACTTTCTGGATACTTTTTAGAGATGTTATGGCAACATTACATACCATTTTTGAGAAAAGATTATGTATTTACCTAAACCATTAACATTGTTGGCGTCGGGTCGTAGGCAGGCAGGGTGTCTGCTTACAATCAGGCGGCCGTAAGCCAGTTACGCACCGTCCTTGTAAACATAAAAATGTTCCTGATTTTCTTTTTATTACATGAGAAATAATAAAAAGATTAGCTGTTGCTCGCGACTACTTCCGCGTGGATCTCGTTCATCGCGATAGGATTTAATTGCTATTTTTATATCAGGATTGAATTGCATTTTTTTATATCAGGCGCTTACCTAGTCATCGCTCTTTCATACAAAATTACACCACTTAAGGGATGGTTTCCGAGATAAAAAGTATCCTATGTCCTTGCCCGGGACTCAAACTATCTCCATTCCAAATTTGATCTAAATCAGTTGAGCGGTTTAAGCGTGAAGGAGTTTCAGACACAGACAGATCCACTTCCACATTTATAATATTACCTATAGTATGGATATAAGTATGGATTATCCCGTATTACAATAATAAACTTCGTAGCGATCCTCACAATAACAGCGCTAATAAGGCTTTTACGTCAGGTTTAAGGAGACGCAGGTCATCAAAGTAAAGTGCAATTGGATAAGGCTCGAGTTGCGGCGACAAACAATACAAAGGCGTCGTGACTAGCTCGTTATCGCGACCGCTTCCAGACAATCAGGCGCACCCCAGAGCGACTCGGGCGAAAATCTTACCATCAGATCTCCAAGACTGGCGAATTTGCCTTTCCAATATTATAATTAAAGATCCATAACAAGCTTGGGGTTTCCATTTAGTAAAATGATGTCGAACACTGTTGATATAATTTTGTAATGCAAGTTTAAGTCCGCGCAAACTGGCTTGTGGTGTATTTATAAATTCAAAATTATTAAGTACTTCCGTCAACGCAGGGGAGTGAATATATGTGAATATATATTTCCTCCTCATCTTAGTTCTATCTCAGTTATAGCCTAAAGGAGCCCAGGGTTTGATAACTAGAATCGCCAGTATTGGCGTAGGAACTAGTTTTTGCGACTGGTTTATGAACGTCCAACCCACAGGGAGTAGCCAGGATTATGCTTCGTCAAGTAAGTGGGTAATTTGACAGTCTGAAGTTCTTAAGCTGCTCAAAGAAGAGGCTTTTGAGATTTGACTTAACTATTGCTGTCATAGATAAAAACCGGGATCAACGTGCTTTCCGAAGCAGCGAGATCACTCAGTTAGTAACTAATAAAAGTGGCTGCATAACCTGCACAATCAGTGCAACCGGGCTGGTACCGACGGGCCATGAATGCTCCCATTGGAAAGCTAGCGGTAAATATAAGAACATAATTGTATGTTTCAAAAAAATCTTTGGGTATGAACCAAGAATGAATTCATGAACCATTCGGCTACTGCCGCACCTAAAACTTATTAGGCGAAAATTAAGAATAATCTTGTTATCTGAAATCTGAATACCTAAATAGCCACAGCCCACAACCCTACATTTGTATTATTCGATTAGAATATTCGGAACGTGTCTCTCGTACCGAAATACCTAATAGTAATTGTATCATGGATTTATTCATCAACGTTTAATTAAGGTGATTTTAAACACATACCTATTTGTATCTATTACCTACGGAAACAGAACCACTTATGAGTTCTTACAGGGAAACAGAAAGAAATCTCTCAGACTGTCAGGGAAAACTTACTGAATCCTTATCAATTAGCATTTCCTTTTAGCTCAGAATGTAATATACTTGTGCTTCAACAAAAAAAGTCGGTTAATAGGAAATTAATGGTTAAAACGATTCACGTAACGAGTATTGCAGAGGTAAAAGTTTACAGCGGCAGTATTTTTGTTAAGCAATTCCAATAAGCACGCACGGTTACGTTTATTGCGCGGATTAAAGGCTACCGGCCGGCGCGACTGACCGTGTGACCAATGCGACAGAAAATCTTAAAAATCCTCTAAATGTTTCTCTCAGCGGCTCGTCTTATTAAACGAACCTAGAAGTAATTGTGGCAGACTTACAAAGTTAAGCGGTTGGCGGTAAGCCGCTCGCTCGCCCGCGAACGCTCATAATCGTTATTTCGTCTGCGGACTTTATAAAATGTAACCGAGGCCGACCGGTGTACGCGGCTGTAATTATTAGCCCTTAGGGGAGTTCTTACTTACTCGTTAAGCCATGCGCTAGTTTAAAGACACCGTTCTAAAATGGCTTTATTTTGATTACGACACGGATAGAATGTAATTTTCCCATTAAGAGAGGTGTTTTTGCGGAAGGGTCGGTCGTGCGTCTGTAACGCGTCGGACCGGCGTCTGGTTCGATGTCATTTCACCGCAAGGTCCTCTGGGGCTCGAGCATTGCTTTTAGTTAGATCTTGCAGTTACAGGGAGTATTGTTATGATATGATTCTGTGATTGATGCCTAAATAAAGCATATTTTTTTACTACGGGCAATCGGTTCGTGAAAATTGTGTGATGATAATTTACTGGAAACGTAGGTCGACGTTTTGCTTCGATTGATATCAACTTTATGTAAGTTCCATATGAGTAATACTTAGAATGAGATACTACGATATAAAAGACTAGTAAGTATATTTTTATCCTCCTGCTTATAACACAATAAACTAACTGGAAGTTATTAATTAACAATATAAGTGTTGAAGTCACAAAAGCTTATAAAACCACTCACGTGCAACATAAACCCTCATAAAGATAAATACTCAGTAGAAAACGGTATAAACATCGTTTCATGATCATTTTGCAGGCACAGCGAGCGGCACGACAGTGCGAAACGTCGAAGTTATAGAATCGGTGTATGATGTGACACCAGCTAGGCGTCGGCCTATTCACGTCAACCGTGTCTCGGTTCGCACGTGGTGGCAATGACAATAGCCTTCTGTGGTAGGCGAATTCAATCAATCAGGTCCCTGAATGCACCAGAATACGTCTTCCATGCTAAACGCTTTATCTCAACGATGAATACAGACATGTTTTAACAGGCATGTGTGATACATCAGTGGCGGTACATTTCCATACTTATTGTAACATGAGTAGAGTATAAAAACTGCTATTCAAAGTGTGCCGCGATACTTACCTTAGAAAATGTGAAAGATGTAAGTACCTACAACTCGAAACTAATTGTGAACAATATTTATATACGGGGAGGGAGTTTGTGGACATTAATTTAACCCTATATTTATAAGTAATGAAATGTACCTACACAGCATTTACGTTAATTAGCAGTTTTTAAATGAATGTTCATGAAAATAATAATGTAGTTAGTGTTACATATTCTAATGATAGCAGCAGCATGCCGGAAAGAGACAACATCGGAAATTTCGATGTTGAAATATTAGTAAGAGACGAATAAAAGAGGTGTAGGTACATTCCTAAAAGAATATACCGTTATCAAAATGCAAAATTTTTCTCATATTGTCGTGCTTATTAGGTACAGTTTGTAAAATCAATTTTTGGAAACCCAAAGACGGAGTTCTTACTACTACTTTCCTCCTCCCAAACATTCACCTATTTACCTATACACAGACATAGAAAATATACGAAACCAGAGATCAAACTCGGAGAGCTTTCTTCAATTGTGAACATGTTAAATAATTAATTTTTGCGAGCCGCAAGGGCGAAATCAGTGCAGCACAGCAGCTCGAGACTAAACTGGTACTGGTGGCTGGTTGATAGGTCAAACCTGTTCTAACTACTAGTGATTTGGCATGATATCAAATGCGAACTTAGAGGTAAAAGCTTTTAAATAAGTATCACAACATCATATCAAAAATAACTTATCAAATTTCACTTAAGTAGGTACTTTATCTATTTTAACTGTCCCCTAAATTAATGATAACTGGTACTGATCTGACAATACAGAAAACCAACTAAAGATGTCCACTCTATTCAAACAATTAAAAATTTAATTGTTCAAAAAGTAGGACCTTGTACCTTGCTGGGGAGAGCCCAGCAGCGCCCGCGTGCCGCGTGCGGTATCCGAGATTAAGCAACATGGGCCGGATCAGTTCTGGGATGGGTGACCGCTTTAAGTGATTTTTAACTGAGCGTTCCCGTGCATTGGAAGGCACGTTAAGCCGTTGATCCCGGCTGCTGTCTATGGCAGCAGTCGTCAAGCCGAGTTGGAGGCCTTCGGGCGGCTTGAGAACTACTTACACTCAAGTTGCCCTCTCACTTGACAAAGGGGGGTCCAAGTTGCACCACATCCATAGGTAGTACCCACCGTTACCCTACACGTGACCCCTTGGTGGTGCTAAAAGTGCAGCAAACCTGGCAACCGTACTGTCTTCTCGAAAATAAAATAAATAAATAAATCTCACGGTTCGAAATAGTTGCAATACAATAAAATAAAACTGGGAGTTTAGTCGCTGTTGATCTGACAATGTCACAAGTCCTTTTTTTAACATGACTGTGGCTATATAGGTCGGACCCATAGGGCCCAATAAAGCGATAAAAGTACGCGGTTGGAGAATAGCCTGTGGAAAATCCAGGGGAAAACCTCCGACACGACCATGCGTATGTGATTTAGAATACTAGAATACTCTAAGAGTTTGCGCTACAGTGAGAAATGGTTAAGCGATTTCAACCGAATCTGAGGTGTGAATGGAATCGAGCTACTAAGAGTTTTGTCGCTGGTTCAGTAAACCAAGCCTAGCTGAGAAGAGTTCAGCAAGAAACATAGCAAGGCCCGGCCTGGGTCGGACTGGCTCTACCCGGTATGCGGCGGTACCGGGACGAATAGGGACTATATATGTCTGTGTTATCGCCATGCCGCGATTACGTCTTCCGAGGCCTGTACACTACTCTCGTGTTATATACTATATGAGTGAAAGGGATGGCACGATATGAAGTTCACATTTCGAATTTCGGAATAGTCCCTCAGGCTGTGAGTAGTTGCCTAGGACGCCGGACCGTACGGCCCTTAATGATCCTTTGAAATAGCGTGGAAATGGCAACGTGTCTTCAATATTTACGTCAAATTTTGTAGACCCTCAGATAACACTGTAATCTAACTCGATCACTCTAACAACCTTCTAGATGACCCCTAATGACATATCACTTATAGGTACACGGAGTTCAAGGCACTGGTTTGTCAATGTTGAAAGCGACTGACTAACATAATTAAATCTCTCATTTCACAACAGTTACTATGGGTAGAGGGATTTGTGGTTATTTGTCGCTAGGCCCCTAAGCACTTTTTACCCACCATTATTTCACATATTATTCTTCTTTTTAATTTACTTTCAAGTATATGCTTACCAATTTTCAAGCCTTTAAATCACCAATTGAAGGACTTCTCATACAAAGTTAAACCTCCCTTTTCATCCTCTTTTATCCCCAATCTGTATGATTTTTATAGCCTATAACCTGTCCGAAGATCCTATATACTAATTATTACTGAAGGTTGTACCACAATCTATTTGCTAGCTTTCACGTGATGACTAGACAAATAAATAGACAGACAAACCGACAAACAGATACAAATTCTAAAAACTGTTGAAATGTGTTCTGATATCGATTCTAAGACCCCTCAATCTATTTTTTTGGTAATATCTTCAATGTACAGATTTTCGAACACAATTAAGTAACATAATTTCATACTGACCTAATTGAATACCTATAAGTCGTTAAATATTGGCAGAAGGTTCTCGACGAATTACTAAACATCGATTGATTAGTTTTCAAAGGTATAAAATTACCTATGTTATTTAGTTTGAACGTCGGATGATACGAAAAAGTTTGATGGGCTTCAAATAACAGAAATCGGGAGCTTTCTGGAAACTCATCAAAAGTAAACAGAGAATGTCGCAACACCAATCAAATATGGCTAATATTGGTTGCAAAACTTGCAAATATGTTTCGTACGATATTAACTTTATGGATCTATTGCCATTTAACTTTATATGCGAAGTTGATTACACTCCGACTTGGCACCAGAATCTGTGCGGATTCTGTAGTGAGGATTGTTTCCTGAACTATTTCACTTTTACTGTTACATATACGGCTGAATGAGTTTTATTGTTGATTATTATTTATATACAGGTATTTATTAACTATCTTAAGATAAGTGGTTTTGATTCCTTGAGGAACGTCTTGAATTTATGCGACCACAGGAAGCTACGGGTGCCTATATTAAGGCAAGTGATGCAAAAAACACAACCAACAAAATATAACCAACACTCTTTCGATCATGTGTACTTACTACTGCGCGGTATATACCGCGCACATACATATGTATGTATAACGTCATTGAAACAACTAGCTGCTCGGCGGGACGGGATTGTCGAGGACAGACGAGTTACGCCGTTGGCCTCCGAGTGGTTTCATTACTAGATGACTATGATACTGGACTTTCCCTTTGTTATGTTAAGCCACGCTAGCAGATTTTGTTCGCGAATCTGAATACGCATTTTCTGCAATGGATTTAAATTATAATGACCTGTTGCGCAGTTAAAGCCACGTTGCTTTACTTATTTTAAAACGTAGTTGAGCGCCGGGTAAAAATTCCCCTCAGGCTTCTAATTTTCCTGTTTAGTGCTTTTTTTGGTTTGTAATATAAACCAACATTACAAACATTGTAGTTCACTAGCTTTTTCCCGCGACTTCGTCCGGGCATAAATGGTACTTTACAAGACAACGATACGAAGTTTCAAATCTCTCATTTTGTAAAAGACTTGCTCCCTGAACAAACTTTTAACCCTTAAAGGGAAGAATTACAAATGATGCTGAAATATCTTTTGTTGTATTTAAACAAAGAGTCTCTCGCGTTAAAAAGGATTTGCTCCCCGAACAAACTTTTTATCCTTTTAGGGGAGAAAAATCGAAAAACACTGAAATGTGTCTTTTTGTATTTAAACAGAGAGTCGTACGAAGTTTCAAATCTTTCGCTGCAAAAAAGATTTGTTCCCGTACAAACTTTGTTTTTTAACCCTTTAACAAATTAAAAAAAACGCTGTAAACCTTTGTGTTGAATTTAAACAGAGAGTGTATATACGAAGTTTCAAATCTCTCGCTTTAAAAAGGATTTGCTCCCCGAACAAACTCTTTACCCCTTTAGGGAAGGAAACTCGACAAACTTGAAATACGTCTTTTTGAATTTAAACAGAGAGTCTGTATACGAAGTTTCAAATCAAAGAGATTTGCTCCCATACAAACGTTGAACCCCTTTTTCATCCCTGTAGCGAAGAAATTTTGGAAAGCGCTGATATATGTATTCAAACAGAGAGACTATATACAAAGTTTCAAATCCTTCACTTCAAAATAGATATGCTCGCCGAACAAACATTTAACCCCTTTAGGGGAGCAATTTTTAAAAACGTCGAAATGTGTTTTGTTGTATTTACACTGCGAGTCTATATACGAAGTTTCAAACTCGCAGTGCAAAAAAGATTTGCTCCCCGTAAAAACTTGGAACACCCGTTAAGGGAGAAATTTCGAAAAACACTGAAATACATTTTGTTATATCTAAACAAAGAATATAGTTATAATTTGTCAGTCTTGTGACAATATATATAATTAAATGTTAAAAAAAAGAAAAAAAAAACAAACAGTCTACATAGGAAGTTGAAAATCGGTTGCGTTAAAAAGGATTTGCTCCCTGAATAAACTTTTTACCTCTTTAGGGGAGGAACTTGAAAATCGCTGAAATATGTTTTGTTATTTTTAAACAGAGTCTATCACCGAATTTTCAAATCTCTCACTTCAATAAAGATTTGCTCTTCGTACAAACTTTGAACCCCTTTTTCACACCTTGAGGGAAATTATTTTGAAAAAACTGAAATATGCCATTAATGTATTTAAACAGAGAGCCTATATATAATATTTCAAATCTCGCACTTCAATAAACACATGTTTTCATACAAACTTTGGACCCTCGTTTAACCCGTTAGGGGATGAATTTTGAAAAATCTTTTCTTAGTGTACCTCTAGGCCTTATAAGGGACCTACGTGCCAAATTTGAAATTTCAAGAACGAGTGGTTTGGGCTATGCATTGATATGTCAGTCAGTCAGTCAGTTTTTTCTTTTATATATTTAGATTAATGAAATGAAATAAATGAACGTTATTCTGAAAGTAGTCCACAATGACACTTTTACAAGTCAAAAACTACTAGCGATTGAATATCGACATTCGAGCATATTATAATTACTACTTTGGTATTTAGTGTCTGTGTCATGAATCACGACTAAATACAGTAAATATTCAATTCAATATAATCCTTTTCTACACGATGTCTTACATTATTTTTAAGGTACTCATGTAACTAATTAAATATTTCTTCTCTAGTCTTTTATTCTTTTTCTTTAATCTTCTTAGACAATTTTTAGTTATCTTTATATTTTCGCCTAAGAAAAAATTAAGATTTTATAATATTTTATGAAAAACTAAACCATCACCGATATGCTAGATACTCAAAAGAACGGTTTAGGTTTGTTATTCTTGTAATGTTTACAACCATAAAACTAACAATATAAATTTTATACCAAAATTTTTATAAAATCAAATAAAGGGAAAAAAATGTAATGCTCCGAGCAGGATTCGATTGTTAAAAAAATATTCGCATATCTAAAAGAATCCACAAAGATTTTTCAATTAAACCTAAAAATGTGTGTAACGAGGTCGTGTGCGGATGTGTGTCCGCGGTTTCTATAGTTTATATCCGAAGTGAAGATTATATAACATTTGTAGATCACCTGGTCAACAGTTAACCATATGTACACAATCAGCCACGCCTATATTTCGTAAACGTGACGTTACCATTTCTTGCAACCACGCGATTTAGATGTCAAAACAGTCCTGCTTCCCTGTCGCCAGTTTGCAGCGAGCTTGCGCTGAAGTCAGCTGAGTAAGATCGAATTTTGTATTTTTTAATACTAAAAGTCGAGTAAAAGGCTCGAATACTTTTTCTCTTCACGTTGTTTTGTTTAATATTACAGTAAGCTTTCTGGGGTGGCTGAGTAGGTAGTGTCTCGCATTTAAAAGTGAGGTTAGCGTAACGGCTTTGGAAGGCGGGTATTATACAATAAACCACAATACTACGCTACACAGTTAAACAACCATGGTTAAACGTGTGCGAGAAGTCTAAATGTTGATTTAATGAAACTATTAAATATATTAGAAATTAGTGTAGGAAAGTATAATATTTTGATTCTATTTAGATGTAGTCTAAATAAAATCATATTAAGAAATAAAAAGCATGTTTCATAACATATGGTGTTATTTAATAAAAATAAATAATGTATAATATTTAGCGGTTAACTGTATACCCACCCGATGGTTAGTTGTAGAAAACTCTCCGGTTAATAGTGTACAATAGTATGGACACAATTAGCTAAATCTCATTTTTACAAAAATAATCATTATTGTAAAAACCATTGAGAATACGAACATTCTTTATATGCCAATACGTAGTTTAAAAGCTGGCTAATGAACAGTTTAGAAATGTTTACTTTGAATGAATAATTGCGAGGTGTGATGGTTTGAACTTTGTGGTTAACTGTTCAACAAGTCACTTACAGTAAGCTGTCGCAGATATTGTTTTTTTTTATGCTTATACCATGTAGTTAAAATTACTTATATAAACTATACAGCCTTATTATGAAAGTAGTAAAAACACAAAAAAATACAATCATACGTTGTCTTTAAATCAAGTTAACGGTAATCTGTTCTCTCTATATGAAATCAATTACGTATGAATACATCGCAAATGATAAAAGGGAATAATATTTGCAAGATTAAAATATGTACGTTTAATATTTATTTCAAATCTTAGATCAAATACAAAAATGGAACATTGCAAATAGAATTTGTATACCTACATATTTGCGCAATGCTAAGCCACGAATGATAAAAGGTCAGGCGAGGATGCCGCTCATAGATGATTCGGCTTGCGCTCCCGCCCAAATTACAATCCTTTGAAGATTAATGTTCTATCCAAATTTAATACGACCGGCTCCGAGGAAAATATTAACCAAATTCTGAATTCGGCCGGTATTCAATCTTCTGTAAATACGCGATATTTACGTATCAATCAAATACGCCTAATGGGATATCCGCGGCGTAAGTATAAGCTGACTCATGACCAGTTTATTAATGATCATCCGTAACCACCTCATTAGAACTGGGCTAACTTTTTTTTTTACATTTTATAAAAAAAAAAACTATATTGGAATGTAAAATTTTAACATTTATTAACTGATTAAATTAACTTTAAAAGTTCGAACAAGACGACGAACTTTCTAGATTCCCTAAATTACAAGCCCAGTTCGACGTTACTTTATTCTTTTGGATAAAATTAAACTGTTTTAAGCGCAAGTATATTCACGAGACACCGAAGAAATTGCTTTTTAATCAAATAAAATGTTCACTTACCCTCGAGGTGGCGGCACGCTGCTTCTCGGTAGGGCGCAAAGGGCGCGCGACCGCGCCGCTCAACCCCGCGACCACAACTGATTTTCCAGCGCGAAAACTTCCTCCAACGCGTCATAACTCATCCCAGCTTCAGACTAGCCAATCACGGAAAAGTACCCCGACGAACCCTTCCGACTCTCCCCGAGGAATCTCGAGCACGCAAGGCGGCTTGCCCGTCAGATCTTTTAATCTGGAACGTAAATGCATGAAAAAAAACAACTGTAGAAGATCTGAGTGCGAGATATGAGCAACGCAACAGGTAAGGATTTCAAAACGGTACAGAGTTTATAGGACACTAAATATTTTCAGAAAAGACATTGTTTAAATTAAGCACAAGCACTGACTGAGGATGCCCTGTACCCGTGTTATTAGTTATACCGGAATAATCAGCTAGCTCATTTAGTTCACCCATTATTAGTTTAAGCACTCCTAAATTGGTATGTGAATATCCTAAGATCAATTGCGCCCTTGCGGTTGAAAGTTAATTAATCTGCGGGGTTAAGAAGATATCTTAAATGTGATAAGGATTAAGCGTGGAAGTACGTGGCTGTACGACATTCATTAACTTAATTCTGATTCATAAAGCTGATATTTTGTGCTGAAAAAGAAACAGTGGAGTCGGTGGATTTGCCGGATTACGAATTACCTACTTTACAATTCTAATTATTTGTTTACTGCTAGAAGTGGGATGGAATTAAATTGTTAATTTATTCTTGGGGCAGCTTTTTTGTTAATTACTCGGGGTGAAATTTAGTATTTTCTTAGCGATGAATGAATTATTTTTGTGGAACTTTTGTGACAAACTATTTATATTTTTAGACAGGTATAATATAAATACGGTCTTTTTTCAGAGTTAGCCAATGAACGCCGCAAAGTATTTGAAGTCGTTAAGATAATGAATAGTTTTGGACATTAAACCAGACAATACCTCAAAGGACGTGTGCCACTAAATTGAAACCTCAAAGGGCAACCTCAGCAGCAGGGTATCACGTGCGCGCCAATAGATTACTTGTTTAATTCTTGACCACGAAAACAGCCGCTCGTAATCTAAGTTGTAAACTAAATCTTGGGTCCCATCTCACATATCCCGTAAGCCAGGCTTGGCTGCTATTTGAATGCGCCTCGAACGGGCACGAATTAGTATGCGCGCTAAGTTCGGGCGCCGTCCCATGGGCCGCAGGACCTATTCCATGCATTAGGCGTAAGTACGCGCTCTTAAAACAATTAACCTCTCTAATAGTATTTACTTACTCTAAGATAATATTTATTTCAAATGGGTGCGCTTCAGCTCATATAATTTTTGATGTCCTATCATTCGAAGTGCGAAAATGTTTCTCATACAATTTTGCTCCATAATAATCATATTTCATAAATGGTTGTATTGCTAACTATCATAATTCCTAACCATTCGAACTCATAAAGCCAATAGTCATACAGTTTTAACATCCTAATATTTATTTTCATAACTTTTTTAATCATAAGTATTGGAAGAAATTTATTGAAAGTACAATGAATATAAAAAACAAGAACATACTAAACTAAAGATAAAAACCTACTTAAAAATTAAAAATGGGCTAATTCAGAGCTCAGCGGTAGGGTGCCCAGAAGGCTGGCGGCATTGCCGCGCTGCACAGTAAGACCGATGCGCTGAGCGAGGTATGCGCCCGCCTTCTGGTCACCCGTCGCGTCAACAAGGCGTTTCGCCAGCTCCTTATTGGTGCTGTGAGCATCAGGTACTCACGGCCCTAGTGTTTCCATCCCAAACGGCTCAAACATGTAGGCAATATCAGGGACTGCATACTTGCGCCGCTTGAGGTGTTTAGCCACGTCGGCGGCATCTCCAGCCATGACCGAGGTTTCTGGGAGATGGGACGGTGCTACGGTATCCACACAAGTGGCATCCTTACTAGCAGCCGTCCCAACATCCAGGGGACCAGAGTCATGCCATCTGGCCTCTTGCCGTCGTCTAGGCCCAGGCCGGTTGGCTCTAGGACCGCCGGAGTACCAGCACTGGCAAGGGGTCAGCGCAGAATGTCATTTATTGACGCGTGCCGCGCGACACGACCAGCACTCCTGCTACAGGAGAGGCCGTTAAGACCTGGTTTATTTACACTGGCACCGCATTGACAACGATGGGGAGAACACATGTCGCTCCCAAGCGCAGCGATACTGCGACCCTAAAGGTGCTGTTAGTGAGGAGGGTGCCTAGATTTTTGGAGGGCTAAGCCTGTAACCAGGTCCCCGACTCCCATCTACACAAGGCAAGGAGACGAGCTCGCTCAGTGGTGCTGGTTGACGTTTCAAGAAGATTTTCCCGTACCAGCACACTGAGCGGCTCGTCCCACTGCCGCTGCGAATGAGGAGTCATAGGAAAGTCAGTATTAGGACAGCTTGCCCTCCATAAAGCTATGGCTTCCGCCAAAAAGGGTATTTCAAGATCGCTGGGGCTGACCTTTCAAGTTTATCTAAAAGGTTGGGATAAATCCAAAGGTGACTGCAATGTAGTGCATATGTGAATTTTGGTACAAAAAGACAATATTTTATGATAGTGTAGGCCGTGTGGGCATTAATTTTAAGTAGCCAATCTGAAAATGACATAAAAAAATTCATGTTTGTGATTTAAGTAATCCTCAACGGATACACCGGACCGGCTATAAGACCGGTAAGCCTAAGAGGTGAAGGGAAGAGCTATTGATTTCTTTGATGATCAGTGTTATTGAAGTAAATCTTGCTAAAGTATGTCTTTTTAACTGAAAACTTCCGAAAAGAATATTTCACATTTGGAAAAATTAAAATCGGCCGGCCTATCTCGGCGAATTTAGCGGTGATCACTTTCAGGTCTTGTAGCATCACGTCAACATCACCACCCAGTATACCGTCATCCAAATACCAAACATTACATTTGGAATTTAGATTTTTAATGATTGGGTGAATGGCTAAACTAAAAAGGGCCGGTCCTAGGGGATCTCCCTGTTGACAACCAACAGTTGAGAGTAGTGGGTTACTTTTATAGCATAATTTGGATGTAGTGCTATAGCTCCGCCAAACAAAGTTAAATAGTTCCGGCGCTCTTTCCTTTACTTGTGATAACAGTGTGCCACGGTCAACAGAGTTGAACGCATTCTTTACGTCAAATTTCAGAAGAACCTCACATTCTATTTTCCAATAAAAGTACGTAGTACATGTACCGCTGCTTCACAGCCGCCCTTGGAACCAAAACCCAATTGAGTGGGCTGAAAATATTTAGTTAAATGACTTGATGCAGCATTGCAACAGCATTTTGCTGCCAAACGGCGGTAAGAGGATCCAAATGCTATAGGCCTTATTCCTCCATCTTTCTTGATGAATGCATACAGGTTGGCACCATATAGCACACTGGTTAAATCCTAACTATTATTTACCCGTATGGTCTAAATTCATAATGGTCATTATCATAATTTCTTTCATACTACAATTTCTTTTCCTAATTTTTTATTCATAAGTGTTTTTAATCCTTGTCATTTAAATTCATAGTGTTAATAATCATAAATTTTTTGTTGAAGTAAATTATATTACATTTATTGATATATAATATATATAAGTAATAGATAATAAACATGATACCTATTTAAGTAGGACTGGACAAAAATATATTCCAAAACGGACGGTAGTTGTTAGGGCCTGTTAGGGCAAAATCGACTCTAACGCGGATAGGTTTATGATTAAGACGGGAGCTGAAGCAAAGTGAAGCCGTATATCTATTAAATCTATCGTCGCCTAATACCCATAACATAAAACTAACAGAGCTTACGGGGCTCGTTCGATTCGTGTAAGGCATTTTTATATTTATTAACATATACATATGTGGACCTATTCAGTTACGATAATTTAGAATGTAATGAAAATGTATATGTTAGCCATGTTACATTCAAATCACCCGACTTCGTAACAAGTGTACAAGCAGCAATGAGCGGCTGAGCAGAATAGGGCTGTACTGCGCTTCAATTTGTAGGTGGGATCTTGGGATACGCTCATTTTGTGTATTACGGAACTACACGGAATCATTCCCGTGGAGCTTGAATTATGTAAATATGGATTCAAATATTTGTGCAAATAAATGGCTTTTCTATTCAGTGTGGCGAGGGTCTAATAAAATATGCAATTCCGTGTTCTAAATCTTTTGGGTTCGTTTTCGAATAGACAAAATATTTAATTTAAATTAAATATTTAAGAGTTTTAACTCTCTGTGTATCTCAAGTGATAGAGAAAAGAACCATCGCAAAGTATTCATATATGATCACAAATTTATAGACATACTTACTCACTAATATAATTACGATTCCTTTTAATATTTAGTGCAACTTTAGGTTTAACTTAAATCAGTTAATAATGTTAAACAGCTATTTAATGAATATGTGTTATTTACTGTTGAGAAATCCATACTATTATGAATGGGAAAGTATGTCTGTCCGTTACTTCTTCACACATAAACCGATTAACCGATTTAGATGAAATTAGGTACGGAGACAGTTTAAATCCTTAGGAAAGACATAGGACAGATTTTATCCCGAAAGTCATCCCTTTTTAAGGGGGTGAAATGGCGGGGGCGGACGTTTGTAATAAATGGATTACACGGGGATGAAGTCGCGGGCAGAAGCTAGTAAATAAATAAATATACAAACTAAAAAGCTAAGCAAAGCGTGTACAGTCACATCGAAAATATCGATGCGGAGTAAGTGCCATAAATATGCGAACATGGCCTTAATGACAACAGTGTACGAGCGTACAAATATTTTTGTCGCTCTGATAACGTACATATATTTATTCTTTTGGCTGTACTACCCACTGGCCACTAGTGAACGATATTAATATTTACATAGATAAAAACCGCCTAAGTGCGAGTCGGGCTCGCGCGAAGGGTTTCGTACCATTATCTATAAAAACGGAAAAATAATCACGTTTGTTGTATTGGAGCCCCCTTAAATATTTATTTTATTTTGTTTTTTTAGTATTTGCTGTTATAGCGGCAACAGAAATACATCTATGAAAATTTCAACTATCACGATTGATGAGATATAGCTTGGAAACAGACGGACGGACGGACGGACAGCGGAGTCTTAGTAATAGGGTCCCATTTTACCCTCTGCGTACGGAACCCTAATAAATACTTAAGGTCGGTTATAACCGTCAGTAATCTTAAGCCGCGTTCGTTTCAAGTTTGTATGCAGTAGCCGGTGCCATATTTGATGTCGATCGGTTAGTTTGTAATCGTAAATTCATGTAGTCCAAATACATATAAATGTATTTACATTGTCTGCCCTTAAATACGGTCAATGTTTTGTATTATGTGACCCATTTCACAAAAAAAAAACATTGAATTTCTTTACAGTTCGAAAGGAAAACCTATCATGCTCCCAAAAAGGGGTCAAAGGGAGGTTCAAATTAATAGTTCATGTCGTTACCTATTTATTACATTGCCTATATAAGAATTGGTATACCTATCAGAGCCTTCATGTAGATACAAAGTTGGCAAGTTTGATATCTTGATGTACTTAGTTCCGCTTATCTGGTCCGTTCAACATCGCTTCCGCGCAACAACCCGGACTATTAAACAGCTATAGCTTGCTGCCGTTCCCTATTTTATCTCAGTATTCTAGCCAACGCAGACATAATAACACCGCTATTTGTTCAGTCGGTTTGTGACGATGTGTTCCTGGTACAGTACTGGTACCCAAAATGGCAAAAACGGAACCTGTCTGTATGTCCCTATGTCACAGCTGATTTACTCGGAGACTATAAGTGTACTACAGTTATGAATGGCAGGAAGGTGTATTCTATGAACCGCTACATAAAAGTGATGTGAAATCACGAAAAAAAATCTTAAAAAATGCTCCACTCTAATTTATAAACCGTGAAGTTTAAATTAAAAAGAAAGAGGTTGTGTACGGCGTTAATAAACATTTTCAACGAAAATTGTTTTGAACCTAAGTAAGTAGAACCTAAAGAAGTACTCAAAGGGTAAAACGGGATCCTATAACGAAGACTTCGCTGTCCGTCCGTATATCTGTCCGTCTGTCACCGGGCTGTATCTCATAAACCGTGATAGTTAGACAGTTGCAAATTTCACAGTTGATTTATTTCTCTTGCCGCTATAACAAAAAATACTAGAAAATAGAATATCATGAATACCTAATGGGGCACCATACAATAAACGTGTTTTTTTGCTGGGTTTATAGATAATGGTACGGAACCCTTCGTGCGCGAGTCCGACTCGCACTTGGCTGGTTTTGAATTATCGCAACAACTGCTTTGCCCAAATAAACGTACGTAAGTGCCGTGAGTTTCCGGTGATACGACTTTTAAATCGATTTAAATCAAAAAGTATTGATTTAAATGTTGCCTAGTATTAATAGGCACGGAACTCTTCATGTCCTCTGCAACTGCTCCGAAGTCCAGGGTCCGCTTTCCTGCTTTGTATCCTCCGCTCCGCACGGCCTTCGGCATCCTCTCGTGTGAGACCATCGGCAAGCATGTCAT
Organism: Epiblema foenella; assembly: GCA_963556455.1. Lineage (NCBI taxonomy): Eukaryota > Metazoa > Arthropoda > Insecta > Lepidoptera > Tortricidae > Epiblema > Epiblema foenella. The sequence goes on along the minus strand of OY747099.1, from coordinate 19,062,334 downwards.
CCCTGGCAACGTCCAGCCAGCAATTCAGTTCCGGGGCTCATACTATCTGGGTCATAATTAGATGAAAAAACAAAAGTCGTCCCTCCTGTGGGCAATAGTTAACGGTTTATGTGCATGTTAGATTTATAGAAACGGAGACACTGTTTATGCGGATTACTGGCCCAATCCAAAATTAAGCTTTGTAGCCCTTAACTTTTGGTATATCCACAGAAAAGACGCGAACATAAATGCGTGTTTGACCCATCTAACAGGTACTTATTAGAAACGTAAAAGTTTGGATGTTGAGTCAATCACGCAAAAACCGCTGAACGGATTTAAATTCACACTTAAACTCACACCTGCATTCCCAAATGGTAGGCAGAGAACATGACATTTAATTACAGTGCCAAATTTTGCAATTGCAGGTAGGTTGTAGGGCACTTAAACTAGATCTGGCGTAGAAATTGTTTATGGCTTGTTTTAAAATACGTATTCATCCAGAAAATCATCCCCCAAAGGGATGAAATTTGGGATGGACGTTGATACACCGTTTTACGCGGGTGAAGTCGGTATCTGTATATTTCCTTGACTATAAACGATAAGTAGTAAACGTTTAACTATAAGGTGAATAATTTACCGCAAATGCAGTGTCTGTAGGGCTTGAAGGAGGAAATTTAAAAAATTGTCCCGAAGGCGTCGGTCGGGCGATGTCTATTTATTATGGGGACAGGTTTGCTGGAGCGGCGTAGCGCTACGAACGTAGCGAACTGCTACGTCTCTACGGATTTGTAGCAACTAACTACAGTCTTCGATTATAACTAGCCGCCGGAATCCAGGTGACCACGGGATAAAATAGTATAGCCTATTCTGAGTGTCCATTCTACACAATAGTGAAGGATTTAACGAACATTATTAATAATCTTTATGTCACACCTGGCCATAAAGTGGCAATTACCGCACGCTCCGGAAAATCCCACGTCCTGGCCAGGGGGTGACATAAAATATTGTACTTACCTCGGGCGGTAATTAAGAAAGCCTCAGATCGCATAATTATCGCCCTTGCCTTCGGCTCGGGCGTCAAATACCTGCGATCTGGGACATTCTTGGTTCCGCCCTTGGTAAGTAATGTACTATTATAATCACTGGATGTTTCCTTTACATACGGGGAAAAGCATGGTATCGGCTACGCGTCTACGAGCAGAGCGCCCGCTAGACGGGTTCCTAGCAGTAAATGTGTTAAAAGAAAACATATATAGATGGTCGCCTCTCCGCGTTGTTGCGTCTACACTCGTTGCGCAGCGAGGCGGGTGCGAAGCAGACTTGATTGGAAATCCTATTCCATATTTATTATGGGCCTATTTTGTCATGTTTATTGACGCGGCTGTCGGGTAACCCGCTTACTGACTGGATATCCAGCTAATGCGGCTATCGTGTTAACATTTTTTTATGACACTTCTAAATATATCACACTTCCCCTTATATTATAAATGTGAAAGATTGTTTTCTTACTCAAATGTGGCACAAAACTTGATATTCTAAAAGAACGTACGAGATCCAAATTGTTATTGATTAATAATACTTAGTGTTCTACCCACTTACTTTCCTACTCGCTAAGACGCTGTTTTATATTTTTGCTTAATGTTTGTATTTATGAACCTCCAGGTCTGTTTTTATACATATTTGTAACTTACCTCTATCTTTTTATGTATGACTGTATGTGTTCGGAACAATAAATAAAAAAAAACTAGTTTAATGGCAAATTAACTTTTATAATGTGAAATTGGAGATAAAACTTGATACGGTATTATTACTTAAACTTTGACACTGACAAGTGATGTTAATCATCTTCCAAATCTCTCTTTCCAAACATCAATATAAAGGTGCGTATTACACATATACGTTTTTTGAGAACACTTTAAAACCGGCCAAGTGGGAGTCGTACTCGCGCACGACCCTTCGTGAACCCTTTTCGTACCATTATCTATAAATACGGCAAAAAATCACGTTTGTTGTATGGGAGCCCCCTTAAATATTTATTTTATTGTTTTTTAGTATATGTTCTTATAGAGGCAAGACAAATACGTCATCAAAATTTCAACGGTCTATAGTTCACGGTTCATGAGATATACAGCCTGGTGTCAGACGGACGGACGAGCAGCGAAGTCTTAGAGTAATAGGGTCCCGTTTTACTAAATTATGCTACTTACTGATACTAAATTGCAATAAATGCACTTTCCATTAGTATGAGCTTACCGGAGGACTACAACTACTATATTTAAGTCATGTTCCGATAATGAGAATCACTTTCGTATATCGATAAGAAACATTAATATATTTAAGCTCAGGACGTTCAGGAAACACTTATTGTGAGGTGGAAACTCTATCAACAAGCGAGCAGCATGACTTGAAACGATGCTGCGGCCGTGCCTCGTTTGTGCGGCCTCCTTGTTGCTGAGCCAGTACTTTTCGCCAGTTGGCTAATAAAGTAAGACAATCGTATACTCTGCCCTCTTTAAATAATACACAAGATGTCCCACTTTTTTGTGTATTAGTTGCGAATGTATTAGATTTTTATTTATCGTATGACAATTATTTCTAACCGTGAGATCTTTGAGAATACAGTACGGTTGCCAGTTTTTGTTGCACTTTTAGCACCACCCAGGGGTCACCGATGGGTACTCCCAATGGACGAGGTGCAACATCGCTACCCCCTTGTCATGTGAGTGGGCAACTTGACTGTTAGAAGTCTCAAGCCGCCCGGAGGCCTCTATCACGGCTTAACGACTACTATCATAGACAGCAGCCGGGATCAACGGCTTAACGTGCCTTCCAAAGCACGGGACCGCTCAGATAATAACCACCCAAAGCGGTCACCCATCCAAGAACTGACTTGGCCCGACGTTGTTTAACCTCGCATACCGAGCCACGAGCACTCCATGTATTCGATTTAAAAGGGGTATCAAAATGGTTTCCCAGTTTTATTTTGGCAACTGCACGTTTTATTCTTTTTTCATTTTAGTAAAACTGACCAATGCTTGTTTCTAGTTTCACCTAATTGAAGGTGACGACAATTATAGCGCTCACTGGTTGAGTAATAGCCTATTCAATTTTGCGGTTTGTCAAGGGCAATAGCAGTAGTGAATAATTGGAATCTAGATGGAAATGTATGACCATATTTTTCTAGTAAATATAGTCATATATTATTAATCACATGTTTCAATGTGTCAGTTTCTGTGCATTGCTTCTGTATGCTTACGTCCGATGGAGCGAAAACAGCAGAGGCGTTCATTTTCAGACTTGTTGTACTATAGAGTTTTTAATTTCACGGGTGGTTCAACCGCCGTCAGACCCTAGTACTAAATATTGATGAAATATGCTACAATAAGATTTACACTCGATTGATTGTGACAAGACCAACGAGCACAGTAATATCGTTGTATCAAAATGTAATTCATGGTATAGCTCATATCTTTGATATATAGAATTAGGGACTTATTTTTTCCTCCTAACACGGATTAAATCGTGGACAAATATTTTTTACATAATTAGTATTCATAAAACCTAAAATGAGCGACACAAAAAATAAGTAAACTATTTAGCATCCCTTTGGCAAATGCAGTGGACGTGTGAACGCGCGCGGGCGCCCGGAAGCTCCGTTAAAGGCATTATTACCCGGCCGGTCGCGCCGCAAATAAATCGTCTGCCGAGCGGCTCTTTCGATTATCCTCAAATCTTCATTACATCGACGTATGCCTTGCGCACCCTTGATATCATATGAGGCTTCACGTGTGCCTTACCTATTAGGTTTAGTTTTATGCACTTTTCTCAGTGCCTTTACCATGAGTTTGCATAACCGTACTCGCTAGCGACTGCGTAAACGATTAGTATGCCGATTCTTAATTCTATTGCGTAACCGCCAGGGGCCCATACACATTTTTACGCAGTCGTTAGCGAGTACGGTCATGTAAACTCATGGTAAAGGCACAGGACGTTCGTAACAACGACACTACTATTAAGTTTTGGAAAAAAGTGTGTGTCAGCTCCGACGTACGACTGGAGTTTACTCTTTACGAACGATTATAAATTATATTAGTAATGATTAGTAAATAATTATATAGATTAGTGAATGAGGATAAATTAACTCGTTTTTTATATTACCGTAAAGTGCGGCTATTTGAGACCCAAAGGGCCCCACTTTACCGTACTGAAATCATGCATGTTACATTTATTTATATGAATAAATAAATGAATAAAGACTTAGCGCGTAGACGTTATCGATATCGATAAATCTTGAGCAGTATCTTTACATGACCGTACTCGCTAGCGGCTGCGTAAACGATTTAGTATGCTGATTCTTAGTTCTAATGCGTAACCGCCAGAGGCGCTGTACTTTTGCCCATACAATTTTTTACGCAGTTGCTAGCGAGTACGATCATGTAAACTCATGGTAAAGGCACTGGGACGTCCGCCGCGCGATCGCGACAACACAGACACTTGTAGCCTCTATTCATCCCGGTACCGCCGCATATCGGGTAGAGTCAGTCCGACCCAGGTCGGGCCTAGCCGAGTTTTTTGCTGAACTCTTCTCAGCTAGGCTCGGTTTAGTGAATAAGCGACAAAACTCCCAGTAGTTCGCTTCCACTCACACCTCAGGGCCTGTACTCCGAAGTTCGAAATCCGACTTCGTATCGTATCGTCCCTTTCATTCTTCGGGAGTAGCCCCTCAAATTTGGTTGAAGCCGCTGAACCGATCTCACTGGAGCGCAAACTCTAGAGTATTCCAGTGTTTAAATCGCCCGCGTGGTTGTGTGGGAGGTTTACCCTGAATTTTCCTCAGCCCACTTTCCAACAGCGCACTCCTATTGCTTTATTGGGCCCGGTCTATAAAGTCACAGTCAGGTTAAAAAAAAAAACAAAAAAATTACCAGGGATATCGTGCATTTACACGGAGAAAGAAAAAATATAAAAAATAACGTAATAGGATAAACACTTATTTACAATAGTTCGTCATATTGGTTGTAAATTATCAGAAGAGCAATGGCGTCGGCTTTTATAAACTACTCAAAATCGGCATTATACGTCGCAACAGCTAAACTGCGGCATCTCTTAATGAGCCAGGGGCGGGTGCTGTGGATTTCAGGGACGAGCTTTCTACTATTCCTTAGTGCGTGCCGGACTGTTCGTATTCGTAGCAGACTTACGGTTTTGTATTTCCATGTATCCCAATTAGATTTTCACTCTAGCAAACCAAATTCTCCATACCTAACCGATGCGTCCAAGGTTTGCACCCTTTTGGACTCCAAGTGAATATTTCACTGACTTTATATATAAAGTTAGTGAAAACTTTATACCAATTAAATATCACATTATAAAATATTATATTTTATAATTTTCGATCTTGACAGACACACTTGACAATTCAACAACTGAGAGCTGTGCAAGATACGACGAACATAACGCATAACGTGCTAAATTAAGAAGTCGTATCTTTACCCTGATCGTATACTGAGATACGAATTTTAAATTAGCACGGCAGATTACGTTTGATTTTATACCCCACTAGCTTTTGCCCCGCGACTTCGTTCGCGTGAACTTCTACTGACTTATTAATACCAATATAGGTACATATGTATGTATGTTGGTAATAGGTACTGACTAAGTAGGGCAGACGTTAAATACATATTTCATTCCAAGCCGGAGAACGCCGTCGTCTCGATCCCATATAGCATTTATGCGTATGATTTATTTTTGATGATTTCTTATACTATGTAACAAAAAACTAATGACCGCTAAGAAACTACCTCATCACATACATGTAGCATAGTGGTGTCACGGTTTGATGTTGCGTACGTCTACACATACTTTCTTGTTCGATGACGTTACCCAATTTCTTACTTTCCGACCCTTAGTACTGACATGCTCGATGTAGCGACTACAGGAGAAGATATATTATGCTTGAATCGAACAAAAATTTTGATGTTTCTCGAAATGCAAAGTGGTAGGAGTCCTTCATTATAACCCAAGATTTTTAATATCCTGCAACAATATGATACGCTCTACTTGCAGTGAAAACCTCTACGCATTATCCCTCGGTAGGCAAATTGATTGAACACTTCTAGTTTATTAAGAAAATGTTTTTATAGGTACTTGTACTTTACTAAGACAAACATGTTTACAAAAATTTTAAGCACCCTATGAAAATATCTGTAAGAAATTCTCCCTTAATCGTAGGTATTTTTCTAGTGAAAGTTCTACCTCCAAAACGTACAATCGAACCTGTGACATCCTGACATACGCAGCCAATCGCTTTAACTGAGCTGTCTAACAACAAATAATCACACTCGGTTACCAAGTCTTTCAACCACTTCTTTCTTACAAAGCCTGGGGAGGCGTACGCATTCCTTAACTTCAATTTATAATTTTCGTTAGCAAATGTTAATGCTTAAAACAATAGTAATATTCTTAAGTGCAGATGCTTAACAGCGCACATTATAGTTTTACAATTATATTAAAAAAAATTGTAAGCCCGAAGACTGAGAGGTAGAATGCTGCCTGAAGTTACTTTTCTCCTTGTAAGTAGCCACTTTCTACAATATCAAGCTAGGACGATTGACTTTTATTTTCTTTTCTAAGAACCTAAAAATTGAAATCCCTCAATATCTCCCATGTACCTTCTAATTCCAATACATTCGAAACAAAGCCTGATAAAACCGGCGGACAGCTGAAGACCGAATTTAGGTGGACACCGGACGACCATAGGACAAAACCTGTTCATATACCTACTACTTGTACCTCCCAGTGATGTGATTGTTTATAACTAATCAGCTAGATAATCACTGTTTTCATGTTACCCACAAGTATTTTGGATAAACTTACCTAAAGTAACCAAAAAGATTTGTAATAGCTTCTATGGGTCCGCAGGACAGACACAACATTACCACGGCGGCGAGGACGTCCACCGCACGATCGCGACAACACGGAGACATATAACCCCTATTTGTCCTGATTCCGCTGCATACCGGATAGAGTCGGGCCTAGCTGAGTTCCTTGCTGGACTCTTCTCAGCTAGGCTAGGTTCAGTGAACCAGCGACAAAACTCCCAGTAGTTCGATTCCACCTACATACACTTCAGATTTGGTTGAAGCCGCTTAACCAATCTCACTGGAGTGCACACTCTTAGGCTCGGTTTTATAAAGATTCGTTAGACCTTTTATGTCGGTTGGTTATGTCAAAAAATGTACTGAGTTACTGAAATTTGATCTGACATTTGGTCTAACGGACCTTTATAAAACCCGGCCTTAGAGTATTCCAGTGTTTAAACCGCCCGCATGGTCGTGTCGGAGGTTTCCCCTGGATTGTCCCCAGGCCACTCTCCAAGCGCGCACTCCTATTACTTTATTGGTCCCGGCCTATAAAGCCACAGTCAGGTTCAAAAAAAATATTCTCATCATAATCAATTATGTAGCGTAGCGACATTACTGTTTGTAACTACGATGATAAAAAAACTTTACATGCAAATACGTACTTTATCGTAGCCACTATAAAACTCAAATTATTAAATTGTGCAAGTACGAAATAATCTTCATTAGTTTCAATTCGACTTTGCCGAATGTCATCTGTGTAATGCAATGAATTGGTGTAATGGCACGTCTCTGACACGCCAAACGTCAAATATCGTGATATTTACATCCGTCTAGACTCGCCTCACGATACTTTTCCTTATTTTATCTTGACCCTACGATTCGTGACAACTATGTGCATATTTGGAGCTCAGACTTACACTGGTTCATCTGAGACGAATGTTCGTACGTCAGCGGGCATCGTAAATATCTACAGGACTCTGAGGGGCTACCGCGAAGCTGGTTCATAGATTCAAATTCCGACCCCGAATTTGTAAATTTGAGGGGCGATGAAGGGATAAAAATTATCCTATATGTTTATTCAGTCTATAAACTCATTACATACCAAGTTTCATCATAATCTGTTTAGCCGTAACAAACATCCAAACATCTAAACATCCGAACTTTCACATTTGTAAGATTAGTGGGAATAGTGGGAATTACTGGAATTTAGTGGGATTTTGTAGGGCCTCAGATAAGACTGTTATCAATCACACTCGACCACTCTGACAACGTTCTAGGTGACCACTGAAGACATATCAATTTTAGGTAGACGGAGGCAGGTAGGCAATGTTGACAGCGAAAGACTAACATAATTAAATCTCTCATTTCAAACAGTTACTATGGGTTGAGGGATTTTTGGTTATTTGTCGCTAATCCCCTAAGCACTTTTCCACCCTCCATTTTTTCACATATTATCTGATGTTTATTGTACAATTTTGGAATGGGATTCTTTTTAGTTTGCCTCCAATTATATGCTTACTAATTTTCAAGCCTTTAAGTCACGAATTGAAGGACTTCTCATACAAATTTCACGCTCTGTTTTCATCCCCTTTCATCCCCAATCTGTATGATTTTTAAAGCCTATAACCTGGCCGAAGGTCCATTAAACTTATTAGTGAGGGTTGTGCTAAAATCTATCGGCTAGTTTTCGCGTGATTCTGAGACAAATAAATAGACAGACAAACAAACAAACAGACACAAATTCTACAAACTGTTGAAATGTGTTCTGTTATTGATTTTAAGACCCCTCAATCGATTTTTTTTTTAATATCTTCAATGTACAGATTTTTGAACCTCTGTAGCTTTATTATATCTATAGATAGCTTAGAAATAATTTCCTGCCATCTTGGATTTGAAAATGGATGTTATTTTCGTAATCGGCACCCCGAGGAACCTCGAAGATGACACCTATAACGAATTTTAGCCAAAAGTAAAGATTTGCTCCCCGCATAAATTTGGAACCCCCTTTCTACCCCATCAGGGGAACAATTTAGAAAAATGCTGAAACGTGTTTTGTTGTATATTTAAACAGAGAGTCTATTTACGAAGTTTGAAATCTCTCACTTCAAAAAAGATTTATTTTGTTCCCAGTAAAAACTTGGAACACCCTTTTCACCCCTTTAGGGTAGCAATTTCAAAAAACGCTGAAATAAGTTTTGTTGTATTTAAACAGAGAGTCTATTTACGAAGTTTGAAATCTCTCACTTCAAAAAAGATTTGGTCCCCTTTCAAACATTGAAGCCCCTTTTCACCCCGTTAGGGGATGAATTTAGAAAATCACTGAATTTAGTTTTATTATATTTAATCAGAGAGTCTATATACGAAGTTTTAAGTCTCTAACTCTAAAACAGAAGTTTCTCCCATACAAACTTTGCACCCCTATTTTACCCTCTTAGGGTTAGAATTTTGCAAAACGCTGAAAACACTTTCTTTGGATTTAAGTTCGTAAACTTTTTACAAATTTTGAAGTCTTCAGCTCAAAAAAAAATTTTTCTCCCATACAAACTTTGCACCCTTATTTGATCCCCTTAGGGTTGGAGTTTCCAAAAATCCCGTCTTATCCCTTGCATACATTATAAAAGTAAGCTCTGGACCAAATTTGAAGTTTCTAGTTCCAGTAGTTTCGGCTGTGCGTTGATGGTAGATCAGGACTTCTTCTTTTATATATATAGATAAATTTTCATACCCCGGGCTTATATATGAAAATCGATTCTTAAGGAGTAAACTCCAATAAAAAAGATTTAATTATTCAAGGCGTAAACACTGTACCTATCATTATTTTATAAGCAGATTTACTGGCTAGGTTTATTAAGTTTTACTCACTTATTACATTGTTCATTTTAACTCGCAGTGTTCTGCCTATATACTCCGTTTAATCCACGAAGTTGCGTTTGAGGCCTCGTTCACGTAGGCGTAAACAGAATGTATGCGTTTGTCGAGCACGTAAACGAGGCTGTACCTTTACTTACATTATGAACTCATCACAACTTAAAGCCAGAGAACTACAGAGGGACAAATATTCTGCTACATGCCGTGTCGCCAGCGACATTTGACAAAGTGACGCAACGATGATTAACATCGCTTGAATCGCATATGTCACATGAGTCGTGGAACTATGGCTTTGTTTTTAGATACAGATCGCGTTGGATTCGGAAGTCATACATAAACATATGGTGTTGCTTAAAAGTTTTTATGTATAGTCAAGTCAACACTACTTACCAAACCTCGTAATTGAACCCGCAAATCTGTAGCAAATGTACGTCAGGGTTGTCACTATATACTAGGAATAATTACGTCCTTATCCATAAATGTAATGAGTGAAAGGCACCATCGTGAGTTATATACAAGCTGTGATCCATCTGAATATTACTATCCATTTTCTTTGATAGAAAATTAAACAAGGTTATATCTAAAGAGGGTCAGAAAGGTTATCATTAAATTGTACTTATTAATCATACGTGCAATAAAGTAAGTAAATTATTCATCGTTATCGCCAACCCTAACATCAAACTGTCAAATGCTACGGTTTTGCTACATCCGTTGCGAGGTTTGCTACTTACCTACTCAAAAATATGTCCCATGACTCTTATGTCGGAGAAATATAGTTTCGGTACCTACATATTTAAATGAGAGGATTGATTCGATACATGTTTTTGCAGTTGACTGTACCGGCGTGAACATTTCCATAGTAAACTAACCGCACACGTGTCGCACTCGTCACTTACTAATCAAGGCCTATAGAATATTGTGTCACGCGACGTATCTGCGTGGCCCTTTGTCCACCCACAAGTCTTTGGCGACACGTGTCGTGGGATGTTTGTCCCGTAGTGCATCCCTGGCTTTGAGCTGAAATGCTCTTGGATTGAACGTACAATACAAACATACTTATACTGTTTTAGTTTACGCCAAAAATTAACTTTATAACCAGTTTAAATTTAAAATGTTGTATAGACCTATGTAAACTATGTGTACATAGGTCTATACGATCTATACATAGGTAGTTTATAAAAAATAGTTATGTATTTTAATTTTATGTACAGTCACGAATGGGAATTGTTGAGCCACTTGCCAATGTTCCCAACTTGGACATGTAATGCAAATCGGGACTGAACCATCATCGGGTTACATCGATCATTCATTACACGGCATTTTTTTTATGAATGACTGAATAGTGATTGGCAAATTACGAACAATGGCAAAGTGGCTCAACAATCCTAGGTCGCTATATACTGTAGTTACTACGCAAAGCGTCGCACTGTCCTACAGTCCGTGAACATTTTGAATAGGTTTCGAGTCTAGATTTCTCTTTCCCTTATTATTACGCGTTTCGAACCCGAATACTGTTATAAGAGCAGACAGACTGTATATAAATACGACGGAGTCCTAATAGAGAAAACATTCTGTTCCTCATTAGCTTAAGTTACAAGTGCGTTTCGAATCAAAGCTTAATAGTTATTTTGCTCGAACGCTCGTATATTACGGATTGAACATCGCAAGAAAATTTCACCCGACATGTTTCCAACTCTGCGAAGCAATGAAACTTCAGTTCAGTAACCAACTTTTAATGAAACACTTAGTTAGATACGTACTTACGGTGTTTTTCATTAAAATGGCTTTACAAGTCAATGCATTCATGTAATTTTTAGGGTCCCGTAGTATACAAGGAACCCTTATAGTTTCGCCATGTCCGTCCGTCCGTCTCCCGCTTTTCTCAGTAACCGTTAGTACTAGAAAACTGTAATTTGGCATGAGTATACATATAAATTTTTTTTAGGGTACCTCCCGTGCATGTAAAGTGGTGGTGCATTTTTTTTTCTTCCAAACACCATTGTGTGGTATCGTTGGATACCTCTTTTAAAAATATTATAAGGTTTCTAAAAGCATTTTTTGATTCAAAAATTGGTTGGCGTGATATTAAGCTTTGAAGTGATAATTTTTGCTATGGTCAAGTGTCCCCTCCCCTGCCAGCTAAACGGTGGCTACTAGGCATGTGAAGAAAATCATGGTAGTAGTATATACGATGAATTTAAAAGGAAAACTATCACAGCTAAGTAGATATTATCGTAAAGGGCAAAAATATGTATACAACATAACATTTCAAAAAAGTACATCATCAGTACTAAGATCAGTAAAAACCCCTTTACGGGTCCGCAATTCCGCATATGACCGGTGACGTGATGGACGGGCAGCTACGGAACCCTACACTTAGCGTGGCCCGACATGCACTTGGCCGGTTTTTTTTTTGTTTCCTTGTAGAGTGGGGAACTTTTTAATTGGACAATGGCTGAGCTAATCACCTAATCCGGCGGAGCCTTTTACATTATTTTTTTTTTTTAATAAATCTGTAGAAATTATGTTAAAATGTTCCTATAATTTATGAAACTTGATGGATTATTAAATTATAAATGTATGTCAGGGTCATTGTCAGATTTAGGTTCGCGTCTTGTCGGTGGACATATCAAAAGTTAAGGGCCAAAAAGCTTAATTTTGGATTGGTCTAGTAACCCATCCATAAAAACATAACTTATATGTACGTAAGCCGTTAACTGTTGACCACCGGGTGGGCAACTTTTGTTTTTACAACTGACAATGACCCGTCATGTACTTCCGTCCGACTCGATTCAGAGGCGTTTACACTGGTTAATGAGGTAATGAGTAATAAATAAGCGACGATAGATAATCTATTTCTCTGGAAAAATACCGACTTCAATTTAATTCTTCGCCTAGCCACTCCGAGAGCAGAAAACACCGAAAAGTAATTTTTTTGGAGTCGGTTTTCATTTTTAATAATTTTTGTTTATTTCAGTCACACTTTTTAGTGAGTCATTACCAGAGTGCATCTGCATGAGCATGACAATCCCAATAATAAGCTCAAACCTTCCGGCTTCAATTATCAGATCATATTGTTACTAATATTACATCAGGCGCATTTAAATTGGTTTCGTCATAGTCGCTTCAGTATCTTAATCAAACGAAATATCTTAGTATTAACCATGAAACACTAGCAGTTTTGGATGACCATCTGTGGTCTTCTTCATCAATTCCTGTACACCAAATGGTTCTATATGCAAATGCTGGATCTCTTACCGAAAATACTAAAATCGCTATATGTTTCCCTTGAATTTTAGAGGAGTTCCCTCAGTTCCTCATGGTTCCCATCAACAGAAGTGAACTTTGATAACAACAAGACTAATCTGGAAGCATCTGCATTCAAACAAAGAAATAATTTTCCAAATCTGTTCATAAATGGCGGAGTAATCGCGTAACAAACATACAAAAAACACAGGCGAATTAAAAGCCTCCTCGTTTTTTGAAGTCGGTTAAAAACAGCAAATCGTCATGCGTGTGCTTACTATATTTCATTGATGTCTATTTTTACCCACGACGGAACGGAGAAGGTATATGCGTTTAGGGTGAGAGGTTGTTTGTTACCCACGACGGAACGGAGAAGGTATATGCGTTTAGGGTGAGAGGTTGTTTGTTACCCACGACGGAACGGAGAAGGTATATGCGTTTAGGGTGAGAGGTTGTTTGTTTGAGTGTGTGCACATCAATATCTTCGAAACGGCTTGACCGATTTAGAAACGGTTTTCTGCAATAGGTTTGTAGTTTAGTCGGGCCGAATTTTAGCTAGGAGTTACGATGATAACTCGCCAGGGGGCGGTGCAGTAAATATTTTTCACTTGCTAAAATTCGTGTGAGTGCATTTTCTCCGTAACTGCTTGGCCAGCGTTTACGATTTCCATAGGACTTGGTGTGGAGTACATGCACTTTAACTCTGAGGATCTGATAATGGAGCAGAAAAGAAGGCAAATAATATTTTTGTTTCCCTTACGTTACGCTTCAAACGTTACGTAATTGACGGGTGATTATGTAACATTGCAAAGTTAATGTAAGGCAGTAAAAGTTCTATAAGTAGTCTGTGTATAATGGGGACGTAAGTACACGCGTCTCGGAAGTGGGCAGTAGTTTCATTCGCGGCGCTGGCCGGCGCGCCCACCGGATATTGATTTACAGCGGCCATTGGGCCGGTTCCGGTGCAGCCTGATACACCGCCACATGTGCTTTGTGATCGAATGTACGCTGTGATTAAATTAAATGGGCCAGGAGACAAAATAGGCATTGGAAATTGTGCCGTTTTTTGCAGCTAATAGACTTAATATCGTAATGTAACATCATACTACTAGCGTTTTTAGGGTTCCGTAGCCGAAGGGTCCAAACGGAATCCTATTGTTATCACTGGCCGTCCATTCGTCCGTCCGTCGTCTGTCACACTGGTTTTATAGCCAAACTCCAACCGGCTACAGTCTTCAATATTTCACAGTATAAGCATCTTGTTGACCCAAAGAAATACAAATACTTAAAATTTATTTTGGGGTGCTAAAGGCTCATACAGCTAAGGGGAGGCGCGGAAAAAATTTTTTTACCTACCCTATCGAGTGGGGCATCGTTGTTTAGAGCTTATTGAGTAGATAAACACTATATTTATTGATTTTATAAATATTGTGAAACAAAGGAATCAAAACACAGATAATTTTTTTTACAAAATTTAGTTCAGAAGATTTTTTTTACTTCCTATTAATCCATAAACTTGAAATTTGGTGGTAATGTCTACTATTACGCATATTTTACCAACAAAATATGTTGAAAAATACGTTTTTTTCATTGAATTTTTATCCAATCGATTTGAAATTTGGAACAGATATAAAGAAGGGTAACTTACATTGATAGAACATGTTTCTTTTTAATATTTTTTATATTTTCTGTGAAAAATGACAGATAATAGGTCGTTCAAAATTTGAAAGTTTAGTGAATGTGTCAAGTGGGCTGTCATTTGAAAGGGCTTGAGTTTCACATCCTGAAACGTTTTTTTTACGTTTAATCATTTTCGACTTATGAAGGAAAATGTAAAAAAAAAATACTGTTCCTCCCCTTATCTCCGAAGTTTACGAAGAAAAAAAATTGAAATTATTATATATGGAGACTTTAGGACCGTGGAGTCGAGATGCCCATTCTCTGTTCCAAAACTTAAAAAAGAGACTTTTGGAAACAACACGTGACCCTAGGCTGGTCTGGCTCATTCCTCGGACGAAGAATAGGCATCGCCATTCAACGGGGGAATGCAGCCAGCCTTATGGGCACCGTTCCGTAGGGATCAGACTTGGGGGACCTAACGTAGCCTTACCTAGGTTAGGCTAGATACGTCTTAATTTAATTTAATTTATTTTTATTAGTTCTATGTTAAAATAGATCTTGTATTTTCTATTAAATGTTATGTTTAATAGAGAGTCTTATATATGGTTGATATCAATACGTATATAAATATTACAGGAAAAATATAACTAAATCTCTATTTAGCTTTTTTTTTAATCGTCTTAAATCATTTCTATACTAAGTTTGTAATTTAATCACCATTGTATGCATTTTTGTTTTGTAAACTGCTATGAAATTATGCTGAAAGTACCTTCTTTCAAAAAAAAATATATTGAAATCGGTTCACGTGATAAAGAATTATCCTTGAAAAACCGACATACATACTACGTTATTCAGTCGCTCAAATAGTAACACAAGGCGCCGATAGATGGCGCTGTACCCATCGCTACTTCGCGCTGTTAAGATTTTTCCTGAATTATGGTCGAGACGCGTACTTTATCCGTCGTGGTTTCGTGGTCTTGGTTAAATTTGTTCTGTTCTAAAGTCGAGTTTGGTCTGTTGTGTGGGAAAAAGGGAGAAATACTCTTTTCACACCTGCTATTCAGAAAAGAGTTATTGTTGCCTTCGAATCAGGGATCAAAGTTGTACTTTTCTTCCCTCATTTGAGGGCAACAATGACTCTTTTCCTCATAGAAGGTGTGAAAAGCGGTATGTGACACTGCAGTAAAATCATTTGTAAGATATTTCATGTTTTTAGCAGCAGGCCTCATAGACGGTGTGAAAAGCAGTATGTGTCACACGGTAGCAAAATTATTTTCGTCTTGGGCGTAAATACTAGAATCCCTCGCTACGCTCAAGATTCTACTTTAGAATCCCTCGCTACGCTCAGGATTCTATTGTAGAATCTTTCGCTTCACTCAGAATTCAATATACCGCCCTCGCCGTAAATATATCATTTTGCTCCCTTGAGACACAATCTACTATTGGGTCTAATATTATTGTCGTGGTATTACTTGAAAAAAAGGGGAAAAAAAATTGATCGAATAGTCGTGGTGTATATTAGTTTTGAGCTTTGTTTTTACTTAGCTGTTAAAGAAAAGTTGTATTGTGTAAAACTAAAAAAAAAGTTTTCTCAAGTCTAATAATAGTTTTACTCGTTGATACTTACTGTGATATTAAATTCCGATCCTTTCTCTCTTGTTTTCATTGGGGTTTTAGGAGAATTATCTTTTAAGAGTTCATACTCGAGGAGGAAATTTAAAATGGATGCCGCTAGTTTTTCGTACGTAATTGGAAATAATTACATTGAAGATGATTGCGTGGATAAATTTCATGCAATTCTTGCTAGTAACACTAACTATTGTCTGCCGAATACTATATACGAGTCACTTGTACCTGACTTGCGAAGGCAAGTCAAACCGATTCAGCCGGATCAAGAACATTTACGTATTTGTTATTTCGTCATAACAGCTTATCTTTATAACTGTTTAGCGTTTGAACACCGAACAGACATCATGTATTGGGTGGCATGCGATAATTTGAAAGTTTTACGGAACCCTCGGTGCGCACTTGAGCGGTTTTTTTTTCTTATTAAATCCAATTTAATTTTGGGGTTGGTTTGGAACCCTAAATGGCCGGTTTTTTCGGTATACCTAAAGCGCTTATTACACTATCCTGAATTCAGAATCCTGACTGAGCTAGGAAGCAGATTCAGGAACGTGTAATCGCATTCAGGAAGTAAGGATCCTAAAAAGTATCCTAACTAGGACGTCAGGATGGTTCCGGACGAACTGAATGACCAAGCATCCTAGCTAGGAAGCTGTTTAGGACAGTGTAATAACATTTAGCCAGATCAGTCTGCTCGCGCCAGCGGCAGCGTATGCACGTGTAGGTCGCGTGGAATCAACGAAGCACGAAAGAATGCCAACACTAGTGCGCGATTACTCTGTGGTAAAAGTGAAGTATGTATTCTGTAGTATTTATCAGGTTTTCTGTGAAAAATGGCGTCTCACAAATTAAGTAATAATGAAAAACAAACGCTCACAAATATTATAGAACTTTATAGAGACATGCCATATTTGTAGGACAAAAATGATAAGAATTATATGAATAAAAATGTGCGTGAGGAGGGCTACAAAGTTTTATTAGGTGTATAAAAAAATATCGACTGCCAAAACTAGGCCAAGGCCAACTTTCTGTTTTTTTGACAACATCGGCGGCATCGCTGGGATACGTCGCACTCCGTCGAGCAGTGGAAACGAACTGATTCAGAGACTGATTCAGTGTAGTGTAATCAGAAGCTTCCTTCCTATCCCATCCCTCGCATCCTAGTTAGGACGCCTGAATTCAGGATAGTGTAATAACCGCTTAAAGGAGCCTGGGGTCTGCTTTGGCACCTAATCAGATTAGCGTAGGCACTAGTTTTACGAATACGACCGCCATCTGACCTTTCCACCCAGAAAGATAACTAGACCTTGTTGGGATTAGAGGGGTTTCCTCGCTATGTTTTCCTTTACCGGAAAGCTACTGTTAAATATCCAATGATATTTCATATATAAGTTTTTTTCAAAAACCCAGTGATACGAGCGGGGATTACACGACTCCTAGATTAAGAGTCACGTGCCTCACCGTTCGAACAGTGTGGCTTGGCTTCTTCAATTGTGCAACATCACATATCAGGAGAATCCTTACCAAGACCCAGCGCACTCTAAAGGAATTAACGAAGCCTCAAAATGTTCTCGTAAGAATATATCCGGGACGTACCAGCGTAAAAAATGTAAAGTATATCTCAAAATTTTGTTGGTGATTTTTTTTATTATTAAAAACTTTCTTAGCTATTTTGTAACCTTTATCATATGTGGGTGTGAACCCCAAAATGCGTTAGTACAATTTGCGCATTGGGACCATGTATCAGCCAACCCAGCCAGCTTGCGACCACAGATGTTGTGATACATTCGAAACGTCGTAAAAACCTTAGATAAGGTAAATAAATGAGATTGTACGCGATTAGGTCCCGTTTTCGTGTATGTATCGTGATTTTGATTATTCTGTTTTATTCAATTTATTTGTAAAATTGAATAAAACAGAATAAAATCAAAAGTCGTATATAACTCTGCGATAAAACAACTGTTATTAGACTTATTTTTGAGCGTTTCAGAAAACAGGTACCTAGAGCATTTTGAAAAAAAAGTATAGCAGGTAAGCCAAAAAAGTAGTGGTGCTGTCTATGCACATATATTCGAACTCGACTTATATAGTCGAGGTGTACATGTTATGTTAACAATCTTGAAGAATGAATCCGGGCCCTTCAGGTCGCATAGGGCGGTTGTCCTAAGCCACATCAGCTACTGGTCGTTAAGGAGATCGAGCAGACCAATTAGGAAAAAAAAAAACAAAAATAAAAATGAATTTGTCAGAATATTTCCTGACCTTTGTATTGGCATAAGTTAGCGGACACCGTAGCTTATCGACTTCAGAAGAAACTCAAGTTTGACCCTCTACTGATGCCCCCCATCTAATGATTGGAGGATTCGCTGTGTTGACAGCTAGAAACAATTGCAAGTCTGACACTCTCTACACAATGCGTCTTTGGAAAAGGACCTGAAGTATAAATAAAACCTGCAAATAGAATGTTCAGCGAGCGGGAGTAAGTAGAGGGCTGTAAACTTGAAACGGTAGGTACGTACAATTACAACAGATGTATCCATGTAACTACAGAGACTTGTTAAACAGGCCGCCCCGTGTTCACAAGTAGGTAGGTATAATAGGTTAATCCAAACAGTGGGAATCGTGTAATGCCTGCTAAACGTTTGATATGGTATGAATAACATCACAGGCCCGTTTCAAATGGATGAACCGCATACGGGGCCCTGCTTACGAATCTGTGTGGAGTTATGTTTTATTTGCACAGATAAGAAACGGATGCGGTATACCTATTTAATCTTAGAAACTGTCTAGATTAT